>OX383968.1:9667500-10917500 GCA_947532105.1 Athrips mouffetella
ACCTTCCTTTCCCCCTTTGAGCCAATACGATGGAAAATTAATGAGAAACAGTTAAGCACCTGAAAAGTTAACCGTACAAATGTTACACACGGAACAATGCAGCAAGCAGAAAAGGAACTTTGATTCGGTAAACCAAAATGAAAAAAAAAAAGAAGTAAACGAAACAATTTTACGACAAAACTTGTTAAACTAGAAAACAGGTAATTTAAAAGTGAAAGGAACCCTATTCAACGGTGTTGACAGTTTCAAACTATGAGTGTTCATTTGATGTTAAAATTATGTTTATAATTAATAACTTAACCGACTGTTTACCCATAGTTTAAGAAAATTATGTAAAGGAAAAGGTTATAATTTAGAAATAGGGGAATAATATTTTCACGCTTAATTTCATATTTCGTATCTGATCTTTTACTTCTGTTTCAAAATTACTTTTGACAACTCATTCACTCACAATTCACTCACAACCAATAAGGTTTACATTGTTGAGAAGCCCGATAAGTATTGCTGTAGAATCGGCAGGATCCATACGCGGCTCAAAAGAACGATTTCCTTCCGTAACAAATCACCCTATGGTAGACATAATAATTATGTATGTCTTACTAGTGTGTATAATTTCTGCGCAGGAATATTATTTTGTGAATTTATGTTGAAACTTTTTATTATTATTGTGGTTGCTTTAATATTGAAATAATTCCAAATTGCCTGGCCAATGAAATGTTATTAGATGAATTGCTTTAAAGCGCTATATATTTAATTGATCATTCATTGGTTTATACGCTGCAAGCGAATTTTTATTTTTTGCACTAGCAAACTTTTATCGCACGCAGTGCTCCTTTGTAAATCTTCATACTAAGGGGACCTATTCATACATCACTAGAAATAATTCTCTGTGTTATTTTGAAAATTAACTAACAAGCTAAAAACAAAAGATGCGATCCGTATAAAAGAGTTAGAGTGTGTTATAAAATATTTTGTATTCATATAATTTATATGTCAAAAAATAACTTGCTGGGTCATAAAGTCAATTTCATGGAATTTTTTTTTTAACCTTCGATAAAAATTTGCTGAACAGGCCATCGCTCAAGCAGGAGCTTAAGTAGCTGCCGTGGCAGATTTGGCATATAATGTTGCTAGGCGCGAAATCGAAAGTGCGACCGAGCATTTAGCGGACAGGGTAGAGGAACGCTTAAATTTAAACCAGCCTCGATCTGAAGTCCCGATGGCTCAGCCATACGACGATGAGGTTCCTGTACCTTACTCTCCCGTACCTTATCAACCTGACTGACAAAGTGATAACACTAGGAATATTCTTATTCATCCCTACTTGCCTGACTCTAAGTCTGAAGTTATACACGAGATACAGAATCCTTTTCAAAGTGATAACCCTAGGAATGTTCCTAACCATCCCTCCTTGCTTAACGACATCCCACCGCACGAAGCCGCCACCTCAGTGTTGCAACCTTGTAATCCACCGCACAAAATCGCCACATCAGTTTTGCGACCATGTTATTCATCGCACGATATCGCCACTCCAATTTTGCATCCTAATACAGATAAAAAAATTATCTCTGACGTAATTCCATTTTATGATGGAAATACGAAGTTATTGAACTTGTTTCTTAAAAAGTGCGAATATGTCCTGGATACGACTGCTAGCCTCGTTGAAAATAAGTACATATACTCGTAAGCAAATAATGCAGATTATTACAAGCAAATTAACTGGAAAGGCCGTGATTTTGATAAGCGAAAACGATTATAAAATGAATGATTTTAATTTTCTCAAACAAATGTTCTTGCGACATTTCAGAGATCAAAAATCCGAAGAGTACCCAGCACTCGAGTTACAAGGACTCAAAATTAAACCCACAGAAACTTACCTCGACTTCTTTAATCGAATCCAGTCCACGCGTAGTACTTATTTTCGACAGAAGTTTCTCTAGGCCCAGGCCAGTCCAGGATTGCCTGTCTGAAAGAATTTTTCGTCCACGTCCGCAATCCACTATTTAAACCAAAATGAGCATTTATAATCCCGATTCTATTAAACTGGAAACCAATGAAAAAGAAACCTCTTTTTAAAATTAATTTAAAAAGAGTAGAAGAATTCTTAAATGATAAAATAATGATATGTATTAAGTGAAACTTTTATAAGAGTAATGTGTTATTTCATGTAACATTTAATTTTATGCATAGTTTTGATATTATTGTTAAATTGTCTTATTTTTAAGCTAGTAAGAACAGAACTAAAATTTTTGTCAAACGCCCTCTTGTTGCTACACCCTGCCAGGGAATGTACATTACTGAATTAATTTATGTATTAATCTTATATGGTCATTTTGCAATTTGAATAAATGATTAACAATAGAGCCCTGAACGTATTTTTGTATAATCTTCCTCAAGACTTGCTACGAATTGTTCGGCTCAAAAAACCTAAAAACTTAGAAAGAGCCATTGAAATCGTAATAGAGGAAAACAATTAAAGAAGTTATTTAATATTTAGCGCCATTGTAACTCTTCTGATTAAATATTTTTCTTTTTCAGATAATGGACTCCCAGGACACAAACATTCTTTTTTCCCAATATGCGCAAGATCCATTGGAAGGATTTAGCGAAAATTATCCTGAATTAAGTTCAAAACGTAACAAGAAAACAAAGCAGAAACGCGATACGGGACGAAAAAAGACTGGTGGTGTTTCATCAACTTCGTATGTTATCAGCAAGGAACAGAGGAAAGGAATAAAGTTAATACAAATTAAGGTGCTAGATTTAATTAATGAACCTTAACAGGCAACGGACACAGAGTGCAGTGAAAGTGATAATGTTATACTTAGTGCTCAGCATGTAGTGAAAGATGCAAGTGATGAAACTATGGACTTAACTGAAAATGTAATTCATAAAATATCAAAAAAGCTTTGTGGAGATAATTTTTATTCTTAATTTATTTATTTAATTTTTAAAGATGTTATTCGCATTTTATAATAAAAGAATTTCATAGTACACTCATAAATTTATATTTATTTCTTTTAGTTTAAGTTAAAAAGTAAACATAACAGTCACAAGAAATTAAAAATGTACATATGATTGTCAAAATACCATTTCATTAGACACAACACATTCTTTATGGCACATATTTTATTGTGATAAATACAAACTTCTTTCTTTGAGCCATACTTCATATTCAATTGCAAAATATTAGGAGAACCTTTGCTTCCCAAGTCAACGACAGTACAATTATTATTATCACTACACAGTTCTTTGATCCAGTTGACTTTTTCAGATCCTTTAGTGAAAATTTTCCTGTTCTTGAGGTATGGTACAATAATGCGCTTAAATTCACGATAATCTATATATCCTTCACTCCATTAGATACCTCTATTCTTTTCAATCCAAGATACTTCTCGTTTTTCTTCTTGTGTCAATTTTGAATATGGATAAGGTGGTTTGACTAAAAACACTTGAGTATATTCCGTAGTAGCTAAAGCAAACTCTTTGATAATAAAATCATTTTCAGAGTTCTTAAATCCTTGCACGTCAACAAATATAATATCAGTGAGGTCATTCATGATATTTTACGAACAAGACTGGTCAAGGGTTTGTATTCTACGACACAGTCGTTTAAAATTAGACAGTACGCTGAAGTCTGATCAGGGATATCAGAATTGCATTCAATTTCAACTCGTACGTTCACCACTGGTCCAGTTTTCAGGTTATCAGATTGTCGAGAGCAATCAACAACAAACAAGGGAGCAATTTCTTTAAATTGTTTAACACTTAGCAAAGGTTCTATACGACGTCCGTAATATGACTGTTGGAACCTAGCATATTTCTCGTATAATAAAGCAAGTTTATCACCAGAAAAATCTGTGTTCAAGTTTTCATAAGGAAAATAATTTGAATTAAGGTAAACTCTAACATCGCGTAAGTTGCAATTATCAAACCTGGACATATCTGCATCCGATCTATTTTTTCTATTTGTTTGTAAGCCTAAAATTACATATCTAGGCTTTTCGATTTGTGATGAAGTTTTAATAGACCAAGTGTGTTTGGTAGTTTGAGGTATCAAGGGATATTCGTACAAGTCCCAATTTTTATAAGCTATTTGAATTGCTCGTTTTTTTTCCAGTAGTCGAAGAAGGTTTATTCTCTCTTTATCTGATACTTTTTCATGAGGCACCCGCCATATAATTTTATGTATGATAATATCGCTAACAATTTCGCCTGTATTTAGTTTTAGAGCGTTCAAATTAGTATTACTACGTAGTAGAATTAGTTCATGCTTACAATTTATTATCACTTTTTAATAATCTTCTGCAAAACCAAGTATGTTACTTAGTGGTATGGATGCAGAAAAGTTGCCATTCTGAATATTTTTAGTACCATCAAGGTCCCAACCCCATGCTTTTGCCATTAATGATTCATTATTATTCATAGATAACAAAGACTTTACGGTGGTAGTGATACCCGCATTTTTTATTTTATCTATTTCTACGCCATTAAGTTCATAACGAATGTCTTGAAATAAGAACAATAGTGGATTGTTAGTAAAATTAATACTTTTAACTTTTTCTTGCGTTTCTCTTTTCACAACTTTAACGGTGCCCTCCAAATACAATGTGCTGTCAGACGGTAACACGGTCTAGGTCTAGGTTTACTATACAACACTCGATTTGTTTGGGTTTTTTGGTAATCTATCTCTCATATAAACTCCTCTAAAATACGGTATATCAGTTGCGTAAAGCAAAATGTCAACATTAGTGAGAGCTCGATTAGGTAGCCTTTGTTTCAGTTTTCTGTCTTTTTTATAAAAAGTCCTTCTCCCTTTTTATATGGTTTAATATATAAACCTTTCCCCACAGCTATAGATTCTACGGCTCTATTATGACGTTGAGATTCTTTAAGGTTCTGCTGAGCTGCTTTGTAGTCATTCACAGTCTTCGCTATTCCCGCTGCACCTCCTGCTAAAGAGCCTAACGCAGACAATCCAGCAAAAATTGGGATTAATGGTAAAATTCCTCCTGATTTGGGAAGCTGAATCACACGTGGTATTCTCACATTATTTTTCGAAAATATCTTTTTTGCTGCAGCATAAGCAACTTGAATAGCATTTTGTTTACTGCAAGGTCTTATCTTCTTGATTTGTCGACGAATTTTTGAAACAAAAGATTTAAAATTCTTTATTCCAGCACCCGATTTAACTTTTGCTTTCATAACCTTGCTTACTAACCAAGACGCTAGTTTTTCTCCTTTCCCTGCACTTTTCGAGTTAAGTCTCTTTTTAGCCATGTTCAACAACTGTAAATCAGCTCTGTGGCGATCGGTAATGTCTGGGTAATTTGAGTAGGCTATATCGTGCTGCTTACAGGCTTCGTCAAGTACATTAATACCCCTATCTCCTCGCAATAATCGTTTCTTAAGTTTTGTTCCTGGTCCACAATAATTGTAACCGCGTAAGTGTAACTCAATAGGCAGATTATTAATCAGATTATTTATAAATCCTTTTCCTTGCATGACCGTCTATATAATGAAAAGTAAAATTTATACAACTGCCTTTTTATCGATCCAGCTATTTTCAGAACTGTCAAAACCTAACCATTTAACAAATAATTTATTTCCTTTTTTCTTCAAAACCTTTTCAACTAAGTATATATTAGGATGTTTTGTTTTCTGAAGTTCTTGTTCGTAAAAACAACCCATTATAGGTTGGTTCCGTTGATGTTTTAAAGTGTAAGTTATCGGACGCGTTTTTTTCACTTTTTCGATTTGAAACAATTCTGAAGACCAATTGGGCGTATAACCTTTTTCAAATTCACTTTTATATTTGCTTATTCTCACATAATCATCAGGTTTCAGTCTTGCATTGATTGATTTTTGAGGCGTCTGTGCTTTCTTAATGTTTTCTAACACAACAAGCTCATTAAACCGATTGACATCTATTGGTTTGAATTCAGTAATTCGATGCTTGTTATTATTGTATTCTTTAACAACCTCACGAAGAGCTTGATCTACCCAGGTAGAGCTTCCACTGTAACTGAAAAGCTTAAATAGTTTGGTTTTGAAGGTTTTTATCAGTCTTTCAACAATCGAGGCTTTTTTAACAGAATATGAAGAATAATGATTAATGTTTAACGATTTCATTAATTTAGTAACATTTGAATTATAAAATTCAGTGCCCATATCTGTTTGCAAGTTTTTCGGATGTCGAGATGACTCATTAAAGACTCTTTCAAATGCGTGTGTAACTTCAATTTTACTTTTTGTTTTAAGTGGTATAGTCCATACATACTTCGAAAAACAATCTATTATTGTCAAAATATAACAGTATCCGTTGTTAAATTGTTTTAAGTTTCTTAAGTCTATCAAATCTGCTTGCCACATGTCATCTATTCCTCTTAATATGACATTTCATCTTAAAAAGTTTTATCTCGCTGCTTTATGAATTTCATCAACTACTGCTTGTTTTATCATCGCATTTCTATGCGTCTCCTTTTTTACTTCAAATTCAAAGTACAACTGCGATCTAAAGTTTAACAATTCCTTATTTATAATTCTCTTAACTATATCTTCAACATCTTCTTTGGTACATAAATTACGCAAATTCGTATCAACATAATCTTTTACTTTTCAGATCTGGACAAACTTTTTCAACCTCTAATCTTACTGGTTGTTTTTCAAACTTCATGTTGTACTATTAATTGCAAATGCTAAATGAAGAATGAATAAAATTAGTAATGGTTTAATGTATTTAAAGTTTTTGACACACGATTGAAACACACCACCAAAGAACGACGACGGCAACAATATATTGAGCGTTCTACGAAACTGCTGTGAGCAAAGAGATGATGCGATGTAGGCGCAGAAGGTTGCGAGCAACAGTTGAGCTAGAACTCTCAATATATTACTACTTTCCTTATTAAATCCCGCTAGAATTCGCATTTTTCACATTGTGCAGCGGTGGGATAGCCGCAGTACGACTCAAGATAGCCGCAGTACGACTCAAGACATCCGCAGTGACATCTCAGGTTTGACCAAACTGAGATCCAAGTAAGTGGAAACATCCTGAAACTTCATTCAACTTGAGAAGCTACTTTTTCTTCTGAGAAATTCAGCGGTAGTCAAGAAACTATTCAAAAATATATAAGGAATAAACCTGGAAGACTAAGATAGGCTGATCAACAAAAGGGAGTAGAATCGGGAGGTTCTATAGTTCGCAAGAAGCGACATCTCTTCCTTACCAAATTTACCATCCTCTAGATAGACATGTGTGCTCTAGGGACATTTTTGTTTTATTGTGTGATCACTTATATATTTTTTTTATTTTATTGTTTTGTGAATTTATTTTGTGTGCAGCTGCGAATTATAAAAAGAAAGGGGAAATTGTGTAACAAAGCGTAATTTAAAAGGGAAATTATTGCAAAATACAGCGCGAATTTAAACAGGGTATTATTTTATTAGTTATGCGAATATAAAAAAAAAATTATGGTGTTCTAAAAGAATTTTTGATACGAAATAAGCGCTAATTAAATTGTTGAATAAACTTTCGCGAATATATTTTTTTATTGAATTGTGCGCTAAATGATATTAAATTAAAATAAACGGTACCGTGCGAATGTGAATAATAGGTCTTTACCTATGAAATTGCCGAAATTTTCTTACAGATTAATGAGATCATAATTCCTATAATTCTCATGAAATTTTTTTCATCTGTCTTATATTTGAAAGTTGACTTCAAGGTTATCAATTTACGCATAAAATTAAGTTTTTATTTTTAGTTTGATATATAAAATTAAAGGTTTGAAAATTGTTCGTCTTAAATGTCGTCCGATTACATCATTAGATTTGTTATATTTTTTTACAGATAATATTTTTCGAGAATTAAGTTTAAGCTTCTGTTACCTTAATGTCTTCCCAATATTGCTTAAAAAAATAAAATAAATTGTATTTATAATTCCTAAGAAAAATGCAAAAATGTTAGTACTGAAAATTGAGTTTACCTAAAATTCGCCATAGAAAACGGCAATTTCATAGGTAAAGACCTATTATTTTAAAAAAAATTTATTCCCTGTGGTTTAAGCAAACCTGTAAAAACATTGCTTTATATTGATTTATGAAAAGAGGGACTTATACGCTAGTAGGGCATTTTCACAAAAAATTGCACCCCTCACTTTTCGGCTGTCCCACAGTTTTAAAATAAAATTGTGCATTCTTATGAATGTTATATTATGGTTTTGTTCATCTGAGTCTAACAAGATATATTATATTTGTATTTTTAATATAGCTAATTGTTTTAATTATATTTAATTGTTTAAATAACGACAGCTAAACATGTTAATAGCTGTCATTTTGGCCTGTCCCAGTGCGTCTCTGCCTCGATAATGCCGAATTTACCAGAAATATTTCCTACCAACATATTATAGTAAACGATGTGTGCCGATTGTATGATATTATTTCCGTCACGTAAAGTTAAATTTATAAATTAAACTCTATTGATTCAGGCGTAGAGTTGCTTTTTCCACAAAGGTCAAATTTTGAGCCGTCCGGACATGTCAGTACAGTGACGGCCCAAAGCGTGTTTCATTTTCTACCAGAAAGTTTAATTTATTTAAAATAGCAACATTATCCTTAAACGATCGTCCTCCATTTTGTAAATCAGTCAGTTTGTCAAAGTTCTTGCTGTGAAAAGGTTATATTACTTGTGCCAGCGGATGATCACGTTTTTAAAGTCAGGTTTGAAGCATTTTTTTTCTTACATCTGGTTAAGTCTGAATCTGCATTTATGTTCATTGGATTTGGACGTAATTAATAATCGTTTCTATCAGTTTTAAGTCAGATAAATATCGTTATTTTGGTCAAAATATTTTTTTGTTTTATTTTACGAGTATAAATGTGACGTCAGTTTAGTGACGAATCATGTCGTCACATATATGTCGGACAGTTCAAGTGACCAAACTGACCTATAAGGCTTGGGTTACATTACAGTCAAGGTTAATAAGTCCATACTTCTAGAGATAATATGGCAAACGATCGATTTTCTCGAAAGTGTGTTATATTTTTTGGATAATACTTTGATTTATTATGTAGAATTGGTTACGAGCTATGAATTTATTAGCAAAAAATTTAAAAATGATTATTCGTTTTTGCCGCGCGACTATGAATGAGAATTTGGACTTGATTATATAGTTTGTTATTTTCAGGTAGTAAAAACAAAGTGCACCATGCCACTTACTGGTGCAGAAAGGACAAAAAGATATAGAGAGAGATTAAGACAAATACGTCCAGAAGAATTTGAACGACAAAGAAAAAAAAATCTGGACCAGGTTAAATGTAAAAAAAAGAAAATTTCTGAGCTCACTCCAGAAGAAGCGGAAATAAGAAGGAAAAATGGAAAGAAGAAAAAAGAATTAGTAGAAAAAAACAAAAGAAAGCTAAGGAACCTGAGGTAGTTGATAATGCCCCACGACCTGAGACAGCACAGCAAGAAAACTTAAAAACATTTTTGACGACTGAAAAATTCATACGAAGACTACGTAAAAAACATAAGTTTCTTGTAAGTAAATGTAGAAACTACACAGGAACCATAGAAGATCTTAAAAGAAAAAATGAAAAATATCGTAAACGATACCAAAGATTGAAACTAAAAACAGATAAACAAATTGAAGACTTAAATTTAACGATCATGAAATTGAAAGCCAGGCAAGAAATTTTGGAACATACTATGAAAAACACGTACCAAAATTGCACCAATACAAAAGAAAAGCAGGTTCTTAAAAATTTGGCTCTAAACTCTGCAAACAAAAGCATGGTGTCAAGAATGCTAGGTCTCAGCTGCAAAGCAAGAATAAAGCGAAAGAAGGTTAGACGACATGACATACCAGAAATAACAAAGTTTTACACAAGAGATGACGTGAGTCGTAATACTGCTGGTAAAAAGGAAGTTCGCACAAAAAATAAAGAAAAAGTTCAGATTCGATATTTGCTAGATACGCTAGTGAATACTTTCCGTAAGTACAAAGCTGAAAATGGTCGATTCGGTTTTACTACATTTTATAAACACAAGCCGTTTTATGTATTATCGCCGGGCTTGTCTTCAAGATCTACTTGCTTGTGTATAAAACACAGCAATTTTGGATTTCTCCATGATGCGATGGTAAAATGCGGTTTGATCACTGGTAGTATACAAAATGCTTTAAGCCAAGTATCATGTGACTCGAATAACTATGAGTGCATGTGGAGCAAATGTGATATATGCAAGGACAAGAAAGTGCACTACCACCAAAAAGACGAAGAAGAACTAAGGCAGGAAGTTGAATGGTTTCGTTGGGAGAGACAAGATCATACTTACAAGAAGAAAGACGGACAAGATACGAAAGAAATGACAACAAAAAAAATGGCAAAAGTAACAAAAAAGGGAACTCTCAATGACTTGAAGAATGAGTATGAAAGAGACTTGGTATTATTTAAAAAACACTATTTCAACATGAAGCATCAGCAAACTCAATATCAGAAGGCAGTATCAGAGCTCAAAGAGAATGAAGTGTTGGTAGTTTGTGATTTCTCGGAAAACTATCAAGCCAAACTTGCTGAACAATGCCAGTCTATGTATTATGGGGCATCAAATCTTCAAATATGTCTCCACACGGGAATGGTATTTTGGAAAAACCGATCTCAGTCATTCTGTACGCTGTCAGACAATACTTGCCACCAACCACCAGCGATTTGGGCACACTTGATACCCATTCTGGACATGATAAAGCGTGAATCTCCTGAAATTACGGTAATACACTTCTACTCGGACAGCCCTTCATCACAGTATCGCCAAAAAAACAATTTTTATTTACTGGTTTACTACACAAAACTGTACCAGCTGCAATATACCACTTGGTCATTCTACGAATCCGGCCACGGCAAAAACGTCGCTGATGGGATAGGAGGCAGTATCAAACGAACTCTAGACAGAAAAGTTTGCTGTGGTAACGATGTGGTTGACGCAAGGGATGCGTATGACCTGTTAAAAGAAAGCCTAAAAGTTACTAAAATCTTCCTGATTGACAATGCCGAAGCTGAAAATGTGGCGAAAAATTTACCTGACAAGATACCTGTTCTAAAGGGCACAATGCAATTACACCAAGTAATGACCAGCCTCGACAGAGATTCAAACATAATACAATTTAGAGATGTGGGCTGTTTTTGTGGTGATTTTCGAGGTCTGTGCACTTGCTTTGCACCGAAATTGCATTCCGTAATATCCAATGCGCCTAGTTTGCCTTCAACTTCCAAAAAAGCAACGGAAACCGCCTTGGATAACTTGCCTTTACTTCGGCTTTCAACCTCCAAATCAACAAAAAAGGATACGGGAAGCACTAAGAATAATTTACCCACAATACGACCACCAACCTCCAAATCAATGGTCAGTGTCCCGGGTACTGAAAGTATCGAGGATAATTTGCCCGCATTGCGGCCAGCAACTCCCAAGTCAAAGCAAAGAGCCACAGGGACAGAAAGCCTCAAGAATATTTTAACGGGATGTAATACAGATGACTTTTCCATATCTTGGCCTCCAACTTCAAACAGAGGAACGGGAAGTTTCACTGAAAATTCACCTTTAAAATCTGCGGGAATTGCCATAGAGAGCTCCATAAGAAATGAAGTAACAAAAGATCAAGCTAATGAGTTTCCGCGGCTTGAATTTTCAGAGGAAATTCATAATGTCGATGATAATTTTGACTTGAACACTATTGATGCATCTGATTTGATCTTTCTAGCTAAAGACGCTCAAAACCCACCACCGATTGTCATGACTGAACATTCCAAAGAAAGTGCGGTATTAGATTCTGAGAAAGTTTTACGTGGGAATGCCAGTACTGACATTTTTGATATGAATAAAGATGCTCAAAACCCACCACCGGTCATCATCATTGAACATGTCCTAGAAAATGCGGTATCTGATACTGCGAAACATTTGAGCAGGAGTAGCAGTGATATAAATAAAGATAGTCCAAACCTGCCACTGGTCAACATTATTGATCATAAGCAAGAAACCGCGGTATCTGATACTGAGAAACTTTTACGTGGGAGTGCTAGTGCTGACATGCTTGATAAAAATGCGAACGTATCTGATCCTTTGGTTTTTGTAGATAAAAAGTGTTTAAATATCCAAGTAAAAAAAGAAAATTCCAGCCAAAAACACAATCACTTTGTAGACCCAAAAAAAGAGGTTATAAAAATACCACAAGACAAGAAAGATTTTCCAAAACTACTTGCCACAGCCACAGCAAAACGTATCCCTAAAAAGCGTTCAATAATAATTCACGAAGATATTACCATCCAGCCGCCGCCGGAGCCTTCTTCTTCTAAGAATAAAATACCGAAGAAGGATAGTTTTGTCAAATATGAAGGCAGACAAAAATGTAAAAATAATAATCTTGATAAAGTAAAATGCCGTACATGCTGTTCTTCCATATTTGGCGAAAAGGCGAAATGCATTTTTTAAAAACTGGTTTTGTTCTGAATGCACAGAAGGATCTGCAAACTTTGACTTTATTTGCGAATCTTGTTTGGAAGGTAGGTATAGTTTAAATTAATATTTTATGTCTTCGTCTTTTTTGAAACATTGTTAGGCGCTTTGTTAAATACATTTCGTTTTATTTCAGATTAATTACCAAGATACACAACGAATTTGACTCGAAAATGGTTATATATTCCATGACGTGGATAAAGTACTTAATAGCCAGGACTTGGAGCAGTTTCACACAGATAACGTGAAATGGCCTTGGCTCATTACCCATTTCGTATTAATGGACAAGTGTTTTGGATGTCGACAAGAGATCAACAACTTAACAAGGCTAAAACACTTTACGATGACGATGAGAACTTGTTAAAAAACTCTTTTTGCTAGTGTGATTTTTGTAATTTTTTGGTATATGACCACTTTATTGAAGATGAATGTTATATTTGTGAGTAAAGATTAGGTACTTTATAGAATAGATATCTGTGTAGCTACTTAGACGTTACACTATTAAAATAAATTATTAAAGACTGAATACAATGTTCCTGATACATACGAAATAGTATTCTATGTTCTTAAATGTGATACCAATAAAACATTGTTAATTTTACGGGTTCTTAAGTAGATATAGTTTAAGTGTTTTCAATAGTCACGTGTGCTACACACGTAGGATATTGTTATTAAGATTTTTTTAATTGTTTTTCTATATTGTTTCGAGACTGATGTTCCTCAGATGATTCGAGACTAAAGAGACTAAGATTCGAGACTAAAGAGACTAAGATGATTCGAGATAAATACGATGTTCCTCAGATGATTCGAGACTGATATATATAATAAGTATACTACGTTCTAAAATTTGATACCATTAAACATTGTTTTTAACGGGTTGTTAAGTAGATATGATTTACTCATTTTCGATAGTTACATCTACTACACCTACGACATAGTTGTTAAGATATTTTTGTAGTTTTTTTTTAAATATAGGTAACAATAAGTTTCAGACTGCTAAAATCGTTAGTATTGCGAGACTGATTAAGTTTCCTAATATTTTTTATAATCTTATTTTGCTCGTGTATTACCTGAGTTTGATAGTATAACCTCATCTGTGGTTTACCTTGTGAAGGGGGTAGTGATTTAGAATAATGTGATTGTTACCTTACATTTTCTCAGTATTTCAAATGACTGATTTAATTATAAAAAAAATTAAAAGTAGAACTATTCGGAATGTTATTTCGTTAAATTAAATTAATTATTCCATTACAAAGTGGTTGTGATTTGTGCCTATCTTTGACATACATAAGTGTTACTTTTGGAATAGTTTTAATTAGCTAAAATAAAAACAACAATAATTATAACTTTGCCTTTAATTTTATACACCTCCGAATCGCGCACCATGTAGCCTCAGCCTAAGGTTTTTTGACGTGTCAGTATGGTGACGGTCCCAATTTGCATATCGTTTGTTTTAATTTTAGAAATTAAGTTTTTAGATTATGCTTACATTTTATTAATTTAATTATTTTATTAAGCTGGATATTAATTTATGGCTTTCATAGTTTTCTTATCCGTTTGAAAAATTCAGAATAAAAAAGAAAATTATGACTCTAATAGTGTCACATGTCACCAAACGGAAACTTAAACTCAATTGTAAAAGTTTTATTATGAATTATAATTATTTTTTTTATGTTTGAATAATAAAATAAAACACATGTAATGAACTAAAAGTAAAAAAGAAATGATATAATTTATAGTTAATATCATACAGCCTTTTTAACGTGTCACCAAACTGACCACTGTTTTGCAATATTGTCCACTTAATGTTCACTTAATGTTCACTTAAAGTCGAGCGCGCAACAGATCATATAACTGAAAGAATTGCTGATAATCTTCATATGCAAGATCATCCTCACCCCCCTCAACCATTAAGGAGTAATTATCCCCCAACTGGTTATTACGCACCTGGTGTACCTCTTTCTCATGCCCACTACCAGGATAGGTCCCAAATAGCCCCACAACCAGAGTATGTCCATGCACAAGTAGAAATGCCTGGTCAGATCAGATTTGATCGTTATCATGGAAATCCTGGACTTCTCCACAAGCCAAAGATTCTGATACTTCACCTCCTCCTGAATATCAGGAACAGCCCCAAAATCCTCAAATTCCCGATCTACGGATGAATCACCCACTAGAACCCTCTTTACCCAATTTTAGTAACTTCGTTACACGTAGCGAGAGAGGCGCTGATTCTGGAGATTATCCCAAGGGATCCTCCATCACCCTCTCCTATCCATGAGAACCTTGTACCAACGGTACCACTCATGTACAGAGGTAGAACTAGAAGCCTATTAACCGAATTATTGGATATTATCCCAACTTTTGATGGCAATACTAAAACATTAAATCTTTTCATAAAAAAATGTGAATACGTCTATAAAGTTCTTGGTCACATGGACGAGGCGGAGAAATTATTCATAATTCAGAAGATTACGAGTAAACTTTCGGGAAGAGCAGCTAATTTTGTTAGTGAGCAGAACTATATTTCCCCTAAATGGGATGATCTAAGTTACATAAGTTACAAAATCTTAAAAGGTTTCATAACGAATCATATTCAGACTTTTACAATAGAATACAGTCAGCTAAAAGTAATTTATTTTCTAAAATTATTGACAACGATGATTTAATGACTGGCCTAACTAAAAAGAGAATTTATGAACATGCAGCGCTAGAAATATTCCTTTTCAATCTCGTTAAATTTATTTTAAGAATAGTCAGGTTTAAAGAACCAAAAACAATAGAAGAAGCCTTAAAACTAGTCAATGAAGAAGTTAATTTCTAAAAACAATACACCTACAGAAATGAACAACCTTCAAGAAGAAGCCAACCCTTAATGCCTTCCTCTAGTTATTCTCCCCAAAATAGAAACAATACCTCTAATAATTATATACGTCAAAACTTTACAAGCACTCCACGTCCACATTATATTCCGCGTCAAGATTTCATTCCAAGGTTTAACCCTAATTTCTGAAAGAAATGTTCTGCCAATAACAGTTAACGAACGCGAAACGACATTACCCCTAAAAACGTTAAAAGACCCAATAAAGTCACGAACCTTATAAGTAAAGGGATAGATTTATTTAAGAAAAATTAAAATTACACTTTTCAGAATGTAAAATTTTTATATCCCATTGGTCTCCTTGGGAAGTACGCGCAAAGCGACTATGAGACTAACCATCCCATTGGTCTCCTTGGGCGGTTAATAAGACTATGAGACTAATATAATCGCATTATATTCTAGAAATTAATAAGTTAAAGATAGTATAGATATAAAAATATTGAAGCCTCACTTAAGAACAATTACGTTAATTATCAAAAACATATAATCGAAATTACTTTAGAAGAATAAGTCATTTGTAAAAGCATATAATCACTTAGAATAATTAATATATAACCTTTGTCTTAAAATTTATAAGCTAAAGTGTATAACCACATTACCTCAATTTAGAATATTTGTAAAGCACACTGTCTGAATCTTTCTGAGAAGAAGAAAATCGAGAACTAAATGAATAATGCACAATGAGCAATATGTCGACATGACTTGTAGAAATCACCTAGTGATGTGGAATAATGCTCCAGCCTTTAACGGAATGACACGATGTTAGAAATGATTTACTACAAAACCTCAAGAGTTGATCCTAAAATCAACATCGTTTGGATAAGAAACCGAATATAATTCCAGTGGGTTTTCTTTTTACACATAACAGACTAAAATTACATTCCGATTTAAATCCAAAACTTCTACGAAAAATGCTACGACGTGTTCTACGAATCGACAATACGCAAAGTAGTACGAATCGTATGTAGCGTGGAAATCATAATAAAAAGTGAAGTGATAAAAGTGTAATGACGATTTTAGATTTTCAATAGAAAGTGAAAATTCAGTGATTAGAATGAGAATATTACTTTAATCAAATTTATAACTAACATAATATAATTAAAATTATAGGACTAACCCATTTTTGAAATTGTATAATGAGTAAAATTATCATGAACTCTAATTTCACTCTTAAGGAGGGAGGAGTTATGTGACGTCAGCCTTACTCATATTAATGTAACCTTCTTAATTTTATAGCTTCCTGGCGCAAAACTAATAGTCAATGCAATGTGCAACAATATATGAAATATCCTATAATTTATTGCTAATTCTTTCAAGAACTTGGTTTTACGATCTTATTTTCCATTGAACTATGATTTCACTGTTTAGGTGTTACATTATTCCCAGAAGGCGATAAGGCACGTGCTTCAAAGGAGTATATAAAGTCTGAAGCTGCGACTCAGACTCATTCTACTCCGTACCCTCATAGTAATAACATCTTAGCTACTGATCTGTTCCCAGAGTTTTACCTTATAATCATATTGTATTTTTGTACTTTAAATAAACCAGTGTCCAAATTAAACTCCAATCACTTATTATTCTCATTCCAACGAATGAGTGGTGGCAGCGACTACTTTACGTGACAAGAATCCAAGAACGAACCCGGCAAGAACCTAATTGGTGGCAGCGGTGGGATAGCCGCAGTACGACTCAAGATAGCCGCAGTACGACTCAAGACAAGAAAGGGGAAATTGTGTAACAAATCGTAATTTAAAAGGGAAATTATTGCAAAATACAGCGCGAATTTAAACAGGGTATTATTTTATTGGTTATGCGAATATAAAAAAAATATTATGGTGTTCTAAAAGAATTTTTGATACGAAATAAGCGCTAATTAAATTGTTGAATAAACTTTCGCGAATATATTTTTTTATTGAATTGTGCGCTAAATGATATTAAATTAAAATAAACGGTAGCGTGCGAATGTGAATATTTTAAAAAAGTATTATTCCCTGTGGTTTAAGCAAACCTGTAAAAACATTGCTTTATATTGATTTATGAAAAGAGGGACTTATACGCTAGTAATATCTGATACTTGTATAATAATCGTTATCAGAATAAAATTAAAACATAATCTGAAAAGGTGTAATCAAAATATAATAAATTCCATTATTCAAAAATAATAATAATACGAATTTCATATTCTAAATCTCGTAACGTTATTGGGTGTAGAACCGATACTTTTGACTATTAATTTTTATAAATGAATTTCTTGATGGACGCAGCTCAAATGGCTTCAAGAGAGCTAGGAAATGCAGCTCAACAAGCTGTAGGGCACGTTAGGGATGCGGCCCGACGTGAAGTCGAGCGCGCAACAGATCATATAACTGAAAGAATTGCTGATAATCTTCATATGCAAGATCATCCTCACCCCCCTCAACCATTAAGGAGTAATTCTCCCCCAACTGGTTATTACGCACCTGGTGTACCTCTTTCTCATGCCCACTACCAGGATAGGTCCCAAATGGCCCCACCACCAGAGTACGTCCATGCACAAGTAGAAATGCCTGGTCAGATCAGATTTGATCGTTATCATGGAAATCCTGGACTTCTCCACAAGCCGAAGATTCTGATACTTCACCTCCTCCTGAATATCAGGAACAGCCCCAAAATCCTCAAATTCCCGATCTACGGATGAATCACCCACTAGAACCCTCTTTACCCAATTTTAGTAACTTCATTACACGTAGCGAGACAGGCGCTGATTCTAGAGATGATATCCCAAGGGATCCTCCATCACCCTCTCCTATCCATGAGAACCTTGTACCAACGGTACCACTCATGTATAGAGGTAGAACTAGAAGCCTATTAACCGAATTATTGGATATTATCCCAACTTTAAATGATCCCATTAAAAAATGTGAATACGTCTATAAAGTTCTTGGTCACATGGACGAGGCGGAGAAATTATTCATAATTCAGAAGATTACGAGTAAACTTTCGGGAAGAGCAGCTAATTTAGTTAGTGCGCAGAACTATATTTACCCTAAATGGGATGATCTAAAACAATTACTTATACAACACTTTGGAGATCAGAAATCCGAAGCATGTTACATCCTAGAGTTACAAAATCTGAAAAGGTTACATAACGAATCATATTCAGACATTAACAATAGCATACAGTCAGCTAAAAGTAATTTATTTTCTAAAATTATTGACAACGATGATTTAATGACTGGCCTAACTAAAAAGAGAATTTATGAACATGCAGCGCTAGAAATATTCCTTTTCAATCTCGATAAATTTCTTTTAAGAATAGTCAGGTTTAAAGAACCAAAAACAATAGAAGAAGCCTTAAAACTAGTCAATGAAGAAGTTAATTTCTAAAAACAATACACCTACAGAAATGAACAACCTTCAAGAAGAAGCCAACCCTTAATGCCTTCCTCTAGTAATTCTCCCCAAAATAGAAACTTCCGACCTAGAGGTCAATTTCAGAAAAGAAACAATACCTCTAATAATTATATACGTCAAAACTTTACAAGCACTCCACGTCCACATTATACTCCGCGTCAAGATTTCATTCCAAGGTTTAACCCTAATTTCAATAGAAATAATATCTATAATACCCAACCTTCAAGGCCTTTCCGACCTTCATCCCAAATGAACCGAAGATTTTCCAACGACGGAAATAGATTTCAAAACTCTTTCGTACCACCTAGGCAGAATAATACAAATTATCATTCCCAGCCTAGTACGTCACAGACACGACCACCACAACCTAGAATTTCTGAAACACGTCAAAATTATCATGAACTCTAATTTCACTCTTAAGGAGGGAGGAGTTATGTGAGGTCAGCCTTACTCATATTAATGTAACCTTCTTAATTTTATAGCTTCCTTGCGCAAACCGATTCTCCAAACTAATAGTCAATGCAATGTGCAATAATGTATGAAATATCCTATATTTTATTGCTAATTCTTTCAAGAACTTGGTTTTACGATCTTATTTTCCATTGAACTATGATTTCACTGTTTCTCATTAAACTAGGTGTTACATTATTCCCAGAAGGCGATAAGGCACATGCTTCAAAGGAGTATATAAAGTCTGAAGCTGCGAATCAGACTCATTCCACTCCCTACCCTCATAGTAATAACATCTTAGCTACTGATCTGTTCCCAGAGTTTTTCTTATCGGCCGAGCTACTCCGAGCTGACTCAACGGTACGCGCTGAGAAACAAATCTACACCGCGAAACAGCCCGCAGCCACAACCGCGTAAGTCTGATAATTGGCGGCTAAGATACTTACAAGGAGGACTATTGACTTATAAGGAGACTAACTGACTTATATGGAGGTCAACTGACTTGTAAGGAGGCCAACTGACTTGTATGGAGGATAAGGAGGCCAACTGACTTATATGGAGGTCAACTGACTTGTAAGGAGGCCAACTGACTTATATGGAGGCCAACTGACTTATAATAAGGTCAACTTATTTAAGAGGCGGTTATTGCTCTTACAATGAGGCCAAACTGACTTATTACGAAAAATTATTAAATTAAATTCTTCAGAATGGTAAATTATTGGAAAAGGCAAGAATTTCTCCAAAAATATAACTCCTGTCCGGTCTCCTCCATCTAGATATTTTTATGTTTTAATTTATTGATAATTCTGTTTCTTCCTCTTCCATCAAAAGTGCAAAATTACAATACACACGCATTGGCGGCACACTCTATAACTAGATTTAGATTTAATGTGCATTTTATATTGTTAAATATTTTGTTGTGGATTTGTGCTGTATTCCTAAATAAACAATTTATCTATCTATCTATCAATGTCCCAGTTCATCACATTCACGCATGCACGTCCCAGTGTTGAATTATCGCTACAAATTAGTAGCATGGTATGGTAACCCTAAGAAACTGCAGTCCACTAGCGCCCCCATCAGTTAAAAGCCGGCCCGCTTTCCTTATCGCACCGACGCGCAAAGCCTCGAGTGACGCTCGAGTCGCGTTGTACATTTTTATTTGAATACCCACGTCTACGCGAATATTTCTTATACAGAAAATAAACACCGATTTTATTTTCTACTTACATGAATAGACCCAAATTGGTTCTAAACAGTCACCCGCCCGGACTGAGCCATCGGTCCGCTCACTATCTGGCAGGCAACTAACGAGGCCACTGCTCGTCTAAGAACCGAATCACCGACCTGGACCTCTGCCATTCTAAGTACCATCATGGCCAGGAAGCAGATTAAGAATGCGCCCCCGGCGCCAACGCAGTGGCGGTAGGTTGGCATCCCCAACCCAATACGAGGTCTCCCATACATGGGGATTGGTTCTGTCCAGCCACTTAAGGCGTTGCTGCAATACCTACAAATACTTAAACAACTACCGCTTCCAAAGCGGGAAATATGTTGCAGCAACTGAACGCAACAACAACTATAATAACATGACCGGATTTCATGCAAGGCGTTAAGTGGCTAGCCAATGGAACTGAGTGGACACCAAACGGGAGTTGAACCCAGCTTCAAATTTACAAACACGGTCATCTCAGTTTGCAACTGGGAATTACTTTCTCAGCAGCAAAAGGTAAATCTGAATGATCATCATGTATTTCTGGAGGATAACAAAGATCGACTTCTAGAATGTAGCCTGTGTCTGAGTTCGAAGCGATAGACATGACATCAAAATTAAATATTTCATTTTCATCTCAGAATTTGAAATTTCCAGTAGGTAGCCTTTTCATCATCGCATAACCATATAAATTAACACAGTCTAAATAAACTAAATAGCTGTCAGGTTCGTCTTTTTTGTAATTATGAAGATATTTGTTATTTGCTTTCGCGTATCTCAAAGCACATTGAGCAAGACCACCTCTTATACCCTTTTCAATCATTTGATACATTGCAATATCTGATAAATGGTCTAACCTGACTTTTGTGTATAACAACATAGCATCCCAGCTAAGTGCAGGAGATGAGACGTAGTGAGCAGGATCGAGACCGTAATAGTTTAAACTCATTCGCCTAAACTTTTCAAATACATCACAGAGAAGTAATACATCACACTTCAAATACATGTCTGTATATTCACCTAAATTTGAAATATTAAAAGTATTCCCGACGTTCAGTGCATGTTCATAATCTTCTTTAGATATGGATTCATCATTAAGCTTGTTAAAAAACTTTGCAGGCTCTGGTATTTTGGCCTCATCATATTTTTGCCATGAATCTATGTAATCATAACAATACACACCTTTTTTACAAACAAGTTCGAATAGATGTGAATTAGTAAAGAAAGATTTTAAATTTTGAAAATCATCAGGCTTCATAGCCTTAACCAAGTTTACCATACTTGAACTTAAAAAGTTGAAAGAGTCAATAAACTTTAACTGAGCTACATTTTTTCGATCGAGAGGTATGAATTTTGTAAATGATATATATTTCTCTTTGTTTTTTGGCAAAAGATTTACCCTGCCGCAAATAGCTGCAAGCTCTTTAATAAACAAATGAGAATCATATCCTGAAAGATTATGAAATATTATCGGGATAAAAAGACAAACTTTAGCATTTAAATTGCATATGTTGTGAGCAGGCCCATTGTATTTTCCAGTAAAATGATTATGATCTTTTACTTTTACATCACTAGGACGAAATCGACTCTTGCAAATATGACAATGTGTACTATTTTTGAAATATTCCTCTTCCTGATCTGTGAGTTTTAACATCGGCTTACTTTCAGATAATATGTTATAAAGCTTTGCTACAACTTATACATTCAACAAATTTTTTTGAACAGTTGGGGCCTCGATAGGAAACTAGATTGTTTAGTTCTGGATTTGATTCACAACAAATATAATATGCAAAATATGTAGCTTTGTGAATCTGAATATTTTCTACATGAGAAGACTTGCTGGTATCAGAATATTCACGTAGTAGACTTTCGAAATCACCATATATAACGATAGGTATTCTGACAGTTCTTTCATAGTTTGAAAAATAAAGTTGACTATTCTTTTCAGGTAAAATAGTTAGCATTCTAGCACAATTATGATTATTTAATTTATCTTTTGAGCCAAAGTAAATAAAACATTCATCGCAAAGGTATATTTTAGACTTATGTTTTGTTAACTGTTTATGTACAAGCCTGTCAAAGTCTTTAATTAGACAAAAATGATTCTTTCTATACTTTGAAAAGTATAACAAGTTCACATGATTAGGTTTGCGACATTCACTTTTATACAAGGTACCGTAACGTTAACAACGTTAACGTGTTAACGTGTAACGTTACCTTTTTTTGTTAGTCCATATACATTAACGCTTATGTTCTGGTTGTTAGTTTCCAACCGTTTAATGTCATTAATATCGGGTGGGAATGACATATTAGAAATGTCCAGCTTATTTGAATAATGGGGATAAGATGATACTCGACATGGATTATTTTTCGCGGGATATAATTTAGCCATAATACTCCATAGAAAACAATGTTCATCTGTATTCTTTATGTTTATACAAGCCTTAGTATTTTTACATATGTAGGTAACGGTATATACGAACCAACTCGAAGAGGATTGTACTTTAAAATATTTAGTTCTAAATGACTGATAAATTCTAGCGTCCAACCGGACTCTGAAAGTTCGAACTCAGAACATTTTGATAAAAGTATTTCAGCGAAATTGTTGTACAAAAAACGTATATCGGTATTTTTTACCACGACCTCATACTTTGTGTTAAAAGATTTTAAAGGTTTTTCATTATTTTTAGGCAAAATGTACTCTGCAAAGAGTTCAAGATTTACTTTTACTGATGTATGTTGTTTTAGTGAAATATTTATAAGTTTGGAAACATCGTTATATAAGTTATGCATAAATAATTCCGGGGTGCCATAAATGTCATCAGAAATTATTTAGTAACTTGCTATTCGATTTTTAAAAGCAGTAGATATTAAATAAACGTTATGAAACTGAGTGCGGAGTAGAGAATTAGACTTATGTATATTTGACCTTTTATGCGTTGAAAAGCTCAAAACGTTAACGTTACAGGTTTCACAGTAAATCATGTTTCTGTATTTAACTCAGATTTTTTTTTAATTTGTTCTGGATAATAAATTGAATTTAACTTTTTAATGTTTAAAATTTCAAGACTCTTGCGAGTCCCTATAAGAAGGAAGAAAACAATATTAGTACCTAATAATCATCATTTTAATTTACTTATACAATAAGGCACAATTTGAAAGGTACATAATACAAGTTACACAAAGTCATAAGATGAACACTTTCAGTACCTAGATAAATATGAAAGAAAAAGCTAAATGCGAGTAAATAACAAAATAAGCAAAAGTGAAATTAGAAAGTAATGGTTTCTTTAAACCTCACTAGAAGGGTAAGTTACTGCCTGAACATTCCTCAGCTCTTCTTTAGCAGCTGCTATCAAGTCCGTTATAGCTCTAAACGTAGGACCGTTGCGATTAAATGCGCATTTATACAAGGTGGGCCAAAAGAAATCACCCTATTGGAAGATGCTCTCATTTTTGCAAATGGCCGCCAATGTCAAATCTGTTTTGACATTTGTGTACTAGACAGATGTAGAATACAAGTGAACAAGCCATGGAGCGATAGAGTCCCCAAGAACGCGGAATAATCGTGTCTATTTTTTTGCGTAACAATTCGTCTGTGGTGTTGGCGCAGCGCGAATTCCGTCGCCGATTCCCCGGCCGTCCGACACCGCCTGCGCAAACACTGCGCCGTTTGGCCACCAACCTTGAAGAGTATAGGACCACACGAGACGTTGCCAAGAGTGCCCGGCCCCGGAGCGCCCGTTCTGCCGAGAATATCGCCGCTGTTGCCGAGGATGTCGAGCTGTCGCCGGAAACATCGACCAGACGCCGTGCCACGCAATTAGCCATCAGCCGGACGTCTCTAAGACGAATTTTGGTCAAAGACCTGCGCATGTTCCCGTACAAAGTCCAGTCTGTGCATCAGCTGCTGCCTGCTGACCACCAAACGCGCGTAACCTACGCCCAAGCCATCCTCAATCTCGAGGAAGAAGTGGATGATTTTTCGACCAAAATCATAATGAGCGATGAGGCTCATTTCCACCTCAGCGGGTACGTCAACAAGCAAAACTATCGCTTCTGGGGCACCGAAAATCCACGAGTGATGCACGAGGTGCCATTACACCCGCTCAAAGTGACTGCATGGTGCACTGTTCACGCTGGAGGAGTCATCTGGCCATTTTTTTTCGAGAATACCGCTGGCCAAACGACAACGGTGGACGGTGCACGCTATAGGGCCATGTTGACTGAGTTTTTTCTGCCGCAATTGGACGAATTAGGACTGGAGAATATGTGGTTCCAACAGGACGGAGCAACGGCACACACTGCGCGAGCCACAACCGATATTGTGAGGGCGGCTTTCCCGGGTCGCCTCATCTCTCGTTTTGGCGATTTGCACTGGCCCGCAAGATCGCCCGATTTAACCGTTCCAGACTTTTTTTTGTGGGGTTTTTTGAAGTCCCGTGTTTACATGAACAAGCCTGAGACCTTGGAAGCCCTCAAGGACAACATTAGACACGAGTGCGAGAATTTGTCGCCCGAAGTTCTCGCTGAAGTGATGAGAAATGCCATAAAACGAGCCCGTATAGCAATCAATTGTGACGGCGCCCATTTGGCCAATATCATCTTCTCGACTTAACCAATAAAATTGTAAAGGTTCAAATAAACATAATCAAAAAACAGAATCGAAGTTTTTCATTTAGAAAAAAAATGAGAGCCAAACAACATCGGGTGACTTCTTTTGGCCCACCTTGTATGTCACACTTGCAGCTTTCCAGCGCTGAAGAGGATCAATGACGTTAGGAGGTTCTATGTCTTGAGTGGAATACAGGCGACACTCAATGTAGTACTCGCCGCGCTTAGTGAGGTCTCGCTGCACGATGTGACCATCGGCGGTGCGCCGTGACAAAAAGCTTCGCAAAGGTGCTGCACGGACTGGTTCTACATTACACTGCTCATCTTCATCCTGAAATTAAAAAATGACACAAATCACTTATTGATCATAATATAAAAGAAGGTACTTAGATTGGTCAAGGATTTTAACGCAATCATCAGTGAGAAAGACTGTCCTGACATCAGTCTTAATTTTTTTTTACTATATGTAAACGGATGCCCTTAAACTTCATTAATGAACATTTTACCGTGCATTTTACCATACAAACATTTAATGTAGAGCAATAAAAATAATTACAGTAAAAAATAACTCACGTCTGAATATGCAACACGAGGACGCTTTATCTTACGAGTCGATGGTTGGACCGGAGCTTCGCAGTCGGAGTCGCTATCAAATAGGCTCGCAGCAGAAGGTTTTTTAGAGCTACTCTTCGGTTTTGATTTTGGTGGACACCTTGCTTGAGCTAGGTTTTGTCTTCTTCTTTGACGTCGAAGGTTGCTCAATGTCCGACTCGAAAGGGTTTGTAGAAGACCTGTAATGTGAAATGATTATGTTTTAGTAACAGATAATTATACACTAAACATAAATAATTCAACTGACAAATAAAACAATTGAAAGGATTGACTAATAAAATGTATTAAAAGAAGTACTACTCACTGTACTGAAGAAATGTCAAGCACTCAAATAAAAGAGAACTTTGTACGATAATTAGTCGCGAGCAAATGTGAAGAAAAACTTTGTGCCAAGCGTATTTATACTTGAATATTGATAGGGTGTGGTGCCAGTTTCAAAATCTATCCCACCTAGGTTATAATTTAATCTTTATAAATTGTGACATTGAATTCTCACCTATAGTAATCCTATTAATTAAGGCTACAATAAAGATTAGTGGTGATGTCAATGTGACCACACCTTTACCCAACCTTTTATGGGATAGATCATATGACTGTGTTACTCTGAAGCTGATATATGACCCGAAATTCTTAAAAGGAAACTGTATGTACCTTTTGTATAGCTCGATTGTACAAGACTTTTCTGATACTCCGTTTCGCAGTCAAACAGCACCAGCTCATCCTTTACTGATCTTATAATAATCCGCACTCCGCAGTCCATAATTTCTCAGTTCTCCAATGCGGAACCGGCTGATTTAATATACTGTTGAGTTTTGCCTTCCAAACCACATTAATCACGAACCGCCCTTAAATAAGTATAGTACACCATAGGAGTGCGGGTGAAACGTATGGTGCGCTATACAATTGGGCCACATTCCTGTCTTGTCGCGTACCTACATTAAGTTTCGTGCTTCGCTGTTATATGTGTCATGTCAGAGGTCTTTTGAGCTTGAATTACCTACTATGGTTTGTCAAATAGGACATTTCGAAATCGCAACTTTTTCATACCTACTGATTATCCAACCTTAATATATAATTACTAAAAAGCAGAACATTTTTATTTCATATAGAGAACTCGCTCAGTTTGCGTGTGTTCAGACCGAAATGGTGCAAACAAGAGCACAAGTGAAAGCGATAAAAGAAATATATGAAGAATATCGAGTAAGTTAAATATTTTTATTTTTTGTAGTGATTAAAATATTTGTTTATTACTTAATGCTTAAAATTATTTTTATTCGTAGAAATAGAAACTGCGAAGGAGTGAACGAATCCGAAGGGTTATAACAAGTGAGACTTTTGGCTATGAATTGTTTCTATTGGTTAGGAGTTACTACGTGGTGGCCAACTCCGCACAGAAGCAAA
Source organism: Athrips mouffetella (assembly GCA_947532105.1). Classification (NCBI taxonomy): domain Eukaryota; kingdom Metazoa; phylum Arthropoda; class Insecta; order Lepidoptera; family Gelechiidae; genus Athrips; species Athrips mouffetella. Next base: position 9,694,573 of record OX383968.1, read on the forward strand.
TTTGATAAGCCGTCTCCAGATCCAGACAATAGCACACTAAAATACTCTAGATTAATAAGATAATGTTAATGATAACCCTAATGTTGAACTTAATAATTAATATATTTAAATATTATAATGTTTTTTATTTCCCCGAGAGGTTTTGCGGTATTCACCTGACACCTTGTGTATGAATCGTAAACAAAATCATATATCCAAATAGCAGCCAGCACCCTGACTATTAGCGTTCATAGAATTTGATCTAGGGATCGGATGAATATGGGACAATTCCTTTTGAGAAATATGTGAAGAGAATTTTATCAAGTGCTGGGAGTCAAACAAGTCAGATCAGAACAGATCTTCAAATATTTTCATTACAATGGATATCAAAATTAAAAATTGCTTCTCATACATCAAAGAAATCAGAAGGAAAATGGGAGTTTTTTGCGCGGAGATGGATGTGAAACTGCTAAGCGTAAGCTTTGAAAAAGGCAACCATGGACGAGAGATGATAAGGGCCCACATAAGTGGGACCACATGTCAACACGTGTTGAGCCCGGCAAGATTGACCGCAGCACAAAAATCTTATGTGGAAACTTTTTTAGACACAAAATTTCCCGATTTGTCTTTAGCAGTTGCTAAAATGAAAATAGTTTACTGTGGTGAAGTGGTGTGGATTTATGAAATAATTTGGGAAAGAGACTCAATTTATAATCAGTGGTAAATAATTAAAAATAAATGCATAATTCAACATTTTTTTTTAAATACATACTTTAGAAACTAAATCAGCTGATCGCACATTTTGTATGGGAGGTAAAATTTTTTTTAAGTTTATTGGGCGAAACCTGAATTTTTTTTGAAGTCTGAAAGTAATATTTAGTTAGATGATATTGAGAACCTTTACAAGTGTCATGTTACTTTCAACTTGGTATTGTTTTGATCTTTTGTCTTCCACACATACCTGGTTAGGTTTACAACCTATTCAATATAAAAAAGTATCGAATCGATGCAGATCAGTAGTAGCAATGGATACCAACTGTTTAACTCGTATAGTTAGTTTTGACGTTTATCGTTTTGACAGTTCGCGCATGAGTGTGCCATCTGTCAACGTCAGTTGTGTTCAGTTTGGTTTTCCATTTCATCACGAACAGACTTACGCCGGAACAAAGTTTACGGTCGTCATAATCTACCCAGTGAGCGAGCTATCCAGCAAATTGTTGCCGCATTTGAAACAAAGAGCAGCCCGAGTCGATTCATCAGCTACCAATGCATCCCGAAAAATGCACTGTTGGAAACATTTACAATTTCCTGGCGCTGGAGCTTTCCAGAGCTCCTATCACCGTGACAGTGAAAATAATTCGTTTTTTTGATAATTATTTCGAATAATCAAATCCTAAAACTTATTATTATTTTTTTGTAAATAGAGCCACGTAATTGAACTAACTTCTTTTCAAATAATAAACGCACCAAATTTCTAATATGCAGTCACATGGAACTTGTTTTTGGGAATTGTTGCATGTAGAATTCAGAAGAGAAATAAAAAAAAACTATATTCAAAACCGAGCAACGACAAACGTTTTAAAAGTGAAGTGCAAGCGTAATACAATTGACAGTGCCTAATGCCTATATAATAAAAAAAATTGTGACCTACAACATTAAAACGTCTAAAACGTGTCCCACACTAATGTTCATTAATCTTAATCAGAAATGTAATCAGATTTTCAATATTTGATTAGAAATTCACGTATAAAATAAGAATATATTATATATTTTCTATGTCATTGGTGTTGGTCATATAGATATAATTTAATTAACATTTTGTAATATAACCAAAATTTTAGATCCGTAACGAATTACGCAATAGCAAACAAGTGAATTCTTTATTTTACGACCGTATTAATATTAAATCAATATTTTAATATTTGCGTTTAGCAAGATTTTCCCCTAAATGACATTTACGATCATTTGAGGATCATCTAATCTGTAATTTACGAGTAACGAACAAACGAACACTATTAAATTATCTATGCACGTCCTTGCAAGATGTTACAGATTTGACACCCATCATGTACCTCCGCTAATTTTACGACTTTTAAGAATTATTGCGATAAGCTAAGATAAAAAACGAATACGCTACGATAGCAAGATTTAGAATTATTTAAACAAATTCTAATTCATCATTTTGGAGTTTAGAAAGATGTTTGAATCTCGAAATGGAATCTTTGATCATATGCCCCAACGAATCGTATCTCGAATTTTGTAATCGAATTCAATCGATACGCAGTCACTTATTTTCCAAAGTAGTTGCTAGTAATGATGTGTAACTTCTGTTACCAAAATGGCTATACAGGGTGGCCAAAAAGTCGTGGATCAAACGAAACAGGGAGATAAAGGAGGTAATTTCCAACAAAAAATCTTTCCCCAGCATGGCCATAACTTCATTGCACGAAAAGATATGAATTATTTTAGTTTTTTCAATGAAACTACCGAGTTTTTTTACAATTTAATCAGTAAAAAATTAAATTGATTAAAAACAATAAAACAAAAGGTGTTGTATTATGAGTCGATAATGTATCAATACTACAAAAATTGTATTGCAGCTCTTGGTATCAAACTTAACGAGCAATGATTTTTTTTCCGTAAATTTTAAAGCGTTACAAAAAATTACTTCTCACTTTAAGAGCACTTATTTGAAAAAAAATGTATTACGGAAAAGTGACCTTGTATTAAAAAAACTTGCTGGTTTAATGCTGATTCAAATGAGTTACAACACTTTACTCTTTGATCTTTAGTTTTGGATTTATGGTCGTTTTTTCGTATCAAGGTGCAAATTTCATTAAGTTAGCCTTATTTTTAAATTTATTAGTTTATCATAAACTTAAATTTATTAGTTTTTTGTACGTTGGAACGCTAGAACTGCTCTTGTCACAATTAGGATTTATGAAATGGACAGACACTGTTTCACACTAACCATGTAATCGTTTGTCAAAAAGTATCTTCCTTCAGGTAACGATTTTTTTTCTAGGAAACAAAAGGTTCATGACAACAGCCGATACAAAGAAATTGTGCCTCTCTTTCATACTAACCATTTAATCCTTTGTCTAAAAAGGTCAGAACGCCCGTCTTAGTTCAGGTAGTAGAATGCCGGGCGGAGCAGAGCGGGAGAGGTGAGTTTCTTTCTTCGTTTCGTTCTGACTCGAATCCCTGGAATGCGGTGGCGAACCGAGACGCCACGACAGATTTCGTTCGACCATCATCAAGATAAAAGCACCCAGTTGCGTGCTTCAAAAAAAAAGACATTCTAGTGCTGGTTTTAGCATATTAAACGTGTGGAATCTATACGAAAACGTACCATTTCGAAGATATATTGTGGACAGTGGTATTCGTGCGGTGAAAACGTGAAAATCTGACGCATTGATACTGTCGGCCGACTCGGCGAAACCTCAAACACAAATCTTGGTAAGTGGCAACTTTCTTATGGGTTTTGTTCTATGGGAGGATTGCAATCGACTTACGTGAACTATATTTGTTAACTGGTCCTTCGACAGTCACTGTTTTTTATCTCAAATCCCAAAAATTCCATACACTGCGAAACCTGCGTTGCAGCAAACACAACAAAGGATGCAAAATTTAAAGATTAATTTTATCTACAATAGATAGACACTTGAAGATTCAAAGATATGTTTAACAACCTCTGTCAAATATTTGAGGGTACAGAAGAACGAAATAAAAGAGCTCTTTTACAAGATTTCTCACTTACAATCCTGAAAATAATCGATATCGAAGCAGCCAGATTTGACAGCTAGATTAAACAATCTAGACCAGAAAATTTTATCCTACGTTACGGAAACACATAAAACGCATCAGTGACAACTTGCACACCATTATCTAAGCCACGACATTCACAATGAATTGATCACATTGATGGCAAGAACGGTTACCGATGGTAAAAGAGGCAAAATATTATACTTTTTTGTTCGACTTAGTAGATTTGAACAAACGTCAATTATCTTAAGATATTGTAATACATCCACTGGAACAGTAGAAGACAACTATCGGATTTCTTGCTGTCACTTAAACGACTGGAGAATATTTGACGAATGCAATATTGGGAGAGCTAGAAAAACATGCTTAAACATTCAGAACTGTCTTGGCCAAGGATACGGAAATGGAGTAAATTCGGTAGGCGTAAATAGTGGAGTTAAACCTCGAATATATAATATAAATCCCGGAGCATTTTTTGACACCCTAAATTTTGCGGTTGACGTACAAAGCTGGAATCTGCTCGTGGTAGATGCAGCTAATTCTTCGATGACAGGAAAAACATTTTTATGTTTTATTTGGAAATTTTTATTAGCAATTCTCAAGTTCCAACAAACGCTGGAAATTAATAAAAGGTAAATGAAAGCTCACTATTAAGCCTTTATCGGACACAAGGTGAGAAATCAGAATCCAGGCATTCAAGGCCGATTAAATGCAAATTGATTATGATGTTGAATGCATAGAAAGCTTATAAATCACTTTAGAATTTATCATATCATTACATGTATGGTATGCACTATCAAGGCGTGTTAATAGACGTGTAACGGAAAGGTAACATATAGATGGAGAGCGGGCGGTCGTCAAACCTACCTCATCGATAACCAAATCCGAATCAACAGGGTTGCCTGGGCGCAACCTGGCAGGTTTTGTACAGTGGGCAAAAAACTTGTAGTTTTTTGGGCAAAAACTACCTCATCGAATACCAAATAGGTACTCATACTCATTTATTTATAATCATATTATTACAAGTCAGTGTTGCTAGTAACTAGTATAAGTCTAACAAAGAATAATTTAAATAAACTTTTAACATAAAAATTTTATAATAAAAATAAATAATATCGAATTCATTAATAATTAAGTTTGTAACACGTCCTTGCTTTGCTACAAATACACGTTCTTGCGCTGACACCGTCGGTCGGGCCTTGGCCTTAGTCGGCTACCCAATAGGGATATTCTCTAACGTGAACATGAAGGGCGACTGGGATCCCGCGCAGGCGTTTAACGGGGCATGGGCGTACGGAGCCGGGAGTATAGACAGTCTCAACGGCCAAATCCGTGCACAGGCCTGGCCGGAGGATGCCGCGGCGGAAGAGGCTTATGACCTTCTGGAGGGCCAAAACTTCTCTCAGCTCAGCCCGCTACACCGGGTTCCGTCTTCCTGCGCCTCCGCCTTGATTAAACAGGTCTTCACTGATGGTTGGCCGAGGACCGAGGTTGTCTGGTCTACCAGAAGTCCCTCCGTTGAATATCACGCTTACAGAGCTGAATCCGCGACCTCCTTGGCTCGGCTGGCTATATCCGTCGAATTCCTTGACACTACCAACTCGCAATACACCTTCACCCTAGCCGCGGGCCTCGCGTCGTGGATCAGTATGTGTGCATGTGCCATTGGACTTACAACGTCAAATCTCCTCTGTCAGCAGAACGTGAGTGTCCGAGACTGGGCCTACATCGAGGGCCGCTGGCGCGACACCACTAAACACCAGAACACCATGGTCTTGTCCGATCTCGCCACAGCTCGTACACTTATATTCGTTGACACCTGTATGTTAATCGAAACAAACCGCGGTACTGCATGGGACAACATCGCCCAATATTATCTGATGCAACCATCATTAGACAGAGACATGTACTCTCACTCCCCTGTTCCCTTGATCGCATACCTCCAGTGGCGCGACAAACTCGACCTCGGTACCGGGCCCCAACACATGAAGAACGAGCCTGTTCTCATCGGACCTGGCATCGCCATGGGTGCGTTACTATCCTCGGACACTCGTGACAAGAAGGCTGACATGATATGCACGTCTGACTTTATCGCCTACCGAACCAGCGTTATCCTACGAGACCCCGGTGACGCATGGGCTGGAATGCAGCACAACATCGAAAATTGGGCCCAGTTTTCCAACCTGCCCTTCAATGACAGACGGTACAATGAGAGGTGGACCAGCCTCATCCCTACCTACGGTCCGGTCAACATTCCGTATTCTATCAACGAGGCTACTCGCATATTGGTCCAAAATAGTCTCACCTCTCAGGAGGGCACTAACCTCGTATACCGCACGTCTACAATCCAATTCCCCGATCCACCCGGCGGTTTTTTACAGACGACGAAGGACTACGTCTTGTGGCCAGCGTTACTGGCAGCCTTGGGATACTTGACCGGCGGGCCGATGGGTGCGGTCGGGGCCGGAGCTACCGGGCTGTAAATAGAGTGTGTAAGTAGAGTGTGTTTTGTAAATAGAGCCACGTAATTGAACTAACTTCTTATCAAATAATAAACGCACCAAATTTCTAATATGCAGTCACATGGAACTTGTTTTTGGGAATTGTTGCATGTAGAATTCAGAAGAGAAATAAAAAAAAACGATATTCAAAACCGAGCAACGACAAACGTTTTAAAAGTGAAGTGCAAGCGTAATACAATTGACAGTGCCTAATGCCTATATGATAAAAAAATTAGTGACCTACAACATTAAAACGTCTAAAACGTGTCCCACACTAATGTTCATTAATCTTAATCAGAAATGTAATCAGATTTTCAATATTTGATTAGAAATTCACGTATAAAATAACAATATATTATATATTTTCTATGTCATTGGTGTTGGTCATATAGATATAATTTAATTAACATTTTGTAATATAACCAAAATTTTAGATCCGTAACGAATTACGCAATAGCAAACAAGTGAATTCTTTATTTTACGACCGTATTAATATTAAATCAATATTTTAATATTTGCGTTTAGCAAGATTTTCCCCTAAATGACATTTACGATCATTTGAGGATCATCTAATCTGTAATTTACGAGTAACGAACAAACGAACACTATTAAATTATCTATGCACGTCCTTGCAAGATGTTACAGATTTGACACCCATCATGTACCTCCGCTAATTTTACGACTTTTAAGAATTATTGCGATAAGCTAAGATAAAAAACGAATACGCTACGAAAGCAAGATTTAGAATTATTTAACAAATTCTAATTCATCATTTTGGAGTTTAGAAAGATGTTTGAATCTCGAAATGGAATCTTTGATCATACGTCCCAACGAATCGTATCTCGAATTTTGTAATCGAATTCAATCGATACGCAGTCACTTATTTTCCAAAGTAGTTGCTAGTAATGATGTGTAACTTCTGTTACCTAAATGGCTATATATAACAACAGTGCTTTGCACGTTTCTCTATATAATTTTGCCCTTTAAGCTTATTAGAGTTGTAAGGCTTAAAGAAACTCAATCATTAGAGGATGCATTACAGATAGTAACCGAAGTTAATTTAAAGAAGCAATATAAAATGCGAAATGATTTGCATCTAAATTCAAAAATTACAAAGAAACCTAATAACCCACAACCAATCTACCTCATAAACCCATTTAGACTCGTCCAAATTATTACAACAAGTATAATAATCCCCAAAATTACGGAAGATTCAATTATACTTCAATGACTTCAAACATATTTCAAACTCAAATTTTAGACCCCAAAACTATGAGCAAGGCCAAAATTTTAGAATTAAAAATTATGCGCAAAGACCCAACGACCCAAATTCTAACAATGCTTATTAAAATTCTGTGAATATGAAGCCTCAAAATAAAGCATAAGTCCAACAAAGAAAATGGAATTCAAATATGAATCCATCACCCTCTACTTCAGCAGCTTTTCAGTTTCGACCAAGACAAAACCATATTAATTACCATACGGCTCAAAATCAAGAGCAATACATTGACACAACAATGAATCCGCAAAATGAATCAAGTAATTTTTACTGAAATGGTTAACAAAACATTAGCAAAAGACATACCAAGACATAAAATAGCAATTGCTACGGATCAACCTCATAGAAATGTTGTTCCAATTCAAATAGGAAATCGCGACACTTCTGTTCCAATTCGGAATATTAAAAAAACAAATAAAATTTCAAAAATAATAAGAAGTCTTTAAGAAATAAGAGTTTTAATAGGACATTATGCCAAGCTTCTTCCGTGCCTCACTTCTTACTTCTATATTTTAATTAATACAGAAATTTCCGTATTCTATTATAACGAAACCGTTATGATGAATGAAATTAAGGTAATCACCAGTGGTATAATTTAATCGAATTGATAACCATTCTAGCAATATTAGTTTATCGCATTTTTTTTTCGATTGCCAACCCAGCAAGTTGAGCTGATCAATTTGATTTCCGCGAGTTCGCTTTATAATTTTAAGAAATATAAGTCCCGTGAGTTCACGTTAGTAATTTTATAAATGTTGTTATAAATGTAAATCGTCACCTGACAAATTCTTTATTACAAGTTCGCAAAGTAATGTGATATTAATTAGTTACAAAAGGGCCCATAAAGTTTTAGTGTCGGTAAATATAAACCGATTCAATTCTAGTTTAGGTAGATAGATATAAATCCATTAAATATTAGTTTGTGTTGAAAATAATTACCGAGTTAAATATGATAGTTTAAGTTGCTTATAAAGGCTGATTTTTAGGGAGGTTAGTTTTTGACGTTTATCGTTTTGACAGTTCGCGCATGAGTGTGCCATCTGTCAACGTCAGTTGTGTTCAGTTTGGTTTTAAATTTCATCACGAACAGACTTACGCCGGAACAAAGTTTACGGTCGTCATAATCTACCCAGTGAGCGAGCTATCCAGCAAATTGTTGCCGCATTTGAAACAAAGAGCAGCCCGAGTCGATTCATCGGCTACCAATGCATCCCGAAAAATGCACTGTTGGAAACATTCACAATTTCCTGGCGCTGGAGCTTTCCAGAGCTCCTATCACCGTGACAGTAAAAATAATTCGTTTTTTTGAAAAAAATTTCGAATAATCAAATCCTAAAACTTATTTTTTTTTTTGTAAATAGAGCCACGTAATTGAACTAACTTCTTATCAAATAATAAACGCACCAAATTTCTAATATGCAGTCACATGGAACTTGTTTTTGGGAATTGTTGCATGTAGAATTCAGAAGAGAAATAAAAAAAACGATATTCAAAACCGAGCAACGACAAACGTTTTAAAAGTGAAGTGCAAGCGTAATACAATTGACAGTGCCTTATGCCTATATGATAAAAAAATTAGTGACCTACAACATTAAAACGTCTAAAACGTGTCCCACACTAATGTTCATTAATCTTAATCAGAAATGTAATCAGATTTTCAATATTTGATTAGAAATTCACGTATAAAATAAGAATATATTATATATTTTCTATGTCATTGGTGTTGGTCATCATATAGATATAATTTAAGTAACATTTTGTAATATAACCAAAATTATAGATCCGTAACGAATTACGCAATAGCAAACAAGTGAATTCTTTATTTTACGACCGTATTAATATTAAATCAATATTTTAATATTTGCGTTTAGCAAGATTTTCCCCTAAATGACATTTACGATCATTTGAGGATCATCTAATCTGTAATTTACGAGTAACGAACAAACGAACACTATTAAATTATCTATGCACGTCCTTGCAAGATGTTACAGATTTGACACCCATCATGTACCTCCGCTAATTTTACGACTTTTAAGAATTAGAGCGATAAGCTAAGATAAAAAACGAATACGCTACGAAAGCAAGATTTAGAATTATTTAAACAAATTCTAATTCATCATTTTGGAGTTTAGAAAGATGTTTGAATCTCGAAATGGAATCTTTGATCATATGCCCCAACGAATCGTATCTCGAATTTTGTAATCGAATTCAATCGATACGCAGTCACTTATTTTCCAAAGTAGTTGCTAGTAATGATGTGTAACTTCTGTTACCAAAATGGCTATATATAACAACAGTGCTTTGCACGTTTTTCTATATGATTTTGCCCTTTAAGCTTATTAGAGTTGTAAGGCTTAAAGAAACTCAATCATTAGAGGATGCATTACAGATAGTAACCGAAGAGGTTAATTTTCAGAAGCAATATAAAATGCGAAATGATTCGCATCTAAATTCAAAAATTACAAAGAAACCTAATAACCCACAACCAATATACCTCATAAACCCTTTTAGGCTCGTCCAAATTACTACAACAAGTATAATAATCCCCAAAATTACGGAAGATTTAATTATACTTCAATGACTTCAAACATGTGTCAAAGCTCAAATTTTAGACCTCAAAATTATGAGCAAGGCCCAAATTTTAGACTTCAAAATTATGCGCAAAGACCCAAATTTTCGCAAATCAGACCAAATTCTAACAATGCTTATTAAAATTCTGTAAATATGAAGCCTCAAAATAAAGCACAAGTCCAACAAAGAAAATGGAATTCAAATATGAATCCATCACCCCTCTACTTCAGCAGCTTTTCAGTTTCGACCAAGACAAAACCATATTAATTACCATACGGCTCAAAATCAAGAGCAATACATTGACACGACGATGAATCCGCAAAATGAATCAAGTAATTTTTACTGAAATGGTTAACAAAACATTAGCAAAAGACATACCAAGACATAAAATAGCAATTGCTACGGATCAACCTCATAGAAATGTTGTTCCAATTCAAATAGGAAATCGCGACACTTCTGTTCCAATTCGGAATATTAAAAGACCAAATCAAATTTCAAAAATAATTAAAAGTCTTTAAGAAATAAGAGCTTTAATAGAACATTATGCCAAGCTTCTTCCGTGCCTCACTTCTTTCTTCTATATTTTAATTAATACAGAAATTTCCGTGATCTATTATAACGAAATTGTTATGATGAATGAAATTAAGGTAATCACCACTGGTATAATTAAATTGAATTGATAACCATTCTAGCAATATTAGTTTATCGAATTTTTTTTTTCGATAGCTAACCCTGTTGAGCTGATCAATTTGATTTCCGCGAGTTTGTTTTATAATTTTAAGAAACATAAGTCCCGTGAGTAAGTCCCGTGCGTAAGTCACGCACCTTATTAATTTTATAAATGTAGCGATGAAATCGCATTATTAAAATCGTCACCTGACAAATTCTTTATTACAAGTTCGCAAAGTAATGTGATAGTACTTAATTACAAAAGGGGCCATAAAATTTTAGTGTCGGTAAATATAAACCGATTAAATTCTAGTTTAGGTAAATATAAATCCATTAAATCTTAGTTTGTGTTGAAAATAATTACTAAGTTAAATATGATAGTTTAAGTTGCTTCTAAAGGGCGATTTATTGGGAGGTTAGTTTTTGACGTTTATCGTTTTGACAGTTCGCGCATGAGTCGTGCCATCTGTCAACGTCAGTTGTGTTCAGTTTGGTTTTCCATTTCATCACGAACAGACTTACGCCAGAACAACGTTTGCAAATCGTAGAATTTTATTATCAAAATTCGTGATCTGTGAAAAATGTGTTCCGTTTGTTACGTCCAGTTTACGGTCGTCATAATCTACCCAGTGAGCGAGCTATCCAGCAAATTGTTGCCGCATTTAAAACAAAGAGCAGCCCGAGTCGATTCATCAGCTACTCGTACCAATGCATCCCGAAAAATGCACTGTTGGAAACATTAACAATTTCCTGGCGCTAGAGCTTTCCAGAGCTCCTATCACCGTGACAGTGAAAATAATTCGTTTTTTTTTAATAATTATTTCGAATAATCAAATCCTAAAATTTATTATTATTTTTTTGTAAATAGAGCCACGTAATTGAATCTTATCAAATAATAAACGCACCAAATTTCTAATATGCAGTCACATGGAACTTGTTTTTGGGAATTGTTGCATGTAGAATTCAGAAGAGAAATAAAAAAAACGATATTCAAAACCGAGCAACGACAAACGTTTTAAAAGTGAAGTGCAAGCGTAATACAATTGACAGTGCCTTATGCCTATATGATAAAAAAATTAGTGACCTACAACATTAAAACGTCTAAAACGTGTCCCACACTAATGTTCATTAATCTTAATCAGAAATGTAATCAGATTTTCAATATTTGATTAGAAATTCACGTATAAAATAAGAATATATTATATATTTTCTATGTCATTGGTGTTGGTCATCATATAGATATAATTTAAGTAACATTTTGTAATATAACCAAAATTATAGATCCGTAACGAATTACGCAATAGCAAACAAGTGAATTCTTTATTTTACGACCGTATTAATATTAAATCAATATTTTAATATTTGCGTTTAGCAAGATTTTCCCCTAAATGACATTTACGATCATTTGAGGATCATCTAATCTGTAATTTACGAGTAACGAACAAACGAACACTATTAAATTATCTATGCACGTCCTTGCAAGATGTTACAGATTTGACACCCATCATGTACCTCCGCTAATTTTACGACTTTTAAGAATTAGAGCGATAAGCTAAGATAAAAAACGAATACGCTACGAAAGCAAGATTTAGAATTATTTAAACAAATTCTAATTCATCATTTTGGAGTTTAGAAAGATGTTTGAATCTCGAAATGGAATCTTTGATCATATGCCCCAACGAATCGTATCTCGAATTTTGTAATCGAATTCAATCGATACGCAGTCACTTATTTTCCAAAGTAGTTGCTAGTAATGATGTGTAACTTCTGTTACCAAAATGGCTATATATAACAACAGTGCTTTGCACGTTTTTCTATATGATTTTGCCCTTTAAGCTTATTAGAGTTGTAAGGCTTAAAGAAACTCAATCATTAGAGGATGCATTACAGATAGTAACCGAAGAGGTTAATTTTCAGAAGCAATATAAAATGCGAAATGATTCGCATCTAAATTCAAAAATTACAAAGAAACCTAATAACCCACAACCAATATACCTCATAAACCCTTTTAGGCTCGTCCAAATTACTACAACAAGTATAATAATCCCCAAAATTACGGAAGATTTAATTATACTTCAATGACTTCAAACATGTGTCAAAGCTCAAATTTTAGACCTCAAAATTATGAGCAAGGCCCAAATTTTAGACTTCAAAATTATGCGCAAAGACCCAAATTTTCGCAAATCAGACCAAATTCTAACAATGCTTATTAAAATTCTGTAAATATGAAGCCTCAAAATAAAGCACAAGTCCAACAAAGAAAATGGAATTCAAATATGAATCCATCACCCCTCTACTTCAGCAGCTTTTCAGTTTCGACCAAGACAAAACCATATTAATTACCATACGGCTCAAAATCAAGAGCAATACATTGACACGACGATGAATCCGCAAAATGAATCAAGTAATTTTTACTGAAATGGTTAACAAAACATTAGCAAAAGACATACCAAGACATAAAATAGCAATTGCTACGGATCAACCTCATAGAAATGTTGTTCCAATTCAAATAGGAAATCGCGACACTTCTGTTCCAATTCGGAATATTAAAAGACCAAATCAAATTTCAAAAATAATTAAAAGTCTTTAAGAAATAAGAGCTTTAATAGAACATTATGCCAAGCTTCTTCCGTGCCTCACTTCTTTCTTCTATATTTTAATTAATACAGAAATTTCCGTGATCTATTATAACGAAATTGTTATGATGAATGAAATTAAGGTAATCACCACTGGTATAATTAAATTGAATTGATAACCATTCTAGCAATATTAGTTTATCGAATTTTTTTTTTCGATAGCTAACCCTGTTGAGCTGATCAATTTGATTTCCGCGAGTTTGTTTTATAATTTTAAGAAACATAAGTCCCGTGAGTAAGTCCCGTGCGTAAGTCACGCACCTTATTAATTTTATAAATGTAGCGATGAAATCGCATTATTAAAATCGTCACCTGACAAATTCTTTATTACAAGTTCGCAAAGTAATGTGATAGTACTTAATTACAAAAGGGGCCATAAAATTTTAGTGTCGGTAAATATAAACCGATTAAATTCTAGTTTAGGTAAATATAAATCCATTAAATCTTAGTTTGTGTTGAAAATAATTACTAAGTTAAATATGATAGTTTAAGTTGCTTCTAAAGGGCGATTTATTGGGAGGTTAGTTTTTGACGTTTATCGTTTTGACAGTTCGCGCATGAGTCGTGCCATCTGTCAACGTCAGTTGTGTTCAGTTTGGTTTTCCATTTCATCACGAACAGACTTACGCCAGAACAACGTTTGCAAATCGTAGAATTTTATTATCAAAATTCGTGATCTGTGAAAAATGTGTTCCGTTTGTTACGTCCAGTTTACGGTCGTCATAATCTACCCAGTGAGCGAGCTATCCAGCAAATTGTTGCCGCATTTAAAACAAAGAGCAGCCCGAGTCGATTCATCAGCTACTCGTACCAATGCATCCCGAAAAATGCACTGTTGGAAACATTAACAATTTCCTGGCGCTAGAGCTTTCCAGAGCTCCTATCACCGTGACAGTGAAAATAATTCGTTTTTTTTTAATAATTATTTCGAATAATCAAATCCTAAAATTTATTATTATTTTTTTGTAAATAGAGCCACGTTATTGAATCTTATCAAATAATAAACGCACCAAATTTCTAATATGCAGTCACATGGAACTTGTTTTTGGGAATTGTTGCATGTAGAATTCAGAAGAGAAATAAAAAAAACGATATTCAAAACCGAGCAACGACAAACGTTTTAAAAGTGAAGTGCAAGCGTAATACAATTGACAGTGCCTTATGCCTATATGATAAAAAAATTAGTGACCTACAACATTAAAACGTCTAAAACGTGTCCCACACTAATGTTCATTAATCTTAATCAGAAATGTAATCAGATTTTCAATATTTGATTAGAAATTCACGTATAAAATAAGAATATATTATATATTTTCTATGTCATTGGTGTTGGTCATCATATAGATATAATTTAAGTAACATTTTGTAATATAACCAAAATTATAGATCCGTAACGAATTACGCAATAGCAAACAAGTGAATTCTTTATTTTACGACCGTATTAACATTAAATCAATATTTTAATATTTGCGTTTAGCAAGATTTTCCCCTAAATGACATTTACGATCATTTGAGGATCATCTAATCTGTAATTTACGAGTAACGAACAAACGAACACTATTAAATTATCTATGCACGTCCTTGCAAGATGTTACAGATTTGACACCCATCATGTACCTCCGCTAATTTTACGACTTTTAAGAATTAGAGCGATAAGCTAAGATAAAAAACGAATACGCTACGAAAGCAAGATTTAGAATTATTTAAACAAATTCTAATTCATCATTTTGGAGTTTAGAAAGATGTTTGAATCTCGAAATGGAATCTTTGATCATACGTCCCAACGAATCGTATCTCGAATTTTGTAATCGAATTCAATCGATACGCAGTCACTTATTTTCCAAAGTAGTTGCTAGTAATGATGTGTAACTTCTGTTACCTAAATGGCTATATATAACAACAGTGCTTTGCACGTTTCTCTATATAATTTTGCCTTTTAAGCTTATTAGAGTTCTAAGGCTTAAAGAAACTCAATCATTAGAGGATGCATTACAGATAGTAACCGAAGTAAATTTTCAGAAGCAATATAAAATGCGAAATGATTTGCATCTAAATTAAAAAATTACAAAGAAACCTAATAACCCACAACCAAACTACCTCATAAACCCATTTAGACTCGTCCAAATTATTACAACAAGTATAATAATCCCCAAAATTACGGAAGATTCAATTATACTTCAATGACTTCAAACATGTCTCAAACTCAAATTTTAGACCCCAAAACTATGAGCAAGGCCAAAATTTTAGAATTCAAAATTATGCGCAAAGACCCAACGACCCAAATTCTAACAATGCTTATTAAAATTCTGTGAATATGAAGCCTCAAAATAAAGCACAAGTCCAACAAAGAAAATGGAATTCAAATATGAATCCATCACCCTCTACTTCAGCAGCTTTTCAGTTTCGACCAAGACAAAACCATATTAATTACCATACGGCTCAAAATCAAGAGCAATACATTCATTATTCATTGTTGTGTCAATACACAACAATGAATCCGCAAAATGAATCAAGTAATTTTTACTGAAATGGTTAACAAAACATTAGCAAAAGACATACCAAGACATAAAATAGCAATTGCTACGGATCAACCTCATAGAAATGTTGTTCCAATTCAAATAGGAAATCGCGACACTTCTGTTCCAATTCGGAATATTAAAAGACCAAATAAAATTTCAAAAATAATAAGAAGTCTTTAAGAAATAAGAGTTTTAATAGGACATTATGCCAAGCTTCTTCCGTGCCTCACTTCTTACTTCTATATTTTAATTAGTACAGAAATTTCCGTATTCTATTATAACGAAATTGTTATGATGAATGAAATTAAGGTAATCACCAGTGGTATAATTTAATCGAATTGATAACCATTCTTGCAATATTAGTTTATCGCATTTTTTTTTCGATTGCCAACCCAGCAAGTTGAGCTGATCAATTTGATTTCCGCGAGTTCGCTTTATAATTTTATGTCAATTTACTCGGGTTGGGCGAGGCGGACCAGTGGCGTGGCCGGCGCGTAGCCCGGATTTGACTCCACTTGATTTTTATTTATGGGGTCATATGAAACAACTAGTGTACAGTACTCTTCTCTGGTTTGTATAGACAAACCAGAGAAGAACTGATGCAAAAAATAATTGCTGCGGGGAACCAAATTCGTGCAAATCGGGACGTTTTAAGAAGAACAACGCGTAGTGTAGCTGTACGTGCAGTAGTATGCCTGGAAGAAAATGGTGGACATTTTGAAAATTTAATAAATTAATTTATCAATGCACTTAATTTGTTATTTTATTTCATATTTTTTTACTAAAAAGAAACAGTTTAGATTCTTGTTGATTTTTGCTCATAATTTGAACGGTGAATATCATAACAACAAAAAGAGATAGCCCCATTGTTACTTCGGAGAATTTGTAGACTGAATTGTAAAATTTGATAAAACGTGCAAAAAAGTCTACCTCAAACTGCCAGTTTTAAAGTTACAGATCACTAATTTAAAAAAAAGACTGTATTTTTTCACAAATTTTCACTAATTATTATTTTTTTGTAGGTTTATGTTTGATATTGATAAGTTTTTTTTGTTGGTCGATTAGCTGCACTTCCTAGCTTTAAAACAAGACCACTTGTGAGAAACTACACCGTTTAGAAGCAAAGATACGAATTAAAAACCAAACTCAGAAATTTTCATCAGAAAAAAAATTAAAACGCCTTAATTTTTTGAATAATAATTCCTATAATATAATTGCCTATAATTTTTTTAAATTTTTTTTATCGACATTTTTTTGTCTAGTATCCGCACATTTCGTTTGATCCAGTTTAAAAAATACATATTGTATAAGGTGCACTGCGTTCCACCATCATCATTCTGTTGCTTCGCCGGGTCCTAACTAGCACTAAGTTGTGTCTAAAATTATAAGTAATTTCTGTATTCTATGTAACTTAGTGAAAATAAAACTAACAATTCAGAAATTTCTGCTTCTTATTGAATAAATCATCGACGAGAAAACTCCAAGTATCAATCTTCAATATTCCGGTCCCAATATCGGTCACTGATATATCGCAGGGACTATCACCACTTACAAATACCTGTTAATTATTTTCCGATAAAAAAACAAGGTAGTATAAACTTGTTTTCCTTCTAAAATGATTTAGTTACTAATGAACAAAGCCCAATAATTGAAATGTTTTGTGAAGAAACTTATCAGTCTACTGGTGCTAGTATATTCATCGTAAGTAGAAAATCTAAATATTTAATGCATAAATAAATACATATGATAGAACAATCTGAATTTCTGGAAATTATTAAGAGTTTGTTTTTGAAAAGGTCAAGTGTAACTTGCACAACACTTTAAGCAGTTTACTTGTGGACTTAGGGTTCATTATTAAGCACTTCATTCGCTTTTAGTCAAACTTACTTTTTAATTCACCTACATCAGGGAAAATTTCATAATTCTCATAATTGCACATACTTTTTTCACGGCTGAGATGTTAACTCGAAATTAATTTTGTTTCTTGTATTTTCAGGCTAACAATGTTCAATGCCTAAACCCTTGTTCGTCCAAACAAAGTGATCAACCCAGCTGAAGCGTTTCCATTCTCCGTCATATATTTACCGCTCATCAACATGTACACCTCGAAAAAAAAAAGCTTTGTCGTAGTGTCATAGATTTAAAAAACAACCTTTCAAGGAAGAATAAACAGATTAAACAACTACAATCCAACAAAAGTTACCTAAAGAAAAGAATCGCTACCAATTTGAAGGATTTAGTCTAGAAATCATTTGGATTCTGAACACGTTGATATTTTGAGTAGGCTTGGTGTTGGTCATAAGGAATAAATTTAAAGGCAAAATCTCAAAATCAGAACCGCTAAAATGGTAAAAAGAAGTATTTGGCCGCTTTAAAAATTTTTGCGCTTACACAAAAGCATATCAATATGTAAGAAAAACTTTCAACACATGTTTGCCATCCTTGAGGACATTGGCATACAAATCATAACGGTTTTTGGGCCCATATAAAATAATTTGCAGTGAATCGCATAAAAGATATAAACTAAGTAATCACAGAGTTTATCGCATTGAAGAACTTATTTGTTAAGGTCATTGTCCTCGCCTTCAAATTCATAAAATTTAATCCTAATGAACATATTATATCAGTGGAACTTAAACCTACTCGCATTGTCAAAGAAAGATGGACGATTATTTATAAATTAGACATTAAGCTTATTATTGAAAATCTTGTAACCATTCAAAATTCTAATAACGATGTTATGATAAAATCTAAATAAGAAGATGTTAAATGTATATATCAAAGGATAAATATTTGTTTAGGTCATGTAAGAGAAATGTGTTATCATTTAGAAATTCAAAGTAAAAACAGAATAAAGAGAGTATTCTTAATGAACTTGGTTCAGTCATTAGGTCGATAACGGGCAATCTACTTATGACAATGCACAAGCCTATTTAAGAAAAGAAAGTAAAATTCGTTACCGTGTTGGATCGGAATGCGATACCGTTTCGCTAGATATCAAAATTTGTATCCAAAGTCAAAAAGTCGTAAATGTGTCGTGTGTAATAAATTCTGTACTGTGTAGAGCAAACGTGACTTAATATTTCTTTTAAAAGTAGTAACGCGTTGCATACCTTTAGCGATAACAAACTAGTATAAAATGGGAGCTGCATC
Source organism: Athrips mouffetella (assembly GCA_947532105.1). NCBI lineage: Eukaryota > Metazoa > Arthropoda > Insecta > Lepidoptera > Gelechiidae > Athrips > Athrips mouffetella. The sequence continues at coordinate 9,713,645 of OX383968.1, forward strand.
TCCTCATATTCATTCTACTGTGTCCGTTTGTACATTGAAGTCGTCCGCGGAGTTCTTTAATTATATCCAAGTTAACAAGTAAAAGTGTTTTTCCTGAAATAACCCCTGAATTACTCGTAGAATCTCGCGAAGAATTATTGTATATTTTATGTGTAATCTGTAGAAGCACAATGGAGTAGCCTCTTAATAAATTTGCATTTCTTATGGAAAAGGTTGCATCCCCTAACTGTTCGGAATGTGAAGTGGTAGAGGATTTAATTCATATGATGATGGAATGTGTACGGAACGAAGACTGGAGAGTGCAATGGAAGGAACGATTTTCTGACAGGGATTTTCTACAAATTGGTGGCTTTAATTGTGTTCTGGCGGCCCAAATCGTCTTGAGAAGAGTAGCAGTTCATCAACTAGTCTCAGTACCCAAGTAGAGTTATCCTACAATCACTCTACCATCACCGAGACTAGTCCTACCATCTACCATCACCACATACCTATCACTGGCGCAGTCCCTATTAGGTTCTTAAATGGTTATCTCAGGTTTGACTCACTGAGATACCAAGTACGTGGAAAACCTTCCTTACATAAGCATCTTCAAGTTGTAAACCAGAGAAAACCATCTTCTTTTTAAAGGAGCATCGAGAAGAATCGAACCTAAACTGAACTACAGAAGAGAACAGTAGGATCGGGAGGATCCATATTCGAAAATTGTTAATCGATTTCCTTCCGTACCAAATACCCATTTACATGTTCATTGTTCATAGCGATTAACATTTTTATAATATATTAATCATATGCATTAATTCTTTTTGCAAAATTTTTTTTATATGCCGTTTTAAAACAACGTTATTTTTGATAGTTCACGTAGAAGTGAAACTAATTGTGCAATATCGCCATCAAAGCGAATATAAAAAATTTATTTTTGTGCAAAAACGACGTACTCGTACAAGCGAATCAGCGAAGTGAAGCAAGCAACACTTGCCTATTACTACGCGCTATTTTTAACCAATTGAACTACATACAAAATTTATTTAGATTTAGTACCAAAATATGAAGGTAGCTCTAAACTAGCTAGTCTAGCTTTGGAACTTTGAAAAGGAGCTGTAATAGCCCAAAATGAAACTTATTTGGACTTTTGTAATCGACTTCAATCAATACGAAGCACAATATTTTCTAAATTACATTCCAGCAACTATGACCGTGACATAGTGGAAGCAAAAATGCAAATAGTAAATCACAGTGCGTTAATTGTCTTGTTATACAACCTTCAACTAGATACCCTAAGAGCGGTTAGAATTAATAAACCCACAACATTAGAAAAGGCCTTAGAATTAGTTACCGAAGAAACTAATTTTAATAAGCAATATAAGTTGCGTCCAAAAAAGAAACCTATACAGCCGTAACTACCACACCTCGATTTTCACAGGAAAGGAAATCAAATTTCCTAACTTACCCGTATCAAGACAGATAGAAATAGCAACCAGAGGACACCCTCATGGTATCTATGCATCCTTCATAGGAAGAAATAACCCAACTAGAAGACCACCTGTTTCAAACACGTCTCGACCTCAGATGTTAAACCAACCCCGAATTCAGATATTAAACTCTCCTCTACTTCAGACGTCTAACCCAACAAACGAACAACAACAACCAGGAAAATATAACCCTCGTACCGGTGGTCTAATGTCATTAGAAAAATTTATTCATATGTTAATTATACCCGAAATACTAAGAGCCCAAATTTTCAAGTATCTGCCTCAATACAACCACAGAGCAAGCAAACCAGTTTCCACATATTTTAATACCCGATATAAATGGTAAATTCTTAATTGATACAGGTAGCAAACGTTCCTTTATAAGTTACAATAAAGCTAAGGAAATATATACGAACAAAATAATTTACGAGCCATTCGAAATAATCAGTACACATGGCATTAGTCAACACCAGTACGTAACATTTACGACGGTCTTATCGGAGTAGATTTACATAAACAAATAAGCGCTGTTATTGACATCGAAAGTCAAGCATTAGTCACGTCTACCGTTCAAATACCGATTAACTTTTTGGAACCCACAAATCATTATACTTGTAGGTATTGCGTAAGCCGCATTTGATAACCAGCCACTATAAAGCCGGCGCGGCGGCGCTGAAGTCAGACGTGGCATTCCTACAAAATATTTCGCTACAACTTCAACAAGAAGATGAGCGTTGAATCAGGTCGAGTTATACCTTTACTAGCTGTTGCCCGCGCCTTCGCTCGCGTGGATTTCGTATTTAGGTTGTTACCGGTTTTCCGAAGCAATGAGATATTTTAGTCCAGGGAAATTATTATAAATCCCATCGTTTCGGGGTAATTTTAAACTAAGGAAAAACAGGACTAACCCTGCGCAAATCAATAAGTATAATTCAAGATCCAGCTGAATTTTATATAATACGAGTATACAGACGTTACTCATAAATAACTCAGAACAGAGGAACTAAGCAGCAGTATCCTAACAAATGTAAAGTCCTCTCCCCTCCCCCTCCTCTGTCTCTCCCCCTGCCCCTCCCTCTCTCCCCTTCCCTTCCTTCTCCCTGTACTTTACCTGTACCTCTACCTCTCTGCCTCTCTACCTATCTTCCTCTCTACCTCTCCCTATCCCCGCCCCTATCCCTACCCCTAACGCCAATTTAACCGACCCCTAACGCCAATTTAACCGCTATCCCTAACATAGAAACGAAACCCATATTTATTTTTAGACATTTCAAACCTATCGCACCCCAACGCCATCCCCAGGGGATGATGGTATTTCACGTCCACCGCGTTGGATTTTAAAGTTGTTGTAGCTTTCGTAATCAGCGACCCGATAAACCATACAAACGACACCCATATTGATTTTTAGACATTTCAAACCTATCGCACCCCAACTCCATCCCCAGGGGGATGATGGTATTTCACGTCCACCACGTTGGATTTCAAAATTGTTGTAGCTTTCGTAATCAGCGCCCCGATAAACCATACAAACGACACCCATTTTGATTTTTAGACATTTCAAACCTATCGCACCCCAACTCCATCACCAGGGGGATGAAGGTATTTCACGTCCACCACGTTGGATTTCAAAGTTGTTGTAGTTTTCGTAACCAGCGACCCGATAAACGATACAAACGACACCCATATTCACATTTCAACACTATCGCACCCCAACCCCATTCCAAGGAAATAATGGTATTTAACGTCCACCACGTTGGATTTCAAAATTGTTGTAGTTTTCGTAATCAGCGACCCGATAAACCATACAAACGATACCCATATTGGGTTTTAGACTTTTTCACCCCATTTTCCTTTTTTAGGGGTTGAATTTGGGGTGGAATTTCAATAACAGTGATGAACGTTGCATAGAATTACATCCTTAATGCCCAAATAATGGTTAATAAAATCATCATCATGTTTCTTGAATTAGTCTCAGCTCTCGCGACTCTGCTCAGTGACGTGAATGTCGCATTACACCGCCCTATCGAAGGATTCCATAATGATCGCTATAATTCAATGCTTGGCTTTCTCGCTATGTGTTCGACTGTGTTACCGAATCCACTCACGTCAAACCCCGATGAGAGTAGAAGATTCCTTAGATTTATCTATTCTGTTATTGTTCATTTGTTTAATCAGTCGACTCGAATTGCAGTTAACCGACTGCCTGACATATCGATTCGTGAGGTACAGAGTTGTGCCCTTACCTTAAGCAAATATGCCATCGATTCCAACATAATAAATTATGTGGATTTTACTTTAAAAATAAAGAATTTTCAACTTCATCCCCCTTTTCACCCTTAAGGGTGTCGAATTTTCAAAAACCCTGAGACACGTAAATATTAATTTTTAGTCGTCAGCCTAAATACAAATTTTTAACATCCTAACTTCAAAACTGACGGACTTTCATACAAACTTTCATCCCCTAGTTTACCCCCCTAGTCGTGGAATTTTGTAAAACCCTTTCTTAGTGCACCCCTAGGCCTCATAAGGAACCTACATGCCAAATTTGGAATCTCTAAACCCAGCGGTTTGGGCTGTGCGTTGATATGTCAGTCAGCCAGTCAGTCAGTCACCTTCTTCTTTTATATATATAGATAATGTGTTTCGTAGACTAACCAACGTGACGTGTAAATCTTGTAAGAAACCTTGAGTGACGTAGGCATCGTCACTGTTTATTTAACCTTCAGATATTCTCAGGGTAATGCCCTAATATCAATGTCAGCATTTTTCTATTATAAACATTAAACAACCTACGTAATACGACCATGAGAATCTAGTATATAAGTCAAGCAATATCCTCAATAAATCAGTTCTATTTTCAACATCAACCAGAGTTTAATTAACTCGTCCCCGCTCGAACGCCGCACCACCACATGGCGACCCTTGCCAGACCACTGCTTCTAGGCAGTGCTAGGTCATAAGCTGGGTTCCGAGCCGTAAAAAGTTCCATAGTTTCGCGAGTGAAATAAATTAAAAATGTAGAAATAAAAAAGTAGGTGAAAAACGGCCAGTTCTGCCTTCAGTATTGACTGGGAACCGCGAAAAGTTAAAGTGCCGTTTGAGTAAACAAAATAACCAAGTGAATTTAAAGAGAAAATTAGTGATGCCGTCGCAACTCGTGCTTTCCTACGTCCAGGAGAGGGCTGTCCAGTTTTCCATGGCACATGGTGTGCAATTGTACTACTGCCGCATGTACTCCACACCTACCTACCTCAAGAGATCACACTTCAGGTGCTGAGTTTTTGAGGCATGCGCAAAATATTGCGCTTAAACTTTAAGCGCTAGACCGGAGTAAGAAAGAATCGCCAACAGTACATATGGAATTTTTAATCGGATTTGTTAAACAAGTGGGGAAAAAAAGAAAAGCATGCGGAACTATGGAGGTAAACCTTGAAGATGTATATAAATCTTTTACGGAGGAGATTAAAAATAAAGCGGACGAATTCCAGGAGCGTAGCAGCGGATGGGCTATCGATAAAGTCCTTTTCCTAGACGTAAACATAAACAGATTCCCCTGCCAATAATAGAAGACAGCTACATCCCGTTTCCAAAATTGAACGCATGGAGCAAAGCATTCGCAAAATAAAGAATAATAAAGTAGTATGTTTTTTGTTTTATTTAGAGGAGAATTTATTGATTCTTAAGAAAACCGCATTACGGGACTGTACACAAAACTGCGGTGCGACGTCTCATCGCAAAAACCTGCGAGCTCGCACGACGCATCGCAAGAACTTGCGAATAGATTCGCATCGCGCATTTCTGCGATGTTACGTCACACTTGTTGACGATATTTTTAGTTCGCTCTGAGACAGCCTGTGGGCAAGACGTATACTTTGATGTAAACAAAATGACAGAGGAGTACGAAGTTGATTTTTTTATATCACTGATTGAGGAACACCCTGTTCTTTGGGACACTAGTAACGAAGATTATAAAAATAAATTCATCAAACAAGAAGCTTGGAAGAATGTATGTAAAAGTTTATTTAAAAATTTCGAGGAAAAAGAAAACAACGAAAAAACTAAACTTGGTAAGTAGTGTGGGGTTCTTCGAGGGTTCTTCATAAATTAAACAGGATGATTCATATGTTTGTAATATCTCGTCTATATTCTCCTTTTTTTTTCAAATTAATCGATTAAAATAATTACATTCGTATGCTATGTTTTACAAAATTCACCCATCTCCTGTTATTTCGTCGTCATGGCAACTACTTCTCAACTGAGATACTCCGATTAGTTTTAAATATTTAAATGCCTGTTATTTACATAAAACAATATAACTAAATTATTATAAAATTAACAAAACTAATAATGATTCACAAACATAAAATATCAGTAAAGTCCTAAATAAAATCATTTCTAATGACGGAACCAACCAAAAGTCAAAACAGTGACTACTATAATTTAAAGATTCTTACAGTAGACAAATACATTTATTACAAATTATTTTTACTTAAGCTACCTACAAATTCTAAAATTCCAGCTTCGACTGATTGAATGTGCCATATTTAGTCTATGGTTTTGTATGGCGCGATTTATCAATGCAATATGGGCGCGTTTCCATTAAGCAAGTAACTTGCATGCAAGATGCAAGTTGCTTGCAGCTTGATTAATGGAAACGTGAAACTTGCGTGCAAGATGCATGCAGGCTACTTGCTTAATGGAAACGCGTCCTATCGTTGGCAAGCGGCATTGTATATTCTCAAATTTTTTTTAGTTGCCAGCTTAATGCCCCAACTTGACTAGTAAAGTAATCCGAATATTGGTTTCTTATTATATTTGCACTTTCTACCTGACTGCCTACATTCAACCGTTGTTGGAGTGGTAGTAATTCGGAATCATCTATGACCATGTCAACAGAGGTTTCTAATCCATCACGGTTAAGTACAAAGTTATGTAAAACGCAAGAAGCCTTGACAATGTCTATTGCAAAATCATATGAGACGTTAATGGGCCGGTGAAATATTCGCCACTTATTGGCCAGTATGCCGAAAGCACACTCGACATATCTTCTTGCCCTACTCAAACGATAGTTGAATACTCTTTGTTTAACAGACAAATGTTTGCCTGAATAAGGGCGCATGACATTATTCGAAATAGAAAAAGCTTCGTCTCCGACAAAAACAAATGGAACCGGTTCTTGAAAGCCAGGTAGGTAACGGCCTCGATATTGGTGTAGGCAAATCACCTCTCATCAGTAAGTCGTACAGTTTCGTGTTGTGGAAAATAGTCGAGTCGCTTTCTTTTCCATATGCTCCTATGTCCACATAAATGAATCTGTATTTCGAGTCAACAATAGCCAACAAAACTATCGAATTGTAGCCCTTGTAATTAAAAAAAAGGGATCCACTGTTTGCGGGACTACAAATTCGAATATGTTTCCCATCAACGGCACCAATACAGTTAGGGAAATTGGCTTTCATGTCAAAGTCTGCAGCTATTTCTTCAAGCAGCTCTTGCGTTATTTTTGGTATGTTTGCATTTAAACAATGTTTCCATATTGCGCTACAAACTAATCGTATTATCTTAGCAACTGTACTTATTCCTCGATAATAATTAAAATGTATGTTCCTCAGTTCATCTCCGGTTGCTAGGAATCTGTAACATAAATAGAAAAATAAAATAAGGATAAATATAAATAACAAACTTTAATATAAGTAAACACTAACCTAAAACGACATAAACAACATACATATACAGGGTGTTTCAGAAAGGGTATATACATACGCAATGGGGGTAAACATACCAGATGAACTGAGTATATTATGGCAAAAAAAAATCCCAAAGTCGTCAAAAAATTTTAATATTACAAACATATTTTTGCTGTTGAAATGTATGTGGTACCCTATAATCAAACCGCAAAAAAGATTGGTTTGTAAACCATGTTTTTTTTTGCTGTCAGAAATAGGCTGTTTCATATAATTCAACAACAAACATAAATTTGTAATATTAAAATGTTTTGACGATTTTGGGAGATTTTATTGCCGTAATGTACTTAGTTCATCGAGTACCTATGTTTACCCCCTTCAACAACAAACATAAATTTGTAATATTAAAATGTTTTGACGATTTTGGGAGATTTTATTGCCGTAATGTACTCAGTTCATCGAGTACCTATGTTTACCCCCTTGTGTATGTATATACCCTCTCTAGAACACACTGTATTTTAATAATATTCTTGGACTATTCACTCAGCTGTTAGCTTTTCTATAAATAATAATTTTATTTTTCAGGTAATTCAGTAATTCAAAGATGGAGGGGGATTAAGGATACCTTTAATAAATATGAAAAGAAACTCAAAGATGCAAATAGGTCAGGGTCTGGATCAAAAAATATTAAAGAATACCATCTATACAAACAATTGCAATTTCTGAAAAAAAATCTACAAAATGAGACCACAAACAGTATAAATGAAACAGAAAATGAGCAACATAATCAAGAAAGTACATCTCAAAAACGTTACGAAAAACAGCCACAAAAAAGAAAGATGGTTAGTAATAATTTTGAAGATGAAATTTTAAAGACTTTGAAGGAGCCGGAGAATAGACACATATCTTTTTTTAAAGGTATTCTACCATCACTTGAAAGATTGGATGACAATAAAACACTGATCTTTCAAAGCAGAGTTCTTCAAATTTTAACCGAATTGCATCAACCTCATGGCTACTACTATCCGAATAGCAACTACCAGGGTGGCTATCAAACTCCACATTTTGCAACATCTCAACAAACGCCACCGATACAACAACATTCATCTTACAGACCAGATCAAATTGATTCAACTAGTAATGAATTTTCTATCTCGAGCGTATTAAGCACACTTTCAACGGAAGAAGACTTTGATTTTTCGTAAATTTATCGATTGTAATATTTGGAAAACTCTTTTCTCAATAAAAACTAATATAAAGAATTATTGTTTTACTTACCGGATAGTGAGGCCAATCATTTCCAGAGGCATTACAGGAACTCTCCCCTTGTACGATCTTTTCTGAAGATACGGTGATAATAAACTTAAAAGCTCTTCGAATGAAGATATGCTCATCCTAAAATAATCAAAAATCTTTTTATCGTCGATTTTCAAAGCTTCATATTTTCGACGAAAATAGTTCCCGTCGGCGTTCATAATAGTAATATATGGATGAACACAAAATCTTCTTTGTTTCTTTTGCCTGTATCTCCTAAGCAATAACAAAAGTACACACTTCTTTTTACGATCCATGTCACGACCTAATTTCAAAATACGTCCAGTACGGTTGACAGTCGTCGAAGAAATGGTCACCCTAAGAGACGCCTTGCCGCACGAAATCGCATCGCAGTAATTCGTGTCGCAACTTTCTGCGTTGCGAATTCAAATCGCGTCGCATCGCAGTTTTGTGTACAAGCCCTAAGACCTATATTAAATCAATTACATTATATAATGAAAGCAGTACAAGAACTGTACTCTTATATCATTCGTATGTTATAACATAGCTAACATTACAATATTTGAAAAAAGGAACATATATCGTGTTAAAAACAGACAATTCCTTAATTATTTTACAAAATTTTACATTTTGAAAAGATTTAAAAAGATGTAATCAATCAACTAAGGATTACGCTTATTTTTATATTTTTCATTTAATTCGCATCGTATACGTAGAACGATATAAATGTCTCGCCTATTTAGTTAAGCAATTTAAATATTAAAGATGCTCCTCCCTCTTCTTCTTTAATATTAAAAATATTAAAGAAGAAGAGGTCATTTAGCAGGGCGTCTTATTAATGAAGTTAGTGTATCAGTTAGGCGTGAAGTAGAAAATGCTGAGCACGACTTAGTAGAAAGTGTTGCTCGTAGAATGCATATAAATCCTTCACCCCAACCCCGACAATACGTTCCATAACCACCAGGTTATGAACCGGAAGATCCTTCAGATCGACCCGATACAACCTATAGGGAAGAATATGCTAGAGCTTATGGAACAAATTCTCTTGATGGTCAAGATGAACCACCACCTTCGTACGCTCATACTGTAAACCTTAATCCTAATTTACGATCAGCTCCAGTTGAGACAGCTCCTGAAAATAATCCTGAAGATAATTTACCTCGGTTGAATGTTTTTCAAGTGACGGATAACGTGGAACAGAAAATTCCAATTGATTTGATTCCGAAACTCGATGGTTCCTCACAACTATTGAATACATGTAATTTCATTCTAGACAATTATAGTGATCCAAGAGGTGAACAAGAATCATTTATTTTGCAAGCGGTAACATCAAAACTGACTGGCAAAGCCGCAGTTCTGATTAGTGCAAATGATTACGTATGCGAAGATTTCAAATTATTATCGGAAATACCTGTACAACATTTTCGGGATCAAAAATACGAACAACGTTTAATATTGGTATTAGAAGGTTTAACTATAACACCATTTGAAATTAATCACGATTTTTATACTCGTATTCAATCTGTTCGAAGTTATTTGTTCTCAAAATTTGTTTCCAATAATACGTCAAAAATGCGAACAACAAAAATGACAATTTTTAATAACACAGCATTGAACGTCTTTCTATATAATCTCCCAAGAGATCTATTTAGATTAGTGAGATTGAAAAATCCTGAAACATTAGAAGACGTATTAGAAATTGTAATTGAGGAAACCAATTTCCTAAAGCAATATAAACTACGACATGAATTAACTTCGCATAATGATACTGTTAAGAAACCGACAAATAACTTTAACAGTAGGTCACCCGATTATAATGCAAAATGCACCAAAAGGCTAGAGAGTTGGTAAAACCGACAAAGTTTGGATGACAGGAGAGGTCTTTTATGAATTTGTAGGAAACGTCTTTCTTCCTTACCTCAAAGATAAAGAAATAAAACTTCCTGTAATTTTATTCCTGGATGGACACAAATCTTATTAGATCATGCAATTAAGCTAATTGTTTCGTGAAAATGGAATAATCGTGCTTGCACTTGTTCCAAACAAAACTCACATGCTGCAACCCTTTGACGGTGCTGTGTTTTTCTCTTGAAACAGAACTGGCGTAAGCTCGTAAAGTGGCGTATTGAAAACGACGGAGAAGAAATTACAAAGCCTAACCTTACTTCAGCCCTTCATAGGTAGTAAGCTATTGTTATTTCGTTACTGCATGCTGACGTATGCTATCCAGACATAACTGTAGAATTAATGAATAAATTGGAACGTCTACAGAATGTTTGTATTCGTTTCATATTCGGGCTGCGAAAATTTGACCATGTTTCTTATTTCCGTTCTCAACTTCAATGGCTACCTATTCACCGTCGACGGGACTGCCACATCCTTTCTCTTCTGTACACTATCCTCAACAATCCTAACTCTCCCTCTTACTTAAAAAACCTATTCGTCCACCGTTCGTCTACTCTAAACATTCGGTCGAATTATAACCTATCCCTTGACATTCCTTCCCATTCCACTGATTTCTTCTCAAAATCTTTCACTGTGCAAGCTATCAACCTATGGGATAGCCTCCCTGAGTCCATCAGGCGGGCTCCGTCACCCGACTGCTTTAAGAATCGCGTCAAAGCCCACTTCCTCAACTCCCTCTCCTCATGATTTCATCAATATTTCCTCTCTTATATAGTAATATAATGGTATATTTTAGTTTATGCATATTATTATATCTATTGTAGTATATTGTTGTATGAGTAAGGATATTTATGTAGTGATACCATATGTAATGTATGTCAAATACGTATTTTATGTCTATAATATTTTTATGTAGGTTTATTGTATAAGTAGCCACCAACCCGCGTCGCACTCTTCACCGTACAGATTTCAACACCTGAAAGGTTGCCTGGTAGAGATTGCTACCTTAGCAATAAGGCCGCCTTTTGTACATTCTTTTGTTTTAATGTTTCTTATTTTGTAAATTTCTGTCCTGTGGTGTGCAATAAAGTATATTTGTATTGTACTACTATTACTACTACTAACTAAAACAAGAGGGGGGGGGGGAGAGTTTATCACTTAAAGTCCGTTTTCATATAGCCACAGGTTGAAATAAAACGATTCCGCCATTGGACAGTACGGTGAAGTATACCAGGCGAAGAGAAACAGGAGAGGAGGAGGCGATTACCAAAACATTCACCACCCAAGAGCGCGTCATCACTTTGACAACGAACCTCGAAGTGGTTTATCAAACGTTCATGGAAGAGATACTATTTGAAGCCTATATATTCCATTATAATAATGTATCACATACGAGTAGCGGAGGATGGATTTTTAAGAAAGTACGACATCTGGATATAATTGCAAAACTCACTCCCCTCCGCTAATATATATATTCCTCCACCTATAGGTGGTGATGATGATAGTCATTGTATTTTGTATTATGATTAAATAAAAACTCTTATTAATTAATATTAATAAATGTATAATTTTATCTATGAAATCTACATTGTCGATTTGGTTTTAACTGTGATGACGTGTATTGTTGTAAATTTAGTAATAAATAAATGAAATGAAATATTTGTTTGCTTTATTTTTAGCTTTGCTTTTTATGATGATAGTTTTCATGATCTTTTGCAATAGTCAAGTTGGGTCACCGCCCCGCGATAACGTTATCTAACCTCTAAGACTGTGAAGTTACTTACGCAATACCTACTGTACTTTAGAAACTGACTATAAAAGTTGGGTTGGCTGTGCGACATGAACAGAGTTTAGTATCGGTTGAGGCGTTAAAGGTGATAACAGTGCGCGGTGTATCATGGAGAGTGCTGTAGCTAAATGTACGGAAATTTGGTTTGCGAATAAAGGATGTAGCTCCATTTGTCACCTATCAACCCACCTATTGAAATGTTATTTTTGGCGGCTTTAATGGATTAGCAAGCTGGAGATGATGAAGATCAAAAATGGAACTTGGCTAGAGCTCGTTTATCATCAAGGTTGGTTGAGGAGTTAATGAAAAATGGAGAAGTGGAATTATCTTCCGACTATCATGCGCATGGTATTTTAGAAGAGTGTTTAACCGAATGCGGTGTATCCAGCCATTTATCAGTCCCTGTTAAAATGAGGACAAAAATATACGAGACCAACTCGAAGAACGCAAAGAAAGCTTGGGTATTGGAGGTGCAACCAACCGCATTTAGTAAACGTGAAGAGTATGTGTACCCTGTGTCTAAAAAGAAGGTGAGCTGTTGCTGTGATTATTAATTATTTAATAGCAATTGTTATTTTAAAGCATATCTAATTATTCCCTCTTGCAGAGATCATCTCAACAGCTTAAGCAGCTTTCTTCAGCAAAACTGACTACTAAACGAGCCAAAAAATGATGTGATGCTGGCTTCAGATCCGGAGGAAATAAATAAAAATTTATTAAAATTAAATTAGTTAAATATCATTGGAAACATATATGTGACATAGAAATTAAATAAAGTAAAATGTTTGTTTGTTTTTATTTAAAGGGTAGTTTATTGATTCCTCTCACACACACACATCATGTTAGTATGAAAATCACATTACAATGCTTTTTAGGATAGAAGTTTTCACGAGCCTTTAAAGCAGTCAGAAGGCCTAGTTGGTTAAGGTGCTAGACTTAAGTTCTGGTTCCCCAGGTTCGAAACTGATATATTTTTTTTTTATTCTTAACTTCTTTGCTGAAAGTAAATAAATATAATTTTCTTATCAGTATGAATTCATCCATCACACCATCTAACGGCTAAGCGTTGAATAACTTCATACGTTGCGCTCCACACGTACGTAGGATCTATCAATCAACTTGCACGTAGCGCCATCTGCACGCTACTGTCTGTACTGCTACGTCACTCTCGCCATCTAGTGGTTAAGCGATGAATTATAACATCGATGATGTGACGTCATAGGATGACTCGCGCTTGACCGCATTATCAACGTTGTGACGTCACATCCAACGCCGCCCGCATTGCGGCGTAAAATGAATTAATTTATATTCATTTTTGTAATATCTTGTATGGAGATTTACATCGCACATTTGCGCCGCAACGCCGCATTGGGGTAGAACCGCCATATTATAACTACTCCTTCCTTTAGTGATCTCCTAAAATTCTTGGAGGACACGAGCCCACTCGAGGCAGCCCAGCCGCAAGCGAGGCAGAATAGGGATGTTGCGCGCGCACAACGAGTGCCCTTTGTTGAGCGTCCTCCTCCTCGATTTGCAAACGTTAACCGAAACGTAAGCACAACGCATCACGCGCGCATGTTCATGCGTCACACAGTGTTAACACAGCGAAACACGATTGTATGTGTGTGTGCGTGTGTACACACGTCTTTGCTGATAAATTAATATTGCAAGAGAGCCTACAAGCTGACCGCTCAAATATTGCTGATTTCTGATTTTCGCAATGAAAGGATGTGTCGAAATTTTTTGCACTGTTGTAATAATGCAAAGTAATCAACAATTTTGTTTGTCACAAAAATGGCAACATAGCCATTCCACAATTTTCGTATTTTTTTAAAAAGCTTAATCAGCATTATAGTCTATTTATAAGGCGCATTAAATCAATAAGCAATAATTATTTGGATTCGACTCGTCATCCAAGTGCCTTGTGTTGCTCCCCGCACCCCGCCGCTCTTCGCCGCTCTAGCACTAGCAGTTTTCAACACGCGCATCAAAGCAATCACTTTAATGTTCGTAAGTCTGTTTTGTGTTGTTGACATCATATTACATATATGGTTTTATTTAGAACTGATTACTAACAAGTTACTTGGATATATTTCAGGTCTGACAGCGAGTACTACAACGCCGCCGCTAGGAACTCCAACGCTGCCGCCACCGCAGCCAACAAGAAGAAGCAGCCAGCGACGTCGTCCTTCTTGTCGGAGGACGAAGCGATATTAGCCAAGTGCGTATATTTTAAACTTGCGAATATTTTACCTCGGTTATGGTTTATTAGTTTTTTGAATTAGATTAATTAGCTAATTATTATTTTTCTTTACAGAACAAAAAGAAGAGAGCCTAGGGAGCCTGCAAGGAAGGCTGCAGCTCCTCCCAAACGCTGTGGCGGAGTCTTAGACGAAGAAGAAAGGTAGTATTTAAATGTTATTATTTTTAGATGTATTTTATTAGAATCCAAACATCGATTTTATGTAACTAATCATTAACTATTTACTTACAGAATTAAAGGAAGGGAGCCCAAGTTGGCGCCTTCAAAATGTCAGCGTATTAACGACTCTGAAGAGGAAATCGAAAGGTAAATATATTGTTATTGTATTTAAACTTACTCAAACTTTTTCATGTATTTAGAAAGGGAAATGTTATTTAATTTGGAATCAATTAATTTTCAGAAGACGCAAGGAGCCAAAGGCGCCATCGAAGAGCCGCACTGCCGCTGCTTCCGCCGTCGAGTCCGACGACGTCGGCGCTCCCGGGGTCTCTTCATTAGTCAGGTAAATAAATATATTTTGAGCATTATGTTCTGTTTGTTTAGAAAAAAATTTTAGACATGATTTATTTATTATCTATTAGTAAGACTGATTATTAACATAACTTTCATAGCTGTTTTTCCCAACGTATCGAAACTATTGTACTACTTAAATGAAAACCAATCGCGCTTACATAAATCAAGCAGACAACAGATTAATATTTTTAATTGCTTTTCAGAAATAAGAAAAAGACAGCGCCGAAGAAGAAACAGACGGCTTCAGCAGCAGCGTCTAGAGAACACGTCGAAACGTGGCGTCTTTGGACTGAGAAAGCGAGGACGAGGAGAGGTACCGCAACCGCGACAACGGGCTGCGGTCGAGCTACGCTAAGCGCGTAGCGGACGGGGTAGTACGACGCACCGCGCAGCTCGCTGGAGATATATTTATCGACCTAAAACTTTACAACGTGGCGGACATTAAAAATATTGACCCCCGGAAACGTTACGAAAAGGCCTCTCTTCACATCGCTTTCCAAACACACCACGACGCAAATGAGTTATATATTTTAAGACAATTTTTACTGTTTTTTGATGTCGTTTTTGGGTCGTAATTCGATAGATTTATTTGTTACCAAAAATGCTGACCAAAAAAATTGTATGTGTGCGTTTGGTGCGTATGTATACCCACGTAAATGCGTATGTGAAATAAGTATAAAAGTGAATATCCAAATATTGTTTTTTTCATATACAGGGTGGACCAAAAGTCCGTTAACTTTTGAATCGGTAGCTGCGTCGGGGAGCGGCGGCGGGGCGGGGCGGCGGGGTTACGAAATGAAAGAGCGGCCAATGGGAATTTAGTGCCATGGCGTCCTTCACCGGAGCACAACGTGCGTTCTGCGTACGCGAGTATTACAAAAATAACGATTCTTTGACAATATCGCAACGAAAATATTGTAATCATTACAATATACGGCATAAAAATGAAGCTCCATCGATTCATTTGATTAAGAGTTGGGTAAAGAAATTCGAAGAGACAGGTTCAACGTTAAAAAAACCAAGATCCGGCCGACCTAGGACATCAAGAAATCCCGAAAATGTGGAACGTGTAAGAGCGTCTGTTCGTGAACAACCGAGACTCTCTACTCGAAAGCGGTCTAGCGTCTTAAATGTGCCCAGAACGTCTTTAAACCGCATTCTTCATAAAGATTTACGTTTTCATCCGTACAAAATCCAAATGGTACAGGCATTAATGCCTCAAGATCACGCTACCAGGCTGCAGTTTTCCAACGAAATGCTAGAGAGGTTTACCAGCTTTACCAACATTTTTTTCTCAGACGAGGCACACTTTCACCTTAACGGGGATGTCAACAGGCAGAATTGCAGGTATTGGAGTGACAATAATCCAAAATTGAAGCATCAAAAACCCCTGCATTCACCCAAGGTTACTGTATGGGCAGCTTTGTCAGCAAGAGGCATTATTGGTCCCTACTTCTTTGAAGACCAAAGGGGACGCACTGTTACAGTGAATACAGAGCGGTATATTGTCATGTTACAAAACTTTTTTGCTCCTTCGCTACAGAATTTTGATGGTTTTAATCAACGATCATGGTTTCAGCAAGACGGGGCAACATGTCACACCTCCAATAACTCATTGAGTGCAGTTCGAGAAATTTTCGGCCAAAAAGTGATATCCAAAAGAGGCGACATTAACTGGCCTCCTCGCAGCCCGGACCTGTCCCCAATGGATTTTTTTCTTTGGGGATACCTTAAAAATAAAGTTTTTGAGACCAGTTTTTGAGACGGACGTGCTTGTTCCACCCTACAATATAGCGCCTTGAGTTCCGATTTTCACCACACAGGCCGCTATCATAACTAACTATTGCTGCTTCTTTTAAAGTTACTATGATTCTATCATACAGGCAATCTATAACTTTTTTATGCTCATCACATTTATTACTACACATATAATTACAGCATTGACTTAACTCGAAAGGAATATCTATTTCTCTAAGAACATCCCCACATTTTTAGGGTTCCGTACCTCAAAAGAAAAAAACGGAACCCTTATAGGATCACTTTGTTGTCCGTCTGTCTGTCTGTCTGTCAAGACCCTTTATCTCACGCACCGGTAAAGGTATCAGGTTGAAATTAATACCATATATTAGGATCCATGAACCACACAAGATATGAAAGTTTAAATTTTTTACAACGACGCAATCAAAAGATATGGCATTTTATGTCCTCATCTCCATACATTTATGCAAAAAACAAAAACCTACAGGGTACTTCCCGTTGACCTAAAATTATGAAATTTGGCAAGAAGCTAGGTCTCACAGTACAAATAATGGGAAAAGTCTGAAATCATTAAATATTACAACTTTTCTCACAACTAATAGTAACCAATTGTGGTGAGCTCCCGTTTCAAGAACATTCATATAAGAGAGGGGTCAAGTTGAATGGTCGCTAAGGCGATTTTTGTTTTAGTTCTATTTTATAAACGGGAACACTTACAAACTTGAAAATTGATGTTTATAGTGCATAAGCTATAAAATATCAACAAATAATAAAATTTTGTCAAGCGCGTGTCGGACTCAAAAAATCTAGCACATTAACTTACTGAAATTTCAACTAATACAATTATGATTATGTGGTGGTACGGAACCCTCTGTGCGCGAGTCCGACTCGCACTTGGCCGGTTTTTTACAATATAATTCAATTTGTTGTTCATTTCGTTCGCCCCATATCACCTTATTTACCTTTCGACACGACACCGACACAAACCCTAGCCCGATCGTCGCAAGGTTACACTGGATTTCTAGCGGAAAGTGATCTGACCAATACACGTCATAATGTACTTTCACATCTATGATAGACTTCCACGCAGCCTCAGTAACCAAACAATGATCGAGCCAACGCCGACATCCATGCGCATCGCTAATAAAAGTGTAGGTATCAGAGTCAATCCCTAATTTCAGTAAATCAGCACAAAACCATTTTACTATTGATTGTCCCGATTTACTCTCTAAAATCAGTTTTAATGTGCCTCGCAGCTATCGCTGCAAGGTCCCACTATCTTTGCCACACGCGCGTACCAATTACAGACAAAATAGTTTTGTCTATCGGGCAAGCAAACAGTTTAATATAATTATTTCCCAAAATTTCGACCTAGATATTTTCAACACCAGTGTTCCATCGGCGACAAGGCTACTTAGTAAAAACTTTTTCATTAATGCTATTGAGTGATAAGCGGTATGCATATTTTTCTGTTATTAATTATCATCATAATTGTTTATTTTTGCGTACTGACTGGATTGACCGTAGGTTAAGAAAAAAAAAATGTACTTGTGCCTGTTTTTACTTATCTTGTTATGTTTCTAAAATGCTCAATTTTTTCAACTACCTATTAAGTTTTTATGAGTGTAGATCTGTTATTAGCTGCCTAGTTCTATTAGAAATTACCTACTCTTCTGACATGTAAGCTGATGATCTACCAAATAAATAATTAATTAATTAATTAATTAATCCTTGTACATAAAGTTCTATTCTGTAAATAACTTTGGAACAATTGTTCACTGGACCACGCACACCACACTCATGCATAGCCTGAAGTAACTGTGCGTGGTCCAGCGTGTCAAATGCTTTTTTTAAATCGATGAAAAGTGTTACAATATGCATTCTGTTGTCCAGTTAATTTATATGCATCATCTACGAATTTTCCGAGTGCTGTACTTGTACTGCGACCCTTTCTAAGCAAACGCAAGAACCTAATTGGTGGCAGCGGTGGGATAGCCGCAGTACGACTCAAGATCGCCGCAGTACGACTCAAGACAGCCGCAGTGACATCTCAGGTGTGACCAAACTGAGATCCAAGTAAGTGGAAACATCCTGAAACTTCATTCAACTTGAGAAGCTACTTTTTCTTTTGAGAAATTCAGTGGTAATTAAGAAACTATTCAAAAATATACAGGGTGTCCCAAAAAATAGTGTCAAGCAATAGTCCTTGGACAGAGCAGCCTTTGGGGCACCCGAAACACCCCCATGTATGTTCTACGATTTTTTGCAGTTTTCGAGTAATGATTTTTTTTCTGAATTTTAGAGAATTCTCTATCTTGACAACTTAAAACTTTTCCAAAAAAAAAATTAAAAAACTTTTTCTTATTTTCTTTTTTGCTAATTAATCTTCAAGAGTTTACCTTTTATGGATAAAATAATCAGCTTCGTAACTTTGATGAAAGTCATGAAAATTTTAGTGTAAAATGAAAAATTTACGTTCTGTTAATTATGACTTAAATTTTCAACTCGCAATTAAAAATCTAAACAGGTGACTTCATGATTTCTAAGCAGGTCTAAAAACTTCTTCAGACATTCAGCTTTCATAATCATTTAAAAAAAATAGTACTTAATGGGGTTACTTTGTCTCCAAGCGGCCTTCAAAGACAAAAGATGGAAATTTCTTGAAATAAGCGATGTGATTGTCAATGAAACAAAAACTAATTTTAAAGTGCTGACAGCAGAATGATTATCAGTACCGCAATAATAAACGTTAAAAACGTTCCATAAATTACACAATTGTTAAAAAAGAATGTAAAAAAACCATGAGGCCCGCATTCTGCAAACCCGGTTTTTACCTGAGCGACAACAAAAGAGCTAACACTAACGCAGTAAACGGTGTTAGAAAGAGATAGCTATGATTGTTGTTATGTCTTCTAAAATGCGTCATTGCATAGGTTGAGTGATGTGCCAACTCGGAAAAAACAAAACTCAGTCAGTTATTCAGTCGTCTGTCTGTCTTTGCGCCTTCAGTACGATACGCTCTTGTTTTGTGAATTATTTTGACAATTTGGCTTTCTTTACGGACTATTGAGTGCACGCATATTCGAAATTTGGCTTTCCCTACGGACCCTGAGTGCTATCGGTTTGGATTGGTGTTATTTCTGTTTTCTGACGACTTGGCTATTCCTACGGACCTTAAGTGCACGACAACTGGATTTGACGATGCCGTTTTCTGCAAGAGACTATGCAACCATGTTTTACTATTATGGATATGCCCAAGGGAATGCTTCCGAAGCAGCTCGGTTGTACAGAGAACATGTAGAACGAAGCGGTGAGCCTCAACCAGACAGGTTTCCGGACCACCGCATGATACTGAGAGTTTATAACTCTTACATGGATGGTCGTATACCTGGAACTAGGCCCGGACGTCCACCTCAAATGCATGACCCAGATCAAGTGGAATCTGTACTTGAAGAAGTTGAAAGAGACCCCTCAGTTAGTGTCAGAGTCGTTGAGCGCCGAACTGGGATACCAAAATCCCAGGTACATCGCATACTGCGTGCAGAACAGTATCATCCTTACCACATACAAAAAGTGCAGCAGCTCAAACCAGAGGACTACCCGAGACGAGTGCAATTTTGTCGAGAAATGTTACGGCGTCAAGCAGAGGATGAAAATTTTTTCAATACCATTTTATGGACGGATGAGTCTCATTTTAGACGGACCGGAATTTTCAACATACACAATTATCACTCCTGGAGTATTGAAAATCCACATTTAGCAAGGGCTTCCAATTTTCAAGAACAATTTTGCATCAATCTTTGGACTGGAATTGTCGACGGTCAACTTATTGGTCCATTCCAACTGCCAGATCGCTTAAACGGCGACTCTTACCTAAATTTTTTAAGAGAAAACTTAAATGGCTTACTTCTAGATGTAAATTTAGCCACACGCAGAGATATGATTTTTCAAAATGATGGTGCACCATGCCATTATGCATCAATTGTGAGACGATACCTAAACAGCCGCTTTAGAGGCAAATGGATAGGTCGTGGTGGACCCATTGAATGGCCGCCACGGTCACCAGACTTAAATCCGATAGACTTTTTTGTTTGGGGCTACTACAAAGAACTAGTTTATGCTACAGAGTGTCGAAACATCAGCGAATTACGCAACAAATTAACACAAGCTGAAGAAACAATAAATAACAATCGAAGAGCTTTTGCTCGTTTAAAAGACAATTTTTTCAGAAGATGTAGAATATGCATAGAACAAGAAGGTAGACATTTTGAAAATTTCTTGTAAAATTTAATAAACTTAGTTAAGAAATTTGATAATTTCGTTTTATTTTACAATTTTCCACTTACAAAAAAGAAGTCATACATGTAAAAAAAATCGTGAAAAAAAGTGACACAGGTGGTCACCTATCCATATTCTGACTGCACTGAACTTTTTTTAATGCAGCACTGACAACCATTCTGCTGTTAGCACTTTAAAATTACTTTTGGTTTCATTGACAATCACATCGCTTATTTCAAGAAATTTCCACCTTTTGTCTTTGAAGGCCGCTTAGAGCCAAAGTAACCCCATTAAGTACTACTTTTTTTAAATGATTATGAAAGCTGAATGTCTGAAGAAGTTTTTAGACCTGCTTAGAAATCATGAAGTCACCTGTTTAGATTTTTAATTGCGAGTTGAAAATTTAAGTCATAATTAACAGAACGTAAATTTTTCATTTTACACTAAAATTTTCATGACTTTCATCAAAGTTACGAAGCTGATTATTTTATCCATAAAAGGTAAACTCTTGAAGATTAATTAGCAAAAAAGAAAATAAGAAAAAGTTTTTTAATTTTTTTTTTGGAAAAGTTTTAAGTTGTCAAGATAGAGAATTCTCTAAAATTCAGAAAAAAAATCATTACTCGAAAACTGCAAAAAATCGTAGAACATACATGGGGGTGTTTCGGGTGCCCCAAAGGCTGCTCTGTCCAAGGACTATTGCTTGACACTATTTTTTGGGACACCCTGTATAAGGAATAAACCTGGAAGACTAAGATAGGTTGATCAGCAAAAGGGAGTAGAATCGGGAGGTTCTATAGTTCGCAAGAAGCGACATCCCTTCCTTACCAAATTTACCATCCTCTAGATAGACATGTGTGCTCTAGCGACATTAATTTTTATTGTGTGATCACTTATACATTTTTTTATTTTATTGTTGTGTGAATTTATTTTGTGTGCAGCTGCGAATTATAAAAAGAAAGGGGAAATTGTGTAACAAAGCGTAATTTAAAAGGGAAATTATTGTAAAATACAGCGCGAATTTAAACAGGGTATTATTTTATTGGTTATGCGAATATATAAAAAAAAAGTGTAACAAAGCGTAATTTAAAAGGGAAATTATTGTAAAATACAGCGCGAAGCCTCGTTGCTGCAGTGCTGCGGGCATGTTTACGGACGCTAGAGTGTCAGACTACTTCGCGATAATCAGGTCGCGCATCGCGTCTTTCTGGGAAAGGTTACGATGCTCGACCAATACCATCCTGAGAGCCGTCTTTGAGGATTTGTCCAGTCCTATTTTTGTCCATTGGCTATCTATTCACCGTGATAGTAATAAGAAGTAGCGTAGTATCTAAATAGCATAATTATCGGTTTTTTGCCTTTCATAAAATTCTTGTTGTTGTTGTTGTTGTTAAACAGGGTATTATTTAATTGGTTATGCGAATATATAAAAAAAAAATTATGGTGTTCTAAAAGAATTTTTGATACGCAATAAGCGCTAATTAAATTGTTGAATAAACTTTCGCGAATATTTTATTAATTGAATTGTGCGCTAAATGATATTAAATTAAAATAAACGGTACCGTGCGAATCTGAATATTTTAAAAATTATTATTCCCTGTGGTTTAAGCAAATCTGTAAAAACATTGCTTTATATTGATTTATGAAAAGAGGGACTTATACGCTAGTAATATCTGATACTTGTATAATAATCGTTATCAGAATAAAATTAAAACATAATCTGAAAAGGTGTAATCAGAATATAATAAATTCCAATTATTCAAAAATAATAATAATACGAATTGCATATTCTAAATCTCGTAACGTTATTGGGTGTAGAACCGATACTTTTGACTATTAATTTTTTTAAATGAATTTCTTGATGGACGCAGCTCAAATGGCTTCAAGAGAGCTAGGAAACGCAGCTCAACAAGCTGTAGGGCAAGTTAGGGATGCGGCCCGACGTGAAGTCGAGCGCGCAACAGATCATATAACTGAAAGAATTGCTGATAATCTTCATATGCAAGATCATCCTCACCCCCCTCAACCATTAAGGAGTAATTCTCCCCCAACTGGTTATTACGCACCTGGTGTACCTCTTTCTCATGCCCATTACCAGGATAGGTCTCAAATGGCCCCACCACCAGAGTACGTCCATGCACAAGTAGAAATGCCTGATCAGATCAGATTTAATCTTTATCATGGAAATCCTGGACTTCCTCCACAAGCCGAAGATTCTGATACTTCACCTCCTCCTGAATATCAGGAACAGCCCCAAAATCCTCAAATTCCCGATCTACGGATGAATCACCCACCAGAACCCTCTTTACCCAATTTTAGTAACTTCGTTACACGTAGCGAGACAGGCGCTGATTCTGGAGATGATATCCCAAGGAATCCTCCATCACCCTCTCCTATCCATGAGAACCTTGTACCAACGGTACCACTCATGTATAGAGGTAGAACTAGAAGCCTATTAACCGAATTATTGGATATTATCCCAACTTTTGATGGCAATACTAAAACATTAAATCTTTTCATTAAAAAATGTGAATACGTCTATAAAGTTCTTGGTCACATGGACGAGTCGGAGAAATTATTCATAATTCAGAAGATTACGAGTAAACTTTCGGGAAGAGCAGCTAATTTAGTTAGTGAGCAGAACTATATTTCCCCTAAATGGGATGATCTAAAACAATTACTTATACAACACTTTGGAGATCAGAAATCCGAAGCATGTTACATCTTAGAGTTACAAAATCTTAAAAGATTACGTAACGAATTATATTCAGACTTTTACAATAGAATACAGTCAGCTAAAAGTAATTTATTTTCTAAAATTATTGACAACAATGATTTAATGACTGGCCTAACTAAAAAGAGAATTTATGAACATGCAGCAGGCAGCTCTAGAAATATTCCTTTTCAATCTCGATAAATTTATTTTAAGAATAGTCAGGTTTAAAGAACCAAAAACAATAGAAGAAGCCTTAAAACTAGTCAATGAAGAAGTTAATTTCGAAAAACAATACACCTACAGAAATGAACAACCTTCAAGAAGAAGCCAACCCTTAATTCCTTCCTCTAGCAATCCTCCCCAAAATAGAAATATCCGACCTAGAGGTCAATTTCAGAATAGAAACAATACCTCTAATAATTATATACGTCAACACTTTACAAGCACTCCACGTCCACATTATACTCCGCGTCTAGATTTCATTCCAAGGTTTAACCCTAATTTCAATAGAAATAATATCTATAATACCCAACCTTCAAGGCCTTTCCGACCTTCATCCCAAATGAACCGAAGATTTTCCAACGACGGAAATAGATTTCAAAACTCTTTCGTACCACCTAGGCAGAATAATACAAATTATCATTCCCAGCCTAGTACGTCACAGACACGACCACCACAACCTAGAATTTCTGAAACACGTCCTATTACTACTGAGGAAAATTTTCAAATTTCAGCCTCCCAGACAAACCCCACAAAATAAGCGATAATTTAAATTCATTGCCTTACATCTTTATAAAGCACACTGTCTGAATCTTTCTGAGAACAAGAAAATCGAGAACTTAATGGATAATGGACAATGAGCAATATGTCGACATGACTTGTAGAAATCACCTACTGATGTGGAATAATGCTCCAGCCTTTAATCCTATATCAACGGAATGACACGATGTTAGAAATGATTTAGTACAAAACTTCAAGAGTTGATGCTATAATGAACATCGTTTGGACAAGAAACCGAATATAATTCAAGTGGGTTTTTCTTTACACATAACAGACTTGAATTACATTCCGATTTAAATCCAAAACTTCTACGAAGAATGCTACGACGTGTTCTACGAATCGACAATAAGCAAAGTAGTACGAATCGTGTGTAGCGTGGAAAGCATAATAGAAAGTGAAGTGATAAAAGTGTAATGACGATTTTAGATTTTCAATAGAAAGTGAAAATTCAGTGATTAGAATGAGAATATTACTTTAATCAAATTTATAACTAACATAATATAATTAAAATTATAGGACTAACCCATTTTTGAAATTGTATAATGAGTAAAATTATCATGAACTCTAATTTCACTCTTAAGGAGGGAGGAGTTATGTGACGTCAGCCTTACTCATATTAATGTAACCTTCTTAATTTTATAGCTTCCTTGCGCAAACCAATTCTCCAAACTAATAGTCAATGCAATGTGCAACAATATATGAAATATCCTATAATTTATTGCTTATTCTTTCAAGAACTTGGTTTTACGATCTTATTTTCCATTGAACTATGATTTCACTGTTTAGGTGTTACATTATTCCCAGAAGACGATAAGGCACGTGCTTCAAAGGAGTATATAAAGTCTGAAGCTGCGACTCAGACTCATTCTACTCCGTACCCTCATAGTAATAACATCTTAGCTACTGATCTGTTCCCAGAGTTTTACCTTATAATCATATTGTATTTTTGTACTTTAAATAAACCAGTGTTCAAATTAAACTCCAATCACTTATTATTCTCATTCCAACGAATGAGTGGTGGCAGCGACTACTTTACGTGACAAGAATCCAAGAACGAACCCGGCAAGAACCTAATTGGTGGCAGCGGTGGGATAGCCGCAGTACGACTCAAGACAAGAAAGGGGAAATTGTGTAAAAAAGCGTAATTTAAAAGGGAAATTATTGCAAAATACAGCGCGAATTTAAACAGGGTATTATTTTATTGGTTATGCGAATATAAAAAAAATATTATGGTGTTCTAAAAGAATTTTTGATGCGAAATAAGCGCTAATTAAATTGTTGAATAAACTTTCGCGAATTTTATTTTTTTTTTAATTGTGCGCTAAATGATATTAAATTAAAATAAACGGTACCGTGCGAATGTGAATATTTTAAAAAAATATTATTCCCTGTGGTTTAAAGCAAACCTGTAAAAACATTGCTTTATATTGATTTATGAAAAGAGGGACTTATACGCTAGTAATATCTGATACTTGTATAATAATCGTTATCAGAATAAAATTAAAACATAATCTGAAAAGGTGTAATCAAAATATAATAAATTCCATTATTCAAAAATAATAATAATACGAATTTCATATTCTAAATCTCGTAACGTTATTGGGTGTAGAACCGATACTTTTGACTATTAATTTTTATAAATGAATTTCTTGATGGACGCAGCTCAAATGGCTTCAAGAGAGCTAGGAAATGCAGCTCAACAAGCTGTAGGGCAAGTTAGGGATGCGGCCCGACGTGAAGTCGAGCGCGCAACAGATCATATAACTGAAAGAATTGCTGATAATCTTCATATGCAAGATCATCCTCACCCCCCTCAACCATTAAGGAGTAATTCTCCCCCAACTGGTTATTACGCACCTGGTGTACCTCTTTCTCATGCCCACTACCAGGATAGGTCCCAATTGGCCCCACCACCAGAGTACGTCCATGCACAAGTAGAAATGCCTGGTCAGATCAGATTTGATCGTTATCATGGAAATCCTGGACTTCTCCACAAGCCGAAGATTCTGATACTTCACCTCCTCCTGAATATCAGGAACAGCCCCAAAATCCTCAAATTCCCGATCTACGGATGAATCACCCACTAGAACCCTCTTTACCCAATTTTAGTAACTTCATTACACGTAGCGAGACAGGCGCTGATTCTAGAGATGATATCCCAAGGGATCCTCCATCACCCTCTCCTATCCATGAGAACCTTGTACCAACGGTACCACTCATGTATAGAGGTAGAACTAGAAGCCTATTAACCGAATTATTGGATATTATCCCAACTTTAAATGATCCCATTAAAAAATGTGAATACGTCTATAAAGTTCTTGGTCACATGGACGAGGCGGAGAAATTATTCATAATTCAGAAGATTACGAGTAAACTTTCGGGAAGAGCAGCTAATTTAGTTAGTGAGCAGAACTATATTTACCCTAAATGGGATGATCTAAAACAATTACTTATACAACACTTTGGAGATCAGAAATCCGAAGCATGTTACATCCTAGAGTTACAAAATCTGAAAAGGTTACATAACGAATCATATTCAGACATTTACAATAGCATACAGTCAGCTAAAAGTAATTTATTTTCTAAAATTATTGACAACGATGATTTAATGACTGGCCTAACTAAAAAGAGAATTTATGAACATGCAGCGCTAGATATATTCCTTTTCAATCTCGATAAATTTCTTTTAAGAATAGTCAGGTTTAAAGAACCAAAAACAATACACCTACAGAAATGAACAACCTTCAAGAAGAAGCCAACCCTTAATGCCTTCCTCTAGTAATTCTCCCCAAAATAGAAACTTCCGACCTAGAGGTCAATTTCAGAAAAGAAACAATACCTCTAATAATTATATACGTCAAAACTTTACAAGCACTCCACGTCCACATTAAACTCCGCGTCAAGATTTCATTCCAAGATTTAACCCTAATTTCTGAAAGAAATGTTCTGCCAATAACAGTTAACGAACGCGAAACGACAGTACCCCTTAAAAACGTTAAAAGACCCAATAAAGTCACGAACCTTATAAGTAAAGGGATAGATTTATTTAAGAAAAATTAAAATTACACTTTTCAGAATGTAAAATTTTTATATCCCATTGGTCTCCTTGGCAAGTACGCGAAAAGCGACTATGAGACTAACCATCCCATTGGTCTCCTTGGGCGGTCAATAAGACTATTAGACTAATATAATCGCATTATATTCTAGAAATTGATAAGTTAAAGATAGTATAGATATAAAAATATTGAGGCCTCACTTAAGAACAATTACGTTAATTATTAAAAACATATAATCGAAGTTACTTTAGAAGAATAAGTCATTTGTAAAAGCATATAATCACTTAGAATAATTAATATGTAACCTTTGTCTTAAAATTTTTAAGCTAAACTGCATAACCACATTACCTCAATTTAGAATATTTGTAAAGCACACTGTCGGAATCTCTCTGAGAAGAAGAAAATCGAGAACTAAATGGATAATGCACAATGAGCAATATGTCGACATGACTTGTAGAAATCACCTAGTGATGTGGAATAATGCTCCAGCCTTTAATCCTATATCAACGGAATGACACGATGTTAGAAATGATTTACTACAAAACCTCAAGAGTTGATGCTAAAATCAACATCGTTTGGACAAGAAACCGAATATAATTCCAGTGGGTTTTTTTTTTACACATAACAGACTTGAATTACATTCCGATTTAAATCCAAAACTTCTACGAAGAATGCTACGACGTGTTCTACGAATCGACAAAGTAGTACGAATCGTGTGTAGCGTGGAAAGCATAATAAAAAGTGAAGTGATAAAAGTGTAATGACGATTTTAGACTCTCAATAGAAAGAGAAAATTCAGTGATTAGAATTAGAATATTACTTTAATCAAATTTATAACTAACATAATATAATTAAAATTATAGGACTAACCCATTTTTGAAATTGTATAATGAGTAAAATTATCATGAACTCTAATTTCACTCTTAAGGAGGGAGGAGTTATGTGAGGTCAGCCTTACTCATATTAATGTAACCTTCTTAATTTTATAGCTTCCTTGCGCAAACCGATTCTCCAAACTAATAGTCAATGCAATGTGCAATAATGTATGAAATATCCTATATTTTATTGCTAATTCTTTCAAGAACTTGGTTTTACGATCTTATTTTCCATTGAACTATGATTTCACTGTTTCTCATTAAACTAGGTGTTACATTATTCCCAGAAGGCGATAAGGCACATGCTTCAAAGGAGTATATAAAGTCTGAAGCTGCGACTCAGACTCATTCTACTCCCTACCCTCATAGTAATAACATCTTAGCTACTGATCTGTTCCCAGAGTTTTCCTTATCGGCCGAGCTACTCCGAGCTGACTCAACGGTACGCGCTGAGAAACACTACACCGCGAAACAGCCCGCAGCCACAACCGCGTAAGTCTGATAATTGGCGGCTAAGATACTTACAAGGAGGACTATTGACTTATAAGGAGACTAACTGACTTATAAGAAGGCCAATTGATTTATAAGGAGGCCAACTGACTTATATGGAGGTCAACTGACTTGTAAGGAGGCCAACTGACTTATATGGAGGATAAGGAGGCCAACTGACTTATATGGAGGTCAACTGACTTGTAAGGAGGCCAACTGACTT
The DNA here is from genome assembly GCA_947532105.1 of Athrips mouffetella. NCBI lineage: Eukaryota > Metazoa > Arthropoda > Insecta > Lepidoptera > Gelechiidae > Athrips > Athrips mouffetella. The sequence continues at coordinate 9,742,718 of OX383968.1, forward strand.
ATATGGAGGTCAACTGACTTGAAAGGAGGCCAACTGACTTATATGGAGGCCAACTGACTTATAATAAGGTCAACTTATTTAAGAGGCGGTCACTGCTCTTACAATGAGGCCAAACTGACTTATTACGAAAAATTATTAAATTAAATTCTTCAGAATGGTAAATTATTGGAAAAGGCAAGAATTTCTCCAAAAATATAACTCCTGTCCGGTCTCCTCCATCTAGATATTTTTATGTTTTAATTTATTGATAATTCTGTTTCTTCCTCTTCCATCAAAAGTGCAAAATTACAATACACACGCATTGGCGGCACACTCTATAACTAGATTTAGATTTAATGTGCATTTTATATTGTTAAATATTTTGTTGTGGATTTGTGCTGTATTCCTAAATAAACAATTTATCTATCTATCTATCAATATCCCAGTTCATCACATTCACGCATGCACGTCCCAGTGTTGAATTATCGCTACAAATTAGTAGCATGGTATGGTATGTAACCCTAAGAAACTGCAGTCCACTAGCGCCCCCATCAGTTAAAAGCCGGCCCGCTTTCCTTATCGCACCGACGCGCAAAGCCTCGAGTGACGCTCGAGTCGCGTTGTACATTTTTATTTGAATACCCACGTCTACGCGAATATTTCTTATACAGAAAATAAACACCGATTTTATTTTCTACTTACATGAATAGACCCAAATTGGTTCTAAACAGTCACCCGCCCCGGACCGAGCCATCGGTCCGCTCACTATCTGGCAGGCAACTAACGAGGCCACTGCTCGTCTAAGAACCGAATCACCGACCTGGACCTCTGCCATTCTAAGTACCATCATGGCCAGGAAGCAGATTAAGAATGCGCCCCCGGCGCCAACGCAGTGGCGGTAGGTTGGCATCCCCAACCCAATACGAGGTCTCCCATACATGGGGATTGGTTCTGTCCAGCCGCTTAAGGCGTGGCTGCAATACCTACAAATACTTAAACAACTACCGCTTCCAAAGCGGGAAATATGTTGCAGCAACTGAACGCAACAACAACTATAATAACATGACCGGATTTCATGCAAGGCGTTAAGTGGCTAGCCAATGGAACTGAGTGGACACCAAACGGGAGTTGAACCCAGCTTCAAATTTACAAACTCGGTCATCTCAGTTTGCAACTGGGAATTATTTTCTCAGCAGCAAAAGGTAAATCTGAATGATCATCATGTATTTCTGGAACAAAGATCGACTTCTAGAATGTAGCCTGTGTCTGAGTTCGAAGCGATAGACATGACATCAAAATTAAATATTTCATTTTCATCTCAGAATTTGAAATTTCCAGTAGGTAGCCTTTTCATCATCGCATAACCATATAAATTAACACAGTCTAAATAAACTAAATAGCTGTCAGGTTCGTCTTTTTTGTAATTATGAAGATATTTGTTATTTGCTTTCGCGTATCTCAAAGCACATTGAGCAAGACCACCTCTTATACCCTTTTCAATCATTTGATACATTTCAATATCTGATAAATGGTCTAACCTGACCTTTGTGTATAACAACATAGCAGCCCAGCTAAGTGCAGGAGATGAGACGTAGTGAGCAGGATCGAGACCGTAATAGTTTAAACTCATTCGCCTAAACTTTTCAAATACATCACAGAGAAGTAATACATCACACTTCAAATACATGTCTGTATATTCACCTAAATTTGAAATATTAAAAGTATTCCAGACGTTCAGTGCATGTTCATAATCTTCTTTAGATATGGATTCATCATTAAGCTTGTTAAAAAACTTTGCAGGCTCTGGTAACTTGGTCTCATCATATTTTTGCCATGAATCTATGTAATCATAACAATACACACCTTTTTTACAAACAAGTTCGAATAGATGTGAATTAGTAAAGAAAGATTTTAAATTTTGAAAATCATCAGGCTTCATAGCCTTAACCAAGTTTACCAAACTTGAACTTAAAAAGTTGAAAGAGTCAATAAACTTTAACTGAGCTACATTTTTTCGATCGAGAGGTATGAATTTTGTAAATGATATATATTTCTCTTTGTTTTTTGGCAAAAGATTTACCCTGCCGCAAATAGCTGCAAGCTCTTTAATAAACAAATGAGAATCATATCCTGAAAGATTATGAAATATTATCGGGATAAAAAGACAAACTTTAGCATTTAAATTGCATATGTTGTGAGCAGGCCCATTGTATTTTCCAGTAAAATGATTATGATCTTTTACTTTATCTTTTACTAAATATGATCATTACTAATTATGATCTTTTACTAAATACGTCCGACCGGCAACAACGCAACACCGTTTTATTTTTGCTCCCAGATAATAATCCAAACACCTTGGTTAAAGTAATAGTTCAAACAAGTGTTATATATTAATGTGTGGCTAGTGTGACAAGCTTTGTTTTGGTGTAATTATCTCAACTATAGTTGCTGTATTGAGTGAGTAATCGTCAAAATTCTGTAAAATTTTACTAACAACTGCATTGCGTGCCACGCCCGCGCCGCCAACGCACTTCGCGCGTTTGCTCGCTTACTCACACATGTATAGCGTACTTACCTAACTCCTGTGCCCGCCAATTCAGTTGCTATCAGCGCGGTCATTCACCTTTTCGCGCTGTTAAGTATTTTAAAGCTAAATATATGCTGCCAACACTAACGAACAATGTCGCATGCCGCCTCTACTAACAAACGTTCGTCGGGTTATGGAAATATGACTACTCGTTTCATGTCACAGCAGTCAACTAATGTCAAAAACAAAGACCGCAATAGTACCTCGCCACAAAAAATGTCTTGTTCTTGTAACTCGATATCAATAGATGATGTGAGACAAGTCTTTAGAGAAGAAATAAAAACTATGAAAAGCGAGTTGCTTACCGAACTCAAGATGAGCTTAAAACAAATGGTACTAACTGAATTAAAACCGATTAATGATAAAATTAACATGATGGAAACATCCATGAACTTTATGAACGTTACTTACGAAACCACTAAAAGAAGCATGGATACCTACCAGAATACTTTTGATACACTAGAAAAAAATAATGAAGATCTTGATCGAAACATTCAAGACCTACGACGTAAATTTGAATATATGGAGCAATTTAACAGATCGAGTAACATTGAGATTCAATGTGTCCCCGAACATAAAAATGAAAACTTACCGAAGATTATCCACCAAATATCAACTGCAGTGTCTTGCGACATCCAGGACGGAGACATACACCACTGCACACGTACCGCAAAATCTAACAAGGATGACAACCGCCCACGCTCTATTGTAGTCAAACTGGCGACACCATTTAAACGTGATACTTTCTTGGCCCAAGTCATAAAGTTCAACAGAATGAATGCTACTGATAAACTCAACACGAAGCACATTGGTCTAGGAGGCAATAAGCAACCAATCTACGTAGTTGAGCACCTATCACCGGCCAACAAGGCGTTGCATGCAGAAGCGAGACTAAAGGCAAAAGATAAAGGCTACAAATTTGTTTGGGTCAAACAAGGTAAAATCTTTATGCGTAAAAGTGAAAACTCTGATTATGTCTACGTTAAAAACAAACAAATTTTAGATAAGCTAGATTAAGTAAGTTAATTATTGTTATGCATGTTTTAGGCTTTTTTCGTTAAAATTCAATTGTATAAATGTTTTTTATCAAAATGTAAGAGGTTTACGGAGCAAAACTCATGACTTTGTAAAAAATGTTTCTCTCTGTAGCTATGATGTTATAATAATCACTGAATCCTGGTTAAACAGTAGTGTATACAATGCTGAGCTCTTCGATGACAATTATACTGTATACAGGCGTGATCGTGAAACCTCAAATTTTCACAGAACTAAAAATGGTGGTGGAGTGCTTATCGCTGTTTCATCTAAACTCAATTCATCTCGGATAATACATTATGAAAGTAATTGTGAAGATCTTTGGGTCAGAGTTGAATTGTCAAAGAAGTTAAGTGTCGACTTCTGTGCTGTCTATTTACCCCCACCAATACATAGAAATATTTTACTTGAATTTATAGACAACTTTAATAGAATCTCTGATAATCTTGACAACGTTTGTTTGGTTGGTGACTTTAATCTGAGTTGTATTGACTGGTTTTCCTCGGTTAATAATAATCGCTCACCAACGTACAACTGTAATGGTTCTTCTTTAGCACAGACTTTGGTTGATTTCATTTCTCTCAATAACCTCACACAGTATAACAAAATTGTCAACAATAGAGCAAAAATTTTAGACCTTGTTTTGAGCAGTTATAATGGTGTCGAAGTAAATATCAGTACTAATGCTCTCGTAAATATTGACCCCTTGCATCCTCCATTAGATATAACCATAGCTTTTGTTACTACTCCCACACTTAAAATCAATAACACCGAAGTAAAACATAATTTCTTCAAAGCCGATTATGATGTTATCATCGCTAAGCTAGACAAAATTGATTGGAAATTACAATTTGAACACTGTAATAATGTTGATGAAATGGTTTCAGTTTTTTATGGGATTGTTGACAACATTATTAAAATGTGTGTTCCTATTACTAGATTCAAAGCAAAATTGCACTCTCCGTGGTTCTCAAAAGATTTAGTTAAATTAATAAAAGAAAAGAAAAAATTGTTACACAAATACAAGACGTTTAAAAACCCACTAGACGAAATTTCTTTGCAAACAATAAGTAAGAGATGTGAGTTACTTTCTGTGTCATGCTATAATATTTACATTAGTAAAATAGAAGATAGTATTAGTAAAAATCCCAAGTATTTCTGGACATACTCAAAAAATAAACGAAACGCATCAAACCAATATCCCTCTAAAATGTACCTCAACGACACACAGACTTCTAATGGAACCGAGATATGTAACCTGTTTGCATCGCATTTTTCATCAGTTTTCTCACAATCCTCGAACTTTTTGCCGTGTTCTGATGAATCCCACACTAACTCCATCCATCTTTCACATATACACATTTCGCAGAAAAATATATTTCGAAAATTGAAAAGTCTGGACTCGGATAAGGGAGCTGGTCCTGATAATTTGGCACCTTTATTCATTGTCAAATGTGCTGAAACTCTTAGTGTGCCTTTGTATTTAATTTACAATACGTCCTTAAGAACTGGAAACTTTCCCCAGTTTTGGAAGAGCGCTAAAGTTGTACCCATTTACAAATCAGGTGATGCGGGTTCAGTCTCCAATTATCGACCAATTTCTATACTATCAGTTTTTGCCAAAGTATTTGAATCCCTTCTATACCCACATTTGCAGTATTTTTTTAAGCAGTCTTTAACAGACTTTCAACATGGTTTTGTCAGGTCCAGATCTACTAACACTAATCTTATTAATTATCATAATCATCTAGTGGAAGCAGTCGACGCTGGTCATCAAGTAGACGTTATTTATACGGACTTTTCAAAGGCATTTGACAAGGTTTGCCACACTAGACTGGCCATGAAACTATCTTCGTGTGGTGTAGGTGGCCCACTTCTTAAATGGTTTATTTCATACTTAACGGATAGATCACAGCATGTCGTTGTTAAAGGGTTTAAATCAAATGAATATATAGCAACTTCAGGAGTGCCCCAAGGGTCTCATCTGGGTCCCTGGCTGTTCAACTTATTTATTAATGATATTACTAAACAAATTAATTATAGCCAAATATTTCTTTTTGCTGACGATCTAAAATTATCCCGGGTTATAAAAAGCAGTAATGATAACATACTTCTCCAACAAGACATAAATTCTCTTTCCTCCTGGTGTGCTGAAAACAATATGTCATTAAATACACAAAAGTGTTATCATATAAAATTTACTAGGAATAGAACAATATTTGCCTCACGTTATGATATCAATGGAACTACTCTTCAAGAAGTTACTCAGATTAGGGACTTGGGCATCCATTTTGATAGTAAACTGACTTTCCTGCCGCACTTAGATAATATAATTTCAAAAGCCAGTAAAATGTTAGGTTTTGTTATAAGAAATGGCAAAGTTTTCAAAAGGTCTTTTACCAAAATCATTATTTACAATGCTTACGTTAGAAGCAACCTCGAATACTGTTGTATGGTATGGACACCCGGTTACAATATTCATCAGCTGCGTATTGAACGCATACAGAAGAGGTTTCTAAGACATCTCGTTTCACGGAATCCCATAAAACGACAACTCAACTCATATGAAAAAAGACTAGATTACTATAAAATAGACAAACTAAATACCCGACGACGATTGATAGACTTAACTTTTCTGCATAAACTTTTCAATAACAGAGTAGATAACCCACAACTCCTAGAAAGCTTTCAAATCTACGTTCCACCCCGTATTCCTCGCCAACCGGTAGGTTTATTTAAATTACCATTCTCTCGAACCAATCTCAAACGATCTTCAGCTGTTTCTAGGCTAAGCCGTAGCTACAATGCCCTTGGAGGTACCATCGACATCTTCAAGGATTCATATAACTGCTTCAGAAATAAAGTTTTGCTCGCTGCAAGGGAACAGCAGTCTGTTAGTTAACTTTTTCCTGCACATTTAGCATTAGTTACTTCTGTTTTTTATATTATTTTTTATTTCTATTTGTTTGTTGCAATGTAATAAATTTAAGCATGTTGTGGCTGCCTTAACAAGCAGTGCATTCAATTATGTTTTTAGAAGTAAGTTGTTAATATAAGTGTCAATGTAATTTGCTAATGGCGGTCCTTAAATAAAATAAAATAAAATAAAATAAACATCACTAGGACGAAATCGACTCTTGCAAATATGACAATGTGTACTATTTTTGAAATATTCCTCTTCCTGATCTGTGAGTTTTAACATCGGCTTACTTTCAGATAAAATGTTATAAAGCTTTGCTACATCATTACTTATACATTCAACAAATTTTTTTGAACAGTTGGGGCCTCGATAGGAAACTAGATTGTTTAGTTCTGGATTTGATTCACAACAAATATAATATGCAAAATATGTAGCTTTGTGAATCTGAATATTTTCTACATGAGAAGACTTGCTGGTATCAGAATATTCACGTAGTAGACTTTCGAAATCACCATATATAACGATAGGTATTCTGACAGTTCTTTCATAGTTTGAAAAATAAAGTTGACTATTCTTTTCAGGTAAAATAGTTAGCATTCTAGCACAATTATGATTATTTAATTTATCTTTTGAGCTAAAGTAAATAAAACATTCATCGCAAAGGTATATTTTAGACTTATGTTTTGTTAACTGTTTATGTACAAGCCTGTCAGTCTTTAATTAGACAAAAATGATTCTTTCTATACTTTGAAAAGTATAACCAGTTCACATGATTAGGTTTGCGACATTCACTTTTATACAAGGGACCTGTAACGTTACCTTTTTTTGTTAGTCCATATACATTAACGCTTATGTTCTGGTTGTTAGTTTCAAACCGTTTAATGTCATTAATATCGGGTGGGAATGACATATTAGAAATGTCCAGCTTATTTGAATAATGGGGATAAGATGATACTGGACATGGATTATTTTTCGCGGGATATAATTTAGCCATAATACTCCATAGAAAACAATGTTCATCTGTATTCTTTATGTTTATACAAGCCTTAGTATTTTTACATATGTAGGTAACGGTATATACGAACCAACTCGAAGAGGATTGTACTTTAAAATATTTAGTTCTAAATGACTAATAGATTCTAGCGTCCAACCGGACTCTGAAAGTTCGAACTCAGAACATTTTGATAAAAGTATTTCAGCGAAATTGTTGTACAAAAAACGTATATCGGTATTTTTTACCACGACCTCATACTTTGTGTTAAAAGATTTTAAAGGTTTTTCATTATTTTTAGGCAAAATGTACTCTGCAAAGAGTTCAAGATTTACTTTTACTGATGTATGTTGTTTTAGTGAAATATTTATAAGTTTGGAAACATCGTTATATAAGTTATGCATAAATAATTCCGGGGTGCCATAAATGTCATCAGAAATTATTTAGTAACTTGCTATTCGATTTTTAAAAGCAGTAGATATTAAATAAACGTTATGAAACTGAGTGCGGAGTAGAGAATTAGACTTATGTATATTTGACCTTTTATGCGTTGAAAAGCTCAAAACGTTAACGTTACAGGTTTCACAGTAAATCATGTTTCTGTATTTAACTCAGATTTTTTTAAATTTGTTCTGGATAATAAATTGAATTTAACTTTTTAATGTTTAAAATTTCAAGACTTGCGAGTCCCTATAAGAAGGAAGAAAACAATATTAGTACCTAATAATCATCATTTTAATTTACTTATACAATAAGGCACAATTTGAAAGGTACATAATACAAGTTACACAAAGTCACGAAACATAAGATGAACACTTTCAGTACCTAGATAAATATGAAAGAAAAAGCTAAATGCGAGTAAATAACAAAATAAGCAAAAGTGAAATTAGAAAGTAATGGTTTCTTTAAACCTCACTAGAAGGGTAAGTTACTGCCTGAACATTCCTCAGCTCTTCTTTAGCAGCTGCTATCAAGTCCGTTATAGCTCTAAACGTAGGACCGTTGCGATTAAATGCGCATTTATACAAGGTGGGCCAAAAGAAATCACCCTATTGGCCGCCAATGTCAAATCTGTTTTGACATTTGTGTACTAGACAGATGTAGAATACAAGTGAACAAGCCATGGAGCGATACAGTCCCCAAGAACGCGGAATAATCGTGTCTATTTTTTTGCGTAACAATTCGTCTGTGGTGTTGGCGCAGCGCGAATTCTGTCGCCGATTCCCCGGCCGTCCGACACCGCCTGCGCAAACACTGCGCCGTTTGGCCACCAACCTTGAAGAGTATGGGACCACACGAGACGTTGCCAAGAGTGGCCGGCCCCGGAGCGCCCGTTCTGCCGAGAATATCGCCGCTGTTGCCGAGGATGTCGAGCTGTAGCCGGAAACATCGACCAGACGCCGTGCCACGCAATTAGCCATCAGCCGGACGTCTCTAAGACGAATTTTGGTCAAAGACCTGCGCATGTTCCCGTACAAAGTCCAGTCTGTGCATCAGCTGCTGCCTGCTGACCACCAAACGCGCGTAACCTACGCCCAAGCCATCCTCAATCTCGAGGAAGAAGTGGATGATTTTTCGACCAAAATCATAATGAGCGATGAGGCTCATTTCCACCTCAGCGGGTACGTCAACAAGCAAAACTATCGCTTCTGGGGCACCGAAAATCCACGAGTGATGCACGAGGTGCCATTACACCCGCTCAAAGTGACTGCATGGTGCGCTGTTCACGCTGGAGGAGTCATCGGGCCATTTTTTTTCGAGAATACCGCTGGCCAAACGACAACAGTGGACGGTGCACGCTATAGGGCCATGTTGACTGAGTTTTTTCTGCCGCAATTGGACGAATTAGGACTGGAGAATATGTGGTTCCAACAGGACGGAGCAACGGCACACACTGCGCGAGCCACAACCGATATTGTGAGGGCGGCTTTCCCGGGTCGCCTCATCTCTCGTTTTGGCGATTTGCACTGGCCCGCAAGATCGCCCGATTTAACCGTTCCAGACTTTTTTTTGTGGGGTTTTTTGAAGTCCCGTGTTTACATGAACAAGCCTGAGACCTTGGAAGCCCTCAAGGACAACATTAGACACGAGTGCGAGAATTTGTCGCCCGAAGTTCTCGCTGAAGTGATGAGAAATGCCATAAAACGAGCCCGTATAGCAATCAATTGTGACGGCGCCCATTTGGCCGATATCATCTTCTCGACTTAACCAATAAAATTGTAAAGGTTCAAATAAACATAATCAAAAAACAGAATCGAAGTTTTTCATTTAGAAAAAAATGAGAGCCAAACAACATCGGGTGACTTCTTTTGGCCCACCTTGTATGTCACACTTGCAGCTTTCCAGCGCTGAAGAGGATCAATGACGTTAGGAGGTTCTATGTCTTGAGTGGAATACAGGCGACACTCAATGTAGTACTCGCCGCGCTTAGTGAGGTCTCGCTGCACGATGTGACCATCGGCGGTGCGCCGTGACAAAAAGCTTCGCAAAGGTGCTGCACGGACTGGTTCTACATTACACTGCTCATCTTCATCCTGAAATTAAAAAATGACACAAATCACTTATTGATCATAATATAAAAGAAGGTACTTAGATTGGTCAAGGATTTTAACGCAATCATCAGTGAGAAAGACTGTCCTGACATCAGTCTTAATTTTTTTTTACTATATGTAAACGGATGCCTTTAAACTTCATTAATGAAAATTTTACCGTGCATTTTACCATACAAACATTTAATGTAGAGCAATAAAAATAATTACAGTAAAAAATAACTCACGTCTGAATATGCAACACGAGGACGCTTTATCTTACGAGTCGATGGTTGGACCGGAGCTTCGCAGTCGGAGTCGCTATCAAATAGGCTCGCAGCAGAAGGTTTTTTTAGAGCTACTCTTCGGTTTTGATTTTGGTGGACACCTTGCTTGAGCTAGGTTTTGTCTTCTTCTTTGACGTCGAAGGTTGCTCAATGTCCGACTCGAAAGGGTTTGTAGAAGACCTGTAATGTGAAATGATTATGTTTTAGTAACAGATAATTATACACTAAACATAAATAATTCAACTGACAAATAAAACAATTAAAAGGATTGACTAATAAAATGTATTAAAAGAACTACTCACTGTACTGAAGAAATGTCAAGCACTCAAATAAAAGAGAACTTTGTACGATAATTAGTCGCGAGCAAATGTGAAGAAAAACTTTGTGCCAAGCGTATTTATACTTGAATATTGATAGGGTGTGGTGCCAGTTTCAAAATCTATCCCACCTAGGTTATAATTTAATCTTTATAAATTGTGACATTGAATTCTCACCTATAGTAATCCTATTAATTAAGGCTACAATAAAGATTAGTGGTGATGTCAATGTGACCACACCTTTACCCAACCTTTTATGGGATAGATCATATGACTGTGTTACTCTGAAGCTGATATATGACCCGAAATTCTTAAAAGGAAACTGTATGTACCTTTTGTATAGCTCGATTGTACAAGACTTTTCTGATACTCCGTTTCGCAGTCAAACAGCACCAGCTCATCCTTTACTGATCTTATAATAATCCGCACTCCGCAGTCCATAATTTCTCAGTTCTCCAATGCGGAACCGGCTGATTTAATATACTGTTGAGTTTTGCCTTCCAAACCACATTAATCACGAACCGCCCTTAAATAAGTATAGTACACCATAGGAGTGCGGGTGAAACGTATGGTGCGCTATACAATTGGGCCACATTCCTGTCTTGTCGCGTACCTACATTAAGTTTCGTGCTTCGCTGTTATATGTGTCATGTCAGAGGTCTTTTGAGCTTGAATTACCTACTATGGTTTGTCAAATAGGACATTTCGAAATCGCAACTTTTTCATACCTACTGATTATCCAACCTTAATATATAATTACTAAAAAGCAGAACATTTTTATTTCATATAGAGAACTCGCTCAGTTTGCGTGTGTTCAGACCGAAATGGTGCAAACAAGAGCACAAGTGAAAGCGATAAAAGAAATATATGAAGAATATCGAGTAAGTTAAATATTTTTATTTTTTGTAGTGATTAAAATATTTGTTTATTACTTAATGCTTAAAATTATTTTTATTCAAAGAAACAGAAACTGCGAAGGAGTGAACGAATCCGAAGGGTTATAACAAGTGAGACTTTTGGCTATGAATTGTTTCTATTGGTTTGGAGATACTACGTGGTGGCCAACTCCGCACAGAAGCAAATTTGATAAGCCGTCTCCAGATCCAGACAATAGCACACTAAAATACTCTAGATTAATAAGATAATGTTAATGATAACCCTAATGTTGAACTTAATAATTAATATATTTAAATATTATAATGTTTTTTATTTCCCCGAGAGGTTTTGCGGTATTCACCTGACACCTTGTGTATGAATCGTAAACAAAATCATATATCCAAATAGCAGCCAGCACCCTGACTATTAGCGTTCATAGAATTTGATCTAGGGATCGGATGAATATGGGACAATTCCTTTTGAGAAATATGTGAAGAGAATTTTATCAAGTGCTGGGAGTCAAACAAGTCAGATCAGAACAGATCTTCAAATATTTTCATTACAATGGATATCAAAATTAAAAATTGCTTCTCATACATCAAAGAAATCAGAAGGAAAATGGGAGTTTTTTGCGCGGAGATGGATGTGAAACTGCTAAGCGTAAGCTTTGAAAAAGGCAACCATGGACGAGAGATGATAAGGGCCCACATAAGTGGGACCACATGTCAACACGTGTTGAGCCCGGCAAGATTGACCGCAGCACAAAAATCTTATGTGGAAACTTTTTTAGACACAAAATTTCCCGATTTGTCTTTAGCAGTTGCTAAAATGAAAATAGTTTACTGTGGTGAAGTGGTGTGGATTTATGAAATAATTTGGGAAAGAGACTCAATTTATAATCAGTGGTAAATAATTAAAAATAAATGCATAAATCAACATTTTTTTTTAAATACATACTTTAGAAACTAAATCAGCTGATCGCACATTTTGTATGGGAGGTCAAATTTTTTTTAAGTTTATTGGGCCAATCCTGAATTTTTTTTTGAAGTCTGAAAGTAATATTTAGATAGATGATATTGAGAACCTTTACAAGTGTCATGTTACTTTCAACTTGGTATTGTTTTGATCTTTTGTCTTCCACACATACCTGGTTAGGTTTACAACCTATTCAATATAAAAAAGTATCGAATCGATGCAGATCAGTAGTAGCAATGGATACCAACTGTTTAACTCGTATAGTTAGTTATGACGTTTATCGTTTTGACAGTTCGCGCATGAGTGTGCCATCTGTCAACGTCAGTTGTGTTCAGTTTGGTTTTCCATTTCATGATGAACAGACTTACACCGGAACAAAGTTTACGGTCGTCATAATCTACCCAGTGAGCGAGCTATCCAGCAAATTGTTGCCGCATTTGAAACAAAGAGCAGCCCGAGTCGATTCATCAGCTACCAATGCATCCCGAAAAATGCACTGTTGGAAACATTTACAATTTCCTGGCGCTGGAGCTTTCCAGAGCTCCTATCACCGTGACAGTGAAAATAATTCGTTTTTTTGATAATTATTTCGAATAATCAAATCCTAAAACTTATTATTATTTTTTTGTAAATAGAGCCACGTAATTGAACTAACTTCTTTTCAAATAATAAACGCACCAAATTTCTAATATGCAGTCACATGGAACTTGTTTTTGGGAATTGTTGCATGTAGAATTCAGAAGAGAAATAAAAAAAAAACGATATTCAAAACCGAGCAACGACAAACGTTTTAAAAGTGAAGTGCAAGCGTAATACAATTGACAGTGCCTAATGCCTATATAATAAAAAAAATTGTGACCTACAACATTAAAACGTGTCCCACACTAATGTTCATTAATCTTAATCAGAAATGTAATCAGATTTTCAATATTTGATTAGAAATTCACGTATAAAATAAGAATATATTATATATTTTCTATGTCATTGGTGTTGGTCATATAGATATAATTTAATTAACATTTTGTAATATAACCAAAATTTTAGATCCGTAACGAATTACGCAATAGCAAACAAGTGAATTCTTTTTGTGTAGTGGCTTGAAACCTTGGGAATCTTGTGAGCCTTACTTTAAAAGCCAGAACCTTCTTACATTGCCATGTCTATATATTTTAGAAGTTTCTGTTTTCGTCAAAACTAATCTCTCTTTGTTTGTATCGCATCGTAGTGAACGTCACAAAACTAAAATTCATTTGCCATGTAGCTACAAAACTGCATTATTTCAAAAAAGCATACTGAACATGTGTGCAAAGATATACAATAAGCTTCCCTTGCGTGTGGTTCAAATTGAGAGTATGAGCATATTTAAACGCGAACTTTATAAAATCTTGGCATGTAAATGTTATTATAATGTTAATTCATATTTAAATGACAAATTTTAACTTAATTAATAATTTTTAGATTTTGATACTTCATTGTATTATGTAACATTATTATTTGATCATGACAAGTTGACATCCTATATTTTGATAATTTTGACTTCTAGATTTATTTTGTATTGTTAATGTTTGTATGCCGAATGGCTGAACATGTTGAGCTGTATTACCTAACTATTAAGATCCTATTATACACATGTTTCACAAATAAATGAATTGAATTGAATTATTTTACGACCGTATTCATATTAAATCAATATTTTAATATTTGCGTTTAGCAAGATTTTCCCCAAAATAACATTTACGATCATTTGAGGATCATCTAATCTGTAATTTACGAGTAACGAACAAACGAACACTATTAAATTATCTATGCACGTCCTTGCAAGATGTTACAGATTTGACACCCATCATGTACCTCCGCTAATTTTACGACTTTTAAGAATTAGAGCGATAAGCTAAGATAAAAAACGAATACGCTACGAAAGCAAGATTTAGAATTATTTAAACAAAATCTAATTCATCATTTTGGAGTTTAGAAAGATGTTTGAATCTCGAAATGGAATCTTTGATCATACGTCCCAACGAATCGTATCTCGAAGTTTGTAATCGAATTCAATCGATACGCAGTCACTTATTTTCCAAAGTAGTTGCTAGTAATGATGTGTAACTTCTGTTACCAAAATGGCTATATACAGGGTTACAGGAAAAGTCGACCTAGATCCGTTAAGGGCATGTAGTACACATCATTTCTGAATGATTTCACTATGGAACCCCCCATCCTAAAACGTTTTCGAGATATTCGAGTTTTATTTTTTTTTATGAAAATGCCCAATTTTTCGGCTATTTAATTGAATATTTTGAATTTTTTTGACTCTTATGATTATTTTTTTGGTTTTTTACATGAAGAATGAGATGCTTAATGACCTCAATGACTAAAATTGCACGTAAGTTAACTAAATAGGTCATTGTAGACGATCGAAACTTAAGAAAATAAGTACAAATTACAAAAAAATATTATTCTTTTCTGGATATCTCAAAAAATTATTATGGCACTTGCTCTGCAGATGTGCTTAAAAACATCTACATTTTATCAGCTATCCAACGAGGTATAACAACCTAGGGTTGTATTTAAACTCATAGAAAAAACATAGTTGAAAAGGTTCAGGTAGTAGGTCTAACGGGTCCCTCGGCTATTGTCCTTCAAGTTAATCCGGTGCGTGTGAGCGAGACAACTTAAGATTTATGCAGGTGAGAGTGAGAAAAATAATGTGCAAAACCAAGTTTGGAGATACAACATGCCCATTGTTTTGTATTTGGTCGTTTGTTTGCTTGCCATCCATTTTAGTCTGCTCATGCGATTCGTCCATGGTAGATGCGAATTATTGTGCTTTCGGATTCCCACACGACTTGGCTTTGTTTCTGGACTGATTTTTCTAACTGTGACTACTGTGCTTGTTTACTGGACTCTGATTTGTGCTTGTGATACTGGACTGTTGAAAATGGCAACATACTCCAACGAAGAATATGCGGATATGCTTATCTGCTACGGATACTGCAATTGTGTATCCGCACAAGCTCGGACTGAGTACATACGACGCTATCCCGACCGTCGAGTACCTGATGTGAGCGTTTTCGACGGAGTTTACCGACGAATTCGTGAGACTGGCTCTGTTTCGCGACGACGTACGGACTTAGGAAGACCGCGTGTCATTGATGACGACGAGGAAGACAACGAAATCGTAGAACGGTTCAGAAGAGACCCAACCACTTCGACCAATATTGTTGCCCGTGAACTGGGCCTAACTCAGTGGAAAGTGTGGTTTACGGTTCATACGGCAGGCCTGTATCCATACCACTACACGCCGGTACATGTAATTGAAGAAGGAGATCCCGCGAGACGCATGGACTTCTGCAGATTCATGCTCAATGCAGATATCGAGGACCCGAATTTCCTAAAATTAATATTGTGGACAGATGAATCCAAATTCGATAAGGACGGGATTACCAATTACCATAACGCACACCATTGGGCTCCTAAAGAACTAGGCAATCCAAATAAGAAAAGAGTAAAGGGGTCACAACGACGATTTAGTGTTAATGTGTGGATGGGCATCATTTCCAACCATTTGATTGGGCCTCACTTTCTTCCAGACAACCTCAATGGTGAAACTTATGAAAATTTCTTAAGAGGTGACTTAGGTGACCTGACCTACTAGATGATCTCCCATTACCATTACTGCGGGACATGTGGTTTCAACATGATGGCTGCCCTGCTCATTTCAGAAGAAGCGTTAGGGAATGGTTGGACACTAACTATCCTAACAAATGGATTGGACGAGGTGGGCCTTTACCCTGGCCAGCCAGATGTCCCGACCTGACCCCCATGGATTTTTATGTATGGGGGCACATGAAGAGCCTCGTTTACAGTGAGCCCAACCCCATATCGTCAGTGGAAGTTCTCAAACAAAGGATAATTAATGCTGCTAACGAGATAAGAAGAACATTAACCACTGGTGTAGTGAAAAGTGGACTACGTGAAAGAATGAGAAAATGTGTGCGAAATAGAGGTGGACACGTAGAACATGAACTATAAAATTTTATTCAAAAATATTAGGTGAATAAATGTTATTTTGAACTGATTTATTGTTTCATTTAGCTTACTACAATCACCGACGATCTGTACGCCAACTATGAGTTGAGCGTGAGTGACTTTGTATGCGAACTAGCGTTAACAACGCACCGATTACGTTATTTTCCAAACAAAAGCCAGTAACTAGTCACTTACGCTCAACTAGTTGGCGTACGGTCATTATTTGTACGATCGACGATCTGAACAAAAAAAAATGCTATAAAAACTGAATGATCTCCTAGGTCAGGATAGCGGGACATCGATGGAAGCATGAGGGTTGTACCTAGCCGAGGGAGGCCTATGTTCAGTAGTGGAAGCCAGTAGGCTGAAATAATGATGCTGAACTTAAGTCAAATTAATTAGATTAAAAAATAAGCGCTATTCTGACTGCCATGTAGCCTTAGAAACCAAGTTTCACTTTTGAGGTTAATAAATACCCTAATGTGTTATACCTCGTTGGATAGCTGATAAAATGTAGATGTTTTTAAGCACATCTGCAGAGCAAGTGCCATAATAATTTTTTGAGATATCCAGAAAAGAAAAATATTTTTTTATAATTTGTACTTATTTTCTTAAGTTTCGATCGTCTACAATGACCTATTTAGTTAATTTACGTGCAATTTTAGTCATTGAGGTCATTAAGCATCTCATTCTTCATGTAAAAAACCAAAAAAATAATCATAAGAGTAAAAAAAATTCAAAATATTCAATTAAATAGCCGAAAAATTGGGCATTTTCATAAAAAAAAATAAAACTCGAATATCTCGAAAACGTTTTAGGATGGGGGGTTCCATAGTGAAATCATTCAGAAATGATGTGTACTACATGCCCTTAACGGATCTAGGTCGACTTTTCCTGTAACCCTGTATAACAACAGTGCTTTGCACGTTTTTATATATGATTTTGCCCTTTAAGCTTATTAGAGTTGTAAGGCTTAAAGAAACTCAATCATTAGAGGATGCATTACAGATAGTAACCGAAGAGGTTAATTTTCAGAAGCAATATAAAATGCGAAATGATTCGCATCTAAATTCAAAAATTACAAAGAAACCTAATAACCCACAACCAATATACCTCATAAACCCTTTTAGGCTCGTCCAAATTACTACAACAAGTATAATAATCCCCAAAATTACGGAAGATTTAATTATACTTCAATGACTTCAAACATGTGTCAAAGCTCAAATTTTAGGCCTCAAAATTATGAGCAAGGCCCAAATTTTAGACTTCAAAATTATGCGCCAAATTTTCGCAAATCAGACCAAATTCTAACAATGCTTATTAAAATTCTGTAAATATGAAGCCTCAAAATAAAGCACAAGTCCAACAAAGAAAATGGAATTCAAATATGAATCCATCACCCCTCTACTTCAGCAGCTTTTCAGTTTCGACCAAGACAAAACCATATTAATTACCATACGGCTCAAAATCAAGAGCAATACATTGACACGACAATGAATCCGCAAAATGAATCAAGTTATTTTTACTGAAATGGTTAACAAAACATTAGCAAAAGACATACCAAGACATAAAATAGCAATTGCTACGGATCAACCTCATAGAAATGTTGTTCCAATTCAAATAGGAAATCGCGACACTTCTGTTCCAATTCGGAATATTAAAAGACCAAATAAAATTTCAAAAATAATTAAAAGTCTTTAAGAAATAAGAGCTTTAATAGAACATTATGCCAAGCTTCTTCCGTGCCTCACTTCTTTCTTCTATATTTTAATTAATACAGAAATTTCCGTGATCTATTATAACGAAATTGTTATGATGAATGAAATTAAGGTAATCACCACTGGTATAATTAAATTGAATTGATAACCATTCTAGCAATATTAGTTTATCGAATTTATTTTTTTCGATAGCTAACCCTGTTGAGCTGATCAATTTGATTTCCGCGAGTTTGTTTTATAATTTTAAGAAACATAAGTCCCGTGAGTTCACGCACCTTATTAATTTTATAAATATAGCGATGAAATCGCATTATTAAAATCGTCACCTGACAAATTCTTTATTACAAGTTCGCAAAGTAATGTGATAGTACTTAATTACAAAAGGGGCCATAAAATTTTAGTGTCGGTAAATATAAACCGATTAAATTCTAGTTTAGGTAGATATAAATCCATTAAATCTTAGTTTGTGTTGAAAATAATTACTGAATAGAATAGAATAAGAATAGAAACGTTTATTTGCAGAGATACTTACAAAATACAAATTCCAGATCTTATAGAAAAATAGTCTTAGTATCTAGTCTGCGAAACAGGCATGCAAATATTTATATAAATGAGCAATAGTCGTGCCTAGTTAAATATGATAGTTTAAGTTGCTTCTAAAGGTTGATTGTTTGGGAGGTTAGTTTTTGACGTTTATCGTTTTGACAGTTCGCGCATGAGTCGTGCCATCTGTCAACGTCAGTTGTGTTCAGTTTGGTTTTCCATTTCATCACGAACAGACTTACGCCAGAACAACGTTTGCAAATCGTAGAATTTTATTATCAAAATTCGTGATCTGTGAAAAATGTGTTCCGTTTGTTACGTCCAGTTTACGGTCGTCATAATCTACCCAGTGAGCGAGCTATCCAGCAAATTGTTGCCGCATTTAAAACAAAGAGCAGCCCGAGTCGATTCATCAGCTACTCGTACCAATGCATCCCGAAAAATGCACTGTTGGAAACATTAACAATTTCCTGGCGCTAGAGCTTTCCAGAGCTCCTATCACCGTGACAGTGAAAATAATTCGTTTTTTTTTAATAATTATTTCGAATAATCAAATCCTAAAACTTATTATTATTTTTTTGTAAATAGAGCCACGTAATTGAATCTTATCAAATAATAAACGCACCAAATTTCTAATATGCAGTCACATGGAACTTGTTTCTGGGAATTGTTGCTTCTCGTCTGTATCCACGTTCATTATGTAGAATTCAGAAGAGAAATAAAAAAAAACGATATTCAAAACCGAGCAACGACAAAAGTGCAAGCGTAATACAATTGACAGTGCCTAATGCCTATATAATAAAAAAAGTTGTGACCTACAATATTAAAACGTCTAAAACGTGTCCCACACTAATGTTCATTAATCTTAATCGAGATGTAATCAGATTTTCAATATTTAATTAGAAATTCACGTATAAAATAACAATATATTATATATTTTCTATGTCATTGGTGTTGGTCATATAGAAATAATTTAATTAACATTTTGTAATATAACCAAAATTTTAGATCCGTAACGAATTACGCAATAGCAAACAAGTAAATTCTTTATTTTCCGACCGTATTAATATTAAATCAATATTTTAATATTTGCGTTTAGCAAGATTTTCCGATAAATGACATTTACAATCATTTGAGGATCATCTAATCTGTAATTTACGAGTAACGAACAAACGAAAACTATTAAATTATCTATGCACGTCCTTGCAAGATGTTACAGACTTGACACCCATCATGTACCTCCGCTAGTTTTACGACTTTTAAGAATAAGTTAGAGCGATAAGCTAAGATAAAAAACGAATACGCTACGAAAGCAAGATTTAGAATTATTGAAACAAATTCTAAGCCATCATTTTGGAGTTTAGAAAGATGTTTGAATCTCGAAATGGAATCTTTGATCATACGTCCCAACGAATCGTATCTCGAATTTTGTAATCGAATTCAATCGATACGCAGTCACTTATTTTCCAAAGTAGTTGCTAGTAATGATGTGTAACTTCTGTTACCTAAATGGCTATATAAAACAACAGTGCTTTGCACGTTTCTCTATATAATTTTGCCCTTTAAGCTTATTAGAGTTCTAAGGCTTAAAGAAACTCAATCATTAGAGGATGCATTACAGATAGTAACTGAAGTTAATTTTCAGAAGCAATATAAAATGCGAAATGATTTGCATCTAAATTCAAAAATTACAAAGAAACCTAATAACCCACAACCAAACTACCTCATAAACCCATTTAGACTCGTCCAAATTATTACAACAAGTATAATAATCCCCAAAATTACGGAAGATTCAATTATACTTCAATGACTTCAAACATGTCTCAAACTCAAATTTTAGACCCCAAAACTATGAGCAAGGCCAAAATTTTAGAATTCAAAATTATGCGCAAAGACCCAACGACCCAAATTCTAACAATGCTTATTAAAATTCTGTGAATATGAAGCCTCAAAATAAAGCACAAGTCCAACAAAGAAAATGGAATTCAAATATGAATCCATCACCCTCTACTTCAGCAGCTTTTGAGTTTCGACCAAGACAAAACCATATTAATTACCATACGGCTCAAAATCAAGAGCAATACATTCATTATTCATTGTTCATTGTTGTGTCAATACACAACAATGAATCCGCAAAATGAATCAAGTAATTTTTACTGAAATGGTTAACAAAACATTAGCAAAAGACATACCAAGACATAAAATAGCAATTGCTACGGATCAACCTCATAGAAATGTTGTTCCAATTCAAATAGGAAATCGCGACACTTCTGTTCCAATTCGGAATATTAAAAGACCAAATAAAATTTCAAAAATAATAAGAAGTCTTTAAGAAATAAGAGTTTTAATAGGACATTATGCCAAGCTTCTTCCGTGCCTCACTTCTTACTTCTATATTTTAATTAGTACAGAAATTTCCGTATTCTATTATAACGAAATTGTTATGATGAATGAAATTAAGGTAATCACCAATGGTATAATTTAATCGAATTGATAACCATTCTTGCAATATTAGTTTATCGCATTTTTTTTATCGATTGCCAACCCAGCAAGTTGAGCTGATCAATTTGATTTCCGCGAGTTCGCTTTATAATTTTATGTCAATTTACTCGGACAGATGGGTTGGGCGAGGCGGACCAGTGGCGTGGCCGGCGCGTAGCCCGGATTTGACTCCACTTGATTTTTATTTATGGGGTCATATGAAACAACTAGTGTACAGTACTCCTATACAAACCAGAGAAGAACTGATGCAAAAAATAATTGCTGCGGGGAACCAAATTCGTGCAAATCGGGACGTTTTAAGAAGAACAACGCGTAGTGTAGCTGTACGTGCAGTAGTATGCCTGGAAGAAAATGGTGGACATTTTGAAAATTTAATAAATTAATTTATCAATGCACTTAATTTGTTATTTTATTTCATATTTTTTTACTAAAAAGAAACAGTTTAGATTCTTGTTGATTTTTGCTCATAATTTGAACGGTGAATATCATAACAACAAAAAGAGATAGCCCCATTGTTACTTCGGAGAATTTGTAGACTGAATTGTAAAATTTGATAAAACGTGCAAAAAAGTCTACCTCAAACTGCCAGTTTTAAAGTTACAGATCACAAATTTTAAAAAAAGACTGTATTTTTTCACAAATTTTCACTAATAATTTTTTTTTGTAGGTTTATGTTTGATATTGATAAGTTTTTTTTGTTGGTCGATTAGCTGCACTTCCTAGCTTTAAAACAAGACCACTTGTGAGAAACTACACCGTTTAGAAGCAAAGATACGAATTAAAAACCAAACTCAGAAATTTTCATCAGAAAAAAAATTAAAACGCCTTAATTTTTTAAATAGTTAGCCTATAATTTTTTTTTATTTTTTTTATCGACATTTTTTTTGTCTAGTATCCGCACATTTCGTTTGATCCAGTTTAAAAAATACATATTGTATAAGGTGTACTGCGTTCCACCATCATCATTCTGTTGCTTCGCCGGGTCCTAACTAGCACTAAGTTGTGTCTAAAATTATAAGTAATTTCTGTATTCTATGTAACTTAGTGAAAATAAAACTAACAATTCAGAAATTTCTGCTTCTTATTGAATAAATCATCGACGAGAAAACTCCAAGTATCAATCTTCAATATTCCGGTCCCAATATCGGTCACTGATATATCGCAGGGACTATCACCACTTACAAATACCTGTTAATTATTTTCCGATAAAAAAACAAGGTAGTATAAACTTGTTTTCCTTCTAAAATGATTTAGTTACTAATGAACAAAGCCCAATAATTGAAATGTTTTGTGAAGAAACCTATCAGTCTACTGGTGCTAGTATATTCATCGTAAGTAGAAAATCTAAATATTTAATGCATAAATAAATACATATGATAGAACAATCTGAATTTCTGGAAATTATTAAGAGTTTGTTTTTGAAAAGGTCAAGTGTAACTTGCACAACACTTTAAGCAGTTTACTTGTGGACTTAGGGTTCATTATTAAGCACTTCATTCGCTTTTAGTCAAACTTACTTTTTAATTCACCTATATCAGGGAAAATTTCATAATTCTCATAATTGCACATACTTTTTTCACGGCTGAGATGTTAACTCGAAATTAATTTTGTTTCTTGTATTTTCAGGCTAACAATGTTCAATGCCTAAACCCTTGTTCGTCCAAACAAAGTGATCAACCCAGTCAGGAAGCGTTTCCATTCTCCGTCATATATTTACCGCTCATCAACATGTACACCTCGAAAAAAAAAAGCTTTGTCGTAGTGTCATAGATTTAAAAAACAACCTTTCAAGGAAGAATAAACAGATTAAACAACTACAATCCAACAAAAGTTACCTAAAGAAAAGAATCGCTACCAATTTGAAGGATTTAGTCTAGAAATCATTTGGATTCTGAACACGTTGATATTTTGAGTAGGCTTGGTGTTGGTCATAAGGAATAAATTTAAAGACAAAATCTCAAAATCATAACCGCTAAAATGGTAAAAAGAAGTATTTGGCCGCTTTAAAAACTTTTGCGCTTACATTCAACTTTTATTCCACAAAAGCATATCAATATGTAAGAAAAACTTTCAACACATGTTTGCCATTTTTGAGGACATTTGCATACAAATCGGTTTTTGGGTCCATATAAAATAATTTGCAGTGAATCGCATAAAAGATATAAACTAAGTAATGACAGAGTTTATCGCATTGAAGAACTTATTTGTTAAGGTCATTGTCCTCGCCTTCAAATTCATAAAATTGAATCCTAATGAACATATTATATCAGTGGAACTTAAACCTACTCGCATTGTCAAAGAAAGATAGACGATTATTTATAAATTAGACATTAAGCTTATTATTGAAAATCAGATCTTGTAACCATTCAAAATTCTAATAACGATGTTATGATAAAATCTAAATAGGAAGATGTTAAATGTATATATCAAAGGATAAATATTTGTTTAGGTCATGTAAGAGAAATGTGTTATCATTTAGAAATTCAAAGTAAGAACAGAATAAAGAGAGGATTCTTAATGAACTTGGTTCAGTCATTAGGTCGATAACGGGCAATCTAGTTATGACAATGCACAAGCCTATTTAAGAAAAGAAAGCAAAATTCGTTACCGTGTTGGATCGGAATGCGATACCGTTTCGCTAGATATCAAAATTTTTATCCAAAGTCAAAAAGTCGTAAAACTGTGTAATAAATTCTGTACTGTGTAGAGCAAACGTGACTTAATATTTCTTTTAAAAGTAGTAACGCGTTGCATACCTTTAGCGATAACAAACTAGTATAAAATGGGAGCTGCGTCTCCTCATATTCATTCTACTGTGTCCGTTTGTACATTGAAGTCGTCCGCGGAGTTCTTTAATTATATCCAAGTTAACAAGTAAAAGTGTTTTTCCTGAAATCACCCCTGAATTAGAATCTCGCGAAGAATTATTGTATATTTTATGTGTAATCTGTAGAAGCACAATGGAGTAGCCTCTTAATAAATTTGCATTTCTTATGGAAAAGGTTCCATCCCATAACTGTTCGGAATGTGAAGTGGTAGAGGATTTAATTCATATGATGATGGAATGTGTACGGAACGAAGACTGGAGAGTGCAATGGAAGGAACGATTTTCTGACAGGGATTTTCTACAAATTGGTGGCTTTAATTGTGTTCTGGCGGCCCAAATCGTCTTGAGAAGAGTAGCAGTTCATCAACTAGTCTCAGTACCCAAGTAGAGTTATCCTACAATCACTCTACCATCACCGAGACTACTCCTACTATCTACCATCTACTACTGGCGCAGTCCGTATTAGGTTCTTAAATGGTTATCTCAGGTTTGATTAACTGAGATACCAAGTAAGTGGAAAACCTTCCTTACGTATAAGCATCTTCAAGTTGTAAACCAGAGAAAACCATCTTCTTTTTAAAGGAGCATCGAGAAGAATCGAACCTAAACTGAACTACAGAAGAGAACAGTAGGATCGGGAGGATCCATATTCGAAAATTGTAAATCGATTTCCTTCCGTACCAAATACCCATTTACATGTTCAGTGTTCATAGCGATTAACATTTTTATAATATATTAATCATATGCATTAATTCTTTTTGCAAAAATTTTTTTATATGCCGTTTTAAAATAACGTTATTTTTGATAGTTCACGTAGAAGTGAAACTAATTGTGCAATATCGCCATCAAAGCGAATATAAAAAATTTATACTTGTGCAAAAACGACGTACTCGTACAAGCGAATGTACTAATTTTGTGGCTGCTCACATAGAAGTAAGCAGTTGCGTGGCCAATAAAATAAAATAATTGTGATTTAAATAAATAACTCAGGAATCAAAATAGTGTACGAGAACATTTTGGTCCAGGTCCATCTGGTAATTCACAAAATTCTCAGCGAAGTGAAGCAAGCAACACTTGCCTATTACTACGCGCTATTTTTAACCAATTGAACTACATACAAAATTTCTTTAGATTTAGTACCAAAATATGAAGGTAGCTCTAAACTATTACATTTGTTCATTAAAAATTGACACTATATCCTACGAACTTATGGAACTAACGACGAAAAACATAAAGTCATAAACACATTATGCACTTAATAACGAGTAGATTAACGGGCAATGCTGCAGCACTAGTCAGTGAGAATGACTACGTTGCAAACGATTTTAATAAACTCAAAACAATTTTCATTCAACATTTCGGAGACCAAAGATCAGAAGAATGACTAACTTGCTGTAATAAAACAAAATGAAACTTATTTGGACTTTTGTAATCAACTTCAATCAATACGAAGCACAATATTTTCTAATTAAATTCCAGCAACAATGACCGTAACATAGTGGAAGCAAAAATGGAAATAGTTAATCACAGTGCCTTAATCGTCTTCTTATACAACCTTTTACAAGATATCTTAAGACCGGTAAGAATTAATAAACCCACAACATTAGAAAAGGCCTTAGAATTAGTTACCGAAGAAACTAATTTATAATAAGCAATATAAGTTGCGTCAAAGTAAGAAACCTATACAGCCATATATAACTACAAAAAAATTTTAATATAACGCTAATTACAGACCCCGACCTCGATTTTCACAGGAAAGGCAATCAAATATCCTTAACTTACCCGTATTAAGACAGATAGAAATAGCAAGCCGAGGACACCCGCATGGTGTCTAATAGTGTCTATGCATCCTTCATAGGAATAAATAACCTAACTAGAAGACCACAGGTTTCAAATACTTCTCGACCTCAGATGTCAAACCAACCCCGAACTCAGATATCAAACTCTACTCTACCTCAGACGTCTAACCCAACAAACCAACAACAACAACC
The DNA here is from genome assembly GCA_947532105.1 of Athrips mouffetella. Classification (NCBI taxonomy): domain Eukaryota; kingdom Metazoa; phylum Arthropoda; class Insecta; order Lepidoptera; family Gelechiidae; genus Athrips; species Athrips mouffetella. The sequence continues at coordinate 9,768,820 of OX383968.1, forward strand.
ACGAAAATATAACCCTCGTACCGATGGTCATATCAAATTGGAGATAGAGGCTTCTTAATAAATAGTATGGCAGACAGGCACAAAACGAAAACTAGGTTTTTGGGTCCATATAAAATAATTTGCAGTGAATCGCCTAAAAGATATAAACTAAGTAATGGCAGAGTTTATCACATTGAGGAACTTATTGTTAACGTCCTTGTCACCGGCTTCAAATTCAAGCAATTAAATCGTAATGAACATATTATCTTAGTGGAACTTAAAGATGGACGATTATTTATAAATTATACATTAAGCCTATTGTTGAAAATCTTGTAACCATTCAAAATTCTAATAACGATGTTATGATAAAATCTAAATTAGAAGATGTTAAATGTATATATCAAAGGATAAATATTTGTTTCGGTCATGATATCATTTAGAAATTCAAAGTAAGAACAGAATTAAGAGAGGATTCTAATTGAACTTGGTTCAGTCATTAGGTCGATAACGGGCAATCTAGTTATTTTATGACATTGCACAAGCCTATTTAAGAAAGGAAAGTAAAATTAGTTACCATTGCGGATCGGAATGCGATGCGATACAGTTTCTCTAGATATTAAAATTTGTATCTAAAATCATAACATCCGGCGCAAAATGTATGTATCCCTAGTCTTGCATACTTTCGCTTATTTCGATATTTGCAGAACATTAAAAGCTTGTACAAAATAAAAAAAAGGCGTACAACTATGTAATAAATTCTGTTCTGAGTAGAGCAAACGTGACTTAATTTTTTTTTGAAATTTGTTACGCGTTGCATAACCTTAGCGATAACAAACTAGTATAAAAGGGGAGCTGCGTCTCCTCATATTCATTCTACTGTTTCCGGTTGTACAGTCAACTCTCGGTTTACCTGACCCCCTTGTACAGTCAACGACAGATCAAGCTTGACACTCGCAGCGCGACTCTAGCCCGTACGTTTATAGAAATAAGAACAGTACAAAGTCTAATGTATAAAGCTTGATGTGCTCTTGACTGGACGTGCAGTTAAATTAAAAAGTTACATATAACCCCTTAGTCAGGTAAATCGAAAGTTGACTGTACATTGAAGTAGTCCGCGGAGTTATTTAAATATATCCAAGTTAAAAAGTAAAAGTGTTTTTTCTGAATTCACCCTCGAATTAGAATCTCGAGAATAAAACTTTAAGAGTTCAAGAGTTCTGTGGCATCGTCTGGAGCAGAGTAGCAGTTCATCAACTAGTCTCAGTACCCAAATAGCGTTATCCTACAATCACTCTACCATCACCGGGACTAGTCACCGCTCAATCACCACATAACTATCACTATATCAATATTAGGTTCTACAATAGTTATCTCAGTCAGGTTTGACTAACTGATATACCAAGTAAGTGGAAAACCTTCCTTACATAAGCATTTTCAAGTTGTGAACCAGAGAAAACCATCTACTTTTTTAAGGAGCATCGTGTAGAATCGAACCTAAACTTAACTACAGAAGAGAACAGTAGGATCGGGAGGATCCATATTCGAAGAATTGTACATCGATTTCCTTCCTTACCAAATGCCCATTTACATCTTCATTGTTCATAGCGATTAACATTTTAATAATATATTAATCATATTTTTTTATATGCAGTATTAAAACAATAAGACAAGACAAGTTTTTTAATAACAATAAGTTACAATAACTTAATATTTGATTGTTCACGTAGAAATGAAACTAATTGTGCAATATCGCCATCAAAGCGAATATATATTTTTTTGTTCTTGTGCAACATCGCCCTAGTAGCCAATGTACTAATTTTATACTTGTGCAAAAACGCCATAATAGCGAATGTACTAATTTTGTGGCTGCTCACATAGAAGAAAGCAGTTGCAAGGCCAATACAATAAAATAATTGTGATTTAAATAAATACCTGATGAATCAAGATAGCGAACAAGAAAATATTGGTCCAGTTCCACCTGGTAGTTCACAAAATTCTCAGCGAAGTGAAGCAAACAACACTCGCCTATTGTTACGCGCTATTTTTAACCAGTTGAACTACATTGTAAGAGCAGTGCACGATTTAACACTTACGTAATCCGCATGCTTTTACATAGTGAGTACATTTCATTGTAAATATATGTTAAAGGGACTTATACGCTTAAGTAATAATTACATAAAGATTGTAATAAAAATATTTGTCAAGGCGTAATTTTCAGTTTGTAGCCCTAAACTAAGGCAAACTGTGCACTACCAAATATATAAAATTTATATTTTCAGGATTTCATATTTTAATAGGTGTGAAAGTAGAGCGCATAGATTATTAATAAATTCAAAACTTACTTTAATTGTGACCGAACTTTAATTAAATCTCATATATGAATTTTCTTTCGCAAGTCGTTAGTGAAGCTCTAACACAGGCTTCCGGACAAGTAACAACTTCAGCACGCGCAGTGGCAGACATAGCTAAGCGCGAAATACAAGAAGCTGCTGAGCAAGTTTATAATTCAGCAAGGCGTGAAGCAGGTGAAATAACCGAACATCTCGCGCACAGGATCGCTGAACGATTAAATATCGATAGCATACTCCTCAGCAGGGGAGCATTTCCAAAATGTACCTCAACCCCCATAACAGCCACAAGCTTCTTTTCAGCAACAATCCCCTTACATTCCTGAATATCCAAGCGAACCATATAATTCGACGCGATTCGTAAATACCGCTAGAAGAAGATCGCAAGAACCGGATTCCACTAACAAAAGCGATTTCAATAAAATCTCTCCAGATTTAGTACCAAAATATGATGGGAGCTCAAATCTATTAAATTTGTTAATTAAAAACTGTCAATATATCCTACGAACTTATGGAACTAACGACGAAAAATATAAACACATTATGCACTAAATAACGAGTGGATTAACGGGCAAAGCTGCAGCATTAAGCAGTGAGAATGACTACGTTGCAGAAGATTTAAATAAACTCAAAACAACTTTCATTCAACATTTCGGAGTCCAAATGTCAGAAGAATGTCTAGCTTTGGAACTTTGAAATGGAGCTGTAATAGCCCAAAATGAAACTTATTTGGACTTTTGTAATCGACTTCAATCAATACGAAGCACAATATTTTCTAAATTACATTGCCAAATTACTTGCCAGAAACCACATGCGTCAAATATCTAGGCTTCTATATGGATCGTAGACTTACCTGGAAGGAGCACATCAAACACAAAAGAGACGACATAAATTACCGCTTCAGAAATCTCCTCTGGCTTCTTGGGAGACAATCCAAACTATCCCTGAGTAACAAAGTTACGGTTTATTGCGCTATCATAAAGCCCATCTGGCTATACGGCATAGAACTTTGGGCAACAGCATCTAAGTCAAACATTGAATGTATACAAAGAACACAAAACAACATCCTCAGAACCATTTGCGCTGCACCATGGTATGCACGTAATGATGAATTGCACAAATACCTGGAAATGCCGACCGTAACGGAAGAAATAGAGCGATGCAAACAGAAGCACGAGAAACGCTTAGCTCAGCACCCAAATCCACTTGCTAACTCACTCCTGACAAGTGTTACTACTAAAAGATTAAAGCGTACTCATGTACTTGCTGAATGACGAGGAGCAATGACAATGGTCTTGCTACCTCAGTAAAAGTCACTTTCAATGAAACCAAATCTGATTATAGTCTGGCGACTGATGGCAGATGCAAAAAAAAAAAAAAAAAAAAATTACATTCCAGCAACTATGACCGTGACATAGTGGAAGCAAAAATGCAAATAGTAAATCACAGTGCGTTAATTGTCTTGTTATACAACCTTCAACTAGATACCCTAAGAGCGGTTAGAATTAATAAACCCACAACATTAGAAAAGGCCTTAGAATTAGTTACTGAAGAAACTAATTTTAATAAGCAATATAAGTTGCGTCCAAAAAAGAAACCTATACAGCCGTAACTACCACACCTCGATTTTCACAGGAAAGGCAATCAAATTTCCTAACTTACGCGTATCAAGACAGATAATAATCGTATCAAGAAATAGCAACCAGAGGACACCCTCATGGTGTCTATGCATCCTTCATAGGAAGAAATAACCCAACTAGAAGACCACCTGTTTCAAACACGTCTCGACCTCAGATGTTAAACCAACCCCGAATTCAGATATTAAACTCTCCTCTACTTCAGACGTCTAACCCAACAAACGAACAACAACAACCAGGAAAATATAACCCTCGTACCGATGGTGTAATGTCATTAGAAAAAAATATTCATATGTTAATTATACCCAAAATACTAAGAGCCCAAATTTTCAAGTATCTGCCTCTATACAACCACAGAGCAAGCAAACCAGTTTCCACATATTTTAATACCCGATATAAATGGTAAATTCTTAATTGATACAGGTAGCAAACGTTCCTTTATAAATTACAATAAAGCTAAGGAAATATATACGAACAAAATAATTTACGAGCCATTAGAAATAATCAGTACACATGGCATTAGTCAACACCAGTACGTAACATTTACGACGGTCTTATCGGAGTAGATTTACTTAAACAAATAAGCGCTGTTATTGACATGGAAAGTCAAGCATTAGTCACGTCTACCGTTCAAATACCGATTAACTTTTTGGAACCCACAAATCATTATACTTGTAGGTATTGCGTAAGCCGCATTTGATAACCAGCCACTATAAAGCCGGCGCGGCGACGCTGAAGTCAGACGTGGCATTCCTACAAAATATTTCGCTACAACTTCAACAAGAAGATGAGCGTTGAATCAGGTCGAGTTATACCTTTACTAGTTGTTGCCCGCGCCTTCGCTCGTGTGGATTTCGTATTTAGGTTGTTACCGGTTTTCCGAAGCAATGAGATATTTTAGTCCAGGGAAATTATTATTTATCCCATCGTTTCGGGGTAATTTTAAACTAAGGAAAAACAGGACTAACCCTGCGCAAATCAATGAGTATAATTCAAGATCCAGCTGAATTTTATATAATATACAGACGTTACTCATAAATAACTCAGAACAGAGGAACTTAGCAGCAGTATCCTAACAAATGTAAAGTCCTCTCCCCCTCCCTCTGTCTCTCCCCTTCCCCTCCTTTTCCCTCTCCCTCTACTTTACCTGTACCTCTACCTCTCTACCTCTGTGCCTCTCTACCTATCTTCCTCTCTACCTCTCCCTATCCCCGCCCCTATCCCTACCCCTAACGCCAATTTAACCGCTATCCCTAACATAGAAACGAAACCCATATTTATTTTTAGACATTTCAAACCTATCGCACCCCAACCCCATCCCCAGGGGATGATGGTATTTCACGTCCACCGCGTTGGATTTCAAAGTTGTTGTAGCTTTCGTAATCAGCGACCCGATAAACCATACAAACGACACCCATATTGATTTTTAGACATTTTAAACCTATCGCACCCCAACTCCATCCCCAGGGGGATGATGGTATTTCACGTCCACCACGTTGGATTTCAAAATTGTTGTAGCTTTCGTAATCAGCGCCCCGATAAACCATAAAAACGACACCCATATTGATTTTTAGACATTTCAAACCTATCGCACCCCAACTCCATCACCAGGGGGATGATGTTATTTCACGTCCACCACGTTGGATTTCAAAGTTGTTGTAGTTTTCGTAACCAGCGACCCGATAAACCATACAAACGACACCCATATTGATTTTTAGACATTTCAAACCTATCGCACCCCAACCCCATCCCCAGGGGATGATGGTATTTCACGTCCACCGCGTTGGATTTCAAAGTTGCTGTAGCTTTCGTAATCAGCGACCCGATAAACCATACAAACGACACCCATATTGATTTTTAGACATTTTAAACCTATCGCACCCCAACTCCATCCCCAGGGGGATGATGGTATTTCACGTCCACCACGTTGGATTTCAAAATTGTAGTAGCTTTCGTAATCAGCGCCCCGATAAACCATACAAACGACACCCATATTGATTTTTAGACATTTCAAACCTATCGCACCCCAACTCCATCACCAGGGGGATGATGTTATTTCACGTCCACCACGTTGGATTTCAAAGTTGTTGTAGTTTTCGTAACCAGCGACCCGATAAACCATACAAACGACACCCATATTCACATTTCAACACTATCGCACCCCAACCCCATTCCAAGGGAATGATGGTATTTAACGTCCACCACGATGGATTTCAAAATTGTTGTAGTTTTCGTAATCAGCGACCCGAGAAACCATACAAACGATACCTATATTGGGTTTTAGACTTTTTCACCCCATTTCCCTTTTTTAGGGGTTGAATTTGGGGTGGAATTTCAATAACAGTGATGAACGTTGCATAGAATTACATCATTAATGCCCAAATAATGGTTAATAAAATCATCATCATGTTTCTTGAATTAGTCTCAGCTCTCGCGACTCTGCTCAGTGACGTGAATGTCGCATTACACCGCCCTATCGAAGGATTCCATAATGATCGCTGTAATTCAATGCTTGGCTTTCTCGCTATGTGTTCGACTGTGTTTCCGAATCCACTCACGTCAAACCCCGATGAGAGTAGAAGATTCCTTAGATTTATCTATTCTGTTATTGTTCATTTGTTTAATCAGTCGACTCGAATTGCAGTTAACCGACTGCCTGACATATTGATTCGTGAGGTACAGAGTTGTGCCCTTACCTTAAGCAAATACGCCATCGATTCCAACATAATAAATTATGTGGATTTTACTTTAAAAATAAAGAATTTTCAACTTCATCCCCCTTTTCACCCTTAAGGGTGTCGAATTTTCAAAAACCCTGAGACACGTAAATATTAATTTTTAGTCGTCAGCCTAAATACAAATTTTGAACATCCTAACTTCAAAACTGACGGACTTTCATACAAACTTTCATCCCCTATTTTACCCCCTTAGGGGTGGAACTTTGTAAAAACCTTTCTTAGTGCACCTCTAGGCCTCATAAGGAACCTACATGCCAAATTTGGAATCTCTAAACCCAGCGGTTTGGGCTGTGCGTTGATATGTCAGTCAGTCAGTCAGTCACCTTCTTCTTTTATATATATATATAATGTGTTTCGTAGACTAACCAACGTGACGTGTAAATCTTGTAAGAAACCTTGAGTGACGTAGGCATCGTCACTGTTTATTTAACCTTCAGATATTCTCAGGGTAATGCCCTAATATCAATGTCAGCATTTTTCTATTATAAACATTAAACAACCTACGTAATACGACCATGAGAATCTAAGTCAAGCAATATCCTCAATAAATCAGTTCTATTTTCAACATCAACCAGAGTTTAATTAACTCGTCCCCGCTCAAACGCCGCACCACCACATGGCGACCCTTGCCAGACCACTGCTTCTAGGCAGTGCTAGGTCATAAGCTGGGTTCCGAGCCGTAAAAAGTTCCATAGTTTCGCGAGTGAAATAAATTAAAAATGTAGAAATAAGAAAGTAGGTGAAAAACGGCCAGTTCTGGTTCAAAATAACCAAGTGAATTTAAAGAGAAAATTAGTGATGCCGTCGCAACTCGTGCTTTCCTACGTCCAGGAGAGGGCTGTCCAGTTTTACATGGCACATGGTGTGCAATTGTACTACTGCCGCATGTACTCCACACCTACCTACCTCAAGAGATCACACTTCAGGTGCTGAGTTTTTGAGGCATGCGCAAAATATTGCGCTTAAACTTTAAGCGCTAGACCGGAGTAAGAAAGAATCGCCAACAGTACATATGGAATTTTTAATCGGATTTGTTAAACAAGTGGGGAAAAAAGAAAAGCATGCGGAACTATGGAGGTAAACCTTGAAGATGTATATAAATCTTTTACGGAGGAGATTAAAAATAAAGCGGACGAATTCCAGGAGCGTAGCAGCGGACGGGCTATCGATAAAGTCCTTTTCCTAGACGTAAACATAAACAGATTCCCCTGCCAATAATAGAAGACAGCTACATCCCGTTTCCAAAATTGAACGCATGGAGCAAAGCATTCGCAAAATAAAGAATAATAAAGTAGTATGTTTTTTGTTTTATTTAGAGGAGAATTTATTGATTCTTAAGAAAACCGCATTACTTTCGGTGAAGCAATTTCCACAACCCCCACCTATCCTCTCATGTAGGCACGAAAATCACATTGCTATGCTTTCCACGATAGCAGTTTTCACGGTCCTATTCATTATATTACACTCAGGTTGGCCGAGTGGTATACGGCGCTGGATTTAAGTTCTGGTTCCCAAGAAGGGAGCGTGGGTTGTCGAACTTCTTTATAGGATACCCAATCAATGAGGCGATAACCAGCGGTGTTGGAAGATTCGACCTTATCTCTTCGATGAATAATCACCGTTTCTTGAGAATTGCGCAAGATACAACCGCAAACTGTGCAAGAAGATAAATATGTGCAGGAGAAGAAATGTGAACGGGACTCTATTGTAGACTTGGAAATCTTAGCTTTAGGCTTGGTTTATCTGTACACGAATTAATTGGGCGGATTGATTGGGAGAGCTGCAACGCTCGTGAGTGAAATCGATTGCATATTTTCTGACTAGCTTACGCTAAAGAGGACACTGATCCTACACTTTAGTGAACAGAAAACCGAACAATGTTTAAAACCCCAAAAAGAATCTATGGGAATTAAACCTAACGAGAAGTGTATGGAATTCTACAACCGAATACAATCGGCAAGGAGCAATTTGTTTTCTATAGTCCTGAACGATACTTTAGATAGACAAACGCAACAGACGCAAAAGAGGTCAACTTCCAAACAACTTTTAATATGCGCAATAAACTTTATAAAACTAATAATAATGCTAATGTTCAACCAACATCACCGTAGTTTGTTTTTGAAAGATATGAATGATTTCCATCGGCCTGCAGATGAAGAGGGATATGAACTGATAAAACACAAATCTCAATCGCGTCGCGCTGAAAGACACCGATCGGTTAAGGAGGGATCGTATTTAAAGTTGGAACCGTGGAGATTATGTATGCTGCCGAGAGATCTATTGGGAAGAATTATACACGAAACTCACCGTGCGCTATGTTTACGTTTTCATCATCAAGATTTTGTTAGAAAATATGAAAGATTCTCCGTGACAGAAGAGAACTCATACTCAAACCAATTATATTTCTTAGCTGAATATCGCGAGTTTTCGAATCTACTGGGAGATTGTGATGTAGATGACCTCGACTGCAAGAGAAATTTATTGTCTGTCACAAACACCGGTGAGAACAAATGGAGGCGTGCATGGAACACGTGTAGCCTTCGAGTAAAAATTGTTGAGGCTGCTGATGAAGAAAAGCAGCAGCGACTTGAGCGTGTATGTCTCGCCCGCGTTGAACGAGTAGAGAAGAATGCACAGCAGCGACTTGAGCGCGAATGTCTCACCCTCGCCGAAACGAGTAGAGAAGAAAATTAACGCTAGTAATCCATGTATGCTTTTTTTTATGAAATAAATAAAAATATATTTACTTGAGTAGCAATGCTAATGAGTTAAATTGTTCCATGTAGTTAGCTATCAATTATCCTTGTACTAGTTTAATATGCAACCAAGTTATGATCAGGATGAGTGCATTTCCTGCAGATAAACGCCTATCCGCGCAGCTCTATAATAGGGTTGATTATGTGCGTGGGTGGGAGTTGAGCATATTTAATAGATGCGGGTGATGCACATTTAATAGATCCGCGCTGCAGCACAAAGAAACAGCGCCACAGCACCGAAATCCTCCAATCCCACCACCACCAATGTGACCCAGTCTTTAACAAAGGTCACACAGGCAGAGTTACGAGTACCAGCCACTCTCCACCGCATCACAGTCAAGCAATTCTTGGAAAGCGGGGAGAAAGGGCAAAAGGGAATAAGGATAAGAGGTGTGGCGCTGTTCATGGACAGCAGTGCGGAAAGGATAGGCATAAGCTTCTGCAGAGCTGGGACACACAAATGGGTAACCATCTCACCCGGCCTTGCTACCCTGATGAACGGCAGCACCTTCAAGACGAGCATGAGACGTAAGACCTATGAAGCAATGACTGAGATCGAGTTGGCTGGAACACCCTGCCGCTTGGTGCGAACACGTTGCAAGACGATCGCACTTCTTGCGGGTAGCCCGAAAGAAACTCAGTTTGCTCAGGCATGCTCGCTGCTGGTCAGCTTGGCAGGGGTTGGGGAATCCGACACAAACACCGCTCGGAGAATAAGTGTGGACGCAATGGTGGTTGGCTACGAGAAGGGAGAAGTCTCCGACTACATTGGATGCATCAAAGCCTCGCAAAACCTTGAGGTTGTGGTGTATGAGGATAGAGGTGAAAATCTCAGTTTCCTCAAACAACACATGCCTAATCCAACCATGGAGACCATCCCGATCGACAGCTGGGGACACCCCATAGCAAATCCGAAAGCACTCAGTGGCTCCGAGCGACTACAAGAGAAAACGGCTAGCCAAAGCAATGCAGAAGCCCAAAAGAGGAAAGAAGAGGCCAAGAGAAAGGAAAAGTCTAGCCCGATCATGGTAACAATCAACGCTCTCAATGCGGCGGCACAGTGCATATCCGGGATAGCTAAGAAGTTGGGTAAGCTCAAAAACGAGGAGAGGAAAATAACAGCCCTCAGAAGCTTCAGCAGGAAGCCCCTCGTTCAACCACAACTTAACCCACAAGCTATGGGACATAGCCGATATGGGACAAGTCGACCCTCCACAGCTCAGACAAGCGACAGGACCACGAGACCACATGGTCAACGCATTCTTCGAGTTTTTAGCAGTCACGAAAGCCGGTAGGAAAGTCTGCGAAATGACTTGCAAAAACATCCTACAATCCTACTGGCTTGGAAATGAAAGACAGTTAAACGACCAACTCGAGGAAGCAGATGCCACCATTTAAAACAACGCCATCTCGAAGTCCTTAAAGGAACCGAGATGAGTCAGCATATGGCGGCATACAACGCGACCGCTGGTTTTGTTGGCCTGGACGAAGACGCAACTGAGCAAACGGGAAAGATAACGTTCATAACCCCACCTGGCGACCCCATAGTGATCACTGCCAAAAGCACTAAAGTGATGCTTGATGATAAGATCATTAGTATGGCAGAAACCGTAACTGCAGGTAGTCCCTACAACTCTTGGGAGATGCCGAAAATAGAGTGGGTGAACGGAGTACCCAGATGTGGAAAAACAACTTGGGTCGTAAGCCGCTTCGACCAAGAACATGACGTTGTTATCACCACCACAACTGAGGCGGCTAAAGATCTACGTGAGAGACTGGGTCAACGCATTGGAGCTGACGCAAAAAGGAAGGTACGCACAATGGCCTCAATTTTGGTTAACGGTTTGTAAGAACCGGAAAAGAAAAGATGCAGTCGACTTATGGTTGATGAAGCACTGATGAACCACTTTGGGGCCATTGTGATGGCAACTCGTATCACCGGAGCGAAAGAGATCTTGTTGATCGGCGACATAAACCAACTTCCCTATATAGACAGAGATAATCTTTTTGACCTGCAATACAACCGCCCAGTTCTTGTAGCGACATCACACAAGAACTGCTATGCACGCACAGGAACCCCATGGACGTAGCCTATGCCCTTAACGAAGTCTACAGTGGCATATACTCGTCGAGACCTCGAGTAAAATCCCTGAGACGCGAAAGGTACACAGGCGCGCAAATACCCAAAACCCTTCCGGACACCCTTTACCTGGTTCATACCCAGTTAGAGAAGGAATCCCTTATCAGCCAGGGATACGGAAAGGGCACTGGGTCGCGCACCCTTACCATTCACGAGTCACAGGGCCTAGCCTACGAAACGGTGGTGATTGTGCGAACATCTGCAAAGAAGTTGCAAATCCACGACAGCGTCCCACACGCAGTAGTAGTCGTGTCACGACACACGGTCAGTTCAATGTGAAGACATCTGTATTTATTAAATTATAGTATTTTATTAAATTTTCTTTTTTTTTTTGTGTGTACTAACAAGCTACTGTATATTATATTAAAGCATGTTAATATACACTTGCTTTAATATAATATACAAGCTACTGAATGTTATATTAAAGCAAGTGTATTATATTAAAGCATGTTAAATATAAATAAATATGGAAAAAAAAAGATCACAAAAGAATATTTCAACAATAATACAACATGTGAGACGAAAAGAATGTAGGAGTATTTATATATTGTAAAACATAGCAATCAAATAATAAAGAAAACCAATCTAAAAAAGGCGCGGACGATTTGTCTGCGGAGTTGTAGCTTTTATTTATAAAAAAAAAATTGATGCGGGTTCCGTACATAATAGCTTTTACATAGATTTGCTCTAGTGCGAGCGCGGTCTAGTATGACTCAATGTTATAAAACGCGGTCTAGGGTTTTATAACATTTGTTATATGGAACTATAATTACTGATTTTTTGCACAGAATGGAAGCGGATACGAGCGCGATTAAAAGTTGTAATAATAAACTAGGTTTTTGAGCTTCCTTATATATATATGACCTTGCAGTCTTTGCTAAAGAAAATCCAAATGTGTTTATTAGAGCCAATGAGATGTGTCCTCGAAATATGAGATATCCTGATAGACTGGTGCATGAGGCTGTTCCAAAAACTACACGTTACCTACGAAACTGTTATAGTATGTGTATAGTAATATTTAATCATATACCGCAGTATTTAAAGGACTTTCCAATAAGAAAATTTAAACAAAAGCTTTATGAGCTGCTTATCCATTATAATTTTTACTCTGTGGCTGAATTTTTGGCTTTTAAATTAGATAACATAGAATTAAAATAATATAATAATTAGACTAGATTGACATAAGATTTTTTGTTTTGTAATTAGATAATTTTTTTTTTTGTTTGTAATTATTATTTAAAGTTCAAATATTTGCATGCTATTGTATACATAGCTGAATATGGAGAAACCTTAAATATTGTAACATCTAAACTTGTACCCTATTCAAGCGAATAAAAATATTCTAAAAATATTCTATTCTATTGAATTAGATTCATTCGATCTAGTTACTTCGGAGCAGTTAACAGTGTTTCAAAATGTTTCTATCAAATCTTTTAAACTTGACTCTCGCTCTACAACTGCAAGCCGCAGGCGGGCATGAAAGAACGGTAGTGCTTCCACCTTTTTATGAAGATCTCTTTTTCGCACTCTGTGATGGGGAAAACTTTACCATTAAAAAGATGATGGTTTTACAGCCTGCTACTGCTAATGAAACGAGTAAGAAGCTTGAAGATGACGATTCGCTGTGGCGTATAAAATTCTACCTAGCAAGAAGGGAGAGCACGGTGCCATCGAGTACACTCACAGTTCACCAAAACCAATTGATGGATCTACCTATTTGCCTGCAAAAAAATGATATTGTTGTTCACAAAGTTGAATTCTATAGATATGGAGGAGGGGAAATCAAAATTTCGGACAGACGGAGGCGTGTTAAAAGAGAGACGAAACTGCAGCAGAGTTAGGATAAAGGTGTCTATTTCCAAACTATCGCTGATCAAAGTGGAATGGAAATGACTATTCGTTTTGATACTACGAGACCTACAAAACTAGCACCTTCCACGACAACACCATTACCACCACAGCCATCAACGCAAACTACAACTTTCTTCACTCGTGGTGCGGATGATGCTACAGAGTTTCCTCCACCGTCTATATCTACAAAAATAGAGCCTTCACCTGAATGTCAGATGTATAAAGAGTTGTTAGAACGAGTAATTTCTTGGGCGTATATTGAGAAATACAAGTTACTGGTAAAGAGCAGTGGTATTGATAGGAAAATTTGCATCAACGCACTTCCTGCAGCACTAGCATCGCGATTGCGGTGAAGGTGGTAAGTTCAATTTCCTATGTAGGTACGATACTTATTTTTTCTGCGGTAAAATTATCGCTATTGCACATATTTTTTGCGGTAAAACATCGCTTTTGCACAATATTTTTCTTTGATATAAATAGAGGGTTGAGTGCGAGACTAACATTAAATCGGTCATCAGTAACCATATACAATGAACGTCGTTATTTTACAACTCAGTGCTCATTGAAAAATAAAAAGCAAGCAATAATAATTATGGCATCTTCCATGCTAGAAAAACTTAATAAAAGTGGAGCTGTCACTAACTGGTTGAAGCTGAAAGATATGCAGGAGGGTTTACCCTATTTGATTCATGATTGCTTTATAAAACAATCGAAGTTTGATAATGAAAGTGGTGCTAAAGTTGAGCATCGGATTTGTTGCTTTGCCGAGCCGGTTTAGTGATCTGAATGATCAAGAAATATCAGAGCTCAAATCGGGACAGAATTTAATCGTTAATGAAGGACCCAAATCGAAAATATGGAGCCTTAAATTTATGGAGAAGAATCAAATCGCGCCTAATATGCCTACAGCATAATAATATGTATGTTAACTTTCATTACTTTATTTTTTCAGGTCTACGTTCCACCCTATATTCTACACTCATACAGATTAATTTGTTGTACAACTGCGTATCGTGAGCTATCAATTTCTCTTATTTTTTACGTTATACTTTTAAGAAAATTATCTAGATAGTAATCAATTATTATATTTTTTTTGTTTTAGATCACCAGCTAATACTACTACTACAACTACACCCAACACATCGCAATTTAAAAAATTACAGCTAGCACGTCATCAGCTGCAAGACAGCAATATGATTCCGAACGTCAGCAAAACCATAATCATGTACCCGTTATCACTTCCACCACTTTTAATTGTTTTAATGAAGATTCAGAAATTCCACCAACAACTGTTATCACTTCCACTCACGTGTATTGAGTTGTTTGAAGAGATAGATTCAGCGCGACCAACAGCTCCAAGAATCTGACTACCCCAGAAGAGTGGCTTTTTGTGAAACAATGATTCAACGATTTGAAGAAGACCCTGATTTTTTCAAAAAAATACTGTTGACCGACGAGTCCCGATTCGAAAGGACTGGAATATTTAACATACACAACTACCATAGCTGGGCCATCGAAAACCCACATTTGGCAAGGGCGTCAAACTTTCAACCACGCTTTAGTGTCAACCTTTGGTCTGGGGTCCTAAATGGAGAGTTGATTGGGCCCTTTGAACTACCGAGCAGGTTGAATGGAGACGACAGCTATTTGAATTTCTTGCAAAACAATCTGTTTGAATTATTGGAAGACGTAAACCTCCAGATAAGACAACAAATGATCTTTCAACAAGATGGCGCGCCCTGTCACTTTGCAGCCCCAGTAAGAGCGCATCTGAACGCTACATTCCCAGGTAGATGGATTGGCCGTGCAGGGCCGATCGAATGGCCTGCTCGTTCGCCGGACCTAAACCCGATCGTCTTTTTTGTTTGGGGCTTTTACAAGGAGCTGGTATACGCGAGAGACAGCAGCAATGAAACAGAACTAAGACAAAAATTAACAGAAGCAGAAACAAAAATAAAACAAGAATATTCCAGCAGCTTCAGGCATTTAAAAGCTAACTTTTTAAGACGTTGTCGTTTATGTATTCAAGTAGGAGGAAGGCATTTTGAAAATTTATTGTAATAAATAGTAATTTTTAGTAATTTGTGCCTTTTATTTGTTATCGAAAAACAGGTCATTTCACAACTAGCAATTTTCACAAATAGTCACCTTCATTTTTTACAGGAATATCAATTAAAAATAATTTAAAATTACATTTTTAAGTTTAATTTACCATAACAATGATAACAAGTAGATAAAAGTATTTTTTGGGCTTTAATCATGTTTCAACAATTTTTAGCCTATCCGCCTTCGAAGGCCGATTACAACAAAAAAAGGCCCATAAGTACCACTTTTTTTTATGATTTTGGTAGCTTAGGAACCTGCAAAGTTTTTAAACATAACCAGAAGCTAAGGAAACTCCGTTTTGTATTTTTAAATTGAAGTTGAATGTTTGCGTAATTCCAACTAAAAACTGAAGTTCTAACTTTCAAGCCTTTTTTTAGTAACTTTAAGTAATTTCAGGAAGCTGAGTTATTTTTTGTATTAAAACAACATTCAAGGCAATCATGTAGCAAAAAAAATACTGCAAAATACCTACTACAAAAAAAGATATGAATTCTTTAAACCTCGCTGGCAGAAAACATGAAAAAAAAAAAACAAAAAAAAAATCATAACTCGAAAACTATAAAAAATCGCGGAACATACATGGGGTATTTTTGAATACGCCCAGGTGTGAGGAATCTAAAAAAAATTTTTGGGAGTCACTACTTGGACCACCCTGTATAATCGGAAAAATACCCAGTTTGAATTTCATTGCGAAACTTCCCTTTATGTATAAAAATCCCTAAAAAGTACTAGATTCAGTGCAATCTACGCCGGAAGCAGTCATGGAGTCTTCTAAGAGTCCTACACGGCACGAGACGCTCCAGATCACAGCTCGTCGATGTCTCGTTTGTAGCTCGGTGTATACTACCGAATATATAAACAAAGCGCATCACGCCATTTCAAAGTGGGCCGCCCTTAGAGTACACATAACTATAGAGCGCGCGCAACGCTCGATGGCCTTCATGTCAAGCGTAAGCAGGTTTTTCTATGGACGCTGATTTTAGATGTATCGTAAAAGTAATAAAAATCACGTAAATCGATTTTGTACCTTGCTTCTGCACATTATACCACGATTACTAATAAATTGTTAATATTTTTCGGGAGAAATATCGGCGAAGGAAACTATTGTTACTGAACTAGATGCGATTTAAATTTCCGGATTGTTCATACCGGTTACGCGCACTCTATAGCTTGCTTATATGTATACTCTAAGGGGCCGCCGCTATGACACACTATCGGAAGGGGATAAGTCGCAGGTTGATTGGGTAAGAAAACATATCCATGGGTTAAAATTTGATGATTCTTATTCCCGAAATAATTAAAATAATCCAAAAAACCATATTTAGATGATAGAATTCAAAATTGGGGGCGGTGGCGAAGCGATACAACACCTTGCTTACAAAGGGGGGCACTGTGAAAAAAAATTGTTGTGGGATAATGGCATCTATAATTTTATCGATATCGAAAAGTGCGGCTGCCCAAATGAATGATGATCTCATAAAAAATTATGATGTGCCTAGGATAAGATTGTTTTAAAATGTCGTGTGACATAAAATGTGTTATCGTCGTCGTTTATTATTGGAAATATAACAACATGTATTAAGGTTATATATTAATATATTATATATATATTAATAATAATAAGAAGACGCAACTTTATTCCCGAAACACAGTAAAAGCCATCAATACGTTTGCTATACCAGTACTAACCTACTCTTTTGGCATCATAAACTGGACTAAAACCGACCTTAAAGCTCTGCAACGCACAATAAATACGACAATGACAAAATTCCGTAAACATCACCCTAGATCATGCCTACAGAGATTGACCTTACCTAGAAAAGAAGGAGGAAGAGGAATAACTGACATAACAAATTTGCACAACAAACAAATTTCAACACTTCGACAATATTTCTTTAAAAAATCTGAATCTTCCACACTCCATAGAGCAATAGCCCAAACTGATCAAAAACTAACTCCCCTAAACTTGCAAGTCCACACAATACAAAAAAACGAAAACCTGACTGACGAACAGACAAAACTCGCCGAATGGGCTAGTAAGTCTTTACATGGAAGACATCGTCATGACTTATGCCAATCTAATGTCGACAAAGAGGCGTCGAACGCGTGGCTGAGCCGTGGCGAACTCTTCCCGGAGACCGAAGGCTTTATGATGGCCATACAGGACCAAACAATAGAGACCAGAAACTATCAGAAACACATTATAAAATCAATAACATCTGATACCTGCAGAAAATGTAGTAGCTGCCCAGAAACTATACAGCACATCACAGGAGCATGCAAAACAATAGCCCAGACCGATTATAAACACAGACATGACCAAGTAGCCAATATCATTCATCAAAAACTAGCTCACCAACAAAAATTTATCACGTCCGTTCAGCCATACTATAAATACAATCCAGAAACCGTACTAGAAAATCCAACAGCAAAGTTATACTTTGACCGAGCCATTCTGACAGACCGGACCATCCACTACAATAGACCTGACATTACACTTATAAACAAAACAAATAAATCCGGTTATCTTATAGATATAGCAGTCCCAAACACTCACAACTTACAACATACAATAGCTGAAAAACTATCCAAATACACCGAGCTAAAGGATGAAATAACAAGATTATGGCACCTCCAAAAGGTGACAATAGTCCCGATAGTACTATCCACTACAGGCGTAATACCGAAACAGCTTCATCAATCTCTCAAAACTTTAAATCTTCCACCCAACACCTACAAACTTCTACAAAAAGCAGTGATCCTTAACACGTGCCGAATCGTCAGAAAGTTCCTACAAACAGAACCCGAAACCTACACACAACCATCTCTACAGTCTAATATACAACCTGTCCCACAATCTAGCATGCAAGCTCATACGCAACCTCAATCTAACCCTGATGTACACTTGGCTTAGGCCCGTGTATATTAGAACTCCGGCGAAAGCTGAGAAAAAAAAAGAAAAGAAATAATAATAATAATAATAATATTTTTAACCTCGCTTAAATGTAATCGTCTGTTATTGAAATTAAAAAACTTGTATGTTTGTATTCGGAACCGGAGTTTTATTTTAAATTAAAATATTAACGAGCGCGGTGTCCAATCTCAAAATTGGGCTAGGATGTACGACATGGTAGTGGGAACGTCATTCAAACTCCTCGATATTTTTAAAACCCCAAATAAATTTAATGTTGGTTCAAACCAAGTGATAATAAAAATTGACCTAGGCATGATCCCACTTCCGACTCGTTTCGATACGCTCTCAGACGTGGCAATTAATTTCCTTGAGATCGGAACTTGAGGATGAAATGGGGAAAAGTTGGCGCGTACGTTTCCAAGACACCAATGAGAGTAACAGCGGATAAAAAGTAATGTGAGTGTAACATTTAAGGTAAAGAATTAGGACTTCTTAGAATTTCTTTTCGATTAAAATATAGATTAAACAACAATTCTCATTAAACAATCTTCTTACTCTGCCGCTGCTGTTTCTTTGCTGAAATATGGTTTATTTTTTACTTAACAGTGTATTTTTATTTTTTCAGAAATAAAGACGATTACATAAAAGCGATTCACATCCCACACTATATATACAACTACTAATACCTACCTACCAGTTTATTTTGATATGTAAGAATTTAATACTTGTTAAATGTATACTATAAAAATGTTGGTTCGCTATTGTTCTAATATCACCAAGATCACCGCCGCCGGGCGGAGCTCAACCCCCTTCACCAACGCACCCGAAGCCGCCGCTACTCATAAAACATCTGCGGAAAAAATCGTTGAAAAAATTGGAGAGGTATATAAATTAAATGTAGATTTGATGCTAAAATTGGATGGATAAAGTATTTAGAAAGTGATATTCTATTAGGGTGCTGGCAAAGCGAAATACCTTCCATTAATCTCATGAATCATGTTAGTTGTATTTTAACGAGACTTGTACTTTGGCTGATGATGGTTCTGTTAATAACTCATGTAAATATTATCAACTGAAACAGATATGGGATCATGTATGCTCCAAGTTGCAAAGCAGCAACATCAGAAATTCGAATATAAAAGATTTCATTAAACAATTTAGACATGTAAGCTAAGAAGCTTTTTCATATAGCGATTACAGTAGACATTTTGTTGATGACTTTCTAAAAGTTCTTTTCTGCGTGCTCGGCGAAAGCATTATTAGTCCAGTAACTTTGTCGCCTGAAAGTATGGAGTAGTATGCGTCAAATCCGGTAGTTATGATTTTTTGCAGACTTGTTTATGATGTTGCCCTAATGAATAATCCAAGTTTGTGACCTCGAGCGCCGAACGCAACTTTGTCAAAAATCGTAAAAACTGCGAAATAATCAGTTCTTTTTCAAATTTTGGCGATTATAACCCTAAAGGATTAGTTTTTGGAAAACTTTTTTAGGATGTTTTTAAAGAAGACTAAATTTGCTACAATATGATACTAGAATTATCTCTGTAGACCCAATAGTTTTCGAGATTAAGCCTTTCAAAGATTTTAAATTTTTCGAACTTCGCAATTTTTGCAATTTTTTAGACGTCACTCGAACAACTCTAGCGGGATGAAGTTCCAATTACCTCTGACGGAGTGTGCTAGTATTGCTCGTGTGAAGTCTCGAATGCGACCCACCTGTAGCACGTTTTTAACCTACCCTGTTTTTTTTTTTCAGTTGTTGACTGGCCCATCACGTGAGTGCGTTTGAACTCAAAATCTACAGAATGTCGGATCCCAGTCCCAGCGTGGATTTGTGTTTTATATGTAAGGAGACTTTAAGTGAAGGTGAAGTGCGCCTAGTGAAGGAAAGAGGTGTAAAAACCCTTCTTGCGTCGAGTATTTCCCTTAAGAATATAGAAAATCAGCGTTTATTGAAGTGTGTAAATGAGATATATGTGCACAGTGCTTGTCAGATAAAATACAACAATCCGAAGTTGATAAAAGCAGCTGTTAGCAGTGGAAAATCAAATATTACGCCATTAAGGGCCACGAGATCAGTCTCTGAGCAGTTCAATTTCAGAGAACACTGTTGTTTATGTGGAGACAAAATAACTGAAGAGTTCCTTGTGGCAGAAAGGAAGATGAAACCAGAAAAACGGAACAACGTCATTACTGCGGAAAAGTTGTCTCTCAGTGCATCAATCTTGAAAGCAGCTGAGAAACGTGGTGATGAATGGGCTCTTAAAATAAAAGAGCGTATATCTGAGAACACAGATTTAGTAGCCCTTGATGCCAGATATCATCGGTTTTGCCAAACTAAGCTCTACCAGGCACCACCAACAGGAAAGTCTAGGGGAAATCGTCAGCATCCCACAGTTGATGAGGCCATGGAAAAGATTTATTCATTTCTGGAAGAGAACGCTGAGGAGTGTCAGTTCTCTCTAGATGAACTCATGGACCAGATAGAAGGAGAACGACCTCAACTACGAACAGTCAAAAATCGCTTGTTTGCTAAGTATGGGGAGGACATTTTGATCGTTGAGAGACCCTTCAAACACACGATTGTTTGTTTTAAAAACACAGGTCACAAAATTCTCACCAGTACATGGTATGACAGTAGAAGTTCAGATCCTCAAGCAGAAAGACAACGCGTGGTGAAAGCAGCTGCTGAAGTCATACGAGAGGATATACGGTCGCAAGTGTACGACACAACACAATTCACACCATCCGACGACTTCTTCCAGAATGTAAATTCAGTTATCCCGGATTCTTTGAAACTGTTGCTCGAAACAGTAATTTTAAAAGACAAACGAAGCTGCTTGGATTCCTATAGAAAGAAGTGCGTTGCTCTTGCACATTCAATAATATCGGCAGTCAGGCCTCGCTCGTTCATCTCTTGTTTACTGCATGGGATTGGTGTATTCTTGTATCACAAGTTCGGGTCAAAACATCTGGTTGAGTTATTGTCAACGCTTGGATTCTCAGCTAGTTACAAGGATACTATGCTTTTGGAAACCTCGGCCATCATGCGACCAGACCAACTCATGTTGAAGGACCCTTCAATGTCGTTTGTGCAATTTTCTTTTGATAACGCCGACTTTAATGTCAACACTTTAGATGGGACGGGTACTTTTCACGCAATGGGAGGTATAATGATTGTGACTCCCCATAATTCCTCATGTCCCGAGAATAAAATTGACCGTTTGACGAAGTGCACTGCTTCTGAACTTGTACAGAGAAATCCTCCTATTCAGCTGGAAACCTTCCAAAAAGTGCCATCTGATCAGGGTTTGTCGGCAATTCATATTGTTAACTTAGACAATATTCATTCGCTACCTGAAGAAATTGTACCACTCCCTTTAGATATCTTATGGTTATATGGGAAAGTTCAAAAAAATTTGAACATCCCGGAATGGAATGGGTTCATGGAGGAAGCAACAGTAGAGAAACACTTTGAAACATCCAAAATTATATGTCTGCCATTCATCAACCATCTCCCGTCCAATTACGACACAGTTCTTACATCTCTTCGGTTCGCAAATGATAAATGCCGAGCCCATGGACAAAAAACCTGCGTTGTAACTTTTGACCAACCCCTATACATTAAAGCCAAAGAGATAGTCGCAAACTGTCAGGGCACTGATTTGAGCAACGTCGTTGTGAGGCTAGGAGGTTTTCACCTATTTATGTCTTTCTTAGGATCAATAGGTATGATTATGAGTGGAAGTGGTCTAAAGGAACTGCTCTCGACAATTTATGCTGAAAACAGCATTGATAAGATGTTGTCTGGCCATGCTTATTATAGAGCAGTGAGAGCCCACAATTTGGTATCTCTTTCCTTGGCAAATGAAATTGTGAAAACCATTCAGTTGACTGAAGAGGAAAAAAGCATTACTGAAGACATTATTTCAAACTCTGACAGATCTGCAATTCTAACAACTAACGAAAATGAGCAGTTTCAAACACTAATGACGAAATTCACGGATGCTTTGTGCAAGCTTGAAAGCAATGGACCAACCGCAAAGCTGTGGGTTCTTTATTTTCGAATGGTGACACTGATGAAGCAATTTATCCAAGCAGAACGGACAGGCGATTGGAATTTGCATTTGGACACCATCCAGAAAATGCTCCCATTCTTTCACGCAGCAGGCCACTTCTTTTATGCGAAGTGCGCACAATTATATCTGCAAGATATGCTGGAATTGGAAAGGAAAATGGACCCTCTTGAGTACGATAAATTCACAAAAAAGGGATACTTCACAATCCGGCGCACTAACAAATTTTGGTCGGGTATATGGTCAGATATGACCATAGAGCAAGTACTGATGAAATCTATGAAAAGCTATGGAGGGCTCACCCGAGGACGTGGTATGACTGACAGTGTACTCTCTCGATGGACATTAGGCATGGTGTATCTACATAATATCTGCCATGAAGTGGATACATACTGCGAGGTTACCACTGCAACAACTGAACAACATGTTGACATGCGACCATCTCGTATCACCAGAGATGAATCAGATACTGAAAAACTCTGTAGCTGGTTTGCACAGCACCCTCCATTCCTTACAACAGATTTAATTATGTCCATCAGCAGTGGCCTGGTTGGAGAATCTACTGTCAACAGCCACATGGCTCTAGAGATTGGGAGAGAATCGATGCTAAAGATGGTTGGCCAGAACTTCCAGGAAGTGAAATTCAAACGTAAAAACAATGTGGTGCCCCTTTCTTCAGCTGTACGAACTATTACTGTTGACAATAAACAGGTAACTGTTGATCCTCTAACACTGTTTCACAGGTTGTGTGTCTTAAAACAATCGGACGAAGAATTGCGAGAGTTCTTCACTTACGAACTGTCACCAATCCCAATGTCATTGTTCTCTGAAGAGGGAATGAGAAAGGGCACAAAATCCACCTTGTATTCAGTATTTCAACCTGTAACCTTAAATGAGGAGCAAGGGTTAACGAAATTTGTAGTAGTGGATGGAGGGCATCTACTTCACAAAGTTGTGTGGCCTCGAAGCTCATCATTTGGTGCGATAGCTGACAGATACATACAGTACATTACTGCTCACTATGGCTCAAACGTGGCAGTAGTTTTCGATGGTTACCCCGTAGATGCTGTACAGAAAAACACAAAGAGCTCTGAGCGTCTTCGAAGAGCCAAGTCACACTCATCGCGAGAGATAATCGTTGATGAGAAAACCATGGCACAGGTTCCTCAACAGAAGTTCTTGTCAAATGACAAAAACAAGACTCGTTTCATAAAGCTGCTGACAACAAAAATGGGAAATCACAACATTCAAGTACTCCAAGCAGAGGAAGATGCTGATAGGCTCATCATCACTACAGCTGTAACTGCTGCCTCTACCTATGATAGAGTGGTAGTCGTTGGTGAGGACATTGACTTGCTGATTATCCTTACTGCGATCTCAAACCAACGTGAATTATTTTACAATAAATGTGGAAGAGGCAAAGCATCAGATGTCATGTATTCCAGCATCGCTTCTTCAAAATCTTCTTTGAAACCAGAGCTTTTCCTCTTCATCCATGCCTTTAGTGGTTGTGACTCGACATCCTGCTTCTTTGGCTTAGGGAAGAAGCAAATGATGTCCATAGTCGAAAAAAATCCGGACGTTGAAAAGCAAGCTGCGATTTTTCTCGACACCAACTCTACACCTGACGAGATAGCAGCAGCAGGAGAGCGAGTCATAATTGCTCTATACGGAGGCAACCCCAACACATATAACCTTGACGAGCTGCGGTACCAACTATTCGCCAGGGCTGCGACGAAAATCAGCTTCAATCTAGCCAGGCTACCTCCTACACGAGACTCTGCTCGATTTCACTCCTTGCGGACATACCATCAGGTAAAAATTTGTCCTTGCATCAGTAATACACATTACATATCATTCATCATTTTCTATTCTTATGTACAATCTTTTTACAGGTACAGGCGTGGTTGGGAGTCACACTGAACCCTCTCTCCTGGGGGTGGATATCTACGTCACAAGGCCTCAACCCAAAAATGATGACCGGAGATGCAGCCCCACAACACCTCTTGCGGATGATTTCTTGCGGCTGCACGAAGGGTTGTGGGAACGCGTGCAGCTGCAGGAAGGCAGGATTAAAATGCTCATTAGTCTGCAGGCACTGCAGCGGGGCCTCTTGTGACAATATACCTGATGTTGCAGTAGTAGATATCCCAGAAGGCGACGATCTGTCCGATGTCGAAATGGAGGATGACTTGTGGGCACAAGACGTCGACAATTCATCACCATCCCCTGATGGGGATATGCCATCCCAATACGTCGATCCAGATACGGACGAACCTCAACCGGGACCTTCCAAGAGGGCTTAATTAATTTAATTTTTTGATTTTGAATATTACTCAATTTCCTAACAAATAAATTTATTAACTTTTGTAGTACCTATCTTTTTTACTTCATTATTCGTAGCTTAGCTTAAACATCATCGTTCACACTTCTCATTTTCTTTTTTAACATCTGATCATAAAAGTACAGGGCTTCGATAGTATAATCAGGGTCAAAATTCATTCAAAACGACAGAATCGCAAAAAATTGCGAAATTCGAAAAAAATGATAAGCTTTGGAAGGCTTAATCTCAGAAACTATTGGGTCTACAGAGGTAGTTCTAGTATCATATTGTAGCAAATTTAGTCTACTTTAAAAACGACTTAAGAAAGTGTTTTCAAAAACTAGTCCTTTAGGGTTATAATCGCCAAAATAAAAAAAAAACGATTATTTCGCAGTTTTTACGATTTTTGACAAAGTTGCGTTCGGCGCTCGAGGTCACAAACTTGGATTATTCATTGGGCCAACATCATAAACAAGTCTGCAAAAAATCATAACTACCAGATTTGACGCATACTATAAGGTACAAAGTTACTGGACTAATACGGCAAAAAACTAAAAGAGGAAATTTAAAATTGTTTTACATAGTAATAATATAAAAAATAATGATAATAAAAAAATGTTTTGAATTGGTTAAAAATTACTTGGATACATTGCAACGCGTGCAACGGCACATTATCTGAGATTTACTAAATACGGCTCCTTTAGAAGAAATGGACCTACATCATTGCCGAGGCTATGAAGGACATTGACAATTGTGCATGAAAACTAATTGTTTTATAAGTTCAGTGTTGGTGCGACTACATTGGGATATGTTCTATGATTTGATCCATACCAAAGCAATGAAGCTGTTAATCCACCGGTTTATAAGTCTGTAGTCTGTATTTAGGGCTGGAAGCTGGTGTCACTTTGCGTTTTTGCTTATGACCTGCTTAACTGATAACTGCAAAAAAAGTTGAAATCTTTCCAGTCAATGATACACACTTTGAAAATATTAAAAATATTATTTCTAAAAAGTAAAGGCGTTTAAAAGAACCATGGCGATTAGCCTACTAACCTGGAGTAAGACTGGTCCCGACCTCCCGACATTTTGCGTGCGCAAAAAATTTATATTTATTTGCACACCTGACAGTATCTGTCCACATCACGAGATGGGTTTTATTATTCGGCTGTGTATTAACGTGCCACCAAATTTGAGTAAATTTTTACCAAATAATATCCACCAAATTTTGTCTACCACAATGGATGCATGTACACCAAATTTGCTTCTGGCACTTCGCCGGCCGCTGCCGCGGCACGCTCGCTCCGCTCGCTCGGCTCGTGCGTTGTGGTCGCAAGATAACCTAACACAACCTAACCGAACCGGTTACCGAAATTTGGTGTACGTTCAGCCAATTTGGTATACATTCATACATTTTGTCTGAAGTGTATTGGAGTATAAAAATTGTTTTGGGAATCATTTAATTTAATAATAATAATAATAAAGATTTATTTCAGGCATCAAAATACCTTAACCTACAATAAATACCTTAACCTTATTTGTTGCCATAATTTAGTTCATCAGAAATCAGTTCTTAGTAATTTATTTATTATTTTTTCTAGAAGTGAATCCTTGCAGCAAACTATTAAATAGAATAACTATATGTGACGGTTGTAAGGCAGGAATGATTTTAGTTTTTCTTGTACTTAGTGCTTCACAAAATAAAGAGACAAGGACAGCCATACGCGAGACATGGGGTACACGACAAAATGAATGTATAAAAGTTTATTTTTTTGTCGGCTTAACTAATGATAAAACATTGATGAGAAGTGTACAAAAAGAAAGTACAAAATACAAAGATGTTATAAAAATTAAATGGCAGGATACATACAAAAATTTAGTTTTCAAACATATTATTGCTATAATTATGTATGTACAATACTATACTATATGTATGTACAACATAAATGTACAATATAAGTGCCTTCAAAGTTAGCCCTTTTTTGCAGTTGAGGTATCCTTGCGCCTTGGTTATGAAGATAAAATTCCGTGATAAATGTTTTTGAGTGATAAAATAATTAAAGGGCAATTATGCACACCAAAGCCGCCGACCCGCCATGCGCCAACACGACCCGCGGCCTATATAAAAAGAATCATATCGGCATTTAGTTCATCAGAAATCAGTTCTTAGTAATTTATTTTTAATTTTTTCTAGAAATGAATCCTTGCAGCAAACTATTAAATAGAATAACTATATGTGACGGTTGTAAGGCAGGAATGATTTTAGTTTTTCTTGTACATAGTGCTTCACAAAATAAAGAGACAAGGACAGCCATACCCGAGACATGGGGTACACGACCAAATGAATGTATAAAAGTTAATTTTTTTATCGGCTTAACTAATGATAAAACATTGATGAGAAGTATACAAAAAGAAAGTACGAAATATTAAGATGTTATAAAAATAAAATGGCAGGATACATACAAAAATTTAGTTTTCAAACATATTATTGCTATATGTATGTACAATACTATATTATATGTATGTACAACAGAAATGTACAATATAAGTGCCTTCAAAGTTAGCCCATTTTTGTTGTTGAGGTATCCTTGCGCCTTGGTTATGAAGATAAAATTCCGTGATAAATGTTTTTGAGTGATAAAATAACTAAAGGGCAATTATGCACACCAAAGCCGCCGACCCGCCATGCGCCAACACGACCCGCGGCCTATATAAAAAGAATCATGTCGGCATTTAGTTCATCAGAAATCAGTTCTTCGTAATTTATTTTTTATTTTTTCTAGAAATGAATCCTTGCAGCAAACTATTAAGTAGAATAACTATATGTGACGGTTGTAAGGCAGGAATGATTTTAGTTTTTCTTGTACTTAGTGCTTCACAAAATAAAGAGACAAGGACAGCCATACGCGAGACATGGAGTACACGACAAAATGAATGTATAAAAGTTTATTTTTTTGTCGGCCTAACTAATGATAAAACATTGATAAGAAGTGTACAAAAAGAAAGTACAAAATACAAAGATAGACTTTTTTTGTAATGAGCTCGGCGTTTATAATAGAATATATGAGCGGTGCGTATCGCACCACTACAAAGTGAACCGTCGCTATGACGCACTATCAGGACGGGATAAGAAGCACGTTGATTGGGTGACTGATCATATCCATGGGTTAAAATTCGATGACTTATTCCCGATACCGAAATAATTATATTATGTCAAAATACCGTGTACACGATACAGTCCGAATGTTGGGTTGCGTAGCGGAGAGATATAACACCTGCATCGCTTACAAAGGGGGACATTATGAAAAAGATCTGTCGTACGACAATGGCATTTATAATTGTATCGATATCGAAAAGTGGGGTTGCCCAAAGTTCTCGACGTTGCTCGGCAAAAGCATTGTGAATAATTTTTAATACATATTTTCTTTACAGAGGGGGATGAAAATTGGTATCATCATAGATATGGACGGCTTTTATTTTGATAATCAATTGTTTTTGTAAAGAGCTCGGATTTTACAATAGAATTTATGAGCAGAGCGTATCGTGCCATTACAAAGTGGATCGTCGCTATGACGCACTATCGGGACGGGATAAGTGGCAGGTTGATTGGGTAAGTAACCATATCCATGGGCTAAAATTCAATGACGAGCCTTATTCCCGCCGCCGCCACCATATCTACTCATAAAACATCTGCGGAAAAAATCGTTGAAAAAATTGGAGAGGTATATTTAAATATAAATGTAGATTTGATGAAGTCAAAACGAATATAACGCTACCATTGAGTTGTGGTATATACAAGCGCATTAATTGGAATACTAAGTAAATTGACATCTTTTCTGTGGGATTTAACATGAGTGCCAATAATAACCTGGTCATTTTTCGGGAAAGGCATCAATTTCTGCCAAAGAGCCTTCAGAACCTAGTAAGGCACAAGAACAAGGAAGCATTTATCCTAGGAGACCTAACAGATGTAACGGCCAATGGCGTAGTGTGTGATCAATCCACAGAAGGTCAAAAAGACTGAAATTGAAGTGCGTGTCATCAAAAGTGAAAACGCTATATCTAAAACTGCTCAAAAAATCATGGCAACAGCGATTCTATATCCTCTATGGGCAAACTAATCGATGGATAAGGTCCAATCTCTGCAGATGTATCTTGAAATTTTTACGTATTTCTTCGGAAAAGACGCAATCACAAAAAATCAAATACTTAGGGAACTGGCGCAAAAGAATTATTCCATAAAATGGAAAGAGCTAGAACTAACTCGAGATGACACATCAGCTTATAATATGAAAATAAGGAAAAAGACCTAGAAGAAATAACAGGTGTAGCAGATTTCTGCAAACACAATGAGTTCCTTGAAGGGCTAATGTACACTATAATCCTTTTAATTATTATTATTATTTTTATTATTAATCTTTATTATCAGGCATACACCCATACACAATATATAAAGAAAATTTACAAAAACTAAAAAATCACAATAAATTATTTGGTATTCGGGCTCCGGTGCACCGCTGTCCAATGCTTTGCAAAAATAAAATAGTTTAATGGGAAAGAACCTAATAGAAAGCTCTGTACAGGTTTGGGTCCAGAGGAGGACACAGAACTTCTGTGCTGCTTTGGGTCACCCTCTAATACCAGAGATTCCTGCTATCCTTATGCAAAATGCCAAACAAATATATAGCTCAATCAGCTCGATGCATGGTGTCCGAAAAGCATGTTTCAGAGTCTTACAAGCCTCTGGCTCAAGGAGTGATCAATACTCAGTCCTGTCAGAGGTGGCCTTGGGACTTTTGAGTTATACGGAGATAG
Source organism: Athrips mouffetella (assembly GCA_947532105.1). Lineage (NCBI taxonomy): Eukaryota > Metazoa > Arthropoda > Insecta > Lepidoptera > Gelechiidae > Athrips > Athrips mouffetella. Next base: position 9,798,500 of record OX383968.1, read on the forward strand.
GCCACATCCAAGAGCTATTGCAGATCAGGCACTTGCAGGGTGATAACATCGAAAACTTTGGTAAAGTTTTAGACTTTATAGCCAAAGTGGAAGAGCCAGATAGACCATTTATCAAGTTATTGTATACAACGCAGCAGACCAAAATCATGCACAGAGAAAGATTTCCATTGATTATCGATGCTGCATACCAAGTCGCTACATGGATGCGTCCATCCTTCAAGTATTAAATCTTCTCAGCACATTGCGAATGAAGTACAGAGTTATTTGAATGCAGTTGCAAATAGGCAAGCTGACCTAATGATGGCCAATACTTATCTAGCAACAAATACTTCTGTTAGAGTTTTTTACTCTGAGCTCCGAAGTCCCAAAAGAGGACAGTGCTGAACGAGTGTAATATGACTAGAGTTAATATAGTAGTAAATAAGACTAAAGGGTCAAGAATTATCTTGCTCTGCTTCCGTTGACTAATCGCATAGAGATTGTGAGACTGGTATTACATAAGATGCTAAAATTGGATGGATAAAGTATTTAGAAAGTGCTATTCTATTAGGGTGCTGGCAAAGCGAAATACCTTTCATTAATCTTAGTTGTATTAATGTTAGTTGTATTTTAACGAGACTTGTACTTTGGCTGATGATGGTTATGTTAATAACTCAAGTATATATTATCAACTGAAACAGCTCAAGAAAAATAACTAGACGAACTGGGATTCCACGAACTACGGTTCTAAAAATTCTTAAGGAAGGTGAGTAGAAAGTAGGTACCTAAGCTTTTAATTGTGTTGTAAAAAAAGAAGGTTTAATTTAGTTACTTTAGTGTAGGCATCGTCTATTCTAAATAGTGGTAAGCCCATCTCTGATCTAATTGTCACTCTCTCTCTAAAACACCACGCGGTAACCAGTTAACTTGTGATTACATCAGTGTTTTTTTTTGTTCGCAGAAGGGTTACATGCGTACCACATTCAGCGCGTCCAACAGCTCCAAGAATCTGACTACCCCAGAAGAGTGGCTTTTTGTGAAACGATTCAACGATTTGAAGAAGACCCTGATTTTTTCAAAAAAATACTGTGGACCGACGAGTCCCGATTCGAAAGGACTGGAATATTTAACATACACAACTACCATAGCTGGGCCATCGAAAACCCACATTTGGCAAGGGCGTCAAACTTTCAAACACGCTTTAGTGTCAACCTTTGGTCTGGGGTCCTAAATGGAGAGTTGATTGGGCCCTTTGAACTACCGAGCAGGTTGAATGGAGACAGCTATTTGAATTTCTTGCAAAACAATCTGTTTGAATTATTGGAAGACGTAAATATCCAGATAAGACAACAAATGATCTTTCAACAAGATGGCGCGCCCTGTCACTTTGCAGCCCCAGTAAGAGCGCATCTGAACGCTACATTCCCAGGTAGATGGATTGGCCGTGCAGGGCCGATCGAATGGCCTGCGCGTTCGCCGGACCTAAACCCGATCGACTTTTTTGTTTGGGGCTTTTACAAGGAGCTGGTATACGCGAGAGACAGCAGCAATGAAACAGAACTAAGACAAAAATTAACAGAAGCAGAAACAAAAATAAAACAAGAATATTCCAAAAGCTTCAGGCATTTAAAAGTTAACTTTTTAAGACGTTGTCGTTTATGTATTGAAGTAGGAGGAAGGCATTTTGAAAATTTATTGTAATAAATAGTAATTTTTAGTAATTTGTGCCTTTTATTTGTTATCGAAAAACAGGTCATTTCACAACTAGCAATTTTCACAAATAGTCACCTTCATTTTTTACAGGAATATCAATTAAAAATTTAGACATGTAAACTAAGAAGCTTTTTCATATAGCGATTACAGTAGACATTTTGTTGATGACTTTCTAAGGGCTCCCGCACACGACCGAGAATCGGTGGCCGATTTTTTGTCGGCATCCCGCTCTTACGTGTTATCACCTGGATCTTCCGTCCTTGTCCTGGGCGATAATCGGCCACCGATTCTCGGTCGTGTGCGGGAGCCCTAAAAGTTCTTTTCTGCGTGCTCGGCGAAAACATTATAGAATAATTAATATTTTCTTTACAGAGGAGGGAGAGAAAAATTGGTATCATCATAGATATGGACGGCTTTTATTTTGATAACCAATTTTTTTGTAAAGAGCTCGGCGTTTATAATAGACTATATGAGCGATGCGTATCGCACCACTACAAAGTGAACCGTCGCTATGACGCACTATCAGGACGGGATAAGAAGCACGTTGATTGGGTGACTGATCATATCCATGGGTTAAAATTCGATGACGAGCCTTATTCCCGATACCGAAATAATTATATTATGTCAAAATGCGATGTTCACGATACAGTACGAATGTTGGGTTGGGTAGCGGAGAGATATACCTGCATCGCTTACAAAGGGGGACATTATAAAAAAGATCTGTTGTACGACAATGGCATTTATAATTGTATCGATATCGAAAAGTGGGGTTGCCCAAAGTTCTCGGCGTTGCTCGGCGAAAGCACTGTGTATAATTTTTAATACATATTTTCTTTACAGAGGGGGATGAAAATTGGTATCATCATAGATATGGACGGCTTTTATTTTGATAATCAATTGTTTTTGTAAAGAGCTCGGGGTTTACAATAGAATTTATGAGCAGAGCGTATCGCGCCATTACAAAGTGGATCGTCGCTATGACGCACTATCGGGACGGGATAAGTGGCAGGTTGATTGGGTAAGTAACCATATCCATGGGCTAAAATTCAATGACGAGCCTTATTCCCGATCCCTAAATAATTATATTATCCACAATACGATGTACATGATACAATCCAAATATTGGGTTGGGCAGCAGAGCTATACAACACCTGTACTAACGTTTAAGGTCTCTTAATACTACTAATCTATGATAAGAATATTTTTAAACTCGCTCAAATGGAATCGTCTTCGTTGTATATTATATATTGGACATATATCAACAAACTTATATATTTAAGGTCTTATAATACTCTAATCTAGTAATCGCTTTCATTAAAATCTCGAGTGTTTTCCGATACACGAGTGGTGGCAGCCTACAACACGACTAACAGAACCCGGCGATCACCAAATGATCTATGTACCAGGCCACTCAGAAAGTATTGCGAAAAATAGTTTTTATATATGGGAGACTGGCCGGTCAGAATCTTTTTCGAAAATATGATTACTTGTAAGTAAAAATATGTGTGTTCCATTTTCAAAATTTCCCTCCACATTTTTTGCGAGCCAATTCAAAGTATCGTGTCTTACTGAAAAATGGATCTGCGCCGGGAACATTTTAGAGCTATGATTTTTTACGATTTCAAGTGTCGCCTGAAACCGGATGAATCGTTCGATAGACTTCAAATGGCATTTATGGATGAAGGCCCCTCCAAGGCAACCGTGTATCGTTGGTATAACGAATTTAGGCGCGGTCGACCAACCTTGGGGGATGAAGAAAGAAGCGGTCGCCCTTTGACGGCTATTACGGAAGAAAACGTGCTAGCAGTGAAAAATTTAATCCAAGATAATAGGCGAATTACATATCAGGAGATTCAGCACATATTAAAGATTGGATCGGGAAGCGTTCACGAGATTCTACACGGGCATCTTCGCGTGAGGAGGATAGTATCGCGCTGGGTGCCGCACTACCTCACCGACGCTCAGAAGCAGGCCCGGGTGGAATGGTGCCGTGATATGCTGAACAAATTTGAAGCAGGCTCGTCTCGGCGTGTTTACGACATCGTAACAGGTGATGAGTCCTGGATTTATCAATACGATCCAGAAACCAAGCGCCAGTCGACAGTTTGGGTGTTTCAAAATGAACCAACGCCTACCAAAGTGAAGCGATCTCGAAGCGGGGGGAAGATTTTGATCGCCAGCTTTTTTAATTTGACTGGCCACTTGGCCTCAATTCCCTTACGAGATCAAAGAAGCATCAACGCCGAATGGTATACTACCAAATGTTTACCAGAAGTTTTTTCTGTTGTGAAACACAGGGCTCCGCGGACTACTGCTCCACCACGACAATGCGCCTGCACACACCGCGCTCAAAACGAGGGACTTCCTGGACAGCACACCAGTCAAACTCCTGGGTCACCCTCCTTACAGCCCTGATCTAGCACCGTGTGACTTCTTTTTATTTCCAAAAATAAAAAATCAGCTCAAGGGGATACAATTTTCGTCGCCGGAAGATGCGCTGGCTGCGTTCGAGCAGGCTGTAAACGAGGTGTCTACGGCGGACTGGAAAAAGTGTTTTGAAAACTGGTTCAGACGCATGAATCTTTGTATAGAGGCTGGTGGAGAGTACTTTGAAAAGATTTAATAAAAATATATGTACCTGTAGAACAATTTTTTTTAGTGTCGCAAATATTTCTGAGTGTCCCACGTATCATCGATAAAAGCGATGAAAAACTGATGTGCTGATATATATTTTTTATTATTATTTAAACTTTTACCGTCTCTTAGACAAAACCCCGGCGTTAGTGCGATATTTAGACCAGGTCATCGGTCAAAGGTTAAACCCCAATAAGGAGGAATTTTAAAGTCCTTAACGATACTTTAATTAGACAAACGCAACAGACAAAAAGGCATTATATGAGCATACTGCGCTACAGGTATTTCTTTACAATTTACCACAAGATCTTCTTCGTGTGGTCAGAACAAAGAAACCAGGAGTTTAGAGGAAGCATTGCGAACTGTACTGGAAGAGTTCAACTTCCAAACAACTTTTAATATGCGCAATAAACTAATAATGCTACTGTTCTAACAACATCACCGCATAAGACTAAGAAACCTTTTTCCCCAAGATGAAGAATACCAATTGGAAACCCAATAGAATTATTTGAATAGACGAGTATCTCGAGATGTCGCCGGAAACGACGTCGAAAGAACAATCGCCGCAGTCAGATCAAGACTCGAAGAACTCGATCAAGTCTCCTCCGAAGAAAAAGAAGCCCCAGGCGCAGAAATCGACTCCCCAGGACACAGCCCAAGAAGATTAGATTGTCCGTTGGGACTGAGAAAAATTAAGTGAAGAAAAAGTTGCGACAGTCCTTCGAAAGTCGTCAGTTACCAATAAAACTCATATTACCATCTCATTATTCACTCCGCGGCCAAAAAATTGAGATTTAATTCACGCCTTTGGCGAACTATCAGAGCCAGCAAATATACATGTACAACAGTGGCATGTATTGAGTGCTTGTTGGAGTATCTTATTACCGGCTATGGTCGTCGTCTTCTTAAACAAATTTTGACAGTCCAAGATAAAAAGATTGTGCCGCTCAACAAATGCAAAGTCGTCTATCACTAGATGGTCGGTGTGACGTAATACAATTTCCCTTCACCCCGCCCCACTTCCTATCACAACTCTACTCACTGCGATAACGTTATCTCACCACCAAGACTGATAACATGACATTTTGGAGATTATCAGCGTTTAATGAACTTTGAAAAATGGATCATTCCTGTACGTTTGGCTGATGCGACAGCGTTCGGTGAAGTTGAACATAGTGATGCGATGAGTTTATGCAAAACTTACTCGTACTTGCATTTTGTTCTGCGTATTGGGCGATTATTTAACGATATGATAACGAATATTGCGTTTTATTTGCAACAATGTAAGATCAATATATTTCTAGTTTAATCATGCCAGTAGTGGTGGTGGAGACCTTGAACATTTCCTATGCCTTCCTTTTGAGCTCCACACTTTTCATAAGTAACATGGATGTAAGTATTACTTGTTATATTTTCAGTTTAATTTTTTTTTTGTTACATAATTATCAGTCCCTCGTGTAGTCGTGTGTTATTTAGTGATGTGTATTTACCTACACACTTTATTTTTACAGCTTGCATGCTGTATGAAGAACCAAAATGTGGACTTTTAAGAAAACACATTCAAACACTACTATTTCTCTATCTCTGATGACGACGATTATGATAATTAATTTTCTAAAATCTCAAACAAAAGGACGGCTGACGACTCTCTCGATGAGTTATATGAGATGACTAAGAAGAAAACAGTAAAAAAAGTGTGTTCGTCTACTGTAGGAAGATCGACAGCTGATGGAATGTCATATATCTCAACGAATGTAGAGGATGCAGAAACTGCGACAGCCCCCTCATTAAAATTCAGATTTACGACATGAAGAAATTGGCAAACATCGATCCAGAGGATCATTGGAAAAACCCTGACGTACGAGTCAAGTATTATGTCAATAAGCATTACAACAACAACCACCACCAACGTGCTCGTGGACTGATAAACAGCATCACAAAGGAAATATCCAATTCCGCCAAAAAATACACATTTAAAGACAAACAATAATGCATAAAACAGGAAAAGATAATTTTGAATGTCGAAAATGTTAAAATATGTGACTAAGAACGTCGGAATGTCTAATAATAGAACGTCCAAAGCAGGGAGGTGAGAATTTCATCTACACAAGAAAATGGTATTCTTAAAACATGTTAACAATTTTTCCATGATGTTAAAACAGATGGTTTAAAAAGATTTATCAGAAACATTATTAATACATAATTCAAGTTAATTTTACACTCAGTGTTTGTTTCGTTCAAGAAAGTAAAGACGTTTGTAGTAATTTTGATTTCCAGTCAGCCAATTCAGTTATTTGTGTAGCAGAAGATCTCGATTTATTTTTTAATGATTTATGTACATTATTCAAACCAAAAATGGAAATTTTTAAACAAAAAGAAAGCGGTTGGTCTTTACAGGAAATTTTATATACATTTTTTTTAAGTCACAATTGGGCAAACGAGCAGGTGGGCCACCTGGTGGTAAGTGTATAGATGTAAATAATAATAAATTCAATCCTTTGAGGGGTTCCTTTTACATAGACTTGCCTATTAACATCAAGCGTAAAAAGACTGTTATAAATGTACAAAATTCCGATAATTAATGTTTCAAATGGGCGGTCCTATCAGCGCTCTAGCCAGTGAACCATATCCTTATCAATAATTGAACAAAAATAAAAGCTTTTAAAAAATCAACTGAATAAATGGATTTTAAGCATTTCTATCTATTTACAATATTTGTTTCGTTTGCAGCAACCAACTAACCTACGTAACTTTATCTGATAACTGACCATGAGTACATTCATTAGCAATGCTCGATAGCGTCACTGTCACAGAAATCATTCACGGCTTCTAAAACATGACGTCATGTTCCAGAAACTGTGATATACAACTACTCATATCACGCTTTAAAAAAATTTTTGACTGCAAAATTGACACAAACATATTCATTTAGGTTGTTTTATTGAGATTTTTTTAGGGTTAGAGGATCCCTGCAATAAAACCTTTATTCTTGCTTTATAAAATACTCATATCTATAGTATTTAAGTTATGGATTAGAGTAAGAGAAGGTGATTTTAAATTTCAAACTTTAAAATTCCAGAAGCCTCCTAGCCACTAACTCCATGAGCTGTGAACACCAATTTTACGAGAAAAATCGAGCTTAATAAGGAATCTTTGGACATAAAGTAGTGGTAGAAACACAAGACATTCAAAAGCTGAAATAATCTGACAAGTGTAAATAGGAAGAAATTCGGATGGACTTATTTAACATCCAGGAGCTTCTTAGCCACTAAACTCCATGAGCTGTAAACACCAATTTAACGAGAAAACTCGAGCTTAACAGGGAAATCTTTATAGATGGAAAGACTAAAACTAGACATTTAAAAGCTGAAGTAATCTTTGACTTTTTAGTACTACAGGATCAAGTAGCGCAATTGGAAAGAGGAAGAACTACGGAGGGAGTTATTTACGAAGCCTTGTACCCACTCAAGTCTATGAAGCTGTGTATAAACATGTTAACAGAGGACCAAAGCAAAGAAAGTTTGATGTCTACCTAGTTATGTCGCCCAATCTTTAAGATCTTCTATGACCTCAATAGTAGATCCGGAATGAATTACGAAAGAACCGATGGAGAAACATATACCAGCATTTTTAATTTTACGACCGTATTAATATTAACATATTTAAACTCAAACATTTTTCAAGCTTGTGTATTTGTAATTTCTCATTTTATGACTTTCCGCTAGATGACATTTACGATCATCTAATCTGTAAATTATGCGTTGCCTACAAAAGAAAACCATTTATCTATTTTTTACTTCCACAAATTTTAAGACTTCTCAGAATAAGTTAAAAATGATAAGCCTTTGCTAGCCAACAGAAACCATATGTAAGGTGAACAACGGAATCGTTTGTTGCTTCGCCGGGTCGTAGTAACTCTGATATGGAAACCAGCTATAATTCAGAAATTAAGTCAGCAAAATTTAAGCTGTGAATAAATATTTATGGAGGTAACTGAAGAAGGTTCACGAAACCGAAAACAATCCCATTCTGTCTCATTATAAGAGCTAGTTATTGATATTATCACAACGGTGCAATCGAAATCAAACTAGAGATGGCGTTTGTAAAAAATGTGTCTAACATCACAACTGCTTAGTTTAAAAATAAAAGTTATACTTGAACACAAGTGTGATCACAAAAAGCGTTAGAGAAATATAATATGACACCCGTCGTACATCATCGCTGCAGTTGCTCCAAAGAGCTGTCCGTAGGAAGAAGATAAATGCAATTTCACGAGACCATACTATTTCAACGTGATTTTAACTTATCTCAATCAAAACCTGGAAGTAAAAGTTGATTTTCGTGGTATTTTGTGGCTCTATAATTGTGTGAGTTATGAATTTTTTCTGAATTTTTGAGATTTTCGACCTGAACAACTTTAAAAAAATTCTATAAAGAAATTGAGACTTTTTCAAGATTTTTTTGCAATAGAATCTTCATGAAAATGTTGATGTAAAGTGAAGAATTTACGATCAGTGAATTATGACTCAAATTTTCAACTTTTCAAATTCTTAGCTTTGAAGCAGTATTTGATGGCATTTGATGGAATAAAGTAGTGCTCGATGGGCAAATTTGGCTGAATTTAGGCTTCAAATACATCGAGGTGGAAAGATCTTATGGAAGATCTATTTGAGAAAAATATTTATGCAGTAGGAACAGTTCGAAGCAACAAAAAATATCTGCCTGATGTCATGAAGAATAAAAAGCAGCCGAAACAGATGAGATTGGAAAAACATCAATTCACAGCTGTTACATCAGAGCCCGTAACAGCCGTCAAGTGGATGGACACTAAAGAAGTAAATGTGCTCTCAACCGCACATCAACCACGTGACGTAATGCTCGTGAAAAGAACCCAAAAAGATGGAACTAGAAAAGAGGTTCTGTGCCCGAAAGCTATTGCTTCATATACTCTAAGCATGGGTGGGGTAGATTTATTTGATCATTTTAGGTCTTCATACCCAATTGACCGAAAATCCCGAAAATATTGGATGAGACTTCTATTCTTCATGTTCGATGCTTCCATTATAAATGCATATATTACTTACAACGACACACACGTTGCAACGTTGCATGGTCACCGAGATTTCAGGTTACGTTTGGCACGTGCATTAGTAGACAATCACACAACAAGGAAAGCACCAGGACAAGCTATACGGTTTAAAAACAAAAAAGGTGGTGACTTTGGAGTGCCAGATGAAATCCGTTTATTGAATGTGGGCATACACTTGCCAGAAGAAATCAGTACTTACAAGAGATGTAAGTTCTGCAGTTTGAAAAAGCAAGAACAGAGGACCAAAATACAATGTTCCACATGTAATGTAGCTCTGTGCGCCAAAACCTGCTTTAAAGCTTTTCATACTGCTCCATCTTCTGAAGAATAAATTTAATATGTAGTTATAATAATAAGTATGATGATTGCATTGCAATGATAATTCCGCCTTTTTTGTATTAATACTTCTTACTTTCTTATTATAATATTAAATAAATAAATAAATAATAAACATCTTTTATTTTGGGGTTACATACTTTGAATTACTTACAAAAAAAACAAGCAAAGCAGGGGGGAACTACTTGTAAAAGTAAAAGTCCGTAACCGTATCGGACAATGGGAAATAATTTCCCACTTCCATAAAATTTTGCTATACAGTAACGGATAATGGGAAATTATTTCCCACAGCAAAAACACTCTTTCCCCACTCCCTATCCAATTTTTATATTTTTTTTCTGAATCTACGCACCCAACTTACCTAAAAACCATTCTTAGTTTTCATTTATCTCATAAAAAAGTACTCCGTTTGATTAAGGGTTAAATAATAAATAATTAATGACAATTACTTTTTCTTTAATTTATTATTCCAAATGTTTATTAAAGCTTAGCTTTCTAGCAGTCATTTTTAACCTCCAAATGATTAATTTTAGCTTTTCTGCAGTCATTTTTGGTTAGTTAACAAAGTACTTAGCCTGACGAATGATAAAAAGAATTTTCCACCTCGATGACTTTGAAGCCCAATTGCAGCTAAATTAGGCAATCGACATGGTAATACCTGTAAGGGACCACGATCGAACGTATTTTATTATCCTTGCCGACTTTTACGTTTCGTTTGGGTTTTAACTATCGACGAGCAAAATACACTTGAACAGTAAGCTGCAAGAAAACGTAATGCTCTGCCAATATACCAGTGGCACAAAGGAAACAATTCTATATACAATACCAAGGTCTAAGACACCGTTCGCAAGATGTGCAACACGGTTAGCAAACAAGATGGGAGTCATCATTAAGCGAAGCGGCACACAGCATAAATGAAGATTTTCTGGCGTGCTAGAAGACGGTATCTTCTATTTTGATGAATAACTATCAAGCTGAATGACTTTTCAAGCAGTTGTCTACGAATTTTTCCCCAAACCGCACAGAGAGGTAAAAAAAGACTGCCGCTATGTAAGTCATGTCGGCACATTGCAGGTAAGGTTACGAAAAAAGTTCAGTATTTCGTGTCGCGGAAATTTTTATTTCAGAGGACAGGTGATTATTTCTGAGAGCACTGAAATAAAAAATTGGCTAATAGCACATCTTGCATCTGACTCAGAGGCATGAGACAAATGGTGCGATATGAATAGAAAGTAAAATATCTATTTAATTCGAATTCGATTTTGCTCTAATAGTACTTTCATTAGGTACCACAAACTGTTGCTTAGCCACATGATCAACTAAACAACCAATGCTTACAGCGCTTACGACGACGACGACGACGTATTTAATTACAAGATATTTCCACAAGTTGACCCAGAAACATACATTCAAAGATTTCTGTGAGCAATATTAATTTTAAATTTGCATATTCATTACAATTTGCAGTAGCCTTGTTATTGACCGAAAGATAACTCGTATGTCTTTTTCAATAGCAGATTTGTATTTCTTTATTTAAAATTTAATTTTCAATGAACTATATTGGAGTCGAATATTTAAGACTGCTTATTTTAAGTTTGAAGCAAACTGTGTAGGAACTATTTTTTACATTATATCTTTCATTACCACTGAGCTGTTTTGCCTTCACTCATTTTCAGAAAATGGATGAGAGGATTAAAAAGTTAAAAATAATTACAACAGAATTCAATTGCTGTTTGACTAATTTCAAATGATATAATTTAAAACATAAGTTTTCATACTTAAAATCAACCAGACGCGCACAATGTATTGTAGGACTAACAGGATGGAATGATAACAGTTATCAATATACCAGCTGACAGGAATACCACTTCCTGTTAACATGATATGACGAAGTGGACCGAACGCCTTATTTTTGAAAATAAAAAGTTCATTTGGGTGAAGATTTTTAGAAATTCTAAATGCATAGCCAGGAGATACAGGTATTTCACTATTATAAAATAAATACCTTTTTATTTTTTCAAAAGAAAAAAAGCATAACTAACGATAAAACCTTGAGTAATTGAAACATATCACATGTCAGAAGGGACAGAGAGAGAGAGAGAGAGGGAGCTCGTAAAGTATAATATGGAGGGGAGGCCTTTGCCTTTGGAAGAAACAGGTTACGTATAATATTTTGGGACGCTAATCGTACTTTTTTGTATCATACGTAGGATAGCATTATCTGTGACAAAAGTGAACCCCAACTGCTTTTATTTCCTTTTCTCCCACCGGTTACCACTTTGTTTGAAGAGTAAATTTGATATAAAAATCATAAAAAAAATTAAAAGAACATCAGACAATAATAATATTCGCTTTTGCCAACACACACACACACACACACGACATACTTTGATTCATAAGTGATTTTAAAAACCAAACAGGCTAGTTTTTACGTCTAGTGAGTTGATCCCACGGAAAATGGTATGGTAGTTACCGACCATATCTCGGCTACCACATCAAGCCGCTAACAACCGATACGCAGGCATCAGCCGCGCCACAAGTAAACATAAATAGCGTAACAATAAATAAATAATTTCGCTTAAGCCAACGCATACACAATTAATAAAGAAAAGGTTTACCAGCTCTTAGCTACGTACGACCAAGAATATCTTTCAATCAACATAGGAGTAGCATTACTTAACCCTCCTCCTGACCTCTCCCACTGACTCCTATTACTGGAGAAGCAATGGCTTTCTATTGTCATACTATCTAGCACAAAAAATTTAATAGGTGTTGGCGACGACTGGCATATTATAATATGAGATAAAGACGACAGCTAGAGTATTATTTAAGTAAATTATTATTTGATTCGTTTTACGTTAACATGAAGTTAACATTAATTTAAGATTCAAAGTGAACAATCGTTTGGAACTTTGTCTTTATAGGCGGTGAAAAGAAAGGAAAAAAAAACGCAACAGAACACCCATGTTTTAACCAAAGAACATGTTCTAAACATAGCCATGCAAGCAACAATTTTAGCCGCTGGTCTAATCTAAGAAGTGCGATGCGGATGCGCGCATGATGCACGCCGCCTGTCACTTGTTTCATACAAAGCGACGCGTCGTCGCAGTGCGGCGAGGGTGAGGCGCGGTCGTGCAGTGCGCCCGATGCGCGCATCAGTTTGAAGCTGCACGCCGAACGATACACACAGGGACGGAGTACGGACACAGGGAAAATGCGTGACGACGTAGAATTTAATATTTCTTTTTGTGAGATAAAAATATCCGGTGATTTATGATTATAATCGCAAAGATTATAGTAACAGAAACGTGCAAGATAGAGCGTGGGAAATCATTGCAAATCAATTAAACGTGACAGGTTAGTTCAATTATTTATTGGAATAAATATTTACCTATATCAATTTACATTTGACATTTACATTAGAAATTTAGAATGCCCTAAATACGTCCACTGCCGACGCCCGCACCACACCTTTCGCGCACTTCTTGCGTACTGCACCGGCGTTGCCGGTTGCGTGCATGATGCGCGCATGATGCGCGCATCCGCAACGCACTTCTTAGATTAGACCGGCGGCTAAGAATACGTGTTGTGAAGTTTTTGATAACTAAACCGATGAACGTGTTTTAACCATAATGTAGTCAAAGCAATCAATCAAAACTACGCCAAAGTCTATGCGTAATTTTTCATTACGCATGGTTGAGTTTATTTTTTCCATAGCATCAGACGTATAGGATGTCCGATCGTGGCATTTATCCAAACATGCAGCCGATTGCGAGCTACTATGAATTTTAAAATCAGTTGGAGACCGTTTATGCTTCGCAAGATGCAAATCGAGACAATAACAATTTTTTTCATACCTAATAGCACAGTTTATAAGATTTTAGTATTTTGATGATGGGGTCGATTAAACAAAGAGCTTCACAGAACTTACCTACCCATTCTAAATGCACATTTAACACCATGGCTGCTATGATATGACTCATTCTTGGAGCTAAGCAACAATGCACACGGAACTTGAGAATGGGTAGTAAGTACTAATAATAACAAGAAGACATCAACATAAGTTGGTAGCTAGTTCCATGAAGGCAAGACTTAAATCAGTCAAAGGCGACACTAAACCTAAACAATTTTAATGAAAATATGATATTTTATGCATTATTTCTTGCAGGGAAGTGTATTATTCCTTACAATTATATTGATATTGTTTTATTCCTTGCCTTTGTTTGAAATAATCAACAATTCAACAAGAGAGATATGGTTTATTCATAGCGAATAGAGCGAAGACTGATTGTAAGTATTTGGCACCGGTATTGTGATTTACAGACAGTTTTAAACAGAGCTGCGAGCTCAGCACAATTTGCACTGATCGATAACAATAAAAGTAAGGAGGGAGGTTCTTTAGAGAATACTGCTGAAAGAAGTTTCACCTAACAACTCACAAATTTTTGCTCTAACCATAAAAAGTTTTACGGAGTCAATAAAATTATGAATGACTTATTATTTTATTATTATTTTTTCATGACATTTATAGCTCAGGTTTTTTTATTTTAAATTTCAGTGGACCTTTTATTTTGCCTAAAGCCGTCAACAGTATGTTAATAGTTGAATCCCAATATTGTATTGTTAAGTCAACACTGGCTGTAAGTTTCAATAAAAATATTATTATTTTTACTATATTTTGATGGACTCGATCAAACAAAGAGATTCACAGAACTGATCTACGCATTCTTAGTCCATGTTTTATAACATGGCTGCTATAACTCATTCTTGGAGCTGAGCAACAATGTACATAGGACTTGAGAATGGGTAGTAAGTATTAATAATACGAAAAAGACATCAAGATAAGTTGGTACTTAGTTAGTTTTAAAACCAAGCAAGTCTTAAATCAATCAAAGGCGACACTAAACCAAAACAATCTCTATGGAAAGGTAATATTTTATGCAATATTTCATGAAGGAATGTGCATGTTGTTTTAACAATAAATGATAGGAGGGAGGTATTTTGGAGATTACTACATTTGATTTGAGAAAATACTACATCTGCCTTAATTGAGGCTCATTAGGTTGGCCTGTGGAAATAATTTTTACTTAACAACTCTCCAATTTTTCAATTAGTCAAACAAAACTGAGTACGGAGTCAGTTATGAATGACCCTATAGCATAATTTTTATTAACTTTGTATTTTGACGGACTCGTTCAACAAAAGAGTTTCGCATAACTTACCTACTCATTCTAAATCTTTATTTTATAACATGGCTGCTATGACTCATTCTTGGAGCAGAGCAATAAGGTACATAGGACTTGAGAATGGGTAGCAAGTACTAATAATACCAAGAAGACATCAACATAAGTTGGTAGCTAGTTCCATGAAGGCAAGACTTAAATCAGTCAAAGGCGACACTAAACCCAAACAATTTTAATGAAAATATGATATTTTATGCATTATTTCTTGCAGGGATGTGTATTATTCCTTACAATTATATTGATATTGTTTTATTCCTTACAACAATAAGCCTTTGTTCGAAATAATCAACAATTCAACAAGAGAGATACGGTTTATTCATAGCGAATAGAGCGAAGACTGATTGTAAGTATTTGGCACCGGTATTGTGATTTACAGACAGTTTTAAACAGAGCTGCGAGCTCAGCTCAATTTGCACTGATCGATAACAATAAAAGTAAGGAGGGAGGTTCTTTAGAGAATACTGTATCAGCCAGGTCTGCTGACAAAAGAGTTTCACATAACTTACCTACTCATTCTAAATCTTTATTTTATAACATGGCTGCTATGACTCATTCTTGGAGCTGAGCAACAATGTACATAGGACTTGAGAATGGGTAGTAAGTACTAATAATACCAAGAAGGTAGCTAGTTCCATGAAGGCAAGACTTAAATCAGTCAAAGGCGACACTAAACCCAAACAATTTTAATGAAAATATGATATTTTATGCATTATTTCTTGCAGGGATGTGTATTATTCCTTACAATTATATTGATATTGTTTTATTCCTTACAACAATAAGCCTTTGTTCGAAATAATCAACAATTCAACAAGAGAGATATGGTTTATTCATAGCGAATAGAGCGAAGACTGATTGTAAGTATTTGGCACCGGTATTGTGAATTACAGACAGTTTTAAACAGAGCTGCGAGCTCAGCACAATTTGCACTGATCGATAACAATAAAAGTAAGGAGGGAGGTTCTTTAGAGAATACTGTATCAGCCAGGTCTGCTGACAAGAGTTTCACATAACTTACCTACTCATTCTAAATCTTTATTTTATAACATGGCTGCTATGACTCATTCTTGGAGCTGAGCAACAATGTACATAGGACTTGAGAATGGGTAGTAAGTACTAATAATACCAAGAAGACATCAACATAAGTTGGTAGCTAGTTCCATGAAGGCAAGACTTAAATCAGTCAAAGGCGACACTGAACCCAAACAATTTTAATGAAAATATGATATTTTTTGCATTATTTCTTGCAGGGATGTGTATTATTCCTTACAATTATATTGATATTGTTTTATTCCTTACAACAATAAGACTTAGTTCGAAATAATCAACAATTCAACAAGAGAGATATGGTTTATTCATAGCGAATAGAGCGAAGACTGATTGTAAGTATTTGGCACCGGTATTGTGATTTACAGACAGTTTTAAACAGAGCTGCGAGCTCAGCACAATTTGCACTGATCGATAACAATAAAAGTAAGGAGGGAGGTTCTTATTAACCAAAAAAAGTTTTTTGGAGTCGATAAAATTATGAATGACTTATTATTTTATTATTATTTTTTCATGACATTTATAGCACAGGTTTTTTTATTTTAAATTTCAGTGCACCTTTTATTTTGCCTAAAGCCGTCAACAGTATGTTAATAGTTGAATCCCAATATTGTATAGTTAAGTCAACACTGGCTGTAAGTTTCAATAAAAATATTATTATTTTTACTATATTTTGATGGACTCGATCAAACAAAGAGATTCACAGAACTGACCTACGCATTCTTAGTCCATGTTTTATAACATGGCTGCTATAACTCATTCTTGGAGCTGAGCAACAATGTACATAGGACTTGAGAATGGGTAGTAAGTATTAATAATACGAAAAAGACATCAAGATAAGTTGGTACTTAGCTAGTTTTAAAACCAAGCAAGTCTTAAATCAATCAAAGGCGACACTAAACCAAAACAATCTCTATGGAAAGGTAATATTTTATGCAATATTTCATGAAGGAATGTGCATGTTGTTTTAACAATAAATGATAGGAGGGAGGTATTTTGGAGATTACTACATTTTAATTGAGAAAATACTACATCTGCCTTCATTGAGGCTCATTAGGTTGGCCTGCGGAAATAATTTTTACTTAACAACTCTCCAATTTTTCAATTAGTCAAACAAAACTGAGTACGGAGTCAGTTATGAATGACCCTATAGCATAATTTTTATTAACTTTGTATTTTGATGAACTCGATCAAGAAAAGAGTTTCACATAACTTACCTACTCATTCTAAATCTTTATTTTATAACATGGCTGCTATGACTCATTCTTGGAGCTGAGCAACAATGTACATATTACTTGAGAATGGGTAGTAAGTACTAATAATACCAAGAAGACATCAACATAAGTTGGTAGCTAGTTCCATGAAGGCAAGACTTAAATCAGTCAAAGGCGACACTAAACCCAAACAATTTTAATGAAAATATGATATTTTATGCATTATTTCTTGCAGGGATGTGTATTATTCCTTACAATTATATTGATATTGTTTTATTCCTTACAACAATAAGACTTTGTTCGAAATAATCAACAATTCAACAAGAGAGATATGGTTTATTCATAGCGAATAGAGCGAAGACTGATTGTAAGTATTTAAGTAAGAAGCTCGGCACAATTTGAACTGATAGTTAACAATAAAAGTAAGGAGGGAGGTTCTTTAGAAAATACTATATCTGCCTGGTCTGCTGAAAGAATTTTCACTTAACAACTCACAAATTTTTCCTCTAAGAAAAAAAGTTGTAGGGAGTCAATTATGAATACCTTTTTATTTTATTTTTCATTATTTTTGTATTTTGATCAACTCGATCAAACAAAGTGATTGTATAACATGGCTGCTATGACTCATTCTTGGAGCTGAGCAACAATGTACATAGGACTTGAGAATGAGATTGTTTTATTCCTTACAACAATAAGCCTTTGTTCGAAATAATCGAAAATTTAACAGGAGATGTGGTTTTTTCAAAGTGAATAGAGCGAAGACTGATGGTGTATGTATTTGGCACTGGTAGTGATTTTCAGACAGTTTTATACGGAGCTGCCAGTTCGACAATTTAAACTGATATGTAACTATAAATGAAAGGAGGGAGGTAGTTTAGACAGAGACATCTGATTTAAGAGAATACTGATGAATATGTTGGTCTGCCAGAAAAGTTTTGTAGGGGGTCAATAATGAATGACTTTGTATTGTGATGGACTCTATCAACAAAAGAGTTTTACAGAAGTTACCTACACATTCTAAAACCATATTTTATAACATGGCTGCTATGACTCATTCTTGGAGCTGAGCAACAATGTACATAGGACTTGAGAATGGGTAGTAAGTACTAACATACCAATAAATTAACAAACATATTTCCAAGAACGCAAGGCTCAATCTAGTGAAAGGTGAATATGGCAATGAACAAAATACACCATAAAAAACCAGTCCGAAACATTCCGAGAAGAAAGGTAACACCACACTAAAATAATGTGTAAATGTGTTCTTTAGTATAGCGAATATGGGTGGAGTCTGAAGTGGCGTACTACGAATAATAACTCCACTGTATGGCTATTCACACTTTCTTGAAGTTATCATTACATTAATAATAGTCAAAAACCACCCATAGCTCACTATAAATAACGGTATGAATGCACAAGAGAAACACGACCTCGTAACTCGAGACTCAAGCGTTGCAAGTATCAACTGCAGTGCTGACGCGCTGTGGAATTTTCCACTCGGCACTCGCTTTCAAATATTGCGAAATGAAGTAAAAAGATTTCAACCAAAATCTAACACAACTATTTCAAAATTATTACGGATTTGTTTGTTCAGAAACAAACCGTGATGAATTATTCTATTCATCCTAGAGATAACAATAAGAAATACCTATTATTATTTCCAAATATAAGACGCAACACAAACACAACTACTCAAGTCAAACACCACAGACGAATAGATTAGTTTTTTTTTTTTGGTTTCATTCTTCCTTTCGGAAAGGCAAAGAGTACAAAGCCCATACAGCCATGTCTGATGTGTTTAATCGGTTTAATCTTTCTTTTTGCTGCCCTCGTAAAGCGATAGTGAACTTTACGAAGGAAAATGTTCGTGACTTTTTGGGACAACACAAACGGGGCTTAAACACGAGATCACTTGAAATCTTCATCAGCTGCGCACTCCGTAGTAAATTTACTGCATAACACACTATCTTTATTATCCACTAAATCACTAAATGCACAAAAAAACAAAATTTCAATTAAGCAGGCAAACGCCCATGTCGAGTTCCCGCCAAAAAGTCCCGAATAGATTAGATAGATTGATTGAATGAATGAATCAAAATGATAGAAGAATGAATGGACTGGCAGGGCGGGGCAGGCCAGCATAGAGTCCGCCATTTACATATTCTGTATGAGCTTGTGAAGTGTAAAGCGTCTCACTGTCGCCCATACTAGTCGGTCAAAAAAATCAGTTAAGTTTTATAAAATTCAAGATATCTTTAAAAATCGAATGTTTTAATATAAACTTTGTTCACGAAAGTGAAAACATATCGTTTTTTACTTGTGAATTGATCATTAATACTTTGAACGGAAGCGTAAATAATCCGTAATAGCCATTTTATATGTGATTTTTAACACCGTTTTTTTCGTGAATGGTAAGGGTTTTCACCAGAAAAACTGTGGTAGTAGCATTTATTAGTCCCATGTCACATATTTCTCAGAAAGAAAGATAAAAAAATTTACGTTTTTAGGATTTTGATAAAATTCCATACATTTTAGTATGGAGGTCCCTCGCAAGAAAGTGCTACGCTTATGGCTCCCTCCATACGAGGGTGGTCCCAGAAGTAGACGACCTAACCAAGAAAAATCAAAATAAATGAGACAAACTATATTTATTTCTCTACATAGCTTCCTTGTAGCTCGATACACTTTTCCCAGCGGTACTCTATAGCTTCAATGCCACGTCTATAGTAGGAATTGTCAAACTCTTCAAAATAGCCATTAACCAACGACTCAACCTCTATGTTGCTCGAAAATCTTTTCCCGCCGAGCCATTTTTTAGGTTTGGGAACAGAAAATAATCTGACGGGGCCAAAACTGGTGAATAAGGTGCATGGGGAAGCAATTCAAATTTTAATTCTTCGATTTTAGCCATTGCAATGCCAGATGTGTGAACTGGAGCGTTGTCTTGATGAAACAAAACTTTTTTCTTTGACAAGTGAGGCCGTTTTTTCTTTATTTCTTCACTCAAACGCTGCAATAAGTTGGCATAATACTCGCCATTAATGGTTTTTCCTTTTGGAAGATAATCTATAAAAATTATGCCACGCGCGTCCCAGAAAACTGAAGCCATGACTTTTCCTGCCGATGGAACTGTTTTTGCCTTCTTTGGAGCTGATTCTCCTCTTTCAGTCCATTGTTTTGACTGTTCCTTAGTCTCAGGTGTAAAGTGATGAACCCATGTTTCATCCATGGTGATAAATCGACGCAAAAACTTGGCTTTGTTGCTGCGAAATTTTGCTAAACATTCGACTGACACATCCTCACGGCGCTGTTTTTGTTCTACTGTGAATAATCGCGGCACCCATCTTGCGCATAGCTTTCTCATGTCCAAGTTTTCTGTTAAAATACGATGGACTGCACTTTTTGAAATGCCTACCATATCTGCTAGCTCGCGTACTTTCAGTCGACGGTCATCCAGTACAATTTTGTGGATTTTTTTTACTATTTCTGGATTAGTCACCTCATTTGGTCGTCCACTGCGATGTTGATCTTGGCAGCTCGAGCGGCCGCGCTTGAACTCTGCCACCCAATATTTTATTGTTGTAAATGAAGGAGCAGACTCCCCCAAAGTAGAATCAAGCTCCACTTTGATATTAGTTGGGCTGAGACCTTTCAAATAAAAGTATTGAATTACGTAACGAACACCAATTTTATCCATTATCGAAAAATTCGATGACAACATTGACTAAGTATGCTTCAGAACAAATGCCAAATGACCTAGCGCGTTAGAATTCTAAATTTAAATTTCTCAATGTTCACGCTTCCTAAAAAGAGTATTTAATCAAATAAAAACTGCCAGTAAGTAAGTAAGGTCGAATATTTCTGGGACCGCCCGTAGCAGGAAGAGCTGCTACTAAAACCTCCTTGAGGCCAGCGCGGAACGAACAGTGTGGCCAACACTGCATTTGGAAACAGAGCTAGTAGGTTTATTAAATAAATAAAATATGTATTATATCCTCCTGCGTCCCAGGTTCCTTGTCTTATTATAGTACTCTTTGCTTTACAAAGAACAAAATGTCGTTCATTATTGCGACCTGACTTTTTCATTACTGAAGATGTCATTGCGTCCCGGCGTAGGTACTTTCTAAAGAACGAATTCGTTTTTGTCGCGTAAATCAAATTATATTTAGTTTAATAGAAAAGGAAAGTGATACTTCGATTCTTAACGCACAATTCTAAAGACTTGCTAAAAAGATGTCATTATTTATTTATTCCGCGGTAAAAAGTGACAAGGACGGCTCGACGAAAACATCGTAAATATATTAATGAATATCTTATTGAAATAACAGTTGTTTTAGAAGCTATAGTGTCTATTTTTGTTTTCAAATATGTAATTTACGCTAGTGCTATAAAATCTTCGCGAACCTAACGTAGTAACGCTGAATTATGGGCGTCTATGTTATTGTTCTTTGTAAAGTATGTTCGGTCTTAACTTAACTCTTTTGATACCATTACTAATGTATAGAAAATTGTTGATCTAGGTTTTATTTATGTTGCCTGACCTGCCGCGGTAGCACGAGCCCTTTGATAAACGCAATTCATTCACTCGCTCGTGATGAGCCGGCTATTATAATTGCATTGATGGTGGATGGAAATTTCAAGCCTATTTCGTGTTAAGGAATAGAGCTAAAATTCTGTAAAAAAAAGAGCTATAGAGCCAAATCTGTTTCAGAACTAAATTTAGCTCTAAAAGAACTTAGCTGGCAACACTGCGAACGAATATAGGAAAGAATGATGAATGAATTGAAAGAAAGATAACGTCGTGCGTGTTCATGGAGAGAACTTTCTGCTAAATAGTAGAGAGAGGGAGCCATTATAAGCACCTATGTTTATCAAATCTCAAAAACATTTTTTTTTATTTGTCTGAGAAATAATAAATGTAAATGGGTGTCAAAGAAATACGTAGACATTTTTTTTTTTATATTTATTTGGGTTATCTAACGGTGACGTGACCGAAGCCTCACCAAGTAAAACCACCGAACTTATTGATTCCTTTTTGGCCTTTTAAGTCATGCACATTTCATGAACGCTCTCTCCATAAAAGAAGGTGCTAGCTAAATTATGATTGCTCTTTGGGAAATGTGAGCGAATGGTACTAGAGTTGCCGCTAGCTAAATCGATCGATTATAGTTGTCGATAATTTCAATGAAAGGTGTTCTGTCGTGTTTTATTTACAAAATATTATATAAGGTTTTTTTTATACTAGGTTATTTTTTTGGATGATTTCCTTTTTCCCACTTATTAGTGAGGCGAAAAGCAACAACTTTGCCCTACGACTTTGCTAACAACGCACAAAAAAATTTCGACTCCATACTAAAGTGGTCACGTGACCGACCCATTTTGTATGGGAAGTTGAAAATTTTTCAAGAACTAATTAAAAGTCATCCTATATTAATATAATATAATATAATAATAATACTTTATTTAAAACAGAATTACAACTTAGACATAGGTTATTAACTCTAAACTAACTAAAAACTAATACATTTATATTCTTACTAGCTGTTGCCCGCGGCTTCGCTCGCGTGGATTTCGTATTTATGTTGTTACCGGTTTTCCGAAGCAATAAGATATTTTCCCGTCATTTCGGGGTAATTTTAAACTAAGGAAAACAGGACTAACCCTGCGCAAATCAATGAGTATAATTCAAGATCCAGCTGAATTTTATATAATATACAGACGTTACTCATAAATTACTCAGAACAGAGGAACTTAGCAGCAGTATCCTAACATATGTAAAGAGAGAGATGAGAGACACCTTTATGTAATATTTCAAAACAGAGCCAATTCGCAGAAGTAATTGAGAAAAACTAAAACCCTCTCCCCCTTCCTCTCGTCCTCCCTCTGTCTCTCCCCCTCCCCCTACCCCTGTCTCTCCCCCTCCCCCTCCTCCCTCTCCCCCTGCCCCTCCCTCTCCCCCTCCCCCTGTCTCCTCCCCCTCCTCCCTCTACCCCTGCCCCTCCCTCTCCCTTTTCATCACCCCCTCCCCCTTCCTCACTCCCTCCCTCTCCCTTCTCCTCTACCTGTACCTGTACCCCTCTACCTCTCTACCTCTACCTGTCCCTATCCCTACCCCTTACGCCAATTTAACCGCTATCCCTAACATAGAAATGACACCCATATTTATTTTAAGACATTTCAAACCTATCGCACCCCAACCCCATCCCCAGGGGACGATGGTATTTCACGTCCACCACGTTGGATTTCAAAGTTGTTGTAGCTTTCGTAATCAGCGACCCGATAAACCATACAAACGACACCCATATTGATTTTTACACATTTCAAACCTATCGCACCCCAACTCCATCCCCAGGGGGATGATGGTATTTCACGTCCACCACGTTGGATTTCAAAATTGTTGTAGTTATCGTAATCAGCGACCCGATAAACCATACAAACGACACCCATCTTGATTTTTAAACATTTCAAACCTATCGCACCCTAACTCCATCCCCAGGGGGATGATGGTATTTCACGTCCACCACGTTGGATTTCAAAATTGTTGTAGTTTTCGTAATCAGCGACCCGATAAACCATACAAACGACATCCATATTGATTTTTAGACATTTCAAACCTATCGCACCCCAACTCCATCCCCAGGGGGATGATGGTATTTCACGTCCACCACGTTTGATTTCAAAATTGTTGTAGTTTTCGTAATCAGCGACCCGATAAACCATACAAACGATACGCATATTGGTTTTTAGACTTTTTCACCCCATTTCCCTTTTTTAGGGGTTGAATTTGGGGTGGAATTTCAATAACAGTGATGAACGTTGCATAGAATTACATCATTAATGCCTAAATAATAAATTATGTGGATTTTACTTTAAGAATAAAGAATTTTCAACTTCATCCCCCTTTTCACCCTTAAGGGTGTCGAATTTTCAAAAACCCTGGGACACGTAATTATTAATTTTTAGTCGTCAGCCTAAATACAAATTTTGAAGATCCTAACTTCAAAACTGACGGACTTTCATACAAACTTTCATCCCCTATTTTACCCCCTTAGGGGTAGAATTTTGTAAAACCCTTTCTTAGTGCACCCCTAGGCCTCATAAGGAACCTACATGCCAAATTTGGAATCTCTAGACCCAGTGGTTTGGGCTGTGCGTTGATATGTCAGTCAGTCAGTCAGTCAGTCAGTCAGTCACCTTCTTCTATTATATATATATATAGATAGCGAAACTTACGTCTAGGTTGATACAGTCATTACCAGTGGTCCCCAAACTAGGCGGAGCCTGTATCTTGGGAAACCTATGTACAATTGTAACTTAAAAGGAAAATAATAGTAAGTAATTAAATCTAACAAAGTGCGTTGTAGCTGCTATTTAAATTAATTTAAGAATTTATTTATTACCTAGTGCATATACTACTATACTACCGAAATATTATTGTCTAAAAGGTATAATTAATTCTGTTTGTTGATAATCTAAAGTGCTGAGCCAATTATGAATTATGGTTTTAGCTTCAAATACTGTCAATTTCTTTATGTCGCAAAATTTGATAATTTGGTTATAAATTGCAGAATAAGCGTAAGTAGGAAATCTTCTAGCGAAAGTAGTTTTAGCTGCTGGAATTGGTATTTTAAAGACGCGTTTCTGCAATAAGAGGGGGTACTCATCCAATTTGAGAACTTGGCTGTGAAGGCTAAGGGATGCTTTAGGGCTCCCGCACACGACCGAGAATCGGTGACCGATTTTTTGTCGACATCCCGCTCTGACGTGTTATCACCTGCATCTTCCCTCCTTGTTCTGGCCGATAATCGCCCACCGATTCTCGGTCGTGTGCGGGAGCCCTTAGCGATGTACAGCTGCCGAACCCGCAAAACCTGAGCCTCTTGATACAAAGTGTTAGTGGGGAACCTAAATGGTTTTTTTAACATTACTTTCAGAACTCCACGTTGAGCTCTTTTTAAGGCAATCAAGTGAGTCTTTGCGGCGCCTCCCCAAATACCTACAGATTATATCCAAGTATTATATCACAGTCTTGGGATTATATTTAATTTCTTCTGGCCGTGGTCAGAACCCGGATGGGTGGTTTAGTAGCGGTTGGTTACAATCGGTCCATAACAGTTGGTGTACGCTGGCTGGCCCAGCATTTGCGTGCTTCGGAAGGCATGTGAAGCCCAGGCATTGCCCGTGGTACCAACTAATGATAGTAATCGTCAAGCCAAGTCAGAGGCCATTTGGCGGCTTGAAAACAATAATAGTCAGGGTCAGATGGCAGTCGATCGATTCTCCTTGCCAACTCCGTAAAAAACATTGTTAAAATCGATCAAGTGCGAGTTTGACGCGCGCGCCGTGGGATACTTTTAGTATGTTTAGAAGCAACAAAGTCCATTTTTAGGACCGCAAAACTAAGTCTGTTTGTAAAGATTTTTTACAGATTTCTAAAAAACTGTGCTACTAAGAGATTTATGTTTCAGTAATATTTAAGAGTACTAACAGACGATCGGATCGGACTGCTCTGAGTTTAGCTCTGGACCACGATTGTGTCCAATAGCGTTGCAGATTAACCTTAGAGTACTAACAGACGATCGGATCGGACTGCTCTGAATTTAGCTCCGGACCACGATTTTGTCCAATAGCGTTGCGGATTGAACCAAACGACAATTTTGCTATTGGGCAAAATCGTGGTACGGAGCTAAATTCAGAGCAGTCCGATCCGATCGTCTGTTAGTACTCATAGACTATATAATACTAACGTATAAGATTAACCCAAACGACCATTTTGCTATTGGGCAAAATCGTGGTACGGAGCTAAATTCAGAGCAGTCCGATCCGATCGTCTATTAGATACTTTAAATATACTCGATCGACTGATTAATTCAGATTTTTCAGAAAACTTCAGTGCGACTAAAGAATACTATACTCCCTTCATCTGTATGCATGATGATGGGGTTGTGACATGTTGGCAGATGTCATCCCCTACTAAAATAAATTAGCAAGGTATCTATTCCGAGCGAAGCAAGGAGGTCCGAAATCTTTGCCCTATACTTACTTTCAAAGCTTACTTTTCTGGATCAGCGGCACAGATTAAATAATAGTCTAGCGGCGCTACCGGTGAACTGAATCGTTATCGATTCTCTTTTTTCTTCTTGTATACCTACTAGCACCACCAATTCAAATTAGCAGCGCTTCACGCGGCGACCGTGGGCGCCGTGTCCGTCTCCCCAGCAACCCATGCGAGATATGGCCAAGTGGCATACACCAAAATTTAGTGGAAATTGGTTCATTCCATCAGTAAAGTGTCAGATTCAGTGCATCAAAACTGATGACACTACGAGCTGAAAACTTTGGGTGGCTGTAGAGACGTCTCGTCAGCCAGCCCATTCTATACAGGGAAAACTACGAAGATTACATAAAAGCAAAATAGTTCCACATTTACTGCATGTCTAGTGCAATTGATTGTAAAAAAGCCGAATCGAAAATGTCCATATGGTAGGAGCCCTTCATCAATAATTATGGGTGGCTGGAGAGACGATTTCCCAGCCAGCCCATGTGATATCTCGGAACATATAGTAGGTAGGAAGATAAAACAAAGCTTAATATTTACTACCTACTCGGAATAGTAGGTAGCAAATATTTCAAAATCCTAGCTCCACTAACTTTTGAGATATTTGTATTTTTTCATGGGCTTGCTGGGGAGACGTCTCGCCAGCAAGCCCATGCTGTAACTCAAAAAGTACTGCACGTAGAATGCTGAGCGATATACCAATAGAGAGTGCATATTTGATGCAATAAGCACCAAGAAAAGTGAGTCCCTAGGTCTTACGGTTTCGGTGCTAGAAACAAATATCATTTTCCCGCCGAAAATTTTGAATGCATGATGTGAAGTGCGACGTTGCCGTTCTGTGCAACTCTACATGTTGCTGTTAGAGCATTCAAAAATCAATCTTGTATCCTTATAGTTAAAAGGTACTGTAGACGCACGTGTAGATTATTTGTAATTTGAGAATAGTTCGGGAGACGGTGTACTTAGTAAAAGACTGATTGGTTATCAAGAAGTTTTTATTTATTTGTGGACGACATGTTAAGAACGAAAGAGATAATATGTATTTTAGCTAACGTGAAGACTAACTGGTGCCTCAATCTCTTTTTAGCAACCGTGACAACTGTATTCTAGGAGGAGATGTAGGTTTAATGGTCTCAGTAACAAACTAAAATTTTTAAAGTATTCTTAAATTGTTCTGTAATTAATAAGTTAAGAAAACTGATTTATTAAATAAATACGTGAGCCAAAATACATATTATGTCTTTTGTTCTTCACATATTGTCCACAAATAAATAAAAACTTCTTGTTAACCAATCAGCCTTTTAAGTACACCGTCTCCCGAACTATTCTCAAATTACAAATAATCTACACGTGCGTCTACAGGAC
Source organism: Athrips mouffetella (assembly GCA_947532105.1). NCBI lineage: Eukaryota > Metazoa > Arthropoda > Insecta > Lepidoptera > Gelechiidae > Athrips > Athrips mouffetella. The sequence continues at coordinate 9,826,175 of OX383968.1, forward strand.
CTCTTAACTATTAGGACACAAGATTGATTTTTGAATGCTCTAACAGCAACATGTAGAATTGCACAGAATGGCAACGTTGCACTTCACATCATGCATTCCAAATTTTCAGCGGGAAAATGATTTTTGTTTCTAGCACCGAAACCATAAGACCTAGGGACTCACTTTTCTTGGTGCTTATTGCATCAAATATGCACTCTCTATTGGTATATCGCTCAGCATTCTACGTGCAGTACTTTTTGAGTTACAGCATGGGCTTGCTGGCGAGACGTCTCCCCAGCAAGCCCATGAAAAAATACAAATATCTCAAAAGTTAGTGGAGCTAGGATTTTGAAATATTTGCTACCTACTGTTCCGAGTAGGTAGTAAATATTAAGCTTTGTTTCATCTTCCTACCTACTATATGTTCCGAGATATCACATGGGCTGGCTGGGAAAACGTCTCTCCAGCCACCCATAATTATTGATGAAGTGCTCCTACCATATGGACATTTTCGATTCGGCTTTTTTACAATCAATTGCACTAGACATGCAGTAAATGTGAAACTATTTTGCTTTTATGTAATCTTCGTAGTTTTCCCTGTATAGAATGGGCTGGCTGACGAGACGTCTCTACAGCCACCCAAAGTTTTCACCTCGTAGTGTCATCAGTTTTGATGCACTGAATCTGACACTTTACTGATGGAATGAACCAATTTCCACTAAATTTTGGTGTATGCCACTTGGCCATATCTCGCATGGGTTGCTGGGGAGACGGACACGTGGGCGCCCATTGTGCGCATGCCCGCGCGACTGCGTTCGCCATCTTGGTTATTGACATGAAGGTTGTATGTTATAATCTCGCACATTAAAAATTGAAAAAGTGATTAATAAATACGTTAAAAGGTCCCCAAGTGTTATTATTTGTTATAATAGAGAAAAAGAGAGAATCGATAACGATTTAGTTCGCCAGTAGAGCCTCAGTATTTGGCAACCCGAGGCGCTACCGCCGAACTCAAACGTTATCGAGTGTCTCTTTTTGTCTATACGAAAAGAAAAGAGAGATTCGATAACGATTGAGTTCTGTGGTAGGGCCTCCGGACAGCATTTGGCCTGACCTCGTACTTATACGTTAGTATTATATAGTCTAAGCCTCGTACAGTACAAGTCCATTAGCGTGCATGATGTAGGGCACGCTGCGCATGTTGCGAAATGGATCATAGTTTGTGGTGCCACAACGCACTTCACAGATATATCAGCTTCTCGCGCTCGGCTCTCCATCGATTCCCGGTGGGGACAGTGTGAAACAATAATCCCATTGTACGACCTCCTCCCCAGTTTGCAGGATGAATCACCTGATTGTCCGAAAAGTTAGATGATTCCGTGCTTCGGAAGGCACGTTAAGCCGTTGGTCCCGACTTCTATCTACGGATGTAGTCGTTAATGAGCCATGTCAGAGGGTTTTGGGGGCTCAACAACTCGGACACCAGGGTTTGTGAGGTTGGTCATCGACCTGGTGGTTATGGTTACGCACTACGTCCGATCCGAAACCGATCTGAGCCCGTGAAAATAAGAATCAATAGTGAAATCGGCTTCCGTCATTCGATTTCACTATTGGTTCTTATTTTTATCGGACGAAGTGCGTAAACACCCTAAGGCGCTGGTCTAGTAGAAAACGTTTGGCTCTTGATCTGGAGGTTCTTGGTTCGATTCCCTACCGGTAGGTCCAGTGCCAGCCGCAACGCTAGGTGACTACTGTACTTCCCATCTACGTTGTACCAGCAGAAGCTGGAATTCTGGAGGGAGCTCCCTGTCCTGCAGTGGATGTTTCATGAAATGTTATGAGGTCAGAGACGTTAGTTAACTATTATTTAATCTGTGGTCAGGGACACTGGCAAACAATAAATCAAAAATTCCACATTTTGATTAGAACATAGCAAGATGAATCACCTGGTTGTCCGAAAGATGATTCCGTGCTTCAGAAGACACGTTAAGCCGTTAGTCCCAGCTATTATCTACGGAAGTAGTCATTACATGAGCTATGTCAGAAGCCCTGGGCGGCACAACAAATCTGACACAAGGGTTTGTGAGGTCGTTCATTGATCTTCCCACACAATATGATGATGATGTGCTTATTGGGTACCGACCGGAGCCAATGCTTTTTAATATTGTTATTTTTAGGGTTTTGTCGCACCGGCCGAAAAGAACACCTGAACATCCCTGGCCACCCGGGAAAACACTAAATAGATTGCGCATAGGCACTAAGGTAGGGAGATGCAAAAACAATCATGGCTATTTAGAAGCCCATCATCATTATCATACTCGTATAGGTTGGGTTACGCTACAAACGCCCGCACATCAAGCTTGACACATTGGACTTTGTACCGTTTTTATTTCAATAGACGAACGGGCTAGAGTCGCACTGCGAGTGTCAAGCTTGATCTGTCGTTGACTGTACCTTTGCATAGATACATGTACGTTTTAACATGATTAGAAAGGAAATGTTCTTATCTTCAAACAATTAATAATTTTGATACATACATTGTTTTTAATCTGCGGGGTTTCTGTGGGGAAATTCTGTTTTTATTTCTGTATAAATTCAGGGATTTAGATCATGGGTTAAGGCCACTCCATAACTTACGTATAATTTAGATTGTAAATCAAAGACGATCCCCACATTCCGATCCTCCTACTAATCCGATTATGAGTGAGGTATGGAAATTGTATAAGTAAGTAGGTCTGTAACTAACGGACCAGTCGGACAGAGTTAAATAACAGTACCGCAGCACTGCACTTAGTTTCTCGCGACTTGCTAGTGTCATCATCATAACGTTTAAGTTATAAGATTGATGACCGACCTTAGGAACCCTGGGTGGATGTTGAGCCACCCAAACCCTCTGACGGAATCAACGGCTTAACATGCCTTCCGACGCACGGAATCATCTTATTTTTCGGACAATCAGATTTTCATTCTGGATGTACTTACAAGACTAGGGAAGTCACAGTGATAATTATTTGACAGTGTCCTCAACTAGAATCGAACCCAGAAATTCTGGTTCGAATATAGATAACATGCCTAATAGGCTATATTTGAGTGCTTTATTCTTTGCGTGCGAAGCCACTGGGCAGGACGCTAGGTGTTTTATAAAAGGCCTGTTAGGTGTTTCTCTCTTTTTGCAAGACTCGTCTTCTTCGACTTCTAAAATAATAATAAAAAAGCATTTGAAGCTTTATTGGTGAAATTGATTAATAATTGACGACGATCTTATGCTTGTTGTTTGCCATGAGTTCGTTGGTGCAATCGTTGAGGTGAGAAGCTAGCAAGCATTCGTCGACGATGCGAATACTCGACTCGATGCAACGGTCAACATTCTTCTCAAGTTTCTTCATCAACTTTGTGTCTTTAGCGTAGAATTTGCCCACTAAAGTTATTAGGTTTACTGAAAATAAATAGGTAAGTACAGTAATTTAGATATTTAAGTAACAACTTTAATTTATTTCCTATCTTTTCAACACAATTTTTTATTGTATGTGAAATAGAATATATCAAAATTTACAAAAGCTTACACATTTACTGTCGTTGTAGAAATGTTGTAAAGTTCCGCTTCCGCTGTAAAGCTAAAAAGTGGAATTCTCTGCCTGCGTCTGTGTTCCCGAGTTCATATAACCCGAATCTATTCAAGTCGCGAGTGAATAGGCTTCTTCTGGGCAAGCTCGTTTCATCGTCGACCTCATCTCTGTCTTCAAGACTAGATCGAGGTCAAGAGTAAGCCCATTGACGATTAAAAAAAAAGTTCCAAGTTAAGCCACATTCCATTAATTTTTTAGTTTAAGCGTGAGCCGTCTTACACACAAGTCTCAAAAATCTACGAGATAGTGTAAGTAACTAATGAATCTTTGCCATAAGGCGAGATTCAAAGGCGAAACTAAGCAAGAAAACATGAGAAGACTCACAAATGTCAAAATTGTTATAGAACTTTGACATTTGTAAGACTGACTAGTTTCGTTTCTTAATCTCTGCCTTTAATGCTTGTGGCAGTTTACCTACTTTTATTTATTTTTCCAGCTTCTATGACTCCGTTCCTCTTTAGAACGCAGGCTATAAGGCATTCTCCATGAATAGGCGATTCCATTTTTGGAGACAACCGCCTTGTTCTCCTTTTGTCCTTCGCTTGCACCTCCTTCAGGCATTCCGTCATGTTCTTTTTAAATAGCTGAACGTGCGCAGAAACTTCATTCGGGAAGCTACTGTACGACCAGTCTGGATCGCGGTCTTCTTTTGAAGCTTCATTTTTGTGATGGTGCACAGCTAGTAAAATATTTTAGCCGGTATAGTAGGTATTACCACAGGTATTACTGTTTTCTTTGGATTTTGCAAATACCTGCTTACTTAACATTAGAATAAGAAGAGAAACTGAGGACTACTTGGCGCCACCACAGGGACTGATAAGAGCTGAATTACCTCCCTTTCTAACAAAGGGCAGAATGCGCGTGCTAGAACGGAGCGGATTCGCGCTGTTTTACGTTTTACGCTCATTTTTGCATTTTTCTCAAAATATGCATAATGTATTGAATAATGTGCAAAAGTCTTGGCATCATAGATTAATGGGTACTTAAGAAAAACGGTTTAAAAGCAAAAAGCAGAGGTAACTTTGGATTTTTTTATGGCGTACAAAATATATTTAGGTAAAATATTTAGGTAGTAAAATATTTACTAATCGTGTTTCGGAGTCGGCCATATTCTTGGAAAGATGCTTAATTATCACATAATTTTTTTACGGCCATATATTCATCACTATTTGTTAAAAACCTGCTCAAGTGAAGCGTATTTAGCTCTTATCAGCCCCTTAATTAAAAGCAGGCCAAGCTGGAAACTTGCGGCGTGACTTTCGCTCGTCAGTTTACAATTTTATAATCTGTGCTTTCGCTCCAGTGGCTATTGAATTAGGTATGGTAGAAACTTAGGTAGAAATATCCCAAGCTTGACCTCCCTTATTTATTTAGGCAGAGATTCCTCCTCCTCCTCTTCCTCCTAACCACTACTTAGCTCAATTTCGCAATTTTGTTTCAAGTACATTTATTCTGGAAAGTTGCTTGTATAGGAGAATAATGCGAATGGCGAATTAAACAACACAAAAATTTCCTTGAATCATTTATTTTACAAAGAAACTATGATTAAGTAGTACTACTTACAAAAATCAATCATAAAAAACGCAAAGTTTGTTTCACAAATTTATATTTGCGTTGACCTCTTTTATCGTTACATTATCATATCGTAATACAAGCAAAGTTATGCAACGGCAATAATGTGTTGGTAAACGATGCGCGCTCAAATAAAAAAAAAAAAAAAAATTTTGTGTTGGTTGAAACGCCGCCGTGTGAAAATGTTTTTTTATATATGTATACTATAAACTAAAATTATTTGCCGCTGCAAAACTACAAACTTTCTTAAATTCTTAATCATTTTTTTCTTACTCCCAAAAAGAAACTGAACAACTTGCCCAAAGAAATATGACTCCAAAAACGTAAATTTTTTTGATCTCATACAAAACCCTCTTTGAGTTTGTGTGACAAGGTCAAAAATTGTTTTCGTCTTTCAACCCATAATTTCTGAAGTTGTTCAATTTAATTATCATCATACACCTAGCATAAACCAACATTTTGATGCGCTCGATTGATTTTTATGCGCTAAGAATGTCTATGAAAAAATTGTTTTGCAGCTGCAAATTAACTTTGTAATGTCTATAATGCTGTTGCCGAGATATAATTCATCGAGATAAGAACTCCCACGGGCAGTGACATTGACATACCTATAAGTATATATCGTTTTGAAATTGAATGCGTTATTTAATTTTGCTAGCCATGTAAGTAATCCGATAACCTAATATATAAGTACTTAAAAAGGCAGTTTTACGACATATCCGTTGTAAAAAAAATAAGCATTATTTTAGGCTGTTACTAAGAACGTGAAACTTAACAACTTTTTACAAGGGACATAGGTCAAATAAGAAAAAAAAAATAAACTTCCCACAGAAACTGTATTTTGTATGAGAGAAAAAAAAAATTTTCGTATTTCGACCTATGTTCCTTAGAGAAAATTGTTCAGTTTTATGTTCAAAGTAGCACGCTAAAGTATTGCTTTCTAGTTTTTAACACCTTGTGTGGTGAAGTCGATACAATTTTATAGCATCTTCACCGTTTGTGATGTAAGTTATAGTTCGTCATGTAATTTCCTTTGAAGTTTATATTCCAAAACCGGGTCTATGTGTCCATATTCCTTCCCTGGCTTAAAACTCTTTTGTTTTACTGGAGTACGCGCTGTGACACAAAAATGGTTGACTTCAGTTCATTTGAATAACTATAGTGGTCTTTTCTTAATGAATAGCAAGTATACTATCGGTGCTAAAATCAAGTAAATACCGTGTAAATAATGTGAACGACTTAGTGATTCATGAATGAATTATAAAGTATTTAAAATACGGAAATTTACTTTGTATATTATACTATTGGATAGAGTATGGCGTGGCCAGTGGCTATAGCGTAGCGGAAACCGGTTCGATTGTGAAGTCCAAGCGATAAAAGCTAACCTTGTTTTTTTAGGTCACATTCGTTATCGCGGATGTATATTACATTTAATAGTTTTATTTAATATATGAACAACTATTATTTGTAGTCGTATTACATCATCATGGATTGTGGATGATAATATATTTTGTTTATACTATCCATCTCCAAGCATATCATTTTAAAAAGTGTAAGTTTAAATACGCAAAACCTCTCGGGGTGTAGTTTTACCCATGTAAGTGAACAACTTTTGTTCTGCAACATTGAAACGAAAATTGAAATTAAATTAAAAAATAAAATCTTTGCTTTTACATACAATTTGACCGGATCAGTTTATTTTTATTTACAAAAGTTGATTAGTTACATGAGTGGAACTACCACCCGAGATGTTTTGCTTATTTAGAATTACACGAAATATGACGGATTTGTTATAGTTAATCGTTAAAAATCTCGGATACTAAGATTTTGACGTTTATGCTACCTATGATTATCTATTGTACTCAAGGAGGTTTTAACCCACGCTACGCTAAAGCGAAGCGTTGTGAAGCGTAGTAAAACCTCCTTGATTGTACTTAATTTATTTGTCAAAAATCTGTCACATTACTCTCGAATAAATAAATAAAATGAAGATACATTAAAATATGAAATGCTAAAATTACTTTAACTAGGTCCAAGTAAAAATGGAAGTGTCGAAATAACGTAAAATTGTAAAGGCCGCTTAAAACAATTTTCAACATCAACTCGTTCGCTACGCTAGCTAATACTGTTACTTTAAATGTACGAGAGGCCGAGAGCCGATCTTACGAAATCGAATAATAGAAGGTCGGCTCCTCTGCCGTACCTCCGAAGCTCAACTGGTTACAAACCGATTGAATTTGTTTGATTGTTTGATTTCATTTTTGAAATAATCAATAATGACTTTTATACTACACGCGCAGTGTGACAAAGGCTATCTAAGTGGTACACACATTAAAAAACTTATACGGTATAAATAGATTACATCACCTTGTTCCAAAACTTATGAATAATTTACCCTCTGAATTGAAAAAATAAATAAATGAAAAAAATCTTAAATATTAACTAAAAATATTTTTTATGGAAAACTTGTAATCTAAGTTACCTAACTTATAATATCAACACTGCGCGCGCAAGGTTAACCTGTTTGCGCGCAGGTAGAAGGCCGGTTTTTGATAGTTAAGTTAAGATTATAGCCAAGGATTATAGCCCTCAAATTAGAAGCTACGCGACCGTCAATTCAAATATCGACCTTATTAATAGGTCAATAGCGTTTACATAAGAGTGCTCTTCATGGCTGTTTCAACCCAACCAACGATGAGACGGAATTTTGGCAAAAATGAGGAAAAACTTACTTTTTCGTATGAAATATAACAGATTAAAAAAAAAACGTATTTTCTATTCAAAGAATGTGTTTTTTTAATTTATTTGCGTATTTTTGTTGCTCTATTTAGTGTTAAGTTTTTTGTAAGTTTTTTATGTAAAAATTAAATAAATAAAATTAAAATAACACCAAAGTTTCGTTTTTATTGTTTCTAATTACCTGGTGCAAAGGTTGTCCATTTTAATTTGTAAAATTCAGATTTAAATAAATTTTGGTTTTGTTATTATCAGTTTATTTAAAAAACCGGCCAAGTGCGAATCGGACTCGCGCACTGAGGGTTCCGTACAAACCTGTACGTATACAAGTAACAGTTATGGTATTTTTATTGCTAAAAAACTTTATTATGTGATGTAAGTAACTATTTATATTCGAATTGATTGAATGAAAAGTAACTTGCGATTTACGATTAATGAAGTATTAAAAAAAAGTACTTACTAGATATCGTTCAAACCAATTTTCGGTGGAAGTCTGCATGGTAATGTACATCATATATTCTTTTTAGTTTTATCATTCTCTTATTTTAGAAGTTACATCGGGGGGGGGGGGGGGACGACACACATTTTACCACTTTGGAAGTTAAGTTTAGAAAAAAAATATGTGAGAAACCTCAATACCTATCCATAGATACCCCACGTATGGGTTAGATGAAAAAAATATTTTTGAGTTTCAGTTCTAAGTATGGGGAACCCTAAAATTTATTATTTTATTTCTATTTTTGTGTGAAAATCTTAATGTGGTTCACAGAATTCATCTACTAAGTTTCAACAGTATAGTTCTTATAGTTTCGGAAAAAAGTGGCTGTGACATACGGACGGACAGACAGACAGACATGACGAATCCATAAGGGTTCCGTTTTTTGTCATTTGGCTACGAAACCCTAAAAAAAAGAATTCAAACCAATTCAATCGGTTTGAAACCAATTGAGCTTCAGAATCGATTTCCTAAGATCGGATGTATAATCCAGTCAATCTACGAAAGTTTGTATGGAGAAAATGGAATAAATGCACATTAGATGATAATTTGTTAAATCACCAGTGACACATTCAAAATTTTTAAATCACAGTAATCCCCGACATAACGTTGATATTTTTCATACCAGTATAACGACGGTTAAGTTCCAAAAACGTCAATCTTACATTTTTGACGAAATCGACATTTTTATGGACATCGATTTAAAATTCATTTTTGCATGTCCTACCAAAACCGTCAATAATACAACCTAAAAATAACGCGAGAAATGAGCCGTGGAAATACCGGCTAAGTTCCAGCGCGTATATATTTCTGGAAATTCCGTCAATCTTACAGCAACGACGTGCGCACTCCACCGTTGATTAAGACTGACTGAAACCCGGTCGCCGGCGGCCGAACGAGCGGGCGCTTGCGGCGCATCTCAAACTGCATGTGTGAGAAAGAGACGGACTGTTTGTTGCAGATTTTTTCATTCGGTGGAATAATTTCATAACAAAACGGTTGTTTTTGATAGAAAAAATATTAAAAAGTGTTTATTGGTGATATTATGATAATATTTAAAAAGAACTGGTGAGTTTTGTTCATTTATTTAATGATTTTCTTGATAGTTTTGTTTGTTAACTGTGGGAATGTTCTTTTCTGTTGTTTTCGTTATTCTAACCTATCCAGAGTTAAATAAATTAATGTGTAACTAGATGTGTTCGCTGATTTTATTACTAATGAGTATTGGTTTTACAAACTTGAATATCTAAAGAAACGAACTGCTGTGAGAACATTTAGTATATTGGCTTGTTCGTAGATTCTGGGACCTGTGTGACAAGTAGATAGACGATATTTCTTTAAACGAGATTTACAAATGTAAAAAAACCGTCTATCTCTTAAAATTGCATGGATATGTTGGCGCAGTTTGACGGTATTTCTTTAGAGCAGAAACGCTGCGATTAAAAAATGCCTGTTTTCAATTCGTTTTTTTTTTAGGTAAAATGTCTCACCGGCATTACGATGGTGTCCGGGCTAGGAAAATGCTTTCTAAACTTGCAAGTCAAGATAATGACGATGAGATTTCTGACAAAAGTAAGTCTTATTTTCGATTTTTAAATTATATTTTGTGTTTTAATTTAAGTTAATAAAATAAAATTGATATTTTTCGTTTTAGTGAAGACACGGAGTCAAACAAAAAGCACTGCGAAAAATAAAAAGATAATGCAATTAACCCGTCTGCCAGTTCATCAAACGTGAAATTTTCAAATGATGGTCAAGATAAAAGTGGTGGAATTCCTCCCAAAAGTAAGAGATGATAAGTCATAATAAAAAATACTTTAAATAATCGACTTATTTCATAAGGGGACGTATTTATGATATTGATTGGTACGTCAATTGTTTTTTTGTTAATGCTTAAGCCCGCGTCACACAGAGACGGTAGCGGTAGCGTTCCGGGGCCGGTATTTTTTGTAAAGTATGAGTTCTTATGCACCCTGTCATATTGAAAAGCGGTCGCGGCGCGGTATTTTGTTCCCGCCAAACCGCCCCGGACCGCTTTACCGCTTATACCGCCTCTGTGTGACTTGAGCTTTAACGTTGTTTTCAGAAAAGAAAAAAAATCAGGCAAAAAGCATCACGGATAGTCAAACAAAAAGGCCAAAGGCCAATAGAAGGGCCTTCGGTTTCTAAAGAGCCGACACCATCTGCTAGTCCCCCAAAAGTGACGATGACTTCAAATGAACAACGCACGCAGTTGGATAGCAGTGAGCCTTCAGTTTCTAAAGAGCCGACACCATCTGCTAGTCCCCCAAAAGTGACGATGACTTCAAATGAACTACGCCAGCAGTAATTGGATAGCAGTGAGCCTTCGGTTTCTAAAGAGCTGACACCATCTGCTAGTCCCCCAAAAGTGACGATGATTTACACTGCCTCTTCTGCTACAATATGCCTTTCTATTATTTTCTTTTCTTACTGATAAATATATTTATTGCGAGTCAAATTACATTTTAATAGAATATCCTTAATATTAACAGCAAAAATTACAAATAGCATAAAAAATAATTGTCCAAAAATTAATCGAATAACCCGCCCCTGATCGTTCCCGGTGCAAAGGTGCCCATTACACTAGCTGCATTGCCGCGCTGAATGGCGACGGCTAACCTTTTCTTACTAAATTTTATTATTTAATTGTCTTTTTGAATTGTTTTGTTTGTATTTGTAGGTATATAAATGCCTGCTGCTTCTGTTATCTTAATTATAATGATTACTTTAGAGTATTTCTTAGTGAACTTGATCTCATTTAATTTAATCATTAATTTAATAGTTTCGTTTATTTTACTAGTCTCCTAGTGCCATTTTTCTAGTTTTTGATTAAACATTTTTTTCTTATGTACACGTTGTTTTATTTAGAAATATCACCTATCTCCAAAAATAAATTATATATATTGCATCTATTTAAACCAAAACCACCTAACTTACAATATTTCGAAAATCGTAAGGAATAGAAAAAAGCCGGGCTACCTATAATATTTCAACATTTTTACTATGACATCTAGCAAAAGTAGATTTGATATAACTTTTTATTTCAAGACATGAAACGTTTTTTTCGCCTCCTGTAAAATTTGTAGATTGTTAGATTGACGTTTTTGGATCTTAACCGTCGATAAGGTGAACTCAACTTGTATAGTATTTACCATGTTGCACAGGTCAGCTTACACTGGTACTTTAACAAAAAATGTGTTTTTAAATAATTGCCGGATTTAATTATTTATAGCTTTAAATAGCCTATATTACTATTAAAAATATGAATTCCCTAAATGTGCATTTAATGCATCCTCATATCGTAGATTGACTGGACTATGTATCCGACCTTTCGATCATAACGGAAGGTGGGGATAGATAGTCCTTTACTTACCGGCTTTTGTTGGACCTTTTTTAGGCAAGACGGCGTTACGGGTTATGACTGTATCTTTGTTTACTTTAACTTCGTGGATGGTGTCGACGCCAACCATTCGAGATTTTTCAGAAACTTCCCCTTGCGATGCTATTTCGGCATGGACAAGGGAAACAGCTACAAGAAAAGCAAGAACAAACATGTTGCCAGCTTTAGATGTCCAATGAACAAGTAAAATCTCGAGCCTTTTTTTTAAATTTAACGATTGTTAAGTTACGCCGGTTTATGGTATAAGTTTAATTGCTCCTTAATTGCAAGATTTTTTTAACAATCGTAAAAGTCTGATTGACTTGTTTGGTGCAGTTGTACCTAGATCAGCTGCCTACTGGTCCGGGTTCAATGTCCGGTCGGATATGAGAGATGAGTACCTCGGTATATATTTTTTCTGGAACTGACTGAACCCATGTGAATATATATGTATATGCCATACATCTTAGGATGTTCTCATGACAGGTAGGTGATTTTGTCACGGGCTCAAGGACTATAGTGTTAAGTAGTATATAAGTACCTATACTTGCAGTGCCCTATTCACAGGGTTTCGTGTGTGAGACTAGATTATAATGTAAAAACTGTACAACCACTCGAAAGCAATAAAGGATAATGATTATGTATAAAAAGCAATTTTATTTTTGCGGTAAAGTTTGAGAGGGTTTTCCATCCTAATCCATGCTCTGGTGTTAAATTCTTGAATGTCATTGCGTGAAAAAATATCACCCAATCAATTTACATCAGTCGGTAGATTATTTGTTGCAAAAGGTGGTGTTGTTGCAAAGTGAGGGGGGGGGGAAAACTTAGTTTTTTGACGGTTTTCTACTATTACACGGGACCGAATGATAACGATTACATTCGATGCAAAATTTGTGCTCTTTAATTTGATGCTACGTAACATTTCGCTAGGATGCACCGTATGGAAATTATGAGAGAGAAAGAGAGAGACCAAAAAAAGTCCCAGGCTGTCAAAAGTTGTCCCGAAATATTTCGTGCTACAATTTTTGATAATTACCTAGTTGCACCCATATACACAGCCCGAGTGGTTAGAGGGCTCGGCTCTCGATCCGGAGGTTCTGGGTTCGATTCCCGGTGGGGACACTATCAAACAAAAATCCCTTTGTGTGACCTCCCCAGTTTGGTTAGGATATTGCAGGATGAATCACCTGATTTTTCGATACGTTAGATATTTCCATGCTTCAGAAGGCACGTTAAGCCGTCGGTCCCGACTTCTATCGACGGATGTAGTCGTTAACGAGCCATGTCAGAGGCCTTCGGCGGCTCAACTACTCTTGGCATCAGGGTTTGTGAGGTCGGTCATCGACCTTGCGAACCACACGATATGATGATGATGATGACACACGATAAAAAATTAAAAACTACTGCACCACATTTTGCAACCCCCATCTTTGAAAGTCTACCAACTGGCGGATTTCTTAATTTCTCTCTGAAAACTAGAGCAGTTAATTTTTAAAAAAATTAAAATTTAATATCAGTTCTTTAAATTAAACAAGCAAAATTTTTAGATTAAATTATTCGTTTATATTCAACATTTACATACATTACTTAAAAATAAAAATTACCTATGATAATTACTTTGCACTTGTTATGTCTACATTTATCACATAAAAAGATATAGTCACCAGGAGCGAATGTATCAATGGGGCGGTACTTAAAATTAGAGTTTTCGCCGCGGCGCGGCGCGGTGCATTTATAATGCATCAATGGAGTTTTCAGAGCTAAGCCATATATTTTTTTTAGTCGCATTTTTTAACAAATTATGAAAATACCGTAGTAGACATGACAAAAAATGAAATTAAAATCGGCTAAGAAATACGGCCGATACTCGTATAAGCATTTAAACTATTAATACGCGCCGATTAGACAGAGATCCGACATGGACAGTGACGTCACATGTCATTACGGCCATATAAACCAAAGATTTTGGAAACTCAGCGTTTTTCTTACGTCAATGATATAAACTCAATGTTAAGTTTTGTTTGTTAGAAAGAGACAGAAACAAATCTTCGATGGCTTATATCTTTTTGAATTTTATAGTTATCCGAAAAATAGTTTTAATAAATTGTTTGACATGAATGAGAAAGAAACGAAATAGTTTGTAAAACGTTCTTTTCGTGAAATAATGTAGGTACTTTTTATTTATTTATTACTTTATTTATCTGAAAAAATCTGAAAAGTAATTTGTGGTCTACCGAGTATTCTGTTAAAAATCATTCAAAATTTCAAAATAGTTTCAATAAAAAGACACGCGAACATTGAAATTTGGTATGTTTTTATTTTACCAGAATACTCGATAAGCGCCATCTAGTTTTATACATTTCCGGGTTATGGTTTCTATAAGGGGATGGTTATCCTTTTATTGTTCGTCCATGTCGAAGTTAATTATTAAATTTTCTCCCAGAGACCATATACAGGGTGTTAATTTGATTGCGTGCCACAGCTCAGGGGCGGGATCAGTATCAGTAACTGAACAACTATTCCCAAGGAACATAGGTCGAAATACGGAAATAAATTTTTGACCTCCCATAGAAACTGCATCAGCTAGGAAGCTATGGATGGTCAAATTTGGATTTTCGTATTTCGACCTATGTTCCTTGGGAAAAGTTGTTCAGTTACTAATACTGATCCCGCCCCCCCTGAGCTATGGCACGCAATCAAATTAACACCCAGTATATTACTTTGTCTTTTAAATACAGTGTGAATATTCACTGGTTTTGCTCCCAAAGCCCAGTGATTCTACTCATGAAAACAAGCAACTTTCGTGAAGAAATAAATTATTACTCGAAAAAATGTTTGTGTCTCCCCATAGTAAATCGGTAACGTGATTGACTCATTTTGTACGGGAAGGCAAAAAAACTTTTTGTGCAAAACCAATGACGCTGTATTTGTGAGAGCTAAGCTCAGTAATACTAAACAAATTCAAATATTATCAACAAATAAAATATTGCACTGCAGATATCACTAGTTGCAAAAAAAATACTTTAAAGTTAAACCTTCTTTAAATCTTGACTTTAACTAGTTTTCTGCCACAGGCGGGTATCATCCGCCCACAAATGGAAACAAATTTACTTTAAGACCGCTACTGGCAGTAGCACAGAAAAAATAATAGTACTATCATACAGAAGGGACAATCTCCTTGCCCCCCGCTCCCCTCCCGCTCTTAACCCGGACAGTTGCACCGAATATGCAGCCTACGCGTGTTCTAATTTCAAATTTGCGCTCGTTCTATGTAGTGTCCGGGCAGTGGCAGTAGTCTTGTTAGAGCAAAAGCAAGTTATTCTATTTGCAAGCGGTCGACTGTACGTACAATCAAGAGCAGGTCAAGCGTGACACCCGCACTGCGACCAGCTTCTACGATGACTAACGTAAGAATGGTGTGAAGTCCAATATGATAAATGTACCGAAGTTCACAAAAGAGTCAGGTGTTACATAAAAAAGGTTTGAAGGTGGATGGGCTTTTGTGCTAAGTCTGCCTGGGGAAGGCCTGCCGCCCCCTTGCTTTTTTCTGCCGTGAAGCAGCAGAGTTTGTACTGCTGCGTTTCGGTTCGAAGGGCAAGGGAGCCAAATCACTGGTACATGAGACACACCATCTTAGTTCTCAGGGTAGGCAACGCGTCCTACTGTCTTGTTAGTGTCAATTATGCTACTAATATGACAGTGGGCGGTGGTAAACACTTACCATCAGGTGGCCCACGAGCTCGCTTGTTACATAAAAAAAAACAGAATCATAACTTAAAATTCATGTAAAATGTGTGAAAAGTTAAGATATTTCTGACTTTCTGTATGTAAACGATATTTTCTATGTGTGTATTGAGGTTACAAACCTGTACCTCGAGTAATTGATGATAAATCTTTTCTTAACTGAACATCTGTTTCGTGAACTTCGGTATAAAATATATCTTTATATTGTCCCGTGCGGTGCCGGCAAAGAATAGTACCAACCCATACATACCCGTGGGTGTCGTAAGAGGCGACTAAGGGTTAACTGGAGGATGGGCAGCAGCATCCTCCTTTGTATCTAACATCTTACTTACTGCGGTCACCTACAACCGCGGTCCATAGTGCCAGCCGTAACGCTAACAAGCGAGGTGACTATGGTACTTCCCCTCCACATTCAATTCTGGAGGGAGCTCCCTGTCCTGTAGTGGACGTTCATGGGATGTTATGATGATGATTGAGAAACATTTTACACAGGGTCATCCGCCGATCCCAAGCTAAGCAAAGCCTATAGGTATCAGAGCCTGTTATTCATACATAAATAGATAAATAACACTCAGACACTGAACAAACATAAGGATAAGCACCAGCGGCCCACGGCGTGACAGCAGGCTCACTACCAACCACGCAACGGGCTTTTCAATATGTCTTGATTGTACATAATATGAACTAAATATACAAACTTTACCTACCAATTACATTATTATTAAGCGAAATTACCTCATTACAAGTCTAACAATTGAGAGAGGCGACCCCTCTTGTTCGCTGTGTGAACCCTCTTACCCACGCAAGGACGATGCAGGGCTCTCTGTGGGAAAATTTATCCAATCCCAGCAGCCAGCCATTGGCGAGTTTGAAAAAGCCCGCGAAATCTGTCAGCGTCTTCAGACCGCCATCTTCTAATAAAATCTGGTGTAATGAATAAAAATTAAACAAAATTGAGTAATGAAATAAAAATAAATAATATGTGTTAAGAAGAAGTTGTAATACGTTCCTTCAGAACCAAAGTGGTGCTGGATAGCTATCCAGCACCTCTTAGCAGCTGCTAAGAGCAAAGGTGGATGACCTTTAAGAAGTGGAGAACTGATGACGTCATAAATTACAGAAAGTAGTGTGAAGGGCCTTGGAGTAGTGCGAAGGTTAGAAATGGTGTCAAGGCTATTGAAATTCAAACTCGCCAATTTCTGGATGCTGGGATTGGATAAGTTAGCCCATAGAGAGCCTTGCATCGTCTTTGCGTGGGTTAGTAGTTCACACAGCGAACAAGAGGGGACGCCTCTCTCAACTGTTAGACTTGGAGTAAGTTACAGGATCATAATATTCACAAGTCAATTATAATTTTTTACGATAGATTTACATACTATTTTATACAATACTTTATACTTACGATACTACACTTTTGATTGCGTTTTTTTATTTCAACTAATTACCTATTTTTATTGCTCCTAGGTCGCTGGTGATAATATATCTGAAAAAAAAAGAGTACAATATGGGTGGATGGTCGAATTGGAAAGAAAAAATTTAGTTTCCATAGAAATTATCGGCTGTGTATTAACGTGCCACCAAATTTGAGTAAATTTTTACCAAATAATATTCACCAAATTTTGTCTACCAAAATGGATGAATGTACACCAAATTTGCTTCTGGCACTTCGCCGCCAGCGGCCGCGGCACGCTCGCTCGGCTCGTCCGTTGTGGTCGCAAGATAACCGAACCGGTTACCCAAATTTGGTGTACGTTCAGCCAATTTGGTATACATTCATCCATTTTGTCTGAAGTGTATTGGGGTATAAAAAAATATTTTGGGAATCATTTAATTTGTTGCCGAAATTATCTCACTAGATAGGACGTTTTGTATGGAAAGTCATTCTTTTTAATTGATCATTAATATATTAAAATAAATAAAATAAATAATATAAATACTAAATTTTTTATTCAGATAATAACACCCTATTTACATGTGTTATACTTCTGCCAAACTGCAGAGCAGTTTGTTGGCAGAGGATACTCCCTTAAATTACCAGACGGGCAAATATACTTACACATACCCATTTACGCACGGCAGCAAGTAAGTGGAAACAAAACCAGTATAAGCTGAACCAGCGTACTAAGCCACAAGTTTCTGAATCCGGAGATTAGTTCAAGGTCAGAGTGTTTCCACTGACGTACAGCCATTCGTACTAATAACGATACAATTCATGCGTCAGATCAATTAGTTATTAATGATATGTTGTGTTACGATGCAAAGATTAGGTACATTACATTTTACATTTTCAATTTACTTTTAATTTCTTTTAATAAAAATCCTTTAGTTTTAGACTTGAACAAATTGAAAGTTTTACATTTTTCTTTAATTTCATACGGTATATTATTATATATTTTAGGGACCAAGTGCTTCCTACTTCTCTGTGCATAATAATTATCACCACACGCAGGCACCTCTAGCAATTTTTTACTAAGTTTCCTTGCCAGCATAGGGTGATTTACATAATTTTTAAATTCTTCTTTATTGAACTGCTCTAAAGCCAACAAAAACACCACCCTCTCATGAACCGGCAACATACGGCATTCCACGAACAATTCTTCGTAATCAGTTTTTTTACAGCGTTCTTTTGTTTTTTTATCTACTAAAAGCTTCATAAACCGTATCTAAATTGATTTGATCTTGTCTAAATAAGTTTTAAATGTCCTCCCATAGCTTGCCAGTCCATAAGAAAGGAGGGAGTCTACCAGCGCATAGTATAAAGTAAACAATGTAGCCCTATCTAATACAAATTTTAACTGGTGAAATTTTATAAGTACAGTTCTTAGTTTGTCACATAATTTGTTGATATGATTCTTCCAAGAAAAGTTGAAATCTGTTAATAAACCCAAATACCTATATTCTGACACAACTTCGATGCTTTTACATTGACAATTCTGCTGCACGCTGTGCAGGCACTCATATGTGTGGCCTATTATGTGTGGCGGACGGTTAACATGCCTGCTGTACGGGGATCGCACGTACATACATTTGGTCTTATTTATATTGATTACAATTCCATTGTCGTGTGCCCACTTTATGATGTTAGTAAAGTCCTCTTGGACTTTGTTTTCTATGACACTCAAATCTCTATCCGCATACAGTAGGCACGTGTCGTCCGCGTACATATATATGTTGCAGTTTCGAACTACATTGCACATACTATTGACATGCATGATAAATGCAATTGGGCCGACCACGGAACCAGTGGGGACTCCGCACGTGACGTGCGCAGGCGCGCCCCCGACGCCGTCAACGACAGTCTGCAGGGTTCTGTCCGTGAGGTACGCGCGAAGCCACCTATTCAACGGGCCCGCGATACCACACTCCTCCATAGCCTGAAGCAGCTGGTGGTGCCCTAAAGTATCAAAAGCTTTTTTGAAGTCTATGTACACCACCACCACCTGCTGCCGCTGTCCCAGACTCTCGTTGACGTCGTCCGCGAACCGAGCCAGAGATTATGTTAGTAATGTGGAAGAATCAATCTTTTCTCATCGATCCTGAGGATATGCATTTCAGTTAACGAAACTGTGCAACTTGCCCTAAGAAACATAGGTTGAAATACGAAAACAGAAATTTTGCCCTCCCATACAAATTTTTTTCCTATTATGCATTAACTTGAAGTGCACGTTCAGTTAACGAAACTGAACAACTTTTTTTTTGCACCGGAGGAGGGCATTTTTTTTTCGTATTACTACCTATCACGGTGTATACTCGTACACCGAGCTTTGAGCGATTATTATCGAAGGTCTGAAAAGTTTAGCGCGCTTCTCCAGTTACGTGGATTTGTGTCTGTATTTGATCATTTCATTTATTTATTGTATATTGTACAGTATGGTTAGATCTTAAATTTTTTAAAAACTGCATTCCGCGCACACTAGCGCCCTCATCAGAATTTAATTAATTTCTTTGAATTGGAGATCTAAATGAAAAATTGACGACCGATTAAGTGTTCTTTGTCAGGATGGCGTTATTTTAAACTATTACAATTAGCTTTATGTTATATCGTTTATTCAAAATTAACGCTATTCTGACAAAGAACACTTTATCGGTATTAAATTTTTCATTTTGGTCTCTAATTCAAAGAAAGTAATAAAATTCTGATGATGGCGCTAGTGTGCGCGGGGTGCAGTCTTAAGGAGCTGGTAAAATAACACCGAACCGGAGGATGCGCAGCAGCACCTTTCTGAGTATCGTACATCTTGCATACAGCAGCGGTCATCAACAACATCGGTCGCCAGTCGCTACGCTTAAGGTGATCCGTTTTCCATACAAAAATTCAAATGACTTGCATTCTTACGCGGGACATAAAATTCTGTTGAAAAACGAACGAAAATTTTTCGCTAAATAATACAAAAATACAGTTAATGTACTGAAAGTACTATTTTTGTTAGCAATTTTTGGTTCAATATTACGATTGTGGGCGTGCGGTCAAAACTGTACGGTTGTGCTTTGTGTGCATGTGTGAGTGATCGTACTCATGTAAACACGGACTGACGAGAGTAATTGACTTTAGTAGACATATGGAGATATTTTTCTTATCGAAATTGTTTTTAGGCGTTGAAGTTGCACGATGAAATTTACGCGAATCAACTTTTTGCACATATATAGTTGGTACTTATTGCATTAAAAAATAAAACCTTATATTTGCAGCAGTGGCTCCATCTAGTTACGTTCGGGGCTAAGCTGGCCGTCACAGATCACCTTAAAAGCGTGATGACTGTGGTAAATCCTCTTCTAAATATCGCGCGTTTTTGCTGGGGTTACTGTTCCTCCCTGTCCTACAGTGGACGTTTCATGGGATGTTATGTATGTATGTGATGTAATTGTCGCAGGAAAATTGTATAGTTCGTCGTTTTACAAAAAATTCAAGAAATTTTTAATTCGTCGTTTTTACAAAACGGGGCGTAACTAGTTTCGTCATAAACTAACTTACCTTAGAGTGGCTAACGAAAATAAAATGCGCTAAAATCGAAATGTTCCTTATTCATTGTAGGATATAAAAAAACTCTTAATGATGTCAGTTACATTTACGTCGCTTCACAAACAAAGTGGCGCCATGTGGAAAAAAAAGAAGCTAAGATAAAAAATTCAAAATTTGCGGACCGTTTACAGTTTGCTAGTCGTTTGTAAATGTCGAAGTATACGATTCGCCTGCGATATATCGATATATATGTCGCAGCCATATCGTAGAAAACGCCGGATTGCAATCGGCCGGCTATTTTACATAACGGTGTGGTCGTCGTTTTACATAACGGCGGCGCCATTTCACAAAAAAGCGCGTAATTTGTTTCTGGCACTTGCCGGCTACTCCCGAGTTGCGCTTGCATCGCTCGCTCGGCTCGTGCGTGGTGGTCGCAAGAAAACCTAATCCAACCTAGCCGATCGGTTAGGTTGGGTTTACCTTAGCTAACGAATCTAAAATACAATCTGGCGACGCTCAGTGATTGCAATCTGCCGACGTTGTTAAACATAATGGCGCTCGTTTACATTTGGCCGGCCGATTGTAACCCAGTGTGTTCCACGATTTGGCTGCAACATATATATAAAATAGAGAGTAGACACCCAGATATAATGATTACGTACTGTGCGCGGGCGGGGGCGGGGGCGCGGGCGTGGTGTCGGTGTCGGTGTCGGTGTCGGCGGCTTGCGGCTCGCACGCGGGGCAGGTGGGCGCGGGGCGGCGCGCGGGCAGGGCGGGCGCGGGCCGGCGCGACACGCAGCGCGTGCACACCACGCGCCCGCAGCCCCAGCAGTGGTGCTACGGTAATAGCCGGTTGTTACACGGGGGGTAAGCGAGACGTGGGACGTTACTCTACACACTAGATATTTTTGTCGAGTGAAACCATTTTTAAATTGTTATTGTTCATTTGTCCCGTGCGGTGCCGTAAGAGGCGACTGTGGGTTTATAAATCGGAGGATGGGCACCAGCGTCCTTCCGTATATCGTACATCTTACACACTGCGGTCACCAACAACCGCGGTCCATGGTACTAGCCGTAACACTAACAGGCGTAGTGACTAAAGTACTTCCCTTCACATTATTCCAGCAAGAGATGGACTTCTGGATAGAGCTCCCTCTGTCCTGTAGTAGACTTATTATGGGATGTTATGATGATTGATAATTTAATCCACGTGGAATGTGAAATTATTACTATGCACATACGAAGCGACTAGAATTATGAACTGGATGATACACAACAAGACCCTTTTGCATATCGTCCCATCTCACATACTGCGGTCTCCAAAAACCACGGTGCGGACTATGATGGCAATAACAATGCTAACAAGCCTGGTAATGATGGTACTACCCCGCCAATTTATACCACGCATTTATTCTGAGAAATTCTAGAAGATACTACCTGTCCAACAGTAGACTTATAATGGAAAAATGATGTGACAAAGAAGGTAAGTAAACAATTACTGCACTATAGAGATATTTTTATCAAGTAAGAAATTTGAGGTTGTAATAGATAGATAGATTGATTCTTAATGAATCATTTCTATACTGGAGTGAGTAAAAAATTTGAAAACAATACAATTAAACAATTGACAAAAAAGAAAAATTTCACTGTATTCGCTCAAATGCAAACGTTATCACATTAGGTAATTTGTATTAACATTTTATAATAACAATAGTACAACTATCAGCAATCATCTACTCTGTTTCGAGCCAGGACCAAAATTCCTTAACTTCTATGATCGGAAAGAAATAGTCAAGTCAAAGTATACTTTATTCATATTAGGATTCTTTGATCACTTTATGACGTCAATTAAACAAAGCTATGTCACTTTACAAACAAAATGGCGTCATGTGGAAAAAAACCGGCTAAGTGCGAGTCGGACTCGCGCACTGAGGGTTCCGTACCACCACATAATCATAATTGTATTAGTTGAAATTTCAGTAAGTTAATGTGTTTTTAGAGTCTGACACGCGCTTGACCAAATTTTATTATTTGTTGTTATTTTATAGCTTATGAACTATAAACATACAAATTTTCAAGTTTGTAAGTGTTCTCGTTTTTAAAATAGAACTAAAACAAAAATCGCCTCTGCGACCATCCAACTTGACCCCTCTCTTATATGAATGTTCTTGAAACGGGAGCTCACCACAATTGGTTACCATTAGTTGTGAGTAAAGTTGTTTTATTTAATGATTTCAGACTTTTCCCTTTATTTGTACTGTGAGACCTAGCTTCTTGCCAAATTTCATAATTTTAGGTCAACGGAAAGTACCCTGTAGGTTTTGCTTTTGACAGGGAACCCTGTCTTCCATGCTCGGTCGGCCGGATCGCGCTGACGAAAACCGATCACAAATAATAAAATTTCACGATTACGTCCCTTTCCGAGCACAATTGTCGCTAGAAGAAAGTGGCGCAATTACAAAAAAACTATTTGAGTTCGTATACGATCGTTACGTCACAAATTATTAGTGATCGTATACTCGTACAAGAGACTTTTTGGACAAAAAATAGTCTTGATTTTTTTTTCTAAAGGCAAGAAGTTTGTTGAATATTATGCTACAGTTATAAATGAGGTATCGTTGTAAAGTGCATTCAATAATGAAGCTAGTGATATAATAAATTTAAAAAAAGCTTTAGTCAATTTTGAAAACATGAGTTGTTGAAGTTTCGCTAATAGCCATGGCGTGACCATACTCGTAATCGAAGAATACTAAAAAGCATGCATCCAAAATCAAAGCAAATAAAGTTGAAAACAAAGTACAGCCTAAGAGGCGTCGATTAAGTCAAAAGGCAAAAAGTTTAATAAATATTGCGCTACATTTATAAATGAGGTATCGTTGTAAAGTGCATTAAATAGTGAATCTATTGATATAATCAATTAAAAGTTGTCTCAAAAGTGTCATAAGTTATTGAAGGTCAAAGGTCACAAAAAATAGTTTTTCGCTTATATCTCGGTTTCTATAGCTCCAATGATGTTAGTATTTGTGGAAGAATTGTAGAGCATAAAATTTGCGACAAATTTAACTTTGATCTTTTTTTTGTACGCCCAATCGTTTTTGAGATAGAGGGCGGAAAGCCCGCAGCGCTCCGCCATACTCACTGCAATGCAAGGTCAACCAATTAACCAACAATAAATAATTTAAATCAGTGCGCGAGTCCGACTCGCACTTGGCCGGTTTTTTTTTTCCTTATTTGACTGGATAAAGACTTATATTTACACACAGACTACAGGGTTCCCTGTTTGAGTGTTACAGGCACGACCCGCTCATGCCCCGCGTTTTTTTTGCATAAATGTATGGAGATGAGGACATAAAAAGCCATATCTTTTGATTGCGTCGTTGTAAAAAATTTAAAATTTCAGATCTTGTGTGGTTCATGGACCCTAACATATGGTATTAATTTCAACCTGATACCTTTACCCGTTCGTGAGATAAAGGGTCTTGACAGACAGACAGACAACAAAGTGATCCTATAAGGGTTCCGTTTTTTTCTTTTGAGGTACGGAACCCTAAAAAGAAGAAAAATACCTAACTAGCTGGTGCCGGCGACTTCGTCAGCGCAGGTTTATAAATTGTAGCCTATGTGTTATTCTGATTTATAAGCTATATTATTGTAAAGTTTCATTAAAATCCGTTCAATAGTTTTTACGTGAAAGAGTAACAAGCATCCATCCATACTTACAAACATTCGCGTTTATAATATTAGTAGGAGTAGGATAGTAGGAAGTAGGATAATGAACCAACCTTTCTGCTGAAATGGTCAAGGGGCGTAGAACAGCTGCACTCTGTGACGTTTTTGAGGCTTTTCCAGTCCAACGCGACGGTATTCACTTCACTCTCCAACTCGACTATATTTGCTGGTATTAGGTCGTCCGCTTTCTGCAAAAATATTAAACAATTTATAGAGCATACATATTCTGCACGGTTTACTTTAACAATTCATTTTATTTTCGTACTCTTCGTAAAAAATAACTCTGGCTGTGACCGTTAATGCGCAGAAGTCAAAAAATTCGTCGCGGGGGAAGCGGCATGTGGGGAGGAGGCGAGAAAATCGTTCATTGGCTCTCCGCCTGTCACCCATGCGCAGAAAATAACCGTCAGAGACAAACTTATCCTGCACACACCATACAACACATCACAAAACTAGACAACGTTCTAATAGTATCATAGGTCGAAAAACGTGAAAATTTTTAGTCGTCCGTCATTAACGGCGCAAGAGTTTATCATGATCATATCAGCCGAAAGACGTCCACTGCTGGACATAGGCCTCCTCTAAAGATTTCCATGATATCGGTCCTGCGCTCCTCGCATCCAGTGGTTCCCCGCGACCGTAACTAGATCGTCGGTCCACTTACGTCTTCCGGTACTTGATCGCCACTCTAGAACATCAAGGGGTTACAAAGCCATTTTTGAGCAAGAAAGGTATTGTATTCGTGAAAAAAAAAAGTTCTTCAATTTTCTCAAAAATGTGTTCTATATCACATAAACATCATAAAAAGCAAGTCTCCCAAAAATGTCCGTCCGTCGGTCGGTCGGTCTGTCCGTCACGCTTTGGCCTAGCGGCTAAACGAATAGTTCGATTGACACCATATTTTAAATTTAAGATTTTCTTGTAAATTCATCGAAGGATACTGAGTGGTTTATTGCTGGCTCTCTTTTTGAGGGTAGCTGTCATACAATGGAAATGAAAAATTGCGATTTGCTCAAAAACGGCTCAAACCACCTTGATGAAATTTTGCATGACCTAGACTCTCCATGTAAGGTATCTTTCGGCAGTATCCATTGGTATGTGGAAGTTCATATAAGGGGTGTTCCCTTACTACTAAAATTTAAAAATGTGATTTACTCAAAATCGGTTACAATGAGCTTATTTTAATGCTTCAAATTGGAATTCTAAATTGGTTATGTACCTGACTGCGTATTTCATCATTTTTACATAAATCTAGTATAGGTAAGTTTGTATTTCCATATTATTTGTATGGAATTACAAACTTAAGTTTGCACTTGGTCCTTATTTACTCTTTGCTATCCGCAGCCCTTTATAATCTAGTAGTTATAGCATTCGGCTCTTGATCCGGAAGTTCTGTGTTCGATTCCCGGTGGGGACTTTCGTATATCGCGAGAAAGTAAGTGCAGTGCTGCTGTACCATTTATTTCAACCTATATTTCTTAGGTAAAATTGTTCATTGTTCAGTATAGCGTAAGTATTCAGTCACAGAATACATAATAGTAAACTAACGTGTAACTCAGTGTTGAGTGGTAGCTTTGCTGGCTTGTGTGACTTCAGACTTGTGTGGCTTGTGTTGCGAGGTGGTCTCTTAATCGAGTGGTAATGATGCGACTGGGTTGGCACCCATATTATAGACCGAGTGCCTACTCGTACCTCGGTGATGAGTGGTATCTTTGCTGGCTTGTGTGGCGTGCCTTGCAAGGTGGCCTCTTTGAGCGAGTTGTAATGACGTGACTAGGTTGGCAACTATATTACTGACGGAGTTCTGTCCTACTCGTACCTCTGTGATGAGTGGTATCTTGGCTGGCTTGTGTGGCGCGTGTTGCGAGGTGGCCTCTTTGAGCGGGTGGTCGTGATTTGCGCACTCCAGCTCAGAAAGAGTGCCCGCTGATTCGTACAGCAATCTGCAACGTTACCAATGGGTATTTTAAAGTAAAAAACGGTCAAGTGCGTGTCGGACTCACACGGCGAGGGTTCCGATATACCTATAGTATTTAGTATAGAATAAGCTAAGCTATGATGTATTATAAACATAATATAGAACTACCAAGAAACGAACAATACTAAAGTTCTGTATTGGTGACGCATTTAATTTATTTCTTAAAATCGCAGCACTTCTGCTCTACCACCACCTTAAGATCCTTTAGTCGCCTTTTATGATACCCACTGCGCTATTCACACAGACAAGGTGAAGCAGTGATATTTACATCTTTATAACATCCCATGATACGTCCACTGCAGAACAGGGCGGTCCAGAATTCCAGTTTTTGCTGGAACAATGTGGAGGGGTACCATAGTCAACACGCTTATTAGCGTTGCGGCTGGCGACCGCTGCTGTTGTTGGTGACCGCAGTATGTAAGATGGTACAATACACAGAAGGACGCTGCTGCCCATCCTCCGGTTCCTAAACCTTAGTCGTCTCTTACGACACCCACGGGTAGAGATGGGTTGGTACTATTCTTTGCCGACACCACGCGGGCGGGACATATACATACTTATTATCAATCTGTAAGGAATCCGTCTTGGTTTCAATCTCGACTGTATCCAAATTGCCATTCTGGTAGTTCACCACCGTCGAGTCTTGTAATTTCTCGCACTTCTTTCCTGATAGTAGGTTTTTGAACGTCGATATTCGCTGGAAAGAGAAAACTCATATTTAAATAGATGTACTACCTCATTGACTACCTCTTTTAATTTTAGTTTTATATTTTCTTTTTGGTATTTCCGCAATAATGACACATATTGTTAAACTGCGGCCAAAAAGTTGGGTATCCTCAATAAGGTTAAGCGATATTTCTCTCCTGGACAGTTGCTAGTTTTATACAAAGCGCAAGTCCAATCTTGCATGGAGAATTGCTGCCACCTTTGGGATGGCTCGGCCAAATACCAACTAGCCGCACTTGACTCGATCGATCGCAGAGCTAAGAAACTCGTTGGTGATGAGATGCTAGTGAAAACCAAGTTTCACAGCCTAGCCCACCGACGCAAAGTTGCATGTCTGTCGGTCTTTTACAGACCGTACTTCGGAGAGTGTGCCCAAGAGATCCATGAGCTTATTCCGCCATCCCTCTTCTACCAACGGGAATCCAGACGCACCGCAGGTTATCACCTATACTTGGTTGATATTCCACACATCCGCACAAAGCGCTTTGAAACATCCTTTATAATGTGCACGTCTAAGGAGTGGAATTCTTTGCCTGCGTCTATGTTCCCGAGCTCTTATAACCCGAATCTATTTAAGTCGCGAGTGTATGGCTTCTTCTGTCGTCCTCATCTCTGTCCTCAGGTCTAGATCGAGGTCAAGAGTAAGCCCATACACAGAAAAAAAAAAAACATATATTCGACCATTTGTCTATTACGGTTTAAACACTCTATCGTTGGCTTCCCCCCATCCAATCTCTCTTCTACTGCATTCAGGCGCTAGATCTATAAATTTTTTCTTGGCTCATTACACGGCTTGCGACCAGTAGCTACCTAATTTCCGCAACATAACAGCGCGGTAAGAATTAAAAATAAAAAAATTATTTCAAGGATAAAAAGTGCCACTATCGAAGTTGGCCTTACAATTTTCTCGATTAGTGCAATCAAATATTAAATCAGCTTACCTTAGTGAGGTAGTTGATATGTTGTTCTAGCGCGGAGGAATGCTCGACTGCCGCCGGCAGCAAATCTCCCAGGGGCTCCCTGGGGTGGACGCCGTTTTCATGACGACAGTACATCCCGCGCCAGAACCTGCACATGAGAAATGCTGTCGAAATTATGTAGCTTGATTAGAATGACGGCAGGACAGAACTATGCGTGCGAGCAGGACGGAACAATACCCCACGCAAAGAAATTTGAAGGAGGTTTTTGTTCTGAGACCCCACGCATCGTTCTGTCTTGCTGACATACTGCTGTCATTCTGATCAAGCTAAATTATTTTGACTGCAAAATACGCCAGTTGGTTCAGAATACGGACACATTCGTGGACAGTACGTATATGGATACGTCATAAATAGCCCGAGAAATTCTTTGTAGATGTACAGGGTGGCGCAATAGAACGTGCATATTTAAAAAAAATATAAAAAAATAAATACAACAGGTATAGTTAAAATAAAACTGAGGAATTGTTAAGTAAGAACTGAAGTTTATTTTTTTAAAATAACATCATCTAAATGATGACCCTCTCTACGACGGCACTCCTCTAACCGCAAACGGAAATTATTGAAAACTTTGTTCAGTAATGCTGGTGTGATTGCTGCCATTTCACCACGGATATTCTGCTTGAGCTCGTCGATGTTTCTTGGATTATTGCTGTAGACTTTGTGTTTAAGGTACCCCCACAAAAAAAAGTCAGGAGGCGTTAAGTCCGGACTACGTGGGGGCCATGGGATATCACCTCTCTTTGAAATCACTTTTCCAGGGAACATCTGTTTCACAACCGCCATGGAGTCATTAGATGTGTGACAAGTGGCTCCATCTTGTTGAAACCATGTCCTAGAATTCCTTATTCTTGAATTTTCAAGTTCTGGAGCCAAAAAGCCTTCCAACATAGCAACATAGCGTTGGGTATTAACAGTGACGTTTTGTCCACGCGCATTTTCAAAGAAAAACGGACCCACTATTTCTCTGCCCGAGATTGCTGCCCATACTGTCACTTTAGGACTATGCAGTGGTTTCTGATGTTTAAGTTTAGGATTCTCACTATGCCAGTAACGACAATTTTGACGGTTTACGAACCCATTCATGTGAAAATGAGCCTCATCAGAGAAAAGGATGTTGTCACAATTGGAAAACCGATTCAGCATTTCATCAGCAAATGCGAGCCTTGCTCCGAAGTCAGATTCTTTCAATTCTTGTGTTAATTGCAGCTTGTATGGATGCAATTTAAGATCCAACTTTAAAATTCGTTGCAAACTTCGTCGCGATAAGTGTAAGACGGACGATCTCTTGCGAGTAGACATTTGTGGTTCTCCTTGTACCGACTGCATAACTCTCTCAATATTGTCTTCGGTCCTAGATGTTCTTGGACGACCTTTTGCTTTGGGTTTAAACGTTGAGCCAGTCTCTTCGAAACGCTTTATCCATATTTTAATTAAATTAGCACTCGGAGCTTGACTGATTCGCCGTAGTTCATATTCAGAACAATATAGTCGCCTAATAACAACGTATGAACGAGAGGTCTGGTAAAACGCGCGCACGCAAAATGCGCGTTGCTTCCCGTCGAAGTGACTCATAGTAACTAAAACTCCATGAGCCCGCCTAACCAACGAGGTAAGGTTCCCCCCGCCAGCGCGCTTTCCACCCCGCCAAAAAAAATGATGCAATATGCACGTTCTATTGCGCCACCCTGTATAAGCACAGCCGCTTACGGCGCAAGAAAGAACATTAAATTCTTCGAGCGAGATAGGTCACGTGATACTACACTGCAACTATTCAGCGACGAAGCTCAATACATATTATATTACCACAGAGCAATTTAATACTGGCGTAAATACTACATACTGCATAATCAGTCTGCATTTGCAAAAAGGTGCCCAGTTTAAAAATCATTATGCAGTATTGTTTTTTCTCAAGAGAGTTCTCAAGTTATTCACTCGAAATCAACACAAATTGATAAGAAAACGGCCAAGTGCGTGTCGGGCCACGCGTAGTGTAGGGTTCCTTAGTTGCCTCAGAAATTATTATTGTTAAGCAAGTTTTGATTTTCATTAACATTTTTCCTCCTAACGAATGGCGAAGCCAAGCGCCTGATTGCTATTTCTATTATTTTCAGTATTTTGGCGATTAATGAAACTGTAACGACTTTTTAACTGTGATAGTTTTCCTTTTAAATTCATCACGTATACTACGACTGTGAATTTTATCACGTTTCTGATATCAACTTTTTAGCTAACACTTCACACCAACGACAAATGGCGCTTTTAAGCTAAATATTTCGCAAACGAATCCTCAAATCAAAAAACGTTCTGGGAATACTCAGAATATTTTTAAAAGACCTATTTAACGACACCGTACACGATGGAGTAGACGAGAAAAATTTTATTAATCGCCACTTATAACATTTTCAATATTTTATTTCACCACTTTGTCGGCGTGACTAATATGTATACCTACATCAAATTAAGTTAAGCTCGCTTCGGCACACATTAACCATATTTTTTTTATTGAGTAACAGATAGTTTAAAAACCCGTGGACGGAAAATCTATTGTCAATCTTGCGATGACGACGAGCCCAGAGACATAGAAGTCGTCATCTTGAAAGTGAGACATCAAAAATAAAGACTTTGAAGAATTCAAGATTTAGAAGATGATGATTCCACTGACTCACAAGAGCCATCAACATCTAGAGGTATAAAAAGAAATAAAAAGGCACAAAAGAAAACAAAGACACTAACTCTGCACTAGGATAACAAATCAAAACAAATAATAAGGTAAGTGTAAAGAAATTCTTTAACTTAATCATAATATTGATTGTTATTATTGATGACATATTATAATGACTTGTTTAATTCTTTCCTTTTACTTTGACGTTGACAGATAAAGACGTCTTTTACTTATATATATCTGTGAAAAGACTAATTTTGATCCATGAAAGAAATGAAAACCGAGTGAGCAACAGTTGGCTGGTAAGTGAACATGATGTGTATACGATTAAGATGATAAAGACTAAAAGATAGAGACGATACTGAAAGATTTAACAGTATTTTAGACGAGAGCCTTTTGGTGGTAGTGGTTGGAGTGGTTGGATTGGAAGGGCTGTTAGGAGATCCATCCTTAGGACCTTTAGGTCCGTCCTGCGTTCAGAGAGAAATCGGACGAATAGCGAGATGCTTCGTTAATGTAATATAGTACGAGTAGCGAGCTGCATAAAAGAATATTGGTATGATTAACCGTCTAAATTAATCTAAGAGCTGTTTGTTGCATCATCCGAGTAGTTGCAATTCAATCCAAGGCATACCGTTGAATGTTTCTCAATGGTATTTTAATCCTCGCGACAAATTTGGTGGAGGTGCTGGGATCTTTTGTAGTTAATCGCACCCTGTCGGGCCCTAAAAATCGCGACCTGTCGGGCCCTAGAGTTCGCGCCCTGTCGGGCCTTAAAGTTCGTAACATAAATATTTTGCCGTCTTTACTACTTCTGATTCAGGTAACCATTTCAGCGAGTGACATCTGCCTGACGCGTATTCTGTTAGAGATTTTTTTTGTTGGCGTAGCCTGATAAATGACCCCGGATGTCAAGAGTTTTTAAGGCGCCAAATGGCCTCTGACATTCGCTTGAGCCTTACAGGTGTACCTATGTAAAGTTATGATTGTTCTAGCTAACAACAGCTACATTGAAAGCCTCTGCAATCAATATTTATAAAGAGTACACCTATTTACAAGCAACTTGAACAATAATCACGTACCTAGGTGATAAATAAAGAGAAAGAGTTGAGGTTATTGTTCAAGTATTTTTCCCGAAATAAATCCTACTTGAATCTTATTACTACAAATTATAAAAGGGAGAATTTGATATAGAATCTGCCCACTAGCTTGCTTAAAATAAATATTGATATGTACAAACTTTGTGTACAGAACAAATGTTGTTGTTTCAGACCAAATTCAAAATGGATTTTATGTTTACTCAACTAGGCCGTACGTAGGCATACTAAGCTACTTGAATTAATTCAGACTGCTGAAAGAATTAAAGGACAAAGTAGTGACTCTGGAATCACCGACATAGAGTTGGTGCATATTAGTCTGGCCCTAAAGTACGCTATAGACTCCTTCAAACAAGAGCTAAAAATTTTTCTCAAATCTTACCTTGAAAGTCAAAATAAGCCTTTAAATAATTGCTATGAAAATTTTATGAAAGCGGAAGAGCTTATCTCTGTTTCCACTATACAATATTTGTTAAAATCTGCAGAGCGTGAACTAACCTCAGATAAGGTTTCTAGCAAATTACCAGACTTAAAGATGAAAAAATTTACAGCAAACATTTTTGAATGGACGGAGTTCCATGACAAATTCATTTCAATTAAAATATTACTAATGTAGAAGTGTTTTTCTATTTGGTTACCAGCTTGGAAGGCGAACCCTAAGAAACAATAAAAGGATTGTCAGTGAATAATGAGAATTATGAGGTAGCCATCAATATATTGAAAAATCGGTATGGACGAATGCATATCATCATCGATAGTCATTATGATGCACTTAATAAAATCAGTATATGCTTAAATTCTGCAAAGGAGTGTAGAGGTACCCTTAATCTTAGAAAAACATCTTAGAGCGTTAGAATCACTTGGTGAAAATGTAAAAGGTGGTCATCTTAGAATCATGATACAGAAAAATTTCCCATCTGAAGTACTATATCAGGTTGATTTGGCCTCACCAAGCGAAACAAGCGTTACAAATCTGAGAAAATTGTTGATAAGATAATTTTTGCCATGGAAAAGTCTGAAATTAATAACAGCATCTAGTATCGACAGTCTCTGATATGACATCTACGACAGAAGCACTACATATACAAACTTCATGGAAGGATATTAGACGGAAATACAAATATCGTCATAAAGCCGAAGACAAAAGGTTTGATACCAAAAAAAGGAAATTTGATCATGATACTCAAACTTTCAAAAATGATGCTCAAACTTCCAAGAATGAAAGGAAG
This sequence comes from Athrips mouffetella, assembly GCA_947532105.1. Taxonomy (NCBI): domain Eukaryota; kingdom Metazoa; phylum Arthropoda; class Insecta; order Lepidoptera; family Gelechiidae; genus Athrips; species Athrips mouffetella. Next base: position 9,859,089 of record OX383968.1, read on the forward strand.
CAATCGACATTTACAAATGAAGCAAAAAGAGAAAGTTAAATTGTATCTTTTGTGGGGAGAGCCACTATAATGATACGTTTGTGAAAAATACAAAACTTTAAAAAACAGAAAGGAGCAACTCAAGGAAAGATGCTATACTTGCTTCAGAAAGGGTCATAATAATATGTCCAAGAAATGCTTGTCTACAAAACATTGTTTTTACTGCAAAAGGAAGCATAATCGAGCGTTATGCCCAGTAAAATGTCCAGAACAAATGTGTAAAGACGATAAACAACATAACAATAAATCTGATAGTATTTGCTTTCTAAATAATAATCATGTGTCATGTTTACAGACAGCAACTATAAAAATCAACAACAATAATAACTCTTCTGATTGCCGCCTGTTAATGGATTGCGGCAGTCAACGAAGGTGAAGCTATATAACCTCGTAATGACCTGCATCCTTTTTTTTGTAATAAATAAACATCACATACGAACCCAACTCAAAAATTTGTTCACCAAGAATAAACACCCACCATCCCACAGAGATTTGAACCTCGCTACGAGCGTAGCGAGGTTCAAATCTCTTTGCACCATCCTTTATTTAGGATCAAATAAGTTTGGTGTCCAAGGGGATTCAAATTTGCCGCGACGTCGCCATTTTGCAAATATTTTTGTTTTTGAACGCATCCTTCAATCTATCGCAGTGTCTTGTCAAGAAATAAAAAAAAAACTGTCAAAATCACATGTTGAACCTGACAAGATGGAGAACACACCCCAGATTAGTAAGTTAATGTGGAACACACGGAGACGAGGTAACTTAATCCAAATATTTAAAGTACATCTGAATGTTTTTGGTAGAGATTTATGATGAAATCGATTAATATATAATTATCCCATAGTCCAATGTAGTTATTTTCTAAGAAACTATTGTATTTTGTTATAAAAATAGCATTGAATTTTTTGATCGCATAAAAAGGAAATCGGATCTTTATTCATTGACATATTAAATATGAGTTTATTCAATTTTAATGAAGTAAATGTTAATTTATAGGTTTACGTGACCAAGAAATTGAGCAACAACTGAATGACTCGGATTGGGAAATAGATCCTTATGCTGATGATGATGTAGATGACGAAGACTACGCCCCACCAGATGAACACGAAAGTTCTTTTGTCCGGGAACATCACTCTTCTGATTCATCAGCGTCTGAAGAAGACGAGCCAACATTACCTCCACCCCCACAACAGCGAGTAAGAGGACGAGGAAGAGGTACTTCTACTCGCCGACCACGTGGAAGCGCCAGAAGTCGTAGCCAAAGTCACCAGTCGCAAGGCAGATCAAGTTCAATTGATGTTTCTTCTACTTGGCAAGAAAAAGAATTTACGCCTACAATTGTTCCTCATACATCTCCTACGTATTTGCCTATCAACACGGAAAACTTTCAAAAACTTGATTATTTCAAACAATACATTGATACTGATATTATTTTTTTTTTATCTTTTTATTTATTTATTTGTAGGAAAACCATCAGTTTCTAATACTTACTAAAAAACTTACACATATACAGGTAACTAATAACAGGTTTTCACAAGTAGAGTTACTATAAACAATATTAAAAAGCCAGAAACTCTAAATTAAAGGTAACACACAGTAGTTTTCAAACCAGGTAGACTACGAGAAAGAAATTATTAGGAGCAATATACAAAATAATACTAATAGGTATTGAAGGAAAAAAGGTTCCAAACCGATACATCTCGCTAAAAGAAGAACTCACTGCTCATTAGGCGCCTAGCTGTGGTAATACTAGTGCCAAAAAGATCTAGACCTAGATCATCTGCTTTTTTATTAAAATTGCTGCTTGCTCGATACAAAAAACTGTTTTGCCTGTAGTTGGTAGAGGCTTGCGGGAGGGCTAACGCTGGCGAGTGACGGCACCGGTTGGGCGCGACAAACCCGAGTCTTTCCAGCAATTGCGGACAATCAATGGTATTACAGGTTAGCTTTAATATAAGCAAGATATCGGCGATGTTTCGCCGAGTTTCAAGAGGCAAAATATGGAATTTCCTACATAAGTCATGGTACCTTTCAGATTTATACGGTAATTTGAGCCGATAACACAAATGTTTGATAAACTTTCTTTGGACATTCTCAATACGAGAAATATAAGACCTGATAGTCGTAAAGACCAACCAAATGGCCGTTTACAGGACGGGTAAAGCTCTGAATTTAACTTTGGCTGAATTACATATTTTCATAGGAGCTATTATGGTGATGGGTTGCATTAATTATCCACAACTAAAGATGTACTGGCAGAGAAAGTATAGAGTGTCGATCATTGCAGAAAATATATCAAGAAATCGTTTTTTTCTTTTAAAAAATAATTTGAAAGTGGTTTTTGACCCAAATATTACACAAGAACAAAGATCAGAAGATAAATTATGGAAAATGAGGCCATTAATCGACCAAATGACTAGTGCATGCCAGAGGCAGACCAAAGAAAAACCTATTTGCATTGACGAAATGATTATCCCATTCACGGGAAAATGTGGCGTAAAACAGTACTGCCCTAACAAACCAAATCCAGTTGGATTAAAAGCGTTCGTGTTGGCAAACCCAAACGGAATTGTTTGCAACTTTCATATTTATCAGGGGAAGACGACCTACCCGGAATATGAGGACACGGATTTCACCCTAGGAGAGAAAGTTGTATTGAAACTGTCAGAAGATTTAATGCCTGGTCACATTTTATACTTCGACCGATACTTTACCTCGGAGAAGCTGGTGCTGGAGCTAAAGCGTAGGCAAATAATGTGCGCTGGAACTATTGCTAAAAACAGGATCCCACATGAAGCTAAGTCCCTTCTCAAATCCGAAAGCCAACTAAAACGCTCAGGACGAGGCAGCAGTCAAGTACTTGTGAACGAAGATAAAAAAATCGCTCTAACTACGTGGCTTGACAATAAACCCGTAACATTTTTGTCTTCAATCCATGCAAATAATACTTCGGACGAATGCCAGAGATGGTGTAAGAAACAAAAAATATTTGTCACCGTTCCTCGTCCAGAAGTAGTAAAATGCTATAATACTTACATGGGTGGGGTGGACTTAGCAGATAGGCTGCTATCAGTTTGTCCTTTTAGATATCGTACAGTGAAATGGACGCAAAGATTTTTTGCCCATATGATTGATCTTGCGACTAGTAACGCTTGGTTACAATACCGATCCGACGAAGTTGCCAAGGGTGTCCCCCAAAAAAAAATCCAGCAGCTTCGTGCATTCAAGTTGGAGCTAGGTGAATTTTTCATAGAATCAGCACACGTGACTGATGCAGAGACCACAAGTGATGAAAGTGGATCCGAAAATCATAACCCTCGGAAAAGAGGAAGACAATTCGTTGTCCCAATTCCAAGTGACGCCAAACGAAGACGAGGCATAGCTCACATGCCTGCTGTAAATCAAAAACAGAATTTGTGCCGGCGACGTGGATGCTCGAAGAAAACAAAAATGTTTTGTACGGGTTGCAATATTCATCTTTGCGTGACTACAAACAGAAATTGTTTCATGCAGTTTCATGAAACTTAATTTTTTTAAATACTGATACTTAAGGGAAGTTTATTAAGTCTGATAAAGAAAGATAATGTTCCAAAGCTGTTTCTAAATATTCATAAGTTTAATTGTATTCCTAAATATTAAAATGTTTAATTTTGTTCTTAATAGTTAGATAAGGGTTAAATGACCATAATTACTAAGACAATACTGTGATACTACTTGTCATAGTTATAACACTGAATAATGAAAGACTAGACTGATATCCTAAGATTAGTTGTTAAGAGAAGTTGTTTAGCGGAGAATTTTCTAATTTATCTTTGAATTTTAGAAGATTTTTTTTTGTTTATCGTGATTTTTGACGCTGTGAGCTTAATAATTAATAAATATGATTGGCAACTTAACAGAGAATGTTTAAATGTTTTACCCATCTATAACCCGATATTCTTTTTCTAATAACAAATAACAACATGGACTTTATGTAATATAAGCCCGACTACCTTTTTTTGCGAATAATGTTTACGCATTTTGGAGAGGTGCAATATAGTCTCTAGGTCCATAGACAGTTATTCTGTACATATGAACCTTATCCCGTTTCTCTTAAGGTGGTTGCTGAGCAGAAGTGCTGCCACTTTGAGAAATAAATTTATTGCGTCATAAATACAAAACGTTTAATAAGGATTGTTTGATTGGCGGCAATTTGGGGTAGTTCTTTATTTTATTATCCATCACATCACACCTTAGCTTATCGTGAATAGCTTTGTATTGTAAAACTGCCAAAAACGGCCACTTTTAGCACTTCACCAATACAAAGCTATAAATGATACGCTAAGCTATGATGTCATGGGTTATAACATATATAATTACCCTATATTGCCGCCAAACGAACAATACTACTGAAAAGTTTTCTATTTGCGACGCAATAAATTTATTTCTAAAAGTAAGGTGCTGCCACCCAGCAATCGCCTTAAGTATAAAACAGGTTGACAAAGTTTGGGTCTGCAGGACTATAAACGATTGTTACTATAAAAAGGCGATTGGACCTTTAATTCAGAACACTAAATAAATCTTGGGCATTACGAGGATAACGTCATCTTTAGCTAAGAAATTTAAACTAGATTTAAACAACGAAGAACTTTTAACAATTTTTACCTTTGGATCTGACGAACCTATAGAAACATTAAGTCCGTCTATAGAAATCACATTAAATACAAAACGAGGCCTACAAAGGAATATAAAAGTTAATTCTCAAAATTAAATAAAGGAAAGAAAAGTAAAAGCATCACCATACTACTCACATTTGGAATACGTCAAAGATACTCCAACCTAGAAAGCAATGCTTGGAAAACTAAAAAATACTTTTTACACAACTGCACATCAAAAATAAACTTTTTTCGTTGAAATTCCAAAATGGAAGTTTAGAAGAGCACTTTAGAACATATGACACCCTGATAAGACAACTTAAACTCACAGGTGCTGAACCTAATCATCAGTCAGCGCTGGTCTGCAGGCTACTGTTGACTATAGCAGAAACTTGCGGGCTACTGTTGACTATGCCAAAAACTTTCAACACTGTAAATTGTAATCACGGCCATAGAAACCATCCAGGAGGAAGGAGGTTACACTTGATTTCGTAAAAAGGACTCTTGGATGAAGAATTGAAACTTAAATGAAAAGCAGACACAGAAAATGAAGCCTTTTTTTACAAGAGAAAGAAAAGATAGAAAACATTTTCAATCAAGTTATAAAGAAAAATCGGTCTTTCCCTTTGAATGCTATACTTGGGGCAAGAAAGGCTATATAAAAGCGGAATGAAAAAAAAAAGAAATCGTTTGGACATACTTGTAGAAAATAATGGCAACAGTATTTTTGTTATTACTAGTTAGAAGTTTGATTACCTAAAAAGGTAACACTGTTTTGCTCTATGTGCTCTACGTATTTTGTCTGTGTCTGCCGGTGTAATGGCGATTCTTGTGTGCAAGCTTTTAATAAAGAAGTTACAAATAAAACTGCCTCTTTCCTTCAGGTTAGTAATAAATCCTCCTGTAAAAGGTTATGGCCCAGCTCAAACCTTGGAGGTATCGAGGCAAGTAGGTACCTGGTAAAAGGTATATCACGGTCAAGTGATTTTTGCGGTCAAGCAAAAAGTGATAAAGGCACAAGATGGAGGACAGAAATTTTGGCGGCGTAAACCACGCTACATCCATTCGATTGGAGGGAATCGAGAACTGGTCTATATGCAAATTTCAAATGAAAGTCATTTTAAAAGTGAACGTATATGGAGTAGTTGATGGTTCGTACACACGTCCGGAAAAGGAAGAATAAAAATGGCTGAAAACCGATGCCAAGGCACAAGGTATAGTAACACACATGGCACCTTCAGTCATGATTCATATACAAAATTGCGACTCAGCGAAGGAAATGGATGAGCAGCGTTCGGGAAGCTCCGCAATATCTTCACGTCCAAAATACCGCCGTGTCTCTAGACGAAAGTCTTTGACCAGTGAGTGTTGCCAGTGATGACATATGGCACCGAGACGTGGCCGCTCACGATGGGCCTTATCAGGAAGCTCAAAGTCACCCAAAGGGCTATGGAAAGGGCTATGCTCGGAGTCTCTCTGCGCGATCGAATCAGAAATGAGGAGATTCGCAGAAGAACTAAAGTAACTGACATAGCCCTGACAATCACTTAAGTAAAGTGGCAGTGGGCAGGGCACATCGCAAGAAGAGCCGATGGCCGATGGGGCGTAAGGGTTCTAGAATGGCGACCATGTACCGGAAGACGAAGCGTTGGCAGGCCCCCCACAAGGTGAATCGACGATCTGGTCAAGGTCGCGGGAAGCCGCTGGATACGAGCGGCGCAGGACCGGTCGTCATGGAGATCTTTAGGGGAGGTCTATGTCCAGCAGTGGACGTCTTTCGGCTGATATAATTGTGGCGTCCTATATTTCAGACGCACATCTAAATTTTTGACGAAATTGTATGACAGAGAAAGCAATACGGTCTGCAATAATAGTCAGACACTTCAGAACGCTTGTAGAAACGAGTCGATAGTTTTATCTCTTTATAATTCACGCATCGGTGTTGCTTTATGTTATGATATAAGTGTTTCTTATTGGATTACTGAGTCTTACGTGATCACGGCAGTAAATTGTGTTTACTCAATAAACATCCTACGGATCATACAAGCAGTGTTATTTCATGTCTCGGTTGGCGCGATTAACCTCGCCGGCGACCAACAAGCAATAGCTAAGATAGCTATATGATGAGGGAAATGTAGGAAAAGCTAACCACAGTATATGAACAAAGTTCAGATGTATCACTACATATTCTACAACAAAAGTTTTTTAAATAAAATTCATCAGAGCAAGAGCCTTAAACCACCGCCTGTTTTAAAAACTTTGCCAAGAAATGGGAAATAGTACTGCTTTACTACACAGAAGTTCGCTGGTTTGAGATGCGAGTAGAAGTGTCACTTTTTCTGAAAGATAAAGTAAATCCATTTTACGAATCTCTTGAGAGCGAAGATTTTGTACAAGGGCTACTGTACTTAGCAGATATATTTAGCCAATCGAATGAGATTAACCTGTCTCTTCAGGGTCCTGCAGTGACCATCGTGGATGCGACTGAACGTTTGAAAGTTTTTTTAAATAAACTGCCACTTTGGAAAAGGAGGGTGGAAACATATAGCTTTGCAAATTTTTCGATGTTGGATGAATTGCTGACACAAAGCAAAAGTATATCAAAAGTGATACAAGAAAAGATGGCAACGCATCTGGAAACATTGCAAGTCTTTTGAAGGTTACTTTAGCCCTCAACAGCTTGATAAAGAAACATGGGTGCGTACTACGCGCGTAGTCCATTTTTCATTGATATTAATAATATCAGCGATGAGAACTTATTAAAGATGACTTAATTGACATAAGATCTAAAGACGAGTTGAGGTGTGAATTTCATAAAAAAGGTCTCGGCGAGTTATGGTGTTCTTTCAGTCAAGCTTACCCTTTTCTTGTCAAACGAGCTATGGCCGTTCTGATACCATTTGCTACTACTTATCTTTGTGAAGCAGGGTTCTCGGTTCTTGTGTCGATAAAAACAAAAAATCGCAATCGATTAAACGTCAAAGATGACATGCGCCATGCTTTTTTGAAGACAATTCCACAATTTAACGTGCTCATTGAGGCCAAACAACAGCATCCTTTTCATTAACTTAGTTATTATAATATTTAATTAAGTCAATTAAGTATTAGTAAGTAAACTAACAATAAAAGTAATTTCTTTATGACAAATGATGACATATACCTAGAAAACTTTGAAATTCTAGAACCACTAATATTAATTAACACTGCTCGACAAGGAGATAAGACCATTGCAACGAAGAAAGGAAAAATACAATGCTCATACGGAATTTACTTGAAGAATGTGCTGTATGCTCCAAAACTGAGATACAATTTGCTCTCAATAAATAAAATAGAAAAAGCTGGATTTAGTGTCAAGTTCTGCAATAATAATATAACCATTTATGCGGAAAGAAAAATTAAACGCGGTGCAACAGAAATAATTTGTACAAAATAAAGTTCACAGTTGAAAGGAAAAAAGAGAAGAAAAAAGAACAATTAGAAGCACAGAAAGCATACTCGTATAGTGTAAAAGAAGAAGAATACGAACGGCTTTAGAGGTAGGACCTTAATGTTTGTAGGCAATTGTGGATCAAGAGGGCGTATTAGAATTCATAAGACTGTTTGTGGCGATCCAGACTGGCCAGTTAAAAATGTCAGTGTTAACCTACCCTAATCTTGAATACTATGAAATGATTTTATGTGTCTGTGCATGTAATGGAAGCGTCCCCGCAGCTTAAGAACTTTATTGGGAGCGATCCATCGCAGCAGACCTCTTGCTGAACAGCGGGACCTGCTTTCATACGGCTGCTTCAGGAACCTAGTTCTTCATCTTCAGTCGACTGTTTTTTTCACCCGCCACGTAACGAAGGACGTCCTGCAGCTGGCAATGATGCGAGGCCTAATCTTCAGACTCAAATTATTGAACATTTTGAAAGTAACCCGAAAAATAGTACCTGATGTGCAGGTGAATGGAAACGTTGGAAGGGGAAGGCCTAGGCGAACGTACCAGGACCAAATTCAGGAAGTTCTGAATAAAGGCCAGGTTAAAAGTACCCTAAACCGACGAGCATGTATGAAAGGATTGATGAAAATACAGGAAGCAAGGGAAGTATGTCAAGATCGTAGCAGGTGGAGGACTGTGGTCTCTTCCTACCCCGACGGGAAAGAGGCGTGATGTTATGTATGTATGTGATGTGCAGGCGCTATTTTACACGTGAATCACATGGTTCTGTGGCGTACTCTACGTGCAGATTGTCGGCACCCATACCAATTTCGTCAGATGCAAGAATTGACACCAGTGGACTATGGACCGGGGGAGAATTTTTATAGGTGGTACCGGAGCCGGATAGAAGCTGACCCTGAATTCGCTTCCAAAGTGCCCTGGAGTGACGAGGCGAGCTTCACTAGAGGCGGTGTTTCAATGAACATGTGTGGAGCCACTGGAATCCGCATACTGCCAGCCAGAGCAACTTCCAGCATCAATGGAGAATTAATTTCTGGGTCGGCATATTGGGTGACAAAATAATAGCACCAACCATCTTGCCCCTGAGCCTCAATGGGCAGAGATATTTACAGCACCTGACGGGAGACTTGAAAGAGGAGCTGGAGCATTTGCCCGTCACCCAGTATTTCGACGTTATGTTTCAACACGACGGAGCGCCGGCGCACAACGCTCGCCCTGTCCGCGAGTACCTAAACACACGTTTCTCGGAGTGGATCGGCAGAGGGGGACCAGTCACCTGGCCACCACGTTCCCCTGATTTAACGCCGTTCGATTTTTTCCTTTGGGGTTACGTTAAGGACTATATTTACTTCGTGGAGAGCCAAACAAAAGAAGAAATGTGGGAACGAATTTCCTTGGCAATTGCATCAATAACCTCTGAAATTGGGGAACTTCTAAAATCCATTCATGCAAATTCAGTTTAGAAATATTCTCTTATGCATCAAAAAAAGGATAGGGAGCAGTATTTGGTACAGAAAATATCAATACTTGTTCGAAGGACGAGCAAAGATCTTTTCACATAAATGATCTAGAACTAAAGGCGGCCTTTTTAGCACTAAAATATTTTACAAAATCAAGGGTAAGTTTCAATAGTTTAAGATAAAAAAATCTTAAGGAGAATTTTATTATTTAACAGAACACACATCTTAATAAAATGTCTAGACAGTTCTGGCCTGAGAAGCTTTTGCCTGAGAAGTCAAGGAAGCATTACGAAAAAACATACCGAGAATTTGTCAAATGGAAAACATCTAGAACTGTCACATCTTTGTCTGAGAATTTGCAACTAATATACATTAAAGAGTTATCCAGCAAATTCAAATCTTCATCCCTGTGAACATTCTACTCAATGCTTAAAAGTATGTTGATTGTAAATCATAAAGAAGATGTCTTCAAATACGCGAAACTGCGTTTCTGGAACTCAATTGCTTTTCTGAACCTTAAAGGTGAAGGAATACAAAGACGGAAACTAAAACGTTTTTACCCGAAGAAATAAATAAATTCATAAAAGAAGGGCATGACGGCCTGATGAACTATATCTATCAACAAAGGTACCTAGTTTAGATGTTAGTGATAATTTATTGTGTTATGATCATGTTATCTTGTTTGTATTTCCTACGTTTTTCTTGTCATTGTACAGACTGCACAAGTATTCGCACAGAATAGATATAGCAAGTCATCGTCAAGAGCTATACAATGTTCTATTCACTGATGTAGAAGTTTATGATTATAAAAAAAAAATTCTAGAGGGATTACTTTTTTTCTTACAATATCTCACAATATCTCTAAATATCTCCCGTCTTTGTTTCAATACGAAAATTTATGGAATTACGAAATATGTGTGGAATTGGAACCGCAAAATACCGAGGCAAAGAACAATGATGATGGAGTATTTTTAACTTTAACAGGTCAAGTCTGGATGGATTTTTCAAAATGTTCTTCTCTTTCAACAACAGACTTGACTGAAGATCATCAACCTTCTTATTATAACATAACAAAAATAATAGACCTCTTTCTGCTCCTCCTAAATTTTTATTACGATACCTACAATTTACCGATGCAGTAGCGCTACCCGTAGATGACAATGACGGCGACGCTGACTATCAATCTGGTCGAGATGTCCTGGCACTCAATTGCGACAAGGAAGACGAAGATCGTTCTGGATGTCCTGCTGTATTAGTAAGTTCCCGCTATTTCGATGATGCAGTTGATCATGATAGTGACAGCGAATATAATCCTTCACAAGACGGTTCGACAACCGATTGCTATTTGGAAAAGGTAATTAATGAAGATCAGTGTTGCCACTTAGGTGGTTTTTCCACCGGAACTGGTGCTTTTCAAGGCTTAGTGGTATTTTTTCAATACATAGTGTTTTAATTTATTTTAGTGGTTTTTAGCGGCTTTTAATATGGAATTTGGCAGCACAATTTCGAGAGGGAATCCCCTACCGTTCCGGAATTTCATAATGTTTTGTGTTTGCTCTATGACCGGGGATCCCTAGCGCAGTCGTTCTTTTCTTTTTATCCCGAATTTGGTTCGTGTTGTTGTAAAGTCTAAAGTTTGATAAAGTCAATTATTATTTTTTTATATAATAGTGTGTGAATTTCTGAAGCTGTATACAACAATAATGGAAGTTCCACTCAAGAAAAAAACTACGCACAAAAGTATAGAAGAGAGTGGGAATCACTAAATGAATTCCAAACCTGGCTTAAACCTTTACCTGGTAATGCTACGAAACACATTGCACATTTTGTAAAGCAGAATTACAAGCAAAATCACTAGACTTGAGAACACATGCCAAAACAAAAAAGCACAAACAAAAATGCTAATTATATCCTGCAATAAAACTATAACGTTCAAGCCCGATAGTGAAAAGTTTTCAAACCCAAAATCTCGCAAATTTGAAGAATGCTCGCTCTTTACATTACAGAACACAGTTCAGTTTCCTGTGTTTGATCATCTAAAAGATTTAGTCAAATTGGCTTTCCCTGATTCCAAAGCCACGGATGACTTAAAAATGCATCGTACTAAGTGTACTGAAGTTATTAAAAATTTCTTGGCGCCAATTTCATTGAAGCAGTAAAAAAGGACTAGGACATCAAAAATACAGTCTCATCTGCTGGTACCACACGGGACAATGTCGATATCTAATAGTAATAAAAAAAAAAACTTTTTAACTAACCTTATGCTCTGCGGACTGAGATCGGGCTTGATAACATCAGGATGGGCCTTCGGGTTGTACAGCGGATTCTTATACTCGTTCAAGTGGTTGGCCATGTAGCCCCATAGGGAAAACGTGCGTTCCGATAATCTGCAATACAAAAATATCCAAGGAATCATATCATTTCGATGCTGTCGGTTATCTGCTGCGCATGGGCACAGTAAATATATAAGCTATAGCAGTATGGAAACTACTAACAAACGTCCAAAACTAGCGCACACCGCTACAGGAAAATAAGCAGTTTTCGCGCTGAAGTCAGTCGTGGGTGCCAAAACCATAATACAAACAGATAGGGTCCCTATAAGTATGTACCTGTCCTTGTGTGATAAAAGGCGACTAAGTATCTTAATCTGCACTTGTGTCATAAAAGGCGACTAAGTGTCTTCATCTGCACTTATGTCATAAAAGGCAACTAAGTGTCTTCATCTGCCCTTGTGTCATAAAAGGCGACTTAGTGTCTTTATTTGCCCTGGTGTCATAAAAGGCGACTAAGTGTCTTTGTATGCCCTTGTGTCATAAAAGGCGAGTAAGTCTCTTAATCTGCCCTTGGTAATAAAATTCCTTGTGTCGTAAAAGGCGACTAAGTGTCTTCATCTGCCTTTGTGTAATAAATTTCCTTGTGTCGTCCCGTCCCGTCCGTTTCCTTGTCCCGTCCGGGGAGCCAATGAACTATTAGCACGCCCGCCCCGCGCTCTGTGATACATTTTTCGGCATCGGAATAACATTAACCCGGATGGGTGACCGCTAGTGGCACAACAACTAGAACGTTTCCGTGCTTCGAAAGGCAGGTTAAGCCGTTGGTCCCGGCTACTGTCATTGTTATAGTTGTTAAGTCAGAGGCCATTTGGCAGCTTGAAAACTCTAGACAGCCAGGTTGGCTACTAACTTGGTAAAGCCTAATCTAGGATTGGGCCTGGTTTATTCTCTGGGTTGCAGAGGTCAGAGGGCAGTCACTCTGTGTAAAAGCCAGTACATACATACATAACATCACGCCTCTTTCCCGTCGGGGTAGGCAGAGACCACAGTCCTCCACCAGCTACGATTTTGACATATTTCCTTTGCTTCCTGTACTTTCATCAATCCTTTCATACATGCTCGTCGATTTAGGGTACTTTTAACCTGGCCTTTTTTCAGAACGTCCTGAATTTGGTCCTGGTACGTTCGCCGAGGCCTTCCCCTTCCAACGTTTCCATTCACTCTCGCCTTGTAGATCTCTTTCGTCAATCTTCCTTCATTCATCCTCTCTACATGACCAAACCATCTCAGCATCCCTTTCTCAATTTTGGTCACTACGTCTTCTTTTACGCCACAACGTTCTCTTATCACACTATTTCTAATCCTGTCACTCAATTTCAAATCAATCATTCTGTATGATAGTACTATTCAAGTAGGTTTTAGTAGCAGCTCTTACTGCTAAGGAGGGAGCCATAAGCGTAGCACTTTCTTGCGAGGGACCTCCATACTAAAATGTATGGAATTTTTTCAAATCCTAAAAACGTAAATTTTTTATCTTTTTCTCTGAGAAATATGTGACATGGGACTAATAAATGCTACTAACACAGTTTTTCTAGTGAAAACACTTTCCATTCAGGAAAAAAACGGTGTTAAAAATCACGCATAAAATGGCTATTACGGAATATTTACGCTTCCGTTCTTAGTATTAATGATCAATTCACAAGTAAAAAACGATATATTTTCACTTTCGCAAACAAAGTTTATGCTAAAACATTCGATTTTTAAAGATATCTTGATTTTTGTAAAACTTAACTAAGTTTTTTGACCGACTAGAATGGGCGACAGTGAGACGCTTCACGCTTCACTAGCTCATACAGAATATGTATATGACGGACTCCCTTTCTCAATTTTAGTCACTACATCTTCTTTTACGCCACAACGTTCTCTTATCACACTATTTCTAATCCTGTCACTCAATTTCACATAGCTGACTCCTTAAAAACCTTAGTAAAACACCCTTGGTTGGCAGTAACCTTGATACGGCCGTAAGTTCTACGTGGATACGTCTATGTAGGTATACTCAAATTCTGTTTCCATGTCATTTTTTCTCACCAGCTAGGTTGGCTGAAAGAGATCTCTTATAGAGATAAGCTCACCTTTGTAAATAACTTTAATGTTACAACTTTATGTAATTTGTAATTTGCCAGAAGGAAAGTGGCCTTCTTTGGTCACTTGCAAAGAGGCTCCGCATTTCAATTCCTGCATTCCTGAGGGTGGCGCAACGCCGCGACGAATACCGATTGCTGACCTCCAAACTTCATTTCGAAGATGGCACCCCATGATGATGATGATAGCACCTCAAGCTCCCGCGCTTTAGCGCTTTCGCTGCTCCAACTATTCGACTAAAACACTGATAGCAGAAATGATGACGTCATCAATGACGTAAGGAGGTGAACAGGCGAGTGTTCTAGACCACGCTTACAGCTGTGCTTTCAGTCAAGTTGGACCGACTTAAGCGCGCTCGTAGTGCTTTAAAGCACGCTATTAGCGCAACTGGGTACGTGGGGTATGTAGTGTAAGGGTCGTGCTTTAGGCCAATGTTGATCGGAGTTACATTACTCTATCTCTACTCACCTAAGATCCCGCCGATCCTTCTGACAGTTCCCAACGAAGGTACCGTACTGACAGGCATGCGCATGATCGTGCAAGGTCAGCAGAAACCTGAGAAAAAGTAAGATTGTGTAAAGCAAACGTTACTTATCATCTATAGACAGGATACATACTGGTGTCGATTCTGGCAGACCCAAACTAAAACTAAACTAAATTTGACAGGTCTAAAATTGTTGCTGTCTTTGTTACTCCCTACAGACTAATAAAAGACAGACAAATTTAGTTTAGTTTTAGTTTGGGTCTGCCAGAATCGACACCACTATTTCAATAACAAACAGGTAAGAATTAAGAGGCCTATTACAAAATTTCGTTCAAAAAAATTCAAAGTGGTAAATTTCACTCGGCGTCCAGAATTTTCGACACTGTTTTGTAGCTAAAACTAAACGATATAAATACTTTTTGTATTTTCAAGTTATTTGATCCTATTATTGCGTTTGAAAGGCCAGCGCATCGGATTATGAAGAAATTGGGCAGTTGTAATTACGTTCAATTAAGGTATTACAACGAATTGATTTTAAACAAACGTAGGCGATTAGTGTGGTATAAGTTATACGAAATAATATTAATGTAGTAAAGAGCAATTTGCAGTTAAACCTGGGCGTTTTTTTGTAGTTTTTTTCGTTCGGAATGGATTTTTTTTCTAGATTTTCCGATATATTTTTCAAAATTCCGAGGCCGCTACGAACTACACTATTATATAAGAGATTTTATTGTATTATTTTAATTTTGTTTGCTTAGCCCAATAGTTCAATCCTCGAGCTCAAAAAAATGCCTTCGCGCATTTATGAAAACTTGCTTCGAAATATTGGCTATATCTACCAATATAAGAAAAAAATGTAAAAAACGAGGGCGAACTTAAATAATAACGATTCTTCAATATTCTATTGCTATTTTGCGCAAAAACACGCTAAAAATGTAATAGGCCTCTTAAGATTTGTCGATATTTGTAGAATACATGCAAGCTACAAATATCGTCTGCATTTTAGATCTGTCCACGCAATAGCCATGCAAGCGATAAAACAGTGACGTAATCATCTATGGACTCAAAATTCGCGGAAAAGGTGGCATAAGTCAAAATTGTTTATTTCTGTAAACAGTCATGATAGAATAAATAGGTCAATGGCAGGATGCTTTCAACTGCAATTGCAAGAAAGTGATTAACATCGCTTGGGTGATTAATGTCGCTATGTGGATAGTGACTCTAAAATTACCGTATTCTTGCTAACTGTAAATTTTTTGAAAATCCGTAAATGGGGATAAACATTGCATGAAAAATTATGGACAGTCTCTTAGGGCCATTTTTGTGTTGTTGCAAATGTTAACCTTTGATTCATCCAAACAAATGGGACAGCTCACAAATCCACCCTGTATAATAAATTTCATAACATCAAAAAACTACATTATCTAAATCGAAAATAAATAAATTTGAACCTCTCGTTGAACTGAAAGGCTGCCGGATTCTGTCTCAGCAGCTGCCAAGTGCAGTCCAGTAGTTGTGTGAAGACGGGTGACCGTTCCCGCCCGTCGCACGCTATGTGGCCGCAGCGAGCAGTGAACTTGTGTCCGAATGATAGCCAGTCTTTTTCTATTAGCGCCTGAAAAAGTTTCAATTTATTAATTGACCGTCATCATTATCAGTACCAAGCGATCGAGCTGCGTTCTGTCTTAACCAAAGACACAGAATAAAGTAATAGTACCTCAGAGTAAAAAACTATAGAGTCCGTCATATACATATTCTGTATGAGCTAGTGAAGCGTGAAGCGTCTCACTGTCGCCCATTCTAGTCGGTCAAAAAACTTAGTTAAGTTTTACAAAAATCAAGATATCTTTAAAAATCGAATGTTTTAGCATAAACTTTGTTTGCGAAAGTGAAAATATATCGTTTTTAGGGTTCCGTACCTCAAAAGAAAAAAACGGAACCCTTATAGGATCACTTTGTTGTCCGTCTGTCTGTCTGTCTGTCTGTCTGTCTGTCTGTCTGTCAAGACCCTTTATCTCACGAACGGGTAAAGGTATCAGGTTGAAACTAATACCATATATTAGGATCCATGAACCACACAAGATCTGAAAATTTCAATTTTTAACAACGACGCAATCAAAAGATATGGCATTTTATGTCCTCATCTCCATACATTTATTCAAAAATGCAAAACCTACAGGGTACTTCCCGTTGACCTAAAATTATGAAATTTGGCAAGAAGCTAGGTCTCACAGTACAAATAATGGGAAAAGTCTGAAATCATTAAATATTTCAACTTTTCTCACAACTAATGGTAACCAATTGTAGTGAGCTCCCGTTTCAAGAACATTCATATAAGAGAGGGGTCAAGTTGGATGGTCGCTGAGGCGATTTTTGTTTTACTTCTATTTTAAAAACGGGAACACTTACAAACTTGAAAATTGGTATGTTTATAGTGCATAAGCTATAAAATAACAACAAATAATAAAATTTGGTCAAGCACGTGTCGGACTCAAAAAATCTAGCACATTAACTTACTGAAATTTCAACTAATACAATTATGTTTATGTGGTGGTACGGAACCCTCAGTGCGCGAGTCCGACTCGCACTTGGCCGGTTTTTACTTGTGAATTGATCATTAATACTAAGAACGGAAGCGTAAATATTCCGTAATAGCCATTTTATGCGTGATTTTTAACACCGTTTTTTTCCTGAATGGAAAGTGTTTTCACTAGAAAAACTGTGTTAGTAGCATTTATTAGTCCCATGTCACATATTTCTCAGAGAAAAAGATAAAAAATTTACGTTTTTAGGATTTAAAAAAATTCCATACATTTTAGTATGGAGGTCCCTCGCAAGAAAGTGCTACGCTTATGGCTCCCTCCTTAGCAGTAAGAGCTGCTACTAAAACCTCCTTGAATAGTACTATCATACAGAATGATTGATGTGAAATTGAGTGACAGGATTAGAAATAGTGTGATAAGAGAACGTTGTGGCGTAAAAGAAGACGTAGTGACCAAAATTGAGAAAGGGATGCTGAGATGGTTTGGTCATGTAGAGAGGACGAATGAAGGAAGATTGATGAAAGAGATCTACAAGGCGAGAGTGAATGGAAACGTTGGAAGGGGAAGGCCTCGGCGAACGTACCAGGACCTAATTCAGGACGTTCTGAATAAAGGCCAGGTTAAGGCGGTTGCTGGGTGGCAGCACCCTACTTTCAGAAATAAATTTATTACGTCGCAAATACAAAACTTTTTAGTAGTATTGTTTGTTTGGCGGCAATATAGGGTAGTTATATATGTTATAACCTATGACATCATAGCTTAGCTTATCATTTATAGCTTTGTATTGGTAAAGTGCTAAAAGTGGCCGTTTTTGGCAGTTTTACAATACAAAGCTATTCACGATAAGTTAAGATGTGATGTGATGGATAATAAAATATAGAACTACCCCAAATTCCCGCCAATCAAACAATCCTTATTAAATGTTTTATATTTATGACGCAATAAATTTATTTCTCAAAGTGGCAGCACTTCTGCTCAGTAACCACCTTAAAAGTACCCTAAACCGACGACCATGTATGAAAGGATTGATGAAAGTACAGGAAGCAAGGGAAGTATGTCAAGATCGTAGCAGGTGGAGAACTGTGGTCTCTGCCTACCCCGACGGGAACAAGGCGTGATGTTATGCATACAGAATGGACACTCTCCGCCCTCTTGCAAACTACCCCGCACCCCCGCGCGCACCCACTAGCGAGATTCTCGTGGTCCTTCAAAGGTTCTTTTGTACTAAAATGGGAGCCTACGCGACCTTCCAAATTCGAATTTCAAATTCGCGCTCGATGTATGTAGTGTCCAGAGTGTACCAAAGACCACCAATAGATAGCGCTGTAGGTTTATGAATCGCGCTATTTTCAAGTACTCAAGTGACCCTAAAGCGGCATCTGTTGTTGGGCTTCGGTTAAGACTGTACAGAGCAAAAGTCGGTCGCCCAGATACTGTTTGTTATATTGGAATAGTTTTTGATGTTGTTGAATTGAAAGCTACTAAAAAAAGGTTTCTGGTTCTGTCTCAGCAGCTGCCAAGCGCATTCCAGTAGTTGTGTGAAGACGGGTGTTCCCGCCCGTCGCACGCTATGTGTCCGAATGATAGCCAGTCTTTTTCTATTAGCGCCTGGTCTACGTCAAGATTACATTACAAATAAGTCTAAAGTGTAAGTGTGTGTGAAGTGTGTGTGTGTGTGTGTGCGTGTCCTCACTAGCTTTACAGTGCTGTCACACCAGTCACTACAGTACCGTTACACCCGTCACTATAGTGCTATCACACCCGTTACTAGTGGTGTCACTTCAGTGCGTCACAACCTGTACTTGGTATCAGTTGCTGGTGCAATAGTGCGGTTCAGGACAAAGCGCGGCGAAAAAGCACACTTGCGCAGGGCGGTCCCAACCGTCACTACACTCTAGTCACACTTTATCGCAAAATTTCTGTCACACCCAACAATAAGTTTCGGTCACACCCGTCGGCACATGTCCTCACGCCCGACACAACAGTGCAGCCACACGTGTTCGTAGCTTGGCTCTTCCTGCGCATGGGTGACAGGCGGCGGACAGCCAATGAATGATTCACACGCCTCCCCACCTGCCGCGCTCACTTTTGCGACTCATTTTTTGACTTCTGCGCATTAACGGTCAAAGCCAGAGTTATTTAGTACGTCGTATACCTGGTATCCGTTGATGGTGCGATAGTGCGGCTCCAGACATAGCGCGGCGAGAGAGCACACTTGCGCAGTGCGGTCCCACCCGTCGCTACAGTGTACGCACACACTCACACCGCTCTCTATAGCCGAAGATATCCACACTGACGTGTCCAGTATTGATCTGGAATATCACAAACTGGATTATAGTCACAAAAGTATAAATTTTAAACAGGGTGTTAATTTAATTTGGAGCGAAGGGGATGTTTCAGTGACGATAAAGTAACAGGACATATTTTAAAAAATCTACTTAAATTTTGTTTTAAGCAGGATTTTTTACAATTTTTTTTTATTATATAAGCCATGGCACGCAGTTAAATTAACAGCAAGTATATGATGACCGTTAATTAGTCTTTGATAGCAAACAACTATCCAAAATAAACTTTTTTTCACTACAAATTTTTCAATAACATCATACTAGTTTCAACATGGGAAGAAAAATCAAAGTAGTTCAGTTTTATGGTGTAAGTAAGACAGCCAAATATTCGCAGTTAATTAGGAAACACCTCATACAAATTCAAAACAACAAAGTAAATCAAAAATGGTAAACGCTTTTAAAACATGGACACAGTATTTTATTTGAATGTTTACATGGGCCGGTAACCTCATCATAACATCCCATGAAACGTCCACTGCAGGACAGGGAGCTCCCTCCAGAACTCCAGCAAAAACGCATGGTACTTTGGAGGGGTTTCACCCATAGTTACCACGCCTGTAAGCGTTGCGGCTGGCGACCGCTGTTGTTTGGCCCGATAACATGCTGCTGCCTATCCTTCATTTCATAAGCCCTTAATCGCCTCTTACGACACCCACGGGTAGAGATGGGTTGGTACTATTCTTTGCTAACATCAAACGGACGGTAACTGACGGTAACCTATTGAAAGTAAAATTGACTGCAGACTTACTTGATATGTTTGAGCCAACCAGACGATTCTAGCCCACTTAGGAATGCAGACATCGAAGGGGTGTTCTGTTCACATGCTGAAATATTCAAACAATCATTTGCAAGAACATAGTATCACTAACATACATAAATGATAACATGAATGATAGAAACTACAATTTCAAGGGTTCCAAACCCAAAAACTGCCATGCTAACGGTATCCTATTGCTAACTGTTTGTCGGTCTGTCTGTCTGTTTTTGGAACCGTAGCATAAAATTAGCAAAGATTCATACAAAAAAGTAAATTGAATGAACCTCGGGTTAATTTTTTGTTTAGATTAACCTCTGAAGCTCATTAAATGACATATGACCATGGCTCAATTTACCAAAGAGTTCCCGGAAAATGGAAAATTCATGAAAAATTAACTAAGTTTTCTTTCTGATTCCTTTGAATTTGGACATTGGGCTTGAGAGGTTTGTGTGATAAACACAAGTGTTTGTTCTGTCTGGCTGTTATTTATCTATTTATGTATGTATGTTTATTTGCCTAGTTTGGGATCAGATGACCTTGTGTGAAATGTCACCCCAATATTGAGGGATGCATAGGCATAGATGCTTTTGTTTGGGGATCTATTTCGTGCAATTTGGATATAGGCCCCTCGGCGGCAATAATAAAGAACATGCATAATTTTTTTTAGTCGCATTTATTAACAAAAATTAAAATAACGTAGTAGAGATGACAAAAACTGAAATTGAAATTTAAATCTACTAAGATATACGGCCGATATAAGCATTTAAAACTACTAATTACGCGCCGATTAGACAGAGAGATCCGACATGAATAGTGACGTCAAAATGCACTACGGCTATATAAACTCCATATTAAATTTCGTTTTGCTAGAAAGAGACAGAAACAAATCTTCGATGGCTTATATCTTTTTTATATTATAGTTATTCGAAAAATATTTTTACTAGACTTTTTATTACATGAATGAGAATATTTTTTTAAATAAAAAAAAATCGTGCATGTTCCCTATTGGTACTACATCGAGCTTTGGATGAGTCAGAGGGTGAGGGGTGAGGGGATGGACGGGGGTTGAGGGGAGGGGTTGGCGAAGGGGGAGTCCACTTGGGGTGAGTGGACGTGGGTGGGAGCTTGACGTGCTGTTGACTTTACCTACCTACATACACGTATCCACGTAAAACTTACGGCCGTTTTAAGGATACAGCCAACCAGGGATTTTTTGATAAGATGCACGATAGACTTTATAATAACTTTCTAGTTAAGGGGCTACCTGCTGTCCACTAGCGCCCCCACCAGTTAAAAAAATATTACTCGGTAAATATACAACTTATCGAAATCTGGAAAGACAGATTGAAGCAAAGGTACTTTTGTTTATTTAGAACGGCGGCGGATAGCCTCTTAATTTAAAACTTTTCCAGATTAAGATTTCTACTAAGAGATTGTGTTAGTCCTGTGTATTATAGCTACTTACTTTCAACAAGCTTCTGCAGACTCTTCCTCATGACGTGAATGTTGCCAATTCCCATAAATTGGAACTTTATGTTCTCGTAGAATGCTTCGTTCTCGTAACCTTTCCCGGCGGCTCGGTTCACCATCGCGTTTATCTAAAACACAGGGTGGTCACGTTATCAACAGGTTGTTAGAACATATCTGATGATCATCATAACATCCCATGAAACGTCCACTATAGGACAGGGAGCTTCCTCTAGAATTCTAGCTTTTGCTGGAAAAATGTAGAGGTCACCTCGCTTGTTAGTGTTACGGCTGGCACCATGGATCGCGGTTGTAGGTGACCGAAGTAGGATGTTAGATACATAGGAGGATGCTGCTGCCCATCCTCCAGTTAATAACCCTTAGTCGCCTCTTACGACACCCACGGGTATGTATGGGTTGGTACTATTCTTTGCCGGCACCACACGGATGATATCTGATGATAAGTTTTACAAAATACAAAAAGCAACCCTGAAGGTTTGTGAATCCACCTATGAAGCTGAACAATTTTTCTCAAGGTAAGCACGGCAGCTAGCAAGGGGAAATAAAACCTGTATAAGCTGAACCAACGCTACGCTACTAGCGCTCGAAACCAGCAGACTCACTCAAGGTCAAATTTTTTTTACCGACAAGCGGGTATAGTCCGTTCCACAAGTCAATGCCAAAGCTTACCAACACATTTTGCAGCTATATCAAGGCTATTGTGCTCCATGATCAATAGTAATCAGCTAAAGCTGTCAGAAAAAACAAGTTTGTAAGACAATGTTATTTTTTCCGTTAAATATACTCTGGTTCGTCTGGTTCGTGGTAGTTTGTCTGGTTCTACGGCTGCAAAATGTGTTGGTAAGCTTTTGCATTGACTCGTGGAACGGATTATATGTGTACATAGTTTGAAATACGAAATTTTTGTTGAACCGTTGTAGTTACTCTTTGTCGCATCGCTCTGCACGTATTTTAATTACTGCATGACTATAAGCAATCTGTATTACACTAATAATGTAAGTAAGTAGTAACTTACCCTGGGCCTCGTGTCCACGACATACATGTATCCACAATTCGGATTTGCCCGCCTGATCAGATCCAGCATTTGTTCGTCTTCCATACATCTGTAACGAAAAAAAATACACACATCGGTTAGAAAACCTTTATCTAAAAATCTGATATTCGCAAGTGATGGTAGCCTTGAATCCGCGCCGGTAATGTTCCTCGGAACCTAAAGGATGTTAAGGATGCACTATTGCTTTGCCTAGAAGAATAGAGATATGTGTCACATAGATAGCTATAATATTTAGTGTGAATTACCTAGCAGAGAAACCACTGAGGGGCTGACTACACCGTGCTATAGCTGCCTTGTTGTGGTGTAAATAATGGGATATGTGTCACATAGCTATGATATTTAGTGTGAATTACCTAGCAGAGAAACCACTGAGGGGCTGACTACACCGTGCTATGGCTGCCTTGTTGTGGTGTAAATATTGGGATATGTGTCACATAGCTATGATATTTAGTGTGAATTACCTAGCAGAGAAACCACTGAGGGGCTGACTACACCGTGCTATGGCTGCCTTGTTGTGGTGTAAATAGTGGGATATGTGTCACATAGCTATGATATTTAGTGTGAATTACCTAGCAGAGAAACCACTGAGGGGCTGATTACACCGTGCTATGGCTGCCTTGTTGTGGTGTAAATAATGGGATATGTGTCACATAGCTACGATATTTAGTGTGAATTACCTAGCAGAGAAACCACTGAGGGGCTGACTACACCGTGCTATGGCTGCCTTGTTGTGGTGTAAATAATGGGATATGTGTCACATAGCTATGATATTTAGTGTGAATTACCTAGCAGAGAAACCACTGAGGGCCTGACTACACCGTGCTATGGCTGCCTTGTTGTGGTGTAAATAGTGGGATATGTGTCACATAGCTATGATATTTAGTGTGAATTACCTAGCAGAGAAACCACTGAGGGGCTGATTACACCGTGCTATGGCTGCCTTGTTGTGGTGTAAATAATGGGATATGTGTCACATAGCTACGATATTTAGTGTGAATTACCTAGCAGAGAAACCACTGAGGGGCTGACTACACCGTGCTATGGCTGCCTTGTTGTGGTGTAAATAATGGGATATGTGTCACATAGCTATGATATTTAGTGTGAATTACCTAGCAGAGAAACCACTGAGGGCCTGACTACACCGTGCTATGGCTGCCTTGTTGTGGTGTAAATAATGGGATATGTGTCACATAGCTATGATATTTAGTGTGAATTACCTAGCAGAGAAACCACTGAGGGGCTGACTACACCGTGCTATGGCTGCCTTGTTGTGGTGTAAATAATGGGATATGTGTCACATAGCTATGATATTTAGTGTGAATTACCTAGCAGAGAAACCACTGAGGGGCTGACTACACCGTGCTATGGCTGCCTTGTTGTGGTGTAAATAATGGGATATGTGTCACATAGCTATGATATTTAGTGTGAATTACCTAGCAGAGAAACCACTGAGGGGCTGACTACACCGTGCTATGGCTGCCTTGTTGTGGTGTAAATAAGCCAGCGCCGGTAATCTTCCTCGGGACCTGAAGGACGCGCTGCCTAGAAGTATAGCGGTGGACGCTCGGGCTGGCACGTAGATCTCGCTGGGATATGTGTCACATAGCTGAAAAATTTAACTGAAATTATTTTTTTGTACAATACAATCAATTGTTAGACAGTTACTTAAACAAATTTTTGTCAATATAAAAATTAAATGAGACATACATAACATCACCCTTCTTTCCCGTCGTGGTAGGCAGACATAATAATCCTTCAAATGCTACGCATATTTCCCATGCTAATAGGGAACATGCACAAAAATTTTATTAGTCGCATTTATTAATAAAATATGAAAATACCGTAGTAGAGATAACAAAAAGTGAAATTAAAATTTAAATCGGCTAACAAATACGGCCGATATAAGCATTTAAAACTACTAATTAGACAGAGAGATCCGACATGAATAGTGAGTCACTATTAGTGACGTCACAATGCACTACGGCCATATAACTTCCATATTAAATTTCGTTTTGCTAGAAAGAGACAGAAACAAATCTTCGATGGCTTATATCTTTTTTAATATTATAGTTATTCGAAAAATAGTTTCACAAGTCTGTTTATTACATGAATGAGAGTAAATTTCTTAAATAAAAAAAATCGTGCATGTTCCCTATTGTACTACAGGCAGCAAGGGAAGTAAGCCAAGATACTTCTATCAAGATACTTTCGTGATCTTTTACTGCCTTGGTTATCACCAAGGCCTATACTTCATGTTGTTAAATGATATTTGTTTTTTTTTTGGTAAGCCTTGTTCGAGTGGTGACAGTTTGACAATAGCATCATTTGTCGATTTGTTTTTTGTGCTTCATAAAAGGCGACAAAGGGATTTCGAACAGGAGGATGAAAAGCAGCGTTATTTTGCGTAACGTACAATACTTAAATAAGAACATAGTGCGGTTACAAACCATTGCGGACCATAGTGTCAGCGCAACAACAGATTGGGCATCATATCGTGTAGGTGGTAAAATCGGTGACCGACCACACAAACCTAGTTTGATGTGTCCCCAACATTTATTAAGCGAACCTCACCTCATAATCCTTATTGGCAGTACAAAGCACCCACTGATCATTCGGCACGTTCATCCGCTGGAACTCCGTCTGTATGTCGAAGAAGTTCCACCCAGCGGTCTTCGGAAGATCATCAGGAGAAGACTTGTAGTGGAAGCAATACAACTCGTCGATATGGACTGAAAAAGAAAAACAATCCTTCATTTGTCATCCATCTTCGACCGTCTAGTGCTTCAACATAGTACCGCCCCACTGCTCCACGTGGGCACAACCCGGGTCCCGTATACTACATACAACAAGCGCGAAGTCAGAATTTGAAACTGGAAGAAGCGTGGGCTTGTGCAATTGACCCTCAGGAGCACCACGCCAATCGCGCGGGCGGGTGCGTGCAGGGGTGCGGGGATGGTTTGCAAGGGGGGGGGGGAGAGTGCCCGTTCTGTATGATAGTACTATGGGTGCGTCCCCATTAAGCTCATAGTGAGCGGCTAACTGTTTGCCTCTAGTTCGCCTCCCTATATATTTTAAACAGTGTCCATTCAGCGCGTACTGTACGCAGTTTGCGGCATTTCGCTTTCATATACCTCCCTCCCAAGAATCAGCAAGCGCTTCGTGGCTAATGCGCTACAGTTCGCCGCTTACTAAACATTGAGTTAAGGGCTTTCCTGCAGTCAACTAGCGCCCCCATCAATTAAAAAAATATTACTCGCTTAATACAAAACTTATCGAAAATCTGTCTTACCAGATTGAAGTGAAGGTACCCTAGTTTATTTAGAACCTATCAATCCTGAAAAATATAGTTCACTGTAGTTACAGATACAAAAAGTGCGAAAAACGGCCACTTTTAACATGCGCACGGCCAAAGTGGAATTCTCTGCCTGCGTCTGTGTTCCCAAGTTCATATAACCCGAATCTATTCAAGTCGCGAATGAATAGGCTTCTTCTGAACAAGCTCGTTCCATCGTCGATCTCATCTCTGTTCTCAAGGCTAGATCAAAATCAAAAGTAAGCCCGTTGACAATAAAAAAAAAAAAAGCTTTGGAATTCATTCCGTTAAGTTAAAATGTAATTCTATGTAATAAACAAAGATTTCGGACCTCCTTGCTTCGCTCGGAATAAATACCGTGCTAATTTATTATACTAGATGATGTCATCTGCCAGCATGTCACATCTCCTTTACTATGCATTGTCACATCATCATTGATGATTATGAAATATTCAAAATAAGTAATCCTCCCAAATTAATAGAACGACGCTTTCATTGCATTTAAAAAGATGATAGGATTATGTAATTTATTGTGACTTAACATCACACATACCTAACTTCTGTCGAATTATTTCTATAATCCTACTTCTATAACCCTTAATTTTTTTGATAAACGTCGTTTAAGAAATAAAAGCGGAAATACTGCTTTCACGGCTAACCCACTAAACGGCTTTTGACATTGTTACAGACTTTGCATGAACCCTGGAGTGATACAATCGTCGACTATACTTTTGAGAAAGAACTTACCGAAAAAAGTGTAAAATTGGGAATGAAAGTGGCGATCACATCCGTATAGAAAGATCAAAGAAAAACTTACCAGGCTGGCTCAACCTGAGCAATGTTTGGTGCATCTCATGACAGTCTCTCTCCCGAGGTATCACAAAGAACACGGATTGGAACGTCTTTGTGCGAACTAACAGTGGGGATCCCGTTGTTGTAATAGGTAGACGGTCCACTGTAGATATGTGCATTAGGAGTATCTGCAAGAAGAAAAGTAGAGTTGAACATACATACTTAAAATCAGCCTCGGTGTTTGGCACTGGTTCGTCTAACATATCCTGAGGATGCCTCGTGTAGAGGCGAAACAAGGTGTAAAGTGGTTTGAGTGGTTGCTGTGTTGCAGTTGCCTGCGCATGCGAATTTATTTGCGGGCGGGCGGTGCACAGTGAGTACATAGCGTCCATCATTTGTTGCGGAGGTGGCTATATATTTGTTTTCCATAGCTTTTTGAAATGGACTTCCGCAAAGTAACGCCTGATTCTATTAATTACTTTACATCAGCCTCTTTCCACCGGATTTGCCAGTCGCGCCTTTGTTTCGCATCCGGAAGTTTTATTCTACCCTCATTTGAGTACTTTTTTTTTCCGGCATACCATCTGCCACCCTCCTGCCCCCGGCCGCCCGGGGGTAGGATTACTTCGTGCGGACGCGACTCCCAGCCACGCCGCCACACCCAAATAGGGAGCCATGGCTCCCACGCTGCCGCGCTCTATAGGGAGAGGAAGAGTGCAGAAGCACAAGGCGGAACCCAACCCCGCCCATGAAGCCTTAGCCCGACTAGACACCGCCGCGGATCTCGCGGCCGCAAGTGGGCACTCCCCCCCGACGCTCATTGTATCGCCGAGAAGAAGCCGCGCCGCCCAGGCGACTATTTGGAAGCCTCCAGACTGCCTGCCGCATTGGATGCCGAGCACGCAGAATTTTGTGAGCACCCCGTTCTCGACGCGTGACCCGCGTCTCCAGAGGAGGGCCAAATCAAGCAACCCTCCCCCCGCATCCAGCAAGGTTCCCCAACCGGCACCCCGTCGAATAACCCCACCGCCCCAACCGACGATGGATATGACTACGCCGCCGCCGTCCACTTCGGCAACCCCGATCCCGCCTCCCGTCTCTTACGCGAGGATGGTCGCCGCCCCCTCGCCGCCCCCTTCGTCGAGGAAGTCGCCGGCCACCACTACCGAGCAGCCAGCCGCCAGCAACACCCAGTCGGTGCGGAAGCTACCACCCATTGTGGTGGACCACTTCCCCGACTGGGCATACCACCTGCGCGTGCTCAAGGGGCAACTGGGTCACGCGCCGAACGTGCGTCCCTTTGGCAAAGGGATGCGCTTCTTGGCGCGCTCCGAGGGAGAGTTCCGGGCCTACCAACGTTACCTCACCGCGCTGGAAAGGCAGACCAGACTCTCCTGGTACACCTACGCGCCCAAGCAGGAGAAGCCGCTCAAGGTCGCCATCCGCGGCCTCCCAGCTGATGCCAACCCCGACACGATCGCCGCCGAACTACGTGCCTTGGGCTACAAACCGGAGTTTGTACGCCCCATCCGAGCCCGCCAAGATCGCCCAGGCTGCGTGCACTTCGCGCAGCTCACCCGCACGCCTAACCTCACCCCGGGTATATACGCAGTTACAGAGCTCCTGTGTATTCCCGGCGTGAAGATTGAGGGATGGCGTGCCAAGCAAGGAGTCCCGCAGTGCCACCGATGTCAGTCGTTTCACCACAGCTCCCACAACTGCCACCGGAGGCTAGCCTGCGTGTGCTGCGGGGGTGAACACACCGCGAAGGAGTGCCCACGACCTCGCACCGAAGCCGCCACCTGCGCCAACTGCAGGAAGGACCATCCCGCCAACAGCCTCACGTGTGCGGTCCTGCGCCGTGAGACCAAAAGCGGGAAAGCCAAACCTACAACGAAGACTCCCGCGCAGCCAGTCGCACCGGCGCGCGTGATAGCGGTGCCCTCGGGAGAGTCAAACGCGCCGGGGTCACTTATGGCCTCCGCGAATGAGCCCGGGGGGACCACGAAGAAGAGGAAGGGGAGGGGGAGGAGGAGAAAGGGGACCTCCGCCACCATCCCATCTCAGCCTGCAGCTCCGATTGCGGTCGTCGCCCCGCCCACAGCGGGGAAGAGCACGAAGCAATCGGAGGCGCCATCTACAGCCGCTGCCCTCCAGTTATCGCTTCCGAAGCCTTCGGAAGCGGTCGCCGCCCCACAAGCCGTGGGTACGAAGGCGGAGCACCCGAAGGAGGCGATCGACTTCGCCATTGGACTCCTGCTCGATCTACTGCAAGCAGTACGGGCGGGCAGGGACCCAACGCGGATCGTCATGGAGGGTGTCTCCATTCTGATCAACATGCGATCAGGGTGTTGAGGCCCCTCCACTCCTCACCAGGCAGCCCACGTCCACTACTCCTCGGCGAGTAGTCAGGACTGTGGGCCCCTCCACCTACATCAAAGTCGCCGCCTGGCTTGTAGGCGCTCACTAGGCCTCCCCCAACGGGGAATCACCTGGTGGGCTGCCTCGCCGGCGGCGTGAAAATTCACCTTCAGGGCATTGCCCACAATCACCGCCGGGTCTAATACCCGGTGAGAAACTGCTCGGGCACGAGGTTCGCCTCATATACCCGCACCCGGACCCGCACAAGGGTCGAGGAAGAAAATTCCAGTCCAGTCTTTCCACCACACCACAACCCTCCACCTGCTACGATCTTGAAATACTTTCCTCGCTTCCTCCACTTTGATCAACCCGCACATACACTCTCGTCAGTTTAGGATAATTTTAACCTGGCCTTTATATAGAACATCCAGAATTTGGTCATGGAACGTTCGCGAAGGCCTTCTTCCAAAGTTTCGATTCGCTCTCGCCTGGTAGATCTCTTTCGTCAATTTTCGTTCATTCATCCTCTGTACGACTGTACATAACCAAATCATCTCAACTTGCATAGTATTAAGTCAACATTGAAAACATCCAGCACTTCGGAGTGATAAATGCCCAGGACGAGAGAGGCAGTTAAGAGCACGTCCAGCTTAAACCGTTGCATACTGAAGAAGTTGTAGACACGGCCGCTCGTCGGTAGAAACACGGCGTTTGTAGCCGTGTAGTGTAACGGTGGTTCAGCTTATACTGGTTTTGTTTCTACGTGCTGGCTGCCGTGCTAGGGACGGAAAAAAGCGGATAGATAGCCTTTGGCTCTTTGGTGTTAATTCTCATCATCATCATCATAGGTGGATTCATGTATAATATGAAAGTATGTATACATAGTCATCATCATCATATCAGCCGAAAGACGTCCACTGCTGGACATAGGCCTCCCCTAAAGAACTCCATGACGACCGGTCCTGCGCTGGTCGCATCCAGCGGCTTCCCGCGACCTTGACCAGCTCGTCGGTCCACCTTGTGGGGGGCCTGCCAACGCTTCGTCTTCCGGTACGTGGTCGCCACTCTAGAACCCTCACGCCCCATCGGCCATCGATTCTTCTTGCGATGGGGTGTTAATTCTGGCAGACAGAAACTAAAGGAAACCAAACTAAAGGCAGAAGTTTTGCTGTCGTATTTAGAAGGACAGCAAGATTTTGAGACCGGTGTTTAGTTTAAATTTTTTGTCTGCCAGAATTGACAGCATTGCCGTCTTATTTTTTACGCCGCCACCATTTTTAATCTCTCTTGGCGACTACCAGCCAATCTACCAGCAAATAACAAAATTGTGTAGTATAAACTTGTTTACTATTATATATTCTGTGGTAGTATTAAGAGAATACTCGTATTTTATAATTTAAACTTTCACTAAAATTCTTCTTGTTAAACTTTGTAACAAACTCATTAAAATTTTATGATACTGCGAACAATATAGTCCCTGCGTACAGAGTGCCCGAGGGTTCGTGCCTCGTTATCCCAAATAAGAATATGTTAACTGTGGGTGGAGAGAATATTACTAGGGAATTTGAATCTGCGTATTCACTTTGTAATATAGTGCAGAGTACAATCAGCAGCAAAAGTAGCGAAGAATTTCGAGTGTTTCCCCGTGGCCCTAGGATTTCGCCCCGCTAAGACGTTGCACTTAGAGGTTTAAAACGAATCAGACGAGCCCAAACTCGATGGGGTTGCATCGTTTTATTACAGAGTTCTTATGGCCACCTTTCGGCTGCATCATCA
Source organism: Athrips mouffetella (assembly GCA_947532105.1). Taxonomy (NCBI): domain Eukaryota; kingdom Metazoa; phylum Arthropoda; class Insecta; order Lepidoptera; family Gelechiidae; genus Athrips; species Athrips mouffetella. The sequence goes on from OX383968.1 coordinate 9,889,995, forward strand.
GATCAGGTCAATGTCAAAATAATATAAGTATGTCATCCAATTTATTTACATAATACGTATGGAAAATTTCAAGTCAAACGGAAACCGGGAAGCGGGTCAAAAACTTGCAAGATTTTTACAGACAGACAGACATCGGGTCAAGTGTAACTAAATAAAAGCTTTTATAAAGGAGAAAAGATGTAGAGTACGCGACAGCCTCAGCTGCGTGAGGGCGAAATGTAAATACTATAGAAAGAAAGAAAGATTTTTATAACTGCAGCTGAAGAAGACTTACCCAAGTTTCTTTCCTCATCTCATGATCGACGAATATGAGGTGGGTGGTGGCGAAATACAGGGTTCCTTTCGACGGGTTCCTTAGGTTGTACTTGTCCAGCATCTGGACATTTTCCAGCTGTAACAAAGACAAAATAAACTTATTTGAAATTTTGAAACTGTTTTATTTAACCTTTGATATATTTTATTTTTACTGTGTGTGGGTTTACTCTTGACCTCGATCTACCCAAGTTAACCCTGAGGACCCTGATAACCCTGAGGACAGAGATGAGGTCGACGATGGAACAAGGTTGCCCAGAAGAAGCCTATTCACTCGCGACTTAAATAGATTCGGGTTATAAGAGCTCGGGAACACCACGGGGAAACACAGACGCAGGCAAAGAATGTCACTCCTTAGCCTTGCGCATTATAAAGGATGTTTCAAAGCGCTTTGTGCGCGGATGTGTGGAAGAATTGTACCTTTGAATACCAAATCCAAAAGTATACTTTCACAAAAAATAAATCTTTCTCTGCTCCGTGAATCTTTATTAATTTCTTTTTCTGAAAAACATAGAACAACCATAATACTCAACTACGTCAAACTCCTAAATCTACAGGATTACATAGACTTTAAAATTATGTAATCCCTTTACTTAGAAATCAACGGATCATCCCTTTTCTCTGAAATTTAAAAGGATTGTTTTGTTTACGTAACTTTTGGGATTTAAAATAACAAGAATTTTCGCTAATACATGCATAATACCACGCCTCTTTCCCGTCAGGGTAGGCAGAGACCACAGCCCTCCACCTGCTACAATAATGACATACTTCCCTCGCTTCCTCAATTTCGCTAATAGAAGGTAAAATCACTGTGTGGTGCCGACTAAGAATAGTACTACTCGTAACCAATATCTACCAGTGAAAGTCGTGAAAGTCATAACATCCCATGAAACGTCCACTACAGGACAGGGAGCTCCCTCCAGAATTCTAGCTTTTGCTGGAAAAATGTGGAGGGGAAGTACCATAGTCACCTCGCTTTTTAGCGTTACGGCTGGCACCATGGACCGCGGTTGTAGGTGACCGCAGTAAGAAAGATGCAAGATAAAAAGGAGGATGCTGCGGCCCATCCTCCAGTTAACCCTTAGTCGCCTTTTACGACACCCACGGGTATGTATGGGTTGGTACTATTCTTTGCCGGCACCACACGGGACAAAGTAAAAGGCGACTAAGGCGAGCACGTAAAAGGCGACTAAGGAATTTTGAACTGGAGGTTGGGCAGCAGCGTGTCGTACTGAGGTCCATGGTGCCAGTACTTTTCGAACAATCAGGTTAGGTCAGCTTCTTAACCTCCTGCAACATCAGTCTCTGTGGTCTTGTGGTTAGAGCCCTCGACTCTCGATCCAGAGGTTCTAGATTCGATTCCCGGTGGGGACACCGTCAAACAAAAATCCCTTTGTGCGACCTCCTCAGTTTGGTTAAGACATTGCAGAATGAATCACCTGACTGTCCGAATAGATAGATGATTCCGTGCTTCGGAAGGCACGACTTTGGCACCGACTACAATCTACGGATATAGTCGTTAGTGAGCCATGTCAGAGGGTTTTGGCGGCTTAACAACTCTGACACCAGGGTTTGTGAGGTCGGTTATTGACCTTGCAACCCACACGATATTATTATGATGATGATGATTCTGCAATATCCAACCATATTGGTAAAGTCTCATAATAAAGTGATTCATGTGTGACTGTGTTACCGGGAATCGAACCTAGAACCTTCGGATTAAGAGCTAAACGCTCTAAGTACTACACTATTACGGAGGCTGTTGTATGCGGGCTAAAAACTGAGTTATTATATTTAAAATCTTCATACTGTCTGATGCAATGCGCCCTAAGATAGAGTTAGCAATTTTTAGGGTTCCGTACTGAAAGGGTGAAAAACGGGACCTTATTTATATGCCTCCGATGCCTGTATGTTTGTCTGTCAGCGGGCTATATCTCATGAACCATAACATGTAGACAGTTGAAATTTTTACAGATTATGTATTTCTGTGGCCGCTATAACAACAAATAATAAAAATAAATATATAAATTATTCCCTACTAAAAACGTGTTTTTAGGCCATTTTTGCTCGATTTTTGTTTAAGCTCTATCGTAAAAACGGGAACACTTACAAGCGTGAAAATTGGTATTTTTAAAGTACATAGAATAACAAAAAATAATAAAACCTTGTGCATGTCGGACTCGCGCGTTTTCAATACACTTCTGCGTGACTAGGCGTCCATAACTAAGACGGTATTTTCTATTTTTTGTATTTTTTTTTGTACGGAACCCTCGGTGCGCGAGTTCGACTCGCACTTGGCCGGTTTTTCGAATATTATTTTGGCTCTTCTTTCAGCAGGACGTTCATTTATCACAGCAGCGACCAAGAACACTTCAAAAAAGCCTCTTATCGAAAGGTTAAGAGGCTACCAAGTGAAAATGTTAAGGCTATTAGAAGGTTGCAAAGTCATTTAGGTCACGTAACTAAATAAACCACCTGCTGCAAGTTACCGGCCTACTTATACGGCACTTCTCATGTTCTTTAGGCTTTTTTAGGCTCTAGGAGTTTAATGCGTTTAGTTACCTGTTAGGGTTTTTATTCGTGTAAATCCTTTTAAGGGCTTTTATTAGAGTTCACGAAAGAGTCATGTGTTTTGTAAACAAAATCAAAACCTCAAATTCATATTAAATACGTTAAAAATGTTGACATTTCCGGCTTTTTCGTATTGTGGTCACAAACGTGTACATCGTGTTATAATAAATCTTTTCTCCTATTTGCTCGTAAACAGAGTTATTTCAAAAAAAGAGGTGTTCAATCACCTCGTTCCGTTTCTCAATTCAACTACACGACAGTAATGTAAAACACTACAACAATGTACATTGTTAAAGTGTTATAGCTATTTAAATTTTTGCTTTAGGTCTTACAAGTACCCACTAACAGGAATTGGCTCTTTCAACTACCCAATTTCTTTAACAAATTTCAACTGTCATTAACAAATTGCACAAATTGCAGTGTTGTTTTTAATATGAATTAATAAAGACAACCTTGTTTTCTGTTTCCAAAAGTTTTTTTTTTTACAAAGTTTTGTTTTGGCTGTAAGTACCTATCTCATGAACGTAATAGTAATAGAATAAAAGTAAAAGTAGACAATTGAAATTTTCACAGATAATGTATTTGTTGCTGATGGCACAACTAGTTGTGCGTAGCAGGGTAGCAGTTGGTCTAATGGGAAGGACCGGCTACAAATACTAAAAAAATATGGAGGCTGCCCTACTACATACGTGTTTTTAGGCGATTTTTGCTTGATTTTTTGTTTTATCTCTATCGTAAAAACGGGACCATTTACAAGCGTGACAATTTGTAAATTTATAGTGCATAAATTTTAAAATAACAGCAAATAAAACTGGTCAAGTGCGAGTCGGACTAAAAAAATCTAGCACATTAAGTTACTGAAATTTAAACTAATGCAATTAATATTATGTGGTTGTACAGAACCTTCGGTGCGCGAGTCCGAATCGCACTTGGCCGGTTAATTGGTGAGCATTTGACCCCGATCTCACCTGAGTGACGATGGGGGTCAGCATGCTACTTGAAAAGATCCAGATTATATTCTTCGGAAAAACATCGGCAGGATGCTACGAAATTTAACTAAAACGAAATAACACTGAAAACCAAATCAATCGGCAAGCAATCTTTGGAGTGGTCGTCGCAATAAGTTTACCTCTGAGATCAATTTGAGTTTAATTCCACTGTTTGCCCAGCGGGGAAGGGTAAACACAATAAAACCAGGATCACAAGAGTGATTGCCGGGCTTTTACCGAGGACACTCTGAGCTGAAACCGTGAATAAATATTCTAGAACGGGAAAAAAAACTAAATTATTTAGAGTGAAATATAATTATAATCATAAATAAATAATACATATTACACATTTTTCTAAAATACTACTTTCCTGCCTTTTTGTGAAATCTGTCTAACCCTTGCTTGAAATCTAAAGATAATTTTAGTACTGGCATAACTTCCTGGTCAGCTAAAGCACAAAGTTCTGCATTCCGACTGCGCAAAAGCTCCATAGCTTTTGTTTCGAAGTTTTCCAATAAATCAGAAAGTTTGAGCAGAGCAGAACTGGTTTTTGTCGCCTCTGCACACGAATATCTGCCTCCATCAGAGAACAATTTTACACTTGATAAAAATCGAACGTTTGCGATCCGAGCGCTTTGAATACGATCCGCGATGTCTGTTTTATACCGCTGAAACAAGACATCAAGGGATTCTTGAAACAAGTGACGATATTTGTTCAAGCGAGGGGGATAGCTTATTAATTTCAATCTCTTATTTTCTGCACTAATTTCAGGATCAGAGAGTGTTATATGCGCGTCTTCTTTAATATGACCAACCCATTCAAGAATCGGATATACTTCCGGTGCATTTAAACTTAAATATTGTGATATCTCCTGAGGTATCGATGAAACAATTTCGTTTACTGCGTTTGTATGGGATACTAGACGTTCTTCGTGTTGACGTAATTCAGTTAAACGAGATTTAAAAGCGGCTTCCACTCTTTCTATGCGCACACTATGAGAAACTTGCTTTAAAGAATTGCGCATTTGTAAAGCTCTGGACCTTTCATTGACCCATGACTGAGCTTGGTGTTGTAACTCGTCAGGCACGTCAACTATGTTGCCTTCAAATGCTTCTAAGAATCCATTTCTCCAATTTTTTAGGGCTACTTCTTGAAGTTCGGTCTGTATTATCATGCGTGGAAGTGAAGACGTAAGATTATCGTCTGCTTGTCTTGGAGACAGTAATGCTGCAGCATCCAACTTAGTAGGCCCTACGTAAACCTTAGGATGGTTTGCTAGAAACAATTGGAATTCTGCCAATAAAGTATCTGCCATCGCGGGAGGAAGAGTCATGAAATTCTGAAGTCTACAAATCTCAGCGATGCTATGCTGTTGGTACATACTAGCTGTATTGTCAAGCATTAACTTTAAGGAGGCGTATGCAGCGTTCAGCTTATCTTCATCAGGACTAGTGCGTAAATGTTCTAATTCTTGGTTGAAACCAATTTCGTAAGCTTGTTCTATGGCATCGTTATTTGTAAGCAAGTCTTCAACAGCAGCTATAGTCAGTTTTTGTGCTAAAGCTGATCGCAACATATGAGCATCCCATAAATGACCTGCGTCATGCAAAATATTATAAGTATCATGAAGGCACGCTCCTAATGAACAAAGACTTTTTTGAATTTTAGCAATATCTTGTAGGGCCAAATCTGATATTTCCAGATTCTTTAAAAATCTTGATGGATAAGTTTCAGATAAACGTCTAGAAATGTTTTCTAAGAATTTTTGTAGATTGAGACATGTCGATGAGGTGTTGTATTCGTATTTTATGATATGTTCAACATCAAAATTTATAAACGCATGGTGTAAATTTTGCAGCTGCCCTGAAAATCCAGAAAACATTTTAACAACAGCGTGACGATATGCCTCGAGTAACTGGGTTACGCATTTTTCAAGCTCGTCTTGCACGTTGATGATGACTCTTTGTATAGGTTCAAAGACTACACTTCGCTTTTCTGTAGCACTCAATGATCTTCTAATAGAAGTACTTCTCGCAGACGAACGACGAGCACTTTGACATCTGTACGCGGTAACAACACCAAGACAAAGTTGATTTAACGTCGATCGTGCCTTAACTACATTTTCGTCAGCCTCGGCTCGTAACTTAGCCTCTTCTTCACTGTATGCTCTGTGGTTGCTTATTAGCTGTTGATTAACGTCATACATGCGATCGTCAAAATCATGAAGCAATTCTTTAGGTGCTTTATGAGTTACGTAGATGAGACGTTGAAACTGATCCCGCATCAAAAATCTTAACTCATCTGCACGTTCTCTCTCCAACTTTAACGCGTTCTTTCGAAACTCGGCGATATCTTCTAGACGTTGATCATATAAGCTTTGAATTTCTTTGAGAGCATCATTGCGTTGCTTAGATGTGAAAGTCTCTTCAGAAGTTTCACTTTCTTTCACGATGCAGTCAATATTCGATTGATTCTGGTCAATATGTGCGACGAGCATTTCAGCGAGTTCACGGACTTTCGCGTCTGCTGCTGTGTTAATTTCGCACATCTTTAATTCCATATCTTCAAGGATTTGGTTGTGTTTTTTTTCTCTTTCTATAAGGTAATTTGCTAAAGTAGAGCCGCTTTTTTTTGGTTCCCAATCATCCGGAAGGGCTAAGATATCAGCCGTATCGTCCTTGCTACATGAAGTGGGTATCAAAATTTTATCAGTTATTCTCAAATTATGGCATTTACATTTTCCTTTTCCTGACATTATTTTTCCTTTTTCAAAAACGTTATCTAAAATAAATAAATGAAAATGTATGATAATATTATGACAAGACAGGATCAGGGACTAGATAAGACAGGATATTTACAAGAAAACTAAAATAAAAATTGACAAGTGTTGTCAAAAGTGCTTTGATTTGATTATAATAATCAGCCAGTATTTGCCTCAGGCAAAGAGATTTGAAGCTCGCTGCGCTTGGTCAGCCTCAGGTCTTCGTCCGATAGTAGGATACCTATACCTATGGGTATGTACTTGACTCCTGCCAAGTTTCATCCCAGCAGGTTTAGGTGCAAGGTACCCCATACAAGCTCAGCCTTAGTGATCCTACTACGAGGCCTCAGTTTACCAATAGATACCAAAGAAATTTGAAGCAAGGTCTACTCACCAATAAAAAAATTTTTTCACTACTTTTTAGGGATCCGTAAATCAAACGACAAATAACGGATCTCTTAATTAGAGGCTCAGCAGGCGAGAGCCGGGCAGACAGTGTGACCGGTATTGCAAAAATTATAGTTGTTATCAGAATAAAATTCAAACATCATTATTCAAAATTGCTCTACATTTTAAACTAAATAACAATCAATCTGAACAACCTTTTCCACTACATAACTCTTTGAACTATTCAAGCTATTTTTCTTCCAAAATCTTTAGAAAATACGCGCATAGAAGCGGGGCGTTTTTTTCATGTCAATGTCTGGCGTCTGCAGTACCGGCCACACTTGGGCGGACTGTCACAATAGGATCACTTTGTTGTCCGTCTGTCTGTCTGTCAAGACCCTTTTTCTCCCGAGCAGGTAAAGGTATCAAGTTGATATTAATATCAAATATTAAAGTCGTAAGTAGTCTGTAAAAACTCTAAGTGTCAACACAATCAAAAGATACGGCAAATAATGTTTCCATCTCCATACATTTATGAACCAAACCAAAACCTATATGGAGGGTACTTCCCGTTGACCTAGAATAAGAAAAGAGGTCTCATAGTAGAAACAATGGAAAAAGTGTAAAATTATTAAATATCACAACTTCTCACACGTACGCGCGTACTCATAACCAATTAAGGTAAGCTTCCGTTTCAAGTACATTCATATTAAAGAGGGGTCAGGTTAGAGTGGACGCGGAATTTTGAAAACAAAAGGCAAAAGCTTCAAGAATTTGATATAGTGGATGGGTCCTTAGGGCGCGAGGCCAACTCGCAGTTGGCCGGTATTAATTTTTTTTGTAAAGGCGTGCACGGGTCCATAGTGTAGCGAGCATAGTGAAATTCCGCGTCGGGACGAACCGCGACGGATTTTTCCGTGACCCGTGACACACTAGCGCGGAATTTCCGCGTCGGCACAATCCGCGACGGATCTTTCAGTAGTGGAAAGTTCGGCGGTGGAAATTCCGTGTCGGAACTTACCGCAAGGTCTTGTCACTTGTAACATTTGCTTTGTGGTAGGTACTTATGGGTTACACATTATAAGTGGACGCGACGGAGACTCACAGTGGGGCGTAATATTAAAAATAATTATGTTTTTAGGGTTCCGATACCAAAATGGTAAAAAAAGGAACCCTTATGGTGCCGCTTTTTCTGTCTGTCTGTTACACCTGTATATATCTCAGCAACCACTCATGCTATCGACTTGAAATTTGGAATAGTTTTAGAATATGTTTGCGCAACTTTATTGCAAATAAAAAATAAAAACATATTATTATCGTAAAAGGGGCCTAAATAGGGAGGGTAAAATTTCAAATTATCGGTACTAGGTCGAGTGGGGTATCATATGAAAGGGCTTTACTTGTACATTCTTAAATATATATCGGCGCAGGAGGCCATAATATCATAAACACAAGATTCACAAGGATATAGTGGGTTCAGGTATAATTAACCTGGATCTAATTATTGTCACGTCACGTTTCGTGCTCCGGGCTTATGATGAGGCACCCGGACCCTTCTGTTCCAGTCTGACCCTGGGTAGCTATTACAGTTGACTCCATGTTTGCACATCCTGTGCTGTGATACCACTAATCATTAGTTCAGGAGTTATTATGATTCGTTTTGGGTCCAGGACGATCGCAACCCTCCATCAAGATGGTTTGTTGTGACGTCCTTTCACCTTGACGCTTCATAAGATCGACAGCTAACTAAATACTCAGCTGCCAGTCTATTCCTGAAGCAAGGAGGCCTCACTCGGTGTCGCTAAGAAGGTGCTGCTAGTATATGCCTACATATATTATTGTATTTTTTTAAAACTCTTAGTTTTCAAGTTATGATGAAAAACGACAAAAAAAAATACCGTTTCCCCCCTTATCTCCGTAGTTTGTGAATGGAAAAATCTCAATTAATTACAGTCGATAGAAGAGTATGTAAATATTACAGCAAAAATAAAACGATCTTTCTAAGTTGCACATTTTTTTAGAAATCTGCAAGAAACCTTCACAAACAAATTCGCTTCTAAATATACTATAGGTATATCGTAACCCTCGGCGCGCGAGTCCGACTCGAACTTACCGGTTTTTTTAGTTTGATATCTAAAATTAAAGGTTCGAAAATTGTTCGTTTTGAATGTCGTCTTTTTGCAGATTTTTTTGCAGTTGATATTTTTCGATCAATTAAAGCTGCTGTAAGAGTATAATGTCTTCGCATTCATAGAAAAAAATTAATATATGAAAATGCAAGTGTTAGTATTGAAAATCGAGTTTACCTAAAATTCTCCATACAAAACGCCAATTTCATAGTTAAGGACGAAGGAGGTAGAAAGGTTACATCAACCCTAAAGGATGTGAAACTGTCTAAACTGATTCTTAAGGAACATAAGTCGAAATGCAAAGAATTTTTTTGACCTCATATCAAAATGCGCTATAAACTGATTCAGTTTCTATGGGAGGTCAATTATTTTTTCATATTTCGACCTATGTTCCTTAGGGCAAGTTGTTTAGTTTCATGGGTAGAATCACATATTTCAGGGCAGATATACCCTTTCGGGCTCAGCAGACGAGAGCCGGGCAGACACGGGCAGTCACGGACTTCGTTCGCCAGTGTGGCCGGTATTGCGAAAATTATAGTTTTTATTAGAATAAAATTCAAATTTATCATTTTTCAAAATTGCATACGTTTTAAACTAAATAACAATCAATCTACTGAACAACCTTTTCAACTAAAAAATCTTTGAACTGAACAACTATTCAAGCTGTTTTCCTTCCTTCTTTTTCTTTTTCTTGTTTTCTTTCCTTCCTTCTTTCGGATGGAAGGACCATGTGGCGCAAAGACATGTTCAAAACTATCTAGGTCTACGTATGCGTTGTATGAACTGAAGAAAAACACAGACATTAAGACAGCTCTATCTGCATATTATGCTTAGGCTCACAGCTTGCTTTTGTACGGGATAGTGTTATGGGGAAATAGCACTAATGTACTAAACTTGTTTCGCTTACAAAAAAATACGTATTAGAATAATAGCCAATAGATACAATGACCAGTTGCAAACCATACTTTAGAGAATATAAAATACTCACCTTACCATCAGTTTACATCCTAGGAAATAGTCTTTTCGTAAAAAAAAACCCCACCTATTTCCAAAGTATTCGCGCCCTCCTTAACTACGACTTCATACTAGATTAGCACTTCCCTAAACAAAAATGAAACTTATTAGCTCTGGACCAGTAGCCAAGGCGGCAAAAATTTACAATAACCTTCCTAAAGTCATTCAGGATGAAGAAAACTTTCATAAATTCAAATAGTCCTGAAAAAACTACTTCACACCCAAATGTTTTTATACAATCCAAGAGTTCTTCGATGAAAAATAATTTTATATTTCAGTCAGCCAGGCAATCCTTTCTTATCCATATTAAAATATGGCTGTGTATTAACGTGCCACCAAATTTGAGTAAATTTTTACCAAATAATATTCACCAAATTTTGTCTACCAAAATGGATTAATGTACACAAAATTCGCTTCTAGCACTTATTAAATATTACAACTTCTCTCACAAGTAATCCTAACCAATCCGCGAGTTTCCTGGGTCAAAAATAAAATGAAATCCTGTTTGCGTCTAAGAAAGAATCATTTATAACTTATGAAAACCAAGTAATTTTAAATTTCATGTAGTTTATTTTTTTTTATAATTAATTTAGTGTTAAAAAGTAACTAACCGATGGCAAGAATTATGACTTCATTGTTTAAATACTTCATTCAAAATCTATGGAATATTTCTGTTTTGACGTTCAATAAAGAGTAGGTCAATTGACTAGGTTGGATACTTGCGGATTAAGGCTCCCATTTCAAGTACACCATATAAAAGAGAGGTCAGGTAAGAGTGGACCTGGAGTATTTAAAGTCATGGGGCAAACTCTTGAAGAATACGATATCGTGGATGGGTACGGAACCCTTAGGGCGCGAGTCCGACTTGCACTGGGTCAGTTTTTTTTGCTTTAGGTCTATCGTAAAAACGAACTGATATACATTCAATATTCGTTTTACAAAAGAGGGCTATAAGAGCAATTTATTGCCTGAAGACTCGTGATTCCCTGAGAGAACTGTTCAAGGAAATCAACATTATGACAGTGCCATGCCAGTATATCTATGAAAATATAATGTATGCTAGAAAGAACATTCATCAATTACCAAAAATTTGTGACAGGCATAATTTTAATACTAGAAATAAGCATAAAATTGATCAACCATATACTAGATTAACTAAAGTCAATACATCTTTCGTTGGTCTGTGTATACGATACTACAACAAAATACCTGACAATATAGTGCAATTACCTGAGAGAAAGTTTAAAGAATGTGTAAAGCAAACGTTATGTAAAAAAGCTTACTATAGATTGGATGACTATATGAATGACAAAGAGGTATGGTGCTCTGATATTCCAGCGAAACACAAGAAACACATTGTAAAAAGCCGACTCTTAAAGTAGGCCGTGCTGCAGTGGTTTCTTGCCGTTTCTTTTACGCTGCCATAGCACGATCCGAAACGGCGTAGACTCGCTCTATTTGCATTGTATTCTGCATGACATTCAATAAGTATTCTGTAAAGAATCTACATTGAATAAAATTATCTGAATCTGAACACTTACAAGAGTCAAAATTGGTATTTTTACAGAAGATATAGAATAACAACAAAAAATAAAAACTGGTCAAGTGCGAGTCGGACTCGCGTGCACTTCATACACTTCTGCGGGACTGCGCGTCTCTAAGATGCTATTTATATCTTAGTGGTATGGTACCTCGGTGCGCGAGTCCGACTCGCGCTTGGTCGCCTTTTAATAACACTCCGTTTATTTCCAAACAACTTTTTGACAGACAACACTTCTTGGTCAACACTTTTATAGCATCGGCATCAAATAAAACACGGGGACTATGCGAATCGAATAATTCATTGCTTATCTGATGTATGTTAGATAGTTTTGATAGATTTATGACGAGACACGGCTCAAAATGTTTATCAATGATTTCGGAGAACGATTTTTCGTTCGAGTAGCAACCTTAGTGTCAGCTAATGTTAAGTATAATTTTTTTAATTGAGATAACGACTCGGAAAAGATTTTGATAACAATCTTTGAATATACATCTATATAATTGAATATAATATTGAATATACAACATACATCTATAATTTGACCATTGATAACGTTCACGCTACTTATCGCCTGCAAAGTATTTCCACTACTCGTAACTTTCGTAGGCTTTGCTCGTCTTGCAGACGACTGACGGATGCTTTTGGGTTCATAGGTTGTAACTATGCCAAGAAAAAGTTGATTCAGGGTAGATTGTGCTCGTATTACATACTCCTTTGCCTCAGAGCGTGAGTCAGCCTCTATTTCGCTATATGCTCGGTGGTTACTCAACAGCTGTTGATTCATATTACACATACGATCGTCAAAGTCATGAAGCAAATCTTTGGGTGACTTATGTCCTACCGTAATAAGGCGTTGGAACTGATCACGCATTACTTTTCTCAACCCATCGGTTCGTTCTCTCTCCAGTTTTAACGCCTCCTCCCTAAATTCAGTTACATCTATCATAAGTTTATCAAACAAGCATTAAATTTCTTTAAGCGCATCGTCACGTTCTCTTTCCAGAAACGAGCGTTCGTGTGTACCTCGTACGCACTTTTCAACAATACTCGTACAGTCCATTATTGCTCGGTTCTGTTGGATAAGGACGTAAAGTGTTTCTGCAAGTTTTCGAACTTTGTCATCTATTAGATACATGTCTGAGAACACAGATCTGCAAGGATCTTACTTTCTTGTTCTGTAAAGAAGTCAAAAAGGGTGTTGGTACTGCGTTTTGGAACAAATTCATACGGTAAAGCGGCGACGTCCATCTCGTCATCTTTCACAGTATGCGAACTAGTAGTAGTACGCGCATGGTACCCAAATCCACTTTACCGACGTCTCCGTATATCTTTGTTAGTTTGGACATCGTTAAAATATGTACTCTTAAATATTAACTATATTCATTCTTATGACATTACGAACCCACAAACTACTACACAAATTTTACTTTAAACAAAACGCGAATAAAAGATTCTATTTTGTGATAAAGTGGTACAAACTGTGACTGCAAAAACAAAATATTGCGATTGATGGATTGATGTGACTGTCGTCGCTAATTTTGACTTTTTAATAATGTTCCTTACCAGAATTTCTAAACGTTTCAAAATCAGTTTCTGAACGAACGGTCAATTGACATTGACAACGTTCCCCTCCCGCTTCCCTTCCTTCTTGTTCCGAGCTGTCAAACGGTTAACAATGTGCTCTGCTGTTAAAAATCATTATAAAATAGTAAATCGTGTCTGTTAGTGCCAAAAAGTGAAAATAAACATTACAAGAGAAGCTGACTGTTTTATTATCAAGTTCAAGATATTCTACAAATAAGTCAAAGAAGTTTTCATCAGTTTTCATGTTCTTTAAAATTTATAACACGATAATTGGGTTACGAACCAAAATGGTCGAAATAAAACCCTTATGGTGCGACATCGTCTGTATGTATGTCACACCTCAACTACACACGCTATCGACTTGAAATTCGGAACAGTTTTAGAATATGTTTCCTTAACTTAATTGAAAACGAAAGAATTACAAAAATATTATTATTATCATTGTAAATGTGCTCTAAAAAGGGGGGGTTAATTTTCAAATTGTCGTTACTAAGTTAAATGGGATATCATATAAAAGAACTTAACTTCAGAATAGGTTTTTAGGGTTCCGTACCTCAAAAGAACAAAACGGAACCCTTATAGGATCACTTTGTTGTCCGTCTGTCTGTCTGTCTGTCTGTCAAGACCCTTTATCTCACGAACGGGTAAATGTATCAGATTGAAACTAATACCATATATTAGGGATCCATGAACCACATAAGATCTGAAAATTTAAATTTTTTACAACGACGCAATCAAAAGATATGGCATATTATGTCCTCATCTCCATACATTTATTCAAAAATGCAAAACCTACAGGGTACTTCCCGTTGACCTAAAATTATGAAATTTGGCAAGAAGCTAGGTCTCACAGTACAAATAATGGGAAAAGTCTGAAATCATTAAATATTTCAACTTTTCTCACAACTAATGGTAACCAATTGTGGTGAGCTCCCGTTTCAAGAACTTTCATATAAGAGAGGGGTCAAGTTGGATGGTAGCTGAGGCGATTTTTGTTTGTTCTCTTTTAAAAACGGGAACACTTACAAACTTGAAAATTGGTATGTTTATAGTGCATAAGCTATAAAATAACAACAAATAATAAAATTTGGTCAAGCGCGTGTCGGACTCAAAAAATCTTTCACATTAACTTACTGAAATTTCAACTAATACAATTATGTTTATGTGGTGGTACGGAACCCTCAGTGCGCGAGTCCGACTCGCACTTGGCCGGTTGTTTTTGTATATTTATACGACTAAAAGTTTTCAAGTTATGATAAAAACATTCTTAAAAAAATACTGTTACCTTCGAAGCTTGCCAAACGAAAAATTTGAATTAATTACAGTAGATGTAAATATTACAGCAAAAATAAAACGATTTTCTGTAAATAGCAAAGTATTTTAGAAATCGGCAAAAAACTTTTACAAACTTAGTTTTGCGGTAAAACACGTTTTGTCCGACAAACATCCTCAAAGGTAATACTACTACCACAAAATATAACCTTTATCCACAGACCTTCATCGTGAATCAGTATAAAAAACCCTTAATTCCTCCAGTAGTTCGTTCATTCAGTAGTTTCTATGGTTAGCAAGTTTACAGTTGTAGGTAGTGATGATTTATACAATATCTTTTACCCAGTAACATGATATCTTTAAGTAAATACTCGACTCGAAAACACGCCGCGCCGAACATTCTGAACAGTCGGTACATGTCGAGTAAAAACAAAATCTCATGTTTTAACTTTCGCGGGAAGCAAGAATAAAAAATTGTTTCTAATTTTAAAACGCTGTATTTATCATAAATAGCAAGTTTGCAAAAAATCCCGTTTAATCGGTCGTTTTGTCCGCTACGCTTCATGTCTAGCGGCTGTACAACTGGTCGGATTGATATTGTGTTTTAAATTTAGGAATAGTAGGCAAACTCATCGATCGGTTTTGAGTGGTTTCTTGCTGGCTCTTATTTTGAGGGTAGCTGTCATACAACAAAAATGAAAAAAGAATGCTATTAGCTCAATAACACCTCTAGTAAAGAATATATAATATTACGCTAAGCCCTCTAGGTAACGATTTTGATGTAACTTTGTATGACCTAGAATTCCCATGGATGGTATGTTATGTTGCAGCAGTATCCAATATTTTCTCTCATTTTCGCCAATTTAATTCTCACCGATAGTCGTAACAGCCCCATTGCAGGGCTCTCTTATATGAACGTTATCGACGTGTTAATGAGGCCGACATTTGCACTGACGAGTGAGTAGATGCGAATTTTTTAGTATGTTCTATTTGCATGCACGTGGGCTGCCTACAGAACGCCGCGTTTGTACCTATTAAAAAAAATATTGATACGCACTAAGTTTCCCGCTACGATCCATTTTTTTGGTTTATTCCAACGCTTACCAATTTTACAGTTATGTCAAAAGCATTCGGCTAAAACTGTCAGAAAAAATAAGTTTGTTAAACAATGGTGTCGATTCTGGCAGACCCAAACTAAAACTAAACTAAATTTGACAGGCCTAAAAGTGTTGCTCTCTTTGTTACTCACTACAGACTAATAAAAGACAGAATCGACACCATTGTCATTCCTTCCGTCAAATATACTCTAGTTTCAGTGTCATGGCTGCAAAATGTGTTGATAAGCGTTGAAATAAACGAAAAAAAAATATTATACGCTGAAAAGGCGCGACATGACATTACCGTTTTAGTCTATGAAGACTAGCAAAGTCGTGGTGCGAATACTTCATCATCATAACATCCCATAACACGTCCACTGCAGGACAGGGAACTCCCTCCAGAACTTCAGCAAAAATGCGTGGTACTTTAGAAGGGGATTTACCATAGTCACCACGCGCATACTTATTTAAAAATAATTTGTGCGATATTTTCCACTTCATCTCCGAGAGAGTAAGTTTACCCGACTAGTCGGTGTGATAGCCCATCACTAGTAGCTAAGCTACACAAGTTTGTAACTGGGTTGCCACGCTACCGCGCCGTTGAGCCGCAATTTGGTCCCTTACCTGAAACAAAGTTCATGTCTGTTAATCAAATTGATATTTGATGTCGGAATTTGGGATCTGGAAGTTATATGGAATCTATGTGTTTTAATAATACAAGGGGACCAACAAGTATTCCTAGCCGACGAGCTTGTATTAAAGGGTTGATAGTTGAGAGCACAAGCGAGGGAAGTAGGTATATTAAGTTAATAGCAGGTAACAGAATAAGGATGATGATTTTGAACGATACGACACGAACGGTACGATTACCATATTACAAGAAAATACCTGACAATGTAGTGCAATTACCCGAGAGAAAATTTAAAGAATTTGTTAAGCAAACGTTATGTTAAAATTATTAAGAATTTAAAACAGCCCGTGACGCAAAAACGACCTCCGCAAAAAGTTAAAAGTAATATTTTTAAACTATGGTTGACCTTTAAGTGCGTTGGGACGGACCAATATGATCACGGCTATTATCTGAACATCACTATGAATATTTATTAAATACCATAGTTTGTACATAAAAATTTCAGATGACAATACTTTCTTGTTTCATACTTTTAGAGCAAGATTTATTTTCTGTTATACAGCTATATAGGTTTAGTTTTAGGACCTCATTTTGTCTTGTCTGAGAATTGCTTGAGAATACTGAATGCAGTAAGCAATGTACCTTTACTGGCCCTTTTTACTTACTCAATGTAAATGGTCTTTAAGTTAACGCGTTCCCTATCCTATCCAGTAGCTTCCAGTCAACCTAACTAGATCGTCGATTCAGTCCGTGGTATATAGGTTAGGTCTTCCGCGGCCTACATAGGTCGCAGGTACGGGTATGGAGGGAATCCCTAGTACTCGGGCTTCTTAGGTTTACCTACGTTTCGTAATCTATACTTTAGAACCTCTATTATCTCTACACAAAAACAAGTAAAACAAAGGCTTTTAGAATTGAAGCTCAAAGCTAGTCAGATATGAAATTGAAAACCTGGTTTACAATCCGGAAGCTCAATTTGCTTTGAAGCTTCTAAGTGGATAGGGTTGTGCAATCGCAAGCTTTACATATTTATATTGAACTGTGGGAGCACCTTGATAGCTTAGTGTCAGTAGTATCAATGTACTGTACATTTTATCCCCCTTTTAAATCATCATCACTACATAGTATAAAACAAAGTCGCTTCACACTGTCTGTCCCTATGTATGCTTAGATCTTTAAAACTACGCAACATATTTTGATGCGGTTTTTTTTTAATAGATAGAGTGATTCAAGAGGAAGGTTTATATGTATAATACATGTGTTATAGTCAAAGTCCGATACACAGTCTCTTCGCGGAAGGACTGGTTTATCCTAGGTTTGGCCAAAGCCATCAGGCAATCCCCGAAATACATTTCAATTTCGCCCTTTGCCTGAAGTATTTTTAGTCAAACCCAGGAGCTCCTAACTTTTCAGTCAAACGTCGAAAGTAAATTATTCTGTTTCGGTTTTGGCCTAGTCAATCCTAGAAGCGACTGCAAAACTCGGTCAAACGTTGATCTGAACATGTTTAAACAGGTTCGTAATGTCTCTTTAGGTTAGGTTAGGTTAGGTTATACTTTATTGCACATCGTACAAAAGGCGGGCCTAATGCCACACGGCATTCTCTCAAAGCATCTCAAATATAAAAGTGAAAATCACGTAAGCTGACCAATCAGGTGTCAGAACTGGCAGAGTTAAGCGGTTCTTAAGACTTGAAAGCTGCTTAAATGATAAAATGCTTCCAAATATACGAAGATAAGACACTTCATACCTATATCGGAGTTTGACTCGTCAAACCCCGATTTAATAAAATTGTGTTTTGACGTTTGCCTGACCAAATTAGTCTCTCCCAGGTTTGACGAAAATTGTTTAGTCAAAGGCCGAAAATTTACATTTGTTTGGGCTTTGACTAAGTCATTCAGTCTGACCTGAGGATTGACCAGTCCAACCTAGGAGCGCCGGAGCTTCGGAGTTTGCCTATAACACATGCATAATATGGTAGAGAAACACTGATAATTTTAGAGGTTTCTATTTTTTTTGGGCTTACATTGCAAACGCTGGCTGAACCCTACGAAATAGATCAAAATAATGTACTACAGTATTGTACACCTTTAAAAGGTCTACAAAAAAGTCCGCGATGGTATGTCTATCTCTTAGGGATGACTCAGAATAACCATTTTTTATCCTTTATTTTTTTTACAGCATTAATCCTTATCCAATTAAGTACCTTAAATACTCGTACATTGTGCATTCAATATAGATCAATATGCCTCTTCACAGCATGTAATTTAATGAATATTTTCGAAGATATTACAGATTTAAAATGCAGGGACATAGCGGTTGCGGCGGTACCGGCCGGGGCGTGCCTACCAGCATTGCACCCGTGCGAAGCCGGGGCGGGTCGCTAATCGTTTATATTCTATTAATCGAAGTTTAACTCACGCAAAAATGTTAACTTACAGTAATTCAATTACTTATATCGTCACAAAAAAGTTCACAGCAGGCTGCAGGACAAGGACAGCAAAATTATGGTATGTTTTTGAGGAAAGTACACAAAGTCCCTCCACACTTGTAAGCGTAGCGGCTGGCACCATGACCGCGGTTCTTGGTGACCACAGTATGTAAGATGGTAGGTGCGTTATACAGAAATATGCTGCTGCCCATCCTCCGGCGCATAATACATACATACGAGTACATAACATCACGCCTCTTTCCCGTCGGCTCGGCGCATAATCCCCGCCTCTTACGACACCCACGGGTAGAGACGGGTTGGTGCTATTCTTAGCTGGCACCACACGGACAAATAAGTTCTAAGTTCTAAGTTAAGTTTGTGGTTTCCGCACTTAGTCCTGCGTGGACCATTGTACGTGGGCCTATCTAGCCATCAATTTAGCCACCCTAACTGTTGCCAGAACTCGGTCAGTTTGTCCAGTTTGTTTGGTAGTTGATCTAAAGTTATGTCTGCTCCAAGTGTGTTTTCTCTGATAGTGTTGATTACTTTGCACTCCAGAATGACGTGTTCGATGGTTTCGTCCCTTTCCATACAGGCCCTGCATAGAGGGCTGTCTGTTATGCCTAAGGTGTAGTAATGTTTGTTGAGAGCAATGTGTCCTGTTATTGTGCCTACTGCATTACGGAGCTTTGTCCTATTCATCTGTAGTAGCCGTCTTGTCAAACGGCTGTTGGTTGATGTTATTACTTTTTTGGACTGTTTGCATGTTGCAATGTCATTCCATTGTTTGTCTGATTCTCTTCGTGTTTGTTCTCGTATCCATGTCCTAAACTGGTTGAAGGGTAGCGGCAGTATTGGTTCTGGTCCTTCATAGGTCTTGTTGGACCCTTCCCTTGCCAGTTGGTCTGCCGCATCATTTCCCATGGAACCACTGTGTCCTTTTATCCATTGTAATGTTATGTTGTTTTTTTGTGATGACTTTTGTAATTCTTCATGGCATTGTAATATCAGTCCTGAGGTCGTATAGCTGCCTCTCAGCGTTTGGAGTACCGATGCGCTGTCCGAGACTATACGAATGCTCGTGTCAGTAATGTTCCTTGCAGTTATCGCTTGTGCGGCTTGTATAATGCCGACACATTCAGCTTGGTATACTGTGTTATATTGTCCTAGGGCGCTTGATATTTCAATATTAAGGTCTTGAGAATACGTACCTGCGCCTGTGCCTAGTTTTGTTTTTGACCCATCAGTGTACACGGACAAATATACATACAACAATCGAATAAAAAAACCGATCCTGTTTGTTGAAGTTATATCAAAACATCAGTGGCGGTACATTCATACAAGCCCAAAAGCCGGGCTTGCCCTATAAAATTAACTATCGATTACGAATCAAGAACAAATAAAAAATCAAATTAATGAGAGCGGAGAGTCCGAAATATTTATTTTAAAAGTTCGCGCTATTTTACTTTTCAAAATAAGTCGCGCGTCCCGCCGTGCAACCGAGCCGCGAGAGGCAGTGTCACCCACTGAGACTCGGCTAGTCATCTCGCTCGCACGCGCTGGCTTGCAAGCGGGCTTCGATTCCAGCCGGCATATCTCTTTCTTACCTATTGAAAATGTGCACTATAAGGATATAGCTATGCGTAGGTTTATATAGCAATCAGTACTAGACTGAAAGCCCTGATTGCGTATGAAGTTGTACACGGATTCATAGTGAATGCGAAAATTCGGCGAGTGCGCGGTGGTGTTCCAACTTCACTTTATTGTGTTTTTCTTAAGTTTGGGTTTGAGCGGATGGATTTGTTTGTTTTGTTTGTGTAGTGTTTTATCAGTAAAAAGTGATTACTTTGTTCGAAAAAATGGCAGAAGTTATATTTCCTTGTAAGGATTTAAAGTTGTAAGGCAAGGAAAAGGTAAAGTCTTTTAACTTTGATCAAAAGGAAAAAAATCTCTCACTAGGCAAGCAAAGATAAGAAGTCGACCTTAATATAATTCGCTCAAACAAACCAAACGGCTTTTTTCAAAGCCACTGCAATGAAGTAGTAGTAGTATATCTTCAGTGTGCCTTATGAGCTCGTCCAGGCCAGCAAGTGCGTATGAAAGTGAAGAGTGTTGAGATAAGTGAGGAAAAACTGTAAAACCTACAGAAACGTATCTCTCGGCTTGCCCTATTCGGAAACCCTAGGCACGCCACTGCAAAATATGTCAAACTTTACTCTCGAGAGTTATTCGATCTTTCTTCGTAAAAGATCCTCAAAAGTCCTCTTGTAAACGTTCCTCAAGTTGTTACGAAACTGTCGCAAATAATCTTCAAGAAGTCAGAAGTTGCAAATTGACATGTAGACCTTCGAGTAACTTACTTACAATTTGTTCGTGAGGAATACCGACACAACGTATACAATCTATTTGTCTATTGGTTTGTTCTTCTTTCACGCAGCAACACCATAGAGCAACCGAAAAGGTGTGATAATAATGAAGGGTGTGAATCTGCCTATGAAACTGAACAACTTTCCCAATAGAACAAAAATATTTTTTGCAGTTCCATAGAAACTGCATCAGCTGATAGCGCAGTTTGTATGGGTGGTCAAATTTGGTTTTTCGACCTGTTCCTTGGGAAAAGTTTTTCATTGTCATGGTCAGATTCAAACCCTTCAGTATTATCACACCTGTCGGTTACACGTTGTATATAAGTTCTATATGAAACAGAGAACATAATTTTAGTGTGTTACTAAGACCATGAAACTGAACAACTTTCCCCAAGAAACAGGTCGAAACACGAAAATCAATTTTTAACCTCCCATAGAAACTGCATCAAATTTGTTATTTTTGTATATCAACCTATGTTCCTTTGGGAAAGTTGTTCAGTTTCATGGCCTAAGATGGTAAAATTATGTTGACTGTTTCATTAGGACCCTATATACTAACGCCGAGACGATACCGATAAGACAAAAGAACAGCGCCGATAGAACGATGTCGCGCCAATATCGGCGATGACACTATGACTAATTAAGGATAAGGATACTTGTTGGTCAACTGGTAGCCCCTTTTGGTATGGGAGTTATTTTTAGGGTTCCGTACCTCAAAATAAAAAACGGAACCCTTATAGGATCACTTTGTTGTGCGTCTGTCTGTCTGTCTGTCAAGACCCTTTTTCTCACGAACGATAAGAGGCATCAGGTTGAAATTGATAACGAATATTAAGGTCCATAAACCACACAAGATCTGAAAATTTAAATTTTTTGCAACGACGCAATCAAAATATATGGCTTTTTATGTCATCATCATCATTCATTTATTCATTTAACAGTTATACTGTGTGCGAATATTTAAAATTTATCATTTACAAAAAATTGCACGAACAAAAAAAAAAAAGATCAGGTACATTAGGAATGTCCTCATTTCCATACATTTATGCAAAAAAGCAAAACCTACAGGGTACTTCCCGTTGACCTAAAATTATGAAATTTGGCAAGAAGCTAGGTCTCACAGTACAAATAAAGGGAAAAGTCTAAAATCATTAAATATTTCAATTTTTCTCACAACTTATAGTAACCAATTAAGGTGAGCTCCCGTTTCAAGAACTTTTCTATAAAAGAGGGGTACAGTTGGATGGTCGCTGAGTTTTAAAAATAAAAGAGCAAAAGCTTTTAGTATATCATATGGTAGATAGGTACGGAACCCTTAAGGTGCGAGTCCGACTCGCACTTGGCCGGTTTTTTTTTTATATTTTGGCTCTATGTTCGTTAGGGAAAATTGTTCAGTTTCATGTATTCCCATCTATTCCTACCTGCTACACTGTGCGGTATATTGCCCTATCTTGAAAAAACATGGATTTTTAAAGCAGAATTGCTCCTCTTTATTTCACCTGCCTCAGAGATATAAAATATTGCTGTGTAAATGTAAAATGAAAATTCGTATTTTCATAAAAGCTCTCGCTGCGTACGTGTATGTTTTATTAAAATGGCGGCTTTTAGATGGGCGAGGAATGTGCGAAAATATTTGGAGAATTTAAGAACATTCTTTCATTTCGGCTCCCGAAGCTACTCTGGAGTCTGGGCTGAGCACGGTAGGTTTTCCGCCATTCATTTTCATACAATAAGGGCTGGATCAGTGCGAAGCGGACGCAGAGCGGAAATCCGCGACGTACCGTAAAATGTATGAAGCCTATAAAAATCCTATAAATAAAATATCATCGGGTGAGCAAGCTTTGCTACCCACCAACAGATGGCGCTGTAGGTTTCTGTCTAAAACGTGGTACTTTTAAAAACGCTTAAAAACGGGAAAAACAAATTTTCCCAGACATAAAACCTAGCTAGATCGATATTTCGCCCCTGAAAACCCCCGTATGGTAAATTTCATCGAAATCGTTAGAGCCGTTTTCAAGAAACCGATTACAAATATTCGTTTAATAGTATAGGATCTATTATACATTTTTCTTCTAAACCAAATAGGGTATCATAATGAAGGGTTTTAGAGGCAATCACAAAACAATACACAACTTATATGTTTAAACAAATGTTAATTTCACCTAACAAATCTGAAACGAAAATGTTGGAAATAAAAAAATAATAAAAACGAAAAACCCGACTGCGTAACAGAAAAGAGGAAAAAAAAAATAGTTCAGTAACTAGATTCCTACTACTGGCAAATCTTGCTACAAAAAGTATGAAACAAGAAAATATTGTCATCTGAAATTGTTATGTACACTCAAGTGCATAAATATGTATCTAAACTATCGTTTCAAAAGTATGTATCATTAAATGTTTATTATTATAGCATCCAATCTAACTGATATAAATATGTCTGCGGAAACTGATCAATAATATGTATACTATAAAGGACAATTTGTTTTATAACAAGCAATACAAACCTTTTATGGACATATTATTGCTCACTTAGTTATTTAGATATTTTTGCAACAAAAACGAAGACATAATGACGATGAGAAAAGTATAATAATAATTAAATTCAATAATTCGTGAATCTTTACATAAATACATGTAATTGCAATGGATTTCAGGAAACATATTTATGCACTTGACTGTACGTACAAACTATGGTATTTAATAAAGCCCTAAAGCTTATGATCGCTTTTTGTAGGGTAGGTGGCATATTGACCACGGCTATTATTTGAAAAGCACAATGAATATTTATTAAATACCATAGTTTGTACATAAGAATTTCAGATGACAATACTTTCTTATTTCATACCTTATAAAGCAAGATTTGTCAGTAGTTGGGTTTTAGTTTTTAAACTATTTTTTATTTAAATTATTTTCGGGGTTTTAATTACGTAATAAACCTAATAATACATATATTTTTGAAATGTGCTCATTAAGCCTTTTTCGGTATTCTTAAAAACTTTTTTTTTTCGGTCATGACTTAATCTCTTCAAGCAAGAGGGCGCCATATTCAATTTAATGCAACGTCTTATATGTCTTATAACCAGCGGATGATCAAGACGTTTCTAACGATACCTAATTTATCAAATTGCGATAAACCGTTTAGAAGTTATGAGGGAACAGATGAACATACATATATACATACATACCGGTCTAAATCATAACGCTCCATTTTGCAGTAGTCGGGAAAACAATTTTGGAGAGAATAACTGGGTTGGGACGACGAAATCCCAATCTTTACTAACCCTGCAGGTGCAGGTGGGTCCGGTTTCTTAAAAGGCAACTAAAATTACTAATTTACAGGATGACATAGCGAGCAATGGTAAGAGCGATAGCTTCTCACACAGTACATGATTATGTAAGTCAAACATAATACTGTATATTGTTAAGGTTAGAAACTGAATCCGTACCGCGGAATTTGGTTAGGGTAAAGCGCGGTGTGGCAGTATATTAATTAAACTTCGTTGTTGGTTTTGTAACATGGCTTCGAACTATTTAACTTTAGATTGTTTGGTCCCTGAATACATACTACGTTATACTGTTGCCAATTTGGGCAATTGGTTAGGTAGGAGCTTTCAAATCGTAGATCATAGTTTCAAACAATTTAAGAGTATTAAATGTGGCAAACCGTGGCCCACGATCGTGATCTTTGGAAAGAAATAGGGGAGGCCTTTGCCCTACAGTGGGACATTTAGGGCTAATAAAAAAAAGGACGGGTTGCACTCCGGGAGTGCCGGCAGAAGTGAAAACTTAAACATCAACGTTGTGCATTTTTTTTTTTTTTTTATTTAACACTACAGAATTATTTTACATCAAAAAAATTATTTCTCAGAAAAATTAACTTACATCCATAATTTTAACGAATCTTTCCCCATCATCTTCAAAGGGTCAGTAGTTTTCGAGTAATAGCGATTTTTAGTTTGACAGCTGTCATCCGAAATGTAGATCTCATCGAGACCTATCATTTGTCTCAGCACGTGAGTAGTCTAGGGTCAGTAGTTTTAGAGTTTTAGTTTGAGACCTATCATTTGTCTCAGCACATGAGCAGTCTAGGGTCAGTAGTTTTAGAGTTTTAGTTTGACAGCTGTCATCCGAAATGTAGATCTCATGGAGACCTATCATTTGTCTCAGCAGATGAGTAGTCTAGGGTCAGTAGTTTTCAAGTAATAGCGATTTTTAGTTTGACAGCTGTCATCCGAAATGTAGATCTCATCAAGACCTATCATTTGTCTCAGCACATGAGTAGTCTAAGGTCAGTAGTTTTCGAGTGATAGCGATTTTTAGTTTGACAGCTGTCATCCGAAATGTAGATCTCATCGAGACCTATCATTTGTCTTAGCACAAGAGTAGTCTAGGGTCAGTATTTTTCGAGTTATAGCGATTTTTAGTTTGACAGCTGTCATCCGAAATGTAGATCTCATCGAGACTTATCATTTGTCACAGCACACGAATAGTCTAGGGCCAGTAGTTTTCGAGTTATAGCGATTTTTAGTTTGACAGCTGTCATCCGAAATGTAGATCTCATCGAGACCTATCATTTGATTCGGCACATGAGTAGTCTAGGGTCAGTAGTTTTCGAGTTATAGCGATTTTTAGTTTGACAGCTTTCATCCGAAATGTAGATCTCATCGAGACCTATCATTTGTCTCAGCACATGAGTAGTCTAGGGTCAGTAGTTTTCGAGTTAAAGCGATTTTTAGTTTGACAGCTGTCATCCGAAATGTAGATCTCATCGAGACCTATCATTTGTCTCAGCAGATGAGTAAAGACCTAATATTTAGTTTTAGGAACCATTTACACCTTTGATTGAACAATATTGCATGCCTGCCTACTTCTAAGTTCTAAGTTAAGTGTGTGGTTTCCGCACTTATATAGTCTTATATGGACTATTGTGCGTGGGCCTGCCTACCTACTTACGTTTACGTCTCACTCATTATCTTGTAAAGTGACAACCCGACCCAGTCTTGAGCGGATATAAAAAGTGTTTTAAGAGGTACATTGCAATTATGCCCTATACTTAAGGTTGAAATTTGTCGGCACCCCAACTAGATACGACGGATCTGTAGTGTGTAAACCGCAGTTTACTATAGCTGCATCCCCTTTTGTTCGTCATCTATGATGGTTAATGCGTAGCTGGCTTAAACAACCTAAAATGCCGGCCGCTTGTTAAGTGGCGAATTATATAGGTTTTATATTACTAATATTAAATTATAAAATACAATCTAGGAACTGGTAAGAACAGAAACACGTTTACTTGTGAACTCCGCGATTAATTTGCTTTTTGAAAAATGGTGTATTTATTCAAAGACTCACAGAAAGGGCTGGCAGCACTAGGTTTGCACTTGAGCTAAGACAGTATACTCGTACCATGTCCGTTCTACAGCGCGCAGCCTACCACGTATTGATTCTTAGACAAAACCTACGAAAACGGACTGCACCGTCGCAAGATCAAAAATTACAATGTTATTAACTCCATACAAAGAGACTTCATATACAGTCGTGGTCAACTAATTAGGGACTTTCAAGATAGTGATGAGCAATAACCGGTTATGTACATATAAATATAAAACCCTATTGATTTCTCAGTACCTATTATTTGCATAATTTGGTCCGATTATTATATTATGTAAATAAAAGAATAAATAAATAGAAAAAAGTATTTAATATCAAAGGTTGGACATGTATTCAATTTTAAGGTATAGTTCTGTAGCTGGACATTTAATTAAGGACAGTAAACTATAATGAAAAATAGAGTTTAACAAAACTAATAATCTGCAGTATTATAATATCTTTAACAGCTACATTGTATTACGTGTAAAATCAGTACCCAGTAGCAAAACCTTTGTTAGTAATTACCGCTTGACACCGATGTGGCATAGACATTATCAGTTTCTGGCATGTTTCGACAGGAATGTTTGCCCATGCCTCACAAAAAGCTTCATTAAGTTCATCTAAAGTTGTGGTACGATAAGTGGCAACTTTTTTCTTGATTTCGTGCCAAAGGTGCTCGATTGGGTTAAGGTCCGGGCTATTTGCTGGCCAATCTAGCACCGATACTGACTGACTGGTAAGAAACGACTTGACTGAACGGGCGGTATGTTTCGGGTCGTTATTATGCTGAAACGAGATGCTCCTCAGCATAAGGAAGCATCGTTTCCTCCAATATTGCCTTGTATTGATGTTGGTCTAAGTTACCCTAAACTTTCCTCACAGGTCCCACTCCACGTCCAGAAAATGAACCCCACATTTTAATGTTTCCACCGCCATATTTCACCTCTTTTTTTGTGAATCTTGGATTCATTTGCGCTTTTACTGGACGCCGTACGTATTGGATTCCATCTGAAGAAATCAAATAAACCTTGTTCTCGTCAGAGAATAATACATGTTGCCATTGGGCGTAGGTCCAATGTCCATATTTACGTGCAAACGCCAAACGAGCATTTGGCTTAACTAGAGATTGTCCCTAATTAGTTGACCACGACTGTATATTTCCTAGAGGACTGGACTTTTTGGCGGGAACGTGGAAGTTTGCCTGCCCGATTGAAATTTTGGTTTTTTGTGCATTTGGTACATAATGAAGATAGTGCATTAATCAGTAAATTAACTAGGGAGTGCGCAGCTGATAAAGATTTCAAGGTGATCTCGTGTATAAGCCCCGTTTGTGTTGTCTCAAGAAGTCGCGGACATTTCCTTTGTTAAGTCCACTATCGTTTTACAAGGGGAGCATTGTGTAATTCTTTCACTCGACACTGGTGAAAAACTGAAGAATGTTCTAAAACACGACACTGGCCGAAATTTCCCCAAATATGGGTTGACTGTTGCCAATTTTAAAAAATAAATATACTAGGTTATTTTTTTGGACCTAATTTCCTTTTGCACACTTATCAGTGAGGTCAAAAGCAACAACTTTTGTTCTACGACTTTGCTAACAACGCACGAAAAATTTTCAACTTCCCATACAAAATGGGTCGGTCACGTGACCACTTTAGTATGGAGTCGAAAATTTTTTGTGCCTTGTTAGCAAAGTCGTAGAACAAAAGTTGTTGCTTTTGACCTCACTAAAAAGTGGGCAAAAGGAAATCAGGTCCAAAAAAATAACCTTGTATAGGGCTTACGTGCCAGGGGTATGTAGGCCCATTTAAACGAACCGAACAGTAACCGTCAGTGACGTTTTTTTATGGTTGTATAGGTATTAGACTTGGAATCTCTTTGCTTCATATTAATTTTTATACCGTTTTTTAACATTCTTTGTTTTATCTCCTGTAATTTAAATTACCATACCTAGTTCGCCTAACTTTCGCGTGCACCGATTTCCATGTACATAATATGTACATATATTACTTCTTTGGTCTTTTGTTTATTATCCCACAAACCATTATCTATTGTATTCAAGCCGGCGTGTATCAATAACCTTTTGTTTTCCTAACAAAGTTCCCTTCAGCCCACTGCCGACATAAATAAATCTTCGCTGTAACCTAATTAACCTGACCTAAGTACTGAAATAAAATATTTTTATTTCTATCTTTAATTGAATTATTAGCAGGGTTGGTAGGACGCAATGTCTTCTGTATGTAGGTTACGGGTACGATCTTCGCACGTTCATCATACTCGTAGCATCCCAAGAAAACGTCCACTACAGGACAGGGAGCTCCCTCCAGAACTCCAGCAAAAACGCGTGGCACTTAGAAAGGAGTTTACCTACCATAGTCACCACGCTTGTAAGCGTAGCGGCTGCGGCGACCGCTGTTGTTGGTGACCGCATTTTGTAAGATGATACGATACTAAGATAAAATGAGTTTCTATGAGGGGTTCAAATTTTATTCCTATTTCGACATATGTTCCTTAGAGAAAGTTGTTAAGTTACACGGAAAGATTCACATCCTTCAGGGTTGGTACGAGTATACCCTTTCTGTTACACCTTGTATGATAATCATTGAAACAATTAAAATTCCACTAAAAGCTCGCGACTAAAACAAAAACAGGGCAATTATAAATATGAGGAAGTTATTCCCAGTTCCAGTAGAATATACCTAATGCTACTCAGATTCAGATAATTTTATTCAATGTAGATTCTTTACAGAATACTTATTAAACATCATGCAGAATTCAATGCCAATAGAGCGAGTCTACACCGTTTCGGATCGTGCTATAGCAGCGTGAAAGAACAACATCGATTAGGTTACATTATGACCAAGTTCGGTTGGTCAGATGGCAGGCTATCAGCCAGTTGCACAGGGCGTCTTTAAAGTTAAAGCTCCTTTAAATCTATTGCTGTTAATTACTTTTTCAACCAATCATAAAGAGTCAGCAGTAGACTTAGAGGAACTTTAACTTTTGCAACTGGCTGTATGTCAAGTACGTTTTAAGAGTACTAAGGAACTGAGTCGATTATTGCCTGCAAGTAAAATCAAATAACTGCAGCTTTCAAGTAATATCCTACTAATATTATAAACGCGAAAGTTTGTATGTATGGATGGATGTTTGTTACTCTTTCAAACAAAAACTACCGAATGGATTTTAATGAAACTTTACAATAATATAGCTTATACATCAGAATAACACATAGGCTACAATTTATAAACCTGCGCAGACGAAATCGCTGGCACCAGCTAGTATCACAATAAAGGAACTTCAGCGTACAGAGTCTAACATAGAACGGTTTCCATAACGCTTTAATACGTGGGACACTCAGAAATATTTGCGACACTAAAAAAAATTGTTCTACAGGTACATATATTTTTATTAAATCTTTTCAAAGTACTCTCCACCAGCCTCTATACAAAGATTCATGCGTCTGAACCAGTTTTCAAAACACTTTTTCCAGTCCGCCGTAGACACCTCGTTTACAGCCTGCTCGAACGCAGCCAGCGCATCTTCCGGCGACGAAAATTGTATCCCCTTGAGCTGATTTTTTATTTTTGGAAATAAAAAGAAGTCACACGGTGCTAGATCAGGGCTGTAAGGAGGGTGACCCAGGAGTTTGACTGGTGTGCTGTCCAGGAAGTCCCTCGTTTTGAGCGCGGTGTGTGCAGGCGCATTGTCGTGGTGGAGCAGTAGTCCGCGGAGCCCTGTGTTTGGTCGCTTGTTGCTCACAACAGAAAAAACTTCTGGTAAACATTTGGTAGTATACCATTCGGCGTTGATGCTTCTTTGATCTCGTAAGGGAATTGAGGCCAAGTGGCCAGTCAAATTAAAAAAGCTGGCGATCAAAATCTTCCCCCCGCTTCGAGATCGCTTCACTTTGGTAGGCGTTGGTTCATTTTGAAACACCCAAACTGTCGACTGGCGCTTGGTTTCTGGATCGTATTGATAAATCCAGGACTCATCACCTGTTACGATGTCGTAAACACGCCGAGACGAGCCTGCTTCAAATTTGTTCAGCATATCACGGCACCATTCCACCCGGGCCTGCTTCTGAGCGTCGGTGAGGTAGTGCGGCACCCAGCGCGATACTATCCTCCTCACGCGAAGATGCCCGTGTAGAATCTCGTGAACGCTTCCCGATCCAATCTTTAATATGTGCTGAATCTCCTGATATGTAATTCGCCTATTATCTTGGATTAAATTTTTCACTGCTAGCACGTTTTCTTCCGTAATAGCCGTCAAAGGGCGACCGCTTCTTTCTTCATCCCCCAAGGTTGGTCGACCGCGCCTAAATTCGTTATACCAACGATACACGGTTGCCTTGGAGGGGCCTTCATCCATAAATGCCATTTGAAGTCTATCGAACGATTCATCCGGTTTCAGGCGACACTTGAAATCGTAAAAAATCATAGCTCTAAAATGTTCCCGGCGCAGATCCATTTTTCAGTAAGACACGATACTTTGAATTGGCTCGCAAAAAATGTGGAGGGAAATTTTGAAAATGGAACACACATATTTTTACTTACAAGTAATCATATTTTCGAAAAAGATTCTGACCGGCCAGTCTCCCATATATAAAAACTATTTTTCGCAATACTTTCTGAGTGGCCTGGTATTACATAAACCAACGTCATACAGGGTATTACGGGAAGAGAGCGCAAAACTTGCCTGTGATATACAACGTCTAACGGAAAAGTGTGATAATACTAAAGTGTGTGAATCTGCCTATGACACTGAACAACTTTTCCCAAGGAACGTAGGCTACCTTCCTAGCCAGTAATCAGCCATAGATTCTCGCTCGTATGCGGGCAGCCATAGGATTGCTACATTTGACAGAGCACTTGACAGGCTAGGAAATTGGATTCTGAGTCAGATAATTTTATTCATTGTGGATTCTTTACAGAATACTTATTGAATGTCATACAGAATACAATACAAATAGAGCGAGTCTACGCCGTTTCGGATAGTGCTATGGCAGAGTAAAAGAAACGGCTAGAAACTACTGCAACACGGCCTACTTAAAGAGTCGACTTTTTACAATGTGTATCTTGTGTTTCGCTAGAATATCAGAGCACCATACCTCTTTGTCACTAATATACTCGTAGTCATCTAATCTATAGTAAGCTTTTTTATATAACGTTTGCTTTGCACATTGTTTAAACTTTCCCTCAGGTAATTGCACTACATTCTCAGGTATTTTGTTGTAGTATCGTACACACAGGCCAACGAATCTACCAATGTATGATGAAAGTGTCAAATAGTCCAAATGTCTTTAACCATGTATATAGCAATATAATACGGCTTTAACTGACGGATAAACACGGGCAAAAATCAAACATATTTCTAGCAGATATTTTATCTGTCAGATTACTATCGGGATAGCAGCGAACGGTGAGACGGACCCTTAATCTTTTAATATAATAGCTTTAAAGCCCTTGTATCCGTACGATAACTTTTCAAGTTCCAGGAGACTTTATTGAATTCTAGGAAACACTTCAGAGTAGCACTTTATATACGCTTGTTAGCTGTGCTGTAATGTTGTTGGCCTTCGGATTGTTTTATAAACGTCGTGACTATGGCAGTCTCACAATTTTTGTAGTCAAATTCTGGAGTAGCTGTCCATTGGTGGACGTTTTATAGGAGGATGATCTTTTGTAGAAATATGTATTCTCTTAGAAAGGATTATTTAAACGGAGAAAAACTATTAATTTAACAAATAAGGTCTTTGGTATATCTCAAACCTCTAAATGGTTGCTACTACTCATAAAAGTCCGTCCGTGTGGTGCCGGCAAAGAATAGTACCAATCTACCTGTGGGTGTCGTAGGAGGCGGCTAAGGGCTTATGAACCGGAGGATGGGCAGCAGAATATTTCTGTGTATCGTACCATCTTACATACTGCCAACAACAGCGGTCTCCAGCCGCAACGCTTAAAAGCGTGGCAACTATGGTAAATCCCCTCCTAAGTACCACGCTTTCTTGCTGGAAATCTGGAGGGAGCGCCCTGTCCTGCAGTGGACGTTTCGTGGGATATTATGACTCATAAAAGTTAACCGTGTTTGTTGCAACGACGCGACGGCAAGAAATTATGACGTCACAAGACACACATTTCATTCAAAATCCATAGCAAACACAATAAATGTGGCTCATTTGACAAAGCAGTAAAAAACCAGTATAGAGTTGCAATATTGATGAAGGTTGGAATATGAAGGGGTAGAAATAAGACACTCAATCATCGTCCCAAAAAAGGTTTTAACAACCCAGAGCGCTCTCACTTACACTCGCTCGCTTCGCGTTAGACCCTATTCAGTAGGGGCGAATTCGCGGCGATTTATGGAGGGATTTCACGTACAATGGCGCTTTATTTAGCCCTGCAAGTGATCAAATTGTTACGAGTAAGCAATGAACGAGAAAACGCGGCAAACTCGCGCTTACGTCTGAACTGGGTTTAGTAAACATGACATGTCCGAGGGATCATTTCCGATAGGTTTGCCCGCTATTTATCTGTGACATTATATCGAAACTGGGAAGATATTTCAAGGAACAAGATATTGGCGGCAGGTTCGGGTCAGAGGCAGGTAGAGCGCAGCTATTTACTTCTTAGTTTTCGTATACCATATCATTTCCATCTCACTTCACCTCCTGTCGCGGTAGGTACTTAATGTGGAAGTTCATCAGTTGCGCTGCTTGAATTTGAAAATTCCACACAATATTTATTTTTATTTTATTACATTACATTACTGTTCTGTAGCGTCAAACAGTAAAACTGTTTGTTGGCACTTATTATGCACTTACTTTAAGTCAAAACTTATTTCATTCAGTTACCTACCACCATGTACACATGGCAGCAAATAAGTGGTAACAAATCCAGTATAAGCTAAAACCGCCGCTACATTACAAACTCCTAGACAGAAAGAAACTCCTAGATAGAAATGTTAGAATGTTACCATTGACGTTGGGCTTAATGTAGCTACCTACATAATAACTTAGTTGATGCTACTCATAGGATTACTCCATTTGACAAGCTAGGGAAATGGCGCAATTCTATTGGTTCGAATTTTTCCAGCTCACTGCTTAGCTCCCACGCATCGTACAGCACTTGTAGAAGTTCACTCTTTAAGGGGCTGATACTCGTAAGACCTAAATACGCTTCACTTGAGCAGGTTTTTAACGAAAAGTGATGAATATATGGCAGTGAAAAAATATTATGTGATAATTAAGCATCTTTACAAGAATATGGCCGACTCCGAAACACGATTAAATATATTTTGAACGCCATAAAAAATTACAAAGTTACTTCTGCTTTTTGCTTTTAAACCGTTTTTCTTAAGTACCCATTAATCTATGATTCCAAAACTTTTACACATTATTCAATATATTATGCATAATAATACAGCTGTCTTTTAATTAATATTATGGGTACAGATTTTGAGAAAAATGCAAAAATGAGCGAAAAACGTAAAACAGCGCGAATCCGCTCCGTTCTAGCAAACGCATTCTGCCCTTTGTTAGAAACGGAGGTAATTCAGCTCTTAACAGCCCCTTAACGCCCAATCTACCATCGGTTTGTCTTGCGATGTACTCTGCCAGGTTCCACTTTAGTTTACCGATTCACAGGGCTATGTCGGTCACTGTAGATCTTCTGCGGATCTCTTCATTTCTGATATGATCCCGCCCTCTCCATAGTCGTTTGGGTGACCTTGAGCTTCCTAATAAAGACCATCGTGAGCGAACGTCATAAATTGATACCAGATTACTCTTATAGGTATGAATAAATAATGCTTTAAAGAAGCTCGACTTAAGCTCTTACGACTAATACAAAGTAATGTGTTAAGCTTGATGTGCAATTGACTACACACACAGCCCATCTCTAGCGTCACAGTGACGTTCATTAAAGAGTAGTTTATTTGTATCTAATGGAGTGTGATACGAATGAAGTAGGAAAAACGTTAGTTCTACGAAACGGTTACGGCGTAGTACAAAGGTTACGAAATCGTCTATACCTGCTACGCGCGTAGCTACATTTCTAAGGATGGATGATGATGTGAAATATTGATCTGTACTTTACCTTTGGTTTTCGGGCTTCCTTTTTGGCTTTGATAAAACTAAGACTAACTCTTCTATACATATAATCAAATCGCAAAATCTCGCCGAGTCTGTCTGGGTTTACTAAAAAGGTAATAGAACACATTCGGTTAGCTTTTGGAATTTTGCCTGTTTGTTTGTTCACGATAAACTCGCACACTACTGAACCGATTCAACGAGGTTTTAGATAATGTATTTGGCTTAGCTTCGGGCAACATCTAAGATTTAAATCATTGCAATAGATTCACTCAAACAAAAGCCACACTAATGCAAATTATCAATCAGCCTGTGCACCAATAACTCACAAACTATTGAACCGATTCGAATAGGGATTTCAATAATGTATTTCCCTTACTTTCGTGCAACATAAAAGCTATGTTTCATTGCAACCAGTTCACTCAAACAGGAGATATGGGACGTTTCAATCAACATCGCCAATAACTCACAAACAACTGAACCGATTCAAACGGGGTTTTGAATAACGTATTTGGCTTACTTCCATGCAACATACAATCATTATAATCTATGTTTCGGTTCAGTCAAATAGAAGCTACATGAATGCAAATTTTATACTCGCATATCTTCTTCTATGTTGCCAAAGCTTATAATACGTTATTGAAAATCCCGTTTAAATCGGTTCAGTTGTTTATGTACACTGTAAAAGTTCAAAATCCACGCGAACGAAGTTGTGCGCACAGCAAGTTAGTAATGAATTATCTTAAATGGATTTAATAAACACATAATTATTTTGAGTCACTGTTAAGGATTTTAAGAAGTGTATCTTTGAGAAAGCCAAAAATGACTGGTAAAAAGTGTATCTCTTGCAATTAATTCAGTATTAAACCCATAAAAATCCATAGTATCTCAGTATTTTAGTACTTAGACCCACAGACAATACTAGTACTTAACTCAGACCTGATTTTTTCCCCTTAGAAACAACATATTTTCACGATGTAGACAAAAACAAATCTATACGTAGGATATAAGTAACAAAATTCGCTTAAGGGTATTAAATCTAACCAACTTTTTGCAAGGAATATAGGCTAACAATAATTGAGTCTTTCATACGAAAACATTATTATATTGGGGCTTTTTCATTTGTTACAAGAATAAATCACATTATTTTGTTCGCGTCGTAAGAGAAACTTTCTGTTTCGCAAAAAATCTTTTTATTTTTAGCACACTCCTAACAAAAATAAATCGAGCAAATGCGATTCGGGCATTGTCGGGCCACGCGCAGTATTCTAAAGTAAAAATACGGTTTTGAAAAACATTAAATGTTAATAGCTACTTTTTTGTGTATATCGTATCTATAAATAAATACGAGACGATATAAATATGAAGTTAAGACACAATATTTACGAATCCACCTAAAATTTAATTCGGAATATTTTTTTCGAAATACAGCTTAGGCAAAAATAGTAATAGACAATTATTTACGTTATATCATAGATAAACGTATATTTTACGTATAGGCATCAAAATCCACAGTGTAAATTAAAAAACTATTTTTTTTTTCAAAATATAAGATCGACACTTATTTTCGTATATAAGGCCCAATAAAGTCGAGGTAAAATAATAGAAGCAAACTGAGCTAAACTTAACCTTTTTAAATGTAAGTGATTCTTATATATATTCACAGAAATCCCATACAAAATAAAAAAAAAGCTTTTTGTAATCGGTGGTTTACAAAGATTTTGTAAACATTTATGTTGGATTTGCCAAAAATGTGAGTAAATAAATAAATAAATAAATAAATCTTTATTTGCATTAAATGTGGTACAAATTGGTGTAACATTAACATAGTGAATCTCACATTTAACCAACATAATGGTATGCAAACAGAGAGAGTAGCATGCAATCAAATTATGTCAGAAGAAAAATAAATCATAACAATCACAATAAAATGTCAAGTTTACATAAAATAAAATATCAAATGTCAAAGGAGATAGTGCTAATATTAACAATAATAAAAATCAGTCAGATTAGAACTTGCAGGACATAAATTCGTTAATACTATAAAAACATTTATTGCACAAAAATTTATACAGCTCAGTTCTGAACCTATTATGTGGTAAATCTTTAATGGTATCTGGTAGTTTATTATAGAGTTTAGCCGACATTTGATAACAGTTTCGTTGACTAGCTGTAGTAGAGCAAGGAAGCGCTATCAAACGATCCGGATACCGGGTTGCGAATCCACATACTTCACGATTCTTTCTAAATATATTTAAATTATTTTTAGTAAATAGACATACTTCAAATATGTACATTGACGGCAATGTTAATAAATTTAATTTTTTAAATAAAGGTCTACAGGATTCCATGGGTCCAACTCCACACATTGCTCTAATACATTTTTTTTGAATTATAAACGCTCGATTGACTTCAACACAGTTTCCCCATAAAATGAGACCGTACCTTAGTATAGAGCAGATGTAGCCATGATAAGCTGTAAGTGCTGTCTTTTGACTACTAAGTGTTGTAAGTTTGTAGAGGGCATAACTGAATCGATTAATTTTTTTACAGACAATCGACACATGTTCCTTCCAATTCAGATGGGAGTCTAGAGTTATCCCAAGAAATTTTTCCGTAGAACACTCAGAGATTGGTTCACCATTGTGGGTCACAGATATTTTTTGGGGGCGTCCATTTACATTATAAAACTGAAGAAATTTAGTTTTAGATAAATTTACAAATAAATTATTATGTTTAAGCCAATTAATTACCGTATTTATTGTATAGTTTATTTCATTTTGATAGTCAGTATTTGGAATTTTATTAATAATTATTGAAATGTCATCTGCATATAATGTACATTGATACTTAGTGATTGACGGGAGATCATTTAAATATAAAATAAATAACAAGGGTCCCAGGATACTTCCTTGTGGTACCCCGAAGTAATTTTTGGCGTAATTTGATTGGTAGGACGTTAAATGTAGAGACTCGTTTAGTTTAATTATTTCTACTTTTTGTTGTCTATCCCCAAGATATGATTTAATCCAACCAAGTGCGTGCCCGCGTATACCATAAGTTTCTAACTTTTGTAATAAAGTGGTGTGACAGACGTGATCAAAAGCTCTACTGAGATCAAATAAGATCATAGAGACAGGTATGCGTTTATCCATGTAGAATGAAATTTTCTTTACGATATTATAACAGGCCATAGAAGTGGACTTTCCTTTTTGGAAACCATGCTGCTCCGAGTGTAATATCGAGAATTTCTCGCAAAATGAGAACAGTCTTTTATAAAAAACTTTTTCAAATATTTTTGAGAGTACTGGTATGAGCGTGATCGGTCTATAGTCACCCATATTCTCCCTCTCTCCTTTTTTGAACGTGGGTTTTACCACGGATAACTTTAGAGAAGATGGAAATACACCAGTGGCAAAAGATAAATTTATTAAATAACTCAATAGGGGGCTAAGTTCAATGGAACAGGCTTTAATTATATTTGTACTTATTTCATCATAACCGGTGGCACTTGTGTTGTTTAAAGATTTTATAATAGTTTTTATTTCATTATCGTCAGTGGGCGTCAAAAAGAAAGTATTATTATTAAATGATAACGAACCCGGATAACTTTCAGTATTAGGATCCATGTCGATTTTGGGTAGGTTAATAAAATAATTATTGAATTCTGTTGCAATTTGTACAGGATTTTGAATTATTTGATTGTTATTCAATGTCAGGTGATGGACAGTGTCTGTTGGTGAACAGTTGTGCCTATCATTAATAACGTCCCATGTTGCTTTACATTTGTTCTTTGCCTTGTCAATATAATTGTTGTTTTTAGATTTTTGAGCAGATTTAATACATTTATTTAATAATTTAGAAAATATTCTGTATCTTTTCTTAATTTTGTTTGATTTATTTATATAATAAGAGAAACGTAATTTTCGCTTTGTTTTACAAGAGGTTCTGAGGCCTTTAGTCACCCAGTTAAGCTTAGATTTTTTATTATTAGTTACTCTAAGTCTATATTTTGGAAAACAAAGATTGTAGAGGAGTCTTAATTCCGAATGGAAGTAACTGAAAGCTGAGTACTTAGCACTATTTAAATTATTAGAAAGCAAAACGGCTCTATTACTATTTTTGGTTGCGAAGATAAACTTTATTGAAATTTCGTGCTATAAAAGTTAAATAATACAAAAAAGGTAATATTTTTAGGTGGATTCATTATAATATGAAAGTATGTATACATCAGCATCATCATCATATCAGCCGAAAGACGTCCACTGCTGGACATAGGCCTCCCCTAAAGAACTCCATGACGACCGGTCCTGCGCTGCTCGCATCCAGCGGCTTCCCGCGACCTTGACCAGATCGTCGGTCCGCCTTGTGGGGGCCTACCAACGCTTCGTCTTCCGGTACGTGGTCGCCACTCTACTCGTAGAACCCTCACGCCCCATCGGCCATCAGTTCTTCTTGCGATGTGCCCTGCCCACTGCCACTTCAGTTTAGCGATTCTCAGGGCTATGTCAGTTACTTTAGTTCTTCTGCGGATCTCCTCATTTCTGATTCGATCGCGCAGAAAGACTCTGAGCATAGCCCTTTCCATAGCCCTTTGGGTGACTTTGAGCTTTCTGATAAGGCCCATCGTGAGCGGCCACGTCTCGGTGCCATATGTCATCACTGATGATCACTGGCAACACACACTGGTCAAAGACTTTCGTCTTGAGACACTGCGGTATTTTGGACGTGAAGATATTGCG
The DNA here is from genome assembly GCA_947532105.1 of Athrips mouffetella. Taxonomy (NCBI): domain Eukaryota; kingdom Metazoa; phylum Arthropoda; class Insecta; order Lepidoptera; family Gelechiidae; genus Athrips; species Athrips mouffetella. The sequence goes on from OX383968.1 coordinate 9,929,284, forward strand.
GAGCTTCCCGAACGCTGCCCATCCGAGTCGGATTCGACGAGTAACCTCTTTCTCTAAGTTGGATTTACCCAGCTGGACTGTTTGTCCCAGGTATACGTACTCATCAACAACTTCGAGCGTAGAGTCTCCAACTTTGAGTGGAGTGGGTACAACAAGGGCGTTAGACATAACTTTCGTCTTATCCATGTTCATTTTAAGACCCACTTGTTGTGAAACTCTTCTTAGGTTATTGAGCATCGTGCCGAGATCTTCCAGGGTCTCAGCCATTACGACAATATCGTCGGCAAATCGAAGGTGGGTCATGTACTCGCCATTAATGTTGATGCCTAGTTCTTTCCAGTCCAGGAGTTTGAAGACGTCTTCCAATGCAGCGGTGAACAGTGAACAGTTTATTATGTATACATAGCAAGCCGTAAATAAAAACAATAATCTATTAAAAAAAATTTCCGAAATTCCATATTTTTTTAATCTTTGGACGGCAAAATAAATAAATAAATGGGGTAAATTTAGGTAGATTCCATTAAAAAGCTTTACACAGAAATATAATCTATCGATCTGAAAAAGTAACACGGCTATTACAAATTATTTCCGTATCGCCATACAATGCTCTCGTTATTTTACTGGAGTAATAGGGTTCCGTAGTTATTTTTACGATTTTTTAGCGCAAAGCAGGTTTTGATTAAATCCTACTTCCTACTAATATCCTACTAATATTATAAACGCGAAAGTTTGTAAACATGTATGTATGGATGTATGTATGTTACTCTTCCACGTAAAAACAACTGGATGGATTTTAATGAAACTTTACAATAATATAGCTTATACATCAGAATACTCGTAACACATAGGCTACAATTTATAAACCTGCGCAGACGAAGTCGCGGGCACCAGCTAGTATTTCATAACTTTCATTACCTCCTAATGCTCAGCGAGGTCCTAGCGCCTGAATGCTATTGCTGTTTTTATTATTTCCAGTTTTTCGGCTATAGCTCATTAACCTGTGAAGCCTTAGCTGTGTTTTTCTATATATTAGATACGATATACAACTACTGTGATTTTTTTCACCTTTCCAATAACAACCGTTTAGCGGAGGAAACTCGTCTCCAACAAAAAAAATGCGGTTTCAAGCTAGATATTTCGCAAACGGATCCATCGAAAAATAATGCTTGCATACTAACATTATTTTTAAAACATTTATCCAACGATATCTCGCACAATGGGGAAGACGTGAAAAAAAATCACCCCTAATGAACTTGTAGGGGAGATACCCTAAAAATAATTTTTGCTCAAGATTTGATTTCGACTTGGATGAAATGTATATTCGTACTAAATTACAGTTTTCTAGAACAAAGGGTCTCCGAGCTAAGCCGCGGACGGACATGACGAAATTTTAAGGGTTCCTTGTTAACTACAGAACCCTAAAAAGAACTGTTTAAAACGAAATCTTGTGAAAGACAGGCTAATTGGCCAAACCTTCAGGCAAAACTCAACGCCTTCTAATTAAAAAATGTCCGGTTCACTTTATAAACTCCCATTTAAATCTCTGTCCCAACTTTATTATCATTGCTCTAGGTATAGGTACCGTATTCTACGGAGTCGGCTTCTTAGCCTAGGGTATTTCATTGACTTATCAAGGGTTAATTTTGGACCCCTGGCCAAATTTTAGTATGTTGCTCAGAACATGTATCTGAACCACTTTCCCAAAGGAACATGGGTCGAAAAACGAGAAAAAAATTTGGTCGTCCCATACAAATCCCACTATTGCTAGCACAAGATTTGTATGGGACGACCAAAAATTTTTCTCAATTTTCGATCCATGTAAAAGTTGTTCAGATACGAGTACATGTTCCGAGCAACATACAAATATTTGGCCAGGGGTCCAAAAATAACCCTGGTATTTAATGAAAAAATGCCCATTAGCCACGACCAATGGCCTAACGTGCCTTTCGAACCGAAGCATGATTCAGATTCAGATTCAGATTCAGATAATTTATTCAATGTAGATTCTTTACAGAATACTTATTGAATGTCATGCAGAATACAATGCAAATAGAGCGAGTCTACGCCGTTTCGGATCGTGCTATGGCAGCGTAAAAGAAACGGCAAGAAACCACTGCAGCACGGCCTACTTTAAGAGTCGGCTTTTTACAATGTGTTTCTTGTGTTTCGCTGGAATATCAGAGCACCATACCTCTTTGTCATTCATATAGTCATCCAATCTATAGTAAGCTTTTTTACATAACGTTTGCTTTACACATTCTTTAAACTTTCTCTCAGGTAATTGCACTATATTGTCAGGTATTTTGTTGTAGTATCGTATACACAGACCAACGAAAGATGTATTGACTTTAGCCAATCTAGTATATGGTTGATCAATTTTATGCTTATTTCTAGTATTAAAATTATGCCTGTCACAAATTTTAGGTAATTGATGAATGTTCTTTCTAGCATACATTATATTTTCATAGATATACTGGCATGGCACTGTCATAATGTTGATTTCCTTGAACAGTTCTCTCAGGGAATCACGAGTCTTCAGGCAATAAATTGCTCTTATAGCCCTTTTTTGTAAAACGAATATTGAATGTATATCAGCTGCTCGGCCCCAAAGCAGTATGCCATAAGACATAATGCTATGGAAGTAGCTAAAGTAAACCAGCCTTGCAGTAGCTACATCAGTAAGTTGTCTGATTTTTCTAACAGCATATGCAGCCGAGCTCAATCGACCAGAAAGAGCCGTTATATGAGGTCCCCATTGAAGTTTAGAGTCTAGTGTTAACCCTAAGAAAACTGTACTATTTACAAAATCTAATGGTTCATTATTCAATACTATGTTATGTGAAGTAGACCGTACATTTGGTAGTGCAAATTTAATACATTTAGTTTTTTTGGCGTTTAGGACTAGATTGTTAGCAGTAAACCATGCATGAATCTGTCGAAGTGCATCATTGACTTCGTTATAATTTTGTGATTTCCTACTTACATTGAATATTAATGAAGTATCATCAGCAAATAACACAATCTTTGACAGATTCTTCACCACAGAAGGAAGGTCATTAATATAAATAAGGAATAAAAATGGCCCCAATATGGACCCTTGAGGTACGCCAATTTTGACAACAGATCCCAGTGATTTCGTCCTGTTTACTTGTACCTTTTGAATCCTGTTTTCCAAATATGACCTAAGTAGTTTAAGTGAATTATTCTTAACACCGTAATGTTCAAGTTTTAGCAACAATGTGCTATGATCTACGCAATCAAATGCTTTGGATAGATCACAGAAGATACCAATAGCATCTTCAGATTTTTCCCACGCGCAAAAGATGTATTTTAAAAGTGCAGTCCCGGCATCCGTTGTACTGCGCCCTTTCGTGAAACCAAATTGATGGTCATGTAGTAAGTTATTTCTATTGAAGTGTGAAAGCATTTGATTGAGTATGACCTTCTCAAAAATTTTACTAAGTACAGGTAAGACTGATATTGGTCTAAAATTACTGGGATCCTTTTTGTCACCAGCTTTGAATAATGGAACTACTTTACTTTTTTTCATTAAGTCAGGAAATGTACCATGATCGACACAATCATTGAATATAACAGCTAAATATGGAGATATAGTATCAATGATCGCACTACAGACTTTTACTGACATTCCCCATAGGTCCTCAGTGGTTTTCATTTTAATACTTTTAAAGGCTTTAACAATTTCGTTAGGGGTGACATGATTAAACCCAAATTCAGTTTCACAGGCGTCCACATTCTTTTGAAGTAAATCGCTAGCAAGTGAAGATGATGAATTGAGTGACTCTGTTGTTTTCAAAGGAATATTAGTAAAAAAGGTTTCGAATTCTTGAGCCACTTCTACGTTTGAACTAATAGTTCCGCGATTTGTATGAAGTGTGATTTGATTGTCACGCGGTTTCACTTTTCCAGTTTCACTGTTTATAACATTCCATACAGCCTTAATTTTGTTATCAGCAGACTGTATTTTTTTCCGTAGAAAAAATGATTTTGCTTTTAAACAAACTAATTTAAACAATTTTGAATAATTTTTGACATATTCAATGAAATTGTCGTCATTTGAATAATTTCTAAGCTCATATAATTCAAAAAGTCTCTCTCTACTTTTGCGAATACCAGCGGTAGCCCAGTCACTGAATTTGAATTTTACAATAATTTGCTTTTTTCTAATAGTGAAAATTTTACTGAATTCAGTATTAATCAATGTGAATAAATCTTCATATGAGTTATTAGGGTTGTTAGTATTATAATTGTGACAGGGCAGTTTTTCTAGCAACGTGTTTTTGTACTTTTCTAACCTACCGCTCGCTAGGCTCCTGGTTTCTATATCTATATTCTGGGTTACTCGAGAATAATTAAAAGTAACACTTTGACCAGAGTGGTCAGACTGAAGCGAGTTTATGATACTTTTCTCAAAATAATCGCAATTACAAAAGACGTTATCAATACAGGTAGCCGAGGATGACGTCACCCTTGTAGGTTCAAAAAATACATGCTCTAAATTAAAACATTTGAAAAGACTTATAAGTTTGTTACTATAGGTATTATTTTCTAAGATATTGACGTTAAAGTCACCACACACTATCACAAACTTATTTTCTTTTGTCACTATTTTTAAAACATCTTCCATTACTAACTCGAACATTGAAAAATTTTGAAAAGCGGGAGGTCTGTATACGCATACTACAACATGCTTGTCCAGCTCAACACAAGATATTTCAATACATCTTTCAACCGAAAGTCGAACAATATCTTTACGGTTCTTTATCTTAAAACTGTTACGAACTAAAATCAGTGATCCACCGTGTAAAGCAGACTTTCGATTGAAAGCACTGGCTATACAATAATTTTCATAATTTATCAACATTTGATAGTCTTTTTGCCAGTGTTCTGTCAGACAAATAATGTCAAATTTTGTTCTTTCTAAGAATAATTCTAATTCTAAAATTTTTCCAGAAAATCCTTGAATATTTTGATGTAAAATTTTCAAAATATTAGATTTTTCCTTTGTCTTTGCTATAGGAAGTTTTTTGCCAGAAGGTTTCTTCATCCTGCTCTCAATGGCGTAAAACATGAGCTAGGTAAAACAAACATGTTGACTTTGCAGGTTCGGTCGTTGAGCTTACACCGACACTTTAACTTAAGATTTATGTCTACCCTCATATTAATGTACAAAGGTAAAATGAGACAGTTAACCAGTGGAGTGACGCTAAGTCCTGTCGCGTTGAATTTTCCAGCTTAATGGTCTGTATTCTGTTCAGTTAAGTGACACAAGATTTATATTAAAATTATCACTGTTAAACGAGCAATATAGGGTCTTACAGAAAAAGGGAACATAATTTTAGCATGCTACTTAGACCATAAAACTGAACAACTTTTCCCAAGAAATAAGGTCGAAATTTCATTAAGACCATATATTTGAATAAACTGTAATCGGTTTCTCGAAAACGGCTCAAACGATTTCAAAGAAATTTACTATACAAGGGTATTCGGGGGTGAAAAATCGCTCTAGCTAGGTCTCATGTCTGGGAAATTTAGTTTTTTTCGGATTTTGAGCACTTCTTGAAAATAGTGCGTTTCAAAAGCCCTACAGCGCCATCTGTTTACGGGTTTTGGTTAAGATTATATAGAGCAAAGCTCGGTAGCACAGGTACTAATAAATAAAATATTATAGTTCGTCCGTCTTAAGAATGCAAGAATGCACTTTCCGCCCCTGGTAGCCAAGCCCCGTAACGAATCGGGTCGCTAAAAATTATTAAGTCAAATGCAACATGACTAACTAAATGACAAACTAAACTTATTTAATATGAGCATTTTGTTATTTGATACCTGACAATTTTAAAATTATGACTAAAGATGCACTGCAAAATTGTTTGACAAAATGGCTTTTACAATGTGAAAGAATTTCAAGATTTTAAAGTTAATGAATAGTTTAATTTTGACATATTTGATATTGACATACTGTATATAATTTAAATTCACATTAGTTATATTTGCATGCTTACGTGTAAGCTGAAAACACTGACTCTTCTAACTTAAGATCCTCAACTACTGTTTTCTTACGAATAACGATATTTGTATTTGTAAAGGTAAACCATCGAAAGAAGCGGTTGTTTCCTTTGTGTGTTACCCAAAAAAAACTTAAAGAAAAAAAAACTTGCATTTTAACTCCATTGTAAAAACATCTTTGCCCTGCATTTGTATACTGCATTCTTAACGCGGAAGAACTATAAGGCTGTAGCTTAAAAACGTCATTCGATTGCGCTTATCATTCCGTTTTCACGGAATTGGCTGCTTATTGGAGATTTGACGAAGGCACTGATTTTTACACAGCGACTGCCAACTAACCTCCGCAAACGGGAGGGCAAACTAGACCCAATTTTAAATTAAGCTTTGCCGGGTTAGCGGCCAGCCTAGCTGTCAGTTTTCAAGCCGCCAAATGCCCTTTGTAAACTGTTTAGCCTCGAGAGCTTCATGTCAAAATTCGCAGGAATCGAAAAGAAAACGTAGTTATTTACGCGATAAAGCATAATTTCGCATAAAATGCAATACATTTTTCATGAATTTTTCATTTTCCGGGATTTCTATGGGAAATTGACATAGGGGTCATATATGTCAAAATTTATGTGTTCCCGTTTCGGCACGACGGGGCTTTGGAAAAACTAAGAGCATATTTTCAAACATCTGTAATATCTGACAAACAACTGGAATGTCAACAATTATGTCGATCTGGTTTTGTATAGAAAGGAGTAAAAAAAACTCCGGGAACTCTATGGGAAATTGACATAGGGGTCATATGTCAAAATTTTGGTGTTCCCGTTTCGACACAACGGGGCTTTGGAAAACTAAGAGCATATTTTCAAACATATGTAATGTCTGACAAACAACTTGAATGTCAGTCTTTATAAGTCGATCTGGTTTTGTATAGAAAGGAGTAAAAAAAACTGCAGGAACTCAATGGGAAATTGACATAGGGGTCATATGTCAAAATTAGGTGTTTCCGTTTCGGCACAACGGGGCTTTGTTAATAAGAGCATATTTTCAAACATCTGTAAGGTCTGACAAACAACTTGAATGTCAGTCTTTATAAGTCGATCTGGTTTTGTAAAAAGGAGTAAAAAAAATGCGAGACCCTCTATTTGAATGGAAATGTAAGATCAAATGTCAATATTGATTCAACCCATTCGTATTCGTATCTGCTAAACACATATTTTCTCCTTTACCTTTTTTAATAAATCAAATATATTTGGAATAGGAACATATAAATGTTTTACTTCGGCAAATGTTTTTAGGCTAAAGTCTTTGAAGGTTTTTCAAGATCAGAGGTAAAATAAATAAGCCCTACATTTACAAAATTGTTTAAAGAACTCAACAATAAATACATACGTAAAGTAGGTAAATAGGATTTCCTTTGCTGGTCTTTAAAAATATAAGCTCTTGTACACAACTCTAAAATGTTACTGTTGTTAATAATTTAACGTTTTTCATAGGTCGACTTTTTTGTATGGGAGGGCCATTTAAGGGCAAATTGGTAAAAACGGATCCCTTATGGTGCCACTTTGTCGGTCTGTCACAACTGTTTATCTCAGCAACTACTTACGCCATCGACTTGAAATTAAGTTTTACATTTTTATGCTTGCCCAACTTTATTGCAAGGGGGTTTTATACTGTCGTTACTAGGTCAAGTAGGGTATCATATGGAAGGGCTTTTTGTATATTTTTCAAGTTATGATGAAAAATGTCTAAAAAAGATACCATTCATAATCTCCAAACAAAACATCTGAATTAATTAAAGACGATAGGGGTTTATGTAGATTTTGCAGCCAAAATAAAAGATCTCTCTAAGTAGCACAGTTTTTTTTATAAAATTGCAAAAAACCTCACAAACAAACTTAGTTTAGCGGTCCTAAAAATTAACCTTATTGCTTCTGAAATACAACAGTTAAATCGGAACCCTCGGCACGCGAGTCCTATTAGCACTTGACCGGTTTTTTTTTCATACACCCTTATTTTTTGGTAAACTCCTTATTTTTTGGTAAACTGTCATTATGAAGTTTTCGATTTCGTATCGAGACAATGTTTTTTTTAATTTTCTGAAAGTTTTATTCACTGATAGTGGTTAATATACTTTTTCATCACCGTGAATATTTTAAGAGGTGGTTCTGTCTATGAAACTGAATAACTTTTCCCAAGGAACATAGGTCCAAATGAGAAGAAAATTTTTCGTCTTTCCATTCAAACTGCATCAGCTAAGAAAATGGAGCAATGCTATTGGTTGAGATTTTGCCAGCTCACAAATTAGCTCCTTCGCACAGCACTGGAGGAAAACCACCTTAACACAAACATGACAAGTTCTAAACAATAGCGAAACTAGAACAATTGTTCGTAGTTTCCGGGGCCACATGCATCTAGTTAAAAGTTTGTTGCATCCGACAGGCAACCCGAATGTACAGTCAACGACAGGGCAAGCTTGACACTCGCAGTCCGTTAGTAGCATTTGCGTCTATTGAAATAAGAACGGTACCAAGTCCAATGTGTCAAGCGTGACGTGCTCTTGACTGTACATTACGAACGAGTTGTACGGAAAACTGTTTCTTTATCACTACTAATTACCCATCCTTTTTCGGCCAGCTGCTCTACCGGCGACACTGAAACGGTTTCGACTTTGATCGGTTTGATGCCTATCAAAAGGCGTCAAACGCAAGGACAATGGAGGTAAAGACCATCTATGCCCATAAATGGGATTTAACTTCATAGTCCTGGCGTTTGAAAATTGAAGTTCGAACCAATCAGAAATGCAAGCAATTGAATTTCGTCGATAGAGCAGTTAACCTAGTCATAGATGATGCTAATGAATGACAGCCCCATCCGGTACGGGGATGCGGTGGCGCTAGCGCCACGGTTCTTGTGTCAACGACTTTGCATCCATAAAAAAGGAAACGTAGTGCCTCCTGGGTGTCTACTCTCAAAGTCCGATATATCGAAACGATACTATTAGAAACATGCAAATGCAAAACTTCGTGCCTTGACAATACAGTAGAATATTGGTTGGATGAATTTTCAAACTGCCAGTAGTTAGCTTCCAACCAATATTCTACTCTATTGTCAAGGAACGACGTTTTGAATTTGCATGTTTCGAATTGTATCGTTTCGATATATCGGACTTTGAGAGTAGACACCCTGATTAAACTGCATTAGAAGCAGCACTAACGGCATCCTGAAGACGTAATCTGATGTGACGAGTAATCAGTTACTTTAAATGTTACCTTAGAACGAAAAATTTACTGTAATAATATGGAAATATCCGAGGTAAAATATTATTTAATTTAATAGATGTTGGTCGTTGTGGTGGCAGCAAACAAAGGCGAAGCTTCATACGACAGACATGATCAAACAAGGGCTGAGTCTGACACGCAGTCAATGTTTTTCCAGACAAAGGTCTCAGAAAATTGGTCTGATATAATGTTAACAATATTTAAATCTTCTTCTCTCATCATAACATCCCAAGAATCTTCCACTACAGGACAGGGGGCTCCCTCCAGAATTCTAGCTTTTGCTGGAAAAATGTAGAGGGGATGTACCATAGTCACCTCGCTTGTCAGCGTTACGGCTGGCACCATGGACCGCGGTTGTAGGTGACCGCAGTAAGTAAGATGTAAGATATAAAGGAGGATGCTGCTGCTCATCCTCCAGTTTATAACCCTTAGTCGCCTCTTACGACACCCACGGGTATGTGAGGGTTGGTACTATTCTTTGCCGGCACCACACGGAACCTTCTCTTCTTTAATAAATTCTTTAAATTAATTTTGTGTGTACGTATTCAAGATATTTTTTATAAAAAAGTTATTAAGTTTTGCTATTTTGAGGCCCCTAAATTCAAATCACAGATTTTTGGACTTTTTATCTTTTTTACTGTTCGAGCATCACGCAAAACTACTCAACTGATTTTAATGAAACTTTTTTATTTGATAGCTAATAGTTTGACTTAAACACTGGTATAGTTTTCTTATGGGTATGGGAACCGGATATATAACTTTATTCCCACTTCGTTCAGTTTTTAACAGTTATATAACATGCGGAAGAAGTCGTGGGCAAAAACTAGTCTATAGTAAAAAGGAAACCGCGACTTACTGCTCCATCAACGCTGAAATGATAAGACTGAAATTTGGCAAACACTGGATTAAAGTAGGGCCAACGTACCCATACACAGGGTTCATTTTTCTTTGCAGGTTGTAATTTTTAATTCGTTTGACAGCTGTCAAAATGGACCTATCACGATGGCCTTACTTTAGTTAGACGATATGGACCTGGCGACTGTTAGAGAAAAACGTGAAATATTTTTCGTCGCAAAGGAAAAGCTATTGGATAACTAATCCGTTATAGCCTTTTAGTACAAAGAAAATATAAAGTAGATTTTATATTTACCGAAAGCTCACAAAAGAGTAAGATATAATCTTGCTAAACACAAAGAATACAGATTCGAGAAAAATAAATTCGGACCCTCGAATACCCTAGATTGCTTTATAATATGGTATTTGAAGGATATTATTAGGAAAATGAAAAGGAAAATGCTGTGTTATATCAGAGTTTTACTTCATCAAATCATATTGTGTAGGTTATAAGATCGATGACCGACCCAATGTTAAGGATGTTTTGATTATCCTAATATCCTAACTTCCTTCCTTTACCTGTTCTAGGTTAGAAAAACATGGGTTGGATACTTATGTAATGGAAAAGCACGGTTGCTCAAATCAGGGTAAATCAGGTTTTTGCAGCAAAACCTAAAGGTTTATAAAAAAAAAAATTGCTTCATTTTGTCATAAATCTAAACAAATCCAGGATTTTGATCAAACACCCAAACTCGTTCAGTTTTATGACAAAATTTTAAATCTCTAAAAAAATATTCGCTTCTGGCAATTGCCGGCCGCTACCGTTTCTTCTTTAGTGACCACAACGCACGAGCCGAGAGGGAAGCGATGGTGCCGCGGTAGCGGCCAGCGACTGCCAAAAGCCAAATAAACCCAAAATTGCTTGAATGTTTGCACATTGCACATTTTATCATCACTGCCTGCGCCTGTTATTTTCTTCTGTTATCTTCATCCTTGTCCTCTGTCGAGGTCAAGAGAGTCAATCGTCCCCATGCAATTTTAGTAATATGTGCGCACGAAGTATGGTGCTGCGACAGAGCAAGCTCTTATTGTGAGATGAAAGTACAATGCCGCACTAAAAAATCTTATGAAGCTCTAAATCGAAAGCTCCAAGATTTGCGCAACAATACAAGACGTAATGGGAGGAATGTTTGTTTTACTCGCTGGTGACTTGGACAAAGATGAGGTCGACAACAGAACGAGCTTGCTCAGAAAAGACCTCTTCACTCACGACTTCAATAGATTCGAATTATATGAACTCGGAAACAAAAACTTAAAACTTAGCGTTTAGCCTATCTCTAGTCAGTCATCATCATCATATCGTGTGGGTGCGAAGTCGATGACCGACCTTAAGCCCTGGTGTCAGAGTTGTTGTGCCACCAAAGGCCTTTGACATGGCTGGCTTAACGTGCCTTCCGAAGCACGGAATCATCTAAGCTCCGAAGCCGCGGGTAATGATAAAAGATTTTGCAAAACGATATTTGCTTTCGCTTTGTCCTAGAAGTTTGTTTACATCTTTATGAGCGTATCCTTTGCACACACAAAATAAATAATAATAGGTCTTTACCTACCTGAAATTGCCGAAATTTTCTTACAGATTAATAATTATTAATTCATTCCTATAATTGTAATGCTATTTTTTTCATTTATCTTATATTTGAAAGTTGACTTCAAGGTTATCAATTTACGCATAAAATAAAGTTTTTACTTTTAGTTTGATATATAAAATTAAAGGTTCGAAAATTGTTCGTCTTAAATGTCGTCCGATTTCATCATTAGGTTTGTTATATTTTTTTACAGATAATATTTTTCGAAAATTAAATTTAAGCTTCTGTTAGCTTAATGCCCAATAATGCTTATAAAAATAAAAAACATTGGATTTATAATTCCTAAGAAAAATGCAAAAATGTTAGTACTGAAAATTGAGTTTACCTAAAATTCGCCATACAAAACGGCAATTTCATAGGTAAAGACCTATTATATATTATTATCTAGATCTCCTTGTTAGATTCCAAGACATTAAACCTCGTTAACTCTGGGTATTTCTATTACCCCTTACATTTTATCATCGTCTTGAGTAAAAAGATTGTAAGAAATATAAGTTTGTATTGTAAAAGTGAGTAAATTTCGATATTAATATTAGACTAAATACGATTCCTTTGATATGCAATCTCGCAGCTTTGTATCCTACAAAATATCCACCAATCAATGATCGTACCATTATAATTATAAAGCGTTATTTAGCGTACCATAATAAAGCGTTATTTTATTTACCTGTTTATATGGATCTTCTGTGATCAAAGGTTGCTTACAATTATAAATTCTGTGATCAAGTTTTCAAAGGCTATTTTTCCAGTGCATATAACACACTTCATCTTTCTCAGTTAACACCACAGAACAACGATAGGGCTACTCCGCCTGCGCGCGCACCCCCCCCATAGAAGCGAATATAGTAAAAAAATGGGTTCCTTATTCACGAGTTATACTATTCCCTTAGATTATGAATAACGGCAGCTTACTATTCCTTATTTTGAATGCACATCATAAACACATTCGTTGCCATAGAGACGCTGTCACTGGTTTTTTGCATCTTACTCTCTCAAATGACGCTAGTAGTGTGGGTGCGGAAAGCGTGTTAGTTTTAGTAAATGGTGACACTGATTTGTATTGAATGACATAAAAGAGTTCATCTCTAGATGTAGGGCAAGACGCATGGACTTCAGAGCACTGTGGTTAATACATTCAAAATTATTTTATTTAAACAATCCAAATTATTTTTTTTTTTTTATTGCTTATTAAGGTGATACTAGGAAACGTGCGATAATACCGAAGGGCGTGAATCTGCCCATGAAACTGAACAACTTTTCCCAAGGAACATAGGTCGAAATACGAAAAACCAAATTTTGACCTCCCATACAAAATGCGCTATCAGCTGATGCAGTTTCTATGGGAAGTCAAAAATTGGTTTTGTTCAATGACCTATGTTCCTTGGGAAAAGTTGTTCAGTTTCAGAATCACAACATTTAGTATTATCACACCTTTACACGTGGTATCTATAGACATGTAACGTAAGTGACACTTAAAATAGAAGTAGAGAAGTAAATCGAATTAGAGAAGTAAATCTTAGACGAAAATTGGTAACCCACAGAATAAATAATAAGGGTAAAATAAGACGGATTAAATAAATAATTCGTCATAAGCTAGTAAAGGCGTCGTTCTATTAATTTGGTAGGGTTATTTTGAATATTGCATAATGCTCGATGTGAAGGTAATGTAGGTAGGTCTATAAAGTTCATGTAGGTAGGCACATATTTGCATGTTATGAATTGAATAATTAAATCAGTCTTGGCTCATCTGTCTGGTTTCCTTCACGCACCTCATTTGACATGGCGCAGTCGGTAGGATTTTTAAAGGATTATGTTGTAAAATAATAATACATGTGTTATCTGTTTGGGACATGCTGTCGCGTTAGTCCAATTTCCTTGGGTAGACCCAACCCAAAGCTTCTTTTTTTAATAGAAAAAGAAAGAAACATGTACCACCATTTGAGTTTATCAAAGAGGAAGACACTTGTCTAAACAGAGACTCGCAAAAGCTGAAGATGGAAAGGCGGAAAATTAAAAGAGATCAGTTAACGTCCCTTGTACCGGGCAAGTACCCTTTTACCATTGTAAGAGCAAGAACTCACTTAAACATACCAGATTTAGATGATCCGTTTTCCATACAAAAATTCAAATGACTTGCATTCTTACGCGGGACATAAAATTCTGTTGAAAAACGAACAAATACTGCTATTTTTAGTTAAATTTTTCGCTAATTATTACAAAAATACAGTTAATGTACTGAAAGTACTATTTTTGTTAGCAATTTTTGGTTCAATATTACGATTATTTTATTTATTATTGAGTTGTAGGTATTATTTACTTTTATTTATACAATTTTCAATGCACTTTTGTGTCCCGTTAATTAACATTCTCTATCACAACCATGGGTTGGCTGGAAGAAATCTCTTGCAGAGATAAGCCCGCCTTTGTAAATGTCCTGTTTTTTGTATATTTCTATATATAAATTGTGCAATAAAGAATACTTTTTGCACTTTTTGCACATATATAGTTGGTACTTATTGCATTAAAAAATAAAACCTTATAAATGCAGCAGTGGCTCCATCTAGTTGCGTTCGGAGATCACCTTAAGTCAGCGTTTTTGTACGGTGAGAGTCGGGAAATATCCCGAATATGTAACTCAAAGAAAATTTATAAAGGGCCTTTGGTAAGTGTCTGCAAAACTCTCAGGTGGTAGCTTTACCCATGAAACTGAACAACTTTCCCTAAAAAAACGTAGACCGAAATACGAAAAAAATGTGTTTAACTAACACACAAAATGCGCTATCAGCAGTTTGATTTGATTGAGCAGATGCAGTTTCTATGGAACGTTGAAATTATTTGTTTTCGTATTTCGACCTATGTTGTTCAGTTTAATGGGTCGAGCAACAACCCGAGAAGTTTGCAAACATTTTCCAAAGATCCTGTAGATACGAACTCAAATTAACAACAAGTATAGCGTGTGCAGAATAAATTTGGCTGTGACGGTTATTTTCTGCTCATGGGTGACAGGCGGAGAGCCAATGAACGATTAGCACATCTCCCCGCACCTGCCGCGCTTACCCCCGCGACTCATTTTTTGACTTCTTCGCATTAACGGCCACAGCCAGAGTTATTTTGTACTTCTTATAGCTGGAATGTAGTATCAGCACCAGCATATTTCACTAGCGGACCGTCCACGAAGCAACCAGTCATAACTGGTTTGCAACCTGTTAGTAATTAGTCACACGCGACTTGACATACTATCAAAATATAAGCCACGCAAAAGATACGGGACCAAAATTATTACTGATTTCGTTTCTTTTCAACAGCAGGGTCGAGAATGAATGCCAGTCTTTTATGCCCTAAGAAACGGCTGAAAGAAAATTTTACTTCCCTTTTTTTGTCATTTTCATGCCGACTAATTTATGTATAACCACTAAAACTCGTAATCACAGTTTTCTTTTTCTGCTTTAATCAGAAAGGGTCTTTCATGAATATTAGAGGAGACCCTCATGCATAGCATGAATTTTGAAGGTGTAGCATACATAACACACATCTACCTACACTAATAGAGCTACAATAATAGCTCAACATACAATAGCTTCACATATTACAGCTGTGTTTGTGGCGCGCTTTATACATTGGTATTGTATGAAAAGTACACTCGGCCGCTCCTCATTGGTAACAGTTCGACCTTGCGCGGTTTCTGGTTTCGAGCGTTTGAAGTGGCGCTAGTTCAGCTTATACTGGTTTTGTCTCCACTTGCTTGCAGCCGTACGTACCTAGTTTGGATAGGGGAGTGGAAACTGAGGCCAACTCAGATTTTAATCACCACAGTAAATATCATCTACAGATAATAAAAGCCGAGTTTATTGCTTATTATGCAAGAGATTTTCTAGAATGTTCTTTATGGAAATGATGGAACTAATAATTTCTTATTCAACACTCAAAGCAGAGCAGAATGAGGCCATCTTATAAGAATGCAGTATTCATTTAATGATATTTAAAGATTCATTGTCCAGGATATAAAAGGGTATGTTCAGTGCCAGTTAAAAACGTGGACTGTCATATTTATGAAGATCTAGTACCTACCTGGGCGACCGAGCTTTGCTCTATATAATCTTAACTAAAGCTCACCAACAGGTGGCGCTGTGGGGTTTCTGAAACGCGCTATTTTCAAGAAATGCTTTCTAAAACGGAGAAAATGAATTTTTCCAGACATGAGATCTAGATCGATGTTTTGGCCCCAAAACCCCGGTACTTAATAGTACTTATAGTCTTGTTCTTCGTGTCAATGCTATAGTCGAACTCCAACTAAATGTTCACCTCCCAAAGTTTTGCCACTGTAACTGTGTCTGATGCCTCACAAAGATTCACGTTAGTACAGGTGAGCGACACAATGGACAAGAGAGCATTTTTTATTATTACATCATGGAAGGTGGTAGGGCTTTTGTGGAAAGTCCGTCTGGGGAAGTACCACCCCCTTGCTTTTTTCTGTCGTGAAGCAGCAATGTTTGCACTCCTGTGTTTCGGTTAGAAGGGCAAGGGAGCCAGTGAAATTACCGGCACATGATACATACTCGTACCATCTTAGTTCTCAAAGTGAGCAACGCGCTTTGCTGTCTCATTAGTGTCAAAATATACCATTAATAAGACAGTGGGTGCGATGGGCGGTGGTGACCACTTACCATCAGGTGCTCCAAGTGCTCGTTTGCTCACTTGTAGCATAAAAAAGAAAAGAAATTGGACTATTAATAACATTTTATTATTTAAGCCTATTCCATCCCACAGCAGAGCAAATGCATCTTTCCCTTGTTCTACTCTCTATTCTGCGCAATATCTTACCGGCCTTTAAAAAGTCTATTTCGTCACGCCATTAAATTACGAAAATACAAAACAAAGTATAGGTGAACAGAAAAAGAAGTTTTTTTTGGAATTCATCTCCCGGGGGTCAAATGGGGTTGTAAATTTTTATAGCAGTTCGGAAAAACGGATAGAATAAAAGGAAAATGCTTCCTGTGAAATTTATTCTTAGACATTATTTACCTGAAACTTTCATGTTTCGTTTATTGTTCGAGAGGTTTATTCTGTTTTCTGAATTCAAAATTGCCTCAATTTCTTCCTCGGAAGCAAAATAACAGTTTAAATTGTTTCTATTTGTGTAGACTTTTCATTGGTTTTCTGTTTCCTATTTGTTTATTACTCATTCAAAGACAATGTTCTTATTGGTCACGTTCCCAGAGATATACAGGGTCTTTGGTATATGCCAGCAAACCTCCAGGGTGGTTCCTCTACCCATGAAACTGAACAACTTTCCCTAAGGAACATAGGGCGAAATGCATCAGCTGACAGCGTGTTTTGTATGGGAGCTCAATTTTTTTTTTTCGTATTTCGACCTATGTTCCTTAGGGAAAGTTGTTTAATCGGTAGAGTAACCACGAGACTGTTTGTAGAAATATCTCAAACACCTTGTATATACAAATACATACGTAGTACTTTTGATCACTCAAATATGGAAATATAATAAATAAATGTAGCTGCTATTTGAAACTACGTTCTTTTTAACAGGTACTTTTATTACCATGACTGGAGTAGTTTTTGTTTCATCCATCATACTTGCTCCGTGATCATACTATAGCATGTTGTTTTAATCATGGTCCAGGCCTTTAACTGAAACCGAATAATCAGTTTTTACGAAGTCAGTTACCTAATCTGGAAGATTTACCAAGGGCACTGCTTCTACACTGATCAACTGCCAACTGACTTTCGCAACCCAGAGGGTATACCAGTCCCAATCCTAGATAGGGCTTTTTCTGACCCATAGGCCTTTTTCCAACCCATCAGAGTTTTCAAGCCGCCAAATGGGGTAGACTTTGCTTGACGACTACAAAAATTGAAGCATGGCCCGATGGCTTAACGTGGCTTCTTACATCCAGAATCTGACCACGGCTCATGGCGGCCTTATATTTCCTGTTATATTTACATAAACCTCTATTGACTATAATTAATTCAGATTTTTTTTGCATTCGCAAACATCGGAGATAAAAGGAGGGTGGTATTTTTGAAGTAAAAACTTCTTTAGCGGCGCTTGGCACTTTTTTAGATGGGTAAAAAATGTTAAACTCGCGTCAGATGTCGCGTCAGATCTCGCGTGAGATCCGTAGCCTGATCGAAAAAGCGTCAACTGTCAACCGTATTGTACAATACGGGTTTTTATTCAGTGACATCAAAGAAGTACGCGACCCTTACAAAAAGCATAATATTCAGTTTTCACTTATGCCGGCACTCCCGGAGTGCAACCCGTCCTTTTTTCATTTTTTTTAATCATTTTTCATCATAATTGAAAAATAAGAGTTGTAAAAAATTATAAAAATATTTTTTATGTTTGGGCCCCCTCTACAATAATAATAATATTTTTTTAACTCTTTCGTTTGTCATAAAGTTGGGCAATCATATCCTAATACTATTCAAAATTTCAAGTCGATAGCAAGAGTTGTTGCTGTAGGTTGGTGGGTGGTGTGACAGACAAACAGACGAAGTCGCATCATAATGGTTCATTTTTTGTCGTTTTGTTTCGAAAGCCTAAAAAGGGACAAGTAAGAAAAAAATTCTCGCAATTTTTAAGAAAGATTTATTTTTACTTGGAATTATAAAATTATCTGCGCCATTGGGGATTCTGCGTGATTGAGACCTGCGTTGTAGGTTCAAAATAACTTTTAGAAGTTATGAAAATTCTATAATAACTTTGAAACAAGTTCTTAATAACTCCTACAAAAGTTGTTCTTAGAAGATTAAATCGAACCATGGCCATACAAAAAATAAATATTTACATAAAAAGGTAAGTTTTTACCAAATTTCGTGAAAAAAATTTTTTTTTAAAGAAATAACCTAAAACTTGGTTTTTTGAATTTTTCACATAAATTTTGAGGTTATGTGAAAAAAGTGTAAATAAAAAGTTGTAGATGTTTTTATTACCTACAATTTTGCCAATTGACTTTGTTCCATAAGACTTGTAGTTTTTCCGGAAATCAAGATAAACCGTTTTTTCCCTTAAAAACTCACCCCCTTCCCCTTCCCGACCTCAGATCACCCGTAAATTATTTTAACTTTCATTTTTAGGGATCCGTACCTCAAAATAAATAAATGGTACAGCAGCACTGCACTTACTTTCTTGCAATACTCAAGGAAAAATTATAAACCGCAAACTTAAATTTGTAATGCCATACACATAGTATGGAAATACAAAATTTTATTTACGTTTTTCCAAAAAAAAATTCGAATGAAATATAAAGATCAATTCAGAATTCAAATTGTCAAACATTAAAACAGACAAACCTCAAACGATTTCGAGTAAATCACATGTTTAACTTTTGGTAGTACTGGAACACCCTCTATATAAATTTTAACAGATCAATGAATACGTACTACCATAGGATACTTGCATGGAGATTTTGTTACTTTCCCAACACATGTTCCTTATGGATAATTGTTCAGTTTAGTCTACTGAGCAAGCCCTTTCAGTTTTTGCTACATATTGTACTGAATTTTATTCAAAAAAATCATAAAGAATATCCAGTCAGGTAGACAACCAATCCAGGATTAATACTATAGAAAATTTTAATAAACTCAATGGAACCAATTTTGGGTAAATCACATAATTACGATTTGGACAGGACAGGAACACCCCTTATATGAAATTACACAGATCAATTGATACTTTTGCAAGATATCTTACATGGAGATGCTTGGTCATGCAAAGTTTCATCAAGATTCTATGAGCCGTTTTTGAGAAAATTTAAATTTTTCATTTTCGTTGTATGACAGCTACCCTCCAAATGAGAGCCAGCAAGAAACCACTTGAAACCCTTCGATGGATTTGCATAAAACTCCTAAATTCAAAATATGGTGTCAATCGGACCATTCGTTTAGCCGCTAGGCCAAAGCGTGACGGACAGACCAACCGACCGACGGACCGACCGACCGACCGACGGACGGACATTTTTGGGAGACTTGTTTTTTATTATGTATCAGTGATGTAGAACACATTTTTGAGAAAATTAGAAAAACTTTTTTTTTTCACGAATACAATACCTTTCTCGCTCCGCTCGAAAGTAAAAAAAACCGGTCAAGTGCGAGTCGGACTCGCGCGCCGAGGGTTCCGATATACCTATAGTATTTTTGGAAGCAATAAAGTCCATTTTCAGGACCGCAAAACTAAATTTGTTTGTAAAGGTTTTTTGCAGATTTCTGAAAAACTGTGCAACTTAGAAAGATCGTTTTATTTTTGCTGTAAAGTTTATATAAACTTCTGTCAACTGTAATTAATTCAGATTTTTCCTTACTCAAACTTCGGAGATAAGGGGGGGGGGAATGGTATTTTTCTTGACATTTTTCATCATAACTTTAAAACTAAGAAATTTAAAAAAATACAAAAATATATTTTAAAATGTACAAGTAAAGCCCTTTCATATGATACCCCACTCGACCTAGTAGCGACAATTTGAAATTTGGCCCCCCCTATTTTGGCCCCCTTTATATTAATAATCATACTTTTTTCAAAATTTTTTCTTGTGCAATTAAGTTGGGCAACTATATTCTAAAATTATTCCAAATTTCAGGTTGATAGCATAAGTGGTTGCTGAGATATAGAGGTGTGACAGACAGACGGACAGACAGACAGACAGAGCGGCACCATAAGGGTTCCTTTTTTTTACCATTTTGGTATCGGAACTCTAAAAACGGAACCCTTATAGGATCACTTTGTTTTCCGTCTGTCTGTCTGTCAAGACCCTTTTTCTCACGAACGAGAAGAGGTTTCAGATTGAAATTGATAACGAATATTAAGGTCCATAAACCACACAAGATTTGAAAATTTAAATTTTTTACAACGACGCAATCAGAAGAAATGGCTTTATATGTCCTCATCTCCATACATTTATGCAAAAAAGCAAAACCTACAGGGTACTTCCCGTTGACCTAAAATTATGAAATTTGGCAAGAAGCTAGGTCTTATAGTTAAAATAAAGGGAAAAGTCTAAAATCATTAAATATTTAAATTTTTCTCACAAGTAATAGTAACCAATTAAGGTGAGCTCCCGTTTCAAGAACTTTAGGCTACGCTAGGCCAAAGCGTGACGGACAGACCAACCGACCGACGGACCGACCGACCGACCGACGGACGGACATTTTTGGGAGACTTGTTTTTTATTATGTATCAGTGATGTAGAACACATTTTTGAGAAAATTAGAAAAACTTTTTTTTTTCACGAATACAATACCTTTCTCGCTCCGCTCGAAAGTAAAAAAAACCGGTCAAGTGCGAGTCGGACTCGCGCGCCGAGGGTTCCGATATACCTATAGTATTTTTGGAAGCAATAAAGTCCATTTTCAGGACCGCAAAACTAAATTTGTTTGTAAAGGTTTTTTGCAGATTTCTGAAAAACTGTGCAACTTAGAAAGATCGTTTTATTTTTGCTGTAAAGTTTATATAAACTTCTGTCAACTGTAATTAATTCAGATTTTTCCTTACTCAAACTTCGGAGATAAGGGGGGGGGAATGGTATTTTTCTTGACATTTTTCATCATAACTTTAAAACTAAGAAATTTAAAAAAATACAAAAATATATTTTAAAATGTACAAGTAAAGCCCTTTCATATGATACCCCACTCGACCTAGTAGCGACAATTTGAAATTTGGCCCCCCCTATTTTGGCCCCCTTTATATTAATAATCATACTTTTTTCAAAATTTTTTCTTGTGCAATTAAGTTGGGCAACTATATTCTAAAACTATTCCAAATTTCAGGTTGATAGCATAAGTGGTTGCTGAGATATAGAGGTGTGACAGACAGACGGACAGACAGACAGACAGACAGACAGAGCGGCACCATAAGGGTTCCTTTTTTTTACCATTTTGGTATCGGAACCCTAAAAACGGAACCCTTATAGGATCACTTTGTTTTCCGTCTGTCTGTCTGTCAAGACCCTTTTTCTCACGAACGAGAAGAGGTTTCAGGTTGAAATTGATAACGAATATTAAGGTCCATAAACCACACAAGATTTGAAAATTTAAATTTTTTACAACGACGCAATCAGAAGAAATGGCATTATATGTCCTCATCTCCATACATTTATGCAAAAAAGCAAAACCTACTTCCCGTTGACCTAAAATTATGAAATTTGGCAAGAAGCTAGGTCTTATAGTTAAAATAAAGGGAAAAGTCTAAAATCATTAAATATTTAAATTTTTCTCACAAGTAATAGTAACCAATTAAGGTGAGCTCCCGTTTCAAGAACTTTTCTATAAAGGAGGGGTCAAGTTTGATGGTCGCGGAGTTTTTAAAATCAAAGAGCAAAAGCTTTTAGTATATCGTATGGTAGATAGGTACGGAACCCTCAGGGCGCGAGTTCGACTCGCACTTGGCCGGTTTTTGTAATATTCTCCTCCTTTTCCAATAAGTTTCATCCTACTATTATTTATTTTTGGTTTCAAAAATTATCGACCCTGGTCTAAATAGCGATTATGCGCACAGAATTCCGCGTAAAGAAAATAATTGTTTTCACAGTTGTCTGTTTTTGTATGGCTAGGGCGCCAAAAACTTTCTTAAATGAACTTAGCTTGGTTTCAAATTTCCGGAGAATTCACCTAATTAGTGATCTTAACATTAAGGGTTTTTATAATTAATGCCAGCAGTTATTCGAAACACTACCGAAATATAATGTTTTTGGTTGTAACAAGTACAGGGAACATTTTGTATGTAATCAACGTCATCACATTTCTAATAATTGGTAAGTATTATTTTATTTTTTTTAAGTGAAAACTTCTTTAGCGGCGCTTGGCACTGTTTTTAGATGGGTAAAAATGGTAAACTCGCGTCAGATGTCGCGTCAGATCTGTAGCCTGATTGAAAAAGCGTCAAATGTCAACCGTACTGTTATTACAATACGGGTTCTTATTCAGTGTCATCAAAGAAGTACGCGAGCAATGGCGCGATTGACCCTTACAAAAAGCATAATATTCAAAAATACAAGTTTTCACTTCTGCCGGCACTCCCGGAGTGCAACCCGTCCTTTTTTTGTTTGGTTTTATGAACTGGCTTTTTTTAAGGCGATTTGGTCCTAAAAATTATGTCTATTTCTTTACTTGTAAGGTGTACGGAAAACAACCACATTTGCACAATTCTTTTGTTATTATTTATTATTATGAAAAGTTTGAATTTAATCTAAATACCTACTGTACTCCAATCAGATGTGATTTTTTTTTAATGAACCATACTACCATCTACTAAATTTAAAAATAAAATTAGAAAAATGTGATAAAATGTCTCAAAAAGCCTCAAACTTTAAAATGTCTCAAATTTTGCGATATTTTGCTATAGAGCCAGCTTTGTCTAACCATGTTATTAAATTAAATAACAATTGCACTAGTGTGTATCACCAAAAATATGTTTTTCTTAGATTTTAATTGTTTACAATTTCAAAAAAGGATTTTCTGAACTGACGTCATCTTTAAAAGTAAACTTTTGAGTAGTTCGCTATTATGAAAATATATCTTTAAGCTCCTTGCCTTTAAGTATAGAGAAATATTATTGTCCGCTTATAAAAACAAATACCTAACGTTACATTATTTTGTCTAACCATATTCGTATTTGGGGTGCGTACACCCAACAGCACGTCAGTAGAAACACTTTGGACTTTAAGGCCTGGTAATAGAGTCGCAAATATTTCCACTGACGTGCGGTTAACCATACAAGGACATTTTAAAATATTTGGGCGATTCAATTTATGTTGGCTGTGTAGGAAAACAAATATTTACTGAATTTATGATTGCAGTCAGATTGACCAATTACAATTTCCACTACAAATAATATTCCTATATTTGATCATTACTGTTTGTTATCTATCACAATTATTAAAATATAATAACAACAGTAAAAGGAATATGTGATAGTACAAGTTATTACATGGTAGAAGTGCGAAAATGTTTTATTAATTGGAAGTGTTGTTATTAATTAAGGGGAACAATTACAACAATGAAAGCACTTTTAGAGCCGAGTGAATCATGCTCATATATCTGCGGGATCGAATCAGAAATAAGAAGTTCCGCAGAAAAATAAATATTTTATTAGATTTCAATAATAGGAACATAACAATTACGACACACAAGAGGGCAGAAATGAATTAGAAATAAATAGATCCGTAGAAGAACCAAAGTAACTGACATAACACTGAAAATGAGTAATCTAGTGGCAGTGAGCGGGAATCGCTTGAAAAACCGAAGGCCGATGGAGCAGAAAGATTCTAAAGTGCCGACTCACAAGGTGGATCTGGTAAGGGTCGCTGAAAAGAATGTCCTGTATAATAGACAGGGTCTAAGGGACAGCTTTCTTTCTTCTTCTTACTTTCGAGCGGAGCGAGAAAGGTATTGTATTCGTGAAAAAAAAGTATTTCAAATTTTCTCAAAAATGTGTTCTATATCACTTATACATCATAAAAACAAGTCTCCCAAAAATGTCCGTCCGTCGGTCGGTCGGTCGGCCGGTCGGTCCGTCGGTCGGTCTGTCCGTCACGCTTTGTCCCGAATGGTCCGATTGACACCATATTTCGAATTTAGGAGTTTTATGCAAATACATCGAAGAGTTTTAAGTGGTTTCTTTCTGGCTCTCATTTTGAGGGTAGCTGTCATACAACGAAAATGAAAAATTGAAATTTTCTCAAAAACGGCTCATAGAATCTTGATGAAACTTTGCATGACCAAGCATCTCCATGTAAGATATCTTGCGCCAGTATCAATTGATCTGTAATATTTCATATAAGGGGTGTTCCTTTACCACCAAATCGTAAATATGTGATTTACCCAAAATTGGTTCCATTGAGTTTATTAAAATTTTCTATAGTATTAATCCTGGATTGGTTGTCTACCTGACTGGATATTCTTTATGATTTTTTTGAATAAAATTCAGTACAATATGTAGCAAAAACTGAAAGGGCTTGCTCAGTAGACTAAACTGAACAATTATCCATAAGGAACATGTGTTGGGAAATTAAAAAAATCTCCATGCAAGTATCCTACGGTAGTGTCCATTGATCTGTGAAAATTCATATAAAGGGTGTTCCAGTACTACCAAAAGTTAAACATGTGATTTACTCGAAATCGTTTGAAGTTTGTTTGTATTGATGTTTGACAATTTGAATTCTGAATTGATCTGTATATTTCATTCGAATTTTTTTTTGGAAAAACGTAAATAAAAGTTTGTATTTCCATACTATGTGTATGGCATTACAAATTTAAGTTTGCGGTTGATAGTTTTTTCTTGAGTATTGCGAGAAAGTAAGTGCAGTGCTGCTGTACCATTTATACCTTTTAAAATGCATGATCCAGTCAACTAAACAAAAGCGGGCTTTACATTATCCCAGAGCACTAGCTGAGTTAGAGCGCAGCTAGAATGTTCAATTTGCATCGTGTAAATGCAGTATGCCTACTAGTAATATAATGCCCGCTTAGAAAAAAACATCGGCCTCTAAATACATCACGTTCACAATTTTGTATGGAGATGGGGATTTTTTTTTTCAATTCCTGAAAGTTTTATTCACTGAAAGTTGTCCCGTTTTGTTGACGGATTATGACCTTTCAGTTTTCAGAGAGCTTTCTCTTACACTCGATATATTCTGTGCTGAAAACGCAGGACCAGCCGTTGTAATGTCACATCAACAGCAAAATTTTTCAAGCAATCGACGTCATCCGGCTGATTTGATGATGATAATATGATGAATTAGAACACATGGGGAAGGGGAAGGCTTAGGCGAACGTACCAG
Organism: Athrips mouffetella; assembly: GCA_947532105.1. Classification (NCBI taxonomy): domain Eukaryota; kingdom Metazoa; phylum Arthropoda; class Insecta; order Lepidoptera; family Gelechiidae; genus Athrips; species Athrips mouffetella. The sequence goes on from OX383968.1 coordinate 9,954,847, forward strand.
GACCAAATTCAGGATCTTCTAAATAAAGGCCAGATTAAAAGTTCCCTAAACCGACGAGCATGTATGAAAGGATTGTTGAAAGTACAGGAAGCAAGGGAAGTATGTCAAGATCGTAGCAGGTGGAGGACTGTGGTCTCTGCCTACCCCGACGGGAAAGACGCGTGATGTTATTTAAGTTGTATTAAAATAACTAATGCTAAGACTATATTTTTTATGTACCTACTGACGAAGAATTAAAAAAATAAACGTGCAGAACCATATTTTCGAGAAAATCATTCCTTCACATAAAATCTTGATTTAATGCGGGCTTTCAGAGGTATATCTCGGTTGGATCTCTGGGGGCTAATAAGCTATTTATAGGAGGGTTTACCGAGAGGATATGTGAGCCCTCTCGTGGGAAGAGGCTTAGGCACGCGTAATTAAATATTCCAGCTCCATCGCACGGGTATAAGCTTCTTGAGTTTGAATTACATTTTCACAGCGGATATTTTCCACGTGTAAAACAAAACACGATAGTTAAACGACATTTACATCTAAATTTATTTTTTTATGTCACAAGTGGTAACCACCGCCCAAAGCACCTAGTGCCTTATTAGTGGCGTAATTTTACACTAACAAGACTGCAAAGCGCGTTGCCAACCGTGAAAACTAAAATGGTATGTCTCATGTGTCGGTCATTACAATGGCTTCTTTCAAACCGGACGTTTAACTTATCTTTGCAAAAAACCCTACCACGTCCGAATATAACAGTCAAACTAAACTTCAGTTAAGAGAAAAAAAACTAGCATTTTTAGGGTAAAAAACGAGACCCTATTAATGTCCCCGTAACCCGATGTCTGTCTGTCTGTCATTTTATTAAGAGGGTATCCTAGTCCGAGAAATAGGAATTTGTACAAACTAATGCTGTCGCGCTACGCCCCAACAATCCTCTACGATAGGGACAACCTACAGCTTAGACCGATTTTACCTACAAAACGACGTTCCGCTTTCCCCTGTTTTCTTCTCCAAAAGTAAACTGATTCAATTATTTTTGATATCAAAATGTAAAGGAAGAGTAGATCTACGCTCCTGTTTTTTTCTTTTGTATTGAAAACTTTTAAAATGTTTCTGGTAGTCGTCAAAATAAGGTGGAAAATCGGGGCATTCTTTCAGGACTAAATAGTCATATTTCTTTTGATACAAAATTATATTTCAAAAAAAAATTACAGGGGCATGCCTGCACTAGACCTTTATAAAAACAAAATACCATCGCTCTACAAGCATTATCCAGGGAGGAAATACGGGAATATAATTGTATTAATTTGTACGGAAGAAATGCAGCTACAATACCCTCTTAAGGAGTATATGCTGTACTCTGAGTTAGCATGGCAGAATATTCAAGGTCACACCGGTGTTATATCATCTAACCTACCATGTCTGATTTGCTAACCTTCTCAGTGACTGCCAGCCCAGCATATTCTTCCGCTGCAACGCAATCTCCTTTGAACCAGCTCGCTAGCCGGCCAAGCTCGCCGAGCATGTTCGACGGCGTCAGCGAACTAAGATCCATTTTCTTTTTTAATTTTTCGACTTAGATATCAGTTCATTATTGAAAAATTCCAATCACTTAAAAAACAATTGGTTAAATTTATACACGTAAATATAATAAAAACACGCCGTTAAGGGTTCGAATTTGCGGTAGAGATACCAATGTCAAAGTTGCTATACCGTTCTTTATAAGCAGTATTTTATACGCCGCGACAAAATACGTACAGTCAACTATTTAAATTAATAGGATTTAAGAACTTCATTGACAAACAAAGACATATTTACGCGACAAAAGAGACGTCTTCACCCTTCGAAGGCTGAGACACGACTAGCCAAACTGCGAATTTGGCCACTCTCCTTTGAATATTCACAAGCCAACCCCCTAAATGCAATGATGGCGAAATTTCTACCCTACTGACTTCAAAATAAGCTTGAATACTTTACATCAGAAGACAAGAATCGGGCCACACAGAGCATGCGCGAAAAACGAGAGGGAACGTAAATTTTTCCCGTAAATTAGAACAGGATGTCGATATTTCCCGATTTCGTTTTCCGACTCGTAAAACACGTGCGAAAGTAATAAAGACGTGACGTATATACTTTTTCTTCAGGGAGAAATTGAGGTAATATAGTCTGAGGAATATTGGTAAACACGGCCTTGACCTTGGGTTAGGAATTCCGAATGTTGACTGGATAACTTTTATTTGATTTTGATTTCTTTTTTCTTAGTTTGGATCAGTAGGTAGAGCTTAAGGAGCATCTGCTTGCAATATAATAATAATAAAGCCTTTTATTTCCACAAAACAATTTTACAGAATAACGGGACATTATGCTCCGCTTCGAATTAGATTTAAATATAATGTTCAACGGAGAGTCCATTTTTGGACAAAGGCCTCCTCCAAAGCGCTCCATTTTTGCCTATCAGCAGCCAGTCTTGTCTAGGTCGCACCTGCCACCTGCAGGATGTCGTTCATCCACCGCCATCTGGGGCGGCCTCGGGGGCGCTTGTACTTTCGGGGCCACCAGTGGATCACCCGCTCACTCCATCGTCCGTCGCCAGCTCTTGCGATATGACCGGCCCATCTCCACTATTATATCTGCAACCCATCTCGCCGACATTTTTCAGTTTCGTCCGGTCACGAATTTCGGTGTTGCGTATTTTTGAATTAGTTTTATCCCCAGCATGCTCCTTTAAATTATGTTTTGGGTCACTTGAAGGTTATGTATTATTTCTTTAGTAAGCGACCAGCATTGACATTCATACAATACCCGTAAGGGTACTCGTAAGATGGTGTTATCGAAGGCTTTTAGAAGTTTGTTTTTGCGCCCAGTATTTACTCCAGGCCATTTTGATGCGTCGTTCTACCTCTTTCATTGTTAGGCTTTCAAAGCTGATGTTTTGCTCTAGGTATGTATATGTGTTGACATAGTCTAAGGTGTTCTGCTCTATCTTGATAGGTCTTTTTTCAGCGTTGGTCATTACACATGTTTTGCTTGGGTTCATGAGTAATCCACAATTTCTACTCTCCATATCAAGACTTTGCAAAATAGCCTCCTCCAAGTCATTGTGGTTGTTGCTGAATATTATAATGTCATCAGTAAATCTTAGATGGCTAAGTTTCTCGCCGTTTATGGTTATTGCAAAGTTCTCCCATTTCAGTCTTTTAAATATATTTTCTAGTAATGCCCTAAATAGATAGGGAGAAATAGGGTCGCCTTGTCGCACGCCTCTACCTATGTTGAATGGTTTCCCATTTCTTTCAAGTTTGACAGTTCTCTTACTTTGACTGTATATCGCCTTTAGCAGATTAATATATTTAAAATGCACACCTTGTTCGCTTAGGGCATTACATAGGGCTTTGTGTGATATGCAGTCGAAAGCCTTGGTATAATCCACAAAGGCTATATATAGGTCCTTTCTATATTCTGTGTATTTCTCTATGACTTGATTAACAACAAAGATATGATCTGTTGTAGAGAAGTTTGGTCGAAAGCCTGCCTGTTTTTTCGGTTGGTTGCGTTCTAGAATGGGCATGATCCTTCTTAGTACCGTTTTTGTGAAGACCTTATACAGTGCTGGTAAGAGACTGATTGGCCTGTAGTTTTCTACATAGGACTGCCCTTTTTATACAGCAATTAAATGACTGACACTCTTTTTAAATTATTCCTTGGGTAAAGTTTCTTGACATAATATTTCGTTGAAGAGGGTAGTAATTATTGGAGTAAGGGGTTCAATAACAGCCTTCAATACATCATTTGTTATCTCGTCGTTTCCTGGGCTTTTTCCTGTCTTTAGAGATTTAATGGTTCTTTAATTTCTGATTCTAAGAAGAGTGGTATGTCGTCATTGTATTCAAAACTTACATTTTGTATTCTTTCTTCTCTGTTTTCATCCTTGTTGTTGTAAAGTTTTTGATAAAATTCTGTTGCTATGTTAATTAATTATGGATTTCCTGTTCGTATTTTTATCGTTTTCATTGTTCTTTTTTCTTTACTCCAACTAAAAATAAAAGCTATAAGTATTAGACTTTTTCCCATGCATTTTATGCCCTATGTTACGCTAGCTTGGAATTAGCTTATGTTTTGATAAAAAATCATTACGGCAGACAAAGATATCTCGCCGCATGCATAGGGTTGTCATATAATGCTTATTTGTGTACCCAGCAGAACCACATCGGTCTTTCTGTTATACCTAAAGTTTAATAGTGTTTGTTGAGAGCAATGTGTCCTGTTATTGTGCCTGCTGCATTAAGAAGCTTTGCCCTGTACATCTGTAGTAGCCGTCTTGTCAAACGACTGATTGTTGATGTTATTACTTTTTTGGTTTGTTTGCATGTTGCAATGTCATTCCATTCTTTGTCTGCTTCATTTCTTGTTTGTTCCCGTATCCATGTCCGAACTGGTTTAAGGATAGCGGCAGTTCTCTGAATCTAAATCTGATGCCTAAATTTAAAACCAATTGGATCGAATTGGTCCGGATAAAATTTTGTGACTACTTTAGTAATGAAACTACAAAAGCAGAAATTGTCGCATACTTCGACCAACCAGTGGAAGAGAAGCTCGTACTTTTTAAGTACTACTCTGAAAAAATCCTAGGCGACCAAGCTTTGCTCTGTATAATCTTAACTAAAGCCAACCAACTGATTTTGCTGTAGGGTATCTGAAACGCGCTTAATTAAGAATTGCTCTAAAAAAATAAATTTCCCTGACGTAAGACCTGGCTAGATCAATTTTTCGCCCCCAAAATAGAAAATTTCATAGAATTGTTGCCATTGTCAAAAAACCGATTACAAAAACATGTAAAGGTGCAAAAAAAAAATGTAAGCACTAATTTGCATTTTACTCAGATCATCCAACGAAGGAAATATGGGGGAAATAATTCGGAAGTGAGCCAATTTCTACAACAACATACTATGGACGTTAGCAGTGGAGACATGGGGGTAGGGGGTGCAAAGGTCCCTTTTTTATTTTTCTTGAATATCTCTAAAACTAAGACACATAGCAAATTATGTCTCAGGACAAAATTAATGTTCATAAAATTCTCTACATAAAAGGTCTTGAAAGGTTTTCGCTACAATCAATACTTTAAAAGATCTTTAAGCCCAAGTCACACAGGCGGTATGATTGCGAAAGCGGTCCGGGGGCGGATCTGCGGGAAGAAAATACCGCGCCACGACTGGTTTTCAATGTGACAGGGTACATAAGAACTCATACTTTACAAAAAATACCGCCTCCGGAACGCTCCCGCTACCGCCTCAGTGTGACTCGGGCTTTAGAGGGGAAAATGGGCAATGAAGAAGAATTTAAGTATATTGAAGAACATGTCCCGATTGATTCATCAACGACGAGGCGTAACGGCTATAGTTACAGATGTGAAATTTTATACAATGGTTAACTGCATATAAAAACCACTCCAAAGGGGGTGAAATAAGGGATGAAAGAAAATCCTAGAATTTTGCTATGAGACGGATAAACGTTTGGATTTTAGCTAATAATCTAAATATATAAAAGAGCTTGTAAGAACTCGTGTGTCAGCATTTTTGTGAAATCATCCCCCAAGAGGGTGAAATGACGTATTATTTTTTGTAGAGTGAGTCTCATTTTGAATAAGAATTCGCATTTGGCATTAGAACAAAAAATAAACAAACCAGTGTATCAGCATTTTTGAAAATCAACCTCTAAGGGGGTTAAATAAGGGATGATAGTTTGTATGAAAATCCTACAGTTTTGATACGAGATGGATAAAAATTTGGATTTAAGCTAATTAAAAGAAAACCACCAACCTGTATTTCAGCATTTTTGTTAAATCGTCCCCCAAGGGTATGAAATGAGGTATGATTTTTTGTAGAGTGAGGTTCTCGCGCTTTAAGTGTGATGCATGTAAATTCGCATTAAAGGTTAACAAACAATAAAACATTAACAAAACAATAAAACATTAACAAACAATGTGTCTGGAAAATTATCCTCCAATGGGGTTAATCGAGGGAGGAAAGTTTGTATGAAAATCCTACAATTTAAAAAAAATGAATTTGAGCTAACAGCTTAAAATAAAGTTACACATGTTTTATCCCTCGATTCACCCTTTTGAGGGGTTGAATCATGTGTATCAGACATGTGTGTGTATGTGTTTGTTATTTTTTCTTTTTACCCTTAATGCGAATTTATATATTAACATCTTACTTCAAAAGCGAGAAACTCACTCTACAAAAAATAATACTCCATTTCATCCCCTTGGGGGATGATTTCGCAAAAATGCTGAAATACATTTATCTTCTTTTCATTTGCTCAAAATCCAAATTTTTATGCATCTCATATCAAAACTGCTGATTTTCATACAAAGTCTCATCCCTTATTTCACCCCATTTAAAGGATAATTTTTTTAAATGCTGATACACGGGTTTGTTTATTTTTTGTACTTATGCCAAATGCGAATTCTTATTCAAAATTACTCTCACTCTACAAAAAATAATACGTCATTTACCCTCTTGGGGGATGATTTCACAAAAATGCTGAAACATGTGTACCTTTATTTCTTATTATTAGCTAAAACCCAAACGTTCATCCGTCTCGTGGCATAATTGTAGGATTTTCATACAAAATTTCATCCCTTATTTCACCCCCTTGGAAGTGGTTTTTATATGCAGTTAACCATTGTAAGATAAGTTTAAAAAAAAATCTTATTTGGTGTTTTTTATATGTAATTAACCATTGTATAAAATTTCACATCTCTTAATATAGTCGTTATGCCTCGGCGTTGATGAATCATTCGGGACATGTCCTACAATATAAATTCTTCTTAATTGCCCATTTTCTCCTCTCAAGATCTTTTAAAGTATTGGTTGTAGCGAAAAACTTTCAAAACCTTCTATGTAGAGAATTTTATGAACAATATTTTTTTCCTGAGACAATAATTGTTGTGTCATACTAGTTTTAGAGATATTCATGAAAAATAAAAAAGGGACCTTTACACCCCCCACCCCCTTGCCTCCACCGCTACCATCCAGTACTTTTAGAATGTTGTTATGGATACTTTTTTCAACAATTGTGCCAAAATTGGCTCACTTCTGAATTATTTTCCCTATTCAGCCTTCGTTGGACGGGCTAAGACTACAAAACTGAACAACATTTCCCAAGAAACAGGTGGAAATTACAAAAAACATTGCCTTTCATACAAAATATGCAATCAGCTGGTGCAGTTTCTATGGGAAGATGAAATAACACAAAAAAATAGAGCAATATTTAAAGAAACAATATGTTTGTAAAACTTGCAATGATAGTTGCAAGGAATTGGCATCCTGGGATTTGGGTACACATTTTAAACTAAATTGGCTATAAATTAATATTTGTAAAGGTTGATCTATGAACTTATACTTAAATGACTCACTAATAAAAAACTACATTATTTCTAATAATAGGCTGCTTATTAACATAAGAATGTATACTTAAAGGAGGGGTTTTTGCAGAGGATTTAGCAGTTGATGGAGTTAGAGAAAGAGCATAAATAAATGAAATAAAATTAGATTATATTAGCTACACTATTACAAACATTTCAGAAGATTTTTTAGATAAAGAATTTATCTATATATCTATCTATAAAGGTTTAGGTAACAACGCACATACTATAACATCTCTTTCTTCGAATAGAAAAATAAGTATGATTGAAATAAGTAATAAATATGACTACAACACACGGTCCTAAAATTCTTATACCAGTAGGAAACTACAAAATCCATAACTTTTTAGTCATGGGAAACAGGTTTACAACAAACAAAAGTCTTTGGGAAACAGTAATAGTAGTGGAAGTCTATAGTTGATTGTTTGTCCTTATCAGTTATTAGGGGGTCGACTCATACGAGTGAGTTTTTTGTTGTTGATGAAAGTAGTAGGTAGGTACGCCCAAACAAAATGTAATGCTAAAAAACCCAAACACTACACTGTATGACCTCAAGAGATAAGTAAAAGGGTTGATTATAAGATAATTAACCACTTACCTTAGGTGTTTTGATGATATCCATGGTGGAATCTTATGAAAATCGATAAATTAACCGCGTCAATATAAATCACCATATGTGAAGAAAATCAATTGTCCTGGTATAGTATGTTTATGGGCACTATTTAAATTCAACACTGCTAAACGGAACTGTTAGTTAAAACATTTCTTCATGTGTTTATGTAAAACAAATACAACATAACCCGCAGTCCGTAATCCGTTTTTTTTTGACACGAGTCGACGCAAGCCATATGATTTGGTTTTTAATTTTCGGATTTGGCAAGTCGCTCTTTTGGGACCAGATTTGGGTCGACTGCGTGTAGATAAATCTGAAGTACTTAGCTTATGTATCGTAACATTTTCGCTTGAAAGTTTACCGTTTCGCTTGTATAAAAAATCTTTCATGTCCCACCCAAATGATAAAGTTAACAATATACAATTGCCTTAAATATCTAGTATTCAAGGCATCAAATTAAAACTAAACTTATTGCGCTGTGTTCCAAATTGTACAAACGCTGCTAAACAAATTGATTTTGCACGCTCACAAAGCTATCACTGCTTTAATGGCTCTAGTCAATTTGGAATGGATTTAAGCGCGCTCACGTGTTCACCTGTCAAAATTATTATAAAGACTCCTTGATAGTTGTCAATTCTATATTTATCGAAGTTTTTGAATGTTGACTTTGACAATGTATCTAAAAACAATGTGAGTGAAAAATTGTGTCAATCGTCGCGTAAATTTATAAATACTGTTATAAATTCTAAATATTATTCAGTGTAAAGTTCTAGTCCTCTAAAACTCAGTTTCTAGTGCATGTTACCAATAACTTTAAGTTGTTTTTTATTTGTGTTTAATTTAGATGTAACGCTGTTGGTTTTCCAATAAAAGTAAAATAAAAAAATAAAAAAATAACGTTGACTGTTCTAAAGTGTTTTACATCTATCCTGAGCTTCCTATACAAATCACGTAAGCGCTACTCTATTAGGTTATCGGACCAGCAAAAGGTTGAGAACGGCAATTAATAATGGATAACTTCACTACTAAAGTTCAAATTGGCAAGCTTGAAGGAAAGAATAACTGGGCCACATGAAAATACAAGATTTCCATAATGCTGCAAGGCACAGATGATGCCATGGAAGCAGCAGAGGGCAAATTGAAAAAGCCTGTTCTTCCAGCTACAGGATCAGGAGATGCTGCACACGCTGCACAGCTTACTTATGTCAGTGCCATGTCAAAGTTTAGGAAAGCTGACAGCAATGCCCTTCTGATCATGACTGCCAATATGACTGAAGAAACATTAATGAAAGTTATGAGATATGAAACAGCAGCAGAAGTTTGGAATGAATTGCACCGGCTGTATGATGGTCAGACCGAGGATAGGTCTTACAACTTGTGCATGCAGTTTTTCGGTTTTAAAAATAGCTCGGAAGATGATGTAGCTACAATGATGTCTAAATTAAACAATATTTGGAACGATCTAAACGCAGAAATCCTCCGAACGGATCCGAATGTCAAGCTGCCCGAACTTTTTCTTGATCTGCAAAATTCTTGATTCATTGGATGAAAAGTTTTTCAGTTTCAAATCAAGTTGGCTTTTACTGAATAAGTCTGGGAGGACGATTGATAGCCTCACATCTCACTTGTGTGCCTATGAAGAAAAGTGCTTGTTTCTAGACCTAATGTATACAAACCCAAGCCGAAGGACGATAAAATGAAGTGCAGGTACTGTTCAGAGAAAGGCCACAGGATCAAAAATTGTAGAAAATGGATTAATGATGGCAGACCTCCGAAGCCTACACCATCGTCAAGTAAGCAAGTACAGAATATAACCTTGATGATTTATGTGTGTTCATCAGAGGCAAAGGATTCTGAGAATTGGTATGTCGATAATGGTGCTACTACGCATATTACCAACAGAAGGGATATTCTTTTCGATTTTGAGGATTTTGATTCAAGCCACACTGTAACAACAGCAGATGGGACTACAGTTCCTGCAAAAGGGAAAGGGTCTGTGGAGATTGAGTAGACAGTCAACGGCTAAAAAGGAAGACTCACCCTTAGTGATGTTTGGTACGTACCGATATTGACCAAAAACTTGTTTTCGGTATTAGCTGCACAAGACAGACTTCCAAAGAGCATCTTTACTTCCACTACAAAGGAGTGTAAGTTGGAGTCAGATGGTGCTATTATTATAGCTGGAAAAAGGAAGCAAAACGGAGGGCTATACAAACTGTCAGTGAAAACAGTTTTACCAGATAGTCCTGCAATTGAATTGAACGCTGTGAATACGCCCAATTTACTTCAATTGTATCACGAGAGATTTGGTCATCAGAACAAGAAGTACATAAAGGATCTTGTCAAGCGTGAACTTGGAATTGACCTGAATCCGGATGATGACATAATGTGTGAAGGTTGTATTTATGGGAAGGCGCAACGTTTAAAGTTTGGCAAGAGAGATAGAGCTTCAGCACCAGGCAAGCTTATTCATTCAGATGTATGCGGACCATTCCCCGAAAGTTTCTGTAAGTACCGCTATTTTGTATTGTATAAAGACGATTTTTCAAGCTTTCGACATGTGTACTTTATTCATAACAAGTTTGAAGTAAAGGACAAGCTGATACAGTTTATCAATGAAGCAAAGAATGCTGGAATGACCGTTAAAACTTTATTGAGCGGTAATGGAGGAGAATTTGATAATCAGGCGGTTCGAACTGTTCTGAACCAGCGAGGAATTATACAGAGGCTTACAATGCCGTATACTCCCGAGCAAAATGGATGTGCTGAAAGAGAGAATAGGACCTTAGTGGAAACTGCTCGTTCATACATGCATTCTGGAGAGGAGTTTTCACAATTTTTGTGGGCAGAGCTGATAAACACTGCAGCTTACGTATTGAACCGTACTGGGCCTACATGAATCGAGGGAAAGGTACCTTTTGAGCTCTGATTTAATAAGAAACCAAAAATATCTCACCTGCGTGTAATTGGTAGTGATTGTTACACGCATGTGCCGAAAAGAAAAAGGAAGAAATTAAGTAAGAAGGCCTTTAAGGGTAGACTTCTTGGATATGACGCGAACGATGGTTATCGTATTTGGGACGGTAGCAAGACCATCAGGTCAAGGGACGTGAAATTCTGTCCTGAGTTCAGAAATTTGTGACAGGCATAATTTTAATACTAGAAATAAGCACAAAATTGATCAACCATATACTAGATTAACTAAAGTCAATACATCTTTCGTTGGTCTGTGTGTACGATACTACAACAAAATACCTGACAATATAGTGCAATTACCTGAGAGAAAGTTTAAAGAATGTGTAAAGCAAACGTTATATAAAAAAGCTTACTATAGATTAGATGACTATATGAATGACAAAGAGGTATGGTGCTCTGATATTCCAGCGAAACACAAGAAACACATTGTAAAAAGCCGACTCTTAAAGTAGGCCGTGCTGCAGTGGTTTCTTGCCGTTTCTTTTACGCTGCCACAGCACGATCCGAAACGGCGTAGACTCGCTCTATTTGAATTGTATTCTGCATGACATTCAATAAGTATTCTGTAAAGAATCTACATTGAATAAAATAATCTGAATCTGAATCTGAATCAACGAAGAAACCTGAGTCACCTAACGTTCCATCTACTTCAGAAGCAGAGGGAAACGCCCCGCATGAGGAAAACGACCTGCAAGAGGGTGACGTCATGCATGAGGGTGACGCCTTGCTGGAGGAAGACGTCTTGCAGAACGATGACATCTTGCAAGAGGGAGACGACCTGGATGAGGGAGATACCCTGGAAGAGGGAGATATCCTACAAGAGCCTGAAAGTCAGGAACATGCTCCAGAGGGAGAAAGATCTGCTGATCGGTTGGATCATGATCCTGAAGAGTTCTTAGACGCTGAAGAACTTATTATGGAACCGAGGTACAATTTGAGGGACAGAAGCACTCTGAAGCCCCCCCGTCGATTGGAAGATTTTTTTTGCCTTGTGGATGCCCAGTCTTTTCCAGAGACTTAAGCTATGGAAAGAGACGATAGAGCAGAATGGTTGAAAGCTATGAGTAGCGAAATGAATTCTCTTCAAGAAAACAATGTCTGGACTTTGTGTGACCTGCCCCCAAATCGAAAGGCTTTACCTTGCAAATGGGTCTTTAGGATCAAAAGGAATCCCGATGGCTCTATTGATAAATATAAAGCACGTCTAGTAGTCAAAGGCTTCAAGCAAAGAAAGGGTCTTGACTATGATCAAACGTTCAGCCCTGTTGCAAGACTGGCAACAATTAGAGCTCTTTTAAGTGTAAGCGCTCAAGAGAAGCTGAATCTCGTGCAGTTTGACGTGTCTACTGCATTTCTAAATGGAAAACTGACTGAGGAAATATACATGAAGCAGCCTGATGGCTTTACTGTTGACCCGAAGAAAGTGTGCCGTCTCAACAGAAGCCTGTATGGACCCAAGCAAGCTCCAAGGTGTTGGAATTCTTGCTTTGAACAGATTCTGCTTGACATGGGTTTCCGACAGTGTGAGGCAGATTGCTGTCTGTTTATTAAGAAGATCGGCCTTAAGAAGATTCTCATAACCCTATATGTTGATGACGGATTAGTGGCTTCATCTGACGCTGAATTAGCAAACAGCTTCTTAAAGGATTTGCAGAAACGGTTGAAGATAACAACAAAACCCATTTCTTACTACCTGGGACTTGAGATCAATCAAGCTAGTGATGGGTCAATCACCATTAAGCAGGAGTCTTACGCCAAGAAGATTCTTGAACGTTTTGGGATAATAGACTGCAACTCTATATCCACTCCAATTCAAAAGGAATCGACGACTATTGAAGAAGGGAAAGTGGAATCGAAGTTCCCTTATAGAGAAGCCGTAGGTTCTCTCGCTTACCTGATGGTGGGCACTCGCCCTGATATTGCTTATGCGGTTGGTGTTGTATCACGGAAGCTGGAAAACCCTACTCAAGCTGACTGGCAGAAGGTCAAACGGATCTTTCGCTACCTGAAGGGAACAACAAACATTGGCATCAAGTATAGCAATAAAAGTACGTTGCTAGAAGGCTACAGTGACCCGGCTTAGCCAACGCCAAGCAACAGTAGCCATTTCGACGACTGAAGCCGAAATTGTTGCGGCGAGCGAAGGAGCTCGAGAGCTTGTGTGGCTCAAAAGGATATTTATTGATCTGGTGGATCTACAATAAGCGCCCATCTTGTACGTTGACAATGAAGCCGCTATCCGCCTCGCACATAATCCCGAGTTTCACAAGAGAACGAAGCACATTCGAGTGAGACACTTCTTTGTACGAGAAGTTGTGCAACAAGAAGAACTTCTCGTTAACAAAATAAGTTCGGCTCGACAGCTTACTGACCTATTGACCAAGGCTGTGCCTAAGCCAAGGCACATCGATCTACGTGGCCAGCTAGGGCTGTGCCAAAGCAAAAACCACGCTTAAATAAGGGAAAGTGTTATAAAGACTCCTTGATAGTTGTCAAGTAGAGTTTTCTATATTTATCGAAGTTTTTGAATGTTGACTTTGACAATGTATCTAAAAACAATGTGAGTGAAAAATTGTGTCAATCGTCGCGTAAATTTATAAATACTGTTATAAATTCTATATATTATTCAGTGTAAAGTTCTAGTCCTCTAAAACTCAGTTTCTAGTGCATGTTACCAATAACGTTGACTGTTCTAAAGTGTTTTACATCTATCCTGAGCTTCCTATACAAATCACGTAAGCGCTACTCTATTAAAAATGTCAGTTTTGTTTTTATTTTCCTTAACAAAGCCTAAGCTAATCCCTCAAAAATGTGCGCCAGATCCACTCTCATTTCCATTAGAGACAAACAAATTAAAATGAAAACTTGAGAAACGTCAGCTGCTGGCTGCAAATGTGTGGGATTTTATGTGTCAAATCGACTTTGACATTAGCGCTTTCACTGCTCGTTCTGTACAGCACTGATAGCAGAAACGATGACAGTGCTCTAAAGCAGTCTGTTAGCGCAAATTGGAACGCACAGTTACTTTTTTTTATTAGTGCTGCCAGATTGATTCAAAAGGGATGATCTCAGACCAATGATCATAGACGTCGCGTCGTCTCAAACACAGATTACCAAAAATCTTTGGTATGAGCTGAGTCGTGTCCAGCTATAAACCAATTGGTCGGTAAAAACATTGTGATAATGTGAATAAATAAAAACTCTACTCTTATTTTTTGGGTCCCGTACCTCACGACGCGTCGCGACGGGGCGGGGTGGCACCGGTTGTAGATTTCAAAGCTACCCATCATGACTCAGGATGGTCGCTAAAAGGTTTTAGTCCGTAGAGTTTAATTTTTAAGGTTTTAAGCTGCTTCTTCATACTCGTTGGTGTTGGGCAATCATAGGCCAACAACACGCAGGTGTAGTGGGCAAACGCCGAAACCAGAGACCCGATCAAGGTTAAAGTGTTTCTACGGACGAGCGGCCATGTGTGTCTTGATAAAAAGTTGAAAAACAATAACAACTGCAACTTTTTTATAACCAAATAAAACCATTTATCCGAACACATGAAGTGTTAAAATAAAAATCATTTTCAAATAAAACCAAATCATGGTGTGCCGTTATTTCAAGTAGGTACCTAAATCCAAATCATAGAAGCATCAGGTTTAATTTAAGTGGTAATTAAATTAGTTGAGTGTTTGAAATCAAAATTCAAAATCTAGTAGGTATACATGGTGAGAAAAAGAAAAAAAGAGAAAGTACGATGATATTTTTAAGTGGTGATTCTATAGACTCTGGCCAACGAAAGCTGTCCATACAAACCGCAGGAAATTTAAATACAAAATTTTCAGCCCTGAAAGTACTGCAAAATAACAATGTGATACTTTTAGTTGGTTTTCAAGACTACAAGTTACTACCTGAAAACCAACTAAAAGTATCAAATTGTTATTTCGCAGTATTTTCAGGCGCTGTGTTCCAAATTGTACAAACGCTGCTAAAAGCGTATACAGTACTCACGGACGGTCCAAATTGATTTAGCACGCTCACAAAGCTATCACTGCTTTAATGGCTCTAGTCAATTTGGAATGGATTTAAGCGCGCTCACGTGTTCATCTGTCAAAATGTCAGTTTTGTTTTTATTTTCTTTAACAAAGCCTAAGCTAATCCCTGAAAAATGTGCGCCAAATCCACTCTCATTTCCATTAGAGACAAACTCATTAAAATCAAAACTTGAGAAACATCAGCTGGCTGCAAATGTGTGGGATTTTATGTGTCAAATCGATTTTGACATTAGCGCTTTCACTGCTCCACCTATTTGACTAAAGCACTGATAGCAGAAACGATGACGTCATCAATGACGTAAGGCGGTGAACGAGCGAGTGCTTTAGAGCACGCTTTTGGTCAATTTGGACCGACTTAAGCGCGCTCACAGTGCTCTTAAGCAGTCTGTTAGCGCAAATTGGACCGCACAGAGGGTTTAAAACTCGTTATTTTTAAATTTCCCGCGGTTTGTATGGACAGCTTTCGTTGGCCAGACTCTATCGCTAATAGATTGTGTGAAAAATGTAAAAAAAAAAATAGTAAATGGGCTTATTCTTGACCTCGATCTACTCTTGAGGACAGAGATGAGGTAAACGATGGAACGAGCTTGCCCAGAAGAAGCCTATTCACCCGCGAGTTTTAGCTCAAGAAGAGGTGAAGCGCCTGTAGGGATTCGCTGCTGGAGGGTTAAATTACCTCTATGATCAGCTGGTGATGCAGACAAACAAAAGCAGAGACGTATCCAAGGAAAAATAAGAATTTCGAAAAAGTCCTCCTTAGAATTTCTAAGGCAATCATATCTACCGTTGACTGAAAGTTTAAGAAGTGCTTGCCTTAATCAGAAAACATCTTGAATAGGCACGAAATGGACAGCAACATAGTTACAAGAAAAATAAATCAGGAGATATGTTGCAAGGGGGTTTTAGGCAGAAGCTAGCTTGCTCCGTATAAAATTTCAGATACAAACTTACGGTGTGTGTGTTAAAGTTCACCTGAGATAAAAAACATGCATGTAGGTATTTGAAATTATACATGTTTACACCTGGTAATTTTTCATTAATTCATTTATTTTATCACTAAACGACTCGTGAGTGTTACACATAATTATTTATATGAAATACGGATAAACTCACGTTTTATATTGCCGGCATAGGACCGTCAAGTTTCGATCTATTTCGTAGATCTTCTTCAGGGAGGTCAGCAGTTTCGGATCGCGCGACACGGCGGCAGACGGTAACTTATACGGCGGTCCGTGAAACTGCTGACCTCCCTGAAGATCTACGAAATAGATCGAAACTTGTCAGTCCTATGCCGGCAATATAATACGTTAGTATCTCCTAGTCAGTCTGTGACGTGAGTTTGTCCGTATTTCATATAAATAATTCATTCATTTATAATCATACATCGTTCTTATTGTCCAAAAGTCCCCCTTTTCTTAAAACTTGACATAGATTCTGGCAATACTTTATTATCGTTTGTGGATTCGCTTGAGGTTGACGTTTATAATTTCGTTCAAAGAATATTCGCGAGAAAATCTAAAATATTGTGGAAAAGGACGAATTTCTAATTCAAAACATGGCTTCCACAGCACCAGCAGATAGGAACGAAGAACGTCGCCGCAGGGTATGACAAATACTTTGTTATTTTTGAACTGTAAGAGTTGTTTTTGTTAACCATTATTGGATTGTTTTGTGTGATTCACTTATTGCGTTTATATAAACTTGGAGTTAGATACAAATGCTATGAATCTGATAAAATTGTAAACAAGTATCCCGTTAGACCGGTTTTTGTGGTAGACCTGCGTAGGTAGGTTGATATTTTTTTTTCTTTTGCATTATAGCATTTTCTAGAGATTTCCTTCTGCTGGTTTAATTATACCGAAATGGTTTGGGTCGAATGATCTTTTTATCTTCACTAATAACCATATGATTCACTGTATAGAGATTTGTTTGATTTCTTTGTTTGTTTTGATTTGAATCTCTAGAATAACTAATAATTTAAAACGCACAGAAACTGCATTAGCGGCACGGAGTACAGATTTCTCTACTCCGTGATTAGCTGTAAGCGCATTTTGTATGGGAGGTAATTTTTGTTTCGTATTTTGACCTATTTTTCTTAGTTAGGGAAAATTGTTCACTTTTTATTATTATTATTATTATTATCATTGAGCAGGCAGGCAGTCGATATACAACTGATAATGCCTGTATCCAGTTAACTAGTGTGCTTTCTTTTTCTTAATTTCTATTATATGTTTGTCTAGTTTGTTCTTAAAAATGTTGACATTTGGTGCTGAGACTACTTCTTCGGGCAGTTTATTCCATGGGTTGACGACTCTATTAGCAAAGAAGTTTCTGTGAGGATTGTTGTGGGAGAGACAGGTTTCTAGTTTCAAGTGGTGACCTCTTAGACGGGTATTATTGTCCTTTCTGAACATTGTCTGGAGATTTTTCAGATTGTAGTGGCCGTTTAAGATTTTATAGGTTTCTATAAGGTCTCCACGCTCCCGTCGCTCTTTGAGGGTGCATAACTTCAGTGCTTCTAGTCTGTCATCGTATGGTAGTCTCTTTAATTGTCTTGGTATTTTGGTGAAGCTGCGCTGTACTTTCTCCAATAATTCAATGTCCTTGACAAAATACGGGCTCCAAGCCTGAAAAGCATACTCCAGTATTGGTCTTATGTATGTCTTGTGTATATTCAGCAACATGTCTGGAGTAAGAATTCCAAAGGCTTTTCGGATAAGATAGATAAAGCTTTTTGCTCTCTTCGTGATTGTGCAAATTTGATCTTCCCACTTAAGGTTATCCGTGATAATAACACCCAAGTCAGTTTGCTCTTTGACTGCTCGCAGTTCTACTCCATTCATCTTATATTTTAAGTGTGGGTTTCTATTACCTATGTGGAGTGTGGTACATTTGTCAGCATTAAGGTTTATGAGCCATTCTTTTGACCAGTTCGCTATTGCATCTAGGTCTCTTTGCAGACTGTCGTAATCAGTGAGTGGGTTTCCAAAAATCTTGGTGTCGTCAGCAAAAATGCTGACATTGCATTTCAGGCAATGTGGCAGGTCAAACGTATAAATAATATACAGAACGGGGCCCAGGACAGAGCCTTGTGGCACACCACTATGTATTTCTCTTTCTTCAGACATAGTATCGCCGACTCGAACTCGCAGTGTTCTGTTTCGCAGGAAGGCCTCGATCCATTCTAACAGTTTTCCTCGTATACCTATGTGTTCTAGTTTGTGTAGAAGCCTTGTAGTGGGTACTTTGTCAAATGCCTTTTCATAGTCTAGGTATATGACGTCTACAGGTTCTCTTTTGTTGAAACTATCAGTCCAGGATGCTAGGCAAGATAATAGATTTGATACTGTCGAACGGTGAGGGCAGAAGCCATGTTGCTGGTCACTAATTATTTCATGTGTATGCAGAAATTCTCGTATGTGCCGAACTATAACTTTTTCCATTATTTTGCATACTACACTGGTCAGGCTTATAGGTCTGTAATTTGACGGTTCCAGTTTACTTCCTTTCTTGAAAATTGGTGTTACTGATGCAGTTTTCCACAACGGTGGCAGGAGTCCAGTGTCATATGAAGTCTGCATTAAAACTGATAATGTCTCTGCAAGGTTGCATTCCTGTATTACTGTTACAGGGATTTCGTCTGGTCCTGGTGCAGAGTCTGGTTTCATTTCTTTAACAGCTTGTTGAATTTTTGACACTGAGAAAGTAACATCTGTTATACTTTCCTGTATTCGAGTGCATGGGTCCAAAACAGGTAGTTGGCCCTGTGGTTCCTTTTGAAACACTCCTGCAAACTGATCAGCAAATGCCTCTGAAATCTCATAAGCTTGCGAAACTATTTGTCCATGTTTGTTGCGTAAAACAGAGGGCGTGTTGACTTTCGACGTAACTTGTTGCCTTATGTACGAGTGAAAGCGCTTTGTTCCAGCTCGAAGAAGATCTTTTTCAAAATGGATGCGTGATCTTTTGCTTTGATTAGACAGTTTGTTATTATTTTTTCTATACTCTTTGTAAGTTGTGTCCAAGCCTGTTAACATGTATCTGTTCCAGAGTATTAGTTTTTGTTTAATTAAGTCTTGGGTTTCTTTCGTTATCCATTGTTTGTTCTTTATATGATTGCTCAGTTTTATTTGGGGTACATATAGACGAACGGCCTCCTTGAATTTGGTTAGAAAAATCTGAGATTGATTCTCAGCATTATTTAGGTCTCGAATACTTCCCAGGATAGACTGTAATTTTTCATTTATTTTATCATAGTCTGCCTTTTTGTAGTTCCATCTTACGGTTGTTTTATTTTGTTCATTTGCTTCAAGTTGAATTGTTGCTATAAGGCATGAGTGGTCACTTTTACCTATAGGTGCTTCATGTTTTATGTGTGCTATTAACGAGTCATCATTGGTTAATACCAAGTCCAAAAACGAGGGCTGGTTTCCTTCCCGGAATCTGGTTGGCTTATCAACTAACTGTTCAAAGTTACTGTTCTTGTACCACTGCACAAAATTTTCTTCTCGTGGTGTTAAGTATTCACATTCTTGGAGGGGCCATTTTACTCCACGGTAGTTAAAGTCTCCCATGATGATTGTTGTGTGTGATTCTGACACAAGTTCAATTTGTTCTAGTAGAGTGTTATCTTCGTCTTGAGTTGAATTTTGGCCTCGGTATATACCACATAGTATAAATTTGTGCATTCCAAATTGGACGTCCAACCACACACATTCTGCAGCCTCATGTTTTGTA
Source organism: Athrips mouffetella (assembly GCA_947532105.1). NCBI lineage: Eukaryota > Metazoa > Arthropoda > Insecta > Lepidoptera > Gelechiidae > Athrips > Athrips mouffetella. Next base: position 9,974,636 of record OX383968.1, read on the forward strand.
TTGTAGTTAATATTTAGTTTTGTAGCCAGTAGGTCAGAACTGTTTGCCGCATATATAGCCACTCCACCACTTCGTTTTACAGCACGGTCATCTCTATATAAGTCATAGCCTGGTATTTTGATCATAGAGTCCGGGATATTAGGTTTGAGCCATGTTTCAGTAAGTATTATCAGCGTTGGTTTAATAGCCTTAATTCTTGCAGTAAATAAATCTAGTTTGGAGGTTACAGATTGTATATTGGTGTATAAAATCTTAATTGAGTATAAATTATTTGAAATTATATTTATGTTATTTATTGTTGAGATAGTTGTATGATTTCTGTTTGTATGGGTAGCGGAGATTAGTTTTTTTGTATTTTATTTTTTACAATCATTGGCTGTCCTCGCACATATTTTATAGTAAGGTTAGCTTCTCCATCACTGGTTCTTTTATTGAGCTCTTCACGAAGGTATTTTAAGTATTCCTTTTGCATTGGTGTCAGGTCCGCTGTAATCACTCTGGGGTTCTCAAGTTTGACTTTGTTACGTAGAACTTCAATAGCGTCGCTTTTGTTCTGCAGGATCACCTTCACAGGGCGCGGGGCAGCCCCAGGACTGGTTTTTGGAGCTCCCAAACGGAAAACCTTTATTCCAGTACAATTTACTTTATTAGTGACTTTTTCTATAACATTCTTGCACTCTTCTGTGTCATAAACTTTTCTTTCTTCTGCATCATCACTAGCGAGTTCAGGAACATCATAGATGATAAGGTTTGTTGCTCTGTTCGCTCTCTCAGACATCTCTTGTATGGCCGACTCGGTCGCAAGCATACTTTGTCGCAGGTGTAGCTGGTGAACTTCTTCAGTAAGCTCGTTTAGCTTTTTCAGAATAGTTGGTAGCTGCAACATAGTAGTCTTGCAGTCGCCGCATAGGAAAGTCATGACGCGTGCAACAGTTTTCAGTTCTAGCACACGTATTTCGGTTGGCGACAGACCGTGGCAATCACCACACAAAAGACTTTTGCACATGTCGCAAACAACTGACATTTTCGCTTTGTCGGTTACTTTTTTGCATTTTGTGCACTTTTCATTAGGTGCTGGAGAGTTGGTAGGCCTTTTGTTATTCACCATTATTATTTATAATTATTGGTGGTTTTTAATTATAGAGATGGCAACACTATTATGGTAAATGTCAATTGTCACTTTTTTAGATATTATTATGAGGGTACACAAATAAAGTTTGATACTGGTGATGTCAATGGCTAGCTTTTTCACTAATTTTGCCTATGATAATCACAAATTTGTTCATAGATAACATTCACACAGGTTCCACTATTAGTTAACTGCACTATTTTAATGTTTTTACAACAATTAACTGCGATTTACACACAAATACGATTAAATGGCGCGAGCGCGATTTCACCTTGACAAGCGACTTTGACAGACCAATTATGGACAAACTCCACCCTATGTATAACACTACAGGGCGTGACATACCAGCTCAGGTTCATGCTAAGTATCATTAACTGAAAAACTTTTCTAAGAAGGGAAGGAAAAGAGTCTTGTTTCGACTGGCCCATTGGCATGGTTGGTAGTGAGCCTGTCTTCTGCGCATTGGGTGGCAGGATCGATCCCCTCCCAGCCCAGGGCAAGTAAAACATTTCTGTGATGAACACGAGGGTTTATTCTATGTCTGGGTGTTATTTATCTATTTATGTATGATTATCAGTCCCTGGTACCCTTAGTTACAGACTTTGCCTACTTTGGGATCAAATGACTTTGTGTGAATTGTCCACCAATATTTCTACGCTCTTGCCATGCATACGACTAACATATAAGTTTTCTAGTAGTATAGGCAACTGCACATCAGTGGAAACTTCTGTAACTCAGTTAACATGCCAATTCATGGCATAAAGTCCATAATTGATACTACTGACATGCTGTGGTGTGTACTAAATAACCTTTTTTGCCTTTATAATTGAATTTATTTATAATTATTATAAGATAATTAACACAGACAATTTAAAAAAAAAACAGAAATCTCGATCACTATTTAATATTATTAATTTTTATACTGTTTTTTAGTTGACCATTTAAATTAAAATTTTAGGATAGATTTTGATATTTGCAGTGAAACTAGCTTCAATGGTGATTGAAATAAGAACAGTATAAAGTCCAATGTGTCATTCTTTCCTGCTCCTCACTGTAGCTAAGCAACTTTATTTATCCATACAGGTCCTGTTGGGCCCTTTGCCTTCTGGTTTCCTGCGGGCAGATGGCACCAATGACACCTTGGATGCAGATTACCAGGCCGCCTTAGCCTTGCAACAGCAGCTGTGTGGTGCTACCGTAAGATTTATTTACTTACAATTTATTTCATGTAGAGATAAGATGGACACTCACAAATGAGACTACTAGGTTATTTTTTTGGTCCTGATATGAGTATGCCCACCTTATTAGTGAGGTCAAAAGCAACAACTTTTGTTCTACGACTTTGCTAATAACGCACAAAAAAATTTCGACTCTATACTAAAGTGGTCACGTGACCAACCCATTTTGTATGGAAAGTTAAAAATTTTTCATGCATTGTTAGCAAAGTCGTAGAACAAAAGTTGTTGCATTTGACCTCACTAATACGGTGGGCATACTCATATCAGGTCCAAAAAAATAACTATGTATACATAAAAAGGCTGTTCCATAGAGAGCCTAAGTATGGTGCGTTTCATGATTCGCATCTAACTTCTTGACGACGACTTAACTTCTGACAACATAATGGCCATAGTAAGCCTGCAAGAGGGAGGCGAGAGAGAGAGGTGAGTGGCGTGAAAAGTAAGAGAGACAAAATAGTACATTACTGCCATGGCCAATGAAAAAGGTATTAAAGGACGAACATGATAATGAGGGCCCAGGCAAAGCCGAGGCCCACATGCGTAAGTATAATTTTTTCAATAAATGTGCAGAAATTAAAACTAAGTTGAATCCAAACAAACCTTAAAAACTTTCTATTTTTATATTCCTTTGCTTACATCCATAGATTTATATAGTCAAGATAGGGCCTTGGGAACAAGCGGTTCAAAATATACCCATACAAGAAAAAATAGCGCCATCTGTGAAAAATCGCGTGAACTACGTTGTGTAGTACTTCGGTCGGTGCTAAACACACGGAACGGAAATAATATGGCGGGAAAAAACAAAACAAACTTTTTACTGTTTATTTGTGATTTAGGCCTGGTTTTTCAGTTTCATTAATTGGATTATAGTCAAAAACAATAATAAGAAATAAAAATAATAATAATAAGTTATATTGTTTCTTCAACTAAGAACATTTAATTTTGTTGGTAAGTTTATTTGCATAATGTTGACAATATGACTGACAACGACTGACGTTTGTTGGTCCTAAACGTCAGATTTCGGACCAACGAATTGGGGACATTGTAACGTGCCGAGGGGCTAGTACTTATATATAAGTAAATGCTTACATCGCAGTTTTTAATTTTCATATTCTATTGTATTTGTGTTTGTTTAATTTTTTTTACAATTCATAGCTTCTTTTTGCAAGCCAGTTCGAAATTTAAACAAAATCTTTGATAAGTTACCTCCTTAGTTGTTATGCTTGGATATGTTACCCCCATGGTTTTTATTACGTGATAAATTACCTCCTCCTAAGTTCTAAGTTAAGTTTGTGGTTTCCGCACTTAGTCCAGTAAGGACCATTGTGCGTGGGCCTATGTGGCCGTCAAGTTAGCCACCCTAACTGTTGCCAGAACTCAGTCAGTTTGTCCAGCCCGTGTTTTCTCTGATGCTTTTAATTACTTTGCATTCCAGAATTACGTGTTCGATGGTTTCGTCCGTTTCCATGCAGGCCCTACATAGAGGGCTGTCGGTTATGCCTATAGTGTGGTAGTGTTTGTTGAGAGCAATGTGACCTGTTATTGTGCCTACTACATTGCGGAGCTTTGTCCTATTCATCTGTAGTAGCCGTCTTGTTAAGCGTGTGTTAGTTGATGTTATAATTTTTTTTTATTGTTTGCATGTTGCAATGTCATTCCATTGTTTGTCTGCTTCATTTCGTGTTTTTTCTCGTATCCATGTCCGAAACTGGTTGAAGGGTAGCGGCAGCATTGGTTCTGGTCCTTCATAGATCTCGTTAGATCCTCCCCTTGCCAATTGATCTGCTGCGTCGTTTCCCAGAGAACCACTGTGTCCTTTTATCCATTGTAATGTTATGTTGTTCTTATGTGATGACTTTTGTAATTCTTCATGGCATTGTAATATTAGTCCTGAGGTTGTATAGCTACCTTTCAGCGTTTCGAGTACCGATGCGCTGTCCGAGACTATACGAATGCTTGTATTAGTGATGTTCCTTGATGTTATTGCTTGTGCAGCTTGTATAATGCCGACACATTCAGCTTGGTATACCGTGTTATATTGCCCTAGGGCACTTGATATTTCTATGTTAAGATCTTGTGAATATGTGCCTGCACCTGTCCCCAGTTTTGTTTTTGACCCATCGGTATATATGCGCAGTTCATTAATACCTGAGTAGTCATGTATCTCTTCTTGGAGGTTTATGTTATATGTTTTGTTGAAGGTGTTTTGTTTAGGTATCCTGTCACATGGTGCAGCTAAAAGTGGCTGGTGGCTTAAGGCCTTGTCTTTTATTTTTGTGTGGTGAATTCTGGAGTCTGTGCTTAGTGTCCCTGACAGTCCCAGTCTGAGTGATGCTTGTACGTATAGGTGTAGCGGTGGCAGGTCTAGCATCACCTGCAGAGCTGCTGTTGGTGTGGTACGCATTGCACCCGTGATACAGATGCAAGCAAGTCTTTGTAGTTTTTCTAGTTCCGCTCGAGCGGTACTTAGGGTTGTCCTGGGCCACCATACCAGCGCGCCGTATGTGGTTATCGGTCTTACTACTGTTGTGTACAGCCAGTGCGCAATTTTAGGTGTGAGACCCCAATTCTGTCCTAGGAGTCTCTTACATTGAAACATTGCTATACTGGCTTTTTTAATTGTGTTGTCTAGGTGTTTTTGCCAAGTTAATTTGTTGTCCAGAGTTATTTCAAGGTATTTAACCTCGGTTGAGAGATTTAGTTCTGTTCTGAAAAATTTTGGCATTTCCATTGCTGGGAGTTTCCTTTTCTTCGTGAAAAGGACCATTTCAGTTTTGGTAGGGTTTACAGAGAGATTATGTTTATCACACCATTTCTCTACTATCTTCAGTGCTTGTCCCATGAGGTTGCATAAGGTGTTCTCGTGGTTGCCGTTGATTAGGATAGTGATATCATCGGCATATCCTACTGTGAAGTAGCCATTATCATTTAGTTGTGTGAGGAGGCTATCTATTACAAGATTCCATAGTAGCGGAGACAGTAATCCCCCTTGTGGACATCCTCTCGCTACTACGGCTCTTGTTTTGTCGTTTATTGTTACCTGTATTGCCCTTTGTTCTAGCATGTTGCATATCCAGTCTTTGAGGGTTGTTTCCACCCCGTGGGTTTCTAATGCAGTTCTCATGCTATGGAACGTTGTCTTGTCGAAGGGTCCTTCTATGTCTATGAATATGCCTAGTGCTGATAGTTTGTGTTGTATCGCACACTCTATTTTCCCTACCACCTCGTGTAGTGCAGAGTCAGTGCATTTGCCCGTGATGTAGGCGTGTTGTCGTTTGTGTAACGGTTTTTTGTAAAGTATAGTGTCTCTTATGTATTTGTCGCATAGTCTCTCTAGAGTTTTTAATAGAAATGATGTTAAGCTGATTGGTCTAAACGATTTGGCCTGTGTATAGTCACTTTTACCTGGCTTTGGCAGAAAAATCACCTTGACATCCCGCCACATCAGTGGTATATACCCATGAGCTAGACATGCCCGGTATATCTCCACAAGCCAGGGTATGATTGTGTCCTCTCCCCACTGTAGTAAGGCGGGGAATATCTCATCCAGCCCTGCGGATTTGTAAGGCTGGAACGTTTCTAAGGCGCACCTTACCTTGTCTTGGGTTACAATTGCCTTCGCTGTCCTCCAATCTTGTTCTGTGGCCGTTTTCGTTGTTGTTGTCCACATGTTGGTCTCCGTGACTCGGCAGTCTGGGAAGTGTGTCTCTAGTAGAACCCTACAGGTTTCTTTGTCCGTTGTGGTGTATGTGTTGTCTGGTCTTTTGAGAGTGCCTATAATGTTGTGAGGCTCTGCGGCTAGGATTTTTCTTACCCTGGCTGCTTCGTTGTTTGATTCTATTGACTCGCAGTAGTGGTGCCATGCCTTCCTTCTGCTAGTTCGGATCATCTTTTTGTATAAATACTGGGCGTCTTTGTAGGCTGTCCAGTCTTCCTCTAGCCTAGTGTTTTTTGCTCTGTTGAACAGTTTCCTTAGTCTTTTTTTCAGTTTGTTCAGACCCGCGTTCCACCATTGGCCTTTGTTTTTGCCTTTGGTGGAGCCTGGTTGTAGCGGGCATGTCGCTTTGAATGTGTTAGTAATTATGTTTGTTAGTGTACTTACGTTTTCGTCAATTGCTTTTGTGTCTGTTGACATTACCTGCATTGTGGTTTTGGTCAGCTCTGTTTTCAATTTGTCTTTGTATCCTGCTACGTCGGTGTGACGTAGGTTACGCCTCGGAGCGGGTTCCTTGATGTCTGTGTTGAGTTTAAAGCGTATCCATCTGTGGTCAGAACAGGAGATCTCCTCTGAGACTTTCCAGTCCGACACCATCGATGAAGCGATCTGTGTGGCAAAAGTTACATCAATTATGGTTTGACCTCTGGACGTGACCCATGTTGGCTCAGATCCTGTGTTTAGTATGTTAAGGTTGGTTGAGAAGAGGTATGTTGATAGTACCTCGCCCCTACGGTTCGGTTTGTCGCTGCCCCACAATGGATGATGGGCATTTGTGTCTGCACCTATGATGATTTCTTTGTTGTGTAAGTCACAGTAGTTTACTAGATCCGCAAGTTCTTTTGGCGGGCAGTCTTCCTCTTCACCCGGCATGTAGACGGATGCTAGTATTACTTCTGTTTTATGTGGATCCTCTATCTGGAGCCTGACAGCGGTCAGTTCTCTGGAACAGAATTGGGTTAGTGGTGTGGTTGGGTAATGGTTTGGTATGAATATACATGTTCTTGGTTTTTCAGATACATTAGTGTTCAGTAGAAGCTTACCTCCTATATTGTTTAGTCCACAGATCCTGTTATTTCTGATCCATGGTTCTTGTATTAGTGCAATGGTATATTTGTTTGCCTCCAGCACTCTTCTCTAGGTAACGGTTGCTGTTTGGCTGTGCTGGAGGTTTGCTTGTATTATATTTGTGGTTTCAAATTTTGTCTGTGCGGGATGGGCGTTAGTCTGAATCTGGGTAAGCATCATCGTGACTATCGCCCAACAGCTCGCTTTCGTTGTCGTCGTCCTTGTCTGTCTGTCTGTCCTTGTTGGGGTCGAGTATCTCCTCAACGCGCATATTGCGCGCGATATTACTCAGTGCCATCCTTTCCGTGTATTTTGTCATTTCGGCCAGTTCCTCTTCAGTGACCTCCTTGTCAAGCTCGATGTCTGTCTGTCTCTGTCCTTGTTGGGGGTACATCAGAGAGCCTGCCGTTGTCGTAGAAGCGAGCGTATATCGATCCCATAAGGTACGATACACGTCGCTCCCGCGACACCAGCTTCTCAACTTCCGCCTGGGGAAGGTGGAATGTAAGGTACGTGCCCTTCCACCTCCCCCCTTCGGTCTGAGTGGCTTTCCCTAGTGTCCACTTGGTCATGTCATACACTTTCCGGTTTTGGCCAGCCAGCACTTCTTTTAAAATCTCCAGATCCCCAGTGTAATCGGGGACAAAGAGCGCGGTGCGCACCCTTGTTGGCACTTCATGCTGGCTGACCACCCTCAGAGTTTTGTCTGTCGTTGTCCATTCTAGTGTCGGCGCCACAGTTTCAACCCATGTCCTGGCATCGACGTCCTCACACCAGATTTTGAGTACGCCGTCTCCTACGACGGGGAATCCGCGGAACGATGGCATAATGTGAGTGCGGTTGTTAAAGAGGGCTGTTGATAGAAGGTCTTTAATAAGTCCTCCCTCCTCTTTTGTCATATCTCTTGTTGGATGGACACACACCGCAACGCTCAGGTCAGCAGGATGTTGTTTGGAGGCGGCAGCGTAACTCTTTCGAGTTGGCACTGCCGGACTGTCGTCCAGTTTGGGCCTTTTAGGCTGTGCCGTTGCCCGAGCAGGAGAGATGGTGTCCTGCGATCTGTCCCGTTTTACGGCTGGTTCGGGTCTGTGTTCAGAGTCTGTCTGTCTGTCTCTACTAACCCTCTGAACGCAGTGCCCTTATTCTTACCACCTCGTTTGCGTCTCTTTCTTTGTTCTTGTAGCCCACTTGTGCTTGGCGTGCTTGAATCCTGGGCACCCCCCGTGTGTACCGGTTCCTGTTCGGGTTTTGGCTCCCTTCCCGTTGCGTTGCCCTGTTGTTCGCGCAGAGCGCGCAGGGTTCCGTTGGGGTCGGTTGCATCTGCCCCTCCCAGTTGCTTTCCACATTGGTGGTTCCCAGCAGTCAAGGTTTGCCTTTGGTGGGCCTTGTCTTGTCCTTTGCCAGGTATCCGTTTCACGGGTACGTGGCTCCATGAAAACGGTTTGTTGGTTGTTTGTTGGGGTGCAGGGGCAGCCACCGGTTTGTCATTTTTGTTTGTTGTGAGCGCAGAGGCAGCTCCACTTTCCTTCACTCCTTCTCTCTCGTTAGCCAAAATAGTGCCTCCCCCCAGAATACGATGGGAGGCTGCCCGGTGTGCAGCCAGCTGCTTATCATCGGGGCGGGATTCCCCAGTAGAACTGGGACCCGCCTGGGTAGTGTCATCTGTTGACTTATTTTCCATTTTGGCAATGGGTGGCCAATAGGGAGTCGAGGTTGGCCGTCCTCCGTGGGAGGGGACTTTTGGAATGGGTGGGGAATGGGAAGGGGTTTAGGATGAGGTTGGGGTAGGATGGGCTTGGAAGTAGGATTGATTAGGTCACAATACAATGGATTTGGAGTCCATTATATTGCGCCCCGGTGTCCTCCTCGCACGACGGGCTCCCTTGTACCCCCCTAGTCCTCCAAAAGATACCCGAGCGTGGAGAAGGTTTGTTGGTTCTCTGCCATACCTAGTGAGAGGTGCGATATGAGTCCCCCCCCTGTCCGGTCCACACATCGATTCCAGTCACTAGGCATGTTGCCCAGAGTATGCCGGTACAGCAAGTTGCCTTCACTGCTAATCCTGAAAGGATCTTCAGTGACTACAACTTGCCGTACACACTAGGAGGCGACCAACCCATACCCCAATTACCTCCTCCATTCTGATGCTTTATGTTACCCCCTTGGTTGTTATGCTTGTTGGTTGGTACATTCCACTTTTTAATAACTAGACAGATATGAGTTTTCATAGTAGTTTACTCGGTTATTTAGTAGTTTACTCAGCTATTTTGATTTATTTCGAAGAAGGTTGTCAAAATAATGATCGAATTTCGAAGCATGTTTGTGAAATATAAATATTCTATATTCAGATACTATGCCAGCTGCCTTAGCTTTGCTGCAGCAACAGTGTGGTACAGGCCGCGCGACGAGTTAAGGCCGCTGGGCGGAGTGGACGGGGTATGCGCAGCTGCAATATTTGCAAGAAAAATACTACTGCACATACCCCCCACTCCCCCCAGCCTAAACTCTTCGCGCGGGGTGTACTACTGTAGAGAATAAAATTAAATAAATATTCAGTCACTTAAAGTTATCCTAGACCTACATTAATACTGCGTGAATTTTCATTCGTTTTAAAGCCGAAGTCCAGTGATTCTACTCATGAAAACAAGCAACTTTACCGACGAAAAAAATTTTTTACTCGAAAAAAATTTTCTCCTTCCCATACAAAATGAGTCGATCACGTGACCACTTTACTATGGGGAGACAAAAAATTTTTTTCGAGTAAAAAATATTATTTCTTCGAGAAAGTTGCTTGTTTTCATGAGTAGAATCACTGGGCTTCGGCGTTAATACGAGTGAAAATTCACGCTGTATTATTGTACAATTTATTAATGGTCCAGAATCAGCCTTAAAAGGAGCATCAAACTTTTATAAGCCCTGTAGGTATACCTACAGTAACTTAGCTTTTTGGCTACTGGCAGAAAATATGCACTGAGTGTTTACATCGTTGGTCTTTCTGAGCATGCTCAGAACAATAAAAAAATACAGGGTCTTCGTTTAGATAGGTAAAAAACGATAGACACCTTTTAGAATACATTTTAAAAATGTGTGTCTTACATTTTAAAAATAATGTATATTTTACAGGAAAAAACCGGTCAAGTGCGAGTCGGACTCGCGCGCCGAGATTTCCGATATACTTATAGTATTTTTAGAAGCAATAAAGTCCACTAAGTCCACTTTTATGACCGCAAAACTGAATTTTTTTGGAAAGGTTCTTGCAGATTTTTAAAAAACTGTGCTACTTTTGTGTAATATTTACATAAACCTCTAACAATAACTCATTCAAGCTGGGCAGGCTTGTTCTATCGTCGACCTCATCTTTGTAATTAAGACTAGATCGAGGTCAAGAGTAAGCCCATTGACAATTAGAAAAAAAAAACAGATTTTTCCTTTAGCAAACTTCGGAGATAAGAGTGAATTAAGTTGAAAATTAAGAGTTGTAAAAAAATACAAAAATCTATTTTGGAATGTACAAGCGAAGCCCTTACATTTATCTGCCTTGATTTACCATTTTATCTGGTTCGATTCCCGGGTTTGGTAAGCGAATTTTCGAAAATCTTTGAGTCAGTTTTATTTATTCTAAAAATAAAGGAATTTTTTCTTGTAAGTAAAATTTTCCATCGCCAGTATTTAGATTACTTTCCCTCCAGGTGACGTTAAAAAATTGCAACCTGTTTAATAAAATGCAGTATACAAGGTGTAATAAAATTAGTAGGAATTACCTACTAATTTAGCTTAACTACTAGGTAAGCACTATTTTAGCATGTTAGACTTAAAACTGAATAAACTTTCCCAGGAACAGGTCAAAATACGAAAAAAAAAGAACTTTCCATAGAAATTGCACCAGCTGATTGTGCATTTTATATGGGAGGTAAAAACTTTTTTCTTATTTAGACCTTTGTTTGTCAGGGAAAGTTGTTCAGTTTCATGTTCAATTAGTAACAGACTGAAATAGTGCTGACAATTTTTTTTTACACCCTGTATATGAAAAAAAAATTCAATTTCAAGTAGTTTCAACTATTTAGTCTAACTTTCAACCACGTCCGGAACACTTGTGATATTAGTCATGAAAGAGGAAAATGACAAAGCAGATTCGGAAAAGCTACAGGAAAATGGCTTTGATGGAGAGCAGCAGGAAAGTAACACAGTGGTGAATAATCCTGGATTCTTTTATCTGCAGATGCCTGCAGCTGGTCCACCTTTGACGGCAAGGCTTAGCATCACGATAGCCCAAGCTAAGCTTGTCAAGAATTATGGTAAGTTTGTATTATGTTAGTTTTTAGGGTTCCGTACCGCCCGGTGGAAAACGGGGTCCAGTTATTATGCCTCCGATGTCTGTCTGTCTGTCAGTGGGCTGTATCTCATGTACCGTAATACAGACAGTTGAAATTTTTACAGATAATGCATTTAAAATAAAAATAATATTAAAATAAAGGGGCTCCCCTATTAAAAAGGTGATTTGTTACACGATTTTTGCTCGATACTTGTTTTAGTGCTAACGTAAAAACGGTAACACTTACAAGCCTGAAAATTGGTATGCTGATAGTGCATAAGTTATAGAATAACAACAAATAATAAAAACTGGTCAAGTGCTTGACGGACTCCCGCGTTTTTAAAACACTTCTGCGTGACTGCGCATCCATAACACCGTCTTAGTAACTAAGACGGTATTTTTACCTTAGTGGTACGGAAGCCTCGGTGCGCGAGTCCGACTCGCACTTTGCTGGTTTTTTGTGCTTCGGAAGGCACGTTACAATCTAGCCAATATCTAGATGGATGATCGCTTGTTATACAGGAAAAAGATATGATATTTGTTGATAACTGGAACTGTGGATTACAATGAAACTAACTTTTTCTAACAAACCTATTGGTTAAAATACAAAAAAAATATCTCCCATACACAATCCTTCAAAATCGTACATCCAAGATGCAGTTTCTATGGAACGAAAAAAAAATTGTGATTCAACATATGTTCTTTCGGGAAAGCTGTTCATGCCTTTTTACTGTGCTTCCAAAAACACGGCCAAACATTATGGGCGTCATATAAAGCTATCCTGCTGTCAAGCTAATTTCTACCCAATTTGAAACGCCCTAAGGTAGTAAGTAGGAGGAGAGAGAAACAAATTAAAGTGTTTTCAGAAACGCAGAAAACGCTCCCGTCATCTCATTGGTTCCCGCCAATTCCCGCACTTAACTTTCGTGATGAAAAGAAATTAAAATCGTGAAAACAGATGTCATTTGTAAAACAGTCCATCCAAAAATATTTCAGTAGAATGTCAAATTAGGTAGTTATGATAAAACACCCAGCCACTTTATTCCAATTATATTATTATACACGAAATGAATCTAAATGGCGGAAAATGTCACAAATGCGCTACATTCCTCGCTCGCGTGTAGTAACATATAATATATGCATATTTTGATATAAGCTGCAAGATGTTTTGCATTTTGATACAGTTTTTGTAAATCCATCCGTATTAGAGAAACGTGGTCCATACTTCAATACCTTTTACCTAAAATTGAGGTAAAGAGAGGAAGGGGCCGACTGAGGAGAACCTTTATGGAACAAATCAAAGAGAAATTACAGGTCGATTCGTATCAGGAGGTGAAGGAACTGGCGGCAACAAGGAAACATTGGCGATTAGTCCACTGACAAGAGCACGGCTCTTAAGTTCAGAGAGAGCGTATGTATATCAGTCTCTGATACCCATAGTACAGTATTTGCCTAGTTTGAGATCAGATGGTCTTGAGTGAAATGTCCCCCCACTATTTTATTTATTTATGGGCCAGAGCCTCTACTGAATGGGTTCCCGTCGATAGCCGGCGAGGAAGAGGAAGGCCTAGGAAACGATGGCGCGACGACCTAGATGCTTTTCAAGCCGATTGGCAAACCGTGGCCGATGATCGTGATCTTTGGAAAGAAAAAGGGGAGGCCTTTGCCCTGCAGTGGAAAATTTAGGGCTACTTAAAAAAAAATCAAATTGTTTCAAAAACCTTATGTTTTTCTATACCAGGCCTTACTCGGATGGACCCTTACGTGCGTCTTCGAGTGGGACACTGCATATACGAAACCCACACGGATCCCAGCGGCGGGAAAACACCACGGTGGAACAAAGTCATCCATTGGTAAATAAATAATCTTTATACAAGAGGTCTAGCTAGTATTGTATTGATTGATAAATGATATTGCTCTAGCGGTATTTCGAAGGAAGAAAAACAGGTTCTTGAGAATCCCACACGGGATTTAAACGCCGCCGTCGTATTCATGAATACGACCCTTAGGCCTGGATCAGTGCGACGCGGATGTCCAGTTTGGCAAATGTTCAGTCTGACGCGTAGCGTATCGTACCGTATCCAATCTGAATCGTGGCGGTGGACGAACGACATTAGTCTGGCTATCCAATCTGAATCGTGGCGGTGGACGAACGATATTAGTCTGGCTATCCAATCTGAATCGTGGCGGTCGACGAACGACATTATTCTGGCTATCCAATCTGAATCGTGGCGGTGGACGAACGACATTAGTCTGGCTATCCAATCTGAATCGTGGCGGTCGACGAACGACATTAGTCTGGCTATCCAATCTGAATCGTGGCGGTCGACAAACGACATTAGTCTGGCTATCCAATCTGAATCGTGGCGGTCGACGAACGACATTAGTCTGGCTATCCAATCTGAATCGTGGCGGTGGACGAACGACATTAGTCTGGCTATCCAATCTGAATCGTGGCGGTCGACGAACGACATTAGTCTGGCTATCCAATCTGAATCGTGGCGGTCGACAAACGATATTAGTCTGGCTATCCAATCTGAATCGTGGCGGTGGACGAACGACATTAGTCTGGCTATCCAATCTGAATCGTGGCGGTGGACGAACGATATTAGTCTGGCTATCCAATCTGAATCGTGGCGGTCGACGAACGACATTAGTCTGGCTATCCAATCTGAATCGTGGCGGTGGACGAACGACATTAGTCTGGCTATCCAATCTGAATCGTGGCGGTCGACGAACGACATTAGTCTGGCTATCCAATCTGAATCGTGGCGGTCGACGAACGACATTAGTCTGGCTATCCAATCTGAATCGTGGCGGTGGACGAACGATATTAGTCTGGCTATCCAATCTGAATCGTGGCGGTGGACGAACGACATTAGTCTGGCTATCCAATCTGAATCGTGGCGGTGGACGAACGATATTAGTCTGGCTATCCAATCTGAATCGTGGCGGTCGACGAACGACATTAGCCTGGCTATCCAATCTGAATCGTGGCGGTGGACGAACGACATTAGTCTGGCTATCCAATCTGAATCGTGGCGGTGGACGAACGACATTAGTCTGGCTATCCAATCTGAATCGTGGCGGTCGACGAACGACATTAGTCTGGCTATCCAATCTGAATCGTGGCGGTCGACGAACGACATTAGTCTGGCTATCCAATCTGAATCGTGGCGGTGGACGAACGATATTAGTCTGGCTATCCAATCTGAATCGTGGCGGTCGACGAACGACATTAGCCTGGCTATCCAATCTGAATCGTGGCGGTGGACGAACGACATTAGTCTGGCTATCCAATCTGAATCGTGGCGGTCGACGAACGACATTAGTCTGGCTATCCAATCTGAATCGTGGCGGTCGACGAACGACATTAGTCTGGCTATCCAATCTGAATCGTGGCGGTGGAGAAACGACATTAGTCTGACTTTAGTTATAGTGTTTCCCCGTGTCCCCTCCATCAGCTTATCGAAAGAAAACTTATTATCCACCGTACTACGGATATTTCCATTCAATACTTACGACCTATGGGGTACTGCTGCAGACGGCGACCGTGTATTCACACTCCAAAAACGTGCCAACCGCATCATACTGAAGAAACCCTGTAACCATCCTGCCATAGGGATCTATTTAGGCAGACAAAAGTATTTACGTTTCCAAGTGTGTACGTCATGGAAGCTTGGAAGTACGTGACAAGCAACTAACATCGAATGGAGATCATCATAAATTAAGGCCTTTCCTGCAGTCCACAGCCCCCCATCAGTTAAAAAAATGTTACTCGCTAAATACAAAACTTATCGAGTAGTTCGTTGATTGAAGTAAAGGTACCCTATTTTATTTAGAACCTATCAATCTAGAAGAATATAGTTACAGATACAAAAACTGCTAAAAATGGCCGTCTTTCGCACTTTTTGTATCTGTAACTAACTACAGTGAACTATATTTTTCAGGATTAATAGGTTCTAAATAAACTATGGTACCTTTACTTGGTAAGACAGATTGTCGATAAGTTTTGTATTTAACATTTTTTTAACTGATGGGGCGCTAGTTGACTACAGGTAAGCCCTAAACATGCGTAGTCGAAATTTATTGTGTATTCCAAACCATATAGTGTTCTTGACCAAACTTGAAAATGTCTTGCTATAGCATAGATGAATTTTTAACTGACGTTAAGCTGTTAACCCAGTCATGTCACGATCTTGAATTAAGTTCCTAATAATAAGTTTATTCATGTGTTGTAATTTAATTTATTGTAATAAGTACCTAATTTACTTATTACATTGTAATTTTGATGTGTAGTTGTTTTTAATTATTAATACATATCTGAATCTTGAAGTTTAACAGGGAAAAGCGTTTTGATGTGTATCAAAAAGTATTGCAAGTTCGGTCATGCCTAGAGGAAACTGGTTCCGAAATATGCAAATATTGTTATTCAATACTCTGTGTTTGTTACGTATTTTTATTTCGCCATACATTCCAGTTTTTTCATTAGACTTGTTTTATAATAAACAAGTAGGCCACTTCGATTCCCGGCCAAGGCTATATTTAAATTATGAGTTTGAGTATTTGTTTCTAAATATAGACAAGTCTTAATTAAACCTCAGACGCATAATATCACAGTACCTGGGCGACCGAGCTTCGCTCTATACAAGCTACGTTTCCCAACGACAGAGGGCGCTGTAGGTATTTGTTTTAAAATCTGTGTTTTAAAACAATGTTTAAAAACATGAGGAGAACGAATTTTCCCAGACATAACTAGATCGACTTTTCGCCCCCGAAAATCCCCATATGGTAAGTTTCATCGAAATCGTTAGAGCCGTTTTCGAGAAACCGCTTACAAATATATATACAAATATTGCTCGGATATGCAAAACACCAAGTAGAAGGCAAGTTCAGCAATGTTAGATTTACAGGGTGGCCAATTAAAAGGTATATGTACAACTTTTTTATTTGTTAGTTTCTTGGTAACAATTATGTCGTGTAGACATGGCAAATTCGTTATGGATCCTATTTTTGCTTCAATAACGTGTTTATTAATTTCATCTAACCGAACCGTGCTTCACGGCAATAGTCTACAGGACATAATTGTTACCAAAGAACTGTTAAATATGTTGTTGACACAAAACAGGAGCAAAAAAGTTGTAAACTTCTTACTTGGCCACTGTATGTACGTACGTGTAATAATGATGTTATTATCGGAACATCCCAATCCCAAAAAAAGACTACTGTTGAACAGGAAACATCCTTCAGAAGTTGTAGCTGGCACAATATATCGCGGTGGCTGCTAATCGCAGTATGATACTACAGCACAGATTAGATAATAGTAAACTGACGTTTACAACAGTCAAAATAATAAAGCTCGATTACAATGACTGCAGGAAGAACTATGCGAGAGAGCAGGTCGGATCGATATGTCTCTCTCGCTCCATTGTGAAGCGCATCGCTCCGTCCTGCTCTCACACAGCTGTTATTCTAATCAAGCTACATTATTTCGACCGTAAGATACGCAGACACTAATTCCTTTCCTGCGGTCCAAGATCATTTAGTCGCCTTTTACGACTTCTGCAGGAAGATATAGGGTACTATCACTTTTCTTAACACATACATAATAACATCACACGTCTTTCCCGTCGGGATAGAGACCACAGGTTCTCCACCTGCTGCCTCAGCATGAGCCCCTAGAGAAAAATATATCTACGGCCAAATGTCATTTTTTGACATTTAATGTAAATATGAATATAATTAAATTTTCGCGCGATTGAATGAAAAGCGTTTATATCTAAGGGTTCGTGGTGAGTTGGCTACTAGGGTCTTGACATACTTCTCTCGCTCCCTCTATTTTCATCAATCCTTTCATTCATGAAGTCTCAAATCCTATCTCCTCCAAGGCTTGAAATTTTTTTTTTTTACAGTCTGCTCCCTCCTGGTGTAAACTCAATATACCTGGAGATATTCGATGAGTGTTCATTCACGATGGACGAGCTTATAGCGTGGGCGCACATAAGTATACCACCAGCTGTGCTTCAGGTGAGAAAAACAATAGATTTTATTGTTGTGATAAAAAAATAAGATGGAAATGGTGATTTTTAAGGTTTCGTAGCTCATCAGGAAAAAGAACGGAACCCCTATATTTTAGAATTACTCTGTCGTCCGTCAGTCTGTCAAGTTAATATTAATCTTGATGTTGTGAAAAATTTCATACTTCTACGACAACACAAAAGTTACGGCCCTTTCTGTCCCTATCTCGGTACCTTCCGTTGACCTGAAATCATGAAAGGCACGGCACGGAGGGAAATCCGAAAACCATTAATCATTATAGTCAGTACCTGGGCGACCGAGCTTCGCTCTATAATAGCCACCTCAACATTAAAATATCATCGGGTGAGCAACCTATGCTACCCGCCAACAGATGACGCTGTAGGTTTTTGTCTAAAACTCAAATGCTTAAAAACATGGGAAAACGAATTTTCCCAGACATGAGACCTAGCTAGATCGATTTTTTGCCCCCAAAAACCCCTGTATACTAAAGTTCATAGAAATCGTTAGAGCCGTTTTCGAGAAACTGATTACAAATATATATATATAAATATTGCTCGTTTAATAGTATAAGATAACATCCCTTGAAACGACCACTGCAGGACAGGGAGCTCCCTCCGAAGTTCCAGCGGAAACGCGTGAATGAAGGGAAGTACCATAGTCACCACGCTTGTTAGCGTTGCGGCTGGCACCATGGACCGTGGTTGGTGCTGCCCATCCTCCCGTTTTATAGTCCCTAAGTCGCCTCTTACGACACCCATCTCAATGGGTTGGTACTATTCTTTGCCGGACACCACACGTATATACATAACATCACGCCTCTTTCCCGTCGGGGTAGACAGAGACCAGAGTCCTCCACCTGCTACGATCTTCACACACGCAACACCATTAATAATTTCAACTAATTATAAACAATTTAAGCTAAGCTTCCATTTCAAGTACATTTGTATTAAAAACCGGTCAGGTTTTGTGATCATTGCACTCTGTGCTTGCACTAGATGCTACGCGGGTGGAGTTGTTACAATCAAAGGCCAAAATCTTGTATTAAGTAGGAATATCAATCAAAATTCGGCTTAGATCAGTGCAACGCAGTTGTACACGACGGTCGGTAAAATGTATGAAGCTTATACAGTCCGTTGCGGAGCGCGATCCGAATCAGACTGAACTAACTGTATAGGCTTCAAACATTTTACGGTCTATCGCGGACATCCGCGTCAGACGTCCGCATGGCACTGATCCAGGCCATAGTGTGCCATCCGACTAGCATTTGGACGATTTTATCTTCAACCTGCTCAATATTTAATTCCCGTAACCGTACATCTGTACATTTTTATTTCTAGGGTGAAACTCACGAGGACTGGTACCCTTTGAATGGCAAACAAGGCGACGGAGTGGAAGGAATGATCAATCTGGTTCTTAGCTACTCGGTAAGTCGGAAGGAGAGATTTCAAGTATAATTATTTATATCGGGTGTTGGGGTAAACACTGTGGTCCTTGAAACTACATTCAGACCATGAAACTGAGGAAACGCTAAGGAACATAGGACGCAATATGAAAAATATTTTTCATCCCATCTATTCGAAAATCGCTGAACGGTTCGTTAATAAAGGCGAACAAAATAGCTGTTTTCTCCAAGAGACTTTCGTAGCGGGTAAAAATGGGATTTAAAATTAGAATTTGAAATAAGATCCACCATAGGGATATTTTAGGTCAACCATAGAGGTCGAACCAAAATATTGTATGAAAAATAATACTGGCCGGTTGTACTACTAAAATTATTATGAATATAAAAAAAGAAATATGCTTGAAATGTAAACAAGACTACCAACCAAAGAGGATCTATTCCTAATTAATACAAAAATGTCAATAACATTTTCAGTTGTTACAAGTAATATTCATATGATTTTTTGTATTGTTTCATAAAGTAATAATATTTTAATGGTATTTTATATTTAAAATTAATGACGAGTGTGTCTCTTAATGAGCCTCTTATTCTTTTCTCATAGAGGGAGATGAAAAGTAGGGTATATTACGCGGCTGCAAAAATATTTTTACCTTGGGCGACCTATTGAATCCCTCGCTACGTTCAGGATTCTACTCAAGAATCCTTCCCTTCGCTCTGGATTCAAAATCGCTCCCTCGCCTTAAAAATATTATTTTACAGCCTTGTGATACAATCTACTATTTCATCTCCCATACAAAATGTGCAATTAGCTGGTGAAGTTTATATGAGAAAGTAAAATGTTTTGTATCGTATTTCGACCTATGTTCCTGTGCGAGAGCAGGACAGCGATGCGATACACATTGGACCGACAGAGACACGTATTGATAGCATCGTTTTTCCATGTCATTCTAATCAAACTATAAATGCTTATTTTTATCACCCCGGATATTTTAAGACGTGGTTCTATGAAACTGAACAATTTTTCCCATGGTTTATTTATCACCTTTGCATGCTTTGTTTGATAGCATCTAACACTTCCAGTGTCGGATAAATCTACAAACTAGAAAATCGCAAAATTTCACAACCACAGGCAGGTATCGAACCTGCGTCTTCTGCGTCAGTACCGCAGACGCTTTACCAACTAGGCTACTGTGGTCCTGCCTGATGTTTGAATGCGTATAGAGATCGCAGATTTCGCAACATCAGGCAGGACCACAGTAGCCTAGTTGGTAAAGCGTCTGCGGTACTGACGCAGAAGACGCAGGTTCGAATCCTGCCTGTGGTTGTGAAATTTTGCGATTTTCTACTTTGTAAATTAATATCTTATATTTATCTATCTAATAAAACAGTCTCCGTGGGCGATCCGCAGGTCCTGGGTTCGAACAAACAAAAATCCCTTTGTGCGACCTCCCCAGTTTGGCTAAGACATTGCAGGATGAAGCACCTGATTTTCCGAAAAGTTAGACGAAGGCACGTTAAGCTGTTGGTCGGACTTCTATTTAAGGATGTAGTCGCCAATGAGCCATGTCAGAGGCCTTTGGCGGCTCAGCAACTCTGACACCAGGGTTTGTGAGGTTGTTTATCGACCTTGCAACCCACACGATATAATGATCTAACGCAATTTTTTTTTTTTTATTAAAATCATTTACAATTTCTGAACTTATAATTAATGACACGGCGCCTCCTAAACCTTATTCAGGTTTTAATAGGTTTTTTTTAATAGTAGATTAGTAGCCAAGGGCTGTAAGGCATCAATTGCAGCCCGAGATATTTAGGCGCACGAGCGCAGCGAGGGCGCCTATAGTTCTAGGGTGCAATTGATGCTTACACCCGAGCTAACTACTCTGCTTTACATCTCGATTGTGAGGTAAGTACTTACTTACTTACCGCCCTAGGGCTTTTAGGTAAGCACTAACTTACCGCCCTAGGGCTTTTCTAGCTACATTATTACCTTAGAGCGCTAATTGGTCACCTACAATTTGGTGGTAATAAGGACCTACTTACCTCACAATCGAGATGTAAAGCAGAGTAGTTAGCTCGGGTGTAAGCATCAATTGCACCCTCGAACTATAGGCGCCTTCGCTGCGCTCGTGCGCCTAAATATCTCGGGCTGCAATTGATGCCTTACAGCCCTTGGCTACTAATCTACTATTAATGTGTTGTCCGTGGCAGGTGGGCCCCGCCGCCGTGGCGACGTTCCCCCCGGTGATGGTGGTTCCCAGCACGGGCGTGGGGTACGCGGCGATGCCCATGTACCCGGCTCCGATGCCTGCGCCCGCGCCGGTACCACAAAACCAGCCGCCGCAACAACCGCCGCTCACCGCCGAGCAGATACAACAGGTAAGATATTACCCTGACTCGTGTCGACATCCTAGTGTTAAGGTGACTCGTGTCTTGATATTAGGGTGACTCGTGTCGGGATATTGTGATGACTCGTGTCGTGATATTAGAGTAAATTGTGTCGTAATGTTAGGGTGACTTGTGTCGTGTTTTTAGGGTGACCCGTGTCGTGATATTAGGGTGACTCGTCTTGTGATATTTGTGTGACTCGTGTCGTGATATTAGGGTGACTCGTGTCGTGGTATTAGAGTGACCCGTGTCGTGGCAATACTGTTGGTTTTAGTACATCTTAATTAGTGCCAAGTTCCGCTCAGGAAACCCCTTTTTTTAGACTCAGCTCTTAGTCTACATAGTTTCAAAGAAAAGAAACCGAAATTTGATATGTTTTTAGCACGACATCGATAGACTACAATATCTTTCCAGATTATTTATCAGCGTCATCTAGTTTTTTTTTATTGTTCGTCCATGTTAAAACAAATCTTTCTTCTCCCATCGTGATAACGTATTTTCCCTCTCCTTCCAGCTCGAAGAAATGTTCCCAAGTATCGACAAGGAAGTAATCAAGTCAGTCCTTGATGCGAACCGCGGGAACAAGGACGCTACGATCAACTCTTTGCTTCAGATGTCAGAGTAACACTATCTTACATATAAATACAGGGGAGTAAAGAAATTAGAAAGCACTTATTTAGCGTTTTGTTTATACCATAAAACTACAGAACTTTTTCAAGGAACATAGGTCATAAAACACCATTTATTTATCTATTCCAAGAGAAAAAAATAGTAATATTTTTTTTTAACTTTCTTATAAAACGCGTTATCCCCTGATACAGTTTCTATGGGAAGTAATTTTTTTTTATTTCGACCTGTGTTCGATGGGAAAAGTTGTTCAGTTTCATGGTCTGAGTAACATGCTAAAATATTGCTTTAATTTTTTTTTACACTCTTCATAAAAAGACACACAAAACCACACACACACACATATACACACTCACACCACACATATAAACACACGCAAGAAAATTATGGTATTTGTAATTAACTAATTAGTAAGTCAATATTCCAACTATTTTGTATCTAGTTAATCTAACTCATTGGTTATTTTATAAGTCGAAAGGCGTAGTTCGTAATGGCGGATTTAAAAAAATACCCTTATGTTTTTCTTCGTCTTTTCAATGAAGATGATGTATAAAGTAATCTTATGTGGTGTCATTTAGAGACGTTTCGCTAGCAAAGGGACATAACCCAGCAAGCAAAACCCTGGCTCATCCTATCATTAGTAATGAGTACTAGCAAAAATTATCATTGGCTGTTGGCGGCACCTCTTTTTTAAATATTTTTTATGTGTTTTTCCGGCTTTGTATTTTTTTCTATTTCATTCATTTTTTTATATATTTCATTGTTTTTTCACCCTTTTGACTTAGTCTTGTAGTAGCTTTTACGATAACAACATTGAAAATATATTAAAATATGTTACGAATGTTTTTTAGTCAAGGTAATGTTCAGAGATCTCTTAACGAGGTCGTGGCACTAATACGGGCATTGACCAAGGGTTAAAAATTGTGATAACTTTGTGATATCGAAATGTCTCTGAACGACCCATAGATAGTGTCAAATAAAAAAATCTTGATTGATTATAATTATTTTAATTTAAATTAATGACGTCAAAGAAAAAATAATGTTGACTATAAAGCCGCCCCGTACCATCTAGTTTTTGTCGCTTCAACAAATAAATTGGAACATCTAATTTTCAATAATTAAAAATAAAAATTTGATAATAAAAACTTTTATCTAAGAGATCTACGATCGACTTTACTCATTAAGAAAGTAGATATGTTTTCTATTGTCACAATATCTAATATTTTAAATATTATCATCAAAAGACAATGTTACTGTTATTTTTTAATTGTTTGGCACTTATAATGAGCAAAAAAAATATTGATTTCTGTAAAACAATGCTTTATGTACATAACACAATTTTAACTTCTTTATAAAGCGATTCTTCATACAAAACAATTCATTAGAAAAGAAAAAAGAAACAAAAGTAGCTGAAAATAAATAAAACCCTTCTCTGTTGCCTTTGCTCATAAGTATAAGCTTAAATGTTTAACACAAAAAGACAAACCATGTAGGCAAGAATCATTTTTAGAGCTGTTATAACAATAATACAAGCTGTTAAAAAAATGTACGCACTATGTGAGCACGTTTCTTAGACCTTGAATCTAAAATGCTTCTCCCAAGAACAGCTTAAAATACTATACAAATAATGATAATACGATAATGTTTACTACCTGATTGCGCATTTTTTATGGTAGGTTTTGTATGGTACATTAAGATACAAGTGCGCTATTTTGCTCATTACACGCGAGGGCATAATGCAGCCGAGAGTGTAATGACAATGCGCACGTCCGTCTTACATTTTTCAACACATTTGCGAGTAAAAATACAAAAATTTGCCAACCTTATTGGACATAAGGCACGTCCACCGGAATATTTTGTGAGCTGCATATGTTGGTGTTTTCCTTTGATTTTTACAACCTCCAAACTTGTATTTCGTGTCTAAGTATTTTGGCTGGTTCAGGAACTACATTAATAACAGCTTTTATTTGTAGAATTCGACACTTTTAAAAGTAATTACAATAATAAACACCACAAATATTTGTAAATATGGCGCGCATTATTTCTTTTTCAGCGGGCACAGATTACGTTACGATTAGGTTACGTAAATGACAAATTTATTGTTGATTATGTATGACCTATGTGCCTTAGGGAATATTGTTCCTGGTCTAATTGACAAGCTAAAATAGTGCTTACTATTTTTTATACTCTGTGTTACCGCCCGCGTTGGTTTGACACGAATAACAGGGCCACAAATGTATGAAAATTTAACATTCTTCTTTACTGAAAAACATGTGACCCCAAGCAGTATACTTACTAGAAAATACAGCTTTGTGCTAATTTTTGTGCCAAATTTATTTGCCATCAGTGCAACGTTATGCTTTATCTAAACGGTATTTTATTGTTGTATTTATTTGTAATTTTACAATGTATTATAGATTTATAAAAATTATGAAAATCAATAAATTATTCAAAAATACGTAGATATTCGTGTTTCATTTATACAGTGTTTGGCCAAACTAAATCGGTGGTTTCAGACTATAATAAAAATAAACAACGTTACCAAGGGAAGATGTATCGAATTAGGATTTTTTTTTTCTTCTCATACGTAATGTCACAGATAAGATAATAGTAAACTGACAATTGTAATGTGCAACCAGCGGGTGCAGTTTCTATGGAATGTTGAAAAAAAATTTTTTTTTCATATTTCGACCTATGTTTTAGTTTTATAGCCTGAATCCACCGTTTTAATTCGGCCAAATCTAATGTAATATTGTGATTTTTAGTTTTATGTACCCGGTGCCCACTGAGATTCGAACCCATAACTTCCGAGTCGAAACGATTTAGTTTTATGTACCCGGTGCCCACTGAGATTCGAACCCATAACTTCCGAGTCGAAACGAGAATAGACCATATTAATCAAAGAGATTTGAACCTCGCTACGCTAGCAGCGAGGTTAAAATCTCTTTGATATTAATGATAAAAGTTTGTTCATCAAGACGAACGGTCCATAATTTCAGTAAGAACGACACAACTATAGAGATTGTATAAAAACTGAAAAGGCATAAACAGCTATACACATTTCAGTTCGGCTTTTTTTAGAACTGGAGTTGTATGAAAGAAGCTGAACCGAACACGTGTGTAGCTACCCTTCAACGTAGCTTAACGTAATTTGTGTGCAATGAAGAGTTTCATCTATCTGAACAATTTAAAGCAAATAAAAAAAATTGCCTCCATACAAAATTAATTCGACAGTTTGTACGTATGGTGAGGCCAATTTTTTATTCACTTGAAGTCTTAATGCGTACTCTATGCCTTTCAGTAATCGGAAGCCTGTAAGCGCGCGTATATTACCGTATGTACAATTGTACAAGCTGTAACGAAAGGGTATATCAACCCATAGAGTAACACGATTTTCGGAACGGGCTTGCGCGGTTCGACGCATTGCTCTAAGTAGCAACCCTCTTAATATAGCCGGGGTAATAAAAAAAATATTATTATTATGTAGCACTGCTGGGCAAAGGCCTCCTCTTTCTTTCGCCAGTTATCGCGGTCTTGAGTCTCTGTTCTCCAGTCTGATAAAAAAGCATCCAAGTCGTCGCGCCATCTTCTTCTAGGACGACCTTGGCGACACCGCCCGTCTTCTGGGATCCAGTCCGTAGCTAACTTAGCCCACCTATCTGGATGCATGCGTGAGACATGTCCTGCCCAGCTTCACTTCAGAATAAAAAAAATAATAGACATTTTAGCCTCCAATGAAACCTTAATATTATCCACCTGTTTGGCACCTGTTCTTGTAAATTGTAAGCAACCTATGTAATCAATGTGCACGAGTACACTTTTGTTGGAAAGCCTAATAAATAAAATAAATAAATTATTGAAATGAAACCACCATGAACTTAACTATAACAGTTTATTTAAGCGCTTTTGAATCTTTTGTCCTTCTTTTTCTTCGGCTTATCTTCTAGAACGTCCTTCTCTACTTTTTGTTTGACGTTGTCTGCTTTCCTTTTGATTTTGTTAATCTTTCCGATAACATTTTTGAATCTGTCATCCTTTTTCATCAGCGTTTTGTTAACTTTTTTCAGACCGACTTTAATTGATTTGTCTAAATGTTCTTCAGATATTTCAGTAGGTTGCAGCCGGTTATCTTTTTGCACAATTTCGTCCGATTTCTTCATTTGCGATTGTAGTTCTTTGATCTTAGCTAGTTTCGCTTTTTTGGCGGTTTTGATGCGTTTTCTGCGCATTTCTTCAAGGCTGTAAAAAAGTTTAAAAATATCAGCTATTCAGTCTGGAGGTCCACCCAGTCTGGTCGCTAAGAAACACAGGGCTACTAAAGTACTTCACAGCTCGGGAGTGCGGGCGAAATATACAGCGTGTAAGGGTCGGTGTACCGAAAACGGAAAGGGCGTGCTCAGTCAACGAAACTGAACAACTTTCCCAAAGAAACATAAAGTTGGGAAATGAAAAAAAAAATTGACCTCTCCATACAAACTGTTCCACCAGAGTGGGCAATTTGTATGGAGAGGTCAATTTTTTTTTTCATTCCCCAACCTATGTTTGTAGGTGGTAGGGCTTTTGTGTAAAGTCCGTCTGGGGAAGTACCACCCCCTTGCCTTTTTCTGCCTTAAAGCAGCAGTGTTTGCACTGCTGTGTTTCGGTTTGAAGGGCAAGGGAGCCAGTGAACTTACTGGCACACGAGACATACCATCTTAGTTCTCAGGGTTGGTAACGCGCTTTGCTGTCTTTTTAGTGTCAAATTATTTCACTAATAAGACAGTGGGTGTCATGGGCGGTGGTGACCACTTACCACCCGGTGGCCCACCTGCTCGTTTGCCCACCAGTGACATAAAAAAAAATGTTTCTTTGGGAAAGTTGTTCAGTTTCGTTGACTGAGCACGCCCTTTCAGGTTTCGGTACACCGACCCTTACACCTTTTATAGCGCTTCATACATTTCAGCGCACTCCCGAGCTGTCGAGCCTACCTGTTCCATCAACATATTTGTAGATGAAATTAATTTAATAATATGAAGATTATTTTTCTAATAGAAATATAGCACTCAAGCGCTGGGCTTCGCTGGTCGTCAGGACGAAAAATATGAAAAAAAATCTAAAGCTGCTTAACAATAATAATTCCTAAAGCAACTTTACTACGGAACCCTACATTACGCGTGGCCCGACACGCACTTGACCGTTTTTTCTAGCTGTTGTTCATAGAGATGGCCGGTATGGTAAGAACCTAATATTTTAAAACCAGCTTACCCCTCCTGCATGGCGTCAGGGTCTACTCCGGCTTGGATCCAGCGCTTGATCTGGTAGTTCTTCTTCCGTTGCTCAAACTCCTCGTTATCCAGCTGGGCCTCCTGCTCTCGACGTGTCACGCTCACTGTGGTAAATACTTTCACTGCTTCGTCATCTAGAAAGGTGAAAAATAGAATTTAAAGACGAATTTTTTTATGGTCGTTGGGTTTATTCTTGACCTCGAATTAGCCCTGAGAGCAGAGATGAGGTCGACGATGGAACGAGCTTGCCCGGAATAAGCCTTTTCGAGATTCGGATTATGTGAACTCTGGAACACAGACGCAGGCAGAGAATTCCACTCCTAGCTGTGCGCAAAAGATGAAAATGATGACTAAGATGTTTCAAAGCGCTTGGTGCGCTCAACAATATACAATATCAACCAACTGTAAGTGATATCCTGCGGCGCGTCAGGATTCCCGATTCTTGAAATACTGTTTATGTTATAGTGAACATTAGAACAGTCTGTATTGTGTCGGCAAAGAATAGTACCAAACCATCTCTACCCGTGGGTGTCCTAAGAGGCAACTAAAGGATTGTGAACTGGAGGATGGGCAGCAACTTCCTTTTGTGTATCGTAGCATCTTACATACTACGGTCACCAACAAACGCGAATCGAGGTGTCAGCCACAACGCTAACAAGCGTGGTGACTATGATACTTCCCCTCTAAATGTACGCGTTTTGGACGTTTCTATGAAACTGAACGACTTTTCTCCAGGATCATAAATCGAAATAAGTCCAGTAGAAGTTAGTACCCTCCATTAAATTGATTTCTTTAATTTTCATCATTTTGCATGTTTATCAGTTAAAGTTTCATTGCATCTGGTGCGTTTTCAGGCGAGATTGTGAAAGGATTGGTGATATAGTGGATTCACTTTCTTGATGTCGGAAAAGAGTTCTTGAAAAGCTTGTAGTGACCTTATATCAGAATTACAATTATTTTTCTACGTAAGCGAGATTCACAACAGTATTCAACAACTCAAGTAGTTTTATGGCGGGCCGCAGCCCTAGTAATCAAGAAGCATTTGTGGGTCGCGGGCCGCAGTCTCTGTACATAGCATGTTTTTTTCCAGTTACTATATATAAGACCCTAATTCATAGGAGCTAGAGAAAAAAAACATGTACTGTCCGGAGAAAAATGCCTCACTATCGTACCATCAATCTTGTACTCAGTCAGTTTGGTCTTGATCTGTTCTTCGATCTCGCCCAGTCGCAAGATGTCGTACGGAGTGATGAGAGATATCGCCATCCCGCTCCTACCCGCACGCGCCGTACGACCCACTCTGGAAATAAAGGTTTCTATTAAAACTTTTCAATGGAAATTTGGACTGAGGATGCTTTTCTACCGGTTTTGTGTGAGGCGGGAGCTAAGGGAAAATGCTAACCAATAAGAATGCGCCATTTTCCTATAGCTTGTCAAATGTGGTGTCAAATGGAGCAATCTTATTGGTTGGAATATTCTATCTCACAGCTTAGCTCCCTCGCACAGCACTGGTAAAAAAGCAGCATTAGGTTGGCAACCACCGAGCTACGAGGCTGACTAGAGGGCCTAGAGCCAAGTGGCTTTCTACTATCGCAAACGCCAGTAGAATAGAATGAAAATGTATGGGATTGACATTAGCAACGAAATTTCACATGACAGCTCATGTCAAACGCATAGAGTTCTATTCTATAGCGTTTGCGATAATAGAAAGCCACTTGTCTCAGGGCCCAGAGCGCAGGTAATTAAAGACTGATAACTGGCTCAGATAACAAAAAGCAGAAGAAGTTTATAGTACTTTCATACTGAAAGGACACTTTTGTCCCCCGCTTTCTTTAATGGCCACTGCGGGAGTCTTTCCAGGGGTAAATGACCTTGAACTAAATGCTATTTAACCTTGAAATTACTCTTTACTTAACCTTGGATTTGCGGTTTTGACCTTTTTACAGGCACTTACCTATGAACATATTCCTTAGGCTCCAAAGGCAGTTTATGATTGACACCTAAATCGACAGTGGGAATGTTCAGCCCTCTAGCGGCAACGTTAGTCGCCACGAGCGTGCACTTGAGGTTGCTCCTGAACTGAGTCAACGCAGCCACTCGTTCCTTCTGCCGTATGAAGCCGTGCAGTGCCGGCAAAAAATAGTACCAACCCATACATACCCGTGGGCGACTAAGGGTTATAAACTGGAGGATGGGCAGCAGCATCCTCCTGTGTATCATACCATCTTACTTACTGCGGTCACCTACAACCGCGGTCCATAGTGCTAGCCATAACGCTGACAAGCGAGGTGACTATGGTAATTCCCCTCCACATTTTTCCAGCAATAGCTAGAATTCTGGACGGAGCTCCCTGTCCTGTAGTGGACATTTCATGGGATGATATGATGACCTTTTTACAGACAAATACTAACCTATGAACATATTCCTTAGGCTCCAAAGGCAGTTTATGATTGACAACTAAATCGACAGTGGGAATGTCCAGCCCTCGAGCGGCCACGTTAGTCGCCACGAGCGTACATTTGAGGTTGCTCCTGAACTGCGTCAGCGCGGCCAGTCGTTCCTTCTGCCGCATGAAGCCGTGAAGGCAGACGTTGTCCATTCCTATCGCGTTCATCATCATTGAAAGGACTTGGCATTCTCTGAAATTAGAAGAACAGGTGTTCGATTTTTTTAACTAGAAATAATAATTGGAAATGAAATGATTAAGCTTAGGCCTGTTGTACACATTTTTAAATATGTAATATTTTTATTACAAATAGATGTGTCACCTTAAGAGGTCCAAACAATGTTTTTTCTAGATTTGTGTGTGACAACAATGTAGCAATTTTTTTATTCATCTTTAGTACATTTCAGGTTGCTCCTAAACTGGGTCAACGCAGCCACTATGTGCAGGACCATCTTCAATACTTTTATATAACATTTCCTTTATAAACTGAGACGTCATTACTCCTTGCCGTCGTTTACGAAGCAATTAGCACAAAATTAATCAAATTAATAAAATGGAAACTATACACTAAAATGTTAAAAAGTTTTTGAGCAATTCTACTTATGTTTCTGACGAAAGAGATCTACCAGGCGGGAGTGAATGGAAACGTTGGAAGGGGAAGGCCTAGGCGAACGTACCAGGACCAAATTCAGGACGTTCTGTATAAAGCCCAGGTTAAAAGTACCCTAAACCGACGAGCATGTATGAAAGGATTGATGAAAGTACAGGAAGCAAGGGAAGTATGTCAAGATCGTAGCAGGTGGAGGACTGTGGTCTCTGCCTACCCCGACGGGAAAGAGGCGTGATGTATGTATGTATGTTTTATATACGAGTAGTATTTTTTTATGTATTTTTTTCATACGTACTTTTTAGTATCCGTAAACACGATAACATGTGAGCTAGGTTTGGTTTCCCTGTACTTCCGTAACGTTTGAACCAAGTAGACATCTCTGGCGTAGGCCGGGCAAACCACATAGCGCTGGTCCAGAGTTGATACCGTCAACTGCGGGTCCGATTCTGTCCATATTGTTAGATGCTGGAACAATATAAAGTGGGCCATTTTTTATAGATGTCGATACGTGTATGCTTTCGTTTGGGGGGTCATCTCGTGCAAAGTGGATAAAGGCCCTCTGGCGGCAATAATTGGTACTACGTCAAGTTTTGAATGAGACAGAGGGTGAGTGGATGGAGGGTGGGCGGAGAGGGGGTTAGGGAGGGGCGGTGAGAGACAGGGATCGCTCGTCGTACAAAATAACTCTGGCTATGACCGTTAAGAGGCTACCTCCCGCCCACTAGCGCCCCCATCAGTTAAAAAAATATTACTCACTAATTTTGTGACTTGTAAAATGTAATATTTTTATCAATTAATGAATTGAATTGACTCACTAAATACAAAACTTATCGAAAATCCGGAAAGACAGATTGAAGTAAAAGTATCCTAGTTTATTCGGAATCTATCAATTCTGAAACATATAATACTACGTTAGTATTATATAGTCTAAGTATAATACACTGTAGTTACAGATACAAAAAGTGCCAAAAAGGGCCACTTTTAGCAGTTTTAACTTTATTTAACAGAATAAATAGTTTCTAAATAAACAAATGTACCTTTACTTCAATCTGTCTTTTCGGATTTTTTATAAGTTTCGTATTTAGCGAGTAATATTTTTTCAACTGATGGGGGCGCTAGTGGACCGGAGGTAGCCCCTTAATGCTCAGAACTCAAAAATTGAATCGCGGGGGTGAGCGCGGCAGGTGAGGGGAGGCAAGCGAGTCGTTCATAGGCTCTCCGCCTGTCACCCGTGCGTAAAAAATAACCGTCACAGCCAAACTTATCCTGCGCACGCTATGTCGTATGGGCTAAGGTCTTAACTGGTGTACAGTCAATAGCATGTAAATCTTGTCACACTGGACTTAGTATAATTTTTATTTCAAAAGCTTGACCTTTTCTTAGCTATCCCTTTTTCTAGCCTATATTCTCCCACAGCAGTCTTAAGTCGTCACACCATCTACACCGATGGCGTTGGCCATCATGGTGACAACTCTCGCCAACCGTTGCGGATGCATGCGGCTCACGTGCCCATCCCAGTCCCACTTGAGCCTGGCCGTTTTCCGACCCACTTCAGCTAGGTATTAGCTTTGTCAACTATATTTGATACCAAGAAAGCTGTGTTCTACTGCTCTTTGACTTGAGTTTGGACTTTTGACTCTCAGTAAGGCTGGTCTTAACTATAGTAAAACCAGTCTGTGTAGATATATGTCAGTGACACTTACATCTTTATTCAATGGAAGGATTTTTGATTCTCTCACGTCAGCTGTGATTGTGGCAGAGAATAACAAGTTCTGCCTCTTCTCAGGTAAGGCTTTGAAAATAGTCTCCAGATCCTCTTGGAAAGATTCACTAAATAATCTGGAAAATAAATATTGTATTTAATTAATGGAATACATAAATGAGTGAGTAATCATCATCATAACATCCCATGAAATACACAGTAAGATTCTCTCTTACTCTTAGTCGCCTCTTACGACACCCACGGCATAAAGTCCAATGTGTCAAGCTTGACATGCTCTTGACTGCACAACTTGTCACATATTTTCTCTATCTATGATTACCTGTGCTTACCTATCGGCTTCATCTAAAACCAAATACTTGATTTTCTTCAGTGAAAAAGTGTCACATCCGCTGATATGGTCTGCCAGTCTGCCGGGCATAGCAACAACTATATGAGGTCTTTTAGCTAACTTCAATGATTCCTCAAGTTGATCGGAGCCTCCAGTTACGATGCATACTCTGAGTTTGAGTGGCTGGCCCAGAATACTAAATTGGTCTGCTATCTGGAATCACACAAAAAGGACCAAATAAGAGTTTAATTGTATTGTTATAATTGCTTCTATAATAAGGCACCCACTGATATTGAAAGTTTACCATTAGATAAATTTAAAACTGTTATCAAGCAAAAATTGTACAAGAAAGGTTATTATAACGTATCAGATTATCTAGAAGATAAATATCCATGGGATTAGACTGCGGTTCTAACATGCTAATTCAAATTGACTTATGTTTTTGTGTCAACCCTGTACATCAAACATATTTAAACGAGAGCATGGGATTTTTATTGTCGCTCCTTTTTTTTCCCACATGGCGCCACTCTGTTTGTGAAGCGACGTAAATGTAACTGATGTCATTAACAGATTTTTAATATCCTACAATGAATAAAGAATATTTTGATTTGATTGTAGAAACAGGAGCCCATTAACCACCTTATTGCTGCCTGGAATGGAAGGTAAAGGCATTTTCTGAGTAAGTTTGTTCCATTGTCAACCTCATGTCAGTCCTAAAGGCTGGATTGAGGTCAAGAGTAATATATAAAATCAGCAAAACCTATTTACTCTTTACTGATATTTTCTGTTCTCCATTTCTGTTCACTGTTGCCCTAGCCTTATCATATTCAACAAAGTTCGCTACAAAAGTGTGAGGATATCATGCAATAAAGTAAACAATAGGGTCCATTCTTTTGTGGCTCCAAAATTTAAGTCAAAAATTTCACAGATCTACAATTGTTGTTGTAATTTTTTTTAGCTAATTAAAGGCTTTTTGGTAAATTTTAGACCTGTTTTTATTTTAGGTTTCAATTTAGTGGCCATGCTGGAATCTACCATATTTTAGTAGCTGGTATTAATTAATTACAGTATAATTCATTTTCCTATCTTTTATGTTTATCTCTGTCTCTGTTGTTGTCCAAAGAATTAATAAAAATATGTTGTAATTGAACTTGGGAGCAAACCTGATATGCCAATTCATGTGTAGGTGTGAGAACCAAGGCAAAGATTCCGTAGGGGTCCTCGGCTAAACGTTGCAATATGGGCAGAGCAAATGCAAATGTTTTCCCTGAACCAGTTTTTGCCGCCCCAATGCAGTCATGTCCAGCCAGGACATGAGATATGCAACCTTTTTGGATGGGAGTAGGTGTCCTTATACCTACAAAATACACAATTACTGACTAAAAAGTTACTACCATTTGAGCATGGTGATTTGAATCACAATCTAAAATGTTAGTAGACTCCTTCTATTTGCATTGTATTTTGCATGTTATGAATGCCATTCAATAAGTATTCTGTTAATAACTAATCAAACAGTTTTTATAATTCTTTCAATATAAATAGTAAAATTATATGTCAAAAATATCCTAAATTTAAAAACAAAAATTAAAAATTGCACAAAAAATAAATGACAAATTCTGTAAAAGGTCTACATCAATTGAATAAAATAATCTGAACCTGAATCATCTTCCTGTCCTATCCTCACCAATGTATTTATCCTTTATGAATGCATACTCTCAAAAAATTTCTTTATGCACATACATGTCCATCCTCCTGTTATCTAAAGATAGTTGTGTACATGTTATAGTTATTGTAGACAACTACATAAAAAATAAAGAATTTGAATGATGATGTTTCCCTACGTTTTCCTTAATTTTCGTTTGCCTACCTTGATTATATGTGATATAATTGTGTCAAATACACAAGTCGCGAAGGCAGAAAAACTAAAAATTTACTAGCAATTTGGTCATTGGTCAACTCAGGGACTGGATAAGTACAAATGGTCAACTATATATCTTTCAATTGTATATCCAAGAAGCATATAAATAAATGAAAGCTTTAATTGACGAGGTATTCGTTAAGTATTGTTTTTATTTAAAATAAACGTACAGAAGGAAAACTAAGAATGAAGGTTATTTTCAGTACTTACCAAGACTAAAAAGTTGTTTAACTAGCCACGGTTTTACACCAAGTTCAGTAAATGGTTTTGCATCATTATCATTCATTTTTCAAACAAATATTGCCATGAAATCACGTTAAAATCACAATAAAACACGGGCCCAACCAACAATCCGAACGTGGTTTTGACAGTTGACATTTTTTTTTATTTTCGTTCAGAATTCAAGATACGGAAATACCGGTAAAGTAACCGGCCAAGTACACGTTGGGCCACGCGCAGTAGGGTTCCGTAGTTTTCTTTACGATTTTTTATCGCAAAGCAGGTTTTGATTAAGTATTTCATATGTTATGAAATACTTAATCAAAACGTTAACGTTTATAAAAAAATTTTTACCTCCTAATGCTCAGCGAGGTTGCTTTTTTTATTATTTCCTGTTTTTCGGCTATAGCTCATTAACCTGTGAAGCCTAGTTAGCTGTGATAATTTTCCTTTCAATTTCATTATATATACTACTACTGTGAATTTTTTCACAATTCCAACAACTACCGTTTGAAGCTGGTAGGGAGGAGGGGGACACTTTACTCTTACTCCAACAAAAAATTGCGCTTTAAAGCTAAATATTTGGCAAATAGATCCCTTAATCGGAAAATGATCTGTGCAGACTTTCATTAAATTAATTTTTAAAGACCTATCCAACGATACCCCACACGACGGGGTACACGAGAAAAAAAATCACCCTCACTTAACTAGTAGGGGAGATACTATAATTTTTTTTTACATTTTATTCTGCCACTTTGTCGTCGGCGTCAATGAAATGTATCGTCTTCATATCAGCCGAAAGACGTCCACTGCTGAACATAGGCCTCCCCCTAAGATCTCCATGACCACCGGTCCAAAAAAAATGTATATCCATACCTAAATTACAGTTTCCTCACTTAAGTATATACCGCCTAAATTAGTTCACGACGGTTGGTGCAAATCAAATTATAGCTAGGCTGTTTTTAAACTTACGCACAAGTTATGTATTTATTAAAGTTTATTGCAATCGCGCCTAGGCTCTACTCACGATCGGATCGGACCGCTCTGAATTTAGGTCCGGACTACGTCTTTGCTCAATGGCAAAATTGTCGTTTGGGACAATCCGGCAACGCTATTGGACAAAATGGCAGTCCGGAGCTAAATTCAGAGCGGTTCGATCCTATCGTGAGTAGAGTCTCTTAGGGCCTTTATGCTAAGCCGCGGACAGACAGGCATGACGAAACAATAAGGGATACGGAACCCTAAAAACCAATGTTCACGTAATGGACACGTAGTAACGCCGTATTAGTTCGATTTACGTTCGAGTTTGAACTGTACCGATATGACATGTCCACTCATTTCTAACTTCACTTTAGTGCGCTTTCGGCGATCACGGGAAGAGTGCGTGCTGTGCTTTGTAAATTTTTCGAAATAATATTTTAGTATTTCGGGCTTTCCATATATGCTCATTGTTTTTCTTCGCGCCGATATGATCGAAAGTATCGACTAGTTTCTTCATTCAGTGTTTCTATCACTCGTGTGTCTAATTACTGTGCCACTAGCGCATTTCTATTGAATAATTTACGCTATTGGATACCAACACGACAGGGTAAGTTGAATACGTTCTTTGATTGTGATATTTTCTGCATTCTGAATGCTGGTATTTCAAGAACTATAAATTTCCTATATTTGACTGATGTTTTATTGTAGAATGGACCAAAGGTTATCCACTGTGGTACTTATCCAACGAAAGATAATTATAGATCCTAAATAAACTACCGCATGCAATGTGCTTATTAGAGTCCTAAAAGTTCGATGTTGGTAGTTTTAAAACTGCTTGCACCTAAGTTAGATTTGTGGTTTCCGCACTTAATCCAGTGTGGACCATTTAAAACCCCAGGTATTTTACAAAAATATCTACCCACTGGGTTATTTCGGGTAGTTTTGGATTATTTCAAGTTCAGTTTTTGTCTTAAATGAGAGATATATTACAAGAGATTGAACTTTAAGGATTTCTTCATGTTTGTTGCCATACTCTTTTTAGAACCTTGTAACAATATCTTGTATCGTGGGTAAAATATGGGTAACAATGTGAAATTTTAGTGGTTTTGCTTGCTTGCTCTACTCATAAAAATAAGCAACTGTCCCAAAAAAGAGTTTTTTCATCGTCCCATAAAAATGTGTCAACCACTTTAGTATCTTATCTTAAATAGCCCTTAATTGTCCCACTGCTGGGAAAAGGCCTCCCTCCGTTCTATCCTGTGCTGTATGAGTAATTTTTTTTTGTATTGTGTAGGTCATAGTAATTTTGTTCAAAAATTTAATTAAAAAAACATAAATACAAACAAAAAAAGCAGAGCCTAATTTGTTATTTATTACTAAGTTATTGATCATCTTGTGTAAAAATCCTGGGTGGTCACTGCTCCTTTTAAAAAAAAATATTCTTAATTGGAAGACTTTGAAGTATTATATAAAAAATAAGATGAAAAGTGTTAGTCAAAGATTAAATTATAGTAAAACCAGGTGCACATATTTACAATAAGCATTTCCTTCCTGGTGTTGTTCCTTTATTCTCTTCCTTATTATTTCTGTTGGGGAAACCTCAATACATGAAGACGAGTGATGGGACAATGTATGGAATTATTTCACTTCAACAAATCTTATTTTCCTTCCTTGTATTTTTATCTTTTTGTACCTAGCTCCTCCTAACAGCATCCTTGGTTAGGGTGTATGGTTGTCAATTCCCGGGGGTTATTGTCAAAACGAAAATCACTTAGGCGCTCAGCAGATGAAGGGGCGGACATATGCGGGCAGTCACGGACTTTGTCGCCAGTGTGGCCGGTATTGCGAAAATAATAGTTTTTATCAGAATAAAATTCAAATATAACAAGTTTAAAAGTTGCTCTATGTTTTAAACTAAATTAAAATCAATCTGAACAACCTTTTAGAGTGATTAATTCTTTGAATTCAAGCTGTTTTTCTTTCCAAACTAAATATTTTGGAAAATATGCGCACAGAAACGGAGCGTTTTTTTCATGTCAATGACTATAGTAATACGAATATAATTGCAGTACCGGCCACACCGGCGGACTGTCAGAACAAAAAGTCCGTCGTCTGCTGTGCCACTTAGTGACACTTCTAGTTTTTTTTTTTTTTTCATTTATCTTCCAAAAAAGCTTTTTATCACACAAATTATCTAAAACTAGCCTAACTACTAAACAAAACAATAGTTAAGTTTAGTTAGTACATTGCAGGACAAACAGCATTTCACTACGTTCCTGAGAATATGCATTTTAATGTTTAGCCAACAATAAATGAATGAATGAATGAATAATTTATTTCAGAACTAATTGTTCCATAACTAATTAATTAATAATTACAAATAATATTATAAAATGTCATATAAGTAGTATAGTATAAATTAATACACAGTGTCACAATAAATAATAGGAAATAACTTACCCAAAATAATCAGATTGTGTTGGAATTGGAATATTAACAAAAAATTTAGAGCTATATAATTAAAATGTTCTCATAATATGCCTTATTATGGCAGATTACCTAATACTCGTACCTAACAAATAATAAAAACAATAAAAGGAAAAAAATAAGAGGGGTAAGTAACATGTTTTTTTGGTGTTTATTGTTTTACAAGCATAAAATTGGTACCTATGTTTATAGTTAAGTACCTGGGCGACCGAGCGTCGCTCTATAATATTATAGCCAGCTGTTTTACAAGCATAAAAATTGGTACCTATGTTTATAGTTAAGTACCTGGGCGACCGAGCGTCGCTCTATAATATTATAGCCAGCTGTTTTACAAGCATAAAAATTGGTACCTATGTTTATAGTTAAGTACCTGGGCGACCGAGCTTCGCTCCATAATATTATAGCCGGCTGTTTTACAAGCATAAACATTGGTACCTATGTTTATAGTTAAGTACCTGGGCGACCGAGCGTCGCTCTATAATATTATAGCCGGCTGTTTTACAAGCATAAAAATTGGTACCTATGTTTATAGTTAAGTACCTGGGCGACCGAGCTTCGCTCTATAATATTATAGCCGGCTGTTTTACAAGCATAAAAATTGGTACCTAAGTTTATAGTTAAGTACCTGGGCGACCTAGCTTCGCTCTATAATATAATAGCCGGCTGTTTTACAAGCATAAAAATTGGTACCTATGTTTAACCTGGGCGACCGACCTTCGCTCTATAATATTATAGCCACCTCAACATTAAAATATTGTCAGGTGAGCAAGCTATGCTACCCGCCCACGGATGCGCATTTTAAAAATAGCTTAAAAACGTGGGGAAAACGAATTTTCCCAGACCAGACCTAGACCTAGCTAAATAGATTTATCTTCCCCGTAAACCTCAGTAAGTATAGTAAATTTCATCGAAACCGTTAGAGCCGTTTTCGATAAACCGATTAGCGAGTCGGACTCGTGCGCATTTAATACACCTCTTGGCGACTGCGCGTCCCTGACATAAGTAAGACCGTATTTTTACCTTAGCGGTACGGAACCCTCGGTGCGCGAGTCCGACTCGCACTTGGCCGGTTTTTTTCAGTTCCTACTTGTTAATAGGTAATAATAAAATCTTTCATACTTCAAATAGGTATTATATTTATAAGTTAGGAAAAACAGTTTAGCTAAATATTAATAATTGCATTGCCCTGACCAAGGCCATTACAAAACTGCATATGAAATGCGTCATTACAATGGTAGTTGGCACGTTGGCACACATACAAACTAGTTTACAATGTTAACATGTACCTAACATTGTTTGTTTGCTAGGTACCCTATGCTGTTTCTACTATTATTTTATTTATTTATTTGGAACAAATAACAGCAGTGTATACGACGCACAAAATAACTGTGGCCCTGTCATTGATGCGCAGAAGTCAAAAATGTGCAAAAATGGGCCATTTTTTTCTTCTGCGCATCAATGACAGGGCCACAGTTATTTTGTGCGTCGTATACAAAGGCTTAATTTAAGAATAAGTTATACAAAGAGACTTAAGTCTATACACAGCCAACTACAATGTTCACAGATTATGTAAAAGAAGTAGGTCGAAAGCAGATACAAACTCACTTAATTTAAAAAGTAGAATGCTAGTTCACAAATCTTGTAGGTCTTTCAATACCAAGTTCCTATTTGTTATGGCTGTATAATATGTTGATAATCATGTGGGTATCATCTTCTATATTTTGAGCAACTTGTTTCAAGGTACATTGTAGTCTGTGCTTTAGGCCTTTAGCCCCTAGAAAATCCTAATAATCAGAATTTTTTTGATAATAAGTAAATGTAGACCCTAGGGCGCGTGCACACTAGCCGTTTTCGGCACGGCGCCGATATCGCGCCGATCATATTATTTGTATGAATTTTTCGCCCGGGCGCGGCGGGCGCCCCACCGCACCACGACGCTAAATAGTGTGGGCACCCGAAAATCGCTAGTGTGCCAGCGCTCTTACTTAAAAAATTATTTTATGTGCACTTTTGTACACTTAAGAGCACTTCGAGCTTGACGCATTGGACTTTATACTATTCTTACTTCAATAGCTGTAGGTTGTGTGTGTGTGTGTCTTGATTGTACATTGTTGCCCATTCTATTTGACGTCAATTTTAATGAAAACTACCTTACAGTTGCAAGCAAACCTTAAGTGCACTATGCCAAATTATCGTACTAAATCGTACGATTATCAGGCCAATTTGGCATAGTGCGTTTAATGTTTCTGATAACTATATCTGATAAAAATGGTTATGCAGTAATGTAACTTTATAGATACCAAGGTCAGTGCAATTTAATTGGATAATGCAATACAGGGTGCAAAAAATATCTCCATAAAATTTAACGATTTACTTATTCAGACCATGAACTTCTTTCCCGAAAAAACATAGGTCGCAATGCCATTTTTAGGGTTCTGTACCCAAAGGATGAAAAACGGGACCATATTAATATATGCCTCCGAGCCTAGAAAGACAGCGGGCTGTATCTCATGAAACGTAATAGGTAGGCTGTTGAAATTCTCACATATTATGTATTTCTGTTGCCGCTATATTAAATAATATATTTTTTTAAATAATTAGTTTAGGGAGCTACTAGACCGTGTTTTTTAGGCGATTGTTGTTCAATTTTTGTTATCGTAAAAACGGGAACTCTTACAAGCGTGAAAATTGGTATGTTTTAGTGCTTAGGCTATAAAATAACAAAAAATAATAAAAACTGGTCAAGTGCGTGTCAGACTTGCGTGTATTTAATACACTTCTGCGTGACTGCGCGTCCATAACTAAGACGGCATTTTTACCTTAGTGGTAAGGAACCCTCGGTGCACGAGTCCAACTCGCACCAATTTTACCATTTAAAACGCAACATCATATGATGTAGTTTCTATACACTAAATGAATACACCGTTACAGTTTCCGCGAGATATCTTTTAAGGGAGTATCCTATTCCGAGAAATAGTAGGAATCTGTACAAACTAATGTCGTCGCGTTGCGCCCCAGCAATCTTCCCGTAGTGTGCGATAGGAACAATCTACAGACAAAACGACGTTCCGCTTCCTCAGCTTTCTTCACCGAAACTGAGCTGATTCAACTATTTTTAATATCAAAATTTAAAGGAACAGTAGATCTACGTTCCTATTTTTTCTTTTATCTTGAAAACATTTCAAATTTTCATGGTAGTCGTCTAAACTAAATATCGCGGAAAAACGGGGCATATTTTCAGGTTTTTGGATAGTCATATTTATTTTGTTACTTATTTTTCGAAATAAAAAAGTATCATCGCTAAATACAGGAATTATCCAGGGAGAAAGTAGGGGAATAAATTTGTATCAACTTGGTATGGAAAAAATGCAGCTAGGATACCCCCTTAACACCCTGTATAACGCTCGCCTCATTCCAACGTAGTGGATGTGCGTTTGTTTTTAATTCTCATACCCCTGTACTTGTTTCCAGGTATTGGGTGATTGTGAAAATGGGTGTTTTCCGGACCGTGGCCTCATTAGCCGTGCACAGCGGTAAACATGGCCTGAGGAGTGGAAATGTAAGTTGACATGCCAGGGTATCAGGTCTTGAATATCACCGAGTGGCTAGATTTACCAAATTAAGAAAAGACCAGAAAATCTCTTTTTGCGTTAACGTGTAGTACGCGACAACTGACTGTCGTACTTTTATTAAGTGACCAACACATTTTGTATGGAAAGTTGTAACTTTTTACACGAATAAATGGCCTTCGTGTATAGTGGTTAGAGTGCTCGTCTCTCGGTCAGGAGGTTCTGGGTTCGATTCCCAGTGAGTGGGGACACTAGTCAGTCAGTCAAAAATCACTTTGTGATACTTCCAGGGTTGACGATTTGTGAGGAATTCCCGAACATGCGGGGAATTTTAAACCGATATGAGAATTTTTGGGAGAGCCTCGATGCGGGGTAAGGTAAATGCGGGGAATCGTAGATTTCAGAATTTCAAATTATAAAAACAGTAATACTCGTAACAAACATAAAACGGGCTACTTTAAAGTTTTTAACCTGGAATAAAATTCTGAACACGAAAGTTAGGAAAAATCTAAATCTTCCTACTGCATTTACACTAGAAAAATGTTCTTCTATTTGAAATGGAACGTCAATAATTCGTGCGATGAATCTGCTTTTTTTACTCTGCGGAGAATTCGATCATGTGTTTTGGGAAATTTAGAACACGGGTGTTGCCAACGCTGGATACTTCCCCAGTTCTGTTCTGACATTTTAGGATGAATATTGCATACAGATGAAATAATTAATAGTCCGAGATTGTCCGTAAAAAAGTAAAATGATTAAATTCTTTAGAAGGTACGTAATCGGCTTGCCTCGGCTATTATCTACGGAAGTAGATGTTGTTAGTAAAGCTGTGATCACACCTTCCTTAATTCAGAAACTAATTCGACATAAATTGCTAGTTGAAGTAAGGATATTGGAATGAACAAATCAACCAACCAACCAACCAACGAGCAAAGTATGCCGAATTAGTCTCTTAATTTAGGGAGGTGTGATTGCGGCTTAAGCCACGTAAGCCTTTGGCAGTCAGCAACTCTAATTTATCTAGGCCCTAGATAAACGCTTTTAATTCTCTCTCGAGAGAAAGTTGACGTTTGTTTCATACATTAAGAGTAAAAAAAATACATTAATTAGGACCCCCTAGATTCTAGATTCTCTGGTTTCTTGTCGTTTCTTTTACGGTGCCATAGCACGATCCGAAACGGCGTAGACTCCCTCTATTTGTGTTTTATTTTTAGACATTCAATAAGTATTCTGTAAAGAATCTACATTGAATAAAATTATCTGAATCTGAATCTAGGGCCTAGGCTAGGGGCTAAAGGTGGCACGGCAAGTGGCAAGTTTCTGCGGGTGCATGACAATAAGACTACCTAGTCGGTCAGTGATAGATAAAATTAAAAAGTATTCTTACGTCTCATAAGTCCATTCACAGTTCACAAACCCGCCAGATCTCTGACCTTGTGTTTCTGTCACAATAAAATAAACATTAGGCAAGGCAACACATTTTAGCTAGCTCACGCCTGCCGTTTTACTTGCGTAATTTATGATACAAACAAAATTCTTCCTGTGATTTTTTAGATAGGTACCTGATACAGATGGAAAAATTAAAAAATATGCTATGGCGATGATGACTCCCGAGTTTTCTTCTTCTCGAGTCAATGGCCACATTTTGGGCTAAGTTACTATAAAATCATTTGCCATTGATACGAAAAGAAGAATGGCAAAATTGACTATGAACCCCAAAAAGAAGTCACATCAATAGTCTTTTTGTAAAAGGTCCCTCAGACTGCAGGAAACTGGAGAAATAGGGCACGATAACAAATGTGTCATGGTTTGACTTCCAGACAACGCTCATTTAAGTGGTGGGTCTAGGTTGTCTATGAGCATCCATGGACAGGACACTTTTGTAATACCTAAAAATCTATCATACCAATCAAAATAGTGTAATTATTTCCCAAAAATTTTCTTAATATTTTTGGACAATTGTTAAGTTTTGTTTAGGAACTGGTTCAAAACATCACACTATCGTTTTCTAGGACATCTTTGCTGCCTTTTCATGTTCTCGAATTAATTAAAATCTTGTAGTGTCGCTGCAGACATATTGCAATATTTATTTATGTTAGTAGGTTCACTCAATTTAGATAGTTGCCGGCTGCTCTGGCCATGCGCACACGGCGCAGTCATGCCATACATGCGCTGCGTGCGCACGTGAGCATGCGCCGGTCGTGTGATTCGAATGTT
Source organism: Athrips mouffetella (assembly GCA_947532105.1). Classification (NCBI taxonomy): domain Eukaryota; kingdom Metazoa; phylum Arthropoda; class Insecta; order Lepidoptera; family Gelechiidae; genus Athrips; species Athrips mouffetella. The sequence continues at coordinate 10,018,316 of OX383968.1, forward strand.
CCGTTACTACCTATAGTTGCTATAGGAATCTATTCCTATCTACCACATACATAATTGAAAATTACATCTCATCTCTAGTTTTCTCTGTAGCTAACACAAAATTACATTTAAAAACTATACCGAATACGATTAGTATGATACGAAAAAGATCTGTAATTTCGTTTTTAATGGTCGGTTTGTATAAACATTCTATGGTATAATATAAAAAAAAACACAATTAAGATGTTTTGAGATTAGATAGAAATAAGTGATGGTTGAGATGAACGTAAACGTTCATCTCAACCTTCACTTATTTCTTAGACGAAATAAGACGACTTTAGACGCATAACAGCAAATACGTAAAATACCTCCTACCTATACGCAAAACACCATCTGCCACCACCACCGCTGCTCAGCTCATCCTCTGGTATGATATGTAGATAGGTAGGTACTGTTGGTACATTTACGCCTAGGAAATAAAAAGGGGCGGATGGAACTATTCTTAACGGGAACTACAGGGAGAAACTTATGCTCAGGTTACACCTACTTATGAAGACTGCGAAGCAACATAGTCATATTGACTCAATGATCTAGGTACGATTCGTGCAAGAGCTATTGAAGTGTAATGGAAATATATTGCCAATATCTATTAGTATAATATGCCAATAAAGTACTTCCATGGGTGTGCAAAAAGGAGCTTCTCCAAGTTGCGTATTGACAGACTGCCTGTTGCACGCGACTTGTCTGCGTAGAATTCAGAAAAAGTAGCCCATGTCCGAATCGGACATCTTCAAACTATCTGCATACAAAATTTCATTAAAATCGATTTAGCGGTTCAGCCGTGAAAGTGTAACAGACAGATAGATAGCCAGGCAGATCGATATAGATAGATATACAGATAAAGTTACTTTCTTACTTATAATTTACATCCTGTATTAGTTGGGAAGTTGGGACAAATACGTCTGGCGTAACACTGGGCAGGGCAATGGTCTGCGGAATATAAGTCGGTAACACAGACTCCGATCATTTCACCACGATCAGTATAAATTTTAGAACAATAATTCAATGTAGGTAGGTAGATATTTTAAGCCGCTCTTTGCAGTACAGTACAGGTAACCAGAGACCACAGCCCTCCACCTGCTACGATCTTGACATACTTCCCTCACTTCCTCTACTTTCATCAACCCGACCGAGCCAACGAAATCCCGAATCAGACACGAGCGTGTATGCACACGCTCGTCGGATTAGGGTACTTTTAACCTGGTCTTTATTAAAAATATCCTGAATTAGATCATGGAACTCTCGCTGCAGATAAGATTTAAAAAACCATCAGTATAATTAGAATCTAAAAGCGCTTGAATGAAATAATATACCTGTTAAAGGAGTGATCACACTTAGCTGAATTCAAAGACTAATTCGGCATACATTGCTGGGAGGCTTGGTTATGTTAATTGCAATATCCGTACTTCAACGGGCAATGTATGCCGAATTAGTCTTTGAATTCAGCTAGGTGTGATCACTCCTTAAGATTAAACCTAGTGTTGCTTCTAGCATGCATGCAGCCGACTTTACCTTTTACGCACGAAATTAAACTATGACTTTGGTAAGTAGCTCGAAAAAAAAATCAATGACCGACGTCACACCCTGGTACAGAGTTGCTGACCTAACAGAGGCTTACATAGCTTACTAACAACTACTTCTGTAGATAGTAGCCGAGACAAACGGCTTATGTGCCTTCTAAAGAATAGAATCGTTTTACTTTTTGGACAATCGTGACTATTAAGCCGCAATCACACTTTCCTTAAATCACAAACGAATTCGGCATATATTGCTCATTGAAGTAAGGATATTGGAATAAATAGAACCAAGACTCCCAGCAATGTATGCCGAATTAGTCTTAGAATTTAGGAAGGTGTGATTGCAGCTTTTTAGGTTTTTTTGTAGGTTTAAAATCAAAGCTATACTTCTTATTTAAGAGCTCTTATCGGCGTAGGTAGGAACTTCCACGCGTCCCTATCCTCTGCAACCTTCTAGGCTTTCAAATACGTCACGATAGTCGTCTTTTCCTATATCTGGTTCATGTAGCAACGTCTCGGCCTTCCTCTACCTGTTCTTCCTTCAAGTTTGGCTACTCAATATAAAATCACTGACGATTTTTACTAACCATACTCAACTTCCGCCAAACTATCAATAGTTTTATGGCAGAAAGTGTAACAATTTTAGTAATTTAAAATACATATATGTAGTTTAGCAACAACTGACTGAGGTACGATTGTATTAATTACATAGCAATCAGTAACTACCTAGAAATGGTTATAAACAGGTTTCTAAGAGCAACTCTCAGCCACTTATAAAATCAAACGCTGCAGCTCGTTAGAAGTACTCGTACTGTATTTTTGAATATGTTAAGGTGACTGACTGTCAAATTTCATTTTGTGCTAAAATCAAAATAGTGAACGAATAATGACTTTTATGGCATACACATAAAAGGTCAGTGCTGGATAGATTCAGAATTCGACAACAAAATTCTAAGGGGTTTAAAAGAGAAGTTGTTAGAACTTTCGAAAAAGTACTTTGTGAAAACTTTGGGTGTATCGTTTTGATAGTAATAAAAGATTTTTTATTATTATTTTTTTAAACTTTTAGTCTTTGTCTAGTTTTTTCCAAACCAAATCAAGCGGCCCTAAACACGACAGGTCTATCTTGTTTAGTCAAAGAGTTTCTATAGCCACCTTCCGACTCCATCATCTGGGGCCAAAGTGCTTGGAAAGACAAATCCAACGAACCCAAATTCGACGGGGTTACGTATAGTGAAAAGACAAATCCAACGAACTCAAACTCGACGGGGTTACGTAGTTTCGTTCAGGAGTTCATATGATCACCTTCTCTCCCCATTATCCGACCAGCTCGAGGGTACCATACCATTGCATTGTCACCGAACTTATATAAGTATGCCAAATTTCAGCTCAATCGGTTGAGGACAGACGGTCTAAATTCAGTTGCAATGTAATATTTGTCCCACACATATTTACATAGGTACTATCAGGGCAAGTTAAATAAAAGCTTGTAAATACGCGTAATGTCTTGAACCACCCACAATAGATTACCCTAGATTCGTCACAGATTAAATAATAGTATGGATTCGTACATTAATTATGCTTATATTACAATTCTTTGCGTTTACTATCAGCACGTGCGAGGTATGTAAATATAGACCCAAGTCCGGAGTACAAAAACGCTATCGTTTTTTTCGCTGTCTAGCTAACCCACTGAATCATTCAAGGCTACTTTAACGTTTGAGCAATGAACTCAACACGCGGACACCTCGTGTCGGCAACGACGTGGTGTGCCCAAATAATTTTAACTATAGTAGTAGTCTAGGCAACGAAGCGGATCGCTGTATAAAGACCCCCGCATTAAATACTCAGTCGATGAAACTTTGCTGGGGTATTACACTACATGAGACAAACCTTCTATAAAAAAAACGGTACTTTTAATTTTTCCATACAAAAATTACAAAAAATGTATGAACAAAATTTTTTGTATTTTTTTTTTGATATTTTGAATTTACATTAAATTCATAATTCTTTATCATCCTGTCAAATAAAATCTGCCTGAGAAATTTATGTTGGGGTCAACTGCTTCGTTGCCTACACTATAGGTTCTTTCCGCGTGTACGCACGTCAGCAAAGAAAGTGGACACAAAACCAGTGTGAGCTGCTAGCGCTACGTCACAAACGTCCGAAACCAGAGAACCTGCTCAAGGTCAGTGTTTCCAGTGCCGTGCGGCCGTGTGTACGTCCGCGTGGTTGTATTTAAAAAGATCAGAAAGTTAAGAATTTTTTCACGGTCAAAGTATAACTTAATTTATGCTGTCTAATAGGTAGTCTTATCTTTTTGTCAAATTATTATAATTCGTTTATCAATTACCACAGACAGATAGACTTAGTTTTGCACCTGCAAGTATTATTAGTATGGATATCCATATCATAAAATTTATGTAATTTAGAGGTCGGTCATCGACCTTGCAACCTACACCATATGATGACGATGTAATTCGTTTTTTATTGTTGGTACAAAAAGTTTTTCGTCAGTCACTCATGTGGAACTAGATTATTACTTTTTATCTCGTCACGTCATTCAAAGGCTATCGATTAGGTATAAGTAAGCGATAGGAGAAAATTGTATTATGTCGAATCAAGGTTCAAGGGTAGTAATGACGTGATAAATCCAAAGTAAATCTACGTTCTAATCGAAACTATCGATCATTACCGTATATAGACCTTAGTGACAGAGCTAGACCAAGGTTAGACCTGAGTTTTGCTGGGCCCTTGGCTGGCCCCGTGCTAGCAAAACGTCTCCGAATTGTTTGGTTGGTTGGTTTTGCACCCAATAAGTCAAAAATGACATTTGATCTAAGATACAAATTTTATCTATGGGATCACGCTGGCGCTGCAGCTACCACTATTTTCTCCTATCGCAATTCTAATCTGTTCTACTGATTGTTTCAGAGAGCCTTCCGGCCGCTGCTATCATGCGCACCCGTGGCCATGGTCTCCTTCGATCGGAACGCACACAGCCAGGATATCACCAAAAACATGCAGTACATCAGCAACGACAAAATCACCCTCAAAGCCGATCCTAAAACCATGAAGTGAGTTATCATCGTCGTTTTAGCCCGTATTGGTAGAATTACTGCTAGGCTTCTTTCTTTATACGCTATCTACTAGTATCCAGCACGTCCCTAACCTCCCAAGCTTTCCTGAATATGGCCAAGATCGGACTATCAGGAAGTTGGTAAAAAATATTGGCTGACAATTCACACAAAGTCATCTGATCCCAAACTAGGCAAAGCCTGTACTGTGAGTACCAGAGACTGATGTACATAAATAGATAAATAACATCCAGACACAGAACACTCGTGTTCATCACACGAATGTTTGCCCTGGGCGAGGATGGAACCCGCGGCTCACGGCATAGAAGTCGGGCTTACTAACAACCAAACCAACAGGTTAGTCAAAACCACGTGGTTCTTCTTTCATCATTCCTCCTTGCAAAATGTCCTGCTCAGCCCACCTTTACTTAAACTTAGATTTCTATGGCCACATTTCACACAAGGTCATCTAGGCAAACGACTTGGACAAAAAGCGCGACGAGTGATTGTCCCCTGCAAAAAATTTGAAGACCCTGCCTTGATCTGACTGATGCAATGTTCTCCCGTTGTTTCATCATTCATGTGTCGTACCTACCTACATTTTGAACAATCCGGAAAGTTTTAAAAAGGTGCAAATGCTTTAGTCAGAAAAGGTAATTCGTTGGAGAGTCCTTCGATCCACGATGGCTAATCACAAGCGATGCGCACGATTACAGTACAGTGTCAATGGGCGCAGATTTAAGAATAAATAAATATTTTCTTATATGCCTTGCACGGACGTTTTGTTCTGTTCTGACAGACGGGCACTACATATTACATGAGTAGTAAGTAGGCACTTCTGTCTAAATACCATCAATCTTATGTATGACAAAGGATTTTCGACTCCGCTTTTTTAGCTGATGAAAAATTTAGCTCTTTATAACTGAAATAAACAAACTAGGTATAATTAAACTTAATTTTAACAGATCTAAAAGTGTTTTCTGTTTTTAGCGTAACAAAGACAGCAATACTTTTATTCTTGTCAAATTTAGTTTAGTTTTAGCTTGTGCCTGCCAGAATTGATTGCAGTATATGTTATAACCACATACATAATTCCGATGTAATGTAGAGATAGATGGATAGTCAGGTAATTTTGTTTTGACTATGAGAGCACGCTTCGATTGAGCTGATAGAACATTAAGTAGGTAATTTGGGCTAAATATAAATCATCTAAATGGTTATTAAAGTGAGCCATGTACAAGATAATTATAATGATTTCCGAAATCACATGACACTAAAGTTCCCGTCGTTAGCATCTATGTTCCCGAGTTAAGTTGCTGATAAGAGCTGAATTACCTCCCTTTCTAACAAAGGGCAGAATGCGCGTGCTAGAACGGAGCGGATAAAAAAAAAACATTTTTATTGCCAAATAATGACATGACACAGATCTTATACTTAAAAAAAAAAAGCACATTTGGCAAAAGGTGCCAGTCTCAGCTAATGCGAGGCATAATAGTATGCCTCGCGCTGGTTTTCAGACTGGCCCCGGTTAACAGGTCGGTGGTATTAGAGAACAGGTATTCAATGTTTTGTTTATTCTCGCTGTATTACGTTTTTCGCTCATTTTTGCATTTTTCTCAAAAACTGTACTCATAATATTAATTATCAAATAGCTTTATTATTATGCATAATGTATTGAATAATGTGTAAAAGTTTTGGCATCATAGATTAATGGGTACTTAAGAGAAACGGTTTAAAAGCAAAAAGCAGAGGTCACTTTGGATTTTTTTTATGGCGTACAAAATATATTTAATCGTGTTTCGGAGTCGGCCATATTCTTGGAAAGATGCTTAATTATCACATAATTTTTTTCACGGCCATATATTCATCACTTTTTGTTAAAAACCTGCTTAAGTGAAGCGTATTTAGCTCTTATCAGCCCCTTAATAAGAGTTGTTGTTATACGAGTAGTATGCACAAAGTCACGTGCGGCATTAGTCGATTCAGTTGACCGGTGTCCCTTATTGAGACTTCCTCTTTGTTCTGTAGGTGAGGATGAATGTGAATTAGTTTGTAATAAGTATAGATAACCTTGTGCTATTTGTATCTGTACAAAGAGTAAGAAATATTACTGCACTGCGATGCTTCAAATATCAATAAATGAATGAATGACGTTTATTTGCAAGAATACAAGAACATAATCACTACGGTTTAAAACCTGCATTTGAGCGGTGTGTGCGGTTTTAGCGCGCTAATAGTCGGTTCAAAACTTGCTCGTATTCACTCGTTTAAGCGACGTGACGTCATCAGTGACGTCACTTTAGCGCGCTATCATTGCATACGAAAATGAGGTAGTGCAGCGTGTGCGAAACGTCAAATTCATAAGACATTTGTCATCAACCTCGTTTTCGAGAGATTTTTTTCAACTTTTTTTGGGGTTTTTAGATTTAATTATCTTATCGAATAATCATTATCTCTCAATAATTTCTTAAAACGCAAAACAAAATCAAAATTTTAAATTTTCTCAGTGACATTGACATAAGCGTGCTCTAGTCTGGTTTAAAACTGTATTCGATCGTATTCGACGAATGCACGCATATAGAAATAAACCGACTATATTCAGTATATGTAATGTGTGCGTTGTATTCAAGAAACAAACCGTAGTGAATGTCTTAGGTGGCAAATAGGTACGTGGTACTTATTAGCTCGCAAGCGAGCGTGCAAATATAAAATACAAAGAAAAACTTAACAAAAACAATCTTACGAAAAACTTAACACTACATTAGATATAACGACAAACAGGCTCATTGGTCTATAATCCGCTTCATGGGTCAATGCCAACGCTTACCATCACATTTTGCAGCCATGACTCTTAAATCAGAGTGTATTTTACTGAAAAAATAACATTGTTTTACAAACTTGTTTTTTTCTGATAGCTTTGGCTGATTACTATTAACCAGTATTATATTACTCTATGCTATTAAGTAAGCGTTGCCATTGACTCGTGAAACAGATTACAGTGCAGAGCTTTCAGCTTGGACCGAAGAAGGTTCTGGGTTCAAATTTTAGTAGGTATTGGTTTAAACTAAGTACATTTTTGTCTTATTTTCTAGCAGGTGTACATAGAGATAGCCGGAGATGAAACATCTCCTTTTGGAGATCGTTACCAAGAAGGGTCGTACGTAACCTCTTACTCCACAATTAATTATCTGTCACAGAATATACGAGTATTATAGTACTACAAGATAATTATTGTATGTTGTGTTCTTAACTTCTTATACACATAAACACACATTAATTATGCTGATATGATAGGTGTGTATTATGTTTATATTATATCTATGAGCTTCTAAAACAGACAACGTTTTGGCTCGAAACCACGTTAGGTACTAGTAGTTACTAGCCATATCAATGTTTAGATAGCGCTCTACCGTGTTCGTTTATGTCCTACTGTATAAATATTTAGAAACTTATATTATTATAGAAATTAAAAATAGCCAAAATATCCCTGGTTGGCTATATCCTTGATACGGCCGTAAGTTTACGGCTAAAGAGTAAAATTCTCTGCCTGCGTCTGCGTTCCCGAGTTCATATAACTCGAATCTATTCAAGTCGCGAGTAACTAGGCTTCTTCTGGGCAAGCTCGTTCCATCGTCGACCTCATCTCTGTCTTCAAGACTCGATCGAGGTCAAGAGTAAGCCCATTGACGATTAAAAAAAAGTTTTATGTGGATATGTAGGTAGGTACAGTCAAAGCACGTCAAGCTCCCACCCTCGTCCACTTAACCCCCCTCGCCCCCCCCACCTCAACCCTCACCTCATCCCTCTCTTCCCACCCCTCCTCTCAACCTCTGGCTCTTCCAAAGCTCGATGTAGTACCAATGGTTGCCGCCTGTATCCACTTTGCTCGAATTGACCCCCCAAACGGAAGCCTAGACATATCCACGTCAAATCCTATGTTTAAATTTAATCTGATTGTTTGTTTTCTGTGCAATCAATTGTTGCTGGCAAAATAGGTCCTATCCATCCATTATATCGTCAAAGGCAAGGAAGGAAGGATCTTGGGCCAGACAATGTAGGATAACCAGTGTCTTTCTGCGTATTTTACGCAGCCAATTGACAAGCCCGCTGGTGTGGTTGGTAGTGAGCCTTCCTTCTACGCCGTGGGCCGTGTGTTCTATCCCCGTCCCCGCCCAGGGCAAACATTTGTGTGATGAACACAAGCGTTGTTTCTCGTGTTATTTATCTATCTATGTTTCTTTTCTGTAGTTTTTGACATGTTTGTATTTTGTTTTATTATCTTTATGCTACATTTTTGACGATCATATTATTCACTGACATTTGAACAACGTATGTACTTTTGTATCTGATAAATAAATAAATAAATCTAATCTAAGTATATCAGTCTCTGATACCCTTATATTGTTTGTTATCAGATGACCTTGTGTAAAATGTCCACAAATAAATAATAACAATAAAAAAATTACCTCGCTCCATAAGTGCCAGCTGCAACGCTGACAAGCATGGTAACTATGATACAAGCTAAAGATCGAAACTCCCTCTCCGTTGAGAAACTACCTACCAATTTATTACGTAAATTAGTTGGAATTTCATTGTACCTACAACCTGATCTATTTACTCCTAATTAGATTTTCTAATTACAATTCTAACCCACATTCTATGCAAATCGTTAAAGTGCATGACCTAAAATAAATTAAAGCAATCACACACGTGATTTCAAAACAGTGAAATAGTTTATTTTTGTAATATACTGGCAATAACCACAACCAACTCAATAACTTTATCTATGAGTTAAACTGAAGGTCGAATAAAGACCGGGGCGAGCGTTGTGCGTGTTTTGGAAGGCAAGATTTTACTTGCCTTCCGAGTGTTAGTGGTTATTTTGCCACGTCAGAGTTCATATTGGGTATTGAAAATCTCTGACAACTTAAGCCAAAACAAACGCTTGAATAAAATGGTTCTTACGGTAGGATAGGACTGTCTCTATCGAAATAATGTAGCTTGATTAGAATGACAAGTGTGACATAAGGACAAAGCGATGCGTTACAAATTGGAGCGAATGCGTATCGCTCCTTCCTGCTCTCACGCATATCTCTGTCCTGCTGTCATTGTAATCAAGACTGTAACCCACTTGTAACCCCGCCCTTCGTTTATCGCTTTTTACCGCATCCGGCTTAGCACGCTGCCCGAGAGAAAATATATGTCAGAGAAATGTCACTTTATTTGAGGAATTATGTCATCTAATCTCCAATCGCGAAGAAATGTCAGTAGAGGAAAATGTTTAGCAAATCCACAAATTACGTTTTTGATATTTTGTCTTTCAAAATGTGTCGCACTGCTCGGATGTCAAAAAAACGTGACCATGCTTAAACTCTTTAATCTATGGGCCTAGATAAACCGGCAGGAATAATATTAGATACATAATATCAACCCTTTTCTCAGTCATGCACCTGCTACGATCTTACTGTCATCGATCCTGTCATACATGCTCGTCGGTTTAGAGTACTTTTACCCTGGCCTTTATTCAGAACGTCCTGAATTTGGTCCTGGTACGTTCGCCGTGCCCCTCCCCTTCCAACGTTTCCATTCCTCTCGCCTTGTGGATATCTTTCGTCAATCATATTACAATTATTTATTTTGTTTCGCACAGATTGAACCAGAACCCAAACAAGCCGCTATGCATCATGATAAACTGGCTGCTGGCGCGACATAAGCACGTGATGAAATACGCCACCCTCTACCTCGAGCAAGGCTTCGACGTGCTTTCCGTGTCTTGCACCCCATGGCAGCTCATGTGGCCGCTGAAAGGGACACAGGTCAGTTAGCAAGCTGTAACATACGTCCACTGCTGGTATCTTAAAGTTTCTACAGCAACCGGTCCTGCGCTACCCGCGACCATAACTAGATCTTCAACAGTGTTTGCCCACGTTACGTCTATGTGTTTGTGTTCGCAAATCTTCTGATCCATCCACCATCGCCTCTCCGAGAGCTGTGCCCTGTCCATTACCATTTGTGTCTAGCGATCATCAGAGCTGCTGCATCTAGCAGCTCCTCTTGACGTGCGTCTAAAATCCTTCTGTCCTTTCGCCTATCTGTTATTTGACGGATATGCTCCAACTTGAACTGAGCGACACTAAGAGCTTGTGTTGAGTTGCAAGAAAACCGAAGCAAGTGGCTTGGCACTTGACAATCTCTACTTACTTCTGGCGATTCAAACCAGGTCCAAAATAGAATAATAATTGAATAGTCGACTGTAATGTGATTTGATTAATCCAACAATATTTTTGTTTTCCAGTTGGTGGCAGCGGACCTGATAAAGTTTATGGACGAGAATGCGAACGAACATCCACTGGTAATCCATGGCTTCTCAGTAGGCGGCTATATGTGGGGTGAGCTTTGTGTCCACGTGATGAAGGACCCACAGCGGTAAGTACCTTCAAATAGAGAAAAGACCTTTTAACGCGGATAAAACCTCTAATAACAAGCTCAAACCCTTTTATAACGCAGACGAACATACATACATACATACATAACATCACGCCTTGTTCCCGTCGGGGTAGGCAGAGACCACAGTTCTCCACCTGCTACGATCTTGACATACTTCCCTTGCTTCCTGAACTTTCATTAATCCTTTCATACATGCTCGTCGGTTTAGGGTACTTTTAACCTGGCCTTTATTCAGAACGTCCTAAAATGCGAACGCAGACGAATCCTCTGATAATGCGCACCCATCCTCTTACAACTTAGAAGAACCCCTCTAATACCCCACATAGGCCCACGCACAATGTTCCTTACAGGACTAAGTGCGGAAACCACACACTTAACTTAGATCCCCTCTAACGCGGAAGAACCATCTAATAACGCGGAAGAACCCTCTAATAACGCGGAAGAACTCGTCTTATAACGTAAAAGTAGCTTCTAATAACGGAATATCCCTTTAAAAATGCGAATCAACTCCTACTAACGGGAGCAAACCTTCTAACAACATACTACGAGTATATATAGACTCACACCCTTCAGTACTACCACATCTTTCCGTTACTCGTTGTATAAAAGGACTACTTTTCTTAACACCCGCCTGTATATCTTTTCCAGCTATCAGCCACACTTGGACCGCGTAGTGGCACAAGTATGGGACTCAGCGGCTGACATCACCGAAATCACAGTCGGGGTTCCCGCGGCCGTCTTCCCCAAAAACAAAATCATGCAGAAGACGCTGCAAACCTACATGGAGTGAGTATTACGTATTACCAACGCAAGTATGGAGCTCTACAGCTGGATTCACTGCCATCACAGTCGGGGTTCCCGCGGCAGTCTTCCCCAAGAACAAAATCATGCAGAAGACACTGCAGACCTATACATGGAGTGAGTATTACGTATTACCAACGCAAGTATGGAGCTCTACAGCTGGATTCACTGCCATCACAATCGGGGTTCCTGCGGCAGTCTTCCCCAAGAACAAAATCATGCAGAAGACGCTGCAAACCTACATGGAGTGAGTATTACGTATTACCAACGCAAGTATGGAACTCTGCAGCTGGATTCACTGCCATCACAGTCGGGGTTCCCGCGGCAGTCTTCCCCAAGAACAAAATCATGCAGAAGACGCTGCAAACCTATATGGAGTGAGTATTACGTATTACCAACGCAAGTATGGAGCTCTACAGCTGGATTCACTGCCATCACAATCGGGGTTCCTGCGGCAGTCTTCCCCAAGAACAAAATCATGCAGAAGACGCTGCAAACCTATATGGAGTGAGTATTACGTATTACCAACGCAAGTATGGAGCTCTACAGCTGGATTCACTGCCATCACAATCGGGGTTCCTGCGGCAGTCTTCCCCAAGAACAAAATCATGCAGAAGACGCTGCAAACCTATATGGAGTGAGTATTACGTATTACCAACGCAAGTATGGAGCTCTACAGCTGGATTCACTGCCATCACAATCGGGGTTCCTGCGGCAGTCTTCCCCAAGAACAAAATCATGCAGAACACACTGCAAACCTACATAGAGTGAGTATTACGTATTACCACTGAGCTAGGTCTGAAAAATACCAGCTGGCCAATCTTACAGCAATTGACAAGCGTGCCAGGAAGCTCATTGTTAATTAGTCTCACGTTTAGGCAAAGCTGCAGAACCTTGAACACCTTCGCAAAGTAGCGTCTTCGAATTGTAATATCCAATGCCCTTAGCCGTCTTCTATAATATCAGGGCATTGAGAGATAAGGTAAAGCCACGATCACACCTAGCTCAATTCAAAGACTAATTCGGCATACATTGTTGGGAGGCTTGGTTATGTTAATTGCAATATCCTTACTACAACGAGCAATGTATGCCGAATTAGTCTTTGAATTCAGCTAGGTGTGATCGTGGCTTTAGCAGACATACTGACTATAACGATAATTCTATTATCTAATGCTACCTACCTATAAACGTAACTACTGTTTTAATGTTTTTATGACACATATAGCTAATCTTATCGTATTATTAAACACGTACTGATTTTACGGCCATATGAAACTGCCGAAATTTTCTTGCCGACTTGTGATTCCTATAATTCTATAGCCATTTTTATAATTCATTTCTTTGTAAAAATAAAGTTAATTTCAAGGTTACGCAATAAAGTAAATGTGAGTGGTTGACCAAAAAGGGACCTCAGGGAAAATAATTTGATTTCGATCAAATCGCGTTTGAAGTTTCGTGTAGAAGCAGTTTTGCTGCCAAAGGTAAACTGCCTCGGCTCACATAAAAAACATAAAAATAACACTACGGCACCTAAAAATATTCTGGTTAGACCAAAACAAAGCTAAAAGACCACAAATAAAAATATAAACGGTTTCCAATCTTTCTAAGTCCCTTTTTGGTTTCCAAGTCCGTTTTTATTTTTAGTTTGTTCTGCCTACCCCGACGGGAACAAGGCGTGATATTATGTATGTATGTAAATTCATGATAGTCCATGTGGTGTCCTACCTATTCTCTAGCCGTGGGTGTCATAAGAGGCGACTAAGGGACTATAAAGCGGAGGATGGGAGCAGCGTTCTTGTGCTTGTCGTACTGTCTTACATACTGCGGCCACCTGATTATTCTGGAGGGAGCTCCCTGTCCTGTAGTGGACGTTTCATGGGGTGTTATGACGATTCATGATTGGATTTGTAATATATTTTCCAAGCAGGCAGTTCTCGAAAAATAAAGCTTCTGCTAGATTAGTGTCGTCTCATTCATACACCAAAATTTTATAAAAGCTTTAGTAATCCTAAAAAAGAAAAAAACAAAAGTGTTAGTACTGAAATTTTACTTTTCTTAATATTCTCCATACAAAACGGCAATTGAATAAATACCTGTGTAAAGGTCTGAAATTCTTGTCGAACAAACTTCGTACCTAACAGCCAAATCGTTCAAAATTCCTTCCACTATAATAAGGTCTTTATGAACACACACAACATAACAACAACAACATAACAAACAACAACAACATAACATCAACATACACAACATAACAACAACATACAACATAATTGAACATAACATAACACAGAACATAATTACAACAACATCATAACATATTTATGAACATAATTTTACTTACATAGTTTTACTCAAACCATAAAACTGAATAACTGTCCCTAAGAGACAAAGGTCGTGAAATAGGAAAAAAATAATCTTCCATACAGTCGAAATAATGAAAGTTGATTAGAATGACAGAAGTGTGAGAGCAGGACAGAGCGATGCGCTACACATTGGAACGAGAGAGACGAGTATAGATCCGACCTGCTCTCACGCACAGTTATTCCTCCTGTCATTCTAATCAAGTTGTATTTTATTATTTTATTTTATTTTCTTCGGGAAGCTAACAGCTAAATCAGTCTCTAGGTTACAAAATATTGTAACAAGAGCCAATTATAAGCTGACTGTAGTAATTTCACAACATCAAGCAGGTAACCTAGTTGGTAAAGCGTCTCTGGTACTGACGAAGAAGACGCAGGTTCGCATCCTGCCTGTGGTTGTGTAATTTTGCGAAAGACAAATAACAATAACATTTTCAATTTACTTACTTTTGCTAATATTAATTCTTAGTTTTATTTTTCGTTAATTTCAGATACCATATGAAGACTTTCCACGAAGCGGCGACCCAACACTACATCCGGTCGTCTCAGCTGTTCCATACAAATCTTTGCCGCGCTCCAGCCCTGTTCCTATTGTCCAAATCCGACCCTGTGGGCGCCGAGAGGAGCAACCGCAGCGTTCACGACAGCTGGGTCGAGATGGGCGTCAAGGTAAGCTATTAGCAAAATCAGAAACATTTACTTCATAGTACATATCCACTCACGTGCCCGCGCAAAAAAAAATAGTTCTGTAGATTGCCCCTGGGTACCGCTAATACCCAAGGGCAGGTGACATACCTATCGAGCAATCCATTGAAATATCCACGACCGCTTCAAGAAACCTATCTCCAAGTTTTATTTCTCAGAATGAAAGCCCAAAACAACCTCAGTTTAGGGCATCCGGTATCCGGGATCTGACTGGGGTTGGTTCCGGAGTCAATTTTTGCGTATTTTTGCGAAAAACGAAGGCAATCTACTAAAAAAAAAGCTGGGTACCCCTGGTACCCAAGGGCACGTGGGTGGGTTACTATTAGGCGCATGACATTTGACATTGGAAAGGAATAGGGGAGATCTTTGGGACACATAATAAATTAAAAAATATTGTTTAATCCGAAATAAAAAGAATGTTTGAGTTTCATCCGTGAACAAACACGTATATAGGTACAGGGTATAATGGACAGTTTTCCGAAATCTAAATAGTTCGGACTCGCGCAAATTGCATTTTTTTTTCTGCAAGCATCATTCACTGAAAGTTGTTGAGTTACGTTATTTTTTATGGTTCCGTACCTCAAAACAAAAAAACGAAACCCTTATAGGATCACTTTGTTGTCCGTCTGTCTCTCAAGACCCTTTTTCTCACGAACGAGAAGAGGTATCAGGTTGAAATTGATAACGAATATTAAGGTCCATAAACCACACAAGATCTGAAAATTTCAATTTTTTACAACGACGCAATCAGAAGATATTGCTTTTTATGTCCTCATTTCCATACATTTATGCAAAAAAGCAAAACCTATAGGGTACTTCCCGTTGACCTAAAATTATGAAATTTGGAAAGAAGCTAGGTTTCACAGTACAAATAAAGAGAAAAGTCTAAAACCATTAAATATTTCAATTTTTCTCCCAACTTATAGTAACCAATTAAGGTGAGCTCCCGTTTCAAGAACTTTTCTATAAAAGAGGGGTCAAGTTGGATGGTCACTGAGTTTTTAAAATCAAAGAGCAAAAGCTTTTAGTATATCATATGGTAGATAGGTACGGAACCCTAAGGGCGCGAGTCCGACTCGCACTTGGCCGGTTTTTTTTGTTTTGAAATGCTGTTTCTTACACCGCATAATATCATGTGGATAATTCCAAGTTATTCAGTGATTCATAAAATTTTATACTAGCGGCCCGCCTCGGCTTTGCTCGGGAAGCTTTAAGTTTGAGTTTGTACAAAAATGCGACAGAAAAAAAAGCACTTGCAGTTTTTGTCCGATTTGATGTCATTTTCGGGAAATATTTCCATTGTTTTACAAACAGTAAAAGAGAATCATCGAAATCGATCTTTCTCTAGTAATACTCCGTCATACATAAATTTTTATAGTTCTATCAAATCATGAAAAAATGAAAATGAAAAAATGTGAAATTCTTTTATTAAATTTAATCTTAATAATATGAATGATAATAATAAATTGTGATAATGATAATAATATAATATGACAGATTTGTTGACTTTAGTTACTAACATAGTTAACTAAGTTTTTTTACTAACAATGGACTGTATGTTGTCTGATAATAAATCAATTTGAATTTGAATTTGAAATCCATTCTGCAGTGGCCCATTTAATTTTATCATCATATTAGCCGAAGGACATCCATTGCTGGACATAGGCCTCCCCTAAAGATCTCCATGACGACCAGATACAGATATTTATATTGTCAACTGGGCTGTAAAAAATATGTTTTTCCAGTCAGTCATACCATAAAACTTTAATTCAACTTTAATTAAAATACTACTTTTCTAAAATACTTTTACGTTTTATTGCCTCGCAATCGACCATAAAAGACTTTTTATCCGCGGATTAATAATTCGCACTCCCCTCGTACGAATACGTAAGCCTTGCATAAGAAGTCATGTTTTATGTAGTGCGGCTGATTAGCTATTTCACGTAGACACGCCTTATAATTTCACCAAATTTTTTCCTAGTACTAATTAGGTACATTGCTTTAAATTTTTGATAGGAGCCAATTCTTGAATTTTCAATGGAAATTTCCAAATTTTTTCCAGATACTAGTTAGGTACATAGCTTTAAATTTTTGATAGGAGCCAATTCTTGAATTTTCAATGGAAATTTTCAAAAAATTCAAGAATTGGCTCCTATCAAAAATCTTATCCAATTCTATTTTCAATGGAAATTTTCAAAAAATTCAAGAATTGAAAGCTATGCTATAACTAGTACCTGGAAAAAATTTAGTGCAATTTGATGAATTTGGTGAATTAAGACGTTAAGCGACTGGAGTAATGCACTTGTTGTAAATACTACAATTTGTTGTGCAGTGCACGTGGAAGTGCTGGGACAAGTCGCCGCACGTGCAGCACTACATCCACCACCCGAAGCAGTACCTCGCGGCGCTCTACTCGCACCTCGACGCAAACGGACTCGTCTCGCAGCCCGACAAGATGCGCATGCGGTTATAGGACCCATACGTCACCTTGTCATACTAAAACATATTTACAATACCCCAAAAACCTCAATACAGTTAAACTAATGTAGCTTGATAAGAATAGTCTAGGCAACGAAGCGGATCGTTGTATGAAGAACCCCGCATTAAATCCTTAGTCGATGAAACTTCACTACATGTGACAAACTTTCTATTAAAAAATCCAAAAAAAAATAAACCGGTACTTTTAATGTTTCCATACAAAAAAAAAAATTGTTAATTTTTTTTTGGATATTTTGAATTCACATTTAATTCATGATTCTTTATCATCCTGTCAAATAAAATCTGCCTGAGAAATTTATGTTGGGGTCAACTGCTTCGTTGCCTACACTAGAATGGCAGCAGGGCAGAGCTATGCGTAAGAGCAGGACGCAGCGATACGAGTCTGTCGCTCCAATATCTTACGCATCGCTCTGTCCTGCTGTCACACTACTCTAAAGCCCAATTCACACTGAGGCGGTAGCGGAAGCGTTCCGGGGGCGGTATTTTTCGTAAAGTATGAGTTCCTATGCACCCTGTCACATTGAAAACCGGTCGCGGCGCGGTATTTTCTTGCCCCCGGACCGCTTTCACAATCATACCGCCTCAGTGTGACTTGGGCTTAAGGATGAATTTCCACCTGTGCTGTGCGAGGGAGTTAAGCTGTGAGCTGGGATAATTCCAAGCAATAGGATTGCGCCTATATTATGATTGCGCCATTTACCTAGCTTGTCAAATGGAACAATCCTGTTGGCGGAAATTTCCAGCTCACAGCTTAGTTCCCTCGCACAGCACAGGTGGAAATTCACTTTAATTCTGATCAAGCTATATTAGTTTTTCGACGTTTTTTTCACGTTTTCGATTTTTACCTGCCCAAAAATACTAATTTCAATTCTATTAAAGCAACATGGTAAAAAAACAATGCCATTATAAAAATTCAACATAAAATAAAAGTAGATTATCAGAAAAACAGTAAATCTAATTAGGTTTAACTTGGTTAAAAATAATTTGGAATATGGAAAAATCATCTTGGGGTCATAAAACAATAAAGATTAATATTCAACTTAGAATAAAAGAATGAAGGATTTGAAATTGTCAAAAATATTCCTAAAAAACTATCTTGCAATACAAATAAAACGATTTGGATATTAAAGAAACAACTTGAAATATCAGGATCTACCACTGAAATACTAACAAACTTGGATATCAGCTGACTGGAGTGTTGTTTTTTCTTTAAAAGTACTATTAACTACACTACTACAAACCACAAGTTGCCATTTTGTAAAGCGATGTAATTTGACTTCATGAAACGATTCGCGATGGTCCTAATCTGAATATTTTTTAGCGGCACATTTTCTTCTAAGTTGTAAGTGATCTTTGTGGTTTTAAATCTGTATCGCAGTTAGTTGATTCATTTAAATAATCAATTTTATCTTTTAAAGTATGTTTGCAGTTTTGTTTTGGACAATTTTCTATGCTTTATATTGTTGTTTTCTTTTTTATATGATTTAGTAAAATCACGACTTTACAACTTTTAAATTAGAAAATTTTCACTATTAGTTTTAACCTTTTCGTACTAAGTTATATTAAGTTACCTATCTATTCACAAAGTGTTTAAAAGAGCACAATCCGACACGGAAGGAACATTGTCTGTATTATTTAAAAGTGTACTTCAATTCACTGCGACAAGATTATTCACAAAGTGTTTAAAAGAGCACAATCCGACACGCAAGGAACATTGTCTGTATTATTTAAAAGTGTACTTCAATTCACTGCGACAAGATTATTCACAAAGTGTTTAAAAGAGCACAATCCGACACGGAAGGAACATTGTCTGTATTATTTAAAAGTGTACTTCAATTCACTGCGACAAGATTATTCACAAAGTGTTTAAAAGAGCACAATCCGACACGCAAGGAACATTGTCTGTATTATTTAAAAGTGTACTTCAATTCACTGCGACAAGATTATTCACAAAGTGTTTAAAAGAGCACAATCCGACACGGAAGGAACATTGTCTGTATTATTTAAAAGTGTACTTCAATTCACTGTGACAAGATTATTCACAAAGTGTTAAAAAGAGCACAATCCGACACGGATGGAACATTAAAAGTGTACTTCAATTCACTGCGACAAGATTCCATTTTTGATTCTTAGAACCTTGTTGTAGCGAATTGAAGAACAGTTTTAAATAACTTTGACGAGGTTCCTTCCCTTTCTGATCGCGCGCGGATTATACTTGTAGCAATTCTATAAATTCATATTCTGAGCTGTTCCCGGGCATATTGTTATACCTTTTTTTGTTACACGCTGTACTATGCAGGGTGATTATTAAATGTCTGACTATACTTGAGTATGGTACTTAGGACTTGAAACTGAAAAACTGTTCCCAAAAAAACATAGGTCGGAAAATGATTTGTTTTGTCGTCTCATTCAAATTCCAGTATTGACGGGGCAAACTTTATATATGGAAGCCAAAAAATTTTCTCATTTTGTAATCTAAGTTTCCTGCGGAAATTTGTTCAGTTTCATGTCCTAATTACCTACTTTACTCAAGTATATTCAGACATTTCATAATTAAGCTGTATAAGATTATGGCTCATTCTTTGGCAAGTTCGAATTTATTGTTTTTATTATTTAAGTTCTACTTTTAAGGTGCGGGCAATTTAGGCTTGTATGATGCCGCGTACGTGATGTTACATCCGTCAGAAAACATTGGTTTTCATAATAAATATATGAAAAATCATAAATAAGAAACACATTTATCTTATCTGATGTCGATAACGTACGGTCAACCGCTTGTCGGTAGGAACTTTTTCAACTCTATTACCACGTCATAAGGTCCAAAAGTGTTTCTACTGATGTGCGGCCGTGTGTACCTAAGTACTCAAATCCCAGTCTACGTGTACGAGTATTGCGTGTTAACACGTTATTTTAGACTTTCGGAGCATCAGTATGTCTGTATAGCCCAGGAACCGACTGCAGAAAAGCGAACCTTAAAAAAAATTAACGAACGCACATTTTAGACACAAACCGTCTTACTACAAAAAAATTAGACATCTGTTGAACACTTGATCAAGAAATCGCTCAAAATAACTGGCTATGTCAGTTGATGCGCAGAAGTCGAGTCATAAGAAAATATGTCATTTTTGACTTCTGCGCATCAATGACATAGCCAGAGTATTTTGTACGATTTTATTGATCAAGGGTTTAACAATGTCTAACTTTTTTGTAGTAAGACGGAAGACGTTTAGTAGCTTCAACAATTTACAGTCGGTGGCGGCGCAACTTAAGTTTTCCGCAATTAGCGCCCAAGTGGTCTTGTTGAAGCGGTTAAAATGCCTCGTCTAAAAATAAAGTTGTTTTATAAGGTAGGCTTTTCTGTTGTTGGCTCCCAGCCTATAACGAAAGCTTTAGCTTGTTTCAGTCGCTGACGAGGCAGATAGACGTGGCGTAGAGCTACTGCGTTACATCACGTAGCGAGGCGTGCCATCACATGAGCCTAGTTTTCCCGCACCTTTATACTTAGGTATACTTTTCTTAAATAGGTATTTTGACATAAAAATAAGAAAGGAAAGGTAGTTGCTCTTTGTATCCGGTCATGAATGTTAAGCAATGTTGGCCGTGGTCAGAACTTGGATGGGTGACAGCTAGTGGTAAAACATCTCGAACGTTTTCTGTGCTTCAGAAGGCACGTTACTCCCGGTTATTGATACTGATATTAGTCGTTAAGCCAATGATTTAGCGGCTTAGAAGCTTTGGCAGTCAAGTTGGACACAAAACTGTCATAGCATAGTCTGGTCTGCCCTCTGGGTTGCGGAGGTCAGATGGCAAGCGCTCTGTGTAAAAGCCAGTGCCCTCCAACCTCCTAGGTTAGGTAACCGACTCTATAGTTTGAGATAGGTAGTCAATTTTCACTTTTGATGAATAAAACTAATAAAAAAGGTGTTTTGATATATTTTACAAAAACTGTACGACGTAAAATCAACTGCGTATCAGTATAACAAAATCCTTAATACACTGAAAAACAAAGAAAATGGGTCGGTAGTTTTTCCACCATATATTTTTATACAATGATGGGGTCAATTATTATCTAATTCGAATAAAAGTACGAATCTGCTCAGTAAAATCATTATCAGATAACCTTGTTAACAAATTGTCAAACATTTTACACATCTAAAAAGGAGACCCAGGGATACAAGGAAAACCCGTGCGCAAGTCCGAAAATTTGATCTCGGAAAATGTATGGGAAATATGTCAAAACGTCGTGTTTTCCTAAGTGATGTACTGACTTTCCTGGAAACTGTAGAAAGGCGTGATCTATGAAATAAATCTTCTTCGTCAGACACCTCATCTAACGGTTTCATTATTCAGATAAGTATTTTTATTTGTATTAGATAATATTTGACGCCTAAATTGCTATTGTTGTATGGCAGAAGACAGCCCCACCTGTTTTCTTTGCAGCCCACTATATTCAGTAATATTTCCCATTTTTATTCTTAAGCTAGATATAGATAAGACTGCACTCTTGTATGCAATATTTTAGAACTATTTTATATAATAAATTAAATGTAAAGGTATAAAAATGGTTTCATTGTAAACAAGTTCAGTGAAAAAGTTTGGTGCTCTTAAGTACACATGGTGTTCTTTTTACTCATATCGCCAGTTGCATAAGCGTCTTTAAAGTTAATGCTCCTATAAATCTATTGCTAAGTTCAGCAATAGGAAAACGTTTGGTGCCCTAAGGTACGGGTCCGTCTCTCCGCACGCTGCTAAGTTCCAGATAGCCTATCTGCTAGTAAGTTCTGTCAGATAGTGAAAATGTTTTGTTTCACAAGTACCAGATTGCTCTAACTGGTACAGTGCGACAAGGCTTATAATGAACGCGGGTGGGGGCGCTGGTTTGTATGAGGAAACTGTCAAAAGTGACGTTTCACAAGTTAGCGGTGTTAGTTCCTTTTTTTGCCACGTTAATTATAAGCCTTGTCGCACTGTATTTAGGCGCTCAGCAGATGAAGGGGCGGGCAGTCACGGACATTGTCCTCCAGTGTGGCCGGTATTGCGAAAATTACAGTTTTTATCAAAATAAAATTCAAACTTATCATCTTTAAAAATTGCTCTACGTTTTAAACTGAATAACAATCAATCTGAACAACCTTTTCGACTGAATCTTTCCAAACCAAAGATTTTAAATACGCGCATAGAAGCGAAGCGTTTTTTTCATGTCAATCACAACAATAACACGAAAATAATTGCAGTACTGGCAGACTGTCAGGACAAAAAGACTGCCGTCTGCTGTGCCTGGATATTTTATCTGTCAGCTTATATCGGGAACTTTAGCAGCAAGCGGTGAGCAAGGCTCTAAATCTATTTCTGAATTACATATAAGAGCTCGTAGAATATTTTTTCTAAACAAAACTAACTTTGAAGATGCATTTTGCAACTGGCTCATATAACATGCGTCAAGTTGGTTACGTTTGTCTTACCCATTAAACCTAAGCCCTGCTTTCACCATTCCTACTCTGTTTTTTAACATATTGACCTGTAAACTATTTTAATTCCCGCATCTTAAACTTTTTCTGTGTTAAGACCAAAAAAAGTTATAATAAGAAATCACTATATACTTACACAATTTTTTTTGTGGAGTTGAATTAAAGTCCGTGTCCGTTAGCCAACAGGTCATGCAATTAGTTAACAGAGTGTGGTGGAATCAGGGCTAAAATTACTGACTAAATCTAACATTCTTAATTTTTCTGCAATTTTACTGATTTTTTTTTAAGTGGCTCTGACCGAGGATATCGTCTCTGGAATGATGCAAGGGCTAAGCATAGGTATTGCTTCTGTACTTGTTTGCTTGTTACCTTTCATTTCATATTCAATATCCACCAAAGTTCTATCTTTCGTTTCGGGAAGTATGAAATACAAAATTGACAAACAAATCATTGTAACACACGCATTCAATAGAAATATACCCCCGAGTCCGACACACTGATGCAAAGTCGGAGTTACTTTTAGGGTCGTCCCGAAAATGACTGCTTTCACCATGCCTGCTATAGACACCCCAACTCCTCTCAGATCGGACGGAAACACTTCACCGATAACGACAAACGATATCGGTATCACCCCAATATTGGTAACAAAACTAAACAATAATAATGTAAGTACCGACCACCAGTCTAGGTTCGCTTGGGGAAAAGAGGATTTACAAAACAAAACGGTGCTGTTAACAAACATCAACACAATCGAGATACATCCAAAATTGAACAGCAATGTGCGACGGTTGAAGTACCTCACTATTATCAGGGCTATACTTAACCCGGCCAAGGACATCACGTCGTTGCCAATTGTTACGTATGCTGCTGCAGACTTATCCCCTAACAATTCTAACATCATTTGGAATAGGTAAGCTGCGAACGTATGTCTTCCACTAGTTTCTATTAGTATCCCTATCAGAACTGATACGAAAAGGGCTACTAAATAATCTTTTTTTATATATCTTTTGACACGACTTTGAATTGTTTTCTTCGTTCTCTTATCTTTCAGCCTCTCTTCTTGCAATGAAATCAATTCTGTTAATTCCTCTTTGTTACTTGAATCACGTCCGTGAAGCCATAGAAATGACTTTTCGCAGTCTTCAAGTCTATTTGTCATCGCTAAGAAGGTGGGGCTTTCAGGCCAGAAAAACGTCATTGCAGCGGACATTAAATTTAGAACAGCCGCGAGCCTCGAGATTTGCCTCCAACTCCAGCACAGATGTAAGCAATGACATATCAATATGCCCATACAAATAGCGTTTTTCCTTGCAGTTAAGAAGTATCCTCTTCTTTTCGGATGCGCGTACTCGGCTATGAGAATTATGCCGATCATATTAATTCCGCGTGCAAATCCGTGAATAATTCTGCCCGAGATTAAGACTGTTGTGTTTTTGGCGAACATTATGGTGACCCAACTGATTACAGAGATGGTGTTAGCAAGTAAGAAGGTGACCCTTCGCCCGAAGTGCTCCGCGATGAGAGGTA
Source organism: Athrips mouffetella (assembly GCA_947532105.1). Taxonomy (NCBI): domain Eukaryota; kingdom Metazoa; phylum Arthropoda; class Insecta; order Lepidoptera; family Gelechiidae; genus Athrips; species Athrips mouffetella. Next base: position 10,042,756 of record OX383968.1, read on the forward strand.
AGATGATGAATGATGCTATCCCCGACAAACCCTGGCTTGCAGCTGTAATACAGGTTTTATATGTTTAAGTAATTAATACCTGGGCGACCGAGCTATGCTCTGTATGATATATAATACTCTATGGTATGATTAAAGTATCATCGGGTGAGCAAGCTATGCTACTCAACAACAGATGGCGCTGTAAGTTTTTTGAACGCTCTAAAACGCGCTCTTTATTAAAAAGCCGGTCAAGTGCGAGTCGGACTCGCGCGCCAAGGGTTCCGATATAATTTTTATATTTTTGGAAGCAATAAAGTCCATTTTTAGGACCGCAAAACTAAATTTGTTTGTAAAGGTTATTTGCAGATTTCTAAAAAACTGTGCAACTTAGAAAGATCGTTTTATTTTTGCCGTAATGTTTACATAAATTTCTGTCAATCCATTGTCAATCAGATTTTTCATAACTTGAAAACTAAGAGACGTAAAAAAATACAAACATATATTTTAGAATGTACAAGTAAAGCCCTTTCATATGATACCCCACTCGACCTAGTAGCGACAATTTGAAATTTGGCCACCCTATTTTAGCCCCCTTTACATTAATAATCATAATTTTTTCACAATTCTTTCATGTGCAATTAAGTTGGGCAACCATATTCTAAAACTGTTCCAAATTTCAAGTCGATAGAATTAGTGGTTGCTGAGATATAGATTTATGACAGACAGACAGACGGACAGACAGACAAAGCGACACCATAAGGGTTCCTTTTTTTTACCATTTTGGTATCGGAACCCTAAAAAACGGTTAAAACGAATTTTCCCAGACATGAGACCTAGCTAGATCGATTAGTTCGATTACCTAGCCCCCAAAAAACCCCTGTATACTAAATTTCATCGAAATTGTTAGAGCCGTTTTCGAGAAACCGATCACAAATATATATATATATAATTATATATATATTTAAATGTACAAATATTGCTCGTTTAATAGTATAGGATTCCATGAGTTTTAATTTTGTTTTCTATTAACGAAAGTGCCAAGTAGAATCCTATTGACCAAGCGATTAATTTGGTAATTATACATAATCAGACAAAGGACTAGTTAAATTGGACAAAGTAAATAATCATAATTACCTACGTAAACTTCAATATTTATATTTTTTTCTGTTCGTTGTCAATTATGAATAGTTAAATTAGGTAGGTACTGCATGTAGGGATCCTTATTTCGTTTCGTTCATTGCGTTTATTTTATATTAACCCCGGTCCCGTGTTCTCTACAGTACCTTTGTATAGCAGTAAGAAAGTCATATCCGTGAGATAGTTATGTCACAAGATTAGGTCGAAATAGGGCTACTACGGTATACCCTGCCTGTCGTAAGAGGCGACTATAAGGGACCCTTTGGAGTCGTGGCTATTCAGAGCGGGGGCTCGGAATAACCAAAGAACGACTCTAAGGACCTGTCCGCACAGCGAATTTTATTCGCGCGAATTATATCCCGCGCTTGACATAGAAAAAAAATCGCGACTTTTTTTCCCGCAGTGCGGATACTCCTATAGGATTCAATGTGTTACAGAATTGCGGGAAAAAATTCGCGCGAACAAAATTCGCTGTGCGGACAAGCCCTTAGGCGGACAGGCCCTTAGGCGGACGGTAGCGCACAGTTGCCGTGTGCTATCGTAGCACCGAGACACAGTGCTAGAATTTCCCTGAGGTGGATCTATGCTTTGGCAGCGTATGCTAGTCAGTAATACTCTGACATAACAGTGTCGTTTTCCCGGACGGCATGCTATTACGGATTTCCCCGTGTAAAAAGAAAAGGTTAACACTAAAGTAAAACCCAATAATTAAAGGATTAAGGGTAAAATTGTATTGATCCCCAAATGTACTCATTGCATCTTGTACCTATACATACCTACAATTTATGGCTTATAAATAAATAATAATAATAAAGACGAAATATCCAGCATGATACTAAATCTAAAGAATTAATTATCTAGTGGGAATAAAAAAATGCTTATTATCACCTATCCAAGAAGCTTCTTCTGTGGTCGCTCTGATGTCGGTAGTTTTCGGATCCAAGATCGCAGCGTTCAGCACGGCAGGGAATGCCAGGGCGATCCCTGCAGTTATGTTCAGGAACAGGTCCGTAAGCAGTATGAAAATCTCAAATAGGGAAAATAATAAAATAATAAATTTCTTCGGGAATGTTGCTTGTTCTTATGAGCAGAATATGTGAGCAAAACCAATGTCCAAAAGCTGGACCACCAGCGCTGTGTATGCTACAATAGCTTGAATCCAGCAGAGACCTGCTATCACTCGCTCAAGTTCAAAGTGTTTGTAAGTGTTACCACTAACGTGCGGCCGACTGGCGGGGTTTCTAAGTGACTTCTTTTATTTCCCACAAAAACTTTCCACGCCACTTTGTGAAGCATTTTTGACTTCTCTTAATCCATAAAACCCAAAAACGTACAAGTAAATTCTCAAGGATCTTCAAAACCATTAATGAAGTTTTGGGGAGAACGTATTTTAAATACAGTCATTAAGACGTGTATTCAGCCAGAAATCAGGGTACACGCATACAGTGCGCAGTGCCCACACGATAAGATATAATAATAGTACATTAAGATGCACGTGCGCTATTTTGGATATTACGGCCGAGGCTCAGAAATTGCAGCTTGAGCCGCAGGCGAGGGTGTAATCATCATAGCGCACAAGCTTCTTACGACGTTTTTCAACACATTTGCGAATAAAAACGATTCAACTTCACTTACCTTTTTAGGGTTCCGATACCAAAATGGTAATAAAAGGAACCCTTATGGTGCTACTTTGTCTGTCTGTCTGTCCGTCTGTCTGTCACGCCTCTATATCTCGGCAACCACTCATGTTATCGACTTGAAATTTGGAATAGTTTTAGAATATAGTTGCCCAACTTAATTGCACATGAATAAATTTTGAAAAAATTATGATATTAATGTAAAGGGGGCCAAAATAGGGGGGGCCAAATTCCAAATTGTAAATTTCAAATTGTATATTTCAAATTTCAAATTGTATATTGTATAATTTCTAGGTCGAGTGGGATATCATATGAAAGGGCTTTACTTGCACATTCTAAAATATATTTTTATATTTTTTTGCGTCTCTTAGTTTTCAAGTTATGATGAAAAATGACAAAAAAATACCCTTCTCCCCCCCTTATCTCCGAAGTTTGTGAAAGGAAAAATCTGAATTAATTACAGTTTATGTTAACATTACAGCAAATATAAAACGATCTTTCTAAGTTGCACAGTTTTTTAGAAATATGCAAATAACCTTTACAAACAAATTTAGTTTTGCGGTCCTAAAAATTGACTTTTTTGCTTCCAAAAATACAAAAAGTATATCGGAACCCTCGGCGCGCGATTTCTACGTCGTCATCCGATACACCGGACTTTTTTGTTCAAGTATTTTCGACGTTCTACACTTATCACTGTTTTTTTTTATTTGTAGGTCATTTATTTTTTAATTACATTAAACAGATTTCACAACAAGAAATATGTGTTAAAATGGCGCGCGTATTACTTTTGTCGAAGACACAGATTATACCTACATGCGCCAAACAGACTACTACTACTACTTTTCAAATTATTTTAAAATTGAATATTTTGTTACTTTAAAGACAAATTTGTAGTTACTTAGTTGATTAAAATCAATATTTTCGTTTAATTAACGTTTATTTATCATATTATCGAACACAGTTTCTTAATCCAATTATAATGAATGTTATAGATATAGAAACTCCTTGCACCTTGCCGTTATAAATAAAACCGGTCAAGTGCGAGTCGGACTCGCGCGCCGAGGGTTCCGATATACCTATAGTATTTTTGGAAGCAATAAAGTCCATTTTCAGGACCGCAAAACTAAATTTGTTTGTAAAGGTTTTTTGCAGATTTCTGAAAAACTGTGCAACTTAGAAAGATCGTTTTATTTTTGCTGTAAAGTTTACATAAACCTCTGTCAACTGTAATTAATTCAGATTTTCCCTTACTCAAACTTCGGAGATAAGGGGGGGGGGGAATGGTATTTTTTTTGACATTTTTCATCATAACTTGAAAACTAAGAAACTTAAAAAAATACAAAAATATATTTTAAAATGTACAAGTAAAGCCCTTTCATATGATACCCCACTCGACCTAGTAGCGACAATTTGAAATTTGCCCCCCCCTATTTTGGCCCCCTTTACATTAATAATCATACTTTTTTCAAAAAATTTTCATGTGCAATTAAGTTGGGCAACTATATTCTAAAACTATTCCAAATTTCAGCTCGATAGCGTAAGTGGTTGCTGAGATATAGAGGTGTGACAGACAGACGGACAGACAGACAGACAGACAGACAGAGCGGCACCATAAGGGTTCCTTTTTTTTACCATTTTGGTATCGGAACCCTAAAAACAAAACAAAAATAAAACAGTTACCTGCCAAACAGCTTACTCAGCAAGGAGGTCTTTGTTCTGAGGCCCTTGAATTATTTAATATTGAATATTTTGTTACTTTAAAGTTAGTTGATTAATATGAGTATTTCCATGTAATTAGGTAACATTATTTATCATATTATCGAACACAGTTTACTTATTCATGAAAATATTATGAATGTTATAGATATAGAAACTCCTTGCATCTTGCCGATTAAGAAAAAGACAAAAATTACAACACTAGTGAAGTTATAATAATGAAAAAAGCACGCGTGTTTAAAGCTGAATTATGGACCTTAATACAGTGCAAATAGAGCTGTTTTATGAGCAAATGTGTTGAAAAATAAATTATACTTACTTGTCTCCAAAAATATAAGTTGCATAATTCACATAGAGACATGGCTATAACACTTATCTGGCTTTTGAATTGCTTAACTATTTAAAACGACAGTATTGAACATCTTGTCTTATTGATTACACATTTGCAGGTGTTTTATTTTGTGACGTAAAATTCGTATTATTTATTTATTAGGTACCTTTTTCGAGACAATTACCTACCATTTAATTATATCAGTTGGTGTTATTAAAAACCTGCCAAGTAGACTTGCGCACCGGGGGGTTCCTTTTGTACCCCTATGCAATATATTTTTATATTATTTTAGGTTTCTATAGTTGTAAAACAAAAGTTGTTCATTTACATGGGTAAAACTACACCTCGAGAGGTTATTGCGTATTTAGAATTACGCGTTGTATGTATACAATGTGTTAGTGGAATAAATGGAACCCTCATACAGCTCAATAGACTTTTATTATTAAAATACATTCCCGTAAAAAAATCCTAAACATATACTATGTATATATTTTTGATATTGTTATTTTAAAGTTTCATCGTTCATCGTTCGCTATATAAGGGCCTAATGAAATAGTGAACATAATTTTAGTACCTATGTTATTCAGACCATGAAACTGAACAACTTTCCCCAAGGAACATAGGTCGAAATACGAAAAACCAAATTTGACCTCCCATACAAAATGCGCTATCAGCTGATGCAATTTCTATGGGAGGTCAAAAATTGATTTTCGTATTTCGACCTATGTTCCTTGGGGAAAGTTGTTCAGTTTCATGGTTTGAGTAACATACTAAAATTATGTTCACTATTTCATTAGGACCTTATATGTATACAACGTGATTTTGTAATGCCTGACTATACTTGAATATGGTACTGAGTACATGAAACTGAACAACTTTCGCCAAGAAACGTAGGTTGGAAAATGTAAAAAAATATTGGCTTCCCCATACAAACCTTGCGCCGTCAATACTGGAATTCGTAGGTATGGGACGACCAAAAAAAATCTTATCTTTCAACCTACGTTTCATGGGGAAAGTTGTTCAGTTTCATGTACTTAGTACTATATTCAAGTATACTCAGGCATTACAAAATCACGTTGTATAACACAACAAAAGAGTTCACAAGAAAAAAGCGCGGGAAACGTAGCCTTTGGCTTACGGGATTTTTCTTTTGCTTTTTGTTTAATTATTATTTTGTGGATAAGGATAGGTTTTTCTTGTATATATATTAGTGTCAAGTTTGTTTCCTATGTAATTCATATTATATCTTCTTTTTCTTTGATTGTGTAGTGTAAATATCTTAATATATAGTAGGGGTAAGTTTTTTCTTTATTGTACGAGATATGGAGCCTCCGGGTGACCCCGGAGGGACGGATCCGGGGGGTTCTGGCTTGAAAGAACCTGCCCCTTTGGTTGGATATACTGTCACTATCGCGGGTGACTCCAGTATGGACACGGACGGCTCAGTTAAGGAAACTTGTTCAGTAAGTCGAAAACGCCAGGCTGCGCGCGTCGTTTGTAGACAATGTAACAAAAAGCGAAGTAGGACACGGAAAGGTAAGGATTTAACTTCCAATGACTGCCATTGTCTAGAAAATCTGTATCAATCAAATCCCCAATCGGACTGTACTGCTCATCCCACGCCGACTTCTGTTTCTAAAATGATTGAAAAGTTACAATGTAATATTGAAGTTCCACCTAAGACGCCTGTGGGCTCTGAAATAACTCCACCTGTTCAACCATTGTCTCAACAGTCCCCTGCTAGAATTATTTATCAAGCTGCTGATGCAGCCCCCTACTTGGTACATGTACAAAAAAAACAGGAATCGCCTACTGACAATGTTATTTTACATCCAGTTTCTTTTGGCCGATTTCTAAAGAAAAACAATTTTAAAAACATCATTGATGGAAGCCTTAAACGAATTGGAAGAAATAGGGTTGCTTTGTCGTTCTCTCACTTCGATGATGCAAACAATTTCATTGACAATCCTTTACTGGATACCCATAATTACAAAGCTTTTGTACCTTCCTTCACTGTTACCCGGATGGGAATTGTTAGAGGCATACCAGTTGAGTGGTCTGAGGAGGAAATTAAGGAAAATGTTAGTGTTCCTATTAGATGCGGACCTATCCTCAAAGTAAGACGTTTAAAAAGAAAAATTATCTCTGAAAATGTACCAGAACTAAGAGCTACTGAGAGTGTTGTTTTGACGTTTGATGGACAACTTCTACCTAAACGCATATTTGTTTGTTACACTGCTTTACCAGTGGATTTGTACATTTTTCCCACCGTACAATGTTACAGATGTTGTCGATTTGGACATGTGAGGGCAAACTGCAGAGCCAAGTCTCCTCGTTGTTTTAAGTGTGGACAAGATCATGAGGGAAATTCTTGTGAGGTGAATGAAGATGATATCCATTGCTGTCTATGTAAAGGATCTCATATTGCTACTAGTAAAAAATGTCTAGAGTTTGAGAGACAGAGATCTATTAAAGAAACAATGGCCAAATGTAGTCTTTCTTACGCAGAGGCGTCCAAACAGCATGCACCTATCTCCAGAATTTCCTATGCAGAGGCTTTAATTTCATCGCCAAGTAGCTCAGCTTCAGTTTCTTCCCCGCTACATAGTGATTCACCTGGAAAGCATAAGTCTAGTATTTCTTATAAAAAAACTGTGGTCACAAAACCTCACATTCCCCGACCAGCTTCCTCAAAAGGATATGATGTGGATGCTCATAATGCTCTCACTAAAGACTATAGTAATATCCCTTCCTCAAACGGTTGTGCCTTGATTTCTGAACCTTCCGAGGTTTCAACTTTAGAACTCATAATGGCTTTACTAAAAGCTTTATTAAACAAAGATTTAAAAAGTTCTACACCGTCCAACGCCGCCCCAAAAATAAATGTGTATGAAATATTAAAGTTTTTCAATAATGGAAGTTTCAAAAATTCTTCAGTGGAATTGTAAGAGTGCAGCTCCTAAAAAATCTGACTTAATATATTTAATAAATAAATATAATCCTTTTCTTTTTGCGTTACAAGAAACTTGGCTTAAACCAGAGTCTTCTTTTAAGATTCCTGGTTTTACAATAATTAGAGAGGACCGCCATGATGGCTATGGCGGTGTTGCCTTATTAATTAAACATCCTATTCCTTATTCTTATTTCCCCATTCCCACACACAGTAATGAATTTTCTATTATTGCTATTATTGTTAAAAATATTTGTTTTATTTCCTTATACATTCCTCATCCTTCAACTTTAATTATGTCAGAAATTGAAGCAATAATTTCTTCTCTTCCCAGGCCTTTTGTCATCCTAGGTGACTTTAATGCTCAACATCCTGCTTGGGGAAGTTCGTCGTCGAATCCTACAGGTATTGCTGTTTTGGAACTCCTTGAATCGCACAACATCTGTATCATTAATAATGGTCTACCTTCCAGGCGGACAGGTCCTTCTGAAGGAGTCAGTGCTCCTGATTTAACTATTTGTACACCAGGCTTAGCTTCCTCTCTGTCATGGAGTGCTCTTAAATTAAGTCATGGTAGTGATCATTTCCCAATATTGATAGAGTTCCCAATTAACTTTGGCCCTTTTTCAAAGAGGCCTCCAAGGCTTAAGTATAACATAGATGTTAATTCTGATTGGGATTCTTTTTCTCGATGTTTGGATCTTAGAATTTCATCCCTTCCTCATATTTATCAGGGTGGGGAACCAGCATGTGCGGAGGCCCTGGCAAAAGCTTTTATTGAATGTGCTGATATGTTTTTTCCAATAAAACATAGATACGAAAATTTTATACCTTCACCTCCCTGGTGGGACAGTGAGTGTTCTGAGACTGTTGTAAGAAGAAGAGAGTTGGAGCTAGCTTACAATGAATGTGGATCCGATGAAAACTTTATTCGTCTTACTGAGATTATTGCCAGCACTAGTCAATTGTTTAAAAAAAAAAAATTTGAAAGTTGGAGGGCTTTCTGTCTCTCCTTATCACCTGATGTTTGCCCATCCGAAGTATGGCGTAACATAAGAAGATTCCGTTCTGCTTTTCGCGAATGTGCTTCACCATGCTTTTCTCCTACATTTGCCAACAAATTTTTAGACAAGCTAGCCCCACCTGATGTTTCGGAAAACCTTAACTTTTCTATCCCTTATCCAATAAGTAACTCAACTTCCAGTCTTGATGAACCATTTTCGCTTGTTGAACTTAAAGGTGTTTTAGATTATGTTAAGGATTCTGCACCTGGCTTAGATGGAATACCTTATTCATTTATTTCTCACCTTAGTAATAATTCTCTTTCCTACTTTCTAGAACTTATTAATAGCATTATTAATTCTGGTGTTGTTCCGCCTTCATGGAGAGTGCAGGAAGTGCTGCCAATCTTGAAGCCCAATAAAGATCCATCAGATTTCTTGTCGTATAGACCTGTTGCATTGTCATCCGTTTTAATGAAAATTACAGAACATCTTGTAAAAAACAGGCTAGAGTGGTTCGTTGAATCTAAGGGACTGTTAAGTAAAAGCCAATTCGGATTTAGACGGGGTAGAAGTACCATGGATAGTATTGGTATATTTGTTACTGACATTCGATTGGCTTTTTCATGTAATAACTCTGTAGTAGCTGCATTCTTAGATATAAGTGCGGCATATGATAGTGTTGTATTGAATATCCTTTACAAAAAACTACAGAGATTGAGTGTTCCATTTAAGCTCACAAATTTTATCATCAATTCCTTATCTCAAAGGCAAATTAAAGTAGTCTTGAATGACTTGAGTGAAGCGTCTAGGTTGATTTGGAGAGGGCTACCTCAGGGTTCGGTGTTGAGCCCACTACTATATAATATTTATACGTACGACTTGGAGGCATCATTGAGTGGCAGTGTAAGTGTTTTACAATACGCAGATGATTTACTTATATATTCTTCAGACCGCTCCGTTGAGAAAGCAAGCTCATCACTTACTACAGCTCTTGAACGCCTGAAGGTATGGCTTGATTTGAACGGTCTTGACTTGTCGCCTTCTAACAGCTCGGTGGTTTTATTTAGTAGGATGAGGCTTCCTCCTCCAGTTTTAGTCCTGTATAATCATTGCGAAATACCAGTTTCTGGTCACACAAAATTTTTGGGAGTGGTCCTTGATGCCAAACTTACTGGTATTCCACATTGTGAATACATCTCTGCAAAGTGTGAACGTCTACTTAATATGCTTAGATGTCTTACTGGGGTTTGGTGGGGCGCTCATCCATTTTCTCTGAAATTAATATATAACGCCTTAATCCGTAGTGTCTTGGATTATGGCACTTTTCTTTTAGAGCCAGGTAGTGTAACTGCTTTTAAAAAATTGGATGCCATACAAGCAAAAGCTTTGAGGTTAGTTGTTGGTGCAATGAGGTCCAGTCCGATTAATGCTTTACAGGTAGAATGTTGCGATCCACCTTTGCATTTACGCCGCCAGTACCTATCTGATAAATTTCTATTCAATGTATTAAAATTTTCTAATCATCCTCTCCGCTCAAAACTTGCATTACTAATCGACTACATTTCATCATCAAACTATTGGTCTCATAAAAATTCTCCTTGCCTTGTTAAAAGTTACCAAAAATTTCTTGCCATTCAAGCTCCGATCCATAACTCACTTTCTTTTCCTATATTCAGTGCCTCATTTGAATCTTTAACTTTTGTGCCGGACGTCCACCTAAATGTTGGAATCAGTAAAGGTGATGATAATGCAAGGTTTATATTTAACTGTGAGAGACAGAGATTTCAGAGATTTCCATTGTGTTTATACTGATGCCTCTAAACATTCCTCTTCGGGTCACGTAGGTGTTGGAGTATACCACTCTCAATATAATATTGTTCAGAAAATTAAGTTCCCTCCAGAAACATCCACTTTTACTGGTGAATGTTTCGGAATTTTTAAGGCAGTAGAGTATGTTCTTCTAATGAAGTTGCAGAGAACGATAATAATAACAGATTCTTTAAGTGCCTTGCAAGCATTACTAAGGTATCCTTTCGGAAAAAATAAAACATACCCTATTATTATAGATATTCGGGAATTACTTTTAAGGTGCATACTTCAAAACTTCACGGTAGCTTTGGCCTGGGTTCCTGGGCATAGTGGAATTCCGGGCAATGAAAGGGCCGATCAGGCTGCCAATGATGCTGTGACATGTGGAGACACTGTACCTTACAAGAATTTCTCTCATGATATTTCTTCTCTTCCAACCACTTTCCTTCGTGAAACCTGGAGTGAAGCGTGGGCCCTCAGTAGCCAAGAAAAAGGAAAATATTACAGGTCAATTCAGGAGGACATAACTTGTAGACCATGGTTTTTCAGATGGTGTTTTAGTAAGAAGGCCACAAGCATTTTGATCAGAATGAGGTTGGGCCATGTTTGCACTCCAGCTCACCTGGCTCGGCTTGGAATAGTCACTAGTGCTGCCTGTGATTGTGGTTTTGAGCATGGTGATATAAATCATATTTTCCTTTCCTGTCCTCTCCGTAATAACTATGTCCTGTATGAAAGCCTGCTTTCTTTTAAACTTCCCTTTCCAACGTCCGTTTCCATTCTGCTGTCATCTAATGATTATCGTGTCTATAGCTCTTTGTATATATTTATTGTAGATAACAACGTAAAAATATAATTTTTGTAGATATAGTTTAATCCTACCTATTCTTTCCTTTCCCATTCTATTCGTTCCAAATTCACTTTTGTATATTCGTTTCCCTACCTTGTTTATGGCAAATACGCTAGTCGCGTGGGCCCAAAAAAAAAGGAAAAAAAAAAAAAAAGAGTTCACAAAAGAGCCAGACATTTTTTCAGTCAAGAAAGGATTAATCTTCAATTACACGAGGCACACGTTTGTAAATACAATTCAAACTTAGTCTATCGTCTTACATACACAAAGTCACAAATATTAGCTTAGGTAAAGAATAGAAAGACCATTAAAGAAACAATGTCACTAAAAGTTGATTCTTAAGCACCTTCAAATATGTGAATACCAAAATCTGTCTTTTTAGGAAACGTTTACAAACCAAGTTTATGCCGGTTACAACAAAACCCAATAATTTTTATTTATGTATGTTCGTACTCTGAAATATTCTGAATAAGTCCAAATTTAAGTATTTTTTTACAAATAATCATCCTGAATAGCTAATACCAGCACCGTTTTTCGGGCACTCGCAGTACAAGTGCTTCTAATTGGAAAACACTGACCTAGGATATCGTATCTTGAACGATGGATCGGCCAAGCATAGGTCTTGCCTCTGTATTAGTTTTCTTGCAACCTTTCATTTCATATTCAATATCCACCAACGCTCTGTCTTTCGTTTCGGGAAGTATGAAAAACAAAATTGGCAAACAAATTATTGTAATACATGCATTCAATACAAATACACCTCCAAGATCGAAGTGCTGAAGTAAACTAGGAATTACTTTTATAGTCGTCCCATAAATGACGGCTTTCACCATGCCTGCTATAGACACCCCAACTCCTCTCAGATCAGACGAAAACACTTCACCGATAACGACATACGCTATCGGTATCACCCCGATATTGGTAACAAAACTAAACAATAATATTGTAAATACCGACCACCAGTCCAGGTTTGCTTGGGGATACGAGGATTTACAAAACAAAATGGCGCCGATAACAAACATTAACACAATGGAGATACACCCAAAATTTAATAGCAATGTGCGACGGTTGAAGTACCTCACTATGATCATAGCTATACACAACCCGACTAAAGATAGCACGTCATTGCCAATAGCTACATACGTTGCTGCAGATTTATTCCCTAACAATTCTAACATCATTTGCATTAGATACGCTGCGAACGTATGTCTACCACTAGTTTCAATTAATATTCCTATCAGAACTGATGCGAAAAAGGCTACTAAATAGTCTTTTTTGATATATCTTTTGATACGAGTTTGAATTGTTTTCTTCGGTCTCCTTTCTTTTAATATTTCTCTTTGCAATGCGATCAAATCTGTCAATTCATCTTTGTTACTTGAATCGCGTCCATGTAGCCATAAAAATGCCTTTTCACTGTCTTCAAGTCGATGTCTCATCGCTAAGAATGTTGGGCTTTCAGGCCAGAATAAAGCCATTACAAATGAAATTAAATTCAAAATAACGCCGAAGACTGAGATTTGCCTCCAATCCCAGAACAGATGTAAAATATGACATGCTAATATGCCTGCACATATAGCGACTTTCCTTGCGGCTAAGAAGTATCCTCTTCGCTTTGGGTGCGTGTACTCGGCTATGGTTATTATGCCAATAATAACGATTCCGAGCGAAAATCCTTGAATGATTCGGCCGGAGATTAAGGCAGTTGTGTTTTTGGCAAATATTATGGTGACCCAACCGATTATAAAAAAGGTGCTGGCAAGTAAGAAGGTGATCTTTCGCCCGAAGTGTTCCGTAACGAGAGGCAAGATGACGCATGATGGTATCCCTGATAGACCCTGGATTGCAGCTGTAACATAAAAGTTTTAGTAAAATTATTCTAATCTATCATTATATCTCAGTTAAGAGACAGGAGACATGACTTTTAGATTTATCTTACTCACTAACGGACCGAGCTAGTGAATTTAAAATTTCGCTCTATTAGAGCCCCCTTCACAATAATAATATTTTCTTAAATTATTTCGTTTGAAATTAAATTGGGCAATCATATTATAAAACTATTCCAAACAAGTCGATAGCATGAGTGGCTTCTGAGATATGCAGGTGTGACGTGTGACTGACAGAGAAAGTCGCACCATAAGAATTCCGTTTTTACGAGGTTTTTAGTATGTAGGTTCGGAAGTTTTTTTTTGTGTAAGTTTGTAGAATTACTAGGCTTTATGAGTAAATAAAAAGCATTGTATGCATATTCTTCTTTGTTGTGTTAACTACTCTTACCGGCCAGTTAAAAGTATGGCTCATCTGCATAGATTTATATAGTCAAGATAGGGTCTTGGGAACAAGCGCTTCAAAATTTCCCCATACAAGAAAAAATAGCGCCATCTGTGAAAAATCGCGTGAACTACGTTGTGTAGTACTTCCGTCGTTGCTAAATACACGGAACGAAAATAATATGGCGGGAAAAAACAAAACAAACTTTTTACTGTTCATATGTGATTTAGGCCTGGTTTTTCAGTTTCATTACTTGGATTATAGTCAAAAACAATAATAAGAAATGACAATAATAATAATAAAAGTATGTTGTTTCTTCAACTAAGAACATTCCATTTTGTTGGTAAGTTTATTTGCATCCAATGTTGCCAATATGACTGACAACGACTGACATTTGTTGGTCCTAAACGTCAGATTTCGGACCAACGAATTGGGGACATTGTAACGTGCCGATGGGCTAGTACTTATATATATAAGTAAATGCTCATCTGTTACTTGAGAAACGCTTCCACATTGAAAAGAAGAACCATAAGGAACCATAATATACTCTCAAGTTGAGGGTTGTCTCGTTGAGATCGCACTCAAGATGTATAGGTAATGTTACGAGCTAGCGGTTCGGGATTGGAGTGAAACGCCAATGTAGGATTTTTCCGTTTATTTAGGAGTTATTTACAATCCGAGCATCTTTTACACACTCGAGCACTCTTCCTCCGGGACCTCCTCTGCGCGACTCTTCCCTCCGAGTTCCTCTTGCCTCCGGGACCTCTTCTATGCGCGACTTCCCTCCAAGCACTCTTCCCTCCGCGACCTCTTCTATGCGAGACTTCCCTCCGAGCACTCTTCCTTCCAGGACCTCTTCCTCCAGCACCTCTTCCACAGAGTTTTCCCTCTGTACCCTCTTGAGTTACCTCTGAGGTATCCTCTTCCTTAGGACTTTTTCTTCTTTTCCTTGTTCTTCACTTCATATCGCTTTCCACTGAACTACGGCGTAGCCGCTCGGTGGCCCGGCTTATAATATACCCGTGTGCTACTCGTTCCCGAACATTCTAGACTCATTTTTGAATGTAGGTTTTTGTTAGATGTTTATAATAATTTGCTCTCTTTCTTCAGCTATCCCTTTCTTTTCTTTCTAGAATGTTCTAATCAAATTATAAATGATAAAACATTGATGTGCAGGTGGGGTTCGAACCGGCGACCATGGGCTTGTTAGTCCAACGCTCTATCCCCTGGATCACGCGGCTCTTAGCTGACTTGTCGAAATTTTGATACAGTTCTTTCGCATGACAGCTGGCAGCACGACGTCACGTTCGTGACAGTATGGCAGCTGACATCACGACGGTACGTTCGTAACAATAATTTGTGTGTGTCTTGAAAGCAACCTAATACTTATTTATCAATACCACCTATAAGAGTTCATCAAAGTTTCTTTCTTGGCATACCAACATTTACTAAGACCTTAAATATTTTCTTTGAGAACAGTGTGTAAGATCTTCTGGTTGGTGTGCTGGTATCTACGTGTTGTAGAGTGTCACTGTATCCTGACCTGTCCACAGAATATACATATAATAGTAAACAGGTTTAACCTGTCTCATGTAAAAGGTAAGGGTCTTTTGCATCGTAACAATCAAAGATATTTGAACTTCGCGCAACTCTTTATGTCTACTCTCAATATTAAAACATTTTCATGTAAAATGTTGCCAAGACGAGACCATATAGCTCGCATTTTCAAAAAGTTCAAGTTCTCATGTAGAGCCAAGCTTCTAACTCTACACGCCTCCTTAAATGTACAAGCCTTTAATTTACAAAATATGTGGCTAGGCCGTTTTGTTAGTACAAGAACTATTGTATAACAGAAAAGCAATGAACAGTGAATAAAATTTTCACCTTACGCCTACGAGACGGTAGCGAAACGGCCAAGCCACATATTTTGACTAAGGGCTCCCGCACACGACCGAGAATCGGTGACCGATTTTTTGTTGGCATCCCGCTCTGACGTGTTATCACCTGAATCTTCCGTCCTTGTCCTGGGCGATAATCGGCCACCGATTCTCGGTCGTGTGCGGGAGCCCTAAGGTGTAGATTATGCGAATTTAGGGCTTGTAGATTTAAGGCGTGTAGAGTTAGAAGCTTGGCTCTACATGAGATCTGATATTTTTTTGGAAATGCGAGCTATATGGTCTCGTCTTGGCAACATTTTACATGAAAATGTTTTTGGTGGAATTTCACTTCTTTTTGTGAGTTGTATAATTATATTGTTTTTATACAAAGTGTAACAGAAAGGGTATATCAACCCTGAACGATGTGAATCTGCCCATGAAACTGATCTGAACAACTTTCCCTAAGCAACATAGGTCGAAATACGATAAATTTTTTTTGACCTTCCATAGAAATTGAATCAGCTGATTGCACATTTTGTATGGGAGGTAAATTTTTTTTTTTTCGTATTTCGACCTATGTTCCTAAGGGAAAGTTGTTCAGTTTCAGGGGCAGAATCACATCCTTCAGGGTTGATATATCCTTTCTGTTACACCTTGTATATGTATATTAACAAGGAGTATTTATTATAAAATTTGCGAAAGTCCCATGGGGCTGGGGGGTAAAAGTTCCAAGTTTTAAGATTTTTTTGTTTTTTGTGTATTATTACTAGCTTACATACCAAATTTCAGCTTTCTACGACTTTTTTTTTAGTTTATTTTCCAATACAAAAATTACACTGGTTCTTAACTTTTAACCTTCTATGTTAAATCCTACAATGGGTTTATTTATAGTAGGTAAACGTATCGTTAGTACAGCAAAAGTACATTTCTTGAGTCGGTAAGTTCTTAAGTTAGGTAGGTTCATTATTATATTGCTTAATGAAGTGATTTTTAATACGTTTTTATATTGTTTTTGGTTTTTACAAATCAAAATTTTATCTATCAGATCCTTTGGTAAGTTATTAATTATAATATTAGATAGTATAGGGCGTAATCTTTAGTTCTTTGGCCGTACACATTTTTATATTTAAGTAGGTAAGTATGTTAGTATGCTTAGGTTTGGGTCTGTTCTGCTTCTGTTAATTATGGTTAGTATTTTAAGGAATTCCTCACATATTATTTGTAGTTTTATTTTATCATATATACTAAGTACTTTGCAAAAGCCAAACAGTTTACTGTAATCGCTACTGTATTTAACTTTAATTTTATCTGGTACAATTGCCTTCAATAAAGAAATTTGCAAATTGTAAATATCAGATAGGTATGTTTTAGTAGCGTCTCAAGACGAAAACAGTGTGTGTTGCCAGTGATGACATATGGCACCGAGACGTGGCCGCTCACGCTCATGGGCCTTATCAGGGGGGTGATCGTGGTAATTTCAACGACATTTCCAAAACAAAAACGTTTGCCTCAAAAGTCATGTTAAGTCTTAACTAAGTGTTTTAGGCAAACGTTTTTGTTTTGGTAATATCGTTGAAATTACCACGATCACCCCCCAGGAAGCTCAAAGTCACCGAAAGGGCTATGCTCGAAGTCTCTCTGCGCGATCGAATTAGAAATGAGGAGATCCGCAGAAGAACTACATACATAACATCACGCCTTGTTCCCGTTGGGGTAGAAGAACTAAAGTAACTAAAGTGCTGACATAGCCCTGAGAATCGCTAAACTAAAGTGGCAGTGGGCAGGGCACATCGCAAGAAGAACCGATGGCTGATGGGGCGTAAAGGTTCTAGTGGCGACCACGTACCGGAAGACGAAGGGTTGGCAGGCCCCCCACAAGGTGGACCGACGATCTGGTCAAGGTCGCGGGAAGCCGCTGGATGCGACCAGCGCAGGACCGGTCTTCCCAACTCACCCATACGCAGCAGATATTCGTCAGCAGTGGAGTTAACTCTCATTACATTGCAATTTAATAGCATTACGATCACATTCGATATTATGAAATATAACAAATCAAATGTATTCTTTATCTAGTGGAAATAACAAAAAGCTTATTACCAATCCAAGAAGCTTCTTCTGACGTGGCTCTGATGTCGGTAGTGTTCGGATCTAATATAGCAGCGTTCAGCACGGCAGGGAATGCCATGGTCATCCCTAAAGCTGTGTTCAGGAACAGGTCCGTGAACAAAATGAAGATCTGAAAATAATAAACAATAAACAACCATCACATCCAAAGATGAGAAACAGGAGGTCTTGAGCCTAGGCGTCAAACTTCGTGGATAACGTGTTACAAAAAAAAACCGGTCAAGTGCGAGTTGGATTCATATTCATAAAATTGCTATTTTACGGGAGTCCGTCCGCGGGGACTTCAGGTTATCACTAATTAAAGACTTTAATACATTTTCCCACAAGAATTTAATGATAAAAAATACCTCTTGCGATAATTTTAATCCGTTCAGCCTAAGACTGCCAAATTAGTGCCCAAAGAAATTAAAAGTTTCACAGATTTCCACTTCGATGGTAATTTTACTCCTGGTTGTCAAGAACAGTCAGCGGCGAATCTTGCAATCTGCGAGATTATTGTCTTTAACTGAAAGAAACACGGAATACTGTTTTATATTCCGTGGTAAGAAACATGTGTCTTCATCTACGAATTCCCGGCATTCTTCAAAAAAGGTAACGACATTGCCACTTTACATCGGAATGAAGATTCACGCAGATACCAGGTCCAAAGAAACCGTGAGGCAGCTACATCAATTGGGGCTTAGTGTAAGCTATGACCATTTATATAGTCACTATGACAGAGTTCTTCAGATTGAGAGCTTGCAACTGCCAACTGTGCTGATTTTCGTGAGAAAGGAGCAATGGTTCCACCTCAGTTGAATAAAAGACTATTCACTGTGGGTGCACTTGATAACTTGGACCATAATCCCTCAAGTATGACCACTGTGGGCTCATTTCACGGCACTGGCATAAGTCTGTTTCAGTTTCCCACACTAACTCAGTTAGGGGTAAAGCAAAGAGAGATGAGTTTTCTTTGGCTGTTAACAAAAATCGTGATTTGCCAGAAATCTTCACCACTGTCCCAGCCATGGCTATAAGGACTACCGATCTCCCTGTTCCAAGGCATTCAAAATATTCAAATACTTCAAAACCAAAGGTGGGGCGTCTAGAAGTTGCAAAGTTAGAAGAAAGCAATTGGCTCCAGTATGCTTGCAAATTTCTCGAGAAAGGTGTGCTTGAAATAGCCGATACTGTTTCCTGGTCAGCTTTCCACGCCTCCAAGGATGTATCAGAAGATCGTTTAAGCAGCCTAAGTCAGAAGTTGCCACTTTTCTATGAGAAGGCAGCTACGGCTTCCATAATTAATTAATCGTTGATGCGCCATTATATTCCCTAGCCAAGTTTATACAGTGGAAGTGGGCCTTATACCCATGGAGAGGATAAATTCATAATAATGATAGGTGGCTTGCATATTGATATGGCGATGTGGAAAACGTTTGGTGACTACTTGGGGTTCAGAATGGACTTGTGCATTGACTGAAGCAGGTATTGCTTTATCAGGTAAAGCCGAATCTTTTCTTACGGCCTCCCAAGTGACTAGAACAGGAAATCTCACCAAGTGACCGTATTACGAGTAGCTTTGAAAAAACTGAAGGAGGATGCTTTCTTACTCACTGAAATACCACACGATGCTAAAAGCAAAGTTTTATGGAGAAAATCAACGGTACAAAAGAGTCAGATATTTCAGTACTGGGACACCATTCTTAACATAGAGCTGTTGGGCATCACATTACTCCTCCCAAACGTCAAATATACTTTGAATGAGCTCAACAGCTGCATCTGTTGTTGAACGAGTAAAACTGAACTGTTTGAGATGCACCAAATTGTTACTATAAAAGTGGCTCTGAATCTATTTATTAAGAAGCCGAGATATGGATAAAAGAACAAAATTTAAAAATGGCCGATACGAGTATAAAAACCGAGATGGCTGAGTTTTGAGGGGGCTCCTATCAAATAATTAATGCACCTAACTAATACCTGAAAGAAAATTGTAGCTATAATAGTTGTATATCTTGACCCTAATTATATACATTTGGATACCAAATTTGTGGTTTTATGTGATTTAAAAGCCTAAAAAAATGGATAAAAGAACAATATTTTTTAAATGGCCGCTATAAAATCCAAGATAGCGGATTTTTCTTCTGGCTCCTATCAAATAATTAAAGCTCTGTACCGAACTAATACCTGGAAAAAATCAGTTGGGGTGTATGAGGGTTTTTCTCTTCATTATATATATATATAGGGTAACTTTTAATTAGTTCTTGATAACAAAAGCTATGCATGTACTCATGATACTGAACAACTTTTCCCAAGGAACATAGGTCGAAATACGAAAAATCAAATTTGACCTCCCATACAAAATGCGCTATCAGCTGATGCAGTTTCAGTATCATGAGTACAATCATACCTTTTTCTATCAAGAACTAATTAAAAGTCACCCTAACATAGGTCGAAATACGAAAATCAAGTTTTGACCTCCCATAGAAACTGCATCAGCTGATAGCGCATTTTGTATAGGAGGTCTTATTTGGTTTTTCGTATTCCGACCTATGTTCCTTGGGAAAAGTTGTTCAGTATCATGAGTACATGCATACCTTTTGCTATCAAGAACTAATTAAAAGTCACCCTATATATCAATGACCTCTGCAATATGCAAGTCAAAAACGCTAACATCTTTGCGTACGCCGATGATACGGCAATTGTCTTCGCTGGTAAGTAATGGGAAGCCGTTAAGCAAAGCGCTGAAATGGGGCTATCTTAAATTTCGAAGTGGCATCAACCTTCCGACCCTTAACATATAAAAAAAACAAACTACATTTCTTTCAGCATTTATAATAATCATCAGCCAAATCAGGATTTCAAAATAAAAATTCACGATTCTATAGTAATAATTGTAGCTGTCCTTCTATTGATAAGGTTAACCATACAAAATATCTAGGTGTACTTGTTGACCAGAGACTTGTCTTGGTATCCACCATTGACGTAAGAAAAACGCTGCGCTTCTGGCGTAGTTTCCAAAATCTTTGGTATCCACAAATAGAACAGATAAATAATATAGTCAGGAAATTCATATGGATATTCTCTACGTCATGTGGTGCCAAAGAAAGTTCCCGACTCCCGAAACTCATCTAAAAATCTTTTAAATGGTAATAACGTCGCGCTGGTACAATCTGTCATTGGTTACTGTATTTCCACATGGGGTGGGACTTTTAAACATTACACTCGCGTTATAACAAATACAGAAAACCACACACACACACACACACACAAATCACTTTATACACTGCAATCACGCTATAACTTATACAGATTAATTAACCTTTAACTTTTCTTTTTCTTTTAATTTTATATTTTTGTACCTCCATTACAGTTTGTTTATTTTACTAAATAAATTTAACACTTGTTATGGAAAAAGCGGTGCCTCCTGGGACAGGCATATAAAGGAGACTTGGTCAACTAGTAGTTATAACTAAAAATTGTTTAATGAAATAAATATTATTGTATTTTTTTTAGGGTTTCGCTTATTCCATTAATTAACACGTTGTATAGTTTTATTTTTGACCTAGTTTATGTTGTCGCTCACAGCAAATGGCAGCACTTTAGTCTAAAAATACGATATTCCAAGTTAGTAAATTAAAAAGGTTAGCATTGAACGCAGCCATAATGCAGCCAATAGGAGCCATGTTGGTGGGAGCGACGACGTCAACGGTTTGAATTTAAATTTCTAACGGAGTTTTCAAGCGAAGTGTGGAGGGCAGCGAGCGCACTCCTAGTTTGACCATCGAAGAAGAAAGTTGTAGTGAAAATAAGTATTCTGTGATTTGGTAACGTATGTATCTTTATTGTAAATAGGCTTAAATTATATCAATAACAATGGTAATTTAAAAAGTGTACTGAATAGTTGTAGAATAAACAGTGTGATCTGATATTAACGTGTATTTTTTGTGATATCAGAAGTGGGATAAGAACTCGCTATGCCACCGTTTCGTGCAAGTGGCAGGAACCAGAGGCGCAAACGTAAGCGGCGCGCTCCTTCATCCAGTGAGTCAAGGAGCAGCTCGACATCCTCATCGAGTAGCAGCCCATCCAGCACGAGCAGTAGCAGTTCGGGCAAGAACAGGAAAAGCAGAAGTAAGAAACGATCGTCA
Source organism: Athrips mouffetella (assembly GCA_947532105.1). Taxonomy (NCBI): domain Eukaryota; kingdom Metazoa; phylum Arthropoda; class Insecta; order Lepidoptera; family Gelechiidae; genus Athrips; species Athrips mouffetella. The sequence continues at coordinate 10,064,568 of OX383968.1, forward strand.
AAAAAGCGATCGCGCCGTCGGTCACCTACAACCGTGAGTCAAAATGTACTTTTATCTTCAGTTATTCCTGAGTTTGATCCATTAGTCGATGATATTCGAATGTGGGTAAACGTAGTTGAAGCCAATGCCGAAGCTTTTGGATGGAAGGATAGCGTTATTAAATACCAGGCATTGCAAAAGTTACGCAATACGGCAAAAACTTGGTATGACTCGTTGCAAAAGACTAAGACTACCTGGACTACATGGAAATGGAAAGACTGGCGTTCTACTTTGTTAGATACATTTGAAACTAAAAGAAATATGTACAGCATGCTAAAAGAACTGATGGAGATAAAACCCAATGAAGGTCAATCATTGTATGAGTTTTATTTTCAACAAAAATCTAGAATTGATAGGATGAGATTAGCTTTTTCGGATCAGGACATAATCTCTATTATTGTTGGCTCAATTGGTGATAAAAATATTAGTACAGCTGCTGAGGCAGGTAGTTTTCGGTATTTTGACGATCTAGCTTCTTTTTTGCATTCAAAGACCTATTCATCTGCGGAATCAAAGCCAACACAAAGGAATAGCTCGGCTTCAAGTTCAAAACGTCAGTTTTCTCAATCCTATCACTCTAATTCTGAAAAGAAAACAGATTTTAGTAATGAAATAAATCCAAACGCATCAAGTAAAATTAAATGCTTTATTTGTGGTGAGCCAGGTCATAAAAAGTTGAACTGCAAATTAAAATCGAACAATATGAAGTGTAATTTTTGCCAAAAACCTGGCCACTTAGAGGCAGCTTGTAGATCAAAACCTGTCACTAAAACTGAAAAAGATTCTGAAGTAAAATTGATCAAAACTGTGGAAGCTAAAGAGAAGTTTTACAAAGAAGTGTACATTAACAAGTGCAGATGCAATGCTTTCGTTGACATGGGAAGTGACTGTTCGTTGATTACGTCTCAGTTATCCAAAGACTTAAACTTATGTCCATTTTTATTAGATAATCCTGTCCGTTTGACAGGTTTTACTCCAGGAGCGTATGTTGAAGTCAAAGAGGCAGTTAAAGCTAATCTTATAGTAGATAAAGTGGAACTATCTATTTTGTTCTATATTATTGACAATTTATCGGGGTGCAATGTTTTAATAGGTAGAAACTTTACCGAAAATAGTGAGATCATGTACACGCGAGTAGGTAACAGCTTAACATTTCAATCGGTTACTAAAGAGCAAGTTTTGTTGATACAGTCATCAATGTTGAGTTCAAATTCCAGTGAGCATTTCACAAAATTAAATGTCATTTTTTCCAAATTTCCTAAAGTTATTTCTAACGATTTGTCGACTTTAGGTGCAACAACATGCGTTGAATTGGATATCGAATTGACCACAAGCAAACCAGTTACTCGAAGACCGTATCGAATGTCTGAGTCAGAAAGGGCCAAGACACGGGATATGGTGGAAGAGTTGATAAAATGTGGAATTGTTCGAGAAAGCAATTCACCGTATGCAAGCCCTGCACTTTTAGCTGACAAACCTAATGACCAAAAACGACTTTGCATAGATTACCGTGCACTTAATAAAATCACAGTTAAAGAGAAATACCCGATGCCTATCGTGGATGATTTGATAGATAGATTAAAAGGTTGTAAATACTTTACTGCTCTTGATTTAAAAAGCGGATATTATCAAATAAAAATAAACGAAAGCTCTATTCCCAAGACAGCCTTCATTACGCAGGACGGGCATTATGAATTTGTTCGGATGCCTTTCGGTTTGTGTAACGGTCCATCCGTGTTCCAAAGACTGATGAATACGGTGTTGGGTAAACTTAGGTTTGATCGTGTTATATGCTATATGGACGATTTACTTATTGCAACAGAGACAATTGAAGAAAACGTACAAGTACTAGAAGAAGTGTTAAAAATTTTGCAAGATAACGGTTTGACTATTAACTTAGAAAAATGTAACTTTTTTCAAAATATTATAAATTTTCTTGGTTACGAGATCTCTGTTGACGGTGTACGCCCAGGCAAAAAGAAACTGGTAGCAATCAAAGATTACCCAACACCTGAAAACATTCATCAGGTTCGTCAGTTTTTGGGTCTTATTAATTACTTCCGAAAATTTATACAGAATTGTGCAATACTTTGCAAACCACTCACAAAATTATTAAAGAAAGATGCCGCTTGGGAATGGGGACATGAGCAAAATCAGGCTGTAACTAGTTTAAAATCTGCCTTATCTGATGCGACGCTTGCCATATATGATCCTACATTGCCTGTCACAATGTTTACTGACGCAAGTAGGGACGGAGTAGGATGTATATTAGTGCAAACGACTGAAAATGGAGAAAAACCGGTACATTTTTACAGTCGTCAGACCACTGAAGAAGAGAAGCGATATCATTCTTTTGAATTAGAGTTTTTAGCTATTACAGTAGGGCTACAAAAATTTAGTCATTATCTTTTGGGTACGACATTTAAGATTGTTACAGACTGTAACGCCGTCAAATATTCGCTAGACAAGCAGGAAGTTAACCCACGTATAGGCAGATGGGTGCTTCAAACACAAGAGTTCACTTTTGACATATTGCACAAGCCGGGAACCCAAATGCAACACGTAGACGCTTTAAGCAGGAACCCGGTAGTTAAGTCAACTCCCATGACCAACGAAAGTGTGATGCAGATTACAGAATCTGACTGGTTACTTTCTGTACAACTCCAAGATCCTAATATTTGCGCCATTAGAGAAATTTTACTGTCAGGACAGGCCGATGAGCATAAACAAACTTTTAATGATTACGAGCTGTTAGGAAACAAAGTGTATCGTAGGACAGATTTTGGTAGGCGCTGGCTCGTACCTAAGCAGTGTATTTGGCAAATTATCAAGGCCAACCATGATGATATAGGTCATTTTGCAGTGGATAAGACTTTAGACAGGGTAAAAGACAAGTTTTGGTTTCCACACATGAAAAAAGTTATAACAAAATACGTTAAAAACTGTATTAACTGTATTTATTATAAAAATGTGCATGGAAAAAAACCTGGTAAACTGTTTCCTATTCCTAAATACGCAAAACCATTTCACACGTTGCATATCGATCATTTGGGGCCATTCGTTAAAACTACCCAAAATAATACATACTTGCTGGTTGTGGTTGATTCCTTTACAAAATTTGTTTTTATTTCTGCAGTTCGAAATACTAAAAGTATCACGGTCACAAATGAATTAAACAAGATTTTCAAAATTTTCGGTAACCCCAAGAGATTGATATGCGATGCGGGAAGTGCGTTCACCTCCAAACATTTTGTAAATTATTGTAAAGACAAAGGTATAAGGCAACATGTAATTGCTACCGCCATGCCTCGCTCGAACGGGCAGGTAGAAAGGTATAATCAAACGATTTTAGAAGCTTTACGTAGTATGGGGGCAAATACAGACTACAATAAATGGGATCTACATATCACCAGCATCCAACAGGGTATAAACTCCACAATAAACAAGACAACTTCTGCTATCCCGAGTGAAGTATTTTTTGGGTACAGAGTTCAGATGGATGCTGATAACACCACCACTGAACTTAAAGATACCCCAGTGGATGTCACAGCCTTACGAAGAAGTGTTGAAGAGAACATAAAAAAAAGTGCCGATAGACAAAAACAAACATTTGACTCCAAAAGAAAAGAAGCGCCATTGTACAATAAAGGGGACTTGGTTGTTATTAAAATTCCAAGCCAGTCTAATGACGGTCAGAGTACAAAGTTGTTGCCGGTGTTTAAAGGACCCTTTCAAGTTACAGAAATTTTAGGACATGACAGATACAAAGTAGAAGATATGCGTGGTGCAGACAGGACCTCAAAACGCTATGAAGGAACCACTTGCGCTGAAAACATGAAACCCTGGATCAGATTAGCAGATATGGACCAATGAGTAATAGGGTTGATGGCCTCTGGATGTTGTCAGGTATGGAAACTTATATTTATTTACATTTCTTTTCAAACCAGCTTACAAGTCTTAAGATAACCAACAATAGCAAAAACATTGAATTTAAGAGGTAAATGTTATCAGTTACTTGTGTCGAGTCAAGTGCATATGCTCCGAACACAAAGGCTACACGTGCACAATTTTAGTGAGACACTTAGTGATGGTATAGCGCAATCTAGGGTTGGCCAAAGGCATCGCCTAGAGTAAACCGTGACGAAGTGAGCTGGCCGACGATGGAACAGCTTGTACGAATTGTGTATGTGGGGTGTGTGAGCGGACGTTGCACTATGCTAAATCATCTGAATGTAGGGACCGGCGATGGCACAATGCTTTCAGATGAATTACACCATTTATTGACTGTTACATAACCCTAATAGAGTTATTCGTGGAAAAATAGCTCGCTTAGGTTATGTGATGCGTGTTGACGTTTTATGCATGACAGATGAACCTCATGGTAACGTTTTTTGTTGTTCTTCGCAGATGCACCAGACACTGACGCATCCGAGGACGAATGCGTAGGCAGGAGGGCCGGATGTTGTCGCTCACAGCAAATGGCAGCACTTTAGTCTAAAAATACGATATTCCAAGTTAGTAAATTAAAAAGGTTAGCATTGAACGCAGCCATAATGCAGCCAATAGGAGCCATGTTGGTGGGAGCGACGACGTCAACGGTTTGAATTTAAATTTCTAACGGAGTTTTCAAGCGAAGTGTGGCGGGCAGCGAGCGCACTCCTAGTTTGACCATCGAAGAAGAAAGTTGTAGTGAAAATAAGTATTCTGTGATTTGGTAACGTATGTATCTTTATTGTAAATAGGCTTAAATTATATCAATAACAATGGTAATTTAAAAAGTGTACTGAATAGTTGTAGAATAAACAGTGTGATCTGATATTAACGTGTATTTTTTGTGATATTTACTCTCGGATTGTTTAATGGCCTCGCGAACCAGCAAGCGTAGCCATTGGCGGATCCATGGCCCCCCCCAAAACCATCAAGTGACCTGGCCTCTAATGCCTCTCGATACCTACTGTTATTTACTGACAACTTCTATATAGGGGTAAAAGAAGTTAACAATGACCCTTAAGATATTGTAGTTGGTTAGTTCAAAGGAACTAGGATGTTAAAGATCTTGATAGAGGTCACTTCTCGCATCTGACTTGACTGGCCAGTGTTGTGGACACTTACAGTCCTTCACTTCACTTTAGGAATCTCCGCAACATCTTCATGTCTTAAATACCACCGTGTCTTAGTCTTAAGTGACGACATATCGAGACATGGTCGCCAGGGCACGATGGCCGATAGATCAGGATTTTTGCTGACTTTTGCTCTCGGGTATTTGACTTCTTGGGCGAACGATCGTTCCGTGTAGTCCTCGACGGCGACTATTGATGCCGGAGTTTCTCAGGGGTCTGTTCTCTCTGAGAAACTTTTATTGCTACAGATCAACGACCTCATTGTACTTGGGATCGTTGGGTATAAGTACGCAGTTGACAATATTGTAATACAGAGATATAATTGTATATCTACCGCAAAAGCCAGTGGGATGGAAAAAATCTGGTGTGCTTCACTGCCACGAAAACTCTAGCATGTATGTTCACCGCCAAAAAGAGCCCGGTTAATCTGGCTCCTACTTTTCTAGGTACATCTGTATCATCTAGGTACATCTGTATCATCTAGGTACATCTGTATCGACAGCCTCTAGCTTCTCGGTATGAAATTTTGTGCAAACCGAAATCCGACGCTGATATTGAGGCAAAAGTCCAAACTGTGGCCAAAAAAGCTGGGTTTTCTCGGAAAAAATAAGCGATACTTCACGCTTGGACAACTTTTAGATTTATATAAAGCACAAGTCCGATCCTGCATGGAAAATTGCTGTCACCTTTGGGATGGCTCGATAGATCACAGAGCCAAAAACCTCGTTGGTGGTGAGATGCTCGTGAAATCCAAGATTCACAGTTTGGTCCACCATCGCAAAGTTGCATGTCTGTAGGTCTTTTACAGAATTGTGCTTCGGAAAGAGTACCCAAGAGCTCCAAGTGCTTATCTACCATCGGGTGTCCAGAAGTACCACAGGGTAACACCCACACTTAATTGATATTCCACACATTCGCATTTCGCACAAAGCGATTTGCAACATCTTTTATGATGCCCACAGCAAAGGAGTGGAATTCTTTGCCTGCATCTATGTTCCCGAGTTCATATAACCTGAATCTATTCAAGTCGCAAGTGGATACACTTCTTCTGGGCAAGCTCGTTTTGCCATCGACCTCATCTCTGTGTTGCTAGATCGAAGTCAATAGTAGGCTTATAAAAAACATTGTAAAAAATAAATAAATATTGGGGGGCAGTTCTCACAAAGTCATCTGATCCCAAACTCAAGCTTGTACTCTGGGTACCGAAGACTGATATACATACATACATAAATAGATAAATAACACCGACCGAGACACATCAGGCGGGGATCGAACTAAGGCCCTCCGCGTAGTAGGCAGGCTCACTGCCAACCACACCAACGGGCCAGTAGACCTCTCATACGAAATGGGATGGCTGATGATGCAGTTTGTATGGAAAGTCGATATTTTATGTACTTATTTTGGATTATGTTCCTTGGGAAAAGTTGTTCAGTTTCATGGGCAGAACCAACTCTTAAAATATCCGGGGTGATAAAAAAATAAACCTGTATAAGCGTAAAAGCCCGATTTGCCGTAACTACACTGAAAATTAGAGAAATCTCAAGTGAGCCCCCCCCAAATCAAAATCCTGGATCCGCGCCTGAGCGTAGCACTATAAATTTTTGGCATTTAACCGCGCGCCCTATATCAAATTATGCAGAAATGTCAGTGGAAGAAAATGTTTAGTAAACCCACAATAGTGTAAGGCATCAATTGCAGCAGCGAGGGCGCCTATAGTTCGAGGGTGCAATTGATGCTTACACCCGAGCTAACTACTCTGCTTTACATCTCGATTGTGAGGTAAGTAGGTCCTCATTACCACCAAATTGTAGGTGACCAATTGACGCTCTAGGGTAATAATGTAGCTAGAAAAGCCCTAGGGCGGTAAGTAATTAAAATGCCCGCCGCCCCGCTGCTGGAGGCGGCCATCAAGGCGGACGTTACAATTACTTACCGCCCTAGGGCTTTTCTAGCTACATTATTACCCTAGAGCGCTAATTGGTCACCTACAAGCCCCATTTGGGGGTAATAAGGACCTACTTACCGAATATGAGAGATGTAAATTATGTTTTTCTTAAGTTTGACAGAGATAACTTAATACGTATAGCGGTCCTTTTTTTCCAATATGTATTGCACTGTTTAGCTGTCAAGTGGACGAAATGAACGATGGAATCAGTGCAGACATGCAAAAAATTTGAAAATAAACATTCGTGAAAAATTTTTTGACTTCCCATACAAAGTGTGTTGGTCACTTACGTTACTTTGTATGGTGTCACGTAACGCCCGTAGGGGCGCTACGGAAGCCGGACGGATTTTCTTGGCTTATAAAATATATAAATAGATAGGTGAAAATATTTATTTTTAGTCGGGGCAATTTCCAAAGTTTTATTTAATATTTTTTTGAATGACAGCCGTCGTGGGTTTTTCTCAAAATTTTCAATTTTGCTTTTTATTTTTAACTTTTTAGAGAATTCCCACTTTACTAGAGCGATTAAGAAGGACGTTGCGCGAGTAAAGAATAATTATTACTACACAGCGCCCCCTGGTGAGTTGACGCCACAACTATAGTCTAAAAACTGTCACTGATGTCGCTAGGTAAATTTACACATGTGGAAGCTTGTCATTGGCTTATAGCAATTAATTTATAGCACTCAAATTGTAAATATAGCTGTAAGCATCCCAAAGAAAATAAAATAAAATTAATCATAAATCTTATACTGAAAACCGTATCTAAATCGGTCAAACCGTTTTGGAGATAAATGGGAACATTATTTGCGTAAATAAAAATTTATTATTACAGCGCCCCCTGGTGAGTTGGCGCCACAACTCTGGTCTAAGAACCATCACTGATAAATCATAAATCTTTTACTGAAAACTGTACCTAAATCGGTCAAACCGTTTTGGAAATAAATGGCAACATTTGCTTAGATAAAATTTATAAGCGCCACGCGCGAAGTAATAAATCTATGAAATTTATTATTACATTGCCCCCTGGTGAGTTGGCGCCATAACTCTGGTCTAAGAACCATCACTGATAAATCATAAATCTTTTACTGAAAACCGTACCTAAATCGGTTTAACCGTTTTGGAGATAAATGGCAATATTTGCTTAGATAAAAATTATCATTACAGCGCCCCCTGGTGACTTGGTGCCACAACTCTAATCTACAAACCATCATTGATAAATTATAAATCCATTACTGAAAATCGTATCTAAATCGGTTAAGCCGTTTTTAAGATAAAAGGGAACATAACTTTGCACACACAAACGAACAAACACACAACCTCTCACCCTAAACGCATACACCTTCTCCGTTCCGTCGTGGGTAAAAAATAGGAAAATGGTCCGCGAAATAGCTCGCGAGGCCAACACAGGTATGTATGCTACAATGGGAAGTAAAAAAAAAATTGATCGTTAGCAAAGTCGTAGAACTAAAGTTGTAGCTTTTGACCTCACTAATAAGGTGCATACGCATATCAGCTAAAAAAAAAAACAAAAAAAACCTTAACCTAAACCTAAACCTTAAAAAACTAGAACTTAGACTTAGCATTAAATTCTTGCCGTCTTGGCCGAGTCCTGAAGCTGTAATTTTTAATTGGCTGGACATAAATCGAAACCGTCAATTTACTATAAAGTTGCTATGTATTATAATAGGTGGTGGAACACTTATGTAAAAAATTATTTTTAATGAATTGGCTGGCTTTTAGATTCTCCAGAAAATATATTTTTTTGTTTGTTTATGCATGTGAAGTCAAGCCAAAAATTGTAACTAATATCTGATGGGGTAAACTTTTGATGTGGATTCCAAGGTACCTACTTCAATTAAAACTAAGCAAAAAATATTTGCGCATATTTTTTTATTAGCAAATTTGTATGCAAGTTACATAAAAGTACAGGCAAAAATGGCAACCAAATTATTTTAAATTTGATAGACTTTCCAGGACAGTTTTTGAGCAAATTACCTAAAATTAAGCATATTAATCTAGAGTTAAATATTTTCGTATTTAATGTTGAAGCAAAAATACCAACTGAAAAACTTTTGTTTAATTACAGGTTTCATCGTGTGTTCTTTCCTTTATTTATAAAATTAAGCATAATTATAAAAAGATAAAAAAGTTGATTTTTAATTCAATAGATCGCGTCAAGCGAGCGAGAACCGGCGTAATATTATATGTTCTTTGGAACCGGTATGGCGTGCCGTGCGCCCCGAGACTTTTTTCTTCTACGTAATGTCAAGAGTACGTCAAGCCTGACATAATATTAGACTTTTTAGTGTTCTTATTTCAACAGTCCAAGTAGCTAGAGTGGGCTGCAAGTGTCTGGCTGCCTGCTTGTACAAACAACAACACTTCAAACAGTCCATTGAAAGCAGAAAATATCATTGTGGGATACAGTGTTACAAAAAACCCGACAAGTGCGAGTCGGAGAAGCGTGCTAAGCTTTTGCTCTTGACCCCCCGATCTTGACTCCTCTTTAATAAGAATTTACTTGAAGTGGAAGCTAGCTAGCGTTAATTGGTTGTGAGAAAGGTTGTAAACTTTAATTATTTCAGACTTTATGGTTCCGTACCCATAGGGTGAAAAACGGGATCATACTAATATGCCTCCGATGTCTGTCTGACTGTCTGTCAGTGGGCTGTATCTCATATTGCTGCATAAGCTATAAAATATAAAAACTGATCAAGTGCGAGTCGGACTCAAAAAAGGACGAGTTGCACTCCGAGAGTGCCGGCAGAAGTGAAAACTTGAATTTTTGAATATGATGTTTTTGTAAGGGTCAATCGCGTCATTGCTCGTCTACTTCTTCATCGAGACCTAAAATTTGTCTCAGTACATGAGTAGTCTAGGGTCAGTAGTTTTCAAGTTATAGCGATTTTTACTTTGACAGCTGTCATCCGAAATGTAGATCTCATCAAGGCCTATCATTTGACTCAGCACACAAGTACACTAGAGTCAGTAGTTTCCAAGTTATGGGGTTTTTTTAGTTTGACAGCTGTCATCGGTAATGTAGGTCTCATCGAGACCTATCATTTGTCTCAGCACATGAGTATTGTAGAGTCAGTAGTTTCCAAGTTATGGGGTTTTTTAGTTTGACAGCTGTCATCCGAAATGTAGATCTCATCGAGACCTTTCATTTGTCTCAGTACATGAGTAGTCTAGGGTCAGTAGTTTTCAAGTTATAGCTATTTTTACTTTGACAGCTGTCATCCGAAATGTAGATCTCATCAAGGCCTATCATTTGACTCAGCACACAAGTACACTAGAGTCAGTAGTTTCCAAGTTATGGAGTTTTTTCAGTTTGACAGCTGTCAACGGTAATATAGATCTCATCGAGACCTATCATTTGTCTCAGCACATGAGTAGTCTAGGGTCAGTAGTTGTCAAGTTATAGCGATTTTGACTTTGACAGCTGTCATCCGAAATGTAGATCTCATCAAGACCTATCATTTGACTCAGCATACGAGTATACTAGTCAGTAGTTTCCAAGTTATGGGGTTTTTTAGTTTGACAGCTGTCATCCGAAATGTAGATCTCATCGAGACCTATCATTTGTCTCAGCACATGAGTATTGTAGTCAGTAGTTTCCAAGTTACGAGATTTTTTAGTTTGACAGCTGTCATCCGAAATGTAGATTTCATCGAGACCTATCATTTGTTTCAGCACATGAGTAGTCCAGGGTCAGTAGTTTTCAGGTTATAGCGATTTTTACTTTGACAGCTGTCATCCAAAATGTAGATCTCATCAAGACCTATCATTTGTCTCAGCACACGAGTAGTCTAGGGTCAGTAGTTTTCGAGGTATAGCGATTTTTAGTTTGACAATTGTCATCCGAAATGAAGATCTCATCGAGACCTATCATTTGTCTCAGCACACGAGTAGTCTAGGGTCAGTAGTTTTCGAGTTATAGCGATTTTTAGTTTGACAGCTGTCATCCGAAATGAAGATCTCATCGAGACCTATCATTTGTCTCAGCACACGAGTAGTCTATGGTCAGTAGTTTTCGAGTTATAGCGATTTTTAGTTTGACAGCTGTCATCCGAAATGTAGATCTCATACATTTAGGATTCGCTATTAAATAACGATCAAAACCAGTACGTCAAGTCTGTCGTGCACATATCACGTTGTGCACAACAGAAAAAGCCGAGACAATGACCACAGAATATATAATAGTAAACAAGTTTACAGGAGTCGCACTCCTTTGATCTTGGAAAAAGCTGCCTATTTCACAGACAGGCCTGCTATGACAAAGACAAAAAATATGTTTTGGTCTTTACCACACTTAAAAGTTTTGTATATATTGAGCCTGCTCTAACTTGGTATGATTATTTGCAAATCAATTTCTATACTTCATCCGAGATCTGACGCGACTTCTGATGCGAGTTAATAATTTTTTCCCCATCTGAAAAAGTGCCAAGCGCCGCTGAAGAAGTTTTCACTTCAAAAATCGACCACAGTAAGTTACTGACATTTCAACTAATACAATTTATATCATGTGGTGGTACGGAACCCTCGGTGCGCGAGTCTGACTCGCACTTGGCCGGTTTTTCCCTTTCATTAGATCAAATCCACAATTATTTTGAGTCTCATGTCAAACCTGTAGAATATTCATACAAACTTCCACCCCATTTTTCAACCCCTCAGAGGATGAATTTCGGAAAATCCTTTCTTAATGTGTATAGTCCTTGAGCCCGTGACAAAATCACTTACCTGTCATGAGAACATCTTAAGATGTATGGCAACAGATCGGCAAAGTGGTGCTGAGCCAGAATCAGTTACATTTGGCATCCGAAATTTGCCGGAAGTCCGAGAATTTCTTCCACTTCCGGTCATATTTGGGGGTGCAAGTTACGTGTCATGAGAACACTCTGAAACCCTCGGCAACATGTAGTCCTTCATTGACAGAGTAGAAAAATACAAGTCTGCCAGTTCCTAGTTTGCCGGAAGTACTTGGTAGACGGTCTCAAAGGATGGCCACCACCCAGTAAACAGATCTAAGTTGTTAACTATAAAATTAAATACGTATTATTAATTGTGCAAGTCTGCTACGGCTATGGTTTTTAAGTTTCGCCAGTCATCGTAACTGAGTACTCCAAGGGTCTGATGATGACCAGCTATCAAGCAACTGGATCTGAGGGCCAACTACACCCAAAAGCTCAAGATTTAACTAAAATGCATTGTAGGTGGCTGCCGTTCCTAGACTTGCTGGCTCGAGAGTCTGATGATGACCAGCTGTCAAGAAACTGGATCTAAGGACGAACTACTCCCAAGAGCTCCAGATTTCGACTCAAATGCTTTGTAGGTGGCTGCCGTTCCTGGACCTGCTGGCTCGAGGGTCTGATACTGACCAGCATTCAAGAAAATGGCTCTATTCGAACTTGAGGACTACTTAATTAAATTGTACATACATACATACATAACATCACGCCTCTTTCCCGTTGGGGTAGGCAGAGACCACAGTCCTCCACCTGCTACGATCTTGACATACTTCCCTTGCTTCCTGTACTTTCATCAATCCTTTCATACATGCTCGTCGGTTTAGGGTACTTTTAACCTGGCCTTTATTCAGAACGTCCTGAATTTGGTCCTGGTACGTTCGCCTAGGCCTTCCCCTTCCAACGTTTCCATTCACTCTCGCCTGGTAGATCTCTTTCGTCAATCTTCGTTCATTCATCCTCTCTACATGACCAAACCATCTCAGCATCCCTTTCTCGATTTCGATTAATATATAAAATTGCTTGTCCTGACTGACTGATTCATCAACGCCGAGCCGTAACCGCTACAGCTACAGATCTGAAAATTTTTACACAAGTTTTTTGCATTTCAAAACCACCTACTAAGAAAGGATTTTGGAAAATTCGTCTTCCAAAGGGGTGAAATAAGGGATGAAAGTTTGTATGAAAGTCCTTTGTTTCTTGAGCTAGATTCACACAAATTTGACTTTAAGCTTTTTGTAGAAAATAAAGAAACATGTATTTAAGCATTTCTTAAAAAACATCCTTCAAGAGGGTAAAAAAGGGGATGATTTGATGATGAGCCCTATTCAGGTTAAGAAAATTTTGACCGTTCGATTCCAATGGCTGGGCATATGAAGGTAAGCTAAGCTTGTTTATGATACCTAATTGTCAATAAAAATTAATATTTTTTGATAGCTGGTCATCATCAGACCCTCGAGCCAGCAGGTCCAGGAACGGCAGCCACCTACAAAGTATTTGAGTTGAAATCTGGAGCTCTTGGGTGTAGTTCGTCCTTAGATCCAGTTGCTTGACAGCTGGTCATCATCAGACCCTTGGAGTACTCAGTTACGATGACTAGTGAGACTAAAAAACCATAGCCGTAGCAGACTTGCACGATTATTAATACCATTAATACGTATTTAATTTTATAGTAAAAAACTTAGATCTGTTTATTGGGTGGTGGCCATCCTTTGAGACCGTCTACCAAGTACTTCCGGCAAACTAGGAACTGGCAGACTTGTATTTTTCTACTCTGTCAATGAAGGATTACATGTTGCCGAGGGTTTCAGAGTGTTCTTATGACACGTAACTTGCACCCCCAAATTTTGACCGGAAGTGGAAGAAATTCTCGGACTTCCGGCAAATTTCGGATGCCAAATGTAACTGATTCTGGCTCAGCACCACTTTGCCGATCTGTTGCCATACATCTTAAGATGTTCTCATGACAGGTAAGTGATTTTGTCACGGGCTCAAGGACTAGTAGTCTTGACGTACATAAAAACTACTTACAAAATTTCACATCTGTAGCTTTATCGGTTACGGCTCGGCGTTGATGAATCAGTCAGTCAGTCGGTCAGGGCATGCTGTTTTATATATTTAGATTTAGATCAGAAGATCAAAAGTATTTTCAGCTTACTACAACCGATGTAAATTTTCATCTTTCATGTTTAACTTTAAATTCCGAAGCGCGTACCGAAAAAAACAGCGAAGCAATGCGACGTTGCCGTACCGTGCAATCACGAGCCGTGTACTATGTTACTGTCAATTATGAACTTTATTTCAACTTCTTTAGGGTCGATATAAAGCGCTACATAATGTAATATTTATAGAAAAAGATACGCTATTGCCTGAAATGTTTAATTTTCAAAGTAATCAACGTAAGTACAGTTTTAGAGTATAATCAAACACTTTTCATTCAGTTAACTATTTTGGCCAAAGAGAAATCCCTCAATAATTATACCACTGTAAAGCTTTAACAAATTGTGTTCACTTTTATGACTGTTTGATCAAGTACAACAAAATTTTGAAGTACAAAAAGTAACGAGATAGTTATGTATTTTGCCCGAGCAGACAAAAAGAAATAAAACTTTTAGTGGGATTTTTTTAATTTTAGGCTTTACCTAAGAACTTAGGTGCTTAATTAGTTTGTAAAATACTAAAAGTTTATCATTGAACGAGCCCAGAAAACATTTCGTTTAGTTGGCATTTTTGCCAAAGTAACTATTTATATAATAGGGTTTTTTTAATCTGCCGCCATGTCCCATTTGGTGATATGCTTAATTTTAAGTAATTATGTAATTACTTCCAAGACTTCATAAACCACAAAAAGAAAATCTTGGTTCCGATTTTTGTCTAGGCCAAAATCTAATTATCTTGGGGTATACAAAAAAGTTAGACTTCTGTTGAACACTTGATCAAATAAATGGTACAGCAGCACTGCACTTACTTTCTCGCAATACTCAAGGAAAAACTATCAACCGCAAACTTAAATTTGTAATGCCATACACATAAGTAGTATGGAAATACAATCTTTTATTTACGTTTTTCCAAAAAAATGTTTGAATGAAATATCAATTCAATTCAGAATTCAAATTGTCAAACATTAAAACAAACAATTTCGAGTAAATCACATGTTTAACTTTTGGTAGTACTGGAACACACTTTATATGAATTTTCATACATCAATGGATACTACCGTGGGATACTTGCATGGAGATTTTTTTAATTTCCCTACACATGTTCCTTATTCAATTGTTCAGTTTGGTCTACTGTGCAAGCCCTTTCAGTTTTTGGTACACCCTGTGTACTAAATTTTATTCAAAAATGTCATAAATAATATCCAGTCAGGTAGACAACCAATGCAGGATTAATATTATAGAAAATTTTAATAAACTCAATGGAACCAATTTTGGGTGAGTTACATATTTAAGATTTGATGGAACGCAAAAGGAACACCCCTTATATGAAATAACAATGATCAATTGATACTGGCGCAAGATATCTTACATGGAGATGCTTGGTCATGCAAAGTTTCATTAAGATACTATGAGCAGTTTTTGAGAAAATTTCAATTTTTTTTACTTTCTCGCTCCGCCTCGAAAGTAAAAAATTGTACAAAATACTCTGGCTATATCATTGATGCGCAGAAGTCAAAAACGACTTATTTTCTTATGACTTGACTTCTGCGCATCAACTGACAGCCAGTTATTTTATGCGATTTTTTTGATCAAGTGTTCAACAGATGTTTAACTTTTTTGTAGTAAGACGGTTGATCTTTAATGTTAAGTATGTGAAGTATAATAATTAAGTATGTGAAATATAATAATTAAGTATGTGAAGTATAATAATTAAGTATGTGAAGTATAATAATTAAGTATGATATACTTTGTGTTGTTATTACTTGATGGAACTTCAATGTATTTATGTAATTAAACACCATTTTCACACTAGTTCCACTATTTATTTAGTAAAATTTATACAGAGTGACTGACGATGTTAACTCGAAACCGGTCGCATTCTGTATAAATTTTACTAAATAAATAGTGGAACTAGTGTGAAAATGGTGTTTAATTACATAAATATAATAATTAAATTTGGAATAAAACTTTTCCTGCTGATGGTACTTCAAGTGAAACCGGGAATGGGGTAAAACGGGATTAAACCCTATTATCTAGCGTGTCCACATAAATGCGATATAAGACGATAAGCGACTGGATACTGGAATATATAGCTTTTTTTTTTAATTGAAAATGGGCTTACTCATGATCATTTTAAATTAAGAAAAACAAGTGCGCCATTCTAATTTGTGTTGTAAAATAGTTTCTGTAGTCAACTGTAAAAAGTAGCGTACCTAACACGTGAAAAAAAAAACATTTGAATCCTTCGCTGCTCTCGGGATCCAACTTAGTCCCTCGAATGGAATTTTCTTTTTGGGAATCTACTGTTATCTTATCTCACTAACTTGATGAAATAAATAATACTCACTTGTCTCCAAAAATATAAGTTGTCTAATTCACCTACAGACATGGTGATGATACGAGTAACATTAATCAGACTTTTAAATTGCTTAACTACCATTTAAAAATCAATGGACGTCTTGTCGTACAGAAACACACTTACAAGTGTTTTATTTTATACGTAAGATTCGAGTTATTTATTTAAATTTTTGAGATAAGCAGGTAAATTTTGGGTATTAAGTAATTCGGTGTTACTTAATAAAACCTGGCAAGTGTAGTTTTTGGGGTGGTAGACAGACATCTACCTCCTAGCGGTCCTCCCTGGGCAACAGCGCCGCGGGACATTATGTTATGTTGCGACGGCTGAAGGTCTCTCTCAGCGGTGGTAGGCTTCGGCCACCTGGCTCGCGACCACCCTCCCGCCGGAAACCGACGCCAAACAGCTTGTCTGTGTTCTGTCGGTGCGCGGGAGTGCCAGTGCCACTGGGGAATGGGAGGTGGTCAGTTGCGTGGCTTAGGATTGGTCTTGGTCTGTAGGCAAGTCTGTTCCGGGTAACTCATACTCATACCGCAGTCTCCAGATGTTCCCCACTGGTCAGATGAGCTGAAGAATCTCATTTGATAATCTAGCCGCATCTCGACCAGTTTCCGTTCCCCCACAACAACAAGCTCCCCATGACAAAGTCCAAAAAGAAAAAGGTTTTTAAACGGCGGCACTTCCTCCCACTAAAAAGTGCACCTCACTAACATCCGGGGGTTGCACTCCAATCTCGATCCGGTCCATTTCCACCTTGAGACCGAGAAGCCGCAACTATTCTTTTTAACGGAGACGCAGATAGCAACACCGTCAGACGTGGCATACCTCAACTACCCGGGCTACTCGTTAGAACACAAGTTTAAAAAACGAGACGGGGTCTGTGTGTACGTCCGTGATGACATTTGCTATCGGCGTCTCCGTTGCTTTGAAGATTCAGAGTCATCTACTTTATGGATTCTGGTGGACACTGGCATAGAGAAATCTCTCTACGTCGGTGTCTACTGGTCGCACTGCGGTGACCAGGCTCTTTGAGCACCTGTTGGAGAAGGCAGATTGTGCCCAACAACGGTACCCAACAGCGCAGCTTCATTTTCTGGGGGACTTTAATTCCCACTACAGCGAGTGGTTGTTCCCATACCAGAAAACTGACCATGCTGGGAGCTACGCGGGTGCCTGATGTAGACGGACACACGCCTAATTGCTTGGACTTACTGCTAACTACGGATCCGGACAGGCACTCGGTGTCGGTATCAGCCCCGCTGGGAACATCCAACCACTGTCTGGTGAAGTCCGTGTCGATCAGCTCTCCTCCGGATGATAGCCGAAGAGGCACGAAGCGAGTTTGGCGATACGAGTCAGCAGACTGGGATGAGATGCGGCACTTCTTTGTGTCCTACCCATGGCAGCCAGTGTGTTTTTCTTCGGGCGATCCCTCTTGTTTAGCTGAAGCGGTTACGGATGTGATACGGCAGGGGATGGAATAGGTACTATATTCCATTCTCCGACATATCGCTCGGTAACAAAGCCCGACCTTGGTTCAACGCGGACTGCGCTCGCGCTGATATTATGTACTTAATACATTAATACAGAACCATAATATACTCTCAAGTTGAGGGTTGTCTCGTTGAGATCTCACTCAAGATGTATAATTTGTGTGTGTCTCGAAAGCAACCTAATACTTATTTATCAATACCACCCTAAGAGTTTATCAAAGTTTAATTCTTGGCATACATACATTTACTAAGACCTTAAATATTTTCTTTGAGAACAGTGTGAAAGATCTTCTGGTTAAAATTTTATATAGGGAAAATAATAAACAACAATTAGCAAAAAAAAAATTTCTTCGGGAAAGTTGCTTGTTTTCATGAGTAGAACATGTGGGCAAAACCAATATTATGTTTAAGCTTGACCAGCGCTGTGTATATTTTTTTTTTTTATTATTTACAAAAATTGAACAAATTAAATTAAACACTGGTCCCGAGCTACACCCGCTCAAGTTCAAAGTGTTTGTAAGTGTTACCACTAATGTGTGGCTGACTGGCGGGGTTTCCAAGTGACTTCTTTTATTTCCCACAAAAACTTTGTGAAGCATTTTTCACTTCTCTGAATTCATAAAACCTAAAATAATACAGAGGCTGGACAAGGTAAATTCTCAAGGATCCTCAAAACTATAAATGAAGTTTAATAATTTAGTATTTTAAGTACAGTAATTAAGACGTGTATTCAGCCAGAAGTGTCTTAATAACAGGGCATATACACGCATACAGTGCACAGTGCCCACACGATAGGGTGTAATAAAATAAATTATACTTACTTGTCTCCAAAAATATAAGTTGCATAATTCACATATAGATACGGCTATAACACTTATTTGGCTTATTAATTCCTTAACTAAGTATTTAAAACGTTAATATTATTGAACATCTTGTCTTATTGATTAATTTACAGGTTATTTATTTTGTGACGTAAAATTTGTGTCATTTATTAGGTACATCAAACCAACACTTGATTTCAAGGGTTCCGTTTGTCGCATTTTTTTTATTACAATTTTATAGAACAAAGGTTGTTCATTTACTCGAGAGTTACTTATTGCGTATTTAGAATTACAAGTTGTATACACGTGCTAATGGAATAAGCGAAACACTCATACACCCCCACTGATTTTTAATAAAATAAATCCATTCCCGTAAAAAATCATATTTTTTATATTGTTACTTTAAAGTTTCATCGTTGTTCTAGTAGGTAGATTTTTAAGCTTTTTAGCGCATCATGTGCGCGCACACCACGCCCACTTCCCTCCCCTCCTCACCGCACGTACACCGCGCGCCGCCCGCACGCGTAGCCACAGAAATATTTAGAAGCGGCAAAAATATAAATAATTAAAAATACCCCTATCAAAAACCCGTGAAATTGATGCTACTCCTGATTCTGAACTATTTTATCAGTTTCGCTTATTCCGTTAACACGTTATATAATAGGATTGCATGGTTGGCTGGCACGCTTTCGGCAAAGTTGTGGGTTCGTTTCCCGTTAGGGACACAGTCAAACAAAAATCACACACTCAAATCCTAGTTTGGTTTTCAAGATGAATCACCTGATTTTCCAAAAAGTAAGATTAATTTGTGCTTCGGAAAATCGGAGGGCACGTTAAGCCGCTGCTGGTCCACTATCTACGGTAGTAAGTGTTGTTAAATGAGTCATGTCAGAGGCCTTGGGCAGCTCAACAACTCTGACACCAGGGTTTGTGAGGTCAGTCATCGAACATCGGGCTGTAGCCCACACGATATGATGATTGCCTACATTAAAATCTTTTATAATTTGATAGTTAAAATGACAGACCTAGCTTACATAAAGCTTAGATTATGAATAATATAGCAACATAAAGAATAGAAAAAAATACATACAGTGGAACATAGAACCTCCTCCTTTTTATAAGTTGGTTAAAATAATAAACAATATGACACGAAAAGTTGATTCTACAGGGTTGTTAGGAAAAGTACCGATTTCCTTTAAACCACATGTACCTACCACAAGTAGAATAAACAACAATAGGCATGTTTAAACAATAAAAAAAGAATAAAAAAAAACAGTTTTTTTTTAATTAAAATTTACAATTGGTGCGCCGCGCCGCGCGTTGTGATTCTTAGCATACGGTTGGCAACTTGAACTTTTTTTTTCATAGGAAGTATTTTATTTTTATGTTATTTTTATGTACTTTATATAATATATGTTTAATCATAATTCTACTTATACAACATGTGGTTAAAAGGAAATCGGTACTTTTCCTAACACCCTGTATAGGCACCTTCTTTTTTGGGAAAAATTCCAAACCAAGTTTATGCCGGTTACAATAAAACCCAGTATACAACTCCCTCAGTAATTTTATTCGTGTAAGTAGGTACCTATACTCTGAAATATTCTGAATAAGTCCAACTATTATTACAAACTTCTAAGGTAGTAATTTATTACAAACTAGCTGTTGCCCGCGACTCCGTCCGCGTGGGGTTCAGAAAAAGTAGCTAATGACTTTTCCCATGGTTCAAACTACCTTCGTACCAAGTTTTTATCACAATCGGTTTATCGGATTAGTCATAAAAGCGTAACAGACAGACAGACAGACAGACAGTGCAGTTCTCGCCTTTATATTATTAGGTATACAGAGTACCGATAATACAGATTTTTGTAAGTAAATTCAACACCTCTTGTTTACGTGTGGACTGTTAGGTTGCCCAATATCCTCGTAAGTGTAAAATCATAGTCGAATTCCACGCGGAGTAACTATGATACGGGTTTTGTTATTTCTTGTACAAAACAAAGCCTAACTAAATCTGAACAATTCCTAAAAAACAATTATTCACTTTTCTTTTTGAAGTATTTCGTTTATAAGTACTTACTTCATACTCTCTAGCACTGCCATGCCAAAACAGGATTTTTTTAAATATTATTTTTTACAATAAAACTAAATCTAGATTTTACCAATCTTTAGCTGTACTCACGACTTTTACACAAACAACTGGACCGGATCAAACGGAATTTTCAACAACGTATGTCTTTCTTTCGTACAAAATTATAAGCTTTGTTTGATTTCAGCTCGGTTTCACAGTTTGAAACTTTGAACTCGCCTATTATCTGTTTGAATGAACAGATTGCAATAAAAAAAAGTTCAAATATTGCACGAAAGCAACCCAAATACGTTATTGAAAACCCCGTTTAAGTGAGGTGAGGTATTGGTGCGGCCGCTTAAAATTTCGCGAACCTTCTGTCTGAGTGAACCGTTTGCAATGAAATAAAGCTTATATGTTGCACAGAAAGAAGCCCGACGCGTCATTGAAAACCTCGTTTGACTTTGAACCAGTTCAGTAGGTGAGTTCTTGGTTCTGCAGCTTGAAACTTTGCGTATCATCTGTCAGAGTGAACCTTTCGCAATGAAACTAAGCTTATTTTTTGCACAGCAGTAAGCCAAACGCGTTATTGAAAGCCACGTTTGAATCTTCTCAAAAGTTTTTGAATTATTCGCGCCTTCGCTTGAATCTTTGCGTAACTTCTATCTGAGTGAACCGTTTTCAACTAACCTAAGCTTATATGTTGCACGGAAGTACCTAATCCAAGCACGTCATGGAAATGCCAGTTGGAGTCGGTACAGTAGTTTGTGAGCTATTGGCGGCGCCTATTGAAACTTCAGGCATTTTCTGACTGAGTGAACCGTTTTCAATGAAAGTAAGCTAATACATTGCAAAGAATTAAGCTAAACACGTTATTGAAAACCCCGTTTAAATCCGTTTAGTAGTTTGTGAGTTATTGGTGCCGCCGCTTGAAACTTAGTGTATTTTATGTCTGAGTGAACCGTTTGCAATGAAACTAAGCATACATGTTGCATGGAGTAAGTCAAATACGTAACTGAAAACTTCGTTTTAATCGGTTCAGTTGTTTGTGAGATATTGGCGCCTCCGCTGGAAATTTCGCGCACCTGTCTGAGTGAGCCGTTTTCAATGAAAGTAAACTAATATGTTGCAAAGAAGTAAGCTTGACAGTTTATTGAAAACTCCGTTTGAATCCGTTCAATGGTTTGTGAGTTATTTGCGCCGCCGCATGAAACTTAGCGTACCTTCTGTCTGAGTGAACCGTTTGCAATTAAACTAAACTTTTATGTTGCACAAAAGTAAGCCAGTCGTAATTGAAAACTCAATTTGAATCGGTTTGTGAGTTATTATCGTACAGGCAATTTGATACTTTACATTAGTGTATCTTCTGATTGAGTGAACCGATTTGAACGAAACATAGCCTATATGTTGCTCAGAGCTAAGCTGAATCTATCTGCGAAAACCGCGAGAAAATCCGTTCAGTAGTTTCGGAGTTTATCGAAAACATACAGACAGACAGACAAAAACTTCAGAAAACATATTTTTGAGTTCTATTAGTCGTTTCTTATCGCCCACACAATTTTTTTTATAAATTTATCAAAAGTACAGACACTCTTTCTACTCTTTTATTATATGTATAGATAATCATCATGCAAGATCTGGGGGGTGATCGTGGTAATTTCAACGACATTACCAAAAGATAAACGTTGGCCTCAAAAGTCATGGAAAAATCTTAACCAAGGTGTTTTAGGCAAACGTTTTTGTTTTGGTAATATCGTTGAAATTACCACGATCACTCCTCTGAACAACGTAGGGTGCTAACACCATTTCACAAGTTAAGTGCTTCTAGTTGAAAGACACTAGGCTAAGGAGTGGAATTCTCTGCCTCCGTCTGTGTTCCCGAGTTCATATAACCCGAATTTCTTCAAGTCGCGAGTGAATAGGCTTCTTCTGGGCAAGCTCGTTCCATCGTCGACCTCATCTCTGTCTTCAAGACTAGATCGAGGTCAAGTGTAAGCTAATTTTCAATAAAAAAAACTACCTAGGAAATCGTATCTCGAATGACGGATCGGCTAAGCATAGGTCTTGCCTCTGTATTAGTTTTCTTGCAACCTTTCATTTCATATTCAATATCCAGCAACGTTCTGTCTTTCGTTTCGGGAAGTATGAAAAACAAAATTGGTAAACAAATTATTGTAACACACGCATTCAATATGAATATGCCTCCAAGACCGAAGTGCTGAAGCAAACTAGGAGTTACTTTCATAGTCGTCCCGTAAATGATGGCTTTCACCATGCCTGCTATAGACACCCCAACTCCTCTCAGATCAGAAGGAAACACTTCACCGAGAACGACAAACGATATCGGTATCACCCCAGTATTGGTAACAAAACTAAACAATAATATTGTAAGTACCGACCACCAGTCCAGGTTCGCTTGAGGGTACGAGGATTTACAAAACAAAATGCCGCCGATAACAAACATTAACACAATGGAAATACACCCAAAATTTAATAGCAATGTGCGACGGTTGAAGTACCTCACTATGATCATAGCTATACACAACCCGACTAAAGATAGCACGTCATTGCCAATAGCTACATACGTTGCTGCAGACTTATTCCCTAACAATTCTAACATCATTTGCATTAGATACGCTGCGAACGTATGTCTACCACTAGTTTCAATTAATATTCCTATTAGAACTGATGCGAAAAAGGCTACTAAATAGTCTTTTTTGATATATCTTTTGATACGACTTTGAATTGTTTTCTTCGCTCTCATATCTTTTAATCTTTCTTCTTGCAATGCGATCAAATCTGTTAATTCATCTTTGTTACTTGAATCGCGTCCATGTAGCCATAGAAACGCCTTTTCACAGTCTTCAGGTCGATGTCTCATCGCTAAGAATGTCGGGCTTTCCGGCCAGAAAAAAGTCATTACAAAAGAAATTAAATTCAAAGTAACGCCGAAGACTGAGATTTGCCTCCAATCCCAGCACAGATGTAAAATATGACATATCAATACGCCTGCACCTAAGGCGCCTTTCCTTGCAGCTAAGAAGTATCCTCTTCGCTTTGGGTGCGCGTACTCGGCTATGGCTATTATGCCAATAATACCGATTCCGAGCGAAAATCCTTGAATGATTCGGCCGGAGATTAAAGCAGTTGTGTTTTTGGCAAATATTATGGTGACCCAACCGATTACGAAGAAGCTGCTGGTAAGTAAGAAGGTGATCCTTCGCCCGAAGCGCTCCGTAAGTAGCGGCAGGATGATGAATGATGATATCCCTGATAGACCCTGGCTTGCAGCTGTAACATATAGATTTTAGTAAAATTAATCTAAAGGTGGTCAAAAGAGAGCAGATAGGAGCGCAGTTGGCAAGCCTACCTCATCGAGTACCAAACAGCAACCTATCTAGGCTGCTGCTCAATAAAATGGTAAGTAAAAGAAAACAAAATTGCCTGGGCGCAACCTGGCACGTTTTGTTCAGTCAACATAGTACATGCATAAGTACTAATGAATATGTACCAAAATAACCAGAGTTGTTTTGCCTACACCCGGTAATTTATGGAGTTGCAATGTCATTTTTAGATATTGCCAACTCATTAAGTATCATGCATAATTGAGCAGAGCAATCCTGTTGGTTTTGGTACTCCTTAATTAGTACTTTTGCTTGCACTATGTGCTGTGTGCACTATGTACCTGGTATAAGATTTAAAAAAAAGTTTTTTGTTGACTGTACGAAACGTGGCAGGTTGCGCCCAGGCAACCCTGTTTTTTTAGGGTCACCATTTCATAGTGCAGAAGTCTAGATAGGTCGCTGTTTGGTACCCGATGAGGTAGGGTTGCCAACTGCGCGCTCTTAGTCTAAGCCTTGACTATTCAAGATTTATCTTACTCGCTAGTGAATTCCGTTGCATTTATACGCCTCTAGTTCCCAAATCAGGAAACTGACACTCTGTGTGACACTCTACGACACGTAATTTATTGGCATTAATGTAACGCATGCATACCATTTAATAACCAGCTACAGCACAACAGGAGGATCACACAATGTGTCTTGTGCCCGACTGAACAACTTTTCCCAAGGAACATAGGTCGAAATATGAAAAAAAAATCTCTACTTCCCATATAAACTGCATTTTGTATGGGAAGTCGATTTTTTTATTTCGACGTATGTTTCTTGGAAAAGTTGTCATGTCCATGGTCAGAATCTACCGTTTAAGTTTGTACAGCCGCCGGTTCCCAAACACAGTGCGTATCATAGAATACATGAAACAGAGTTAGAAAGGCAATGCTGACAATTTTGTACGGGAACCGGTGTCGCCAGTTTGCACACATTTACACGATAAATTATATTTTCACTACATAAAAAAACCGCTAGCTATTTGTCGTCTACTGGTGAATCGAAAAAGTCAAAAGAGCCAAATCCAAGCAATCAAAAATTTACCGTATTACATTACGTTTAACATTATTTTCAAAAACTTCAAAATCTGACGTTTTTGGGTGAGAAAGAGACAAAGATAAAATGTGGCCATACTAATAAAGTTTGCACAAAACGGTTCAAAAAGTATCCATTGGATCTTTCTTTGTTTTAACTTTCCTTTTAAATATTTCCCTAACAATATATTTATAAATGTGTGCAACATTATGCATAATACTTAAAAAAATAATTTAGATTTTTCTTTACTGAAAATAGAAAGTTAGCAATTTTGAAATATTAAATTGTTGTGTTATACTGGTATCATTATTGTGCAATTGCTAGGGATGTATGTTTCATTGGGCAAATTATCGATAAAATGGATTATTGTACTCTGGATTACAACTTTTCCACGAAACATAGGTTTGTTTTAGATTCGTACAGCTTGCAATAACTAACTCTAGCGATGGCGGTTAATGCGCAGAACACAAAAAATGGTGGGGGAAGGACTGCGAAGCGTTCATTGGCTCTCCGCGTGTCACCATGCGCAGAAACTAATCGTCACGCTAATGTTAGGTTGTGCAAGCTGTTTTATTTTTTATATCTCACTAAAATCACAGATTAAATAATACTAAACTAACGTTTACAGATCCGATTCTCAGGCGGCGGGGTGAAGAAAGACGTACCTGATGATAGGGAATCCAGGCGCTGGTTCTTATTAGAGGTCACACTGCATCAATCAATCTTTACACAAAACATTGTAAATTCAAAGTCACTTTGTATTATACACAGGTGTTTTTGTCGTTTTAGATATTATTTTCATGAGAACAGAATAGCGCGCGCGGCCATTGCTTTTTCATTGATGTTTCAGGCAGGTACGGGGGGGGAAGAGAGGGAAGGAAAGGATGCGTTCTTAATTAGTTTTATTGTGTTGTGTATTGCCTGGAAACGCATCATAATAACTTTTGTTTGAGAAGCCAAGTATTTACTTACACCTTGTATACGAGTTTTAGTTTTATACTCATTCTTTATTAGGGTTTCGTACCGAAAGGGTGAAAAACGGGACCTATTGATATGCCTCCGATGTCTGTCTGACTGTCAGTGGGCTGTATCTCATGAACCGTAATAGGTAGAACTTTGAAATTTTCACAAATTGTGTATATCTGTTGCCGCTACAACAACAAAATTTTGTTTGAGCTGTATCTCATGAACAGTAATAAATATATAAATTAAGTGTGGCTCCGATACTAAAGACCTTTTTTAGGCGATTTTTGTTTATGCTCTATCTTAAAAACGGGAACACTTTAAAACAAGAAAATTGCAATGTTTATAGTGCATAAGCTATAAAATAACAAAAAATAATAAAATCTAGTCAAGCTCGTGTCGGACTCAAAAAATCTAGCACAGGAACATACTGAAATTTCTAATACAATCGTGATTATGTGGTGGTACGGATCCCTCGGTGCGCGAGTCCGACTCGCTCTTGGCCGGTTTTTAGGGTTCCGATACCAAAATGGTAAAAAAAAGGAACCCTTATGGTGCCGCTCTGTCTGTCTGTCTGTCTGTCTGTCCGTCTGTCTGTCACACCTCTATATCTCAGCAACCACTTATGCTATCAACCTGAAATTTGGAATAGTTTTAGAATATAGTTGCCCAACTTAATTGCACAAGAAAAATTTTTGAAAAAAGTATGATTATTAATATAAAGGGGGCCAAAATAGGGGGGGCCAAATTTCAAATTGTCGCTACTAGGTCGAGTGGGGTATCATATGAAAGGGCTTTACTTGTACATTTTAAAATATATTTTTGTATTTTTTAAAATTTCTTAGTTTTAAAGTTATGATGAAAAATGTCAAGAAAAATACCATTCCCCCCCCCTTATCTCCGAAGTTTGAGTAAGGAAAAATCTGAATTAATTACAGTTGACAGAAGTTTATATAAACTTTACAGCAAAAATAAAACGATCTTTCTAATTTGCACAGTTTTTCAGAAATCTGCAAAAAACCTTTACAAACAAATTTAGTTTTGCGGTCCTGAAAATGGACTTTATTGCTTCCAAAAATACTATAGGTATATCGGAACCCTCGGCGCGCGAGTCCGACTCGCACTTGACCGGTTTTTTATTAGAAGATCCCTGCGTGTAAATATTCTTCAACAATAAAATAGATCATGAAGCATTGTTTTGTTTTATTATTTACATGATATTTACATTTTTCTTATTTATATCTCACTAATATTATACAGGTAATTTATTTTAGTTTGAATTTTTATATGTTTGGATGTTTGTTACACTTTCACGACCCAGCCACTAAACAGAATTTGATTAAATTTGGCAGGAATATGGACTTAGACCTAGAAAAGCATAATATCTACTCTTTTTTCGAATCCCACGCAAATGAAGTCGTGGGCAACTGCTAGTCAGCAATAAGAAGAACCAACAAATTAAATTAATATACCAGTAAAGACGTGTGTGGTAAAGTTGGTGTCCCTCCGGGAAGTGATTTCGGTTTCTAATAGGTATAGCGTATAGCAAGAGGCTTTAAATGTCTTCTTTGTGCCGAAAAGATGATGTCACTCTCCAAAAAGTGTTTGGAGCAAGTAGAACTTATTTTGGTGGCTAACCAATCTTTTTGCCCTGTGGCATCGATCCATCTTTGCTTTTCTTTTGGATCACCTGGGTAGCTGCCAAAAATCTCTTTCTAAAGTTGGGATTTAGTATGAGTGCAAACAATTTTTAATTTTTTAATTACTAAAAAAATATTGGTTTACTTCAAAGCTAAAAAATATATACAAGTAAGTATTCAACATTACAGGAATAATTCCAGTATACAGAAATTTATCGATATCGTTTATTTTTGGAAGCACTTTTGCTCTGGTTTCGACCGGCTAAAAAATATTTTTGTTTTAACAAATATAGTGGATAAAAAGGTATTCAAAATGGTTATCGGTGGTACAATAGGCCTCCATTTTGCTAATTTTTATCTTTGCTGTGAGCTCGACGTGATAATATCGTACAAAACGGCATTTTCTTAAAAAATACGTCGCTGCTCTTTACGCCATTGAGTCGGGCAAATGACTGAAGGGGTCATTTTTAGGTTTTGACGTTTGTTTGTCCTACGGACCTATCCGTGGCACGCGGGGCCCGCCTACTTCGCCTTTCTAACTCTGTTTCATGTATTCTATGGTGCGTTTTAATTTATTAACAAAGTCTAAGCTAATCCTTCAAAATTTACGTCAATATTGGCAGTCTATGTGTAGAATGCTCATCTGTTCCTCAGTAGCTCTGAACAGATTTGGTCCAACGAGACTTCGTTACAGACTTGTAACGCACAATTTTTTTGTCTTTTGTGTGAAAAATAAAAATGAATACTTTTTTGCTGTAAAAATGTTTTTCTTGTGTAAAGTTGTTTAATTACCAGGCTTTGAAAGTAAATGAAAAGTATTGTATGCATAATACAAGGTTATTTTTTTGGACCTGATATGCGTATGCCCACCTTATTACAGAGGTCAAAAGCAACAAATTTTGTTCTACGACTTTGCTAACAACGCTCAAAAAATTTTCCACTCCCCATACTAAAGTGGTCACGTGGATTTTGTATGGGAAGTTGAAAAAAAAAAGTCGTAGAACAAAAGTTGTTGCTTTTGACCTCTGTAATAAGGTGGGCATACCTATATAAGGTCCAAAAAAATCTATTATATTCCTTTTTGTTGTGTTAACTACTCTTTAATGGTCAGTTAAAAGTATTGTTTATCTGTAAGTTGAGAAACACTTCCACAATGTATCTCGATATGGGAAACACCATAATAATTACAATGGGGACCGCATATTAATAAATTGTCGAACAGACTCAGTTCTGCAGCATACGCAGTGAAAAAAATAAGAGCTCTGAAGGATGTGGACACCGCGAGGTTAGTCTACTTCAGATCGTCCTTGACTTCAGTTATTTCCATAGTCTCATGTCATATGGCCTTTTGTTATGGGGTCATGCTGCGGATGCAAACAGCATTTTTATACTACCAAAGCGAGCTGTTCGTGCAATTTATAAAATGAAGCCTAGAGAATTTCTTCGAAATAAATTTAAAGAAATCAACATTTTGACTTTTGTGTCGCAATACATTTATGAGAGTTTAATATATGTTTAACGGAATATACATATTTTTGAGAAAAATTGTGACAGGCACAGTGTCAACATAAGAAACAAGAATCAACTTGCTTCTCATGTCAGCCGTGTTCACAAAATTAGTAAAACATATAAAGGTCAATGTATACGCTTCTATAATAAGGTACCCACTGATATTGAAAGTTTACCGTTAGATAAATTCAAAACTGTTATCAAGCAGAAATTATATATGAAGGGTTATTATAAAATATCAGATTATCTAAAAATAATCATAAGAATAATCCATGGGATTAGGCTACGGTTCTAATAGGCTGATTCAAAATTAAAACTGACTTATTAGTCTAATAGGATCGTGTAGAAAATCGGGATTATTTGGCGTTACATATTAGGATTGTGTTCTCTTCGTGCACTTGTTTCCTAATCCAATTTACATATTAGAATTGTGTAACTTCGTACACTTGTTTCTTAGTCCTATTAGACCAATATGACTCGGAGCACCGGAAATTAAATTGATGTATGGGAGAGTTATGATGTCATAAATTTTTTGTATGGATATTTTTTTTTTACAGAATCATATCATGTGGGGTATCTAATGAAAGGGCTTTATGAGCCGATTCTAAAAATATAGCACATCTTAATATTCCAGTCACTAGTTTCCTAAAAATTTGAAAAATATGTTCAAAACAAACCAAGTTTGGGCTTTTCCTGGTAGAAAATGGCTGAATATTATTTTGTAAAATATTCATGAAATTACTCATAATATCCTCATATCCAACGTCATGAAAGCATTTTTGATAATATTAATAAGAACTATATTTTTTTTAATAAGAAAGCTATTAGCTTTTTTAGTACTTTCTTTTGCTTTCTTTTTTTAATTTTTGGGAACCAGTTACTGAAATGTATGATAAACTATATTTCTAGAATCAGCTTGAGGAGCCCTTTCATTGGATACCCATAATGATAGGTTTTTGTAAAAAAGAATATAAAACTCCGTACTAAAATTCAAACAGGTTTCTTCCCTTCTTTTTTTTCTTTTTCTATCCTGTACTGTCCCACAGCTGAGCAAAGGCCTCCCCCTCGTCCCTCCAACCATCGCGGTCCTGAGCGAATTCCCACCAATCGCGTAGGTACGAGTCTTATTAAAAAAAAACCGGCCAAGTGCGAGTCGGACTCGCGCACTGAGGGTTCCGTACCACCACATAATCATAATGAAATGAAATGTGGTCTCTGCCTACCCCGACGGGAACTAGGCGTGATGTTATGTATGTATGTATGTATTAGTTGAACTTTCAGCAAGTTAATGTGCTAGATTTTTTGGGTCCGATACGCGCTTGACCAAATTTTATTATTTGTTATTATTTTATAGCTTATGCACTATAAACATACCAATTTTCTAGTTTGTAAGTGTTCCCGTTTTTAAAATAGAACTTTACAAAAATCGCCTCAGCGACCATCCAACTTGACCCCTCTCTTATATAAATGTTCTTGAAACGGGAGCTCACCACAATTGGTTACCATTAGTTGTGAGAAAAGTTGTAATATTTAATGATTTCAGACTTTTCCCATTATTTGTACTGTGAGACCTAGCTTCTTGCCAAATTTCATAATTTTAGGTCAACGGGAAGTACCCTGTAGGTTTTTCATTTTTGAATAAATGTATGGAGATGAGGACATAAAATCTCATATCTTTTGATTGCCTCATTGTAAAAAATTTAAATTTTCAGATCTTGTGTGGTTCATAGATCCTAATATATAGTATTAATTTCAACCTGATACCTTTACCCGTTCGTGAGATAAAGGGTCTTGACAGACAGACAGACGGACAACAAAGTCATCATATAAGGGTTCCGTTTTTTTCTTTTGAG
Source organism: Athrips mouffetella (assembly GCA_947532105.1). NCBI lineage: Eukaryota > Metazoa > Arthropoda > Insecta > Lepidoptera > Gelechiidae > Athrips > Athrips mouffetella. The sequence continues at coordinate 10,095,705 of OX383968.1, forward strand.
GTACGGAACCCTAAAAACATAGTTCTGATTAACATATTGAAAAATGCTTTAAGGAAGTTGGAAATGAGGATAAAGCAATTCATTTGATTTATATTTTTCAAAAGTTTGTTCAGCCATTTCCTGCCAGGAAGAGGCCAAACTTGGTATGTTCTGAAAATATTTTTCAAGTTTTTAGGAAACTAGTGACTAAAATATAAAGATGTATTATATTTTTAGAATCGGCTCAAAAAGCCCTGTCATTAGGTACCCCACACGATAGGTTTCTGTAAAAAAAAATAAAAAAAATCCATATAAAAAATTGATGACGTCATAACTCTCCCATACATCAATGGAATTTCCGGTGCTCCAAGTCATATTAGTCTAATAGGACTAAGAAACAAGTGTACGAAGTTACACAATTCTAATATGTAACGCCCCGAGATTACACGATCCTCTAAGACTATATGTTTTTAGGGTTCCGATACCAAAATGGTAAAAAAAAGGAACCCTTATGGTGCCGCTCTGTCTGTCCGTCTGTCTGTCACACCTCTATATCTCAGCAACCACTTACGCTATCGAGCTGAAATTTGGAATAGTTTTAGAATATAGTTGCCCAACTTAATTGCACATGAAAATTTTTTGAAAAAAGTATGATTATTAATGTAAAGGGGGCCAAAATAGGGGGGGCCAAATTTCAAATTGTCGCTACTAGGTCGAGTGGGGTATCATATGAAAGGGCTTTACTTGTACATTTTAAAATATATTTTTGTATTTTTTTAAGTTTCTTAGTTTTCAAGTTATGATGAAAAATGTCAAAAAAAATACCATTCCCCCCCCCCTTATCTCCGAAGTTTGAGTAAGGGAAAATCTGAATTAATTACAGTTGACAGAGGTTTATGTAAACTTTACAGCAAAAATAAAACGATCTTTCTAAGTTGCACAGTTTTTCAGAAATCTGCAAAAAACCTTTACAAACAAATTTAGTTTTGCGGTCCTGAAAATGGACTTTATTGCTTCCAAAAATACTATAGTTATATCGGAACCCTCGGCGCGCGAGTCCGACTCGCACTTGACCGGTTTTTGTATATCAAAACATACGAGTATTTAAAAGAGCGCGTGGGTTTTTATTGTCACTTCTTTTTTTCCCACTATGGCGCCACATTGTTTGTGAAGCGATGTAGTTTGGCTGACGTCATTAGGAGATTTTAATATCCAACAATGAATAAACGATTTTCACTTTGACTTTGACTTGACTTAATTGCCGTTTTGTATAGCGAATTTTAGGTAAACTTAATTGTCAGTACTAACATTTTTGCATTTTTTTTGGGAAGACATTAAGCATGATTGGGAAGACATTAAGCTAACAGAAACTTAAATTTAATTTTCGAAAAACATTATCTGTAGAAAAGTATAAAAAATCTAATGATGAAATCGGACGCCATTTAAGACGAACAATTTTCGAACCTTTTGTTTTGTATATCAAACTGAAAATAAAATCTTTATTTTGTGCGTAAATTGATAACCTTGAAGTCAACTTTCAAATATAAGATGTTGATCCCTTTCTACTGTCTTTAAATTGTTTTAAAAAGTCAGTAAAGACAAAATTATAGACATTTATTTACTTTAAGCTTTCTAAATTTTAGTTTAACTTAAGTATATTGTCACATTCTATGTACAAATTCTAATTATTAGGTACCGTGTTGTATTTAGCAATGCTCAAAAAATTATTTTTGTAATAGTATTCTTCTACATGAACCTCCAGGTCTACTTTTATATATATTTTTTGTTTATATCTACATATTTATCGTATAATGACTGTATGTGTTCTAAATAAATAAATAAAATAAAATAAGACAAATGAAAAAAATAATCTGTAAGAAAAAATCGGCAATTTCATAGGTAAAGACCTATTTTTAATTTGATAGTGATGTAGCTTGAAATCATAGTTTGTTAGACAGAACAAAATATCAGATTACAAAAGTCAGAAATCTGAACTCGATATGGTCAAATTCTCAAATTGATGTAGACGTGTTGACTAGGGCTTGCAAATATTCGATTCTTTTATCATTCCAATATTCGATTTATTTTTTGGGTAGTATTTGAATTATTCGAATATTATTCGAATAATAATAAAAAATCTAATTGTTTAAAGAATCATTTCTTTAATATGCCAGTTTATGACGTAAAAAATCATTAAAAAATTGATTAAAATTTGTACTTTGACCAAGTCTTAAAAAAGAACCGGCCAAGTGCGAGTCGGACTCGCGCACTGAGGGTTCCGTACCACCATCATAATTGTATTAGTTGAAATTTCAGTAAGTTAATGTGCTAGATTTTTTGAGTCCGACACGCGCTTGACCAAATTTTATTATTTGTTGTTATTTTATAGCTTATGCACTATAAACATACCAATTTTCAAGTTTGTAAGTGTTCCCGTTTTTAAATAGAACTAAAACAAAAATCGCCTCAGCGACCATCCAACTTGACCCCTCTCTTATATGAATGTTCTTGAAACGGGAGCTCACCACAATTGGTTACCATTAGTTGTGAGAAAAGTTGTAATATTTAATGATTTCAGACTTTTCCCATTATTTGTACTATGAGACCTAGCTTCTTGCCAAATTTCATGATTTTAGGTCAACGGGAAGTACCCTGTAGGTTTTGCATTTTTGAATAAATGTATGGAGATGAGGACATAAAATGCCATATCTTTTGATTGCGTCATTGTAAAAAATTGAAATTTTCAGATCTTGTGTGGTTCATGGATCCTAATATATGGTATTAATTTCAACCTGATACCTTTACCCATTCGTGAGATAAAGGGTCTTGATAGACAGACAGACAGACGGACAACCAAGTGATCCTATAAGGGTTCCGTTTTTTTCTTTTGAGGTAAGGAACCCTAAAAATTATGGTGCCGGCCGGATACACAAAATCCGTAAATTATTTTAAACAGCAACCAACACCACTAAAGTTATAGCTTGGGCTCAAACAGACTTTTCTAGAACCACTCCTATCAAATAGCGCGTTTTTAACTCTATCTACACTATCTGATAAATTAACAGTAAGTACTTATAGCAGAAACATTATCAGCGATCATTTTTTCAGTTGTTCTTTTAAAATTATTTTAGGTTCTTTATTTTTGTTTTGTTTAGATTTGTTTTCCGCATATAGCTCCTGATTTTGTTGTCGCTGCTGAAGATGAAATAGATCCACATCATTAAATTAGAGTCTTGTCTTTTGCTGAAGTTTCTCTCGTTGGTCTCAAAAACTCATGGAATGAAATTCAAAGGCGACTCTCACGATTGTAGATATTTTATCGTACAGACAAAATCTGGTAAGGATCTCTGAGCAATCCTGTTTTTCGGAGACTCGGGTAGCGGTCGCTAAGTTTCCCAATCATGAATTTAAGGCCTGTTTCCGCAGTAAGCAGAAATGCGTTTTCTTATCACAGAGCCTCTGCTGTTGCCTTTTCAATTTCAAATTCAAAAGAAGTGGCTCTTAGAAAAGCTCAGTAAAACTGAACGTGACATCGTTCTTTAAATCAATAAGAGTCATCAGTCGCATAATGGTGTCTTTCAGTAGGCATTCGCCACCTGGTTTTATAATCTAGGATATTTTTTCTGTTTTTCATTTAGATAGTTATTCACCATCATTATCATAACATCGTATAAAACGTCCGTTGTAGGAGACGGAGCTTTCTTCAGTACTCCAGCGAAAACGCGTTATACTTTGGAGGGGATATTCCATAGTGTAGCATACATACCTGTGTTGGCCTCGCGAGCTATTTCGCGGACCATTTTCCTATTTAATTATATTATTTTAGCCAAGTTTGGCTATATTTTTCATCTTTACTGTTTGTAAATAACTCATGTCAACAAAGCTGTTATTCAATCTTTTTCTTATCCGATTTATGTAAGGAGTTTGTATTTTAATGTAAATCATGCTTTCCTAGTACTTTCGCCATACATTTAGGACTTCAACTTTAGCTTAGGGCTCTGCTGAAGACCCGTAGACTCTGAAGACCTGCAGAACTCATCATGACGAAGATGAAGACATGAATTGGCTCTGCTACTGCTGGCTGTATGGAACCTTGGAACTGATGCTGGCTGATAGAACTTAAATTCATATTTCAAATTCCACAGCGTTCTGGAACACGAACTGCTGCTGCATATAAATAGCCCTGCAGCTCAAGAATACTCCAGTCTAGTCTTCGCTTCTAAATGATATACTTCTAAATTAAGGCCTTGTCCCGGGGCCGAACTGACCCCGGGACGCTTCCTCAACGTTTCCTGGCCGTCTCAACGTACTTCACGCCATCTTCACGTCATGTTACTTCACGTCGTCAACCTCTCCTGTGTTCCGTCACTAGGCTGGGCATCCGCCGTTGGCTGCCCGCCGGTGACCTCTTCACCTTGGAAGATGCCTACGCTTTAACCTACATCACCATTGAAGACCTACATCACTATCTGAAGAAGTCTTACGTCTGAAGAACTGCGGGAAGAACGCTAGCTAGGGCACATTTCCCGATTAATTAGGACGGAACTAGATAGGTGATTAGGTAGGTACCTCTTCTCCCTCTCTTCAATAATAAACCCTCTTTTCCCTCTTTACTTTCTTATTAGGCTTCCGTAGCGCACCTACGGGCGTTACGTGACAATAGCCACTAAGCTTGTAATTGTTGTTGGTGACCGAAGTATGTAAGATGGTACGATACACAGAAAAACGCTGCTGCCCATCCTCCGGTTAATAGAGCCTCTTACGACACCCACGGGTAGAGATGGGTTGGTACTTTTATTTGCCGGCACCACACGGACAATTAGATAGTCAGATAGTTATTAAGACTCTCATTTTTTGTAGGTGATTTCGTAAACAAACAAAACTTCAAGTAAAAAGAAATTCCAAGCACTGGCGTGCATGCAACTGCAAGCGAATGGCTAAACTTTAACGGATATTTTATTGCGCACAATTACTACCTGTCTGTCGTTTTAATTTGTCTGCATGAAAAAATATATATTATTTATTATGAACAAAAAAATATTCGAATATTCGAATTTTACCATCTTTATTATTCGAATAGTTAAATGAGGCGAATATTCGAATTATTCGAATAAGTATTCTACTTGCAAGCCCTAGTGTTGACTCTATATGAAGCAAGGGTCTCGTTCATAAATTCCTCTCAAATTGAGGGTTGTCTCGCTGAGATCGCACTCAAGATGAATAGTTTGTATGTGTAAAGTACATCTTGAGAACAATCTCGTACTTGAGAGGGAATAATTAATACCGCCCTAAGACTTCATCAAAGTTTCATTCTTTGCATCCCTACATTTAGTAAGACCTTAAATATTTTCTTTGAGAACAGGTTGAAGAATCTCCTGGTTGGCGTGCTGGTATCTAGGTAGGTACACTCAACAGCACGTCAGTAGAAACACTTTTGGACCTTATGGCGTGGTAATAGAGTTGAAAATTTTTCTACCGACGAGCGGTTGACCGTACGTGTTGTAGTGCGTCACGGTGTCTACTCTCAATTTTCGATATATCGATTCGATACTATTATAACTTCGTGTCTTGACGATAGAATAGAGTTTGGACGCTAATCACTGCCAATTCGACAATTCATCCAACCAATATTCTACACTATTTTTAGTGAACGAAGTTATGAATCCGACTGTATCGAAATAGTATCGTACCGATATATAAAATATTGAGAGTAGATGCCCTGCATCGTTATCGTAATAACCAAAGAGATTTGAACCTCGCTCGACTCTACTGAAGCGATAACTACGATGCTGACGGGGGAGCGCGGGGCAGGCGTGCGAATCATTCATTGGCTCCCCGCGTGTCACCCATGCGCAAAAAATATTCGTCAGCATTGGAGTTAACTCTCATTAGATTGCAATTCAATAGCCTTATGGTCCCATACGAAATTGTGCAATATAACAAATTAATGTATTCTTTATCTAGTGGCCAAAATAACAAAAAGCTTATTATCACCTATCCAAGAAGCTTCTTCTGACGTGGCTCTGATGTCGGTAGTGTTCGGGTCTAAGATCGCAGCGTTCAGCACGGCAGGGAATGCCAGGGAGATCCCTACAGTTGTGTTCAGGAACAGGTCCGTAAACAAAATGAAGATCTAAACCAGAAAAATATTAAACAACAACAACAAACATCCATCACATCCAGAGATGAGAAATAGGAATAGCCTAGGCTGTAGACTAGTCCTCAAACAAAAAAAAACCGGCCAAGTGAGAGTTGGACTCGCGCACTGAGGGTTCCGTACAAACCTGTAAGTTATGGTATTTTTATTGCTTAACTTTATTATGTAATGTAAGTAACTAAAATTTATATTTGAGTTGATTGAATGAAAGGTAAATTGCGGTTTACGATTTATGACGTATTAAAAAAAACTACTTTGCATGGTAATGTACGTACATTATATATTTTTTTTTATTTAATTTTTCTCTTATGTTAGAAGTTACAGGGGACACACATTTTACCACTTTGGAAGTGTCTCTCGCGCAAACTATTCAGTTTAGAAAAAAATTATATTAGAAACCTCAATATCATTTTTAAAGACCTATCCACACATATGGATTTGACGAAAAAAAAATTGAGTTTCAGTTCTAAGTATGGGGAACCCTAAAATTTATAATTTTATCTATTATTGTGTGAAAATCTTAATGCGGTTCACAGAATACATCTACTCACCAAGTTTCAACAGTACCTATAGCTCTTATAGTTTCGAAAAAAAGTGGCTGTGACATACGGACGGACAGACAGACAGACAGACATGACGAATCTATAAGGGTTCCGTTTTTTGCCATTTGGCTACGGAACCCTAAAAACCGGCCAAGTGCAAGTCGGACTCGCGCAGCGATGGTTCCGTACCACCAAGGTAAAACTACCGTCTTAGTTATGGAGTCGCAGTCACGCAGAAGTGTATTAAAAACGCGCGAGTCCGACACGCACTTGACCAGTTATTATTCGTTATTATCCTATAGCTTATACAATATCCACTCACGTGCCCGCGCAAAAAAAAAAGTACAGTAGATTGCCCTTGGGTACCGGTGGTACCCAAAGGTACCACTGGTACCTACCTAGCAATCCATTGAAATATCCCCGACGGCTTCACGAAACCGAACTCCAAGTTTTATTTCTCGGAATGAAAGCCCGAAACAACCTTGATTTCGGGCATCCGGGGTCCGGCATCCGGGATCTTACTGGGGTTGGTTTGGGAGTCAATTAATGCGTATTTTTGCGAATAACGAGGGCAATCTACTGATAAAAAAGCTTGGGTACCACCGGTACCCAGTGGCATGTGAGTGGAACCTCATGCTTGTAAGTGTTTCCGTTTTTACGATAAAGCTAAAACAAAATTCAAGCAAATACACCCAAAAAAAACACGTTTTTAGTAGTAGAGCCCCCCTTCATTTATTACTTTTTTTATTATTTGATGTTATAGCGGCCACAGAAATACAAAATCTGTGAAAATTTCAACTGCCTACCTATTACGGTTCATGCATGAGATACAATACAGCCCGCTGACAGACAGATAGACATCGGAGGCATATTAATAGGGTTTCCCGTTTTTCACCCTTTGGAACCCTAAAAAGCAGATGCGATTTTAAGTTTGACTACCGACATCAATCGAATTAAGGAATCAGGAGATATGTAATTTCTTTTTAGAAACCAGAAGTCTTGGATCATTAGTGTTGAAGTGGTTTTAAGTTTGGTCAAACAGGTTATCAAAAATTAAGTAGGTACGCAATGTAAGTGGAGTCAAAACCTATACAGGCTGTTTGGTATATGTCTGCAAACCTCTCAAGTGGTTGCTCTATCCATGAAACTGGAACCTTCTCTAAGGAATACAGGTCGAAACACGAAAAATGACTCGTTGATTTCGTGACACTTCTATGGGACGTTGAAAATTTTTTTCGTGTTTCGTCCTATGTTCCTTAGGGAAACTTGTTTCATGGGTAGAGCAACCACCTGAGAGACTTGCAGACATATACCAAACATCCTGTATATAGGGTGACTTTTAATTAGTACTTGATAGCAAAAGATACGCATGTACTCATGATACTGAACAACTTTTTCCCAAGGAACATAGGTCGAATTACGTAAAACCAAATTTGACCTCCATACAAAATGCGCTATCAGCTGATGCAGTTTCTATGGGAGGTCAATACTTGATTTTCGTATTTCGACCTATGTTCCTTGGGGAAAGTTGTTCAGTATCATGAGTACATTTCATACCTTTTTCTATCAAGAACTAATTAGAAGTCACCCTATATGTATAAGGAACCAACACTATGCCACAATCGCCTGAATACAGAGACACACTTAAGGTGATCTGTGACGGCCAGCTTAGCCCCGAACGCAACTAGATGGAGCCACTGCTACAAATATAAGGTTTTATTTTTTAATGCAATATGTACCAACTATATATGTGCAAAAAGTTGATTCGCGTAAATTTCATCGTGCAACTTCAACGCCTAACAACAATTTCGATAAGAAAAATATCTCCATATGTCCACTAAAGTCAGTTACTCTCGTCCGTCAGTCCGTGTTTACATGAGTACGATCACTCACGCATGCACACAAAGCACAACAGTACTTTCAGTACATTAACTGTATTTTTGTATTAATTAGCGAAAAATTTAACTAAAAATAGCAGTATTCGTTCGTTTTTTCAACATAATTTTATGTCCCGCGTAAGAATGCAAGTCATTTGAATTTTTGTATGTAAACCGGATCACCTTGTAACCACTGACGTGCAGCCGACTTGTAGGGCTTCCATATTACTTCTTTTATTTCCCAAACAACTTTCCGACGCCACTTTCTAAAGCATTTTTGACTGTTCCGGGTTCCCCGAATCTAAAAAAAAACCGGTCAAGTGCGAGTCGGACTCGCACACAGAGGGTTCCGTACCACCACCCACATAATCATAATTGTATTAGTTGAAATTTCAGTACCTAAGTTACTGTGCTAGATTTTTTGAGACACGACACGCGCTTGGCCAGATTTTATTATTTGTTGTTATTTAATAGCTGATACACTATAAACATACCTATTTTCACGTTTATAAGTGTTCCTGTTTTTAAGATAGAGCTAAAACAAAAATCACCTTTAAAAACAGGTCTTTAGTATGGGAGCTCCCCTTAATTTATTACTTTTTAGGGTTCCGTACCACAAAAGAAAAAAACGGAATCCTTATAGGATCACTTTGTTGTCCGTTTGTCTGTCTGTCAAGACCCTTTATCTCACGAACGGGTAGAGGTATCAGTTCCTTTATATTAGGGTCCATGAACCACACAAGATCTGAAAATTTCAACTTTTTCAACGACGCAATCAAATTTATGTCCTCTTCTCCATACATTTATGCACTAAAGCAAATCTACAGGGTACTTCTCGTTGACCTAAAATTATGAAATTTGGCAAGAAGCTAGGTCTCACAGTACAAATAAAGGGAAATGTCTGAAATCATTTAATATTACAACTTTTCTCACAACTAATGGTAACCAATTGAGGTGAGCTCCCGTTTCAGTGAGAGGGGTGAATGGTCGCGGAGGCGATTTTTGTTTTAGTTCTATTTTAAAAACGGGAACACTTACAAACTTGAAAATTGGTATGTTTATAGTGCATAAGCTATAAAATAACAACAAATAATAAAATTTGGTCAAGCGCCTGTCGGACTCAAAAAATCTAGCACATTATCTTACTGAAATATTAACTAATACAATTATGATTATGTGGTGGTACGGAACCCTCGGTGCGCGAGTCCGACTCGCACTTGGCCGTTTTTTTTTCTCAGTATTTGTTGTTATAGCAGCAACAGAAATACGTAATCTGTGAACATTTTAACTGTCTAGCTATTACTGTTCATGAGATACAGCTCAAACAAAATTTTGTAAAAACATCTGACTTTGGTGGAATCTTATTCCTTTGTTTTCTATTATTTTCTATAACAAAAACAGTATTTATCTACTTAACAAGCTCTAAACAACGATACCCCACTCGATGGGGTAGGCCAAAAAAATTTACGCTTTCCTTTTTAGCTGTTTGGGAGCCCCCCTTAATTTTCTACATTTTTTAATTTTTAGTATTTGCTTTTGTAGCGGCAACAGATATACATAATTTGTGAAAATTTCAACTTTCTAACTATTACGTTTCATGAGCTACAGCCCGCTAACAGACAGACAGACAGACATCGGAGGCATATCAATAGGGTCCCGTTTTTTACCCTTTGGGTACTGAACCCTAAAAAACACAAAAGCGGCTAGAGTACCTCATTTCTCAAGGATCTTGAAACCTATTAATGAGGCGTATTACCAGACCGCCATGCCCCACTGGTAAGATCACAGGTTAATAAACCTAATTGATAGGTTTGGTTAGGTTACAATAGGCAATTTTCCATGACGTTTGTCAAGTACGTTTTTTTAAGAGTCGGTAGGTGGCACGCTCATCACTGTTTCACGGCATTGATTTATGACATCTTTTTAGAAGAAAATATATTACTAATAAATTACACACATTTGACAGTAAAATTCAAACTGATTAATCATTTTCATATTTTTCCATTTTCCTAACGATGATCAGCAGTGCCATCCAGTTGATCTTTCAAAAGCCGCTGGAAAACATCCTATTATACTGGAAATAATGTATATGTCGCAGGCAAATCGTATAATTCGTCATATCACAGTTTGCCTTGGCGTTCTACAAAATGCCGAAAAATTTTTGATTCGGCATTTTACATAATGCCGCGGCAATTCACAAAACGGCGCGTAATTCGTTTCTGGCACTCGCCGGCTGCTACCGCGGCACGCTCGCTTCGCTCGCTCGGCTCGTGCGTTGTTATCGCAAGATAACCTAAACTGCACCAGTCACTAAACCCGCTTACAATCTGCCGGCGCCGCCGTTTTACAATTTTCCGACCGTTTACAGTTTCCAACCGTTTAAAGGCGAATTATAAGATTTGCCTGCGATATATTTCGGCCACACGCACGCACAATAGGTACACATTGACAACTCAATAACAAACTTGATAAAATAAAATAAATAATACTTACTTGTCTCCAAAAATATAAGTTGTTTATTTCACTTACAGACATGATGACATTAATTTGACTTTAGACTAAAACGCAAAGAACGTCTTGCTTTATTGATTACACATTTACAAGTGTTATTATGACGAAGGATTCGTGTTGATTATTAACATTTTTGAGATAGTTAGGTATAGTTATACATTTTGGATAAAAAGTAATTCGGTGTTACTTAAATAAAACCTGCCAAGTGCGGTTAATTTTGTCTCACGCACCGACTTCGTCCCTCTGTCTGTCTGTCTGTCCGTCACACCCGTTTATCTCAGCAACTACACGCTATCGACTGGATAAGATACCGATTAGGTCATGACATAGAAATATATTATGGACAGTCATCAAAAGTAAAACTACTTAAATATGCTTACTTAAGTCGCCTGCAAAACAAGTTATAGAAAATGCGACTAATGCAAGAAACACATAAAATTACGCCACTAATTCGTTTTCGCAAATATTAAAAACTTTTTTGCTGAGTAGGTAACTAATAATGTAGAATTTTAAAACTTCTAAATTCTAACTAAATATACTTATTTTTAGTGCTTTTAGATTACAAATATATTTTACTACTTATAAGAACTTAAAATAGTTAACTATAGCTGCCTTGTGTCAAGACGTAGGTAAGTAAGCTTTTTATTAGTTTATATCAATTGTGTCATATTTGTCTTTTTTTAGCTTATGTAAAACGAAATAAATTTTAATTTATATTATCTGAAAGGGCTTTATTAGAAAATGTTGAAATAGATTTTTGTATTTTTTTCTGACTTAGTTTTCAAGATATGATGAAAAATACCATTTTCTCTCGCTTATCTCCGAAGTTTGCAAAGCGAAAAATCGGAATTAATTATAGTTGATAGAGGTTTATGTAAACATTACAGCAAAAATAAAACGATCTCTCTAAGTAGCACAGATTTCCAGAAATCTGCAAAAAACCTTGACAAACAAACTTAGTTTTGCGGTCCTAAAATAGACTTTCTTGATTCCTAAAACACTTATAACCCGACAGTCCGACGCGCACGACCGGTTTTTTGCTTGTATCAAGCATAAAATTAATTACTTTAGTTTAAATTTCATTTTCTACTTGCGGTAAAAGCTTCTTTTCTCTTCTCTTCTCTTTGAACTTATTTGATGTAGGTATAGTTTGCTAGGTAAAATTATTATTTTCGTTCTATTACGCATTTTGTATTTCAAAAGTTTTTTTTATTATAATATTGTAACGAGCTATATTGGTGGTTCGGAATTGGAGTGTAGATTTCTGTTTATAAAAATAATCTTACAACCCGAGCTTTTTAATTTACGCTTCACATCACAGAGTCATCCCTCCAAGTCTCTTCGCAGAGATTTCCTTCCGTGCTCTCTTGAACGGAGTCCTCCCTCCAAGTCCTCTTCCCTCTGGAACCTCTTTGACGGAGTCTTGCCTGCAAGCACTCTTACCTCCAGGACCTCTTCTACGGAGTCTTTCCTCCTAATCTTCTTGGATTACCTCTAAGGCTTCCCCTTTTTTGGTCTCCTTTTTCTTACTCTTGTTCCTCTTCTTAGATCATTTTCCAGTTTCCATTGAACTACGGGGCTGTTAGCTATGTTGACGAAATTTTGAATTAGTTCCTTCTTTTCACAGCTGTCGATTCGAGTTAATTCTCATGACATGACACTGCCCGTAGCACTCCTCGACCTCCATTCGTGCACTGAGCAAGGAACCACGTATCATTCGTGCTCGTCCCGAGGACCCTAAAAACAGTAATTAATGTAGTTTCTCAAGTCGAAGATACCGACACAAAATACAACTCAGAAATATCGGGTGTAGATATCTAAGGAAAAATCCTAACTTATGATTAGCTTCCGATACGAATTTTCCTTCGGGAAAAAAGGTAAGCCAATTCGACTTGTTTCTATTCGCATAAGTGTTGAAAAACGTCGTGAGAAGCGCGTGCGTTTTGGTCATTATCGCACACTCTTCTCACGACGTTTTTCATCTGTGGTTTTTCAACACTTTTGCGAATAGAAACATAATTATGAATGTTATAGACATAAAAACTCTTTGCTCCATGCCAAAATAAAACACTAGTGCGTTATATTAAAAGCACGCGTGTTTAATAAGCTGGATTATGTACCTTAAAGCAGTGCAAATAGAGCTGTTTCTAGATATTGTTATTTTAAAGTTTCATTACCTTAAGTTAAGTTAGTTAAGTTAAGTTAGTTTAGTTAAGTTTCATCGTTGTTCTAGTCCACGCACTCCGCGCACGCCACGCCCACTTCCCAGAGCCGTCAGCGCGCGTATCCACAGAAATATTTAGAATAGAAACGGCAAAAATTTAAATAATAAAAAAATACCCCTACCAAAAACCAGGGAAATAGATTCTACTCTCGATTCTGAACAAACTATTTTCTCATTTTCGCTTATTTCGTTTACACGTTGTATAATATAAATATATACAGGGTGTTTGGTGCATCGTGTGCCAAAAGGAAGTGGCCGTTAGGAGAGGCCGTCTGCTATCCATTCAGCCCCCATAACCACTTCTAAGCGCAAAAGTTTTTTTTTTAATTCAATTTTTATAAAATAATTGGCGAAATATCAAAATTCTGCATTAAAACTCAAACAAAAAAAAATGGGTCTAGACTCCAAATTGATGATGATGATTGATTTTCATTTCGTTGTGCACTGTTGTGTGGTTCTATCGATACCAAATTTACTTTTAATTGTTATCTAGTTATTTTTTTATTGACTCTCAAAGTTTCCGGAAGAGGTAAATACAAGCTTAAACTTTAAATTTACATGGCTTTAAAAAAAATAACTAAAGACGATTGGGATCTTCCAAATTCCTTATAAGTTCACTAGTCTATCCTCTTTCTAACGGTATACAACACATCCTAAAAACGTAATAATAACCTCATATATTTGCTAAATTAATGCAACGGGTCACGTACGGCTGATATTCAAAATTAGGATTAATAAGGTTTCTTGCGGAAAAAGGTAGCAAGGAGTTTTACATTCTCATAATTAAATTATTTTATCGAAATAAAACTAAACATTTTATTTACGAAATTGAATTAAATTTGGAACAGATTGACAATTACTCATTGCCTTCCTTTATTTTTTGACATTTTATTTATTTTGAAAATTTGTATTTTCTTTATATCTGAAATTCGCGCCCTTTTGGTTAAATTTTAAGTTAAGTCAGATGCAAAAACGCAATTTATAAGCGATTCTTTTATTTTGTTACTGTTATTGCTTTCGTTAATTTTAATAAGTGTTGTTGTTAACTTTCCTTGACTAATAGAATGGCGACATTCTCTAATGCTAAAATACGTAAAATTCATTTAGGACTTATGAAATAAATGGTGGCTCCTTAAGCCATCATAATATCCGCATATTCTTCTTTAGAGAATGTTGCCATTCTATTAGCAAGGAAACTTAACAACAATACTCATTAAATTTAACGAAAGCAATAACAGTAACAAAATAAAAGCAGCGCTTAAAAACTGCGTTTTTGCATCTAACTGAACTTAAAACTTAACCAAAAGAGCACGAATTTCAGGCATTTAGCCTATACAAATTTTCCAAATAAATAAAATGTCAAAAAACAAAGACAGGCAATGAGTAAATGTCAATCTGTTCCAAATTTAAATCAATTTTGGTAAATAAAATGTTTAGTTTTATTGAGATAAAATAATTTTAACTCCTTGCTACCTTTTCCCGCAAGAAACCTTATTAATCCGAATTTTGAATATCAGTCGTACGTGACCCGTTGCACTAATTTAGCAAATATGTGAGGTTGTTATTCCTTTTTTAGTACGTGTTGTATACCGTTAGAAAGAAGATAGACTAGAGAACCTTTAAGATACCAATCGCCTTTAGTTATTTTCTTATAGCCATGTAAATTTAAAGTTTAAGTTTGTGTTTACCTCTTCCGGAAAATTTGAGAGTCAATAAAAAAATAACTAGATGAGAATTAAAAGTAAATTTGATATTGATAGAACCACACAACAGTGCACAACGAAATAAAATCTAATTTGGAGTCTAGACCCATTACTTTTTTTTTATTTGAGTTTAATGCAAAATTTTGTTATTTTGCAAATTATTTTAAAAAAAATTGAATTAAAAAAAAACTTTGGGGCTTAGAAGTGGTTAAGGGGGCTGAATGGATAGCAGATGGCCTCTCCTAACGGCCACTTCCTTTTAGCACACGATGCACCAAACACCCTGTATAATAATTGTCGGTTCTCCCTCGCCACTTATGTAAATTTATAACCTACAGTGCCAGCTCGGCAGCTGTATCTAACCAATCTCCGTTGAGACAATCTAGGTCACGCCACTGACCACCCCCTGAACTTTACCTAAACTTTTCACGTAAAATTTCCAAAGGAACTAACAATTTTAGACTTGAAATTAACAGTTACTGACGAATCTCATTGATTCAGAAAATAAGTGATTTTATTAAATTTTACTTCATGTAACTGTTACTAATGTTAAAAGATAAGTGAGATATGGCAGATTTTCCTACGTTAACGATGTCGTTTTGCTTATCCTGGTTGCAGGCTACTTTATTGTGAATCTTTTGAATCTGTTCAGCGGAAAAGTAGCGAAAGAGCGTTAGAATAAGTTGACTTTCACCTTTATTTAAATGTGACTTTAATCATACAAGAACATTCATTCATGACGTGATCAGTACGTTCCATAACAAGGACATTTTGAGCATTATAATCCATTTAATTTAAAACAACTGTGTAAATATGTACTATGAGTAAATAGGTACGCACGGCAGCAAGCATGTAGAAACAAAACCAGTATAAGTTGAACCAGCGCTACGCTACAAAAACGCCCGGAGCCAGAGACCCACTCAAGGGCAAAAAATTTCCACGCACGTGCGGTCGTGTGTACGTTACCAAAGAACAAACAAGAGGACGTCAAGCTTGATTCAATCGACTTTGTACAGTCAACCGCTTGTCGGTAGAAACTTTTTCAACTCTATTACCACGCCATAAGATCCAAAAGTGTTGCTACTGATGTGCGGCCGTGTGTACCTCGTTTAACAAAGTCAACGTAAAGACAGATGTCGCCCTCCCAGTGTCATGCTTGACCTGCTCTTGACTGTACAGTAGTTATATTGTAATAGACAATAAATAGAACCTTAAGCGTAACTTAATATTTTGCATTACATGGAAGGTAGTTAAAGTTTTTAGTATTGCTAAACGCTACAAAATTGTTATAAGGCCATGATTTAACGAAGATCTGAGGAATATTAAAAGAGAAACTGATTTTTCACGTAGGTAGGTGTCTATCTATTATTCACGTGTTGTGTATGGCATACTGCAAGTTAAACTCACTTCATTTGAGTTGTCTTCTGCATTTATGATTACTTACTTACAACAGACGACTCTGCCCGTGTGGTGCCGGCAAAGAATAGTACAAAACCCTCTCTACATACGTGTAGAGAGGGTTAAGTTTAAAGAATGTGTAAAGCAAACGTTTTGTGAAAAAGCTTACTATAGATTAGATGACTATATACGAATGACAAAGAGGTATGGTGCTCTGATATTCCAGCGAAACACAAGAAACACATTGTAAAAAGCCGACTCTTAAAGTAGGCCGTGCTGCAGTGGTTTCTTGCCGTTTCTTTTACGCTGCCATAGCACGATCTGAAACGGCGGCGTAGGATCGCTCTATTTGCTTTGTATTCTGCATGACATTCAGTAAGTATTCTGTAAAGAATCTACATTGAATAAATAATCTGAATCTGAATCTGTGTCGTAAGAGGCATGTAAGGGATTATGTACTGGAGGATGAGCGGTTAGCAGCGTCCTCCAGTGAAGCGTACCATCTTACATATTGCGGTCACCAACAATCGCGGTACATGGTGCCAACTGCAACGCTAACAAGCGTGCTGAATATGGTGTGTCCCCTCCACTGTGTCATCATCATATCAGCCGAAAGACGTCCACTGCTGGACATAGGCCTCCCCTAAAGAACTCCATGACGACCGGTCCTGCGCTGCTCGCATCCAGCGGCTTCCCGCGACCTTGACCAGATCGTCGGTCCACCTTGTGGGGGGCCTGCCAACGCTTCGTCTTCCGGTACGTGGTCGCCACTCTAGAACCCTCACGCCCCATCGGCCATCGGTTCTTCTTGCGATGTGCCCTGCCCACTGCCACTTCAGTTTAGCGATTCTCAGGGCTATGTCATTTACTTTAGTTCTTCTGCGGATCTCATTTCTGATTCGATCGCGCAGAGAGACTCCGAGCATAGCCCTTTCCATAGCCCTTTGGGTGACTTTGAGCTTTCTGATAAGGCCCATCGTGAGCGGCCACGTCTCGGTGCCATATGTCATCACTGGCAACACACACTGGTCAAACACTTTCGTCTTGAGACACTGCGGTAGGTATTTTGGACGTGAAGATATTGCGGAGCTTCCCGAACGCTGCCCATCCGAGTCGGATTCGACGAGTAACCTCTTTCTCTAAGTTGGATTTACCCAGCTGGACTGTTTGTCCCAGGTATACGTACTCATCAACAACTTCGAGCGTAGAGTCTCCAACTTTGAGTGGAGTGGGTACAACAAGGGCGTTAGACATAATTTTCGTCTTATCCATGTTCATTTTAAGACCCACTTGTTGTGAAACTCTACTGAGGTTATTGAGCATTGTGCCGAGATCTTCCAGGGTCTCAGCCATTACGACAATATCGTCGGCAAATCGAAGGTGGGTTATGTACTCGCCATTGATGTTGATGCCAAGTCCTTTCCAGTCCAGCAGTTTGAAGACGTCCACTGTGTACCATGTGTTTTTTTTTGGAATTCTGGAGGGAGCTCCCTGTCCTGCAGTGGACTTTTTATGGGATCTTATGTTGACTACGACAAGTCATTATCGTCATGATAAATTGTGTGGTGAATCGACGCTGAACATGTTATGACAGGAAGGAACTCAGTGATAATCCACAAATGTTTCAACTTTCAATCTCATCGGAATCATTCTGTTACGTAGGTACGTTACCTCAGTCAGTTTCTTACTTTATGTTTGCACATCGATTTCATTATAAACGAGTTCAGGTATTTGATAAAAAAGCTGACTTTGTTTGGATAGAATACTCGTAAAGCCATCATTTATTTATTTATCTTAGGAAGACCAACAGCACTTATAATACACGAATTGTACTCATTTCCTAGAAATTGTACACATACATTTCCGGTAACACTCTATGTTTGTCTACACAAATGCTTATTGGACAGGGATCGAACCCGCAAACTGCGGCGCAGATGCACTACCAACCATGTAAATTTTAGTGACACTGACTCTTATCTTTCTTCAAAGTGGATAATTAACCATTAAATTAGATATAACAAACGAAGAGACACTTGTGAACACATAGTCAAGACGTTACCGTAATATTATATTTTTTGGTCAAGACAAGAAGGCGTATGCACGTTACTTAAATTTTGTTATTATTACATAGAAATTTTAAAAGTTAAATTATCTTAATCGCAATGAGTTTTAGTAAATTAAGCAACCTATATTTTTGGAGACAGGTAAGGGTACACACTACACAAATCACACACAAATGCTATTAGCTGATGCAGTAGCTATCTATGGAAAAAGAAAATCGTAATCTACCTCATTTCCTAGCAAAAAGTTTTCCATGAGGTCTAAGTTGGTCTAATAACTATAATTTGTATAATTTGCACAATTTTTATAGAATTATATTATACTTAACTTAACAAAATAACAATTAAGTCTTAATCTTAAACAAGTTATAATTAAAATACAAAAATGTATTTGTATGTCAAACAAACCGCCCCTTGACGTTCCTGGTGCAAAAGTGCCCATAATGCTCGCGGTATTACCACGTTGAATGACTATGGACAGCCTTTGCACCAGGAACGACTCGGAGCGGGGGTCACATTTCTTTTGTCGGAGCCGACGGCAACTAAGTAACTAATTAACTTAATACTCTTAAATAAAGGGGTAAAAAGGGGTATGAATGCCTTGTCGGTTTGTTGGTCTAGAAGTCCTTAATTTTTAAAGTGACAGTGGAATGAAATGAAGGATGAAAGTTTGTGATGGAACTCTGAAACTGCGGAAGGTACGTTTATCAAATAAGAAATTATTTTAAAAAAACATCCCTTAAGGGGGTAAATTATTTATATGAAAATCCTTTGTTTCCGAAGTAAGGTGGGCATTGATTAAAATTGTATGGGTCCTTGGCGTCATTTTTTTTTCATCGGCCACTTTAATTCTTTTTATTAATTGTTAGTAGTAGGTACTACCCTAAAGAAACATAACCGTGAAAAAAGTGCTGCCGTACCTAATATCTGGGCTGAGATACAGCGTATTAAGTTTTACTAAAAATTGACTTATTATTTTTTTTTTCTACCAGAAGAAGACAAGGTAGCGGTTAATAATGTTTGGAAGTTTTGTAAACAAATAGAATATCAGGTCCTGGTCAAAATTTTTTAACGGCCCTGCCAAAACGTAAGAGGTAGAGGAGACCCGATAAAACAGAAGTGTACTCGTAGCAAAACCTTGGTCAATCTTATCACCTCAATTCCAATATGCGAAATAATGAAAAACAAGACAGCGGAAGTCTTTTCAATTTTGTATTTTGATGTTTTTGTTTGCTTATTGTTGTTTCTGCAGAAAAATAAGTAAAAAGGTCCCACAATTAGTAACTTTAAAGAATACCTGTTGAGATTTGGTTTTACTGAAAGTTAAATTGAAAATGTGAATGTTAATGTAAATCAACACTTTAGCTAATGAATGTTGTTAAATATGCAAACAAATTGTATAAAATAACGGTTGTTATTTTGCATTAAGTGAAACTTGAATTTAACCATACTCGTATAACGAGTAGAAACCGAAAAACTATATAACGAGTAGAAACCGAAAAACTAGCAATTTAATAATTTCAACATTGCATCGGGGATCAGTGGAAGTGGGTTACCTGTAGATATGGCTGTGGGGTGACTGACCCTCAACATATTTTGCGCGTCAGGATGGCGAAACCTTCTATGAAGATACGCTTTTTGTAGTTATACTGGGCTTGCTTGAATATAACCCAATCGTCTGGGTTCCGAGAGTTCTTGGCTGTATCGGAAAGCTTTCTTTTTTCTCGGTGCAGTCTCTCCGATACTACGGTAAACCCGGTACAATAAAAACTAACTATGGGGGTATTGCAGGCACACCTGCTCATATTCAAATATATTTCATTAGATTTAATGCTCTTAACTTTCTGCTGTCTCTTGTTAACACTCATAGTGCTTGTCAGTGTAGATTTCGCGATAGTTCTAGCTTAAATGGCTTGAAGTCCCTGTGATGTAGGTTGTGCTGTTGGTGTTGGAACGCACTCTTGTTTTTCGATGGCAGTGATGTCAGTTTGGGGACCCCTGTCATAATTTTGTGTATGTCATATAACATAACTCAAAGTAGCAATTTTTTTTTTCATTTTTATTTATTGTACAGAAGAAAATACATTTAAAGAAGTAAAATGAAGAAAAATGACACAACAGGTGCTGCTAATTTATTTTGCCTAATCATAAGTATCGCGCTCAGACCTGGAATAAAATAAACATTTATGGGTTACAGTTATAGTTTTGAACTCTTTTTTTATGTCAAAGTAGGAAAATAAGCGGATTGTGCGCGGACATCTCACCTGACGGAAAGTGTCACTGCCACCCATGGACACCATAAACTTACTAATCTGGGATGGACACTTGCAACACCAGTAGAGGTGATGCTAGTGCGTTGCTGTTAATTTAATAATCTATTGTAGAATTTACATGTTTACGTTGTTGAATATACAGGGTGTAATCGTTAAGTGTGTCCAGGCTATTATTCCGTAACTATTACAGTATACTCGAGCCATTATTGTTTCTCCTATACGAGTATGTTGACGACCTACCAGGATCAACTAACCAAAATTGTCTTCAATTTGCTGATGATACCACACTAATTGTTGAATGGTTGAATGTAATGACAGAGATAGGTTAGAAGCAAATACTAGTAGGGCTCTTGAGGACTTAATTAGAGGTTTACAGTTACAGGTTTATAAGCTACAAATGAATATTGACAAAACTAATTTCATACAGTTTCTTTCTTATAACTCAAGCACTACACCGATACATCTCAGTTATAATAATGAAATTCTAGCAGAGGTTGAAAAGCTTAAATTCTTGGGTATTATGATAGATAAGCACCTAAATTGGAAAGCCCACGTTGATGTAGTATGTAATAAACTAAATCGCTGTGTCTTTGCACTGAGAAAACTGAGACACCATATCAACAGAAGCTGCTTTAACTACATACCACGGATACGTTTCGTCTGTCCTCGGCTATGGTCTGATACTCTGGGATAACCCAGTGGATGTGGATGGAGTCTTCAAACTACAAAAAAAAAACCGGCCAAGTGCGAGTCGGACTCGCGCACTGAGGTTTCCGTACCACCACATAAACATAATTGTATTAGTTGAAATTTCAGTAAGTTAATGTGCTAGATTTTTTGAGTCCGACACGCGCTTGACCAAATTTTATTATTTGTTGTTATTTTATAGCCTATGCCCTATAAAAATACCAATTTTCAAGATTGTAAGTGTTCCCGTTTTTAAATAGAACTAAAACAAAAATCGCCTCCGCAACCATCCAACTTGACCCCTCTCTTATATGAATGTTCTTGAAACGGGAGCTCACCACAATTGGTTACCATTAGTTGTGAGAAAAGTTGTAATATTTAATGATTTCAGACTTTTCTCATTATTTCTACTATGAGACCTAGCTTCTTGCCAAATTTCATAATTTTAGGTCAACGGGAAGTACCCTGTAGGTTTTTCATTTTTGAATAAATGTATGGAGATGAGGACATAAAATGCCATATCTTTTGATTGCGTCGTTGTAAAAAATTGAAATTTCTAGATCTTGTGTGGTTCATGGATCCTAATATATGGTATAAATTTCAACCTGATACCTTTACCCGTTCGTGAGATAAAGGGTCTTGACAGACAGACAGACAGACAGACAGACGGACAACAAAGTGATCCTATAAGGGTTCCGTTTTTTTCTTTTGAGGTACGGAACCCTAAAAAGTGTATACGTGCAATATGCAACGCAAAATTTGATGATAGCTGTAAACCGCTGTTTAAAAAACTTAACATACTGCCACTACCATGTATGTACATAAGAGACGTTTGTGTTTTTGTTGCATCTAATCCACACTGCTGGAGAACCCGAGGCGATATCAGTCAAAGGCCAACAAGAGAAAAGTTAGAGAATTTTCTATGTCAGCCTCCTGCCAAAGACATACGTTTATTAACATGTGCATTTTAAAACTCCCAGACAATTTTAAATTAATGAATAAAGTTTCACTCAAATTAAATTTGACAAAGTGGCTGCTAGAGCACTGTTTTTATAGTAATAAGGAATTTCTAGACCATAAGACTGATAAGTTCTAACATTCTATTTAAGTTTGCTTTGATTTAATATTGACACATTTTCCTTTGACATTTATCCTTTGACATTCATTATTATTTAGTTATTTGACATTGTATAAAATCCTCAGGGACTAGATAAGTACTATAAAAATCCTGAAAATTTGCATGCTTTGATTTATAGCTGAAAACATTGTACTTACTTTTTTAATTATTAAGACCTTTTTTACTGTTTTCTTGCAAATAAACTAATTTGATTTGATATCGAAAAACTTTAAACTGATATTGAAAGTACCTACGTTACCTAATGATTAAAATGACATCAATAAGTTTTTAAAAATAAAAGGAGAAATATCCAAAATTTTAACATTAGACCCTCACATACATTGAAGGCAGTGTGATATCGTTACGATACGACTAAGGAGGTAACATATACACCGTTTATTCAACCCACGCTTTCCCACACTCAACACGCAGAGGGTCAGAAGTTACTTCTGGCCAAAGGATCAGGTTTCATTTCACGATGCTTTCTGGTCGAAAAGTGCAGTTTAGCAAAAGCATACCTGGATATTAGAATGTTCAAGACGCCAAATGAACTCTGATTTTGTTAACACCTACTATCACTGACAGCAGCAGAGACAAATGCTTAACGTGTCTCCCAAAGCTCGGAAAATACTCAAGTTGTAATGCCATAAAACAGTCACCTATCCAGGTTCGACAGGCGTCGATTAACTTTGTTGATTGCTAAGAGTTAGGAGCCACTACTCGGCTACAAGCTCTTTGCATTTTACAATGTTGTAAAATGACCAATCACCAAACCGAATCGTTGTTGAATTGTTCCTCGCTCCTTGCAAATGACTTAACATGCCTTACGTAGCTCGGAAAATGCTCTTGTTATAATACCAAAAGCGGTGAGCCATCCAGGTTTTAGCCACGGCCGACGTTGCTTGATTTTGGTAATCGCGTAGGATCCGCAGTCACTACTCGACCAAAATTACCAGTGATAATAAATTATTAATCTTGACTTTTATGGTACCAAAAAAAATTTTTTTATCAATCTTAGAACCCCTGTATCTCAGCCCCGATATTAGTTAGCTATATGGTGTCCATACTAAGAATTGTTTCTTGTCATCTGATCTTTCAAAATTTATCAGTTTTATAAGTGGCCGCTAAAGTTCGATGATGTTTGTTTGTTTGTTTGTTTTGTTTTGATGATGATGTGGTGCCGGCAAAGAATAATAATAACCCATCTCTACCCGCGGGTGTCGTAAGGGGTGACTAAGGGTTTATGAACCTGAGAATGGACAGCAGCATCTTTCCGTGGTACCATTTTATTGCGGTCACCAACAACAGCGGTCGCCAGCCGCAACGCATACTAGCATATGGTAAGTCTGGAGAAATTCTGGAGGAAGCTTCCTGTCCTGCAGTGGATATTTCATGGGATGTTATGATGAAGATGTGACAGTTTTGTTTTACCTTTTTTTAGAACTTCATTCTGTTTACGGTTCTAACCATGAATATAAGTGCAGGGATCGCCCTGGCATTCCCTTCGGCCTTGAACGCTGCCATATTGGCTCCGAACACTACCGACATCAGATCAACAATGGAAGAAGCTTCTTGGATAGGTAAATAAATTATAAAATTCATAATGATTTTAATAAATTTCTCGTCTGCCTACCCGGCACCAATACTTCCATCACCTAAGATCTTGACATACTTCACTCGCTTCTTTCTCTCTCATCAACCCTTTCATACACACTCGTCATCATAATCATCATTTATTTAATAGATTTACATTGTCAAATAATGAAATCACGGTCAAGTGCGACTCGGACTCGCGCGTTGATGGTTCCGATATACCGATAGTATTTTTAGAAGCAATAATAGTAGATTAGTAACCAAGGGCTGTAAGGCATCAATTCCTATAGTTACCCGAGCTAACTACTCTGCTTTACATCTCGATTGTGAGGTAAGTAGGTCCTTATTACCACCAAATTGTAGGTGACCAATTAGCGCTATAGGGTAATAATGTAGCTAGAAAAGCCCTAGGGCGGTAAGTAATTAAAACGCCCGCCGCCCCGCTGCTGGAGGCGGCCATGCTGCCGGGCGGGGGCGTTACAATTACTTACCGCCCTAGGGCTTTTCTAGCTACATTATTACCCTAGAGCGCTAATTGGTCACCTACAAGCCCCATTTGGGGGTAATAAGGACCTACTTACCGAATATGGCAGATGTAAAGTTCATTTTCAGGACCGCAAAACAAAATTTGTTTGCAAAGGTTTTTTGTAGATTTCCTAAAAACTGCGCTACTTATCTATATACTCGTAGATAGTTTTATTTTTGCTGTTATATTTAAATAAACTTCTATCGACTATAATTAATTTATATTTTTCCTTTCGCAAACTTCAGTTGGTATTTTTTTAGAAATTTTTCATCGTAACTTTAAAACTAAGAGTTAAAAAAAATACGAAAATTATTTTCAAAATGTACAAGAAAGCCCTTTCATATGATACCCCACCCCATTCGACATAGTACCGACAATTTAAAATTTTGCCACCCCTGTTTGGGCCCTATTTACGATAGTTAAAATAATAATTTTTTTCAATTATTTTATTTGCAATAAAGTTGGACGGACAATCATATTCTGAAAGTATTCCAAATTTCAAGTTGATAACATGAGTGGTTGCTGAGATAAACAGGTGTGACAGACACACAAAATCGCACCATACTCGTACCTAAGGGTTTCGTTTTTACCATTTTGGTTCGAAACCATATTAAGAAATACAGTAACTACACTAAAGTATACAAATAAAATAAAAATATAACGTCAATTTATTAAATGACATTAGAACTTCTTCATGCTGTAATATCCATTCACATACGGAGTGTGTCAAGCCAAAGTTCGGAAACGGAAAGGGCGAGGCACCACCGTGTGTATATTTAGACGAACCATTTCAGGGCCTTTTTCGACCCCCATATAACTTGAAAAGTATTTGACCTACAGTCTTGCGATTTTGTATGTTTAGTTAAAACCACCTAAACACTTTGAATACTAAATTTCATGAATAAATCTTCAGCCATTCTTGATATATATTGATATCCAAAAATCGCTATTTTTAGGGTCACTCATCAAAACTCTTGACGACTTCCAGATACCCTTAGACTTAGATCATTGGGCATAAACAAAAGACCCAGGACAAAAAACTCGTCGTGTGCACTACTACTCTCAACCCTAGATGGCGGTACATTTGTACCGCCATCTAGGGTAGGTTTGTGAGATAAACAGGTGTGACAGACACACAAAATCGCACCATACTCGTACCTAAGGGTTTCGTTTTTACCATTTTGGTTCGAAACCATATTAAGAAATACAGTAACTTACACTAAAGTATACAAATAAAATAAAAATATAACGTCAATTTATTAAATGACATTAGAACTTCTTCATGCTGTAATATCCATTCACATACGGAGTGTGTCAAGCCAAAGTTCGGAAACGGAAAGGGCGAGGCACCACCGTGTGTATATTTAGACGAACCATTTCAGGGCCTTTTTCGACCCCCATATAACTTGAAAAGTATTTGACCTACAGTCTTGCGATTTTGTATGTTTAGTTAAAACCGCCTAAACACTTTGAATACTAAATTTCATGAATAAATCTTCAGCCATTCTTGATATATATTGATATCCAAAAATCGCTATTTTTAGGGTCACTCATCAAAACTCTTGACGACTTCCAGATACCCTTAGACTTAGATCATTGGGCATAAACAAAAGACCCAGGACAAAAAACTCGTCGTGTGCACTACTACTCTCAACCCTAGATGGCGGAACATTTGTTCCGTCTTGGAGACTATTCATCTTACCTAATAATAACTAGGTACTTACATTTCGAGAAAAAGGGCCTTGATAAACTATATAGTACCTAGGTAGCTACTTAAATTTGAAACAACGAAATACGGCACAAACCGTCAAAATTAATACTACTCGACTGAAGGAATTAAACGGAATGGAAGGCATCATACGAATATTACCAACTCATCTCTACCTGTGGGTGACGTAAGAGGCTTGCCAAGTTTCACCATTCAGTTTCACAGATCTCATAAAGTTTTGTTTTAAGGCTACTGAAAAACGTTATCCATTCCTGTTATTTAGTTATGATTTAAAAAGCTTCTATTTATACCCATTTAGATTTTACTTCTTTTTGTGGCAAAGCTATTGCGCCGAACTTGGCCGAATTTTACATTTATGTTTTTGATGGGATGCCTTCTATAGTCGAAATAATATAGCTTGATTAGAATGACAGATGGAAAAACTATGCGTGAGAGCAGGTCGGATCGATACTCGTCTCTGTCGCTCCTACGTGTAGCACATTGCTGCGTCCTGCCACAGATTAAATAATAGTAAACTAACTTAGACTATAATAATACTAAAAACTAACGTTTGTCCTGCTCTAACACTTCTGTCATTCTAATCAAGCTACATTATTTCAACTATAGGCGAGTGCAATCAATAGATTCTTTTATTTCCGTCGGCAAATCAAATCAAATCCTTTCCTTTTTCTGAACGTGCTAAAAAAATATACTTTGTCCGTATAATCCGGGAATCAAATCACATTATTGGATTAGACTGTTTATTAATTCATTAATTTAAACAATATTGTTTCAGCTGCTAGTTCGGGCTTGGCAGCGACACCAGCGTTCATCATCCTGCCTCTCTTCATGGAACGCTTCGGGCGAAGGGCCTCCACCTTGTTATCCAACATCTCGTTAGTAATTGGATGGATCACCATAGTATTAGCCAAAACGACAACTACCTTAATTATTGGCAGAGCCATCCACGGAATTTGTTATGGGGCTAGTATTATCGGGCTTATTCTCATAGCCGAGTATGCGCACCCGAAGCGAAGAGGGTACTTTATAGCCGCTAAAAAAGTCGCCACATGTATAGGCATATTATTATGTCATTGTTTACAATTGTGCTGGGGTTGGAGACAAATCACACTCCTCGCGATTATTTTAAATTTAATTTCCACTGCAATGACGTTTTTCTGGCCTGAAAGCCCGACGTTCTTGGCAATGCAAAATAGACTTGAAGACTGTGAAAAGTCGTTTTTGTGGCTATATGGACCCGAGTCAAGTAACAAAGAGGAATTGACAGAATTGATCACATTGCAAGAAGAGAGGGTCAAAAATAAAAGAACCAAGAAAACAATCAAAAGATACATTAGTAGATTCATCAAAAAAGATTTTTTTGTAGCTTTTTTTGTATCAGTTCTGTCAGGCATATTATTAGAAACTAGTGGAAGACATTCGTTTGCAGCTTACTTATCACAAATGATGTTAGAGCTGTTAGGAGATAAGTCTGCAGCAATGTATGTAACGATTGGCAACGACGTGCTATCCTTAGCCGGGCTGTGTATAGCCGTGGTAATAGTGAGGTACTTCAACCGTCGCACATTGCTATACAGTTTTGGGAGTCTGTCGATTGTGTTGATGTTTATTATCAGCGCCATGTTGTTTTGCAAGTCCTCGTTCCCCCTAGCGAGCCTGGACCGGTGTTCGGCGTTTACAATATTGTTGCTCAGTTTTGTATCCAATATTGGGGTGATACCGATAGCGTTTGCGATAATAGGTGAAGTGTTTCCATTGGATTTGAGAGGAGTGGGGGTGTCTGTAACAGGCATAGTATTAGCGCTCATATTCGGGATGACGCTAAAAGTAACTCCTACTTTGCTTCAATATGCCGGTCTTGGCGGCACATTTATATTTAACGCGTGTGTTACGACGATTTGTTTGTCAATTTTATATTTCATACTTATTGAAACGAAAGACAGAACCTTGTTTGACATTGAATATGAAATGAAAGGTAACAAGCAATTTTGTACAGAGGCAAGACCTATGCTTGGTCACCCGAAAAAATGTTCTATCATGCAAGAGGATGGGGTTCGAGAACCAAATAAAACACGCTCAACATTTTTGAGTCACTTGTCACCATTAAATGCTAGACATGAGTATTAGCCATGTGGATGAATTTCATTTATTCCCAGACATAAAAATTTCGCGGCGTTGATGAAAACCCTAGTGCAGAAAGTTAAAATACAGTCAGGATATTTTTTTCTAAATGGAGGGTGTAGTTAGGCACCTCGGGCATTATTTTAAGGGTTGGGCCACATTGATCGACGGCGATCGACGGTTTACCTATACAAAACGAGCGCAAAGTATGGAAATCCTTCCGCATCGACGTGGCGAACGCGCCCTGACGACGAAACGCAGTCGACCGTCGGCAGGGATCGACGGCGATCGACGGCTGACGACGGCGATAGAAGAGGCAACAACAGTATGAGATGTTTCCATCGATTCGGCTGCGTACGGATAGGAACGCGTCCGTACGGCTGCGTACGGATGCAAACGCGTCCATACGGCTGCGTACGGATGCGAACGCGTCCGTACAGCTGCGTACGGATGCGATCGCCTCCGTAAGCGGTGAATCGGCATAATGCGTACTAGTGTGCTCTTTTTCAATCGGCAAAGTGCGAAAGGCCGTCGATCAATGTGGCCTAACCCTTATTTCAATTATGTGTCTAGTAACTTATAAAAAAAAACTTTAATCCCCATTTTATAATCGTGGTGGGCTGTCTGTCCCCATACTACTTTACATGATAGTTTGCCCTGTATAAGGAAAACTACTGATAGTTCTGATCTTTTTTGTGGTTTTATTTCATAGGTTATTAGTTGTACTTTTGACAAATAGCTTTGCTCCACCCTGTGAATTGATTGATAGGTAGAAACATAAGTGTCCCTACAGCATCTTAAAATTCTGGTGGGCCAATGTTGCGCAGGAATAACTTTGCACAGAATAGCTGTATGGACCTCCACGTTCCCACTCACGTTTAATTTCAGTCTCTTTCAGTAACCGACGGAGAGCAACTTGTGCCAAATAGCTTAGTGTTCCCGCAAAAAACGTCAGAATCTAATTTTGAAGGTGCTGGGACGAAAATACTCTATCGTTATGTGTTATTAGATTTGCTTTTTGCATGGCGCGAATTAGCCTTGTGTACATTTACTTATGTAGCATCAATTAAATTTTAAAGCTTATCATTGCTTTGTAATTGATCGTTTTGAGTGTTCTAATTATGGTGGATTAGGTGGCCAAATTCTATAATTTTGGTGAAAATTCACCAGAATTAAACAAAACTAATCAAGGCAGGTGGGTAGCCACATAACTTTGGTAGGTTGTTTGTAACTTAGGTGGCATTTACAAATCGTTGGTTAAATATGTACGGTCAACCGCACGCCGGTAGAAACTTTTTGAACTCTATTACCACGCCATAAGGTCCAAAAGTGTTTCTGCTGACGTACTGTTGAGTGTACTAGCTACTAAAAGAGCACGTTTTGTTTTCGAAGAATAGCATTTTTCTGTGTGAAGCAATTTTCGATCCCATTTTTTCTTACTTTATATATTTTGGAATGTTCATTTAAATTTAGGTGAAAGCTTAAATAATTTCAGTGGGTAACTTTATAATTCCGGTAGCATCAAAACCAATTAGTCATATCTCCAAAGTCGCTCACGATATTCAAATGCTATTCACACATTTATAAGATTGAATTGTCTGAAGTAGGTACGACAGAAAGCAAAAAAGATATTCGAGAAACCTTAAATTAAAAAAGTTCACCAATATTACAAAAAAATCCGTCATGTTGAAATTGACTCATTATACTTTAAAGTAATAATAAAACATGCATATTTTGTAAACATGTCTTATTTTATTTCATTAGTCAAATACAGTCTCTTTCCAGTTTGCACTATTTCTTCTGATCATTGAAGTCAGTATGACTTAATCATGTTCATACTGATTATATGGTGGCACTAGGATCGTAGTCATAGAGATATTTAGGGGAGGCCTATGTCCAGCAGTGGGCGTCTTTCGACTGATATGATGATGACTATGATGGGTTATCCTCGTGCTGATTTGCAGCGCCATCCAGTGGAAATTTCAAAAGATGGTCGAAAACTTCCTTAGTCTGCTATTCTCGAAAGCCCTGCTTAGTCCGGCCCTGTGTCAAAGATTTTTGCCAATAGGTGGACCACGGGCGATAGTCTTGAATTATTTTTATTTCAAAAGTGATCAGGTGTTCCACGGGAGAAAAATATCTCCCGTGCTACACCCAGGTGAACCACGCGGCGGGTGTACCACGCACGGGCAATGCCTGAGCATACTTATGAAAATTAAGTTAGCTTATGCAATCTCACACATTTTCATTCTATACTGTATACAATAGAAAGCCATTTATTTAGGTCTCTTAGATGATATTTTATATGTATCGCAGCCAATTACATTGTAAATGAGTTTAGTTAACTGGTGGCCTGGTGCATTTTAGGCTCGTTAGCTAAGGTAAATTGAAGGGAAGAGGGGTGCTTGACCAAATCAAGGAGATGGCCGAAGTCGAATCGTACCAGGAACTAAAACATCTGGCGGAGAGAAGAACAGACTGGAAGTTACTCCACCGACAAGAGAAGAAGCTAAGGTAAGGTCTGTTTAGGTCAGAGGTATTGTGACTACAAACGAATTGCAAAAAAAAATCGCGCCGTTTTGTAAAATGCCGAGGCATTATGTAAAATAACGAATTTAAAATTTTTCTGCGCTTTTTTAAAATGCCAGGCATTATGTAAAACTGCTAATTATACAATTTCTCTACGACACATGTAAAGCCTTACTTCACTATTGGTGATCTAGGTGATGATAATATTCAGTGAAATAAGAATCTAATAATATTCTAATAATTGACAAAAGATCACGTCTTAAATACTTGAAACAATTCACTTACAATGAGCTCTCACAAGGGGTATGTGGATGGAAAAGTCGAAAGCAGAAATTTTGACTTAGGAACTTTGTTTGGACCAGTTAGGAGATAAACATACTAAAAGTCCTTGGCCCTCCGAGGACCGCTCGAGAGGGGGGAGCACAAAGAAGGTCCCGTATTTTTCTTTTTTGCTTACATCTCGAAAACGGTGCGTTGAACGAAATTTTGTTCTATGGCATAATGAAAGCACATAAAATTCTCTACAACTTTGGCTTTCACGTTTTTAATCTATCTCCAATCGTTGCCTAGCTATGAGCTCCGAAAAACGGCCGATTTTCAAAAATGTGTTAAATTTTCTGTAGCAGCTTGTAACAATATGAATTTGCCAAAATCATTTCCTATTACTTACCAAAACTATTAAGATACCCATGAACTATAAAAAATAAATAAGCTGGGAAAACCTCCTCGCGGTGAAGGCGGAAACAGCTTACTTTTCAACTGACTAAAACTCCCAATAATGTCTATCAAGATGCCTTCGGGCTTATGTTAATAGTTAAACCCCCCTTGGTTTCCCTACTAGAGACG
This sequence comes from Athrips mouffetella, assembly GCA_947532105.1. Taxonomy (NCBI): domain Eukaryota; kingdom Metazoa; phylum Arthropoda; class Insecta; order Lepidoptera; family Gelechiidae; genus Athrips; species Athrips mouffetella. The sequence goes on from OX383968.1 coordinate 10,127,577, forward strand.
TGTTTTTTGAGCGATTTTTGCTGGATTCTTGTTTTAGCTCTATCGTTAAAAGGGAAACACTTAAAAGCTTAAAAAAAACTAAGACAAGAAAGAGATTAAATATAAAATTTCTAATTTTGTATTTCTTTTCTTCAACATAGAAACAAAGTAGAGGGTCAGCTGTTATTATATAGGTAAATAGCCATTGCCCGCGGCTTCGCTCGCGTGGATTTTGTATTTTACACTGTAATATGTTTTCCCATTGAGAAAGATATTTTCCCGCTGTAAAAAGTAACCTATAGCACTCCGATCCGTTGTTCCAATCTTTTGCCCTATCGGATCACCCTACCCCTTTCCCTACCCCTACTCCTATCCTACCCCTATCCTGCCCCTACCCCTATCCCTACCCTTATCCTTACCCCTACCTCTATCCTTACCCCTATCCCTACTCATATCCTTATCCCTATCCCTACCCCTACCTCTATCCTTACCCCTATCCCAACCCTTATCCCTATCCCTACCCCTAACCCTATCCCTACCCTTATCCCTACCCCTATCCATGCCCCAACCCATTTATTTTGACATTGAAAATTATTATTATTACTACGTTTCTTTTCTGTAGTTTTTGACATGTTTGTATTTTGTTTTATTATCTTTATGTTAAATTTTTGACGATCATATTATTCACTGACATTTGAACAATGTATATGTACTTTTGTATCTGATAATATGAAATAAATAAATCTAATCTAATCTAATCTAATTATATCCCTAGCCCTACCCATATCCCTACGCCCATCCCTACTCCTACCCCTAACACCCAAACCCCTAACGTCCAAATAAAAGATAGAAACGACACCTATGTTGATATTTAGACATTTCAACCCTATCGCAACCCAACCTCATCCCCAGGCGATGATGGTATTTCACGTTCACCACGCTGGATTACAAAACCGTTGTGGTTTTCGTAATCAGCGACCCGAAAAACCATACAAACGATACCCATATTTGTTTTTAGACATTTTCACCCCATTTCCCCCGTTCAGGGGTTGAATTCTGAAAAAACTTTAAAAACGTGTTTACTCATCTATTAATAGGAGTACTATTAAAATAGTTTAACTAATCTTGTTACCCCATACAAACTTTCAACCCCTTTTTCACCCCCTTAGGGGTTGCATTTACAAAAATTTTAGGACACGTAATTGTTTATTTCTAATCGTTAACCTAAAAACAAAGTTTCAAGCTTCTAGCTCATAAAATGACGGACTTCCATACAAATTTTAACCCCTTTTTCAAAAATCCTTTCTTAGCGGATGCCTTCGTCATTACAACTCATATGCCAAATTTCAGCGAAATCAGTTTCGGCTGTGCGTTGATAGATGAGTCAGTCACCTTTGCCTTTTATATAAATAGATTGTCATTAAACATCACAAAAGCATTAACTGTATCTGAGAGTGAACTTTATTAAATCTCGCTAAGTAATGATTAAGTCGACTCAGAGTGCGGCAGTTTAGTCTTTAAAAAATGAAAAACAAGTGAAGGCGAAAAATTTTGATCCCCCATTTTGGCCCTCTTTACAATAATATTTCTTTGATTTAATAAAGTTGGCCAATCATATTCTAAAACTATTCGAAATTTCAATGAGTGGTTGCTGAGATAAACAGGTGTGACAGACAGACAGACAGAAAGAACAAGACGCACCTTATGGGTTCCGTTTTTACCATTTTGGTTCGGAACCCTAAAAATTAAAGACAGAAATAAGTTCTGTGCTGCTCTGCACTGTCTGCGTTCCACCTTACGCCCACCCTGATTGCGGTACATGCGTCTAACTTGGTCTAACTGCACGGTCACCTTAAGAGACACTTGTGATCGTGTCGTCAATAGCAGAAGACGCACGCCAAAATTTTGTTGATAATACCGAACTAATTTAAAAGTTAAATAGATAGGTACCCTTATCGCGATGAGTGTTAGTGAATTATGGAACTTATATTTATGGAGACAGGTAAGGGGTACCACAACCACAAGTTGCACAAAAATAAAAGTGTGCTAAAATACACTTAAATAAATTCATAAAAGTCGAATATTGAATTAAACAACAAGTAAGTAGCAACAAAAGCAGTATAAGTCTGAAACCAGAGACGAGCTACCACTGACGTGCTGCCGCGTGTACCAATATTCCTTGCGAAAAGTTTTAATACACTATTTTATTAAGATCATATCTGCCAGTAGCACAAATCTGCTTTAAACTTAAAGGTTTCTTTAAATCTAATGTTGTCACTTTCTTTGTCATCAAAATAGAAAGTGACAGCAATCGATTTAACAGAGCTTCATCTTTAAAGATGCTTTGTGCAACCGCCTGGTTATCATAAGATATGACTAGGTATGATACTAATATACAAGTTTTTTTTATGTTGGTTTATTTGCCTTAAACACAGAATCCTAAATCAGGTTTATGCTATTTTTTGCTCATAAGTATCGCTCTAAATTACCTACATTATTAATGTCGTAAATAAATGATTTATTATTATTATACAAACAAGGTGAGGAATATAAATCTACCCATGAGAAGCTCCATGAGCTTGTTCCACCATCCCCCTTCCCATCGGGAGAACGTTGTACCGCAGGATATCATCAACACTTAGTATGCATTCGCATAAAGCGCTTCGAAACATCATTTTGAAATTCGCACAGCTAAGGAGATAGTGGGATGTCTTTGAGGAATTTTCTGCATGCGTAAGTGTTTCCGAGTTCATATAACCCGAATCTATATTTTATTAATAAAAACAAAATACCCGACTGTGTTCAATAATGAACTGAAAAGATAAAAAAACAAGTTCAATTTATTAAAATATGTAACTATAACATACATACGAGTATAACTTAAATTGATGTCATGCAAAGAACAAAATTCGCACAATAAACGTCATGTTGAAATTTCTGTAGAAACTGTAGGTTTAAGTTTTACTTAAGCTAAGTTACCTTTACTATTAGGTATATAATCTGTGCCTATTGTTATTGAATCACATAAACTGCTTGTTTCCCTGAAACAAAATAAAATAGTGCGATCAAATTGAGATTTAAGATTAAATAACAATATCTAATAGTTCTAATTAAAATTCAAAAAAATAAACAATAACAACTTAAGATTTACAAATAGCAGGTTTTACATATATTCGATATGACGTGATCGGCGGATATGTCAAGGTCGGAGTTTGTGTGTATTATTATTCGTTTGTAAGTACAGGGTGTCCTTGGAAACCTGTAGGTACCAGCAAAGACCTGGCGTTAGGGGACCTCAAAATCAATCGATTTAAATGTATAAATGTTCCGAGTAACTGCGTAATTTTTTTTACTGTGTATGGGCTTACTCTTGACCTCGATCTAGCCCTGAGGACAGAGATGAGGTCGACGATGGAACGAGCTTGAAGAAGAAGAAGCCTGTTCACTCGCGACTTAAATAGATTCGGGTTATAAGAGCTCGGGAACACAGACACGCAGACAGAGAATAAGAAAGTTTAAGAGCTACGCCTCTTTTCAGTGCGTCCAATGTAGGTACGCACGCCAGCAAGCACGTAGAAACAAAACCAGTATAAGTTGAACCAGCGCTACGCTACAAAAACGCCCGGAGCCAGAGACCCACTCAAGGTCAAAGTTTAGCTGCCGTGTGTACCATAATAGGGCATGATGGAGAATTTTCCGTACAGGTCCACTAGTGGTACGAAAAGACAAAGTTGTCCCACTAGTACCACCATATTGACAGATATATGTTTATCCCCCACATTTTCCTAGTAAGTCGGTATGCAAAAGTTTTAAATAAAATTTTATATTAGGTATACTGCGTACAAAATAACTTTGTCTGTGACCGTTAATGCGCAGAAGTCAAAAAATGAGTCGCGGGGGGCGAGCGAATCGTTCATTGGCTCTCCGCCTGTCACCCATGCGCGGAAAATATACTCCAGGGTATTTAGAAACTTTTATATGAGTAGGTTTGAAGTAAATGTAAATGTGACTTTTTTATTATTATTGACAAAATTAAGTTTAAATACATATATGTAAAATAGTATTAAAGAAAAAAAATATAGGGAAGATGACGAAAAATACATTTTACACCGAAAAATTCAAAAATAAAGTTTATCATTACAGTTGACATTTTAATATTGTATAAAATGTATTTAAAATAATATTTAAGAAGTAAAACATTAAACTTACTTCCATTATATATTATTCTTTAAGTGCAATTTCGAGTTAACTTATTACCTTACTGAAACTCCGAATTTCAGCAATTCCAATGGGAAAACATTTTAATTTTTAGGTAAATTACCTATGATTATAGTTATATTAACAATGCTAATTGATTGATTGCATTAGCATTTTAGTATAAATAAAAAATAAAAACATATGTTCCCGAAGTCATACGATTTAATAATTATACATTTATAGGAGAGATTAGTTGTTTAACAAGAATCCGAGAAAAAACAGCCATACTTAATTACTTCCAGGTCAAATAATAATTTCCCTGGACTACATCTATGATTATGTATTTGAAAAAGGCGACCGTCACAGACAAACTAGTCCTGAACGCGCTGTACCTACATTGTTAATGTGCTTGCTTATTACCTTTTTAGAACTTCATTCTTCTCACGGCCCTGATTGCGAATGTGAGCACAGGGATCTCCCTGGCATTTCCTGCCGTGCTGAACGCTGCGATCTTAGCTCCGAACACTACCGATATCAGAGCGACCACAGAAGAAGCTTCTTGGATAGGTAATTATTACAACCCGTTTACTAAAAGAATGGACCTCGCTGGAGTGTGACGCCTTCCACTTAAGACGAATTCCAATTATCAAATCTTACACAACATACCTAGACTTTTCACAAACGTTCGTTTAAGTTGTTGCATGAATTTTTCTTAGTGACGCTTTTGTGCACACCGTACTCACTACCCATGCGTCGTAGTGACGTTATCGCTTCAAATCCATCCATTCTTTTAGTAAACGGGTTGTAAACTTGTAACTGCTTGTTATTCCTTCTAGATGAAATTGAGATATTTATAGGTTTGTTTTAATTTGTGTAAGACATTTTAAAGGCTTATTCTGTGGGCTAAATGCAACAACTTCTGTTGTACTAAAAAGTGTGAGTAGCAGTAGTCTAGCTACTGCGGGCGGTCTTCGTGAATTTAAAATCAAAGGAAAGGAACTTGGTATTAAAAATAAATGTCGGCTTACTGCCAAAATCAAGTCTCCGCATACAAGTAGTCTTGGGTAATTCATTAGTTTCCGTGTTATATCGGTTTGAAAATTAAGATCTCGTCGACCGACCTTATGACTCTCTAACAGCTTAGACTAGTATCAACAGATTCCATGATTTCAATTCAATTCCAATTCAATTTAATACAAATTCTATTCAATTCTAAATCAATTCAAATTTAATGCCATATCAATTCGATTCTGAATCAAATCTGGTAAAATTCAATTAATACCAATTGAGTTTCGAATCCAATTTCATTTCAATTTAATTAATTCGAGTTTAATTCCAAATAATTCCTAAACCTAGTCATCACTGTCATCAGAGAGGGTTTATGGGGTAAGCACAGTTACTCATGATACTGAACGAACAACTTTCTTTAAGAAACATAGGAAATAAAAAAAATAAACAAAAATATTTTTGACTTTTACATACTCCTCATAGCAAAACAATCAGCTGATCTGCAATATTTTTTCATGTTTCTTCAGGTGCAGTACGTGTGGTGCCAGCAAAGAATAGTACCAACCCGTCTCTACCCGTAGGTGTCGTAAGAGGTGACTGAGGGCTTATGAACCGGAGGATGGGCAGCAGCATCTTTCTGTGTATCGTACCATCTTACAAACTGCGGTCACCAACAACAGCGGTCGCCAGCCGCAACGCTTACGAGCGTGGTGACTATGGTAAATCCCCTCCAAAGTACCACGTATTTTTGCTGGAGTTTTCGAGGGAGCTCCCTGTCCTGCAGTGGACGTTTCATAGTAAGTATGTTATTACGAGCTTATTCCACCATCTCCCTTCTACCATCGGGAGTCCAGACGCACCGCAGGATATCACCTATACTTGGTTGATATTCCGCACATTCGCACAAAGCGCTTTGAAACATCTTTTATAATGCGCACGGCTAAAGAGTGGAATTCTCTGCCTGCGTCTGTGTTCCCGAGTTCATATAACCCGAATCTATTCAAGTCGCGAGTGAATAGGCTTCTTCTGGGCAAGCTCGCTCCATCGTAGACCTCATCTCTGTCTTCAAGACTAGCTCGAGGTCAAGAGTAAGCCCATTTTCTATATAAAAAAAAAGAAGTTATTTTTAACTTCTCGGGAAAACGATCTTTACAATGGCGTAACTACAATTTTTCTTAAAATTACGTCTTTGATGTCTCTTCCACACTAAATAGTCAACGTCAAAATTTCGAATTTTTGGTGGAGACTGATTATTTTGAGTGGAGTCGAATTTTTTTTTGCGAGCTTCCGTTTGTCGTAAAACGATAGTTGTTGCATTTGGTCCCTAGAATGCCTTTAAATTACATATTAAAATTATAATTATAAAAATATTGAAAGAAAAGTATGCTGGATACATGGTAAATGGTCCTCTGCACGCTTTTATGAGGAGTCAGAAGGTGTCTCACAAGGCTCTTTTGGCTGTTTATGGAGGCGTTTTTGTACCAACACTGACGTGCGGCAAAGTCGAAAGCTGGTTATGGCGAAAGAAGCATGAAATTAGAATTAATGCAGTAGAAATGAGAGCGTTGAGGAGCATGATTGGCGTTAAATTGAGTGAAAAGATTAGAAATAGTGTGATAAGAGAACATTGAGGCTTAAAAGAAGACGTAGTGCCTAAAATGAAGAAAGGGATGCTGAGATGGTTTGGTCATGTAAAGAGGCTGAATGAACGAAGATTGACGAAAGAGATCTATCAGGCGAGAGTGAATGGAAACGTTGGAAGGGGAAGGCCTAGGCGAACGTACCAGGACAAAATTCAGGACGTTCTAAATAAAGGCCAGATGGTACTTAAAAATCAAAGTACCCTAAACCAATGAGCATATATGAAAGGATTGATGAAAGTACAGGAAGCGAGGTTTGTCAAGATCGTAGCAGGTGGAGGACTGTGGTCTCTGCCTACCCCGACGGGAAAGAGGCGTGATGTTATGTATGTATGCCTTTAAATGGTGTCACACAATTTTTTTTCTAACGCGATATAATGTACATTTCTCAATTACAAATTAACCACTCCTTCACCCTAACTTTCTATTGCAGCTGCAAGCCAGGGTATGGCAGCGATACCAGCTTTCATCATCCTGCCTCTTGTGATGGAGCGCTTCGGGCGAAGGGCCTTAAACTTTTTATTCAACATCGCATTATTAATCGGATGGATCACCATGATATTTGCCAAAAACACAACTACCTTAATCTTCGGCAGAATTTTCCATGGAATTTGTTACGGAGCCGTTATAGTCGCACTTATACTCATAGCCGAGTATGCGCACCCGAAGCGAAGAGGATACTTCCTAGCCACTAAGAAGGTCGCTATATGTATAGGCATATTGATGTGCCATTGTTTACATCTGTGCTGGAGTTGGAGGCAAATCACAGGCCTCGCGATTTTTTTAACTTTAATTTCCACTGCAATGACGTTTTTCTGGCCTGAAAGCCCCACCTTCTTAGCCATGAAAAATAAAATCGATGACTGCGAAAAGTCATTTCTGTGGCTTCATGGACCCGACTCAAATAACAAAGAGGAATTGTCACAGTTGATAGCGTTGCAAGGAGTGAGGTTAAGAGATGAGAGAACCAAGAAAACAACTAAAAGTTATATCCAAAGATTCTTAAGAAAAGATTTTTTTATAGCCTTTTTTGTATCAATTCTGTCAGGCATATTAGTAGAAACTAGTGGAAGACATTCATTCGCAGCTTACCTATTACAAATGATGTTAGAGCTGTTAGGAGATAAGTCTGCAGCAGTGTACGTAACGATTGGCAATGACGTGCTATCCTTAGCCGGGCTGAGTATAGCCGTGATAATAGTGAGGTACTTCAACCGTCGCACATTGCTGTTCAGTTTTGGAACTCTATCGATTTTGTTAATGATTGTTATCAGCGCCATTTTGTTTTGCAAGTCCTCGTTCCCCCTAGCGAGCCTGGACCGGTGGTCGGCGTTTACAATATTGTTGTTTAGTTTTGTTTCCAACATTGGGGTGATACCGATAGCGTATGCGATAATTGGTGAAGTGTTTCCATCTGACTTGAGAGGAGTGGGAGTGTCTTTAGCAGGCATGGTGTTAGCGGTTGTTTACGCGACGACTATAAAAGTAATTCCTACTTTGCTTCAATATATCGGTCTTGGCGGCACATTTTCATTCAACGCGTGTGTTGCGGTGATTTGTTTGTCAATTTTACATTTCATACTTCCTGAAACGAAAGACAGAACGTTGATGGACATTGAATGTGAAATGAAAGGTAATAAGCTAGCTTGTACAGAAGCAAGACCTATGCTTAGTAGCTCAAAGAAATCTTCCGAGGACGGAGTTCCGGAACCAAATGGTTAAAACACGTTAAACATCTTTTGAGTCAATTGTCACCAATAAATTCTAGACATGAGTATTTAAGTAGTTGGTCGTGGGTACTAGTAAAAACTTGCATTTTCTGTAAAAAGGTGTATTATTTCCTTTGCCAAAGAATAAAACTAGTTTCTTCCGATCGTTTCTGTCGTAAGTTTACTATTTTAACTTCTATGCTATCGTATCGCATCAATGGCTGAAGACTTGCTGGCCGAAAAGGTCGACACGCAACAATCATTGTCACGTATTTTGGCCATAGGTATTAGGTGTAGCATTTTATAAGAACTTTCAATGTTCAGTCGATTGTTAACATTAAATTAAAGAAAACTACACGATTGAATAGCTGATCGGGGCCTAGGGTCTTCTATAATTGTACCTAAGCAAAAGCATGAAGGAATATGGCCATATAACGTCACATTTCTGTATCTAATTGTCCCATCCTATCACCCCTTAAAGCCATAGCCACTAATTTCCAATCACCCTGTATATTTGATTACCTACCTGCTTTAACAGCTTTTAAACAAGGTTGTTTTTTGGATCTGATACCCGATTGCCCTTTGCGGTCAAACACATTAACTTTTGTTCTTTAACAAAATATGTTTGTTGCTAAAGTTTTTGAAATTTGTTGCTTTCTACTCTCTAATAAGTAGATTTCAGGTAAAACTAAAAATAAAATAATATTCTTTTGAGTATATTTACTTTAGAACATTTTAACAAATGTCTTCTATTATTATGTAGGTACTAGCCAACGGCTACAATTATGCGCACGACAGTTAAGAACATTAGGAAAATTTATTAGTAGTTTTCGTTTTAAAATCTATAACTACATGAGAATAATATTTTTTTCTAGCAGGAATTCTATTCAATTTTACTTCATTTTCTTATGAGCCCAATTGTAGCGGTCGGCTACAAATATAAGTGCAGGTTTTTAGATAAGCGTATTTTAATTCGTGTACAATTTTTCCGGTATGTCGAAGGCAAATTGTGAAACTCACCATTTCACATAATGGCTGGGCATTTAGCAAAACGGGGAATTGAGAAATTCGCTACATTAGATGACATTTAGCAAAACGGGGAATTGAGAAATTCACCACATTAGATTAAGCCTAGACATTTTACAAAACGGTTCGGATGGGTTTGCCTTGGCTAACGAACCTCAATTGCACTAGTGATTTAAATTGCAACCTGCCGAAGCCGTTTGACGATTTGCCGGGCGTTTGTAAAGCTTCGTATTATACAATTTTACTGTGACAGAAAACAAAATATACACTATCATACATCTGGATTTAAAATACACTTTTGTCTTTAAACCTTCGCTTATTATTAGATTTAACTTTACTTTTATTAATTTTCTGTTTAGGCAGCTTGACCCTTTCTTTGGCGGCCATTATGAGTCCAACTCTTCTCTTGCTGTGTTTCTTTTCAAGCTTAACATTTTGCCTGTGTACCGCCGCTTGAGTATGAAGTTTATGGCTGTTCCTCATTTTGTGTTGAGCTCCAAACTTAGCAGTCAAACCTGTAAATTCTCCGCTTTCGTCATCCATAGGTCTTCGTACAAACCGACCGATTTCAGACGCCTGATTTTTATTCTCAAATCTTCCTTTTTTCACGTAGCTCTCATCTGGAGGCATTTTTGTTTTGCGTTTTCGGTTTCTCCTGTTTTTATTCGTGTTGTCATTATTCGTCTTGTTGGCCAAAGGGTTGTTAGCTATGGACTTTTCTAGACGTTTCTTTCTGGCGTTCAGTGCGGTGCGGTCTTCGATGGAAAATGAGACTATTGGTCGCTAAAATATGAAAAATAAAATTGTCCAATTTATTAAAATACTAAGCAAGTCTAAATAAGCTTGGTATACTTCTGCCTACCTCTTGGGTGCTTATTCTAGCCACACAACTGAACAACTTTTGTTCTAAAACTTTTCAAAATATGCAATGTAATTTTTTGGTTCTTACAAATTGACCCGATCGGCGATCCACTGGTAATTTTGTATCGAGCACCAAAAAATTTTTGTGCTTATTTTAAAAAGTTGTAAAACAAAGCTGTTCAGTTTGAATAGTATCACAGATAATATAATACTCGTACTATACTAGTACAGATGCCTCACGTCATAGAACGAATTTGTGCCGTAAATTGTTCGGGCTATTTTTTCCATAAGGTATTTTCTTAGAATAAATTGATATCTGGATATTAAAATTGAATTAATGTCATAGTTTACACCTTTACCTACCAACCTAGTAGTAACATTTAGTTTAATTATTAGAAACAAAAGGGCCAAATGAATTCGGGCTATTTACTCCATCAAAAAAACCGTAGTACGGAATGGGACCCCATGATAGTATATAAAGAACTAAAGGTTTGTAGAAGTATACCAAACATCCTGTATAATTCAATCAAGCAATCGGTTAAAGCTGTCAGAAAAAACAAGTTTGTAAAACAATGTTATTCTTTCCGTCAAATATACTCTGGTTATAGCGTCATGGCTGCAAAATGTGTTGGTGAGCGTTGTAAAAAACTAAAACATGTATTTCACTTACATTATTCTTGTCAAAAACATCGGGGTTGTTGTTCAGTTTTCGGAGACAGGCCAAAGCGTCTTCGTGTCTTGTGAACATTACGAACCCATAGCCTTTCGATCTGTAAATAAAAAGGATCTTATAAGTTTACTCGCAGTCTCCAACGTCAAAGAAACGCTAACATTGAAATTTGGTAATTTCTTTTAGCGGAATACTCGATACATCGTAATTACTTCGCAGGCTATTTATTAGCGCCATCTAGTTTTATGCCTTTCCGGATTACGATTTCTATAAGGGGATTGTCAATCCTTATTATTCATCCATGACTAAAGTAAGGCCATTGCAAAAAAGTTATAATAGCTGTAAAACGTATGAGAATTTATGATCAGCAAAGAAAAATGAACCTTGTGTGTTGATGATAAGGAAACGTCATAACGGGCTTCTTACGCCGGCCTTACTTTAAAAGGGTATAGTGAACAACTTTCTGAACGATTTTCCTATTTTAAATTCTGGTGTAATAATAAGTGTTGCATTGTGTTTCTACTAATAGCTTATATTTCAATGAAGAAACTTATTTTTACAACGTATAACGGAAAGGTGTGGTAATACTAAAGAGTGAGAATCTGCCCATGAAACTGAACAACTTTTCCCAAGGAACATAGGTCCGAAATCATCATCATCATAACATTTCATGAAATGTCCACTACAGGACAGGGAGCTCCCTCTAGAAATCTAGCTTTTTCTGGAAAAATGTAGAGGGTAGTACCATAGTCACCTCGCTTGTTAGCGTTACGGCTGACACCATGGACCGCGGTTGTAGGTGACCGCAGTAAGTAAGATGTTAGATACAAAGGAGGATGCTGCTGCCCATCCTCCAGTTTATAAACCTTAGTCGCCTCTTACGGCACCCACGGGTATGTAAGGGTTGGTACTAATCTTTGCCGGCACCACACGGGGCACAGGTCCGAAATACAAAAATAAATTATTGACCTCCCATAGAAACTGCACCAGCTGATAGAGCATTTTGATGGGAGGTAAAATTTGGATTTTCGTATTTCGATCAATGTTTCTTGGAAAAAGTTGTTCAGTTTCATGGGCAGATTCACACCCATCAGTGTAATCACAACTTTCAATTACACGTTGTATATTAGTAACGCTTTACAAAAGATATGAAAAAGAAAAATTGAGACCGATTGTTCTAAACGCTTCTTCTTTTTCCCACCGTGGCGCTACTTTGTTTATGAAGCGGTGTAGTTTAGGTGACGTCATTAGGAAAAACCAAATCGAGACGGGGGCAATCATATACAGGGTGTTAATTTAATTGCGTGCCATAGCTTAGGGGGTGTTTCAGTAACGATAAAGGAACACAAAAAAAAATATTTAAAAAAATCCTACTTAAAAAAAAAAAAACTCCATTGAAACTAAACTAACGCGGAAGGCCACCGCGCTATCACCGAGGCAGCGCGAGAGTATCAAGAAATCCTTTCTTTTTTAGGGTTCCGTACCTCAAAAGAAAAAAACGAAACCCTTATAGGATCACTTTGTTGTCCGTCTGTCTGTCTGTCTGTCAAGACACTTTATCTCACGAACGGGTAAAGGTATCAGGTTGAAATTAATACCATATGTTAGGGTCCATGAACCACACAAGATCTGAAAATTTAAATTTTTTACAACGACGCAATCAAAAGATATGTCTTTTTATGTCCTCATCTCCATACATTTATGCAAAAAAGGGAAACCTACAGGGTACTTCCCGTTGACCTAAAATTATGAAATTTGGCAAGAAGCTAGGTCTCACAGTACAAATAAAGGGAAAAGTCTGAAATCATTAAATATTACAACTTTACTCACAACTAATGGTAACCAATTGTGGTGAGCTCCCGTTTCAAGAACATTCATATAAGAGAGGGGTCAAGTTGGATGGTCGCGGAGGCGATTTTTGTTTTAGTTCTATTTTAAAAACGAGAACACTTACAAACTTGAAAATTGGTATGTTTATAGTTCATAAGCTATAAAATAACAACAAATAGTAAAATTTGGTCAAGCGCGTGTCAGACTCAAAAACTCTAGCACATTAACTTACTGAAATTTCAACTAATACAATTATGATTATGTGGTGGTACGAAACCCTCAGTGCGCGAGTCCGACTCGCACTTGGCCGGTTTTTGTCTGTGACTCCAATTTTCCCTTCATCCTTAAACGGGCTTAGGACCGTCAAAATGTAATACCCGATAAATTATTAAAAAAATCATTGATAATAAAAAAAATTAAGTAGGATTTTTTTAAATATATTTTTTTTGTGTTCCTTCATTGTTACTGAATTGTTAAGCAATTAAATTAACACCCTGTATACGAACACACACATACACAAATACATACATTCTTTCTTAATATTAAGTACTTTAGTTATGATGAAAGAAAATTAGCTTTATATCTGGATAGGGAAGAGCGCAGTCTCTTAATACAGGCATTGCTTGCAATGCTTAACTGGAGACTCCAGTCATTTGTTGAAATGTGCAACTTTTTAAGAAATAAATATATTTTTTTATCAAAATAACCTTTGTTATGTGATGGCATACGTTGATCAACCTGTTTCGTAAGTAGGCGCCGATTGTCAAACGGGTTTCATATCAATTTACTGGTTTATTGAATGTTTGAGAAGGTTAAATTTTGGGCATTTCCTTCAATACTTCATTAGTTAATTATGGTGTAAATGCAAAGGCGTGCAACAGCTCAAGGGTGTTCTCAGACCTCGAAACTGAAACACCGTCGTTAATTACTAGGTGACCCTTCAGTAAAGTGAGCTATACCTTCAGTAAAAGTGCTTTGAGTTATACAATTGAATATATACAACGCGTTAATGAAATATTCCAAACCCTCATACACCGGCATACACCCCAACTGATTTTTAAAATAAATCCATTCCCGTAAAAAAAAACTTTTTTTTTTCTAGATATTGTTATTTTAAAGTTTCATCATCGTTCTAGTTTCTTCGTTGTTCTAGTCCGCGCACGCCACGCCCACTTCCCTCCCCTCCTCACCGCTCATGACCCGCGTATCCACAGAAATATTTAGAATGGAAGCGGCATAAATTTAAATAATAAAAATATTATTTTCAAAAACCCGTGAAACTGATTCTACTCTCGATTCTGGAAAAACTATTTTCCCAGTTTCGCTTATTCCGTTAACATGTTGTATATACGGTCCTAATGAAATAGTAAACATAACTTTAACATGTTACTTGGACCATGAAACTGAACAACTTTCCCAAAGGAACATAGGTCGAAATAGGAAAAACCAAATTTGACCTCTCATACAAAATGCGCTATCAGCTGATGCAATTTCTATGGGAGGCCAAAAGTTGTTTTTCGTATTTCGACGTATGTTCTTTGGGGAAAGTTGTTCAGTTTCATGGTCTGAGTAACATGCTAAAAAATAATTAGAATCGTAAGTTGATTAATTACCCCGTCAGTTGATTTACTTTAAGGCCGCCTTATTGTGTTCTGTATTTTATGTTGACCTATGTTTTTTGTATTTCTTTATATCTGTGCAATAAAGAGTATTGTGTTGTACTTCCAAAAAGTTATAAACTTGTAGGAAATTCGTAGATCCATAGGGTCCGTCAGGTAAGAAAAACACAACCTAACCGATCCCGTTCGGGATTAGGTTGTGTTATGAAATGAAATATTTATTTATAACATTTTTCTACAATAGTTGATAGAAAATACGCAGTGTATTTTCTCTTTACACAGTTGTAAAGATGAATATAAATGTTAGTTTCTCTTTCGATCAAACGCACGAGCCGAGCGAGAGAGTTATTATTTTTAGAAAGAAGATCAAACTATATTATGTTTTTATAGCAGGTATTACTGCTCAATCCGTAGTCTCTCTCTGGCATGATTTAACATCTACTATCTAAACTTAAATTCTTTCTTTAAATTCTAAAGGCTTAAGACGATATGTAAATTTTTTTTGGGAATTTTGAAGACAAATATCTTTTTATTGACTCAGTATCTTGCTGTGTGTTTCTTGACCATTCAAGTGATCATATCACTAAGACCAAAACATGATTAGTAAAATCGACTAGAAAATATAGAAATCCAGTTGCCTCTTCAATTTTCATTCTTTCCTCTTTTTGTGGAATACGAGGTGTTATAAGTAGTGAAATTAAGTATACAGAAAGGTATTCGTAGTTGCTATCATATGACCACCCTTAAATTTTATTTTATTACTTAGTTTTTACAAAAAGTCTATATTTTATATCGGGCGCTTACGACATTTAGTTTTGGTAACACGCACAGTATATCTGTCGCAATCTAATGCGTTGCGCACTTTATCCCTTTCTTTCAAGCGAAAAGACTGCGCCCATTGTCAAATAATCTTTTCACATATCCTCTTAACATGCCTTCCAAAGCACGTAAGTTCTCATATACTTACGGAGCCCTGCCATCGCTTCCCGGCGTTGTCCTCAAATCCCTCATGATCCTGCATTCTGTCACAACAGCATTTTTCCCCACGGAGCCCACACAAAGCTTCCTGAAAAAAAAAATACTTTATCAGGGAAGCAAATATATACAAGGTGTTTTTTTATTGGCATAACTCAAGGGGCATACTAAGCTAACGAAACTAAACAACTTTCCCGAAGAAAAATAACATTGAGAAATAAAAAAAAAATTACGAAAAATATACGAAATTACATTTCAGGCTGCTAAATCGTATCTATTCGTTTTTTTTTTTTTTTTCAATTATTGTAGCCTGCCTATATATGTGAATCAAATTTTTTCACTTTCCATAGAAACTGCATCATGTGACCTGTTTGCATTGGGAAAAGTTGTTAATGATATGAATCCATTTTAAGTTTTCGGAAGAAGTCTGTATACATGTTGTACACAGAATATAAAAAAAAATTACGATGATCGCTTGAAGGTGTGATTCAGTATAAGGAATATAAAAATATGTGTTTTTTTTTTATTTGTTTTATGTCAAGAAGAAGTATCTCTTCTATGATCAGCTAGCTGGTGACGCAGACAGAATTATTTTTTTGATAATATTCAGTCAAGTCTAAATTTTATGATCACCTAAGTTATTATTACTTTTTTACAATTTATTAATGATAGAAAATCACCCCTTAGAAAGATCATCGTACTTTTTTTACAGCCTGTGTATATTAAAACGCACAAATCAAAATTCTAAAACATCATAGTCTTCCAGAAAAAACCCACCTTAATTTCCCATCATCATAATTCTGCGGCAGGTTGGCCACCACCAGACGATATCTGGAGACGAATCGATTTAAATTCTTCAGCATCTGAGTCTTGCTCCGTTCCAAATTGAGACGCTTGGTCATGTCCGATGCTGACACCCCTACGGCTGCTTTCGTGCCTGCTACTATTACTGTGGAGGGAAAAGAAATGTTATTTTGCACTAGAAAACTTGTGGACCAGCAAACAGATGAGCCACGACAGTAGATCTTCTTCTTCTTAGCGTGTCAATCAATTACAAAAGAACTATTTTTTTAGCTTAGAACGTTGCCACATTTACTGCACTGTAGCACAGTAAATATATAAGCTAAAGCAGTATGGAAACTCGAGCCTTTTTTTGAAAAAAGAACTATTCTGCGTCGGAGCGTCAGGGTTGTAACCCAGAAGTTTTGTAATAAGAATAGTATGATGAACTCAAATATTGGGTGCTTCTATCAACTGTGTTCCTTTCAGCATGTTTTCGGACCGTAAAACTAAACAACTTTCCGTAAGAAGTCAAAATACGAAAAAAAATATTTTTATGTCCCTTAGCATTACTCGTAGAAACTGCGTCAGCCGATAGCGCGTTTTGTATGGGGGAAAAAATTTTTCGTCTTTCGACCTAGGTTCTTTAAGGAAAGCTATTCAATTTAATGGTCCTGGGACTCCTGATCGTGTCAAATTAAAGTGGAAATTAAATTTAGCAGATAGTCTTGCATAAAATGTTGTCAGAAGGTTAAGCCACTTAGTCGCCTTTTAGGTAAAGTTACCTCTATCACACAAGGGCAGATCGAAACACTTAGTCGCCTTTTACGACACAAGGAAAGGGTAAGTCACTTAATTGCCTTTTTAACACAAGGTCAGATAAAGACACTTAGTCGCCTTTTATCACGCAAGTGTAAATTAAGACACTTAGTCGCCTTTTATGACACAAGGGCAGATTAAGATACTTAGTCTCCTTTTATCGCACAAGGACAGGGACATACTTATAGGGACAGGGACCTACTTACCTATTTGTTTGTATATGGTTTGGCACCCACGACTTACTTCAGCGCGAAAACAGCTTATTTTCCTGTAGCGGTGTGCGCATGTGTGAGTGCGCCAGTTTTGGACGTTTGTTAGGAGTTTCCATACTGCTTTAGCTTATATATTTACTGTGATGTGACTGTAGGTAAGAATATTGCATTAAAGTTTTTTCTATAATATACTTTTAATTAGTTCTTTATAGCAAAAGATATGCATGTACTCATGGTATACGACGCACAAAATAACTGTGGCCCTGTCAGAAGAAAAAAATGGCCCATTTTTGCACATTTTTGACTTCTGCGCATCAATGACAGGGCCAAAGTTATTTTGTGCGACGTATACTGAACATCTTTTCCTAAGGAACATAAGTCGAAGTGAAAAAATATTTTTGACTCTTCATAATAAAACAATCAGTTATTAGAGTTGAGCTGATATAAGGGGTGCCAATTTTTTTTCGTTTTCGACTTATATTCCGTAGGGAAAGTTAAATGAAAGAGTACTAATTAAAAGTCACCCTATGCACAGGATAAGTTTGGCTCTGACGGTTATTTTCTGAGCATGGGTGACAGACGGAGAGCCAATGAATAATTCGCTCGCCTCCTGCCGCGCTCACCCCTGCGAGAAATTTTTTGAGTTCTGCGCTTTAACGGTCATAGCCAGTTATTTTGTACGACGTATACCGTTTTTGCGTATTTAGAATTACACTATAAACTCTATGACATTATAGCGAAAAACTTCCTATAACCCGCAGTATGATGGTATACGATATGCAAAAGGCGATCCCTTAGTTACCTTTTACAACACCCTCGGGAAGAAATAGTGTGTGTGTGTGGAATAGTGTGTCCCACATGGAGTACCTTCTGCCACCATAAGTACTACAAAATAATACACACTAGTGATGGGCCTAACATAGTTTTTCCAGAAAACGAATTCCGTTAAAATTTTACCGAACCGAATATTTGGTGACTCCCGGGCTCACCTGAACAGCTTTAACTTGATTACAGTGTACAGTAATGTTCCTAATTTTATGAAAAAATTTCAACGTAGCTTGATCCCGTAAATATCTATACTCATTTCATCAAATAATCATGTTTTTGTGTTGTTATAATACAACACAATGTATACCAAATATTTTGGAGACCCACGTGCAGAAACGAAGCGCACGTTTTCTCACGTCAATAATTTATATAAAAATAAATACAATAAATTATATAATTTATTTATTATATTATAATTTCATCTTGCAGGTTTTTTTTATTATTAATGCAATAATACTTTCACATTATAAAATTTTGAGTAGCACTGTACCGAAAATTTGAAGTTTTAGCCGAATATGTCGAATCATCATATAAGCCGAAAGACGTCCAGTTCTGGACATAGGCCTCCCGTAAAAATCTCCATGACGATCGCTCGCATCCAGCGGCTTCCCGCGACCTTGACCAGATCGTCGGTCCACCTTGTGGGGGGCCTGCCAACGCTTCGTCTTCCGGTACGTGGTCGCCACTCTAGAACCCTCACGCCCCATCGGCCATCGGTTCTTCTTGCGATGTGCCCTGCCCACTGCCACATTACCGAATACCGAACATAAAACGTATATTCAAGCCATCCCTCCCCATCCCTTCATCATCTCTGCCATCTGTCCTGCCTTTAGGTTGGCCGGTAGATAATGCTGCGTGGCATTAGGCCTGCCCTTTGTACATTTAATAAATAAATAAATCCTCAACACACACCTCCTTCCTTGACTAGATACAAGTTTCTGTTGTCTTTGGCCTCCTTCTTGTTTCCCTTGTGCAGGTTCTCCCTCTTCAGCGCCGGCTTCACCGTCATCACCTGCCCTTCCACCTTCAGCTGGCTGGCGGGAAGTTGTAGGAATGCGTCGGCGTCTTCTTTGTTCTAGATATGACAAGGAAAAGGATAAAAAAAAAATATATTATTTAGTAAGTACACAATAATATAGTCTAAACTAGTAGTTTATGCAACGGTACATAATGAGGGGTATAAAACTCGAGTGTCGGTTTATGGGACACAGGCGAGCGTAGCGAGTTCCATAATAAGATGAGACGAGTGTTTTATACCTAATTATATGGAGTTGCATACACAACTTTATCTACTCTAATAAACTGGTACGTAGGTACATGGGACGCACCGGGATTCACTCGACCCAGCGACTCTCGGCGTATCGTATCAACGTTCTTTCAGCTGAGCTATCGCGTTTTAATTATGTTGGACAAAAAAATATGGGATAGAAAAATTGTTGCCATTTCATCACTTACCTCAAATTTAACAAACCCAGAACCTTTGGAATGCTCGGTAAGTTTATCCATACAAATGAGAGCATATTTAACAGATCCGGTTTGTTCCGCGAACTCCTTCAATTGATCATTGTCTACACTGAACGGTATATTTGTGATGAAAACTGTACACCCGTCTTCGGCGTCGTTAAGTTTTATTCTGAAAGTTTTAAGACAGGGGTCATCAAGATACTTCTTATCCCTACAGTTGGAATACTGTAGCTTGATTAGAATAACAACAGGACAGAGGTGTGCGTGAGAGCAGGACGAAGCGATAAGTCTTCTTCTTTTCGTATCAATGGCAAATGATTTAATAGTAACTTAGCCCAAAATGTGGCTACAGCAATAGCTCTTTGGTTGCCTTCAAAAAGGTCCTCTTTGGTGCAAGAAACTGAGGAGGTAGGGCACGAAAGCAAGTGTGTCATGGATTGCAAAATGCCGCATTCACACTTGTCGTTGTCAGAGAAGCCCCACCTCTTCTTCAGTTCTCCGCACCTGCCAGCGCCCGATCGATAAGTGTCTCTGTCGCTCTAATATCTTACGCATAGCTCCATCCTGCAGTTACATTAACTTTCTATTCTAATAAAGCTACATTATTAAGAAATTAGAGCCTTTCTTTAATTCTTGCTACATTGATTTATTGACAGTTAAATAGTAAAAATAAAAATTGTATTAATTTTATACAAAAAATAAAACGAAAAAAGATTTCGTTTTGTTGGGTTGCACCATCTAACTAAACTATAACCGAATATATGCCTCTTGCTCTTTCCACCCTATAGAGCATCAGTTATGGTTAAGTTAGATGGATCAACCCACCTTTAATTTTGCATATCCCAATGAAAATTTCATCTAACATTGAAAAATCAATATGAAAAAAAGAATCATTTACGGCGTCACATCTGTCTGTAGTCTATAGGTACAGTTACAATGCGCGCAGCCAAAGATGAGACTTGATGGATCACGTGGTTATACCTGCGCAGTAGACAGTTCGCAGGCCATTCTAGCGGCACGCGGGGAGGGACGCAAGGCTGTACCTGCGCAAAATCCCCTCTCCTAGGATCTGACAGGTCTCATCTTTGGCTGCACGCATTGTAACATCTTAAACCAAGACCTTGTTTGAAGTTGTAAGCTCACCGTTGCCTTTCTTCAGCCTGCGTACTAACTTCACTCTGATTGTCTATATCCATAGTCTTGTCATCATCATCTCCCTCATCATCTTCACTGTCCGCGTCATCAGAAGCATCTGACTCTTCATCTCTATCCAATTCATCCTTCTCCGATTTTACATCCTTGTCATCATCATCATCTGACGATTCATCCTCAGATTCACCTGGTGAGAAATATAGGGTAAGTAAGGTCAACAAGATGGACTAAGTTGTTTTATTTATTTCTACAAAAATAAAGGTAACTATTATCCTACTAATATTATAAACGCGAAAGTTTGTAAGTATGGATGTTTGTTACTCTTTCACATAAAAACTACTGAATGGTTTTTAATGAAACTTTACAATAATATAGCTTATACATCAGAATAACACATAGGCTACAATTTACAAACCTGCGCAGACGAAGTCGCGGGCACCAGCTAGTTCTACAATAAATTAAGGAATAATGTAACTTCGATGCTGAAGTTTATTTACTGAGCAAAGATACCGACCGGGAAGCCAATGAACAATTTGCATGCCCAGCTGCGCGATACATACATACATACATACATTTATGGGTATGTGGATAAGAAACCCATATTATGTATTTACAAGTTTATTTACAATACAATGTACACGTAACATTGAAGAGGTATTTACATTTACTTAGCACATTTAATAAAATCAATTTACATCGGAGAAATTTCTAGCGTCGTGAAAAATCTCTTTTTTTTGACAGCTAGCGACAGAGTTTGAACCAAGGAGTTCAGTCACGCGCCACACATTTATAGTCAGCATCGGAGTTGAACTTTTTTTTGGTAGCCTCTACGTGTCCCACTGCTGGGCAAAGGCCTGTCTCTTTTCGTCATCCGTCCGGTCCTGTGATGCTAACTACCAGTCAGTCACAAAAACATCGAATTCGTCGCGCCATCTTCCTCTGGGCGACCTCTGCCACGTCGCCCGTCATCCGGAATCCAGTCCATTGCCAACTTGGCCCACCTTTTAGGATGCATACGAGGGAGATATCATAATAAATAAAAAAAATTATACACTCACTT
Organism: Athrips mouffetella; assembly: GCA_947532105.1. Taxonomy (NCBI): domain Eukaryota; kingdom Metazoa; phylum Arthropoda; class Insecta; order Lepidoptera; family Gelechiidae; genus Athrips; species Athrips mouffetella. The sequence continues at coordinate 10,149,406 of OX383968.1, forward strand.
TTAACTTCCTGCTTAAGCTCATCCCTTGAGACATTCAACGAAGGCTTCTCATCCTCGTCATCGCTGTCAGAATCCTCCTTCTTAATATTATCTTGCATTTCCAGCTGCTGGTTTATAGTATGCTTCATATACTCATTTTTAGCTACAGCCCAGTCCACAGATATTGGACGACCTGAAATTTTAAAGTAGAAGAGTCTCCATGCTCACTAAGATATGCACAGTTGACTGTATGAATCAAAGTCCTTCCTGAATTGGAGCGCAGGATTGATAACTCTTATCTTGTGCTCTAAATTTTTTTTTTGTTTTATGCTTGACATGCTCTTATGGAGTGTATGAGGTTTACTATTATTTAATCTGTGGTATGAGTCAAAGACTTTCATAGATTAGAGCACAAGATTAGAGTTATCAATCCTGTGGTCTAATCTATGAAACTACTTTTTTAATTGTGGATTGACTTATTGACTGTTAAATTTAATGACTAACTTGACATTTGGAAAGTAAGAAATCAATGCACAGAGGTTTCTGAGTCTGAGCTCATACAGACGACATATTCCGATGTAAAACCAATTACATACCTAAAAATGGCTTCATATTTGTGTTCAACAAAGCCTTCTTAGCCATTGGAACATTTTTAAACAACACAAAAGCACAACCAACAAGCTTTCCATCTGGTTTCTTCAGTAAATTAACCTCTAATAGCTCTCCATAAGGTTGAAGATGCTCTCTCAGTGTTTCTTCAGTTGCTTTGAATGAAATGTTACGTATAACAAGACGGGCTTTACGATTGACTCTCATTTTATTCTTCTCTTTTTTTGTTTCTTTGGATTCTTCTGTATCTTCATCTGGAAGTAAAGTATCACAAATAATAGATCAGGGGGTCACTTAAATTAAATGTATGTGTGGGCATCATACATATTACAATCCAGCCTTTCACACATTACATAAATTTCTAACAGATTATTCAAGGAGTTTACTTCTATGCTGCTTAGAGGGCTTGTGATTATATAAACTATGCTAGGGATTGTTTTATTTTTCCTGTGTATATTTCACTATTGACTATAATTAATTCAGATTTTTGTTTAGCAAACTTCAGGTATAAGGACCCGCCTTCGGAATGGTGTTTTTTAGAATTTTTCATCATAATCATAACCTGAAAAGTAAGTCATAGAAAAAACCTAAAACAAACCTATTACATAAGGGCTATCATAAACCAAAATCACAATTAATATTACTGTAAATATTTACAATAATAATAAAAATATTTTTTTATATTCTTTTGTTTGCAGTTAAAGCTGTGTTCATTGCTCAAAGTCACAGCGCGCTTAAAAGCTTAGACATGCATACTTTAAAGTATTCCAAATTTTAAGTCTGTAGAGTGAGTAGTTGCTGAAATAAACAGGTGTGACAGACAGACAAACAAAGTCCAGGGTTCCATTTTTACCATTTTGGTTCAGAAAAACTTTTTAGCAAAAAAATTTTACCGCCAAAAAAACTGATAAGGAAGAAATAATAAAAAAATTTTATTTAACCTTAATAAAAAAAGTTCTTAAACTAATGTAAGTATACCCGAGTAATTTTGAGTCGGCGCAGCCGCCGTGTATCACGCTTTACGTAATTAATTAATTTGCTTGTTTGGCTCAGACTCAAAATTACTCGGGTATACTTACATTAGTTTAAGAACTTTGTTATTAAGGTTAAATAAAAAAGTTTTATTATTTCTTCCTTTTCAGTTTTTTCGGCAGTTAAATTTTTTTGCTAAAAAGATTTTATTTAACAATTTTTTGCGACTTTAAATTTTATTTTCCTACCCTTAGGGTAAATCGGAATACACTGTAAAAAGTTATGCGCGGTCATACATTACAATCAGTCAGTGAACAATCAATCATCCCCTGTTTTCCTACCCTTAGGGTTGGAATTTTTTTTCCAAATTTATATGGGACCAACTTTGGGTATAACCCATTCCAATAAAAAAAGAATTATCAAAATCGGACTACTCTGTAAAAAGGTATGCGTAGTCATACAAAAAAAAAATCGGTCATCGTTTTATTTTTGCTGTAATATTTACATAAATTTCTATCGTCTGTAATTAATTCAGATTTTCCCAACCACAAACTTCGGAGATAAGGGGGGGGGGGAATGGTATTTTTTTTGACATTTTTCATCATAACTTGAAAACGAGTTGTAAAAATGTCCAAAAATATATTTTGGAATGTGCAAGTAAAGCCCTTTCATACAATACCCCACTCAACCTAGTAGCAACAATTTGAATTTTGCCCCTCCCCCCCCCCCTATTTGGGCCCCCTTTACATCAATAGTCATAATTTTTTTTATATTCTTTCATTTTGCAATTTAGTTGGGCAACCATATTCCAAAACAATTCCAAATTTCAAGTCCATAGCATGAGTGTTTGCCGAGATAAACAGGTGTGACAGACAGACAAAGTCACACCATAAGGGTTCCTTTTTTTACCATTTTGGTATCGGAACCCTAAAAATAATTATATACGCATCGACTTGAGAACCTCCTCCGTTTTTTTTGTCACTTAAAAATACATACTGTTGTGTCAAGGTGAAAGATAAAAACCTGCATTTTTAAGTTTAAAATTATTTACTTTTAGTTTGATAAACTTTATGTATAGTTTAGTGCTTCAATTATATAAAGTGTGAAGATTGACATGCTACAGAATTCCTTATGGGGTGATAAATTGTGTGAAAATTGGATGTGGAAGACTGGGAATTAATTCAGATTCCGATAAATAATAAACTTCATCAAACTTACTATTCACAGTTTTGTTGTCATCAGAAGAAGCACTATTCAACCTTTTTCTGTCACCATCCGGAGTTCCATTTTGTTTCCCATTACCGAACTTATCCCTTGGCACGGCCCACGCCACTGATATTGCTCGACCTATGAAACAGACGACTGGTAACACTGAACCTCTACGTACTTTGATGAATTCATATTATGATGAATTGAGAATGACAAAACTTACCAAGAAAGGGCTTCTTATTAGTGGCAGCTAAAGCTTTATTCGCCATTGGCACATGTGTGTAATGAACAAAACCACATCCTACAAGTCTTCCATCAGGTTTCTTCAACAGTTTAGCCTCTTCAACCGTGCCGAAAGGAGCAAAATGTTTTCGCAGATCTTCTTCCGTCGCTTTAAACGATACATTTCGAACAATTAGCCTTGCATTTTTATTTACACCTTCCTTGAACTTGGTATTTGCAGACGGCAAGTCTTCATCTACTTCACGAGGACCTTTTGTTTTCATTTTCGATTTTTTTTAGAAACTCAACTTCAACTTTTAATAAGATGGCAGTGTGGAAGTCGTAAAAGAAAAACATAACCTCAAAAAAGCGATGCCCGATGGCGACCACAGACTACTTAGGAGATAGGGACGTCACTTTGCGGATTTTATTTGCACGAACTTCAGAGCAGCTGCAGTGGTACTAGAGGGTCTCGATCGAAAAATAATCTTTACTCGTCTCGGTCGCCAAAAACCGGTAATCACCGGTTACAAATTCTGAACGAAAAGTCTTAGGGTTCTGTAAACGTCAAATATTTGTCAAAATCAGCTGTTTTGTGCGTATTTTGAATAGAATTTAAAAAAAAAAAAACACTAATTACAGCTTTAAATATGAATACTCGACGTATTTCTCACATTTGTAAGATATTACGACCGACAGTGATTGCGAGAAGCAAAGGGACTTACAGAATTATCGAGCGTCCGGACCCTAGAACTATGAAAATGCCGGACCTGAGTAAGGCCCCAAGTTTGATGGAGATTATAAAGGAAAAAATTCGATTAAATGGGCCTATAACAGTGGCTGAGTATATGCATATTGTTATCACAAATCCCACAGAAGGTTATTATTTAAAAAAAGATGCAATAAGTCACACAGGAGACTTTATAACCTCGCCAGAAATTAGTCAACTTTTTGGTGAAATGGTGGGAATTTGGTTTCTTGCTGAGACTCAGAAAATGTGTGCAGGAAAGCCGCTGCAGTTAGTAGAATTAGGTCCGGGTAATGGAACTTTGATGGCTGATATTTTACGGGTAAAAATACATTTTTAATAAATAAATTATTTATTTATAACTTTTTAACTTAATATTATGAAACGTGAAATTCTAGCATTTTATTTCTTCACTATACTTTACAGTCTCTGCTTTCAGTGTGCCTCTTTGCATAGACCTCCACCAAGGATTTTCACCTTTCGCTTTTTTAGAGGGCGATTCAGATCCAGATAATTTATTCAATGTAGATTCTTTACAGAATGCTTATTATATGTCATGCAGAATACACTGCAAGTAGAGCAAGTCTACACCTTTTTAACTTATCTAAAAGTAAACATACTCTGTAATACTTCCAGGTGCTCTACCGTTATGGCTACAAAGCAGATGACATGAGCATTCATTTGGTTGAGATATCAGAATCGATGGCAGCAACTCAAGCTAATAGGCTATGTGCTTTTCATAAAGAGTCTGATATCACATTGCCGTACAATCATGAGGTATAATTTTAATATTTTCTATGTTAAATACGAGTATTTAGGCTAGTTAAGAAAAAATGTGGTGAATATTAAAGCACACACTAAAGATTAGCTTAGGTTTTGGTATAGTTAGTGGTTAGTTAGTGGGCTCCTGTTTCCGCAATTAAACACTTGTTTGGTCCTTTTTGCGTGTAGGTTTTGGTATACAGGGTGTAAGGAAAATTACCGATTTCCTGAGTGAATAGGCTTCTTCTGGGTAAGCTCGTTCCATCGTCGACCTCATCTCTGTCTTCAAGACTAGATCGAGGTCAAGAGTAAGCCCATTTTCAAACAAAAAAAAATTCCTTTTAACCACATGTTCTATAAGTAGAATATAGAACAATAAGCATGTTTTTTTCTTTTTTTTTTTACTAGCCTATACTGTCCCACTGCTGGGCAAAGGCCATACTTTTCCATTCCTTCCTAAAATTTAATATTAAAATTTAATTGTGTCAACCCTCGCCAGACTCGCGGCGCGGCGCGCATGTAGGTACCTATTTTACTTGTTTACAATTGGTGCGCCGCGCCGGGAGGGGAGCGCGTTGTGGTTCTTAGAATAGGGTTGGCAACTTGAACTTTTTTTCATAGGTAGTAATTTATTTTTATGTTACTTTTTTATTATCAATATGTTTAATGTACTTTATCCTACTTATATAACATGTGGTTAAAAGGAAATCGGTACTTTTCCTAACACCCTGTACAGATAGTAAAATAGCAAGATGTAAATACTGATTCAGCATCTATAGTATAATACCCAACTAGTAAATAGTAGATGTATACTTCTAATAAAGTTGCAGAAGTATATGTATACTTCTACTTTTAACTAATACTTTTATTTGGCAGTTTTTGTAGAACATTCTTTACAAAGTTGTAATTAATTTTATAAAACTTATGTTGGATTTTTCACATATTCCAGGGAGAAACAGCAAGTGGTATTAAAGTGTATTGGTACAATGATCTCAAGAAAGTCCCACATGATTTCTCCTGGTTCATTGCACATGAGTTCTTCGATGTTCTGCCAATACATAAGTTTATTGTGAGTATAATAGGGTTGAGCTAACATAATATCAGTGTTGCTGGTTTATACTAGCAACATAATGCTGAGTTAGCGGCATTTTCTTTGTATTGTCCAAAATATAATCATAATGTCCTTTTTACAAATTTTTCTGTGTTTTTCGCTTTTACTATACAGTCGAAATAATGTAGCTTGATAACATTACAATGGATAAAAGGACACAGTGGTTCCATGGGAAATGATGCGGCAGACCAACTGGCAAGGGAAGGGTCCAACAAGACCTATGAAGGACCAGAACCAATACTGCCGCTACCCTTCAACCAGTTTAGGACATGGATACGAGAACACACACGAAGAGAAGCAGACAAACAATGGAATGACATTGCAACATGCAAACAGTCCAAAAAAGTAATAACATCAACCAACAGCCGTTTGACAAGACGGCTACTACAGATGAATAGGACAAAGCTCCGTAATGCAGTAGGCACAATAACAGGACACATTGCTCTCAACAAACATTACTACACCTTAGGCATAACAGACAGCCCTCTATGCAGGGCCTGTATGGAAAGGGACGAAACCATCGAACACGTCATTCTGGAGTGCGAAGTAATCAACACTATCAGAGAAAACACACTTGGAGCAGACATAACTTTAGATCAACTACCAAACAAACTGGACAAACTGACTGAGTTCTGGCAACAGTTAGGGTGGCTAAATTGATGGCTAGATAGGCCCACGTACAATGGTCCACGCAGGACTAAGTGCGGAAACCACAAACTTAACTTAGAACTTAGATGTAGCTTGATTAGAATAACAGCAGTGTGAGAGCAGGACGGAGCGATACGCTACACATTGGAGCGACAAAGAGAATTGTCGATCCGACCTGCTCTCACACATAGTTTTTCCTGCTGTCATTTAAATTTAAGCGGATGTCTCCTCCACCGAAATATTACACAAAAACACGAAACAAAACATTTGTTTTCATACACATGAATGTTTTCCGCCCGACTTGCATACACAAATGGGTATGGCCACGCCCCGATGTTTGGTGTTCTCTGTGTCATATTTCGGGAAAAAAACGTAGTTTTTTTTTTGTATTTTTTTTATTAGATTTTTTTTATGAGTAACAATATCATGCCATACTAAAAATTAAAACAATTCTAAATTCACAGAAAACCGAAGAAGGCTGGCGGGAACTTCTAATAAACTTGGATGAAACCGGTCTACATTATCGGATATCAGCCAAAGAGACTCCTTCGGCAACCTTATTGATAAAACCTCCGTTGGACACTGGTGACAGAACTGAGTTAGAAATCAGCCCTAGGGCTTTGGGTATTGCACGGCAGTTGGCTGAAAGAGTAGATGCTGATGGTGGTATAGCATTGATAGCCGATTATGGGCACGAGGGCGAGAAAGGAGACACTTTTAGAGTGAGTAAACATAATGATTCTCTGTAATTATATAAGTTTTAGAAACAGCACAGTGTTCCGTAAAATCACGCATAACGGAACAACTTTCTTGAAGGAACATAAGGAAAAAAACGACGGAAGCACGAACGGGTCGTGACTGTAGTTTTTGATCAGGGAACCCTGTAATCTGTTTGGGTGATGCGCGTAGGCGGCGGCGGCGATTTTGAAACTTCGAACCGATACAGCTTGGGATTGGCTTAACCGATTTTGATAATTTCTTCTTTAATCGATGCTCCGTTACGCGTTCTCTCGAACCCGCTCTTAGTTTGTAAGTTTTTGTATCATCTTTGGCACTGTTACGGCTTTTTATGGGCGCCATGATTAAAAGTCGACGTTGACCAGTAGTCGCCGGTTGCCGGTCTTGCGACTCATGTTTAATATTTCGAATGATAGAAAATTTCATCAGCTCTGTTTCTTTCTTAAAGCTGCATCTCTGCCGGATTGTGCGCCATTATATGTGTGCTGCGGCACTGAATGGCTAATTTTTGTTTCTTTTTTTACCACATAGCGTCACTTTGTTTGTGACACGATGTAGTTTTTGCTTCACAGGTTAACTTATTGTAATTTTAGGCTTTCCACAAACATGAGTTGGTAGATCCCCTCAAGAACCCAGGTCAGGCTGACCTCACAGCTGACGTGGATTTCTCCCAGCTGAGGGTTTGTGCCTCGAAGACCATGGACCGGGATAGCTACGCCGTGGTGTATGGGCCCGTCATGCAGAAGGACTTCTTAGAACGACTGCAAGCGCCTTATCGGTTAGAGGTATGGGTCTTTTTTTAGATTTTTTTAATGTTACAAGTGAGCAAACGCGCAGGTGGGCCACCTGATGGTAATTAGTCTCCACCCCGCCGCCCATAGCACCCAATATCTTTAGTAATAATAATAATAAATTTGTTTATTTTCTCCCACAAAAAGTTTCTACAAATATATTAAGATCAACTTAGACATTAAACTTACACTACTATTTATTATCTATTCCAGGTATTACTGGACAATGCAAAATCAGACGGAGATAGAGAAAACATCAAATATGCGTACAATATGCTAACAAATCCAGAGCAAATGGGCGAGAGATTCAAATTTATGGCTTTTTATCCTTCATCAATGGTTGAGTTTTTAGAAAAGTATCCCCCATTAGGATTTACGACCCCTAGGAAACCAGAATCAAAATAAAATTCATTTTTGTATAAGTTTTCTCTAATTTGTACATAATTTATTTAGGCATTACATTCAATACCATAACAGAGATTTAATTTAGAGAAGCGGATGTTTTATTTTTAAAATGGGCTGAATAAACAATACCGCGTGCATGCTTTACAGAAGAAAAAAAAACAAATCAGTAGTGTTGTGCAACTATCGTAATTACCGGTTTTTAGTATTGGCTCCACAGAGTAACAACTGTATAGATGGAGTCCGTCATATACTCGTATTGTCCATGGTAGTAAAACGTCGACTACTTAGACTATATAATACTAACGTATAAGTCGACTATGTCTAGTCCACAGATTAGTATATATGTAGAGGGCTCTAGTCGGTCAACTCGCTTACGTTTTACAATTTATTATAAGTTTTAAAAAATCCGATATTTGGTAGTAGTATAATTGGGGCATGCCCCGTCGTCCTACTGGAGTGTCCCACTGGTAGGACGACGGGGAATACGCATTTCTCCCTCGTCCTACTGCACTAGTGTTCGCATGTGTGTTGATCATTAAAAAATTATATTTTAAAAACCGGTAATGAACAGAACATTTACCGGTTTTCTGTTGACAAACACTACGCAGTCGATCATGATCCGATGGATTCGCATATTTTTGTTTTTCTTACGTAAAAAAACGTAAAATTCGCTCCGTAATCATTACAAACGTGAAATTTTACTTAAAAGTTCAGGATTTATATAGTTGTTCTACGAAAACTATTACTTAGAACTGGCTTTTGTGAAGAAGAAATCACGCTGTGAACTTGTGATGAAAGATGTAATGAACTGTCAAATTTTCTGTGGATTTCTGCCAATGTTCGGAAAATTTTCGTGTCCGTGAAAATTTGTAGTAATTTCGGTAAAAACTGATGATTCTTGGGAAGGGCTAGAGTTTTATTGAGGGCTCAAGTGGTTCCGTGGTTTGGAATAAACAGAAGCGAGAGAAAATCTACCGTTTCCGGATGGTTGGATGATTGTACAAAATCGAATAAAAGTGAAGGTAAAGGAATTTCCTTTTGTTGTTGCTATTTATTTCGCGTGCGCTGTCTGTCATGGATGTTGTGTTCTGTCGGCAGAGGCGTGAAGATTTCACTTTTCATTGTCAGAGAGATCATTGTGGTTGTTGAAAATCATCCATTGTGTTTTAGAAGGCTAACTTATCCAGTAACAATCCAGTACTATCATGCTATAGATTCATATACAGGGTGTTAATTGGATTGCGTGTCATAGCTCAGGGGCGAGATCAGTATTGTAGTAACTTTTCCCAAAAAACATAGGTTGAAATACGGAAATCAATTTTTGACCTCCCATAGAAACTGCATCAGCTGATAGCACATTTTGTATGCAAGGTCAAAGTTGGTTTTTCCTATGTTCCTTAGGAAAAGTTGTTCAGTTACTGATACGGATCCCCCCTGAGCTAAGTCACGTGATCAAATTAACACCCTGTATTGTAAATTATTTAAGTGCTTCAATCGCAGTTTGTGTTTTTATACATTATTGGTGTGCTTTTGTATTTTTTTTGCAATAATTAAGTGAATGAGCAGGTTGGCCACCTGATGGTAAGTGGTCACCACCACCCATAGCACCCAATGTCTTATTAGTGGTGTAATTTGACACCAATAAGACAAAAAAACTTGTTGCTGACCCATAAGATTGTGTCTTATTCGATTTCACTGGCTCTATTACCCTTCAAACTGAAACACAGCAGTGCAAGCACTGCTTCTTTATGGCAGAGATAGACAAAGGGTAGGTACTTCTCTAGATAGATTTAGTTCAAAAGAACTAACTCAAAATACAATACTGAATTGAGACCAACAAAGGAATGAGCTCACCTTGAAGAGGTCTATTTGCATTGACATGATGACATTGCATTGATTTATATAGCATTATTTTTTTATCACCCTGGATATCTTAAGAGGTGTTTCAGCCCATAATACTGAACAACTTTTCCCAAGGAACATACTTTGAAAACTGAAAAAAAAAATTCAACTTCCCACACTTAATGTGCTGTCAGCTGATTCAGTTTTGTATGAGAAGTCGAAAATATTTTTCGTATTTCAACCTATGTTCCTTGGGAAAAGTTGGTCAGTTTCATGGGCTGAAATGCCTCAAAATAACACTGTATTTAAATCTGATGTTCAAACGCCTTACAGGACTGCGGTTGAATGAGTGTGACTACTTGTTATTTGTCAAATTTTAACTTTACTTTTGTCTTTTAACTCAAATTCTGTAAGTTCTAAAGTGACATTTAATTACTAGCCACCCAGTAACCACTAGCCCTATTTGTTAAATTAAATTAAAAGTGAATCCGTAACTTGGTTTTAATTTTATGTTATTGGTAAAAATTTATGAAAAACAAACAAAGTAGAAGATTTTCATAGATTTATAATGAGTTTTATGACTGAAATTTTCTATTATATGTTTAAAAAAACTGACTGTTGCCTACAATGGATTTAGTAAACTTCTTGGAAAGGTTTAATTTTTTTGTGATAGTTTATGGCATTATAACTCAAAAATTAAAAAGCAGTGATTTTCTAATGCAATCCATTTTCCACAATGTCTTTTCGAAAATTAGATCACTTAAGCAGATGCATGTCTCGTTCCTAAGCCTTACAGCATTAAAAATAAAAATGTCTTTCAAACCCCATAAAAATCGCCGAGGTGGCTTGTCAATTTCTTTTTATTTACTGTGATGCTAGAGGAAAGAGAAACGCATCGGAATAAGTAATCATATTTTTGAAAAGCTATTGTGAAAAATATAATGCATTGAAAAATAATTTACTTTTTAATTTTGGGTTATTAAACCTTAATCTATCAGAAAAAAATAAAATATTGCCATCTTTTCAAGAAGTTCACTAAATCCATTTCATTCCCCTTAAAAGTTTTTAATGTTGGGATCAGATGTTTTCTTGCAGAAAAAAGTATAGTATGTTACTCAAAATCTTTGTAATTCTCAGTTAGTCATTAATATGTTACTCATGGGATTGAGATGTTTTCAGGTGGTAAAATGTAGCCTATGTCTACTCAGAAGAGAAGGTCTATTTTGTTGATTGTTGTATGATGTTTTTGTTTTGTTTATTTTCTTTTTTCTTTTAAATATTAGTGACAATTTTTAAAATTCAGATGAGTAGTTCCAGCAATTACCTCTTCCATCCTAACTTACAATAATTATCTTTTTATAATATAAAGTAAAGAAGAAAGACTCAGCTTAGATTTAACAGGGTTTTAACTTTAACTAAAGTAAAGATTTTCCATACTGGCAGACAGCAAAAGGACACTTAGGGATGACCCAACCGCAATACCTATTCAAAATCTGGTTAAAAACACGATTTTGGTTTACCAAATTATTTTGACTATTTGAACCCTTAGTAAAAAGTGATTTTTATGCAGTGTCTTTGTTTTTGACATAATGAAAAAACAATTTTTTTATTGTTTTAACAGTTTATCAAAAAAATAAACTGCCACCAGGTTGACCATAATGTTTTCTAGTAACTATTTAATATACTATAACCATTCCTTTCTGTTATCTGTTTGTTTCTGTTAATATAAAAAATGGGATTTCCATTCCTTGCTTCAAATAAATAGTCGAAAATTGCAGAAAAGAAATTTAAATCTAAAATCATAAGACTATTAAAGTTTTTACATGATGCTATATATATATAAAAAACCTAGATACCTAAATATTATAAACACAAACTTTTTTAGTTGTGGTTTATCTGGTTTTATTAGGTGTGAATAAGGTCAGGAAAGGTTGTTGATTCTACTACAGGTCAATGGCTTAGGATCTTGTTTCCAATTTGATTTGGTTTTATTGCGTAGTTATTTACTTTTATTGATGAGTAACTTTTATTTGCGGCTTTGCTCATGTTATGTGTCATACTTGTGTCTCCTGCTGGAACTGTGCATTTTTCTGGGATTAGAATTTTTAGCCTGTGTGTTAGTCCAATACTTGATGTATGAGTATCTGACCTTACCAAATTTGTTTCTTATAATATGTAACTTTGTCTATTATATGTGACATTTGGCATGTCTTAACACATTTAGTTAGTTAAGTTGGAATTTAGTGAAAATTATCTACATAGTCATGGACTCTTCTGGAGTCTGGACCACTACTACTTGAACTATTGTAACTTGAATATGTTATTGTTTTTGCAGTAGAGCTAAGACAAAAGAAATGCAAAAAGAGCTAGTTTAGAGTGACTCCTTTTCTTTTGATCGATGATCGGCCATAGTTAATAATCTAAATATATTGACTGATTCATCAACTCTGAGCTGTAACCGCTATAGCTATAGATGTAAAATTTTGTTCTCAGGTTTCTTGCACATTGAAACCACCCAATAAGAAAGTATTTTTCAAAATTCATCCCCAAAGGGGATGAAATAAGGCATGGAAGTTTGCTCGTAAATCCTATAGTTTTGTCTTGAGATTGTACATAAAAAAATGTGTTTCAGCATTTTTGAGAAATCATCCCAAAAGTATGAAAATGAGGGATGATAGTTTGTATGAAAATCCTACAGTTTTGATATGAGATCCATAAAAATGTTGATTTGAGCTTCTAAAAAGAAATGATGAAACTGTTTCAGCATTTTTGCCAAATCATCCCCTAAAGGGGTGACCTGAAATATATTTTTTAAATTAAGTTGTATTAACTTGCCTACCTTAAATACTGTAAGAACCTTCACAGAGGGTTCTTACAATCTGAAATACAACTTTAACTGAAAATAAGATTAATTTATTTTATTCGCTAAACTTATACTAGCACTCGCGTTAACAGAGTATGGAGCCCGAAAAACAAACAGAAAATGGAAGTTGAAGACCAGGAGATGGTTCAGCCTCAAGAGTCGGCATTCAACTGACAAAAACGCAAAACAAATTATTCTGTGTGACCCAATTCAAAATGAATTAACTTTTTTACAATTTTAGAGCATCCTTTATGAAAAACACCAAGAAGGCTCTATAGTGACCACGCGAGCGAAGTCGTGGGCTACAGCTAGTAACACATATTTTGTGAAAATGCCAAACAGGTAGATTTACGGTTCTAAAAGTACAGCCCATTTAAAGACAGATGGGCAGGCAGATAGGTAAAGTAGGCATAGGCTTAGTAATAGGGTTCTGGAACCTTTTAGATACTGAGCAAAAACAATAATTTCATTACACAGTCTAAATTTATAATATTATTATAGTTATAATACAGGTATTTAAGTTGGTTTCAATCCAAAGAAAAAGCTGAGATCACCTGATTAATACCTTTGTTCATTATGACTCATCATTCTAAATATATATGAATTGCCACATTATGTAGAATAGTATCACTTGAGAACAACTTGACCGTCTTGGTTGATTCTTTTTTTTGCGTTCTTAATTTTCAAGAAAATATTTGTATAGAAATGAAAATTATCTCGGAAAATTTACTAACACGGGAAAAACTGAACTTAAGTGCTTTTTATGGCGTTTTTGTATGGACTTAACTTTGAGCTTCCCCTGTAAAGCGAGGGCGGGCTGCTAGAATCAGTTAAAATGGTGTATACAATTATGCCGTGTTTACAATTATGTTGCTAACTAAAGTGGCAATAGGCAGGGCATATTGCAAGAAGAACCGATGGCCGATGGGGCGTAAGGGTTCTAGAGTGACGACCACGTACCGGAAGACGAAGCGTTGGCAGGCCCCCCACTAGGTGGACCGACGATCTGGAGACGCATTTTTGAAGCGTTCGAAGTGAATCTTTAGTTCGCATACGAAAAAGAATCGTGTACGAATTTAATTTCTAATGCTCTCGATTTTGCGCATTTTTGAATTATTCGAAAGCAATGTTGCCATTAAATTACAATCTTTAAACAATTTTCTTTTCACGCAGAAAAAATAAAAACCGGAAAGCAATCACTCATTGATTTTAAAAACCGGTAATGAATTTAGAGGGAATGGAACGCAAATTAAAAAGTTGATATGTCAGTACAATGTCATGTGTCAATGTCTTTCTCATCACAGACTATACATACTTTCGAGTGGTAGAAATGCAAAACGAGTGGGTCAGACCACTCGTTGCAGAATTCACAAGTATGAATATTCAAAAATTGCGATTTTACGGATTCGTATACGAATCTTGCCAATTCGAATGCGAATTGAAGTTCGAACGCTTCAAAAATGCGTCTCCAGGAGACGTATTTTTGAAGCGTTCGAAGTGAATCTTTAGTTCGCATACGAAAACGAATCGTATACGAATTTAATTTCTAATGCTCTCGATTTTACGCATTTTTGAATCATTCGAAAGCAGTGTTGCCATTAAATTCAAATCTTTAATAAATTTTCGTTTCACGCAGAAAAAATCAAAACCGGAAAGCAATTACTCATTGATTTTAAAAACCGGTGATGAATTGCGAGGGAATGGAACGCAAATTAAAAAGTTGATATGTCAGTATAATGTCATGTGTGAAGGAAACGTCAATGTCATTCTCATCACAGATTATACATACTTTCGAGTGGTAGAATTGCATAACGAGTGGGTCGGACCACTCGTTGCAGAATTCACAGGTATGAATATTCAAAAATTGCGATTTTACGGATTCGTATACGAATTCGTAAAATCGCGATTTTTGAATATTCATACCCGTGAATTCTACAACGAGTGGTCCGACCCACTCGTTTTGCATTTCTACCGCTCGAAAGTATGTGTAATCTGTGATGACAACGACATTGATGTTTCCTTCACACACGACATTATACAGACATATCAACTTTTTAATTTGCGTTCCATTCCCTCTCAATTCATTACCGGGTTTTAAAATCAATGTGTAATTGCTTTCCGGTTTTGATTTTTTCTGCGTGAAACGAAAATTGGTTAAAGATTTGAATTTAATGGCAACACTGCTTTCGAATGATTCAAAAATGCGTAAAATCGAGAGCATTAGAAATTAAATTCGTATACGATTTGTTTTCGTATGCGAACGAAAGATTCACTTCGAACGCTTCAAAAATACGTCTCCTGATCGCACGACAAAACTATCATCTCCGTCCGTCCCTAAGGACTAGATTAAAGTTGAAAGCAAGTACATCGACACCAAAAAAACCGGCCAAGTACGTGTCGAGCCACACTCAATGTAGGGTTACGTAGAAAAGTTGCTTTTCATTTTTCGACTATTACCTACTCTTTAACCTGTAAAGCCTACTTAGCTGTGATAGTTTTCCTTGTCACGACATCCCACACTACGGGGCCGACGAGACAAAAAAAATCATCTTTCCACTTCATGTATAGGGGAGGTACCCCAAAAAGTATATTTTTCAAGATTTTACTATACCACTTTGTCGGCGTGACTAATATATGTATTATCCATACCAAATTACAGCTTTCTTGTACTAAGGGTCCCTGAGCTGACAGACAGACACACAAACGACAGACAGACGGACATGACGAAACTATAGGGTTCCTTGTTGACTACGGAACCCAAAAAACTGCACAAAAGTAGGATATGCTTATACCTACTTATGTGGAACAAAAGAAAGTTTTATATCAATCTCATTCGTAATATCTGGAAAAAGGACATTGGCCTCATGACCTGCTTAAAATTCTTATCATAAAGTCAGTCATGTTTTGTCTTAATACGTATTACTATGTGCCTGCTGTGTCGTAGAGATAATAACAATATGTGTTGTGATAAAAATGATAATTAATTTTATTGTTCTTGTGTATTTGAGACCGTTTTTTGAACTTTCAGACATAATAAAAACAATGTATAAACCGTGTACGAGAGTAAGAAGGGTCACTATCCACGTACGCCGTACAATAGCGATATTAATCACTTGCTTACATGTTGCATGCATCCTGCATAGAAACAAACAATACTTTGTCCTTGTACAGTCAAGAGCACATCAAGCTTGACACATTGGACTTTGTACCGTTCCTATTTCAATAGACACACGGGCTCGAGTCGCACTGCTAGTGTCAAGCTTGATCTGTCGTTAACTGTACGCCGCACGGCATCACCTAGCGATATTAGTCACTTGTTTGCAACTGCATCCTGCCATTATTAAGACGATATGTAATTTTTTTTGGGTATTTTGAAGACAAATATCTTTTTATTTGCTCATTATCTTGCCGTGATTTTCAGGTATTTGTTTCTTGACCATTCAAGTACGAGAATCGCCAAGACCAAAACATGATTAGTGAAAATTGACTCGACAAAATAAAAATCCAAAGTTGCCTCTTCAATTTTCATTTATTCCTCTTTTTGTGGAATCTGGGGTGTTTTAAGTAGTGAAATTAAGTATACACAAAGGTATTTGTAGTTTCTAGAGTTTGCCTAAACTAAAATTTCATTTTATTACTTAGTTTTTGCAAACAGTCGATATTTTATATCGGGCGCTTACGTCATTTAGTTTTGGTAATACTCACAGTATATCTGTTGCAATCTAATGCGTTGCGGATTGCGCACTTTATCCCTTTCTTTCAAGCGAAAAGACTGCGCCTGCTGTCAAATAACTATCTTTTCACATATCCTTTTGTATCAAGACTGTTTACTTTTTCCGCCAATTTTATCCGTGACCCGAAATCCATAGATTTATCGCTGTCTTGTCAAAAACGTGGACAAAACTAAAATGCAAACGATATTTGTAGCTTGCATGCATTCGACAAATGTCGGACAATGACCCTTAAACTTACACACTAAGTACCAGAGCGTATAAAAAATAAAACTAGTACTTAGCTGCCTGCCATTCCGTACAATTGGTGCGACAAAAAAAAAACTTCTTTCTAAAAACTCTATTTTTATATTTTAGCATTAAGTTGTATTTGATTAGCCTTTGACACAAAGAAGAAGATTTAAAATCGGGTTATAGTCTGACCGCAACCGCTGTAAAGCCCGCGTCACACAGAGGCGGTAGCGGAAGCGTTCCGGGGCCGGTATTTTTTGTAAAGTATGAGTTCTTATGCACCCTGTCACATTGAAAAGAGGTCGCGGCGCAGTATTTTGTTCCCGCCAAACCGCCCCGGACCGCTTTCGCAATCATACCGCCTCTGTGTGACTTGAGCTTAAAGTCCGAGTCACACAGAGGCGGTAGTGGAAGCGTTCCGGGCCGGTATTTTTTGTAAAGTATGGGTTCTTATGCACCCTGTCACATTGAAAAGCGGTCGCGGCGCGGTATGTTGTTCCCGCCAAACCGCCCCGGGCCGCTTTCGCAATCATACCGCCTCTGTGTGACTTGAGCTTAAGTGTGCTCACGGCGAGACGGGCCATCGCTCGTCATCGCTCATGGCGGCAACTAGTTCTTGCACTTTCCTTCCCACTCCACCACCACCCTGCGCATACCTAATGCGCGGTACAGCGGTTGCGGTGCGGTCAGAATATCTAGTAGCAAGCAACTGCTCCCACTCACAACTTCCCCAAGGCAAAATTTATATTCCTGCAAAATCAGCATTTTTTACATGAATAATATTGAATAAATCTTTGCCTCGCTTAATATAATAAATATTGTTTGATGATATTGTAATCTACACTAAAAAATTATTTTTGTTGTTTGTTGGGGGTAATTTCTGATAATACTAAGTATTTTATTCTAAGAATTATTTCACTAATACAAAGCTGCAATGACGTTGATCAGCAAAGGAAAAACATCTCTACCCCACGGAAAACAAGTTTAACTCTGGAATTACTGAACTGTATCCAAAAAATTTCACTAATTGTGAGCTTGAGGTGTTGTCCTTGAGTTACATAAATAATGGATATTTTCGCACTGAGAAAAATCTTTTTTTTTCACGGGAACAAATCGTCGGTATTATCACGAAGAGACGTACACATGGCCGCTCGTCGGTGGAAACACTTTGACCTTGAGCAGGTCTCTGGTTTCGGGCGTTTATAGCAAAGCGTAGGTTCAGCTTAAACTGGTTTTGTTTCTACGTGCTTGCTGCCGTGCGTACGCACACGACCGCACATCAGTAGAAACACTTTTAGACCTTATGGCGTGGTAATAGAGTTGAAAAAGTTTCTACCGACAAGCGGTTGACCGTACGTGTATTTTACCAGATCATCTACAGATTGTACAGTCAAGAGCTCGTCAAGCTTAACACATCGGACATTGTACCGCGCTTATCTTAGGTAACATAGAGACGGAAATCGCTAATCAAATACAACTTAATAGTTGTATTTGATTAGCCTTTGACACAAAGAAGAAGATTTAAAATCGGGTTATAGTCTGACCGCAACCGCTGTAAAGCCCGCGTCACACAGAGGCGGTAGCGGAAGCGTTCCGGGGCCGGTATTTTTTGTAAAGTATGAGTTCTTATGCACCCTGTCACATTGAAAAGAGGTCGCGGCGCAGTATTTTGTTCCCGCCAAACCGCCCCGGACCGCTTTCGCAATCATACCGCCTCTGTGTGACTTGAGCTTAAAGTCCGAGTCACACAGAGGCGGTAGTGGAAGCGTTCCGGGCCGGTATTTTTTGTAAAGTATGGGTTCTTATGCACCCTGTCACATTGAAAAGCGGTCGCGGCGCGGTATGTTGTTCCCGCCAAACCGCCCCGGGCCGCTTTCGCAATCATACCGCCTCTGTGTGACTTGAGCTTAAGTGTGCTCACGGCGAGACGGGCCATCGCTCGTCATCGCTCATGGCGGCAACTAGTTCTTGCACTTTCCTTCCCACTCCACCACCACCCTGCGCATACCTAATGCGCGGTACAGCGGTTGCGGTGCGGTCAGAATATCTAGTAGCAAGCAACTGCTCCCACTCACAACTTCCCCAAGGCAAAATTTATATTCCTGCAAAATCAGCATTTTTTACATGAATAATATTGAATAAATCTTTGCCTCGCTTAATATAATAAATATTGTTTGATGATATTGTAATCTACACTAAAAAATTATTTTTGTTGTTTGTTGGGGGTAATTTCTGATAATACTAAGTATTTTATTCTAAGAATTATTTCACTAATACAAAGCTGCAATGACGTTGATCAGCAAAGGAAAAACATCTCTACCCCACGGAAAACAAGTTTAACTCTGGAATTACTGAACTGTATCCAAAAAATTTCACTAATTGTGAGCTTGAGGTGTTGTCCTTGAGTTACATAAATAATGGATATTTTCGCACTGAGAAAAATCTTTTTTTTTTCACGGGAACAAATCGTCGGTATTATCACGAAGAGACGTACACATGGCCGCTCGTCGGTGGAAACACTTTGACCTTGAGCAGGTCTCTGGTTTCGGGCGTTTATAGCAAAGCGTAGGTTCAGCTTAAACTGGTTTTGTTTCTACGTGCTTGCTGCCGTGCGTACGCACACGACCGCACATCAGTAGAAACACTTTTAGACCTTATGGCGTGGTAATAGAGTTGAAAAAGTTTCTACCGACAAGCGGTTGACCGTACGTGTATTTTACCAGATCATCTACAGATTGTACAGTCAAGAGCTCGTCAAGCTTAACACATCGGACATTGTACCGCGCTTATCTTAGGTAACATAGAGACGGAAATCGCACTGCGAATGTCAAGCTTGACCGGCTCTTGGGAGTGCTATTAGAGTTGGTAGAATACAGTTACGCCTTTTTGTAATAAGAAAGACGAATTCATCTGTCTTTAAATATTGATGTAACAATTGCTGTAATGTGAAGATGTTCCTTTTTTTGAAAGCTGGTAGAATATACAATTACGCCTCTTGTGATAACACCAAAGACGAAATGTTTAAGGCGAACGGACTCGTGAGCACCATATTGTCAAAATATCGTATGATATTAATATGTATATTTTTGTTCTCAGGGTGTAAGATGAGCTCGCCACCGCCGGTGCAGCTCGAGGTTGAAGTGGCTGATGAGCCTATGGAAGAAGATGCCCAGGATATGATCCCCGGTGACAGGTACATCCTTTGGCGTTAAACTCCAAAAGTGACGGTTAATGCGCAGAACTCAAAAAAGTTATCGCAGAGAAGCGAGCGAATCTTGCGATTCCCTAGGTCAGCCAGCCTCCGAGGTCCTCCGCGTGTAATGAGCGTAACAACGCAGGCGCGGGTAAGGATGCTTTTCTAACAGTGCTTGCAAGGGAGCTAAGTTGTAAAGGAGTGATCACACCTAGCTGAATTCAAAGACTAATTCGGCATACATTGCTCGTTAAAGTAAGGATATTGCAATGAACATAACCAAGCCTCCCAGCAATGTATGCCGAATTAGTCTTTGAATTCAGCTAGGTGTGATCACTCCTATTGTTCCATTTGACAAGCTAGGAATATGGCACAATCCTATTGGTTGGATTTTCCAACTCACAATTTAGCTCCCTTGCACAGCACTGGTGGAGAACCAGCCTAAAGGGTGGGCCCTAGTGTCTCGAGCATATTCTTACCAGGCACTAGGCCGCTAACGATACGCATTATATACTGCTTACAAAATAACTTTGTCCGTGACCGTTAATGCGCAGAAGTCAAAAAATGAGTCACGGGGGTGAGCGCGGCTTCCCCCAGGGGGCGAGCGAGTCGTTCATTGGCTCTCCGCCTGTCACCCATGCGCGGAAAATAACCGTCATGGACAAACTTGTTCTAAACGCGCTGTACTCTCCAAATAACCGTCACTGTTGGACCTACGTGCCGTCTAAAATAATATTATCATCGTCATTAGGACCTTTATCGGCCTGTACTTGCATCGTACAGTCATGAGCACATCAAGCTTGACAGAATGGACTTTGTATCGTTCTTATTTCAAGACGTATTGGCTAGAATCGCACTGCGAGTGTCAAGTTTGAGCTGTCGTTGATTGTAAAAACACAAAGAATGCCTAACGGGACGGAACTGCTTCGTAAATTTTGAGTAGAGAAGATTATTAAGATTATAGATGACGTAAGCTCGGAAATTTGTTCTAAGATCAAATTCTAGACCCTAAACTGACAAGCGCATTTGGATGGGTGAGAATGCAAGAAGCGAGGGAAGTCTGTCAAGATCGTACCAGGTAGAAAGATGTAGTCTTTACCTACATCTACTAGAAAGAGACATAATGTTTCATCATCATCATAACATGAAATGTCCTCTACAGGACGGGAGCTCCTTCTAGAATTCTAGCTTTTGCTGGAAAAATGGCCACCTACCACCGCGGTCCATGGTGCCAGCCGTAAAGCTGACATAATGTTTATGTGTACATACATTATATTATTAAAGGTAATAAAAATATATTGCTTATTTACTAGTTGTTGGTAGGCCTTCTACGCAAACTCAGTCGTATACCTAGTTAAGTTGATTGATAAGATGTTATCAGTTAAGAAAGAATTGTTTATAGCAAAAACAAATAACACATTTTGTTTGTTAGTTGCTTTTAAGATATTGCACCGTGCAGTACCCATTGTGCAAAGAAAAATCTAAAAATAAAGTGATAATTCGGAAAATTAAAAAATTACTGCTGCAATAGTACGATTAGTTTTGCGTATTATGTGATAGTGATATTGACTACACATTGCCATTTTAACTTTTTAGATATTTTTCTTGATATTCGTGCACTATTTTTGTAAGTTTAAATAAGTGAACAATTTAATCCAATAAAAATATGTCTTAGGTAAATTATGCATTTTTTTTGAGAAATGAAGCATTTTCAATCAATAATATTCATTAGTGATAGAGGCGATTTATTTGTTCACACGATGCTGCCTCAGTTCTATACAAATTCCCCAATAAATAAATATTGAATAGCCATTCAGAATTGACAACTCATTGTGCAGTTTTTTTTATAAAGCCTGTAGGGTGCTCACTGCAGGGCAAAGGCAGTTAATAAGAAAATTTTCGAAGTAGGTAAAAACATCATCGGCCCACAACAATGCAATGAGGTAATATCACTTTCGTATAAAAAACTTTAAATTTAATTATTGTTTGTTATCGAGAAAGATGGACTGTGTTTTCCTTTTCAAAATGTAATAGTAACAATAATAGCATTAAGTGACCGATAAGAAGTTTACGATCTGTTTTCATACAAAAAGTCTTTACATGACTATTAGAGATAATTATTTTTTTATCGGGAAAGTTTTTTTATTTCGAATCCTGATTTAGGTTAAGATTTGTGTTGTGGCTGGCGAAGGCCAAATGGCAGTCGCTCTGCGTTAAATTTTTTGTCCTCGTCCAATCCCCTAGATAAGATAGAAGACTCTGTAGAAATGCTTTAAGACAAAAAAAAACTGAAAACAAATTCGATTTAATATAGGTACTATTAATTGATACTATTTTTTTAAGGTATTATTATTATTGATTGCTATTAAAATTAATGTAAATTGTAAAAATTAACTATTTTGGCAGAAAAATGCACTTTGTAAAGCTATATTATTTTCGTATGGTCCTAGTTCCAGAAACTTATTATATTCTTTATTGCACATTTAACATACAGATAATTATATACAAGAGGACATTTACAAAGGCGGGCTTATCTCTGCAAGAGATTTCTTCCAGCCAACCTAAGGTCGTGAGAGAAAATGTTTGTTTAGCGGGACACAAGTGTGCAGTGAGAATTTCAAAAAGAAAATATTTATAATATATTATTACACGTATATACTACTTAAACTAATATACTACTAACTCCTTAAATACAATAAACCCCAATACATATATAAATATATATATATATGAAAATACACGCAATATGTACATATATACAAACATACATAAATAAATAAATAAATAAAAATACTAAATGCTATAGAGAGAAATACAAAATGATGACTACACGACTGATGACTACGACGAAGCAGTGATTTGCCGAAGAAAATGTTCCTTTACTTTTAGTTACTTCACTTTACTTCCTTTACTTTACTTAATCAAGGAAGGAAATATATTATCCGCATAAAAGTAAACTAACCAAACGAATTTATTACAAAATATAAATATGAAGAAACGTGACTGCGTAGTTATGATAAAAGTGTGAACTATTGCGCATACATAATATTCAATGAAAAATGTTTTTATAGTTTTTTAGTTACTATTTCGACATTGTTGTGGAGTCATAAACGGTCCTGTGACTGTGAACTTCTGATATATCCGTGCTTCGGAAGGCACTTTATACGGTTATTTGTTGTAAAAAGTAGTAGATAAAGTTGTTGTTTAATCTGAATGATGAACTGCAGTGGCTTACCTTAAACATTAATTTGGTGAAAGAAGCTGTGGGATTTCATAAATTCATTGTTTCTTCGCCGTGATCAATAATACCTATGAACTGTCGTGTCCCTGTTTCAAAGGCATATTTAACATTTATTTGGTGTAAGAAAAATATTGTATAAAATATTCAGAAAGTGTTTTTCCAAAACTGAACAAAATATCTATTCAAGTGTTAAAATGTTGTTCAGTGAGCTTTGCAGAGTGTTTTGTTGTAAACGTGAAGATACACAGATGGACGTTTCGAAAAACATTCTCGAGGAAAATGTGGAAAAGAAAATTCCAGTATGGTATGTTACCTACCCGCCGTTTTTTTATTTACTAGAATTTATTGAGAAAGCAATGCTGAGATAATAATGTGATGATGAATGATAATGAATGAAAGGAATGTAACGAAAGACATCTTCAAGTTCAAGGTGAGGTTGAATGGAAATATTGGAAGGAGAAGGCCAGGGCGAACGTTCGAAGACTAAATTCAGAATGTTTTTTTTTTATAGAAGTGGGAGTCAGACGAACTTGTTTACTATACAGCGTGTTTTGTTGCTTTGTTGTTTATTATACAGCGTGTAACGGAAGGGTGTGATAATACTGAAGGGTGTGATGAATCTGCCTGATGATCATGAGCATGAGCTCATCATCAAAGGACTGATGAACAGGAAGGAAGGGAAGTATGTCAAGATCGTAGCAGGTGGAGGACTGTGCTGTCTGCCTACCCCGACGGGAAATAGGCGTGATGTATGTATGTTTGTGAATCTGCCCATGATAACTTTTCCCATTAAAACATAGGTCGAACAACCAAAACCCTCAATGCGCTATCAGCTGATGCTTTCTTTTGGGTGTTCAAAATTGATTTTCGTATTTAGATCTATAGTAAGGGTGATGAAGGACAAATTTCTATATGATTTGCTCATGTCTGCCTCTTTGACTGATGATAAGGAGCATCCTCTAGAAGATACAAAAAATATTGGCGGACATCCACACCCCTGCGTTTTTGAGGAATTAAGTTTTAACTATTTGAAATTTGATTATGAAACGTACACCTGGCAAACTATGACTATCTGATTAAATACAATGTATAAAACCCCAGAAAAAAAGTTCGTCGTAAAGTCATAGCGCTTCAAAATACAAAAATTCACTACTTCGTCCCGTGATAATGAAGAGCCCTGCATATCTGCCTCTTCGATTTTCTACATCTTCAGAAGTATTTGAAACAGGAGCCACAAAGGCAGACAAAAAAAACATTATTTAGTATCTTATTTTTATTTCTTTTGCTTTAACTCAAAAACGCAGCGACGCACAGAAAAACTTGTAAGGACCAAATCGATTCGTATTGAGCTGATCTATCATCCCTATTAATACGAATCATGAGCAAATCATATACCCAAATTGCAGCCAGCACCCTAACTACTATGTTCCTTGGGAAAAGTTGTTTAGTGTCATGGTGGTTAGTATTTATCTCACCTTTCTGTTACACGTTGTATATTCTGTGATAAAGGTAAGGTCAAAAATCCTTAACCGACAAGCGTCTCGAAAGGGTTGATCTTCTTCTTACAGACAGCATTATCGGTAGGATTTTGAAGGTTCTCGCGAGCAGGTGGAAGGGCAAGACAAAAGGAGTGCCATTGTCTGGAGAGAGAAACCACACAGAACAGAATCCGTTGCTTAGATGGGGAATAACTGATGCTGTGGGGTAAAGTCTCCTGCCAGAGATTCGATTCACTGGCGAAAAAGCGTTCATGAGACCACGCAGCACTTGTAACCACCAACCACGCAGAAAGTGTTTAAATGTGGATATTTCTCACTAGCTGTGTGTAAAAGATGGTGTTAGCGATTTTCTGTGTGTGTATGTCGCAGCCAACTGGTTTAATCGGGCAGTAAATTGAATGCCTTGGCGTTTGATTGACTACCGGCAATCAGTTGAATGCCTAGGCCGATTGTTGACTGAACTACTATCACTCAACGTTTGACGTTTGACGAGATAGCCCGAATGAGACGGCTAACCTTGAATCAGCCGGGTGATCAAATTCATATTTGTCAGCAAATTATGATCAGCAAAAATCCTGATTGAGCAGCTCTAAATTTATGACCAGCAAGTTTAAATTCGCTTCTGGCAATCGCCGGCCTCTACCGCGGCACGCTCGCTCCACTCGCTCGGCTCGTGCGTTGTGGTAGCAAGAGAACCTAACCTTATCTATTTGCCTTATCTAACGGACCTATGAGCAAGTCAACGAGATGGCTGCAGGACGTTGTATTTAACGTTTTGGCTAGGTGTTCTTGGTGGCAGTCAAACAACCGCCCAAAAATTCAACTAACTGATTGATTAAACCAGTTGGCTGCGACATGTATATTGTGGTTACAAACGTGTACCTCGTGTACACACATACATAACATCGCGCTTCTTTCTTTCGGGGTAGGCAGAGACCACCTGCTATGATCTTGACATACTTCCCTCGCTGCATCTATTATGGAGAGCCGCTTTATTTCGTGTAAAGCGGCTTTCTAAAGAGCAATCTTTTCTTAACGGCAAAATGTTTGTAAACAAAACATTTCTAGCAGCCTACGTTATTTAGCAGCTAGACCGTTTGGCTCTCGACCTGAAGCATCTGGGTTCGATTCCCGGCGGAGCAACTCTCAAACAAAAACCACTTTGTGAGACTTCCCCGGTCTTGTTAGGACATTCCGTGCTTGAGAAGGCACGTATAGCCGTTAATCTACGGAAGTGTGCTCAAGTGCTCGATGAGCTCATTCCACCATCCCCCTTTTACCATCGGAAGTCCAGACGCACCGCAGGATTGATATCCTGCGGTGCGATGCGACGCTTGATTGATATTCCACATCTTCGCACAAAGCGTTTTAAAACATTTTTTATAATGCGCACGGCCAAAGAGTGGAATTCTCTGCCTGCGTCTGTGTTCCCGAGTTCATATAACCTGAATCTATTCAAGTCGCGAGTAAATATTCTTCTTCTGGGCAAGCTCGTCCCATCGTCGACCTCATCTTTGTCCTCAAGACTAGATCGAGCTCAAGAGTAAGCAAAAAAGGGTTTATGAGATCGGTGCATCGATCTTACGCAAAATAAATAAAAAATATCAAACATTTATTTAATACAATTGATTTGTACAAATATTTAACTTAAGTAAAAATACATGGTAATTTACTCAAGTGGTGCACAAATTAACTGCTACACCCTGATTCCCAAACTAAGCGAAAACTTGTATTTTGAAAGTCAGTGTTAAGGAGCTATTGTGTGTATACGAGTAGTGTAATCAAATAGTAACGGATTGATTGATTAAAAGTCGCCCGTGTGGTGCCGGCAAAGAACAGTACCAACCCGTCTCTACCCGTGGGTGTCGTAAGAGGCGACTAAGGGCTAATGGACAGGAGGATCTTTCTGTGTACCCTCTTACATACTGCGATTACCGACAACAGGGGTCGCCAGCCGCAACGCTTACAACCGTGATGGCGCTTACAACCCACACGAGCGATGATGATACTGTCAAAAATAGATTTATGGAAGTTTTAACATAAAGTAGCTTTCTGCAACCGGCGGTGAAGTTGCTAATTCCTCGCGAACCAAGTCGCAGGTAAAAGCTATCAGTTTAATGGGGTCAATGTCGTTGCAAGGTCTTAGTACAGGAATATCCGGGATCGCCCGGCATCGTGCCAAATGTGTATCTTATTATTTGTATATATATTTGGGTGTTAGTTAAACTTCTTTTTATACCATTAATTAGACTTCTCTTTAATAGCATTATTGCATTCTAAATTACTAACTCAGCCACAAACAACGTGCAACTAAATAAAACTTTCTTCGCCACTAATTTCGTCCTGGCACTCGCTTCGCTCGATCGGCTCGTGCTTTGTGGTCGCAAGACAACCTAACCCAACCTGACGAACCTAAAACTTTTTGATGCACAGTTAGTAATTTTAATGCACAATCATGAATTTTGATGTACATTATATTATTTCTCTATATATTTGTAATCGGTTTCTCGAAAACCGCTTTAACTATATCGATGAAATTTACTATACGGAGGTTTTCGGGGGCGAAAAATCGATCTAGCTAGGTCTCATGACTGGGAAATTTATTTTTTTAGTTTTTCTTATATATTTTTTTAAATAGCGCGTTTCAGAAACCTATAGCTCCATCTGTTCGCTTTGGTTAAGATAATACAGAACAAAGCTGGGCTTTATTTAAAAACTTGAAGCGCTTGTGGCCGTGTGGTAGTTCTTCTTTCTTTCCGATCACGAAAGTTAAGCAACCGGGATAGACGACTGCTAGTGGCACTACAACAAGAACGTTTCCCTGCTTCGGAAGGCACGTTAAGCCGTTGATCCTGGCTACTGTCAATGGTAGTAGTCGTGAAGCCAAGTCAGAGGCTATTTGGCGACTTGAAAATTCTGACAGCCAGGTTGGTCAGTTACTTACCTGGCAAAGCGTAATCTTGGATTGGGTCTGGGTTGCGAAGGTCAGATGGCAGTTGCTCTGTGTAAAAAACCGGTCAAGTGCGTGTTGGGCCACGCGCAGTGTAGGGTTCCGTAGTATCCTTATGAATTATTCATTTTTTCATAAACATTGTCTCTCTTAAGCCCAAGTCACACTGAGGCGGTAGCGGAAGCGTTCCGGTGCCGGAATTTTTTGTAAAGTATGAGTTCTTATGCACCCTGTCACATTGAAAGCGGTCGCGGCGCGGCGCGGTGCGGCGCGGGGGCGGCCGGGCCGCTAGTACAACCCCGCGGACCGGGCGCGGCGCGGGGCCGAACTTTCGGCGGGAGCGGGCGCTGTATTCCATTGCTTTCAATGCAACCCGTCACACAGAGCGGCAGCGTTGCGGCGCGGCGCGGTGCGGTGCGGTCCGGGCGCGGACTTTGACGTTGTATTTTTTTACAAGAATTTTGCGGCTTTGCGCAGAGTTTTTTTTAGAGCAAAGGATTTACGTCTTTTGAATAATCACAGATAAATAATGTCACACCGACCACTACCGCCCCGCTGTCCCGCCGCGGTTTCCGCGCGGTACCTCTGTGTGTCCGGTCCCGGAACGCTTTTGCTTCCCGCAGGTCCGCCTCCGGACCGCTTTTACCGCTCTGTGTGACGTGGGCTTTAATGAACAGCAAGGTCACTTGACTCGACACCCCTGTCGAGTCTCGAACAAAAAAACCGGTCAAGTGCGAGTCGGACTCGCGCGCCGAGGGTTCCGATATACCTATAGTATTTTTGGAAGCAATAAAGTCCATTTTCAGGACCGCAAAACTAAATTTGTTTGTAAAGGTTTTTTGCAGATTTCTGAAAAACTGTGCAACTTAGAAAGATCGTTTTATTTTTGCTGTAAAGTTTACATAAACCTCTGTCAACTGTAATTAATTCAGATTTTCCCTTACTCAAACTTCGGAGATAAGGGGGGGGGGGAATGGTATTTTTTTTGACATTTTTCATCATAACTTGAAAACTAAGAAACTTAAAAAAATACAAAAATATATTTTAAAATGTACAAGTAAAGCCCTTTCATATGATACCCCACTCGACCTAGTAGCGACAATTTGAAATTTGGCCCCCCCTATTTTGGCCCCCTTTACATTAATAATCATACTTTTTTCAAAAAAATTTCATGTGCAATTAAGTTGGGCAACTATATTCTAAAACTATTCCAAATTTCAGCTCGATAGCGTAAGTGGTTGCTGAGATATAGAGGTGTGACAGACAGACGGACAGACAGACAGAGCGGCACCATAAGGGTTCCTTTTTTTTACCATTTTGGTATCGGAACCCTAAAAATAGCGCTTTTGAGCTAAATATTTCACAAAAGCTTGTATAGTCTGACTGCAACCGCTGTACCGCGCCTTAGGTATGCGCGGGGAGGTGGGGGAGTGGGAAGGAAAGAGCAAGAACTAGTTGCCGCCGCCGCCCATAATCTCGCCGCTCGCATAGCTAAGGCGCGATACAGCAGCGGTTGCGGTCAGACTATAGTATGTTATTTATTATGAACCCTTAGTACGCGAGTCCGACTCGCACTTAGTCGGTTTTTATTATTATAATGGAATCGATTAAAGATGTTCTCGTTCGTCCGCTGTACATATGTTTTCCGTCTTAATATTATTTTGTCTAGCGATTTCTAGATCTAGGACGGGTCGTGTGTCATACGTAATGTTCAGATTATAATCAGACTTGAACTCATTTCTGATTTCAGAATAACGAACTCTGTTGAGTAGTCTAATTCACCAGGGATTTGACCTTGACAATAATTTTATTATTTGACCTCTCGTTTCTATCAAATACTAGATTATGCTCTGCGGAGCCGCCTCGTGAATATTGTCAAAAAGTTTTACACAAACTTTTTTTTTGTTGCCTGTACTGTCCCACTGCTGGGCAAAGGCCTCCCCCTCGTTCCTCCAACCATCGTGGTCCTGAGCAAATTCCCACCAACCGCGTCGGTACGAGTCTAAGTCGTCACGCCATCTTTTTCGTGGTCTACCCCGACGGCGTTGGCCATCGTGGGGTTTTCATTGTGTGACGACTTTCGCCCACCGTCGCGGATGCATGCGACCCACGTGCCCAGCCCAGTCCCACTTGAGCCTTACTTAAATATCATATTTATAGAGGTCACAGCATGTTATCTGTTACATACTTCCCTTGCTTTCATCAACCCTCTCGTACACCCTCGTCATTTTAGCGTACTTTTGAACTGGACTCTATTCAGATCGTCCTGAATTGTATCCGACGGTTTCCATTCCGTGTTTTCATTGATGGAAATACTGAAACAGTAATGTTGTCCCACTATTTCCAAAGTGTTTCAACCAATGAATTTAAATCCAGTTTTGGTACGTTCGCGAACACCTTTCCTTTTCAACGACTCTATTCATCCTCGGCTTATCTTATAAGGCGCTAAATTGCCTTTGACGTTGTTTTACGACCACCAGGGTTATTTTTAAGTCAATGCACAAATTTTACTCAGACCAAAAACTGAATAAAACATTTATATATTTTATTTTCTAGTAAAAGTGGTTCTGTTTCATGGGCAGGTTCGTATCCCTCAAGGTCTTTATATCCTTTTTCTCAAACATGCTTGGAAATTCAATCATTATTTTGACAACCTTCTTAGAGCAAAATCGAAGTATCCGTACTGGTAAAAAACATGCGAGCAGCGGCCGGGAAAGTTAGTATGAAAATCCATTTCTTACGTGTCAAGCGGTCGGGAAAACTACTATGAAAACTCATTTTTGTCATCTAATTTCAAAATGGAACCAGTTTTTTCTCCAAAGCATGCTAACCAAGGAGATGGCAACCAACGAAAGAGTTCTGAACAAGGAGGTCACACACCGTTTATTTCGCGCAAGACCGTCCGAGTTTTGAACTCATTTAATGACAAAAATAATTTCCATAATTTAAAATGCCTTGATCAACTCTAAAAAAGTAAACTAAAATTATTTGTGTTATTAGGAATCAAATATTATTTCATAATTAACAAATATTCTTTAATTTTATAGATTTGATTAGGATTTTGTTTTTATTCTAAATCTATTAATCACTTGAATAGGTTCAAGAATAGGTACCCCGAACATCATTATTTATTAAAAGTTATTAGCGGGAATATCATAATGATCTATTGTATTTTAATTTAGTGTAATTTAGGTTGTAATTGTGAATAAAATTAATGAGCCAATGGAATTTAGAAATAGTGCCTCAAATATCATGTATGTCATGCATGACTATATAAAATCTTATGAGAACGTTTTCAGTGGCAAAAAGAGAAGAGACTGAAAATGTAAGTAATTTATGTAGAAAATGTAAGTAATTTATGTAAGAATTAGAATATCCGCGCATTGTTTGAGAAAAGCACTATAAAAGCCTTGGCTGAAACCAGGTATTGATGGACTCACGTATGTGACTCTAAGAGAAGAAAAAGATGAGAAAAGACAAAGCGAGAGAAATGAGAGATGAGAGAGATGATGATGAGATTTATGAGAAAATTTATTTTCACTCTTTCTTCCATTTACGCTAGAATTGTTTATCTTTTATAGTAGCGACGTTGTAAGTATTTCAAGGAATCGTGCTGCGGTAGGTATTGAACGTCGAGTGTATTGAAGCCATTGTTATACTGGCTCTGTTTTGGCTACGGGTGTTATTAATTCCTTTTATGGATTAAGTGACGTTACTTATGCGGTATTTTAAAATTTATCAGGATAAAAAAAACTATTGTACTATGTACACCACCTGGCAGCCGCAAACTTACAAAAGGCGTCGAGGCCGACCAAGGCGCCGACGGCGCGACGAACTTGACGCCTTTTGCAAGGCCTGTCAAGTGCAGGCTTTAGATAGGGACCAATGGAGGGAAGAGAGAGAGGCCTTTGCCTAGCAGTGGGACACTACAGGCTAGATAAGAAGATAAGATAAGACTATGTTGTACTATTTTTGGAATTCGCAAATGAGACGAATGTAACGTTCATCCTTGTTAAAATCGGTTCTGTAGTTTTAGTTAGACTAACGGCCGTTAAGTTTTTAACGAAAGTGCACGTGTATTAGTTTTTCTAACGCGAGCCAAGTAGTTCGACGCCTACGCGTTTCTTTAATTTTAGAAATCCTCGTTTAACGGCCGTTGTAACGAATTTTTCTGCACGCTCTGCCAAAAAGCCAACGTGATATATTTTTGAGTTGTAAATTTGATTTTATAGACCTGTTTATGTGTCTTTCTTACATAAAACAAATTTCGTCGTTCTGTCTGACCACCAACCTATTTCGTAAATAAAATTTTGACTGCTTTAAATGATTTATTAATTTTGTTATCATACAAGACATCCTCCTCCATTTTCCTTCTTCCACGTAGGAATCCGTAGATGGTTTGGTCAATGTTCATGTGGAGAGGATGAGTGAATGAAGATTGATGAAAATGAATGGAAACTTTGGAAAGGGACGGCCTCGGCGACCGTTCGAAGACCAAATTCAGGACGTTCTAAATGTTAAAAACTTAAAAGTACCATAAATCGACGAGCGTATAAGAAAGGGTTGATGGAAGTAGTGTAAGCGAGGGAGGTATGTAAAGATCGTAGCAGGTGGAGGCCTGTGGTCCCTGACTACCCCGACGAGTAAGAGGTGTGATTTTATGTACGTATCCTATACTATTAAACTAGCAATATTTTTTGTAATCGGTTTTTCGAAAGCGGCCCTAACGATTTAACGACAAAACGGGTATACTTACTAACTCTGAAGGATATGATTCTGCCCATAAAACTGAACAATTTTCCTTAGGAACATAGGTCGAAATACGTAAATATTTTTTTACTCCCATAGAAACTGAATCAGCTGGCAGCGCATTTAGTATAGGAGGTCAATTTTTTTTTCGTATTTCGACCTATGTTCCTTAGCGAAAGTTGTTCAGTTTTATGGGCAGAATCACATCCTTCAGGGTTGATATACCCTTTCTGTTACACCTTGTATAATGTGTTGGAATAAACGAAAAAAAAATGGATTTTACAAAGTTATAGTAAATTATGTAGCCAGTAGCCACCCCCGCACTTATGATGAACACATCAGGGCCTGTAGGTAGACAACTAGTAGACAAGGGGCTTTCTATAGTCTTGAACGCTAGTAGAATAGAATAAAAATGTATGGGATTGACATTAGCTATCACGCGACATTTCGTTAGCTTATTTCAATCTTTTTTGTGTATTTTTCTAACGACGTTGAGAGAGCCTGTAGAGCTGTAGGTAGAGCTCTTAATATCCGATCGGCATCAGGAAAATTTTGACATATGACCCCCTATGTCAATTTCTTATAGAGTTCCCGTAAAATGGAAAATTCATGAAAAATGTATTGCAATTTATGCAAAATTATACCTTATTGCGTAAATAACTACATTTTCTTTTCGATTCCTGCGAATTTTGACATGGAGCTTGAGAGGATAAGCCACTTCACTTGAGGTACTCTGTGCGGCTATGTATTCGTAGTATCTATGTTTGCATTTATGGTCGTTTGTATATACTTAAACAAGTGTTGGAAAATGAGTGGGTATCTAAATATAGGTTTTTAGTAATAGCCCTTAAAATATCAACTTCAGAACAGCCCACACAGTCATTAGTCATTTCCATAGAGTAGAAACAAAGGTCATTTCACTTTAACGACCGCAATGTTGTGTTAAGTTACCACAGGCAGCGTAACTATTAAACTTTGGTAGTAACCCTGCTCGCGTAGTCAAAGTTCCTGAGTTTGAATCCTGTTAGAGGCAAACATAATTTGATAAATGAATGTTTATAGGCGAGTTATGGATGTTTACATATTTATTTATGTATTTATATTCAGTTACTTAGTGCCTACGACACAAGGCCCTCGGATTTAGTAATGTTCAGCTCAGTATTGAGGTTTTCATCAGCCCCAAAGCGTTTTCTGTCAGCAGGTATAAAAGATAATAATAGAATATTTGACATGTTAACTTTTATGAATAAACGAATATGGACCAAAAAGCAAATGGCAAATATTATAAACCAAGGAAATTCGACCTCCTTGCTTCGCTCCTGTGATTATTAAGATCAATCACGATCACAGATCACGATCAGCAATTAATGTCATGTTGGGCAGGTAATTGAATACAGCGTGTAAAAGGGTTTGAATGTGCCCATTAAAATAATAATTTCTTTCTAAGGAATATACGTCATAGACCTAAATAAATTTTTTACCTTCCCATAGAAACTGCATTAGCTGATAGCGCATTTTGTGTGGGAGGTCATTTTTAGTTTCTCGTATTTTGACTTATGTTCCTTAGGAAAAGTTGTTCAGTTTCATGGGCAGATTCACAACCTTCAGTATTATCACAGCTTTCCGTTACACGTTGTATATGCGCGCGCAGCAATATTATACATATTAGAACCACCCTGTATTAGAACAAACTGAGTGAGTGCCCTGAGTTTTTTGTGTTTCTACTAAGCGAACAGACTTGTTACTTGCCTTACCGTTTATTGCAGTTGACACATTCTTCGCAAACAAAACTGAAAAGAACAAACCAAAGCTCTAAGGCTCAAGGGTTTAATTATGGGTCACTGGCCTGAAATAAATTATTTTATTATCATTATTATAAGGGCGATTTTCAAACCGCCCGCATTAAAGCCCGCGTCACACAGAGGCGGTAGCGGAAGCGTTCCGGGGCCGGTATTTTTTGTAAAGTATGAGTTCTTATGCACCCTGTCACATTGAAAAGCGGTCGCGGCGCGGTATTTTGTTCCCGCCATACCGCCCCGGACCGCTTTCGCAATCATACCGCCTCTGTGTGACTTGAGCTTAAGGGTGTACGCGTACAAACTTACCCTACGTTACATAGGTACTCTTTAAAAATACGGCAAAGACTGCGATCTCAAAAACTAACAGAGAGGTGCAGAAAAAAGAAATCAGTAATTAAATTATGTGACGTTGGATTCTTCACGGTATACGAACATGAAAATTTTTATTTTTACTTACGTAAGAGTTATGAACATTACGACATTTTTGCTAGTAATACCCAACTACTTTATGTCCATATGCCGTGCAATGGTTTGCGCGATAAT
Source organism: Athrips mouffetella (assembly GCA_947532105.1). Classification (NCBI taxonomy): domain Eukaryota; kingdom Metazoa; phylum Arthropoda; class Insecta; order Lepidoptera; family Gelechiidae; genus Athrips; species Athrips mouffetella. The sequence goes on from OX383968.1 coordinate 10,184,241, forward strand.
TTCTTTTGCGCACGTGTAAGATGACAAATGAACTTCTCTCTGCGGTTTCTATTTAAAAAATGTAAACTTACTCAGATTGGCTAATTTAATGTCTCGTACTTAAAATGCAAATAGAGCGAACGTTTCGGATATGTTCGGTTAGGTAACTTATCGTTATTAGGAACTTATTCTCAATTTTAATTTTAAATTAAGCAGTGTTATTGGCATATTAGTTAAATTAATGTTACATTTGTTCCTAAGGAAAAAAAAACATGTCAATTACTTTTTATTTATCATTGCAAAGAATGAAAAAAAAAAACAAAAACGATTTCAAATAAATAAGTTCATTCAAATAAATTTGGAAAATGAAAATCAATGAAGTTCATTGAGTTCGCTCGCTTATGAGATGACCTATAGGTATGTTGCTCGAATGAAGAAGCAGTCCTCAACGTCGTCATTCTAAAAATAACTCCAATCTCAATGTCTTTTGTTCCTAAACACAAACGATTCCAAAATTATGCAAAACCTGAACCCCAAAAAGGTCACAAAACTGCACTTGGTCTTTCAAATATTTTCCCGTGTTCTTGTGTACGGTTTTTTTATAAATAGACGTCTACCAATGACGAGTGGCGTGCGTCCAAAACATTCAGACATTCAGTGTTATGTTATGCCGTGCTCGGTTCGGTACACTGCGCGCAATTTTTAACTAAACAATCGTTATTTTGAACTCGTATTTGGAAGTTGAATACCTAATTTCAATAATAGTTCGTGTAATTATGTGATTCATAAACTTATTTCGTTAGAACACGGGAAGGAAATATAACAATATGTACTTTGCGACGTTTCGTTTGCGAGCAAAAATCGTAAAATAAAATGTAGTAATGTGTAAATAGTTTTGCGAATTTTCGACACAAAGAGTTCTTAAACGTTCCTTAAACCCTAAAAATGTCTCGTCATTAAATTCCCCATTGTTTCGTTCTGTGATAGATGGCTGCCAAAATATTAAGGAAGTGAAAAAAGTGCACTGAGCCAGATATGAGCTGAGCAATTATGTGTCTGGTGTGAATCGCCCGTGAAGGCCGAACTTGTTTTCAGTACTTCCTATATTTAAACTGATAACGTAAATATAAGACACAAATGCGTTAAGGAATCGATGATAAGTGAATTTCGGTTTGAAATAAGTGCTAAATAAAACTAGTAGTATTAAAGTGGAATTATAGAAAATGCTATCACATAAAAACGAAATAGTACGATACGACGACGTATCTGCGAAATGTTGTTCGAATGAATTGTACTAACATTCAAATCTTTGCAGAACTCGAAAAAATATCGTTTAAATGCAAGTGCCAAATCTGTGAAAATAACAGAAGATAGTTTAAAAATGCGGATAACTTTTAAAAAGCTGTGCTCTTGAAAGTGTGTAGACTCTTTTTCGGCCTTACCTATAGACTGAAAAAAAATATATGGACAAGGATGAATGGGCTGATGTCCTTTTACTAGATTAAAACAAAATCTTCTGTGACAATGACTGAGGGTCGTTCAATCGCCGCCAGGTTCACTCTGCCTGCGCGCGCAGACGCCGTGGTGGAGCAATGGAGAATCAAGATGGTGGAAGGAGTGCTTTCTCCCGCGCATTTCCAGGATCATTGGCGCGTCACAGTACCAAGGATATACTCGCCACAGCCGAACAGGACCTGTTTAGGTAAGTTTTTTTCAATAGCTTAGTTCGCATTATCAGTCGTGTCATCATGAAGAGTATAAGGGACAGGTTTTCAAAACCCTGAAGTGAAGAGGCATGATTAGCAAAGGTAACTAAACAAAAAAATTGGCCTCATCTATGGCCTCATCATACAAAATTGCAAACTTGATTGGACAGTTTGAGGCATGCCCCGTCGACGCACTGGAGTTTTGGACATTTTTTGTCTTTAGACTATTTTTCATTTCATGAAAGTTTTATTCACTGAAAGTTATTCGGTAATGTTGACTGATCATGACCTTTCAGTTTTCGGAAACCTGTCTGTCCCTTATACCCTGTGTCTTCATTCATGCCATCTCTTTCATGTAAGGGCAATATCATTACGATGTTGTGTACAAATGATTTCCAAGTAATACGTATATACAGCCAGAGTGCACGTGAATTGCGAAAATGTCCCCGACGTTTCTTAAGAACATGCAGTTTTATGGGCCTCCATCTCTTTCTAGAGCATCGCTGGCATGGCTGCTAGAAAGAGATAAAGGCATCCTAAAAATTTGATTTCAGGGACGGAAATATTCCTTCACGTGAGCCCTCCAGCTCCAGTTGTATTTGGAATTGGAAATATACGCGAAATCTCTTTAGTTGTGTACGAGGATAGTGGCAATGTTCAATTTATCTCGAGTTGGTAGCACTGACTCTACAATATGATTGGACGATATTTGTCAGGTTTCAACGAAAACCTGTGATTGGCTAAGAGTTTTGCGTCGTAGTGGTGCCAACGTTAAAACAAAAAAAGTCGAACATTTTATACAAACAGTCTTATCAAATTGGAAATGTATGGAGTCAGAGAGATTCAGTCTGGTCACTCGCTGTATTTCTTTAATATTATTTGTGGGACGTATCGGACAACTCATATAATTTTATCTCTCATAATGACCTCACATTAATCAGTTAACGTAAGATCGAGTAAGATTAGACAATTATAAACCGTAACATTTTTTTTTTCTGCCAGTACTTCAGCCAATGAGGTCATGGCTGTTAGTTTCGGTATACCTTGAAAACTTGATCTATTTTGTTTTTTGGGTCAAGTTTGGTATTGACCTAAGGCTTGTCTTTTAATGAGTTAAGTCACAATACTAATTTAAATACATATTCAATTATAATGGAAATAATATAGCTTGATAAGAATGACAGCAGAACAGAAATATGCCTCAGAGCAGGACAAAGCGATATGTGTCTCTGTTGCTCCAATATCTTAAGCATCGCTCCGTCCACCTCTCACACTGCTGTCATTGTAATGAGCTACGTTATTTCGACTGTAGGTAGGCCCCATCTTGAGTAACCTTCTCCAGAATTGACCTGCTGTAAATTTTCCCGCTTTTAGCCACTTCTTGGATATCAATCTGTAACTACCTATATAACTACCTTTCTACAGGCTCAAGCCATAGTATCTGCAAACCGATAGCAATTGAGTTCCGGGGGTAGGCTCCTGGTTGCGATATCTGTTATACCTTTGTGAATGCTCTAAGATCGCTGTTTCTGACTTAGTGTCTTTTTATGCTATAATTATACGTTTTCTAAAGCTTTTCTCTGAGTTTATTGTTGTGTGAAAGGCTATGTAAGCCTATGTTTCACACCCGTAGCGTAGTATAACATTGACTTAGTATACATTTATTCAATACTTTTTTCCTAAATTTATTAATCGGTCAAGACGAATGCCAATTTTTGACGTGATGTCTGTCGTACAAGCTCAAGTTTACCATAAATTGCCTGCGCCACATTTCTTACCAATCAGCTGATTTCGGAACACTCATCAGTGGTACCATCAGTTTCCCAATTTTAAACCTATTTGGTTATATTTTCAGACTGGTCATTCGACGAAGAACTAGCCGCAAAATTGTTGTTGCAACCGCTGGAGCAGTTTGTATGGGGCTCCACGGAGGGCAACGAACCGGTAGCCCCGAGACGGTCCACGCTGTGTGGGAGGGTGTTCAAGCAGGGCGAGCCCGCCTATAGCTGTCGGGAGTGCGGTATGTACTGTCGAAATGATTCGGGTTGATTGGAATGACAGCAGTGTGACCAGGACGGAGTGACGCGTAAGATATTGAAGCTATGGAGACATGTATCGCTCCGTCCTGCTCTCACGCATGCTCTGTCCTGCTGCCATTTTAACCTACATTGACTTGTCACTGCGCTAAATATTCCAACCAGGCGGCGTGTAAGACAAACAGTGACAGTTATTTGGAGGAGATTAAGGAGATAGCTGCGTATGTACCTCGCAGGGAGTCTATGCACGATTCGCATGCTTGCGCCGCGCCACGCGCTCACACCCACCATAGTACCTTGTTTGAATTTGCCCCTTTCCCAAAGGAACATAGGTCGAATTACGAAAAACTAAATTTGACCTCCCACAAAATGCGCTATCATCTGATGCAATACTAAAATTATGTTCACTACAGTAGAATCCGTTTATAATGACATCGAAGGGAATTGACAAACACGTCATAATAAGCGGACGTCATACAAAGCGTCATAGAAAATTGTCTTCGTAGATTCGGCACACAATTCAGATTCACAGACAGATTCGGTCAATGTTATGTCGAACTTTAAAACGACTGATCCAGCTTGCAGAACAATTTTTAAGTCGAGAATACCAAAACGTGCTGCAAAAACATTTGCCTTTTCCTGTAGCATAGGGCCGCTCACGGGTATTCTTTTGTGTCTCATGATTTTAAACCACTCAATTAATGCTTGATCAACATTTTCTTGTCGAGAAGCCTCTTCGGTTTTAAAACATTTGAATTGAACGATTGACCGAAGGTGTAAAGAACCATGTCGGTCATTATAACCGGACATAATTTATTAAAAATGGGCCATCATAAGCGACATGTCACTGTAAGCGAAGTCATTATATCCGACTTTTTTATAAAGAATTTTATATGAAAACCAAACTTCGTAGTGTAATTACGTCATAATAAACGGTTGGTCAATATAGGCGGAGTCATAATAAACGGATTCTACTGTATTTCGTTTGGACTTATACTGTTGGACTTAAACTCCGGACTCTGTATCAAATACTTTTGAGTGCTTAAAACTTACACGTAATATCACTTTTGACTGTTAAAACAGATAGGATTACATTACATCAAACATGTGGAGCTTATCCTCATTTAAGATTGTATAAATATCTATTTCTGCTTGGTTGCAGGCATGGACAACACATGCGTGCTATGCGTGGAATGCTTCAAGGTGTCGGCGCATAGACACCACAAATACAAGATGGGGCAGTCGGGAGGTGGAGGCTGCTGCGACTGTGGCGACACTGAGGCGTGGAAGAGGGATCCTTTCTGTGAACTACATGCGGTGAGCGTTCCTTAATTAAGATATTGGGATACACTTGTGAATGTTTTTAAAAGATTGGCAATCCTGCTTTAGGCTGACTGGAATGAAAGAGGGGACGCCTTTGGCTTACAGTAGGAAAATTGGGATTAATCAAGAATTAGGTATCTGAGCGTTCTAACTTTGTTCGAAACCACATAATACCGGCAGATGGCGCTGTGCCACTGGGCGTAAACCAAACACTTATTTGTTGCCGTGCGTCCTAATTGGATTATTTTAGTGTAATTGGCTGTATCCTTGATACGGACTTAAGTTTTACGTGGACACTTCTAGGTAGGTATAAGGATAATCAGGCAATTAACTTCAACAAATGCATTTTTGTTTAGTTTCCGAAACCAATAGGTAAGAAAAATGCAAAAATAAAACAGGAAAGCAGGGCAAAAATAAGATAATAGACCCAATCTGGTAGCAGCGCCATCTTTCAGCACACGTACGAACTTTTCCCAACATAGCTCTGACTCAATCAAAGCTCGACGTAGTACGATGATTGCGGCCATATATCGTATAGTCTCCAAGTAATAACCCCCAAACGAACCGTAACCGTATTTTTTTTATATCAACAGCCATAAAAGTTCAAGGATGTGAAATGTGATCAAGTTTTTTATTTTAAATCCAGGCACCAAAAGACGAAGAGCAAGCCCAGGCAGCCATTGGTCCGGACGTGGTGGAACGTATGAAGATAGTCGCGTCTGTCTGTCTGTCCTACTGCTTCCGGTTGCTAACTCACGTAGATCATTCGCCGGGCCTGCCCAATGACCTTAGGTAAGACTTATCTACTTTTAGCTACTAACGTACCGGGAGCCGAGAAGGATTTTGAAAGAAATGTCTTAGTAGATTAGAGGATTACAGGATAACACAAAATCATGTGAGATGTTTCAGACCGGAGCCCGGTGTTCAGGAGGTCTTTTAAGATTTTTAAGCTGGTCTGTTTTAGCTATCAACATGATCTCACAAAGGAATTGTCTATTACAGATTTTCAAGTCTGTCGGTTTGGATATAATTGTAATATACAGGGCGAACATGGAGATCTTTAGGGGAGGCCTATGTCCAGCAGTGGACGTCTTTCGGCTGATATGATGATACAGGGCGAACAAAAGTGATTGCCCATGAGTATCTTATGGTGACACTAAATAACATTTGGGAGATATGAAAGTACTCCCAAATGTTATTTAGTGTCACAATGTCACTTAAGCTAAAACGGACCTGCCTAAAAATCTGAAAAACGCCTCCTGAACATCGGGCTTCGGTCTAGAAGTTCTCACCCGTACCAGAAGCTTTTATTTATTTTGTATAGCTGAAGAAGCATGATAATAGAATTAATGCTGTAGAAATGTGAGCGTTGAGGAGAAAGATGGGTTTGAAATTGAGTGACAGGATTAGAAATAGTGTGATAAGAGAACATTGTGGCTTAAAAGAAGATGCATGGATGGCTCGTTTAATTCGCCTCGACAAGTACTCTGGTTCTCGGGTCTGTGGCTAGTTGTTTATCGGCCGTCATTTGTCAATAATTTGTAAAGAATATTAAAATGTATTCTATTATTTGATTGGTTTTAGGTTGAAAGACAATGAACGAGATCTCCTTCAAATATTGGATCAGCCGGACTGTTACTGCACTGTTTTGTACAATGATGAAACGCACACTTTTGAACAGGTACCATTTTTCGCTTGGTTTTATGTCGTTGCTTCTCAAAAAGGTGCCTTAAAAATGGCACATTTTGTACAATATTTACGTTTTTTTGGACCAAATCGTGCCACCATCTTGGTGGTTTTGTGAGTGACGACGTCTTGTTAGGTTATGCCAACTCACATCGGCGAGGCAACCCTGTGAATTTTAATACTTGATTAATTAATACCGAATGATATTTTGATATGCGATGAGGTAGTGTTCGCTCTTATTGTATGTATTTAAAACTATATTTTAGTAAATATTATTTTCAATTCAACAGGTGATAACAACCCTAACTCGTGTGATGAAATGCAACCACCGCGATTCAGTGGAGCTCGTGTCTTTGATCGACCGAGAGGGCCGCGCGATGGTCAAATGTAACTCCTTCCAAGTCTGCGACAAACTCAAGACCGATATCGAATCGTAAGTTACTTGCTCAATTCTACACAAGTCAATTTTTGTTTTTAAGTTACTTGTTGAATTTCTACTAAACAAGTTACTCGTTTGATTCTAAATAAGTTACTTGTTTAATTCTGAATAAGTTACTTTTTAAATTCTAAATTAAGTTACTTGTTTAATTCTAAGTTAACTATAAATCTTGTTACTTATAAACCGGGCGAGATTGGTTCAAACTCCAGTGACGCCATAGAAAACACTATATATAATAGGTCATGAACAAAATCAATTTTTGAGCTTAACAAGTTTCCCCAAGGAGTATATATAGGTCGAAATACGAAAATCAATTTTTGACCTCCCATAGAAACTGCATCAGCTGATAGCGCATTTGGTATGGGAGGTCAATTTCGTTTTTCGTATTACGATCTATGTTCCTTGCGAAAAGTTGTTCAGTTTCATGGGCAGATTCACAACCTTTTGTACTATCACACCGTTACACGTTGTATTTTCGTTACTAGTGAAAGAAAAAAAAAACGTTAGTGATCGCCTACGTGATCGCAGTTTTCTAGTTCAGAAAAAATATTGTAGCCGAACTAAATCGTGTCATGACTTTTACGCCACTGTGTAGACCCCTTCCCGATAGAGTAGGTAGATGTATAGCAAGCTTTACCTATGTCCAACAATGACAATTATTTGGAGCGGATAGCTGCACGAGGGTACTTCGCGGAGCCTATGACATTAACGCTACAGGAGACATTCCATCTTAGATCTCAGAATAGGAAACGCATTTTGACTCTCTTATTTTATTAGGTACAAAGTATGTCATTAATAAAACATGCTAATGTTTGATGGTGGCATATCTGATCGTTTGTTAATAAAATGTAAATAAAATGGTTGTGCGCTTTATCCGTCATTGTTGGACTTAAGAGCCGCTCGCTGTGGTATAATCCATTCCACAAAAGTATGCGACGTTTTGTTAACAAAGTGATTACTTTAATTTTGTCTTGAAAAGTGTTAAAAGTGTGGGTGTTCTGACTACCTCTATGTAAAAAATGTTGTTGGCAGTTCACTGAAACAAAAAACGATATTTTCTCAAAAATGAATTGTGGAGGCCCAAAATAATCTATGTTTCTTGTCAGTTTTTGATAAAAACAGTTTTTTTTTTTTAAATAGCCAGAAGAATATTCTCATTCGTTAACTTATTGTGATAAATATTACTAAAGTAAAAAAAAAATGGTGTTTAATTATGGGAACCATCGGACAGAAAATAGTTAATAGTGTTAGCAAAACGTCGCGTTCTTTCGTGAAATTGGTTATTGGGTAAACACTGTGTTCCTTGAAACTGTGCATTCAGACATTGAAACTGAACAATTTTCTCAGAGTAACTAGGAGATAGGTCGCAACAGTAAAAAAAAATTACTTCCCACAGAAACTGCATCAGCTGATTGCGAAAGATGAGTTATTTCGTATTTCAATCTATGTTCATTAGTGATAGTAGTTCAGTTTATGGTCTGATTGCTCAGTTTCAAGGAACATAACCTGTAGGTCGCCTCTCCAGTTTCGTGGATTTTGATTTTGGTACAGTCAACGACAGGTCGAGTTCGACACTCGCAGCGCGGCTCTAGTCCGTACGTCTATTGAAATAAGAACGGTACAAAGTTCAATGTGTCAAACTTGATGTGCTCTTGTGCTTATGCATGCTTGCCTTCCGCATTTGATCATTTCATAAATGTTTCCGCATTACAATTGCGAATGGCACGCAAGACAGAAGAACAAATGCGGACGGCACGCAAGTGGACGAAGATTGGCAAAACGCCGTTGTAGTGTGATATACGGCGTACAAAATACTTCGGGCTGTGACCGTTAATGCGCAGAAGTCGAAAAATGAGTCGCGGGGGTGAGCGCGGCAGGTGGGGGAAGGCGAGCGAATCGTTCATTGGCTCTCCGCCTGTCACCCGTGCCATGGACGAATAATAATAAGACTGACAATCCCCATACTAGAAAACGTAACTCGGAAAGGCATAAGACTTATGGAAACTAGATGGCGCTGTCAACATTGAAGTTCGGTTTATTTTTTAGCAGAATACTCGATAAATCATAATAACTTCCCGGACTATTTATTAGCGCCATCTAGTTTTATACTTTTCCGGGTTACGATTTCTAAAAGGGGATGGTCAGTCCTTCTTATTGGTCTTCCGTGCTCGCTCATGCGCAGAAAATAACCGTCATAGCCCGACTTATCGTGAACGCGCTATATGATGCGTGTGGGTGTGGTGTGGGGTGACCGGTTGTTGTTGTTGGGTGTACACTCAGCTGCACGGCGATGTTCGAAAGGTTCACGTCGCGCCACGGGCCCGGCCTCAAGGTGCTCGTCATGCACGCGCATCTCGTCGCGCACCAGACCTTCGCCATGAAGCTGCTCAACTGGTGAGTACTCCTATATTCATAACTAAAGTAGGGCCTGTCCTTATATCCTTAACACCAACACACACGGTTCATTTTTCTTTGCAGGTCATAATTTTTCATACATTTGACAGCTGTCACCTGTCACAACGGACCTATTACGATGGTGTTGCTCTAGCTTGTATACATATCCCGGACACTACATAACATACATACATCGAGCGTGAATTTGAAATTTAAAGCGCGCGTAGGCTTGCATGTTCAGTACAAAAGACCCGCAGGACGACCACGAGGATCGCGCGGGCGGGTGCGCAAGGGAGGCGGAGGGTATCCGTTTTGTATTACCTTATTCGGTGCCAGTGTTTAAGTCAAACTATTAGCTATCAACCAAAAAAGTTTCATTCAAATCGGTTCAGTAGTTTTCGCGTGATGCTCAAACAAATGGACAAACAAACAAAAAGTCCAAAAATCTGTGATTTGGATTCAGGGGCATCAGAATAGCATAACGTGATAATTTTTTTATAAATACCTGCAATGTACAGACGTAATAAATTTACAGTTTTATAATAGTAGTCATCCATCATACATCTTCTCTTATTGTTATCTGTTTTATTGTTCTCCAAGCGCCCAGTACACATCCTGTTACAATAATAGTCTGAGGTCTGGCTGCAGAAGAAATAAGATACACATACTAAACTATTAATATTAACACACTTTTTCTCAGTAGCTCGAATTCCGTAACCTGGATAAGAGACCCTGAAATCAAACCGATTTAGATCCAATATTGTAAGATACATGAATCAAACATATGGAAAACTTATAGAGACCATAATTAGCTAAGCTACGGTTGCCTTGCCCTAACCATGAAAGTTTTCAAATCACCCAAAATCAGTAGTATGTTTACGGATCTCATACTTCTTTTGGGTTACGGAATTCGTGCCGCTGGGAAAAAGTGTATTACTAATCATCTATTACCACTAAATAGTTTCGTTTATGTATCTTTTGAGGTGTTTGATTCAGCATCGGCACCCCAGTCCATAAGGGTTTAACAACCCTAAAGATATGGTAATAGTCAAAATTGTGTCCAAAAAACAAATAATTGCAAAACAAAATTTTGCTAATTTTCCCCGCCGTTTATGCAATGATAGTTTCACTGTCTTCTTTTCTAGAGTCCACGACTTTATAAGAAGAATCATTAGTAATTTGAAAAATAATGATGTAAATTTTGGCTTTAACTAAACTTGATTCAACCGGTCTAAAAGTGGTCTAAAAGTTAATTTTAATTTTGTTTATTTTAAATTTGAAAAATAATGATGTAAATTTTGGCTTTAACTAAACTTGATTCAACCGGTCTAAAAGTGGTGTTGTCTTTTTCAGCCCATCTGTATAAAGAAAGCAATACTTGGACTTTTCAAATTTAGTGTAGTTTTAGTTTGTCTGCCAAAATTGATACCAATAGTACCTAAAATTAGCCCACCTTATCCCAAAGAAGCTAAAAATTTCTGCACAAATATTATTTTTTAATAATTATCGGTAAGTTTACTAATAAAAGTCTACTCTTTCTTTTCGTAACATAAATTCTCTTGACATAGGCTTCAAAACTTCGTAAGCCAAGAGTCCTCGCTCCGCCTTGCCGTCAGCCAAGTGGCTCTAGGAGACGACGTGTGGGGCTCCAGTGGCGGCCCGAGTGGCGGAGTCGCCGGCGGGGTCATGCAGAATGACTTCCGCATGTGGAAGGCTGCTAGGACTGCCTGGCACAGGCTCCTGATAGCTACCACACTCATGGATTACACTACCAAGAAACAGATGGCGATTCTGTTCACGAAGAATTATGGTGAGTTTTTTGTAAAAGTATTTAAAAGTAGTGAAAGTTTTGCATGCATTTACTTATATATAAGTACTAGCCCATCGGCACGTTACACTGTCCCCAATTCGTTGGTCCGAAATCTGACGTTTAGGACCACCAAATGTCAGTCGTTGTCAGTCATATAGTCAACATTGGATGCAAATAAACTCACCAACAAAATGGAATGTTCTTATTTGAAGAAACAATATACTCTTATTATTATTATTTCTTATTATTGTTTTTAACTATAATCCAATTAAAGAAACTGAAAAACCAGGCCTAAATCACATATAAACAGTAAAAAGTTTGTTATGTTTTTTCCCGCCATATTATTTCCGTTCCGTGTATTTAGCACCGACCGAAGTACTACACAACGTAGTTCACGTGATTTTTCACAGATGGCGCTATTTTTTCTTGTATGGGGAAATTTTGAACCGCTTGTTCCCAAGACCCTATCTTGACTATATAAATCTATGTTTGCATGTAAGAACGTTGGATCAACATGATATAAAGATTTTCTTTCGCATTGGCTGACATAGACTTACACTACAAAAAAACATAATAATATGGCGAATCGGCTATACTGTTTACTAAAAATTATGGTGAGTTCTACAACTCGGTAAATATTTTGATTGTTTTAATGGGATCGAGTGCCCGCCTCTCAGGCCGAACTACAAATCTGTACCAATAATGTCTGTATGTTCTATAAGTATGACTGAACAAAGAAATACGTGGTTGGCTATTGCTATTTGCTAACTTATGGGTTGCCATGTTGTATCACTCTTATTCTTATACCGTTTAATGCAATATAAGTAAGTTCTTAAAAGAATTTTACATCTCTCATATTCGGTAAGTAGGTCCTTATTACCCCCAAATAAAGCTTGTAGGTGACCAATAGCGCTCTAGGGTAATAATGTAGCTAGAAAAGCCCTAGGGCGGTAAGTAATTAAAACGCCCGCCGCCCCGCTGCTGGAGGCGGCCATCAAGGCGGAGCCGCGCGTGGAGGTGGAGGTGCTGCCGGGCGGGGGTGTTACAATTACTTACCGCCCTAGGGCTTTTCTAGCTACATTATTACCCTAGAGCGCTAATTGGTCACCTACAATTTTGTGGTAATAAGGACCTAGTTACGAGTACCTCACAATCGAGATGTAAAGCAGAGTAGTTAGCTCAGGTGTAAGCATCAATTGCACCCTCGAACTATAGGCGCCCTCGCTACGCTCGTGCGCCTAAATATCTCGGGCTGCAATTGATGCCTTACAGCCCTTGGCTACTAATCTACTATTATTATTTGTATTAGAATTTGTCGCATTTTGTACAGCGTTAAAGATTAATTGTGTGTATTCTAAATACCTTGTAATTTGTCCACAGGGTCGATCCTAAAGGACTTCATTCGCGACGACCACGACCACTCGTTTTCGATCTCGTCGCTGTCGGTGCAGCTGTACACGACGCCGACGTTAGCGCATCACCTCATTGCGAAGCACGACGCTCTCTTTATAGTGATCAACACTTTCGTCAGCGAGTGCAACCGACGGTGCAATAATAAGGTTAGTACATGGACATCACACCTTTTTCCCGTAGGGGCAGGCAACGACCTACCATTCTTCTTCATTTACTTCCTCTGCTAATACGGTTATACGAAGCAAAGATGAAAACATCTCGCCTCATTCTCTTAAGTGTAGGCAAAGACCACATCCTTCCTCTTGCTACTTTGGTCATGATATCATCGCTAATTAGGTTAGGATATATTTTTAGAATAATCAAAGGCATTCGACACTCTCGGTGCCCTCCATCCTCATAAATAAAATGAAAATACTCTGTTAAACTGTTTAACCTATGATACGTGTGAAGATTACCTGACTAATCGAAAACAATGCATTAAAGTAGACTTGTACTTCACTATAGCTGCATACATCTATGATGGGGTCCCGCAAGGTTCTATTCTTGGACCTATGCTGTTCTTGATATACTTGTGTTCTTTGTATCCCCAACTATGAAATGTTATGTAAGCTGATGGTACTGCCCTGTTTATCTCCTGATTTCATAAGATCGCCGTCGTAAACATAAATGCATAAAGTGAACTTGGAAATAAGTACTTTCTATCTTAACTAACCCTTTTTTGTAACTGCTTTCCCAGGGCCGTCTAGAATTCGACCGTAACCACGTCTCGATGGCGTTCAAACGGGCTCAATTCATCCTCTACGACGTGAAATACCTCCTCGGCTCGCTACCGACCTCCTTCGACGACGAACTCCGTAAAGGATTCCTTCATGGATTGTCGCTGATGCTGAATCTGCTTGTTATGATGCAGGGGATGGATTCTGTTGTTCGACAGGTGGGTTGAAGGTTTCTCTTTAATATTTTTTTTTGTGGAAAATGGCGTAAGCACGGCAAGCGATGAATTAAAAAATATAAATTGTGAGGCGGCATTGTTGAGTTGAAGCTATCCGTCAGTCAATATCTGGAATATTTTATAAAATTTGCTCTTTCAGTGGTTCTCAACCTTGACGTGCTTTCGAATGTATTGTTTTGAGAAAAGCGATGTTGTGATTCGAGTTGTTTCGTGGCTTTTGTTGTGTTCGAAAAAATACTGCGTTCCTTCCAATAAAAACTATTCTGTACAGAAATAAATATGGAGCAAAAGTCCAGTTTGTTTTTGAACTATACAAAACTCGGGCGGTCTTGTAATAAATTTGTGTGTATAGATCTATCTAAAATTAATGCATCGCTTTTCCGTAAAAACAAATATGATTTAAAAATATTAAGAATATATCGACTAAGTAAGTTCATCCATGTTCAGTGTCCTCCTGAACTGATTGTGGTAAGTTACCGGTTTTATGAGTTGTTTTTTGTTTGTTAGACAATGAAAAAACTAGATTATTAACTTATTAGTTTCTCATTATGACTTTGTGACTTGAGCTAAGACTACGATCGTATTTTGACCTTGAATAAAGTATTACGTGTTTATGGCCGCGGCTTAATTTTTGGACACAATTTCTATAAGAGAGACTTTGACAAAGTGACAATTAGACTTTGACCGTTCATTTATAGGCCTGCCTTTGTTAAGATAAAATTGATGTGTGATTTTGCCCCTTAGCTCCTAAATTGTGTACAGCTTGGTAAAAAAGTATAGAGAATAGCTTTGATATGGAAAAATTCGGTGTTTCTTAATACAGTTGTAGCGTTTAACTGAGTTTAGGTTAGATAAATATTAGGTGTATTTATTTTCTATACTTTTCCCCCAAGCTTTAGTTCTTAACTTAAATAAGGTTACATTTCAACCTGGATGTTAAAATCATGGGCAGATTTTAAGAAAGGACTGATAATCCCCTACTAGAAATCGTAAGCCGGAAAGCGTTAAACTTACCGAAACTATAGTACGCGACAGCTCAGGAGTGCGGGCGAAACATATAGAGCGCCGTACATTTCGCCCGCACTACTGAGCTGTAGCGTTTTTTAGATGGTGTTGATTTATTATCAGGAAAGTTACAGTCGAAATATGAAGCTTGAGTAGAATGACAGCAGGCCGTAGCGATGCGTCAGATATTGGAGCGACAGAGACACGTTTCGCTCCGTCCTGCTCTCACGCATAGCTCTGCCCTGCTGCCATTCTAATGAAGCCACATTGTTTCGACTGAAATATGCTCTATTGAGTTTCCTGCTATAGAAGGTACAAAAAGCATTTGGTACGTTTTAACTGGGTACTCTAACTTTCCAGACAATAATCAGCGCCATTGTACCATTTTACCGGGTTGCCATTTCTACCATTTACTATTTCCAGTCTCCACTTATTTACTATTCGTCCATGGTTTAAATATTGTATAGAACGACAAAGGTCTATAACAGATGAATAAAATCGGAACTAACGCTGCTGCTTTACATTCGAAGCAATGTAAAATGACAGCAGTGTAAGAGCAGGACTGAGCGACGCGCTTGGAGCGACAGAGACACGCATCGATCCAACCTGCTCTCACGCATAATTTTTCCTGCTTTTTTACTTTGAGAGCAAAACATTTGACAGTAGCGTCCTCCTGTCATCGTTATCCATTTGCCAATAAATCTTTGTCGCTTTATAACAGTCTTGAGAGGTTGTCAAATGTAACCTTATAATTTGATATCAAACTGATGTAAGTTTCCTCCCAGGTTGGGCAACATATGGAATACGAACCGGAATGGGAGTCAGCGTTCAACTTGCACGTTAAGTTGGCGCATAGTATTACGTTGTCTTTGGAGTGGTGCGCGGCTGAAAGAGCCCTTATTGCAAGCGCTTATCGTATGGCGCTGCGCAGACATAGTGAAACTTACACTGCCCCACCGCTAGAAGTCAGAGGTGAGTGATATGTCAAACTGCCACTAATGTAAGCCAGCATAGTATTACGTTATCTTGGGAGTGGTGTTCGGCTGAACAGGCTCTCTTACCGCATGGCACTGCGCAGACAGTGAGACTTACACTGCCCCATCGCTAGCTGTCAGACGTAAGAACAATGAATAACAAATAAACAGGAAATTTCCTTCGAAGGACTAAGTTAAATCCAGAGAACAGCTAAAGATTCTTGAGTTCCGAAGGCCTAAGTGGGAAATAGAGTTTTCCCACTTTGCGAGTATTGCTGGGAACGGCCCATCACTAGTCCCGAGAGAGGATTCTAGAGTAGAATCCTGAGCAAAACGAGGGATACAAGCCTCGAGATGATTATCTTTTTCACGTGCTATGTACTCTACTTTTCATTATTGACTGCGAGACAATATACACAAAAAAGGCTACAATTTTATTTTCTTAATTTAAATGAGCTATATTCCAAGCAACCAGCGAGTATGTTCAACACTTTTCATTTATTTTTTACATACAAATCCGCACAATAAATACAGTTTGACAAAGTTTTTTTGGCAGGTGGATGAAATCAGAACTAAAGGCGCTGCAAAGGGATTTTGACATTTAAGGAATAAAATATATGATAGCAGCGCCCTCCTGACAACGTCATCAATCTGCCAAAATAACAGTGTCTCACTATAATCAAAACCTGCGCAGGTTCACAATAACAAGTTTGTATTTATTCCAGAACTAGGCAGCCAAAGCGCATCAGTGATACCATACGACGTATCATCAGAGCCCGTGTCGATACACCGGCCACTATCGCGGTACATTGCGGGCCTGCACCTACATTTGCATCGACACGGCCTGTCCTATCACAGTCGCGAGTTCGACCGCCCGGATAAACCCAAACCGACGCCTGAAGAACTTATTGGTAAGAAGACCCACAAAGAAAACATTCCATTTTCTTCTCTTTCCTATCTTTCATTCTCCATTTCCCCTCTCTTCTCTTCACTTTTTTTTGCTTCTCTTCGTACGCCATCCTCTTAATTTGCATCGTCACGGTCACCAGTGTCGTGGGTTCGACTGCCCAGATAAACCTAAACCGACACCCGAGGAGCTTATCGGTAAGAATAAACAGGAAAAGCGGAAAGCCCTTCTAATTCATTTTCTTATTCTTCTATTCTTCCTAATTTTTCCCTACATATCTTTTCTTCCCTTATTTTCCTTTCTTTCCTTCCCTTCCTTTCCTTTCTTACTTTTTCTTTTCTTTTCTTGCCCCTTTCAAAATGTGATGTGGTTTTTAGCTGCGTGAAATTTGATCGACAGCATTTACAAGAGCAGCAACCTTTTTCGTTCCTTCCACTTCCTTTTCATCCCCTTAGTTTAATTCAAGTGCATTTGGTGGGTTTGAGGGCTTGATTGAAAGAATTACAGTGTCCCGATCCCAATAAACTTTATATTATCTCAAACGCTTCACCATTCTCTAAACCTCTGGGAGTTTTGATCTGATCATCGATCTCGAGACGGTAAAAATTTGATTCATCATCATAACATCCCATAAAAAGTCCACTGCAGAAAAAGGAACTCCCTCCAACACGTGGTACTTAGTAGGGGATTGACCATAGTCACCACGCTTGTAAGCATTGCGGATGGCGACCGCAGTATGTATGATTTTTATTTTATTTATTTAAATTGGTTAACAACTAACATAGTACATAAAGTTATTTTACAAAGGTTTCTTAATATATAAGGCTTTAAGGTTTTTATGTACCACACTTACAAGTCAACACAGCATTCATAAAGTATAATTTCTATATATGTATAAATGTTTTAGATCCTGATTTAATTTAACCTAAATTAAATTGTATTAACATCAATTAAACTGTCGCACTATAAACACAATTTATTTATTTATTATTTATTGGTATCACATATGCAATCAAAATATTTTTTTATTTTGTTTTTAAATATTGTAAAGGTATCATTGAATATATCAATGCCTATGTGTCCTGCAAGTTCATTGTATTTCTTTAAACATCGATTTATAGGAGCCGAAGAACCAACATTTGTTCTATGCGGAGTGACTTTGAATGATGGTACGATATACACAAAGATGCTGCTGCCCATCCTCCGTTTCTAAAGCCTTTAGTCGCCTCTTACGACGCCCACGGGTAGAGATGGGTTGATACTATTCTTTTCCGTTACCACAATAGCAAAATAAAAATTTTGATAATTTTTTTTAATATTGAATTTCCAGAGCCGGTGCTGCAAACGATGGCGATGATAGGTCAAGTGCACGCGGGCATGTGGCGCCGCAACGGGTTCGCTCTCCTCAACCAGCTCTACTTCTACCACAACGTCAAGTGTCGCGCCGAGATGCTGGACAGAGACGTCGTCATGTTGCAGGTACACACACTCGCACGTCAGTGGAAACACTTTGACCTTCAGTGGACTTCTGGTTACAGCAGTTTGTTGCGACGCGCTGGTTCAGCTTGTACTGGTTTTGTTTCTACGTGCTTTCTGCCGCTAATAAAAATCCGTAAATTCTATTATAAGTTTTATGAAAAGGTTAAAAAATACCTATCTGTTTGCTATTAAAATAATTTTTTTTGTGGTTATACAAGATATTTAAATATAAGCCATTAACCAGTTATCGCTAAACTTCACAATCATACGGTGACATGATTGATCGATTTTAATTTGTTGGTTTTGTTGTTTACAGATCGGCGCGTCCCTGATAGAATCCAACGAATTCATCATCCATGTGTTGAACAAATACGGTTTACTCGAATGGGCGAGCGCGGACTTCGAGCAAAGGAGTATCGAAGACGATTGCCTGCGACACACTATCAGCATGGTTGAGGAACTACTTGGACTGCTTATAACTGGTTAGTATTTATCTATCTATTAAACCCACAAACGCTTAGGGTGAATATGCATTTTGCTGTGCGAGGGAGCTAAGTCGGGAGCTAAGAGAATTCCAACCATTGGCCATTTTCCTAGTTTTTCAAATGCAGCAATTCTATTGGCTGGAATTTTCCAGCTCACAGCTTAGTTCCCTCGCACAGCACAGGTGGAAATTCACCCATACTGCTGGGCATAGACTTCTTCTATCATGATCTGGATGGGCAGCAGCGTCATTCATAAAACGCGGTCACCAACAACCATGTTCCACGGAGCCAGCCGCAACGCTAACAATCGTGGTGACTATAGTACTTCCCCTCCAAATTGTAATCCGCGAGTTTCCTAAGTCAAAACTAAAATGAAATCCTGTTTGCGTCTAAGAAAGAATCATTTAAAATTTATGAAAACCATTAATTTGAAATTTCATACGTAGTTTTAAATTTTTATAATTAATTTAGTGTTAAAAAGGAACTAAACGATGGCAAGAATTATGACGTCATTGAAATGAAATGTTTATTCGTCTGAAACATGGTTCAAATAAGATGATAACATTTAGGAGTATCACATATTTCGCCTGATTGAGGCATACGAAGATTAGACATAAATCTACACAATTAAATAATTACAACATTGACAGAATAAAATAAAAGTCTATACATCAGTCACAGAAAACAACGTTAAAATACATACATAAATTACAATAATGTTCAAAAACTTCATACAAAATCTATGGAAGATTTCTGTTTTGACGTTCAATAATGAGTAGGTCAATTGACTAGATTGGAAACTTGCAGATTGGAGCTCCCTGTCCTGCAGTGGACGATCATGGGATGTTATGATGATGCTATGATAGTTTAAAACCCAGGGTTAACCGGATTTCAAACTTTAATAAGTAAAACAAACAAGCACTAATTAGTTATCAGGTTTACTTGTGACCTCGAGTTTTATTTTCAGTCGTGGGTTCCCGCTACGTCCCCGGCGTGGGCGAGGTGACCAACGAAGACCGCACCAAGAAGGAGATCATACAGATGCTGTGCGTCAAGCCGATGCCGCATTCCGAACTGAACAGGTACGCGAGAGTGGAGTGCAGGCGGGGTGCTGCCATGTGACCAACGATTGTTATCAAACAAATATAACTAAATATCGTCGTGTAAATAAATAAAATAGTCGTTCTGTGTAAAAACAACAAGTGCGCTCGTCAATTCCCCTAGATTAGCAGACTAAATGTAAGATACCACAGACGAGGCAACTAGTTTTAAACGCGTTAATAGTTATTTATGCAACTGTTGCGTAATGAGAGTAATTTTAACACGAGATCTGGTTTTTGATACGAGGCGCAGCCGAGTATCAAAATAGTATAGATCGAGTGTTAAAATGACTAATTACGTATAGTTGCATACAAAACTTTATCTACGACCGACGAAATATTTTTTTTTTTTAAAGAGTAGTGATCAATTTATTGAACTAAGAGGACAGTTAGTACAGTTAATTAAAGTTATTCCCGAAGTTATTCCAGATCCAGAGCTTGTGGATGGCGTTGCTTTAACATTAATTTCATGTATATGGTTACTGACAGCCTCTTGTAGAATCATGTTCTCCTGGTACATACTTTCCATTTTGTTCAAATCACTTCTTTTGTTGCCAATGTCACTTTTATATAGAAGCGAGCCAACTGTCAGCTTCTTGTCGATTTATGTACTCCTAGTCACGCCTGGTACTCTCCGTTTTCTTTTAAATATAGGTAGGCAGTCGTCACCCCAGTAAAAAGCATTTTTACAAAATTACTTTAAAATAGGCTGTATGTAGTACTGTGGTAGTATTGCCTTAGCCTATGCAGATTGAAAATTATGTATTATAACAGTTGCGGAATGAAAATCCATACTCCATTTCCGTACTGCTCGTAGTACGGAACAGTGTGGAAATGAAAATGATAGCGGACAATGACCTCAATTTCGAATCTGTCATTGGTTTCGAATTCGGAATATTCCGGTACGGGAGTAGATAAACACTATTTGTGGTTGCATCTTGAGTCGTTTCTTGTAAGACGGTATGAGTATCAAAAGTAGTTTTAATGTAAGGCCAACTTAAGAAGTCCGTTTTGATGTTTCCTTAACACCAACACACAGGGTTAATTTTTCTTTGCAGGTCGTAATTTTTCATACGTTTGTCAAAACGGACCTAATACGATGGCATTTTACTAGTTTTAGGCGGCGAACCTAAATGCATACAACGCACTGACGCTCACTTTAAAAAAATGTTTGCAGAGCGGCTCACGAGCTCGGCGCGTATCAATGTTCGATGGTTTGCGCGTGAAGTCAAGACGTTCCTTTAAGTGTGTCATTCTGCGAACGTGACATTTTGCGAAGATGACGTAAGCCTAATGTGGCATTTTGCGTCAGGAGGTCCTTAAAGCCGGATTTATACGAAGGCAAAATTTTGGCGCCTCTGAGAGATGCAGCTGTACGAAAGAAAGAGAAAGCTATTCAACTGTTTCTTTCTTTGGTATAGCTGCATCCTTCAGAGGCGCCTAAATATTGCTTCGTGTAAATCTGCCATTACTAACACCACACGAGCTGAAAAAAAAAAGCACGAGAAAAATCTTTTGAGACGTTTAACAACTTTGTCCTACATTCCAGATCGTTGCCAGAAGACCAATCGCACGAGACCGGCCTAGAGGCAGTCATCCACGAGGTGGCAGACTTCACGAAGCCCGCTGGCACCAACCGTGGCGTTTACAAACTGAAGCCGCATCTATATGACGAATACGATACATTCTTCTACCACTACACGAGGGAAGAATTGTCTAGAAGTGAAGAGGAACAACGGAATAGGAGGAAAGCTGCCGGTAAAATATCTAAGTTGTATTAAGGAACAAAAAAGGTATAAAAAATGAAAGCTTTCGAACTAATCTATGAAACTGGCACCAAAAATCGCATACTGACCACGGGAGGAAATAAAAAATGCTCAGATGACTCAGGCAGAAAGGAACATAGTCATAAACTATCAAAGATTTAAAAGTAATACCGTCACCGCTCCGCGCCGGGTACGCTGTTCCTACTATTTCACACGCGTGCGGGCAATTGGTCTGTAGCAAGAATTATCATAAAAAATATTGTTCCAAATCCTGGTCACGGCACCAAATTGTAACTAATTAATCGCAACAGAAACCCAAATGTAAGGAACCTCGAAACTTAGCCCATAAATAGAGTCATTAGATGGGAATCGATATTTTACGAAAAAAAAAATGTTAACTGCTCTATTTGTGTTCGAAAAAATTCGATATTTATAGTCCAAGTTTCTAGGTTCCTTAAATTTAAGTTTCTGTTGCGAATGTATCCGTCGGTTTTGCTCTTTGCTTCTGTTTATCACCTATTCGTAGTATTCTATTCGCTTAGTAATTTTTAATCTACATTTACACAATCTGTAATGAGGTAAAAAATGTGGTTTCGCACGGCTGCAAAGCTTTTTATGCATCTCTTGTCTTGAAACCTACTCTTGTACTATTTACTCTCCCCAAATATCAACAAAACAATCAAATATTTTGAACATGTTGCAAAACAATCAACTATAAACTCGCGGATTATTAATAAATAAAATTATCCCCAGGTCTTCCGGAATGCTGTCCGCCGCCACCTCTTCCATTGCTGACCCCTCCATTCCGCCTGCTGGCCAGTCTGCTACAATCCGACGCGGCTCTGCACGTCATACGAACTGTGCTCGAACGAGCTCTGGATCTACGGGCGAGGTCGTTCTCTGAGACTCAAGTTCATAAGGTAGGTCTTTGCACAAGTTCGTGAGGTCTTTCATTGGTCACTCCTTCGTTCTGTCTGCTACCCAGTCTACCGTGCAATACTGTGCGTGTCATACGAATTGTCCTCAAGCGAGCTCGAGGTTATAATTTATGTATAAGATAGGGTCTTACTGCAGATTCTGTGCCAGAGGGCAATAAAACGAAATCTGACACTGATGCACTTATTCACACCAGAAATCGGGCTGTTGTTCTATGCCCTACTCCTGTTGCAAGGCATAGATTCTTTATCCTAGGCTGCTCATCAACTTCTTTAAGGCTGTCAATACGTTACTCCCAAAACATTAAATAAAGTGCAAAATATATTTTTTAAACTAAAACGAAATTTTCATGACGTGACGGGGTAAGAGGCGTGATTTTATGTAAGTATGTAAAAGTAGTTTTTGCATAAAAAAGGTAGATAGTTTGTTACAATTGGTTGAATGGAGAAATGGGTCTCTAAAAGTCCTAGGCCTTGATTGTCTGATAACCTGGAGTATTTTCGTAAAATTACAACAGAATTTTGTTCATTCCACAGGCGCTCCACCTAATAGGCTACGCTCTGCGCGACGAAGAAAGCGGCAACTACGAGTTCCTGGCGTTCAGCGGACGAGCGGCCCGCAGCGGGCTGCTGACCCTACTGCAGCGCCTGGCGCACAGTGTGCGGGTGGACGCGCATCGCCCGCTCGCCAAGTGGCTCTACAACAAGTGCAAGTGAGTAGCGTTACTAAAATTATATCCCCTACGTAGGACGCAGATCTAGGATCAGCATTGTCTAAAATGTTTGTATTATTTTCTTTATCTTACTAGCCATGGTTGACGCATTGCGGGGCAAAGTCCTTTCCAACGTCAAAGTATACTTTACTCATATTAGGATCCTTTGATCACTTTATGACATCAATAAAACAAAAAGCTACGTCACTTTAAAAAGAAGTGACAAGAAAAAACCCACGCGCTCTTTTAAACGTGTGTATGTAAAGGGTTGATACAATAAACATTAGTCAATTTGAATTAGCCTGATAGAACCATAGGTCCCTCCACTGGTCTCTACTCTGAGCCTCTTGATGCCAGACCTTACAGAAGACGTCCAGTTCATCTGCGCCGTGGTTGGCCTCAGCGCCGCCTGTTTCTCGGCAGTTGCCAGATGGTTGCGGTCTTGGGCCCAGAGTTCCTTTATACAACATAACATCCCATGAACGTCCACTACAGGACAGGGAGCTCCCTCCAGAATTCTAGCTTTTGCTGGAAAAATGAGGAGGGGAAGTACCATAGTCACCTCGCTTGTTAGCGTTACGGCTGGCACTATGGACCGCGGTTGTAGGTGACCGCAGTAAGTAAGATGTTAGATACAAAGGAGGATGCTGCTGCCCATCCTCCAGTTAACCCTTAGTCGCCTCTTACGACACCCACGGGTAAGTATGGGTTGGTACTATTCTTTGCCGGCACCACACGGGACAGTTCCTTTATATTCAAAGTTATTTTTCATTTCGTCTTTGCGTCTATTTTCTGTCCTTCGATTCTCTGATGTTTCTGCTTCGTCGAATCCTCTGGGTTAGGTATCTGATTTCGTAGAAACAAAATAAGGCTAAGGCAAAGAAATATAAGCTGCTTTACGTATTTGCCGATTTAGAAACTCTCTACGGTTCGGGTAGCCAGTAGACAGATTCCACATCCCTCTATCTACTATGATCTTTACATTCTCACCTCGCTTTTCCTGCTCTCCTTCACCCAATCATATATATAGCCTTATAGGTACTGTTCATCTGGGTTTTAAAACGTCCTGAATTTCGTCTTGGATATTTGAATTTTAATTTCTTATTCTAAATCCTATTCCTTGTTTGTCAGGGAGCTACTCGGTCAAACTGATGAACATTGTGGTGATGGAGAAAACATGGAAACTGAACAGGAGGAGAAACCAGCCACTGCTGAATCCGCAGGTAAAACTATTAAACTGGAACAGTTACACCGACTTACCTGGGTGATATAAAAACTTGAACGGGTATTATACGAACTCGCTTTGGTGCTATACATACTCGACTTGGTTTTAAAAATACTCGAATTGGTTTTATACCAACTCTCCTGAGTATTATCTAAATTCGAATGGGTATACGAACTCGCATGGGTATTATACGAACTCGCATGTTTATTATACTTACTCGACTCGAAGGGGATTATAAGAACTCGCGCGGGTATTATACTAACTTGAATAGATATTTCAAAAACCCACCTGGGTGTTATAAAAACTTGCTTGGGTGTTATAAAAACTTGCTTGGGTGTTATAAAAACTTTGTTTACATCCATTTCTTTCAAAGTTTCAAGAATGTTGATTTTTGATAAAGATTTTTATCTATTTGTAGATGAAGAGAAAACACGTCGTGCTAAGCTAGCAGCTGAACGCAGAGCCAAGTTGATGGCGCAGATGAAAGCTCAGATGAACAATTTTATATCAAACAACGCTACTTTATTCGAAGAAACTACTACCGAGGTCAGTGAGATTGTTGGAATTTATTTTCGTTATATGATGTTGTCGCACGCAGGATTCAACCAAAGCAAAAAGCTGCAAACAAAAACTAAATTGAATATTTAAAACAATTTGGCGGTTGTTTAAAATTTTCAATCTAGTTTTTATTTACAGCTTTTTGGTTTGGTTAAATACTGCCTGTCAAAATCGATCCCCCAAAAAAGGAAAAAAGAAGAAGAAAACTTTACGCTTGTGACAATTTGACAATTATGCTGTGTGTGAATAGTTCAATATTGACAATAAATATTGATTTATTATTTATAAACAGGTGACGGAAGAGGAGCAAGAAATCAGGACGTTATACTCCGGAGCGGCGCTAGGGGTGTGGGGCGGCGGAGTGGCCGAGCCGGCCCGAGTGTGTATCATGTGCCAAGAAGAGGTCGGTATATACTACTGTATGGGACATTGTTAAATTAATTATCTGATTGTCCGAAAAGCTAGATGATTCCGTGATTCGGAAGGCACGTTAAGTCGTTGTATTGGTCCCGACTACTATCTACGGATATAGTCGTGCCTTTGTCGGAGCTATGTCGGAGGCGTAATGATGATGATAGATAGATAGATAGAAACTCTTTATTGCACTTTAATGGTCAATGGTGAAAAAGTGCGGCATAACTTCACCCCGAAATACCTAGGGGTTACACTCGACAGGTCTCTGACTTACCGAAATCACCTGGAAGTCACCGCACAGAAAACGAAAACCCGGGTAAACTTAATCGGTCGATTGGCAGGCACATCGTGGGGCGCCCGGGCCGATGTACTTCGGACATCTGCACTAGCTTTAGTGTTCTCCACAGCAGAGTTTTGTGCTGCGGTATGGTACCGCAGTGCACATACTTCTAAAGTGGACGTGCAGTTGAACCGGGCGATGCGCATCGTCTCGGGTACGTTGGGCCCTACCCTCACACCGTGGCTTTCAGCTCTCTCCCACATAGCGCCTACTCACCTTAGGCGCGCTCAAATCGCAGCGGGCGAGTGGATGAAAACGGAGAACTGCAGACTTCCGTACCAAATGCCGATCAGAAAGACCCTCGATGGAGTCATCCGAAATCGCCTAACATCACGCAAGCCCATTTGGTCTGACCCCGAAGTTCGGCAGTCCTCAGACATTCGCTCGTCCTGGCTGGCTGAATGGCAAACCCTAGAGTGCTCTGCGGGTGTGGTCTCGGACCCGTCTGAACAAGTTCAAGGCTTCAAATCCAACAGACGTATCTGGACGACGCTAAACCGCATCCGAACAGGTGTAGCCCGATGTAACTACCACCTTCACAAGTGGGGTATAGTGGGCTCACCCGCTTGCGATTGTGGAGCGTCAGAGCAGACCACGGCACATATTGAGGAGAATGCCCCCTCAGACGGTTTCCTGGCTCATACGAGGAACTTCACGGGCTTTCTGCGGCGGCTGTAGACTGGCTACAGCACTTGGATATTAATTTGTAAATATTTTAATGCAGGTTATATGTAAATAGGCCGAACGATAATAATAATAATTGCACACAAATTTGCAACAATTACGTACGAACGACATATCTTATTTCGCGCTAAGGCGGCCTTATTGCTTAGAGAAATCTCTTCTAGGCAACCTTATAATTTGGGATCACTGAGATGGACATGAGTAGTGTAGAGTTTACTTACGTTACCTGTTAGGTACACTCAGCAGTACGTCAGTAGAAACACTTTTGGACCTTATGGCGTGGTAATAGAATTGAAAAAGTTTCTACCGACGAGCGGGTGACCGTACTAACTAATTTTAAAATGAATAGGTACATAAAATCAAACAATAAACTTACTTACCATAATACCTAAATGTATATTTTTGAATAAATAATAAATAAATTCACATATACTTATACATAAAATCATACACATATATCATAAACAAAAATAAATATATACCTTTCTTTATATACATACAACATATAAATAATATAACAACAAAATGCAAATCAGTGTCCTATACTTTTTACAGACAACTTTCCTCTTTCTTCAGATAGAATACCATTAATCTAGACTTGAAAGAATTAATGGATTTTGCATGACGAATGTCACGTGGCAGTTCATTCCACAATCGGGCAGACATTTTTGTAAAAGAATTATAATAGTAATTAGAATTTGCGAATGGTGTTGTTAGCAAGTTATCATTTTTAAATCTGGTAGAGGTTATTGTTTGTGATGATGACTTTTATAGCGTTAACTTTTGTCCTCAGGCTCGCGTAGAAATAAAATCGGAACCGCTAGTGCTAGTAGCATTCGCCCAACATTCGACCGTTTTAAACCGCGCTCGGTCCGGCGGCTGCGGTCGTTTGCCGCAGAACTGGGAACACGCGTGGTTACCCGCCGGGATCGGGGCCCAGCCGCATGTGTCCTCGTGTGGACACGCCTTACATGCGGGCTGCTGGAGGAAGTACCTCGACAGCGTGCAGGATAAGGAAAATAGGAGGTGAGTGGACAGTTGCTACATATTGCGGTCACCAATAACAGCGGTCGGCCGACGCAACGTTTACAAGCGTGGTGACTCTGGTAAATAGTCTTCAAAGTATCACGCGTTTTTGCTTCCTATCCTGCTGTGGATGTTTCATGGGATGTTAAAAGTATAGTTCTTAAGGTTAAAGGCTAAGTTACAATTTAGTGCCATGACCAGGATTCGGAACAAAAATGATAATTCTTGAAACGAGAAACACTGTACAGAGCTGTGTCGTAAAGGAGGTCATGCTGCAGTGGTTTAGCTCAGTTTATTTTACGCACTGGTAAGGGTTTAGATTGTTATGCTTATCAACACATTTCGGAGCCATAACACTAAAACAAGAGTATATTTGACGGAAAGAACAACACTATTTGTTTTTTCTGGCACCTTTTAGCCTATTGCTTTTGACATGGCTGCAAAATGTGTTGGTGAGCGAATAAATGAAAAAGATGGATCATTTCAGCGTAGTGACTATGGTAAATCCCCTCCTAACTACCACGCGTTATTGTTGGAGTTTTGGAGGTAGCTCAATGTCCTGTAGTGGCATTTCATGGGATGTTATGATAAAGGGTTTAGACTCGCTCTATTTGATTTGTATTTTGCATGTTACGTCACTTAAGTCTCGTACTGTCACTTTTGTCAATGAAATCGAAGGACAGTACGAGTCAAAGAAAGATTAGGTCATGATTGACCGATTGATGAGTACGGCACTTGTCCCCGCATATTAATTTATTGATATCCTCCAGACCGTACCGGCTCCGCCAGCCCGCGGCCTTCGACGTGGAGAAGAAGGAGTACCTGTGCCCGCTGTGCGAGCGGCTCTGCAACACGGCGCTGCCGCTGGTCGCGAGCCCCGCGCTCCGCCCCGGGCCTCCGCCCCCGCTCGCGCACCCCGTCTACGAGAAGGCCGTGCATACTGTATTGCACATGAAGCACCAGGTATACACTCAAAAACAACCATTTCTGTTCAGTCTGCATTATGTATTGCGGATAGACGTCAAGACAAAATCCTATACTATTACATAAAGTAAAACAGTAAGTTCGCACTGTTGTCAGAGAAACAACGTTATCACTTGCGTCTGCGATTTTTAGTCAGTTTCCTAGTTAATTGTGAATCTGGAGCACTTAAACGATTATAAAAACTCGGATTGCACATCCCGGCTTCGTAATCACGGTAATTTTAGAAGAAATACTCCGTGTAAATCAAAGAAAAAGTGCTAATATAGTGGAAATTATATATAACCCTAACTATAAACACACAAATCACAAGTGAAGTGAGCAACAGACAAGTTGACAGCGCACAGACAGCGTTTGACGTATGCCACCTTGACAGCTGTCAGATTGAGTGTTGCCAATTCAAAAATATTACCAGAGTGGATAAAAACCTACAATTTGGTAGAAAATTGGTAATACGAAACTTAACAACGATTGTTCGTCGCCGACTGAACTAAACCGTCATCTTCTGCTTTAAGCGTTTTATTGCTACAAGATATATTACATAATCCTTACGCTGGCACACTAATTAAGTTGCAATTCCGCCTAATTTTTTCTCCTGTTTAAGATGCCAAAGATTTCGCGCACTCCACCTAAAAATCTCACTCCAAACAAGGCGAACTCAGAATTAGAAACCGATATTGCCACTTCCAAAAACGCAGATAACGTAACTGTAAGGGACCCTAACCGTCGACCACAATATCTGTCGCTTTTGGAACCGGAAGGTGAGGATTCCTCTTTTGGAATGAGTGAGCTTGCAAGTTTCAAATCGGATCTTATGAAAATGCTTACGGAATGGAAGACCGACCAAGATGCAAGACTTACCTCCTGGAAAGCTCACCAAGACAGAACTCTAGCAAATCTCACTACTGAAGTGCAAACACTGAAAAGCTTTTGTAAACAGTTTGAGGAATCAAAAAATGACATTGAAGCGGGCATGTCATTTATCAACTCAACTTTCGAGGAAACGGAATCCAGGCTAAAGATACTGGAGGAAAAAAAGAAAGAAAATTTTGAAGCGTTCCAAACTTTGGAAAAAAAAGTCCAGGACATGCAATTTCAATCACGCCCCTCTACGATCGAAATTCGAAATGTTCCCATTCAAGATCCAGATGACTTACTATCGTTAGTTATCAAAGTGGGAAATGTTGCAAATCTAGAAATCCAAACCTCGGAACTTCGGGATGTATACCGATTACCAGGTAAATCCGAAACCTCCAGGCCTATAGTGGTGGAGTTTACCTGTGTGTCCAAAAGGAATGAGTACCTAAATGCCGTCAAAAATTACAACAAAGGACGACCAGTCGAGCAAAAACTGAACACTAACATCATCGGAATTAATGGAGAGAAAAAACCTATATACGTAGATGAACACATGACACCAGCCACGAAGAAGCTATTCTACGATTCACGTCAACTCGCCAAGTCTAAACAGTTTTCTTGCTGGTACTACGGTGGCAAAATTCTCATACGAAAAAATCCAACTGATAAACCAGTGCAGATAAAATCTCAACTGTGCCTTTCCCAACTCACTAAAGATGATTGACTATTTACTATTGATCGTTTGGAACCCTTACGGCATTACTTATTATTTTATAATTTGTTTGTATTTCTTTTTGCCATTGCTCTCAATTGGTTGTTCTGTATCAATATTTTTTGTTTTCATAACCGAGAATGTATAACACACAAATACACACACAATTTCAGACACACACTACAGTATAACTATCACACAACCCTGCAAGTGCTTAGATTCACTCTTTATATTATTAAGAATTACTTTTTCCGAACACTCGATTCCCTAATCCCTCAGATTCATATATCAAAATTATAAAAATGGCTAATGATATTATATCTCGAATAAACAATGAAATTGATAACTTTTCTGTAGCTAATTCATTTTTCTCTACTCCTGAGCGATGTCATGAATATATAAATAGCCCTAATACCTCTTTAAATATCATTCACATAAACATTAGAAGTATCAAAAAAAACATCGATCAATTTCTTTCTGTACTTTCTACAATCTCCATTCAATTTGATGTGCTAATTTTTTCGGAGTGTTGGCTACAGTGCACAGGAAACCTTCCGTTTTTAGAGGGATTCACTACTTACCAGTCAGAAAAAAACCTGATTCAAAATGATGGTGTCGTTATTTATATAAAAGACTTGATTAGTTGCACAGTAAGCGAACCCACCATATTAGATGCAAACTGCCTGGTGTGCCATATCAATAAAACTGCACTTATAGTTGTCTACCGTTCTCCATCATACAGTGACCTGAGCAAATTTTATAACAGTCTTGAATCCATTGTAACTAGCCTTAAGACGTCCAGTAACATAATACTTATCGGCGATATTAACATTGATATAAAAAAAGGTAGTAAAGACCGCAACTCTAATGATTACTTAACACTAACGTCTTCACTAGGTCTCTTACCTGCACATTTGTTCAAGACGAGGGAAGAAAATTGCTTAGATCACGTTTTGTTAAAATCCGACCTACAAGCAACCACGATAGTCCTTGATACACAAATAACCGATCATCTACCGATAGTACTCTCTTTGAATCTTAATAAAAACCTCAGCGCAAATATGGTCTCAGTCAAGAAACGCATTAATTACGTGGAAGTACGGAAAGAAATTGACAGTAACAGCTTTGAATCGGTTTTAAATGAAATGGACCCCGAAACAGCCACAGATAAATTAATTTCTATCATCCGCCAAATCATAAAGAAGCATACCTCTGTAGTCAATATACCTAGACGAAACAGAATTATCAAGCCTTGGATGACCCCCGGTCTTGTGCGCTGCATCAGGAGTAGAGATAAATTGCATCGGAAGGTAAAAAAGAACCCCGACAATGATATCTTAAAGGTAACTTACACTAGATATCGCAATTATTGCAATAATCTATTGAAAAGACTAAAAAGAGCATTTGAAAAAGGCATGTTAGATAAGGCAAAAAATAATACAAAAGCAACTTGGGAAGCCATAAAAATAATAACAAACACAACACGTCAACGTCACATACCAACCGAACTACTTGAAATTAGCGATGACCCAGTAACCTCATTAAACAATATTAATAGCTACTACGTCAATGTAGGCAAGGATCTTGCTTCAAAAATAACAAGATCGCGTCTTGCACCAAGTTCTGATTCCACTAACAACTTCACACTATCTTCAAATTCATTTGTTTTGCTACCAGTGGATTCAGCTGAAGTAGAGACTACAATAATGGCCCTTCGCTCCGATTGTGCTACTGGCTGGGATGACATACCGCCCAGTCTAATCAAATCATCGCGCTCATCCTTGATACCATCCATCACTCACATATGTAATCTCTGTGTGACCCTGGGGAAGTTCCCTAAAGCTCTTAAAAAAGCTGTTATTCACCCAATTTACAAAAAAGGGGATAAACGTGTGATTGCCAACTATAGGCCAATTTCTATATTAAATGTATTTTCAAAAATATTAGAGCGTATTGTAAATAAATCACTTACAAATTTTCTTGATAAATACGATATAATCGCTAGCAACCAGTATGGTTTTAGGACGGGTGTTTCCACGGAAGATGCCATAGGTGACCTCACAAACTCTATTACCGCAAAAATTGACAATAAATTAAAATGCTATGGCATCTTCCTGGACCTCTCGAAAGCATTCGACACCGTTTCTATTCCTATCCTCCTGTCGAAGATGGAACGTTTGGGCATTCGTGGAGTCCCACATAAACTGTTCCAAGATTATCTTTGTAATAGAACTCAATGTGTTAAAATTAATTCATTGCTTAGTAATGAGGAAATGGTTAGCTACGGTGTCCCACAAGGCAGCATTCTCGGCCCTACACTTTTCAAAATTTATATCAACGGTCTTTGTCAATTGCCGCTTCCAAATTGTGAAATCTTTACATATGCTGATGACACCGCACTGTTGGCCTATGGTACGGACTGGGTGAAAGCCAAGGAGTCAGCGGAACTTGCTCTTCGTGATGTGATGACTTGGCTATCAAACAACTTGCTTACACTGAATATTGAGAAAACAAAGTGTGTTAAGTTCACTCTCTCGCGTAGTTCTCAACAACCTGAATCCGAATCCATCATAGCCCATCATTGCGGTGTCGACTCAGTAACCTGTGACTGTAGCGCCTTGGAAATGGTAACTAGTGTGAAGTATCTTGGAGTCCTCTTGGACGAAAAACTAGATTGGCATGCGCAAATCGAGTCACTCTGTACCCGTACGAGAAGACTGATTTACCTGTTTAAAAATCTTAGATCATCTGCTGATATTGATACCCTCCGTATGGTTTATATTAGTTTGTGTCAATCTGTATTATCTTATGCGATCCCAATATGGGGACGTACTCACAAAACATATTTACTGGACCTCGAAAGAGCGCAAAGAGCAGTCTTGAAAGTGATGCTGTTTAAGAAACGTGATTTTTCGACAAGTAAATTATACTCCGAGGCTCAAGTACTTACAGTGAGACAGACTTTTATTTTAAGAGCTGTGTTATACAGACATGCACAGTTACCCTTGAACGATACAACCTTAACTAAAAGGAAAGGTTGCCCCGTCAGCTTTGTTGCGAGTCACCGTACCGCCTTCGCCGGTCGGCAACTGCTAACATTGAGTAGTAGACTTTATAATGTTGTTCATAAGAAAATTGATATTTATTCGTTTAATAAATTTGAAGTTAAAAGAAAAGTTCAAATTTGGTTAAAGACTTTGACGTACGATGATACAGAAAAATTACTAATCCCCATTATTTAATATTCCTTTTTTCTAACATATTTCTTAATCATATTTCGTGTATTTTACTATTTTTGCACTTGCAGTCACTCCCACACACTTTACACTCTGCCCCCACAAACACACACACTTACACACATACATACTTACGTATTACCTACATATATACATTTCTCGCTTTCTAACGCAAACGCACTCTTGTTATTGCTCTTGTACAGTCAGGGGCATATCAAGCTTGACACATTGGAATTTGCACTGTTCTTATTTCACTATGTACTGGCTAGAGCCACGCTGCGAGTGTCCGGCTTGACCTGTCGTTGATTGTACAAAACTATGATTTTATAATATGCAATCCCTGTTTGTCTCTCGATGTAGTCATTGCAAGGAATGCTGACATCTAAAACACAGGTTTCCCTAGCTTAGATGTCAGTTGGCACCAAAATTGTTATATTTTTAGGCAAACTGTATACTCGTACTGTTGCTGTAAAACATTACCGATGTTTGTTGTTTGCAAATAAAAAATATTTATTTATTTATTTATTTATTTACATACATACATAACATCACGCCTCTTTCCCGTTGGGGTAGGCAGAGACCACAGTCCTCCACCTGCTACGATCTTGACATACTTCCCTTGCTTCCTGTACTTTCATCAATCCTTTCATACATGCTCGTCGGTTTAGGGTACTTTTAACCTGGCCCTTATTCAGAACGTCCTGAATTTGGTCCTGGTACGTTCGCCTAGGCCTTCCCCTTCCAACGTTTCCATTCACTCTCGCCTGGTAGATCTCTTTCGTCAATCTTCGTTCATTCATCCTCTCTACATGACCAAACCATCTCAGCATCCCTTTCTCGATTTTGGTCACTACGTCTTCTTTTACGCCACACCGTTCTCTTATCACACTATTTCTAATCCTGTCACTCAATTTAACACCAATCATACTCCTTAGCGCTCTCATTTCCACTGCATTAATTTTACTTTCATGCTTCTTCTGCCATACCCAGCTTTCACTGCCATACATCAGTGTTGGTACCAAAACTCCCCTATGAACAGCCAAACGAGCCTTGTGAGACACCTTCTGACTCCTCATAAAGGCGTGCAGGGCACCATTCACCATGTTTCCAGCATTCACTCTTCTTTCAATATCACTTTCACACTTTCCATCTCTCGTAAACTTTGAGCCCAGATACACAAACTCCTTCACTTGTTCGACTTGTTCACCATCTATTAATATAGTACACTCTGTCATACATTCCTCTCTTTCAAGTACCATTACTTTAGTCTTGCTTACATTTACTTTCATTCCTTTCCTGTCCAAAGCCACATTCATCATTGTTACCATCTCCTGCAACTCGTCAGCAGATGACGCAAGTACAACTTGGTCATCAGCGTAGAGAAGACATTTGATGAGTAACTCATTTATTCTCAGTCCACACATACTCTCTTTCAGATCAATCAAACAATTATCCATGAACAGGTTAAACAGCCAAGGTGACGCTACACATCCCTGCCTAACACCTTTTTCGATGCTAAACCATTCAGTGTACGCCCCGTTTATTCTGACACAAGCACTGGAATCCTCATAGAGAGATTTCAGTGCTTGAATCAGATGACCGTTTACCCCATACATAGACAATGCTGACCACAATTCATTCCTCACCACTCGGTCATAGGCCTTTTCCAAATCCACGAACGCGCAGTAGACTTTTTGGTTTTTAGCCAAAAACTTTTCAGCTATGCACCGCAAGGAAAAGACCTGATCTGTACATCCCATTCCCTTTCTAAATCCCGCTTGTACATCCCATATTTTATCGTCAGTATCTTTCATCACTCTTTCAATCAAAACCTTTGCATACAGTTTGCCGACGACACTGAGAAGGCTTATCCCGCGATAATTTTTGCAGTCCTGTTGTGACCCTTTTCCCTTGTACAGCGGCACAATCACAGCCTTGCACCAGTCACCTGGTACTTGGCCGTTCGTCCAACACAAGTTGAAAAGGCGGTACAACTGACTAGCCACAATGCCTCGCCCAGCCTTCAACATCTCGACCGACACTCTATCATACCCAGCTGCTTTACCTGATTTCATACTTTTCATCGCTTTCATAATCTCATCCATACTTATCTCACTTACACAATTCTCCTCTTCATTCTCATTCATTTCCACAGAAGACCTACGTTCGCTGGCCTCTGCTTTTTCTCTCTCAAACAGACTTTCAAAATATTCCTTCCACCTCCTCAGAACACATTCTTCACCTTTTATAATACTTCCATCCTGGCTTCTGAT
The DNA here is from genome assembly GCA_947532105.1 of Athrips mouffetella. NCBI lineage: Eukaryota > Metazoa > Arthropoda > Insecta > Lepidoptera > Gelechiidae > Athrips > Athrips mouffetella. Next base: position 10,219,650 of record OX383968.1, read on the forward strand.
TTTACTCAGCTCCGATGTTCCAAACTCCGATGTTCCAAACTTACTATTAAACGAGCAATATTTGTATAAATATAAATTCTATGGAAATAAATGGGAACGAAGATGAGAAATAAGTATGGATGAGATAATGAAAGCAAGTGTCGGTCGAGATGTTGAAGACTGGACGAGGCATTGTGGCTAGTCAGCCGTTTCAACTTGTGTTGGACGAACGGCCAAGTACCACGTGACTGGTGCAAGGCTGTGATTGTTTCATTGTACAAGGGAAAAGGGTCAACAGGACTGTAAATATTAGTCTTCTCAGTTTCGTCGGCAAACTGTATGCAAAGGTTTTGATTGAAAGAGTGATGAATACTAAAGAAAAAATATGGGATGTACAAGCGGGATTTAGAAAGGGAATGGGTGTACGAACCAGATATTTTCCTTACGGTACATAGCGGAAAATTTTTGGCCAAAAACTAAAAAGTCTACTGCGTGTTCGTGGATTTGGAAAAGGTCGATTACCGATGAGGCATGAATTGTGGTCGACATTATCTGTGTATGGGGTGAACGGTCATCTGATTCAAGCACTGAAATCTCTCTATGAGGATTCTAGTGCTTGCGTCAGAATAAACGGGGCGTACACTGAATGGTTTAGCATTGAAGAAGGTGTTAGGCAGAGATGTGTAGCGTGGCCTTGGCTGGTTAACCTATTCATGGATAATTGTTTGACTGATCGGAAAGTGTGAATATTTGGACCGAGAATTAATAATTTACTCATCAAATGTCTATTATTGGGCTTTTATTAAGATTATACATATCAAGGCTCGGTCGCCCAGGTAATATGCTTTTGAGCGGGCATCACATCATCCAATCTGCATAGCACTAGCTGAGCTAGAGCGTAGCTAGAGTGTTCATCTAGTAATCTAGCTGTCATTTCCACGATCGATCGATCGTTATTTACACGATCCAAACTGAACCTCGGAACTGAACACTCGCTCTGATGTAATACCCGCTTTAGGAACTTTTTTGTAATTAACGAATTCTTTTCTAATATGGGTAGCGGGGTATCTGGTGCTGGTACCCGGCAATTCAGTGACCCGGTACATGTCTGTTACACTATCATATACATACACAAATGTGACCAATTTTCAAAATAAAAATTCCAGATCTTAGAACCTCACTTAGAATAAAATACTTTGATAAAACCCGTCCCTCCACGTTGCTTTTAGTACAAAAACACAATCAAGTAGAGGGGTGTGCCATGTTAGCGTAGTTTATTTCAAGGTTAAGACACTAAATAAGTATTAAATCTTTCAGGTATCATCAGAGCACATCTGCACAGAATACTGTGAAGAGATGCATTGCCAAGCGCGCGCCCGGAGCGTCGGCGCCATGTCTTCAGATATGGAAGACGACTCCGCCGACGAAACCGAGGTCTACGTGTCCACACACGCGGAAACTCTGCTGCCTTCTGAGTTCCTGGTGCACTTCGAAGGAGAAATACCCAGTTATAATGACATGACCAAGACGCTTATTGAGGAGTTTGCTTCAGTGAGTATTGTTTTGCGGTAGCGTGATATGTAGGATAAACTTATGTTGGTTAGAAAAAGCCGGTAATCGTCATCAGCGCCGTGTAACGATATAAACATCAAAATTTTTGAAGTGTTTCAATTAAGGCTGTGTTTTTTTCGCTGAAGGATATTTATCAATTAAGCCACAGCCACACGCTCAACGCCCTTGATTGAAGATCCATTGATCTAAATGTACAGTACGCGATAGCTCGGGTGTGCGGAAGAAATGTATGGCGCCCCATACATATTTGGCCCGCACTCCTGAATTGTCGCATAGTTCCTATTTTCTTCATAAATTTCAATTATTCCCTTGCTTTATTTTTATGACGTCGATAAGATGTGTAATTAAATATACCTTGTTGATGTGTTTTTATTTTCAGATTCTACCCGGAATCTGCGATTCATCCGAATCTGGCGGCATGGCAGCTGTAGCGGCCTTATATCGGGCCACAGCCTACACGATCATTAGTACCAACTCCGTCTTACAAGCAGAAGAACGACCTATATTAGGCGACCTACCTGCAAGGCATAGAGATGCCTTACAAGCGTTAATACGCTTAGTCGCCTGCGTACCTTCCGTCTGGTCATCACCTAAACATCTAAGCCATCATGCATTGTGTACATTAAACACTTTAGAAAATACTTCACCTTTGAGTCATGATGCTTTCGGGACTTTAGTTGCTTTAGTAATGACAGCGCCATCTTTGTTCAGTCGGAACGCAGGGCCAGCGAGACCGAACAATCTAGCTAGACTATTCACACTACAAGCTTTTAGAGCGGAATTAATGAGAGCATTACTAGTCACAGACGTTTCTAACTGCAAATCTGAAGCCATGGATGATGACGCTAAAACACCAAAAACTGACTTAGAGAATCTATTACCGTTTATGAAAGAAATACGTAAAGGGGAATTGGAAGAAGATCTAAACCCTAGCGAAGTGTGGGAATGTATAAAAAGCCAATGCCGTAGGTTTTTAAGATGTTGCTGCCTATTTTTCCACTTTTTATCGGACATAATACCTCCAACAGAATTAACGGTTGTCGACGGAGACACTTGGGATACTATGTGTGGATATTTAGACTTGCCGCATACGTTTAAAGAATTAATAGACGCTCCTAATAGTAGGGAGAAAATTGTCGATTGGGTGGAAAAATCTACAGAATGGTTTAACAAAGAGATTGATAGTAATTTAGTGGTTGAACCCAAAGAGCCGCCGAGTTTGATGCCGTTGCCAGATGACTTTTCGGAGCTGATGAATGTGGTGTCAGAATTTTCGTGTCCAAATTCGGAGAGAGAGGACAGTAAAAACCCAACCATGTGTCTCGTGTGCGGACAGATACTGTGCTCGCAGAGCTATTGCTGCCAGACGGAGATACGGAAAGTAAGTATTCCTAAAAATGAAATTTACCGTCCAACGGGACCCTGATTATTACGTAATCTGTCTGTCCGACCATCAAAGTTCTACCTTTTAACCGTTAGGTAACCAGTTAAAAGTTTGTTTAATACAGATATTGAGCAATGGCTTAGAAAAGGGCTTTCCCATCACACTTAATGTACTAAACCAAGAAACTACTCTTATCAATTCATTAATTCCGTCCGTATTTCGGTAAAAAACCGGTCAAGTGCGAGTGGGGCTTACGCCATTAGGGATCGGTAACTGTAACCACCATATGGCCCTATGTGTTATAATAGAAACGTGCACAGCTTCAAGAGCCATTATAGTAGTTTATGCAACTGTCATATAAAACAGGTTATTAAAACACGAGTTTGGGTTTATCACACGAGGCGTAGCCGAGTGTGATAATAGCATCAAACGAGTGTTTTAATACCATATTATATGCAGTTGCGTATACTACTTTATCTACACTCATGTAGTAATCTTTGAATTATGATTCAAAAAGTTGGTACATAAGGCTGAATATTACGCAGAGTGTGCATAAAAAATTAAAAAGTTACCATTACGTAACGATTTTTGTATGAAAATTTTGCAAAGGTGTTACGTAATTTAACTTTTTAATCATAATATAACACTTGGATAAAATTCTTCTTGAACCTAAACCTTTTTAAAGAGGACTGAATATAAGGTCTTTTAGAGTGCCGGTTATAAATTTTACAGTTTTTCTTAGTAGCTGTCAAATATCAGTAGCATATTTACAAAGTGTACCTCATAAACAACCTAATATTTTGGAGCAGTTACAGTAACAGTTACTATAGTTACAATTATTTTATCTGTAGTGGAAAATATGCGCGTTTTATATAAGTTAAATTACGTAACACCTTTACAAAAATTTTCATACAAAAATCATTACGTTATGGTAACTTTTTAATTTTTTATGCATACTCTGCGTAATATTCAGCCTTATGTATCAACTTTTTGAATCATAAGTCAGAGATTACGACATGAGTGTAGATAAACCTTAATACATAACATCCTATGAAACACCCACTGCAGGACAAGCTCTTTACCTTTATTTGCCGACACCACACGGACAAAACCTTAATATTCGATGTAAACCTTTACTCGTTTGTGAGAAATAGGGCCTTGACAGGCAGACAGACAGACCGGCAGACGGATATACAACAAAGTGATCCTATAAGGGTACCGTTTTTTTCCCTTTGGAGGTACGGCACCCTAAAAATTATTCAATATATTAGACGTATCTATACCATGGTAACGTGTTGTATTCTAACCAGTTTCCTGTTCGTAAACTGGTTACGATTTTTACCTTATTTATTTGAAAATTTCGAAAAACTTCTTACAATTTTATTAGTCTCTTTGTTAATAAAATTATTAGTACATTTTGTTGTTAAATCTATGTATAACTTTATTTTTAAAACTTTGTAGCCAAGTCTCAAAAACTTAATATTCGAGTCTACAATAGTATCATTAGAATTATGGTTAAAATATAAGAACAAACAATATTTTCATGGAAATCGTAACCTTACAACCCTCGTTAATTTCAAAAAACTAGACGGCATCGTCTGGGGATTTGATTTATGGTCTGTTGACAATGCATACCTAATTTATAATTTATAGAATCTATGTTGAATATTATAATTTTTTGTAGGATTTAACGTCTTAAACCATAACAACTTTCGTGGTCTCGTATCTTACTAATAATCATTATTTAGTTACATAAAGTTTACACTTTCCGGGTTACGATTTCTAGTCTTTCTACAGAATGACAGCAGCGTGTCAGCACGCATCGTTATTACGACTTTAGAAGGGAATTGTCAGTATTTTTTACTAGTTAGTGCTGGGACGCTGTAGCCTAGTCCATAAATCCGTATTTATTTGTCCAGAGCGGTCGCGGCGGCGGAACAGAACACGTGGGAGCAGTAGTGGCACACGCTATAGAGTGCGGCGCGGGCGCGGGTGTGTTCCTGCGAGTGCGGGAGTGCGAGCTGTTGCTACTGTGCGCTCCGGCGCGCGGGGCCATGCTACCAGCGCCCTACCTCGACAACTATGGGGAGACTGACCAGGTAGTGTTAGTATAGTGTTCCTGCGAGTGCGGGAGTGCGAGCTGTTGCTACTGTGCGCTCCGGCGCGCGGGGCCATGCTACCAGCGCCCTACCTCGACAACTATGGGGAGACTGACCAGGTAGTGTTAGTATAGTGTTCCTGCGAGTGCGGGAGTGCGAGCTGTTGCTACTGTGCGCTCCGGCGCGCGGGGCCATGCTACCAGCGCCCTACCTCGACAACTACGGGGAGACTGACCAGGTAGTGTTAGTATAGTGTTCCTGCGAGTGCGGGAGTGCGAGCTGTTGCTACTGTGCGCTCCGGCGCGCGGGGCCATGCTACCAGCGCCCTACCTCGACAACTATGGGGAGACTGACCAGGTAGTGTTAGTATTTTTTTTTATTCAGTTGTCATCGAGCGCTCATTACGTTCGGTCACTTCGTAAGGAACCCGCGCTATTCACTTGTTGACTCACTGCACTCGTTACGTTTACACTGCGTTCTCAACCTTATACGCGTCTAGCGATAAGTCTAAAATCGCTTGGTGTTATTTATATTTTCGCGATGCAGTGCAAGTTGTGTAACGATGATGTTACGGATGGTGTAACCTGTGGAAATTGCCAAGGGATTCTGCATTTTCACTGTGCTGGGGTTTTGGAAACTACTTATCGGACGATGGGTTCGAAACGGAAGCAGAACTGGCGGTGCGCAACTTGCCGCGCCGGTAATTCCATTCCTACCGCCTCGACCGCATCTGATGATATTACGCTGCTAACTGTTTTGGAGGAAATTAAAGGAGTTCGATCAGACATCTACACGATGCAGGGAAGCCTCGATCAAGTGAAGACTGACGTTCACAATACCTCCCAATCGGTCGCCGAGCTAAACCAGAAAATAGTGCATATTGAAAAACAAATTGAACCTATTCCGGTCATCCAGACTGACTTACAATCTACGAAGCAGAATCTAGCTGATGCAAACGCTTGTATCACTGAGTTGAAAGACAAAATAAACTCTTATGATCAATTTTCTCGATTGAACAATATTGAGATCTCGGGCGTTCCTGTGTCTAAAGGTGAAAATCTCAATAAAATTCTTCGTGATATTTGCACTAAGGTGGGCTTCAATCTGTCCGACACGGATTTAGATTCAACCCACAGGGTGCGTCGATTCGCTTCCAAAAATTCGAGCACGGCAGACACTCGGGCGCCGGCTATTATTATTCGTTTCACCCAGCGTCGGCGCAAAGATCAGCTGTTGGCCGCCGCGCGTGTACGGCGATCCCTCACCACCCAGGACATAGGATTCAACGGAGCTCCATCGAACATTTACTTAAATGACCACCTCACCCCTAACAACAAAATATTACTGAAACGTGCCCGCGAAATGAAGTCTACGTTGAACTATTCGTATTTATGGGTCCGCGATTGTAAAATTATGATGAGGAAGAATGATACTTCCAAATTTATTCAAATATCTAGCGAATCCGACTTGCAAAATCTAAAGTGACTGATTATGAATACTGTTCTGTGTGTTTTTATGATTTTATTAACCTGTCGTCAGGGTAAACATGTAATTTCCACTCTTTTTGTTGACGTTGCACCCTGTAGGTATTTTCGTTTTTGCATGGCGATACTTCGTTCATACTGTGTTGTTGTAAACTCGATCGCACTCGTAACTATTGTTCATTCTTATGTGACATTAAAAATTTTTTCTTTATTTTGAAATGGCTAACAGTAATTCCCTTCAAATTTATTACCAGAACGTAAGAGGTTTACGCACGAAATCCCATGCTTTTTTATCAAGTGTACTAAAATGCGATTATGACATAATTTGTTTGAGTGAAACTTGGCTCACACCGGATTTCAGTGATAATGAGTTTTTTTATAACGATTATGTAGTATTTCGGCGTGACAGACCCAGATCGCGAGCTTCGCTGGGCGGTGGAGTGCTGATAGCGGTGCGGCGGGGGCTGCTGGAGACTGGTGCTCGAACCCGGACTCCGAGGAGCTGTGGGTGACCGTGGAGCTACCTATGCCTGCGCGCCGCCGCCGTGTGCGTGCCGGCCGTCCCGCTAGCGGCACTTCTGTGTCTGTCCCCCCAGAGAGTAATAATAGTCATAATTTTAATATCATGTGCGCTTACTTTCCCCACAATTACAATCATTTTGTGTATCTCGATACTTTCTTTGATTATAGCTCTGATTTATTTTTAAACAATCCTGAGGATACTTTTCTATTAGTTGGCGATTTTAATATTACAAACGCATCTTGGACTAATGTAAATGGTATTAATCAGTTATGTTTGGATAATTCTAGCGACAGTAAAGTATTCCTCTTGAAGGATTTTATTAATTTAACTAATTTTAATCAGTTTAATTGGTGTCAGAATGAAAATGGTAACATCTTGGATCTTGCATTTAGTAACACAACATGCTCTGTCGTTCCATGTTCTGAGCCTCTAACACCCGAAGACAAGCACCATAGGTCGTTGGAGATAACCTTAGATCTACCACAGTTTAATTTCTTAAGAGACCGAGTACGCAGGACGCTTAACTTCCGTAATGCAAATTATACAGAAATCTGCAATATACTCAAAGCAACTGATTGGACGGTTTTATTCAATATGAACACAGAGCAGGCAACATCCTTTTTTTACTCTACTTTGAATAGTATAATTACCGAATTTGTCCCAGTAATTGTTATAAATGGCTGTAACGGCTTTTACCCCCCCTGGTACTCTAGGGCCCTTATTAAAATTATAAACGAGAAGCGCAAGTATCATAGATTGTGGAAGCAATATGATAATGGCCTGGACCGACTAACCTTTTGTTTGCTACGGGAGCGTGAAAGCAAAGTAGAACAAACTTGCTATGATTCTTATATTTCAAAAGCCGAAAATCGGATTCATGTCACTCCAAAATATTTTTGGAGTTTTATTAAGTCAAAGTCTCCTTCTAACTCTATTCCAGACAGGATGTGTTATGGTGGTCATTCATCATCTGATTATAATACTATAAGTAATTACTTTAATGATTATTTTAATTCTGTGTTTGTCGAGCCTCCTCAGGGTATTTTGTCCGATGTTAGTGATGATGATGATCACGATAGCACCCCTGTGAATATTTTTTCCGTGAATTTAAACGAAGACATAGTATTTAAAATTTTGCAAAAGATCGATATCAACAAGAGTGCTGGTAATGATTTAATTCACCCTCTTTTTATAAAGAATTGTGCCGCTGAATTAGCCAAACCTCTTTTTATATTGTTTCAAATTTCCTTAAAGGAAGGCTGTTTTCCCGAAATATGGAAAAAAGCTCTTATCACTCCAATTTTTAAGGGTGGCTGTCGGAATGATGTTATGCACTATCGGCCTATTTCTAAGCTTTGCATATTCGGTAAAATTTTTGAAAAAATTGTCACACTTGAATTAGGTGCACTTCTCTCTCAGCATATCTCTCAGCAACAGCACGGCTTTTTCCGGGGTCGCAGCGTAGACACTAATCTGGTCACTTACACGGATTTTATAATCGAAGCCCTAGATAGTGGTCATCAGGTAGACGCCGTGTATACCGATTTTTCTAAAGCATTTGATAAAATTAATCATAGTGTATTATTAGAAAAGTTAAAGAAGATCGGTATACACGGTGATCTCCTGCGCTGGATCAAATCTTATATTAGCAACAGGAGTCAGGCAGTCTCACTAAAAGGTTATACGTCCAGGTTTCTTCCTATCCCCTCCGGTGTGCCACAGGGATCCCATTTGGGACCCTTGCTGTTCACACTTGTGGTTAATGATATAGGTTCCATATTTGTTAGCTCCCAGCACTTACTGTACGCTGATGATACTAAGATCTTTAAAATAATCTCTTCGCCAGATGATTGTGTTGCACTTCAGAATGATTTGGATAAGTTCAATTCTTATTGTGTTGATCATCAGTTAATACTAAACCCTGATAAGTGCAATATTATTACCTTCTCGCGAAAACGCAATCCTGTGAAGTATCCTTACAAGCTGTCTGGTATTTTACTAAAAAGGGTCTATCAAATCAGGGATCTTGGTGTGGTTTTGGACAGTAAATTACATTTCAATTTACACATTGATAATATTATAGAAAAAGCTTTTAGACAATTAGGCATGATACTTAGATTATCCCGTCCTTTTAAACAAGCAACTACTCTCAAAATCTTGTATCATTCCTTCGTTCGTAGCCATCTTGAGTTTGCCTGCGTTGTCTGGAATCCTCAATATGCAGTTCATGTAGACAGATTAGAAAAAGTACAGAACAAGTTTTTAAAGTCTCTTAACTATCGTACTGGCAGCCACTTTGACAATTATACTGACATAGCAAATCATTACAAAATTGCAACCCTTGAAAGCCGCCGAAGCTACCTCGACTCCGTGTTCCTTTTCAAAATTATTAATAATCAAATTAATTCCCCTCACCTTCTACAACAGGTTGATTTCAGAGTCAAGCGTACCTCTTCACGTTCTACTCATATTTTTGCCATTAGACCTTTTAATACTAATTATGCGAAGAATTCATACTTTCGTCGTGCGATGCGTGTTTACAACACTTTATTAATTGAAATTGATATTTTTTCTTCTACCTTGGCTTCCTATAAAAAACAACTTGTTTTAAAATTATTTTCTTTCAATACTACTGTTATTAATTAATTACAAATGCAGTGACTTGATCTTTTTTCTTAATTTCATATTTTTATATAATTTATAAGTAACAATTGCACTTTTTTTTTTTTTGAGATTGTTTCGTTTTTCTTGCTTCAAAGTGACCAATGTTATTAGAGTTCTCACATTAACAAATTGTATTATGATAAGGGGAACTACAGGTCTGTTTATTTTATATATGTTATTTACATAGTCTAACTTTGTGACTGTTTGTTTCTTAAATAAAAAAAAATAAAAATAAATAAAAATAGTGTTCCTGCGAGTGCGGGAGTGCGAGCTGTTGCTACTGTGCGCTCCGGCGCGCGGGGCCATGCTACCAGCGCCCTACCTCGACAACTATGGGGAGACTGACCAGGTAGTGTTGGATATCCAAACTATGCATTGTCTCTAAGGTTTTGGAGAAGTTGGTGTACAGTCAAGTCTACCCAGCGCTCAAACACTCAATGAATGAGTCACAGCATGGTTTTCTCAAGGGCAGATCTACCGTAACTAATCTTGATAGATAGATAGATAAAGCGTTTATTTGTGACACCAACACATATGTACATTGATAAAGAAGCATACATTTAAACAATGATTAGGACGAACTGAAGAACAAATCAAAACACATTTATTTATTTTATTTGGAAAATTTACAGCCAATAATGTTTTATATAATAATTTTGAAAAGAACTACGCCAATTACAAATTTTCACCAGTATAAAATTCATTGAGTCATTAAGTTACTCAATCAATAAACTTAGAAAGTATCTAAAAGTTGGATTTAACAAAAAAAAGCTGGATTACACTAAAGTACGCCCGAGCTAGCAGATACAGATAGTATGACCACAACAACACATCAGAGTCACGATGCGGGCGAATGGACTTATGTAGGAAATAAGAAAGGCCGTCGTCAGCCACGTCGTACAGTAGTTACCGGAACTGGTCCTGACAACTGTGATTTAAAGGCTGTGGAAAGAAAACGAAAAATTCACGCGTGTTTCTTTGACGTAGACACCAAACCGGAAACATCTAAATCATATATGATGCAGAAAAGCGCTAGCAATAGTTGCGAATACCAAGTGGATAAATTAAATCTTAAACACAAGTACTATGCTTCGTTCGTTATATCTGTACCTAACAGTAAGTTCGATTACTTTATGTCCGCCGAGGCCTGGCCAGCGGGTACCGAAATTAGCGAGTGGTTTCACCGCGGCGCCGCGCGAGCAGGGCCCGCGCGTTTCTCTGCCGTACTCCCCGAAGCACAGAGAAACCCATCTAGTGGAGGAAACAAGGACACGGAGTGACCAGACGGAACAATCGAACTTTAAAGTATTAACCCTTTGCCACCAAAATGTGCAAAGTATTTCAAATAAAACTACGAAGCTAGAAGTTTTATTAACTAAAGAATTAAACTGTGACGTCCTTGTTCTTTCGGAACACTGGCAAAAAAAAGATGAATTGGAATGTGTTACACTTCTAAATTATGACATTATTTCTCACTATAGTAGGCAGAATATAGCACATGGAGGCTGTTGCATTCTTGCGCGTTCCGGTATTAAGGCGGTATCTAGGCAGGACTATACTAAACTTGCGCAAGAACAAGTATTTGATAAATGTGCTGCATATTTGTTGGAGCCCGAAATACTAATTGTCGGTATGTATCATTCGAATCTGACAAACGATAACGAGTTTCTCAAGCTTCTTGAAATTTTGTTAGAAAAAATTAATCGCGATAATTTAAAAGCTATTATATTGGGTGACATCAATATTAAATACAATATCAACTCGTGCACAAAAAAAAAATTGGATGACATTTTAGGGTTGCACAATTTTTGTCAAATAATTGATTTCCCCACAAGAATTAGTGGGAGCTGCTCGAATATTATAGATCACATCTATTGTAACTTACCTGTTGAGAACGTAACCGCTGAGCCAGTCGTGACTCATATAGGCGACCATCAAGCGCAAAAGGCGCGACTGCGTTACGTCACAACGGGCACAGCTGATCGTAGCGTAGGTAGAAACTTTAACATTAGAAATAAAGAGCAGTTTCACGACGCACTAGCATCTGTCGATTGGTATGAGGTTTTCAACCGTTACCGCAATGACTGCAATAGTTTGTCGCTAGCGATTATCAATATTATGAAAAGTAAATTAGAGATGTGTTTTCCTTTGAAAAGTCTTAAACCGCGTTAGAAAGAAACGTGGGTCGATAAGGAAATTACGAATCTAAAGTTATTACTATTTGACGTAATAGATCTTAAAATTAAATATCCAGACGACGACATATTGATCGCTTCAATTGACGAGTTTGTTAATAAATATAAATTAAAACTGAAAAATAAACGTACTAACTATTTTAATAATATTATAGGTAGGAGTTCCAATAGGAGTAAGACTATGTGGCGTGTTATAAACACAGAGACCGGGCGAAATCGGCGTGAGCGGGTGGACTACAGGGACCTTATCACGAGGGACGATGGTCGGCCGTTCGCGTCGAAACTGGAACTTGTGGACGCAGTAAATGAGGAGTTCGCGACTGCTGCGAAGCACTGCGGTGCTCCACCGGCCGATCTCGAGCTCTGCACTGACACTCTCTCAACTACCTCTCCTGTGAGCACCTCCTCACTCCGATTGGAACTCTTCACCCCTAATGAGATTATAACAATAATAAGTAAATATATAGCTGCTAAAAAAAGTACTGATCTGTACGGCATCTCTGCAGACTTATTGAAGGTCGCCGGTCCAGCGTTGTGTGACATCCTATGCAAACTGTTTAATCAATGCTGTAGACAAGGAGTTTATCCACCACCGTTAAAAAAAGTGAAAGTCTCACCGCTGTATAAAGGCAAGGGTGATAGGTGTGCAGTTAAGTCGTACAGACCAATATCTTTGGTCCCTTGCCTAAGCAAGGTTCTTGAGGTAGGGCTTAACCATAGGCTACTGTCATTTTTCAGTGAAGAGAATCGACTATCTGACAGACAGTACGCGTACAGGCCTGGCCGGTCTACCACCGACTTAGTCCGTGAAGTGGTGTGGCGTGTGCTGAAGGCGCGCGAGTGTAACCAACAGGTTGCGCTGGTCTGCTGCGACCTCTCGCGCGCCTTCGACACCGCAGACCATGCTCTCATCATGGCCAAGCTCGACCATTACGGTGTGCGTGGGCCTGCCGCATCGCTGATCTTGTCATTTATGTCCGACAGATCTCAGGCAGTAGTAGGAGACCATGGAAAAGTCCTATCTTGCGAGACGACCTGCAGGATTGGCGTTCCACAGGGCTCTTGCCTTTCTAACACATTATTTAGCCTCTTGCTGAATGATCTTCCTGCCGCAATCCCAGGCGCAGAAATATTTATGTACGCGGACGACGTTGCGGCCGTGGTAACAGCGAAATCCAGCGCAGAGCTAGAACGAAGATTGAACGCATCTCTGCAGCAATTATCGTCGTGGTTCCGTGACAATATGGGTTAGCCCTTAACCTGGGTAAAACCTCATATATACAGTTTAGACTATCAGGCACATCCGCCCCCATTGCCACGGTGCGGGTGAACGATGTAATTCTAGAGCAAGTTTCATCTGCGCGACTGCTGGGTTTCGAGCTGGATAGCGGTCTAAAATGGGACCTGTACATTGACGCACTATGCGCTCGTCTAAGTCGCGCATGCTTTGCATTGCGGAGGCTTGCAGCTACGGTTAGCCCAGATGTAGTTAGATCCTGCTACTTTGCGACCGTACACTCGCTTCTGACTTACGGCACCGAGCTGTGGGCGCGAGCCGCTGACAGACAACGAGTGTTCGTAATGCAGAAGCGAGCTGTACGGGCTATGGCGGGAATACCGGACAATGAATCTGCTAGACCTTGCTTTTCAAAATTTGAAATTCTCACACTTCCCTCAATATATATTCAGCAAATAGCCGTTTTTATTAAATACAACCTTGCATACTTTGCGAGGCGCGGTGATGGTCAAACCCGTTCGTCGAGATACAGACTGACCAAATCGGAAAACTCTGTGTACGTGGTGGGCCCATCCGTTTACAACCGACTACCGGAGCAAGTCACGAATGCAACATCCCGTGAAATATTTAAGAACCGTTTAAGGTTGTGGTTGCTGAAAGAGCAGTTTTATGATATCAACGAACTGTTAAATAGGCCAGTGCTCCCCCCTGAGAGCAAGAAAATTGAATAATTATTATCTGTGATAAATGTATTGCATATTATGATATTTTAATATTATTCAAATAATATTATTCAAATAACTTACCCTCAATTTAAATGTTTTAATTACGTAGTGAAGATCTGTAATTGGCTAATGTATAGATTACTGTATTGGTTTATATTGTATGTATTAATGCTGTAGATCTTAGTTAAATAAATAAAATAAAAAAATAAAATAAAAATTTACATTGTTTTTATATACAATTTAATATAATTCAATGATGACTTGTAACAATGGTTATGAATAAAGAATCTGTATCTGTAAAATAACCTATTGGTAAATTTACAGGTTATCAAAGAGTATCTTGGTAAGCTGTCGTTTGATACTTGAGTTGCTGGTTGTAAATATATCTATAGTTGCTGGTATATCTTTAATTTCCCTACAGACTCTTACAAAAAACGAGTTTGCTCTGTAATTCGTTCTAGCAAATGGTACGTCAAGGACTGAACGCTCTCTAAAATTTAACAAATTGGTACGCAGGTATACTTTAGACAATAATTCTGGGCTATCTATTAATCCCTTTACAATGCTAGAAAAGTAACATATGTCGCTTATATTACGCCTTATATTTAGTGGTAAAAAATGGTAACGTCTACATCTGTGGTTATAATCAACTGATCGTTGTTTAGCTTTAAAATCTAGAAAGCGGAGGAATTTCTTTTGAACACCCTCGATCCTAGAAATGTATTTCTGGTACAGGGGGTTCCACACAGGTGAAGCATACTCAAGATGGCTGCGTACATAGGCACAATATAGTATTTTCAAAGTTTTGACATTACGAAAGGGAGCCGAAAGTCGCATTAAGAATCCTAGCGCCTTGGAGGCTTTATTAACACTGCTCAATATGAGCGTCAAAAACAAGTTTATTGTCAAAAATGACTCCAAGTCTCTAATCGAATCTACCTTAGAAATATATAAATTATTCATTGAGTATTTGAAATTTATTGGGTTAGTTTTACGTGAGAACGACATATAGAAACATTTCGATATATTTATGTCTAATTTATTTGATATGCAATAGTTTTAAAAACGCAATAAGTCGTCCTGTAAAGCAATAGCATCATAGCCTTTAAGATCTTCATATCATCCGCGAAAAGCAATATTTTAGGATTTAGAAAACAGTTTTGGATATCGTTGATGAAGATCGTAAATAAAAAAGGTCCCAAAAGATATCCTTGAGGAACTCCTGGTGGTATAGGTAACCAAGTAGACGTTTGGCCTCTTAGCACTACAGCCTGACTACGGTTAGAGATATAAGACGAAAACCATCGAAATAGATCCCCCAGGATCCCCGCTTGTAATAGTTTACTTAAGAGCACCGAGTGATCAATTCGATCAAAACATTTACTGTAGTCGGTGTAAATTATGTCTACCAGTGATCCATCCTCCATATTTTTAGAGATGTAGTCGCTAGCCGAAAGCAGATTTGACGTAGTTGATCGCTTTCTAAGAAACCCGTGCTGGTCTAGACTAAAGAAGCATTTAAGATCATTATAAACCTAACTGTAAACTATTCTTTCCAGGACTTTGGCAAAGAGACAAAGTTTCGAAATTGGCCTGTAATTTTCAACATATGTGCTGTAGTGTGACAAAGGCCTAGGCTCAGCGATAGATTTGCCCTTAGAGAGGGCAACACTGATTTTCAGCCCTCGCCAGTGAGGGTAACGCGGGTGCTACGAAGATATACCTATGAAATTATATTATGAAAATAAATATAAATAGAAAACTAGCATCAGAATAAACAAAATGTGACGTGTGCAGGTTACGCTGCGTTCTTGTAGGAAAAGGACAATATAAATATTTAGTGGAAAGTCATGCAATGACGGTCTTGTTCTACTAAATGATGTTTTGACTGAAGCCATGGACGGTAGAGCGCAGGTCGATGTTGTTTACACAGACTACAGTAAAGCATTTGATAGAATTCAGCATGATCTACTACTGCTCAAGCTCTACAGAACAAGTATTAGGGGTAACCGTCTCCGATGGTTTTCCTCTTATATTGACAACCGGTCACAAGCAGTAGTCAATAACTACATCTCGGGATGGGGCAGCATCCCTAGTGGAGTGCCGCAGGGCTCTCTGCTTGGTCCTTTGCATTTCGTAGTCTTTGCGAACGACATCGTCCATTGATTCCAAACATCTCGCGTCTTGTGTTTCGCAGATGATATGAAAATTGTGGCGAGTATTCGGACCCAAAGTGACGCTGCTGCTTTGCAGCGTGACCTTTTGCAACTTGAAACTTATTATACCGAAAACCTTCTAGACCTCAATCCCACCAAATGTATCGTAGTATCCTTTAGTCGTAAGCGCTCTACCATCCTGTACAATAACACTTGAAGGGTGTCTATCTTAACAGAGAAAGCTCTGTAAGGGGTTTGGGTGTCACTCATGATTTTAAACTTATATTTGACATTCACATTAACAATTTCCTGAGGCCTGTTGGAGGCTCGTTGGATATTGTGATGTTATGACGACGATGCTTGATGTATCCGCAGGGCCTGCGCCGCGGCAACCCGCTGCACCTGTGCCCGGAGCGCTACTCCAAGCTGCGCATGCTGTGGCTGTCGCACGGGCTGCACGAGCGCATCGCGCGCGCGCTCGACACCAACATGCTCGTCACCACGCAGTGGCAGAACATGTGATGAGGGCCGCTGCTGAGGCTGCTGCTAACTAGTTACTCGGTTTGGAGGTAAACTGGACAATACCACTCCAAATGTGGGAAAATACTCTTAATTTACTTGCAAAATCATAATGAATCCTTTCGATACTAAAATTAACTCGTTTTGTTATGTACGTTGGGTACAATATTGTCAAGTTGTCGGACACAAAATTATCAGTGACATATATCTGTTGTCTTTATCCCACAAGGCATGCTTTTCACTACGTAGTGGCAGAACTTGTGATGAGGACCGCTGCTGAGGCTACTGCTAACTAGTAACTTGGTTTTGGGGTAAACAGGACTGTGCTAAACGAATAATGTGTGAAAAATTGTCTACGTTACTTTGAAAACTTTTGCGTTAAAGCAATAATTATTTCGAAATCCTTATGTATTTCTTCGAAAGTAATATTAGCATGTTTTGTTATTTACGTAGGACACAGAATTATCGAGTTGTTGGACACAAAATTATTAAGGCATGTAGTGATTTTCTTATTCCCACGGGACATGCTTTTCACTTTGTGGCAGAACATGTGATAAAGTCCGCTCTTGAGGCTACTGCTAACTAGTTACTTAATTTGGAGGCAATTTTAAATAATTATTTCTAAATATCAATGTATTTTTTCGAAACTAATATTAGCTCGTTTTGTTATAGACGTAGGACACAAAATTATCAAGGCATACAGCTTTAGTCTTTATCCCACGAGACATGCTTTTCACTCAGTGGCAGAACCTGTGATGTGATGAGGACCGCTGCTGAGGTTGCTGCTAAATAGTTACTTTGAAAACTAGACATTACCACTCGAAATGTCAACATTAGCTTGATTTTTTTTGTGATGAAGCAATCACAAAAAAATTCAAGCATTAGCTCGTTTTGTTATGTACGTAGACACCAATTTATCATGACAAATAACTGTTGTCTTTCTCTCACGGTACATACTTTACACTACGCAGTAGCAGAACATGTTATAAGGACCGCTACTTAGGCTACTGCTAACTAGTAACTTGGTTTGGAGGTAAACTGGACATTACTACACAAAATGTATCTTAAAAAGTGTCTGCGATTTAACTTTTATCTTCGTCTTGAATTCAAGAAATTGTTGTGAATTCAAGAAGTCAATATTTTGTGTAAATTCATATAATAGGATCCTTTAAAAACAGAAGCATGGTAATAAAAATAAGTATCTAGTCGGGGCATCGCCCTTTTTTTCGGGAACATGACTGTCTATAATCCAAGAAAAATAATTCGTAGAACTTTGAAAGTTATACGAATAAATTTTCAAGAGAACTGTCAAGAATGTTAATTAATGTAACGTAGTTTTCCCAGTAGAAGTCCAGATTAGATGTTGTTGACCAAATAAATATCGAATAGGTATTCCTCTACTAAGCAGAAACTGCACAAAAACACACTAGTATTACACTACAGTGAAATAAAAGTAGAGATTGATAAGATTTGACAGCAGTGTGGAGTGTCATAATCGTATCATAATTTCTAGATAATCTAATTTGTGCTCTTCCGAGTTAAGATTTTTGTTATGAGATTGTCAAGTAATACTTATAGCCGCGATTTGGTCTTTGTAATCAAAATTGAGCTAAAAGTTTATAAGAAGCGTGATTGGAAATACTAAGTGTTTATTGTGCTGAAAGATGCTACTGAATAAATGTTTTAATAAGCAATAAACTGTTTCATATGTTTTAAAAAAATACAATCCATATCATGTCGTGCGGAACAGTAAAATGGAATCGTTTTCGGTATACTTTGCTTTGTAGCATGTATTGTTGTTGTTTTTACTTTGAAAACTGTGTACAAATGTTTCCTTGGGTTGCAGAAAGGTCTAAATTTAATCCTCCATTAAATCTATTGCCGATATTACGACAGATGATTCCTCGAGACACAACATTAATGTAACTGCAAATGGAGGCTTTATAACATGTAAAAATAAATGATATAAGGGACAACTTTCCGAAAACTGAAATCATGCGATCAGTCTAGGAAACTAAACAACTTTCAGTAAATGAAACTTACTGGAAATGAATAAAAATATCGGCCTCTGCATACAAATTGTCCAAACAAGTTTACAATTTTGTATGGCAATGCTGATTTTTAATAATTTCTTGAAACTCATACACTGAAAGTTGTTCAGTTCAGTTTCGTTAAGTGATCGTGTCCTTTGAGTTTTGGCAAAGCTGTCCCTTATGTTATGTATACTATCTTATCCAAATTTTTAGCCAGAGTTCACTATAATAGTATTTTTTTATTTTATAACTTTAAAAGCGTTTTGAAACTAAGATACTAAATCTTTTACGCTAAGAGAGGCGATGAGATTGCGAGAAATGGCTGTGGTACTAAAATATATGGATTATTTCTCGTTTATATTGATAAAATAAGGGGTCCGATTATCCAAACTTTAAAACTATTTTGAATTCAATTGAGACACAAGTTTTGAAGTGTGAATTTACCCATTTAACTAAACAAATATCTCATAGAATCATGGGTATTCATTGGCTTATGTTTTTGAGTTTCATGGGCACTTTTACACCTTGCCAAATGGAGCTTTAAATATAGGAAAAGTATTGACGTGTGTTTCAAGCATACAAATTCTTAAGAGGCTACCTCCCGTCCACTAGCGCCCCCATCAGTTAAAAAAATATTGCTCACTAAATACAAAACTTATCGAACATCCGGAAAGACAGATTGAAGTAAAGGTATCTTAGTTTATTCAGAACCTATCAATTCTGAAAAATATAATACACGGAAGTTACAGATACAAAAAGTGCGAAAAACGGCCACTTTTAGCAGTTTTTGTATCTGTAACTACAGTGAACTTTATTTTACAGAGTTAATAGTTTCTAAATAAACTAATTTACCTTTACTTCAATCTGTCTTTTCGGATTTTTGATTATGTTTTGTATTTAGCGAGTAATATTTTTTTAACTGATGGGGGCGCTGGTGGACCGCAGGTAGCCCCTTAATACGAGAATTTCTGTTTTTAAAAATTTCGTGTTTAATAAAGTTTTCTTATAAATCGGGCCCTTGATCGAGCTTATTTCGTTTAAACACTTGTTCGTGCAATCATTTAAATATAGTCCATTATTTTAGAATGTGTGTTATTTTCTCTAATATAATATTAGTTAGGAAATAGCTTAGAAAGGACTTTATAGTCCTTGAGCCCGTGACAAAATCACTTATCTGTCATGAGAACATCTTAAGATGTATGGCAACAGATCGGCAAAGTGGTGCTGAGCAAGAATCAGTTACATTTGGTATCCGAAATTTGCCGGAAGTCCGAGAATTTCTTCCACTTCCGGTCAAAATTTGGGGGTGCAAGTTACGTGTCATGAGAACACTCTGAAACCCTCGGCAACATGTAGTCCTTCATTGACAGAGTAGAAAAATACAAGTCTGCCAGTTCCTAGTTTGCCGGAAGTACTTGGTAGACGGACTCAAAGGATGGCCACCACCCAGTAAACAGATCTAAGGTTTTTACTATAAAAATAAATACGTGTTAATAATCGTGCAAGTCTGCTACGGCTTTGGTTTTTTGGCTTTACTAGTCATCGTAACTGATTATTCCAAGGATCTGATGATGACCAGCTATCAAGCAACTGGATCTGAGGGCTAACTACACCCAAGAGCTCCAGATTTTGACTAAAATGCATTGTAGGTGGCTGCCGTTCCTAGAATTGCTGGATCGAGAGTCTGATGATGACCAGATGTCAAGCAACTGGATCTAAGGACCAAGTACACCCAAGAGCTCCAGATTTCGACTCAAACACTTTGTAGGTGGCTGCCGTTCCTGGACCTGCTGGCTCGAGGGTCTGATGATGACCAGCTATCAAAAAAGATTAATTTTTATTGACAATTAGGTATCATAAACAAGCTTAGCTTACCTCCTATGCCCAGCCAATGGAATCGAACGGACAAAATTTTCTTAGCCTTAATAGGGCTCGCACGCAACTTCGCATCGCAAGCCACAGCGGAAGTAAATGTCGCGAGCAGTGTTGCCGTTTTAGCGACTTTGGAATCGACTGGCTTGCTGGATGGCTTGTTTATGATACCTAATTGTCAATAGAATCATCATCATTCAAAATCATTTAAAAAAGTATTTTATTCGAATTTCCAAGCATTTGAGTGAAAATCTCCTCTTGGGCGTAGTTGGCCAATAATAATAAAAAAAAAAACTGTTTATTTTTATCAAGAAAAACTTAATATTATATTATGTCTAAACAACCCTGGAAACCCTTGGGGTATATAAGGTGTAATTTAATTAGACCCAAATATTTCTAGGGGTGGTGTAACTTTGATAAAGAAACAGGTTTTTCAAAGTTTTAGCGAAATCGACTCGCTGGTTTTTTTTTTGTAATTTTCAAACAAAAAAATAATAAATCTTTGCAATCATCCTGTAGTATTGATTTCCACCGTACTACAAGTATGGCACCTGCACACTCACACACACAAGATCGGCCGCCTTGCGCGCGATTGGCTTACGACTATTCATTCAATTAATTCAAAGGGCGGCAGCGCGGGGGGGGCAAGCACCACGACGTCTGCGGCCGCGGGACGCTCTGTGTGGATCGCGCATGCCACGCACGCACCGACCGAGTCCCTACGAAATAAACTAGAAACCTAGCATTCGCGCCTCGTGCTACGCCTTGCAGGATCGGATGAGCGACGACAGGCCGGACCTTTACCTACCATCGCCTACATAGGTACCTAACTGTCCTATAAACGGACCATGGGTTGTGCCGTGGGCAGAGGGAGGAAGGAGCCTAAGCCGCCATACCTACCTAGGCAGCTACTTGCCTGAGGAGTAGGTAGTTAGGTACCTACATAACAAATTCATTCATTTATTCATATCGTTGTGGGTTGCAAGGTTGATGACCGTACTCACAAACCCTGGTACCGCCAGATGCCAAAGGCCTCTGACATGGCTCATTAACGACTACATCCGTAGATAGGTAATAGTCGGGACCATCGGGTTGACGTGCCCTCCGAAGCAATCATGTAACATTTCGGACAATCGGGTGATTCATCCTGCAATATCCTAACCAAACTGGGCTGGTCGCACAAAAATATTTTTGTTTGACAGTGTCCCCATCGGGAAACGAACCCAGAACCTCCTGATCGAGAGCCAAGCACTCTAACACTAGACCACGGAGGCTGTAGGTACATAACAAATTTACAAGTACCTATTGCTATAATACGTACGTAAAGTACAGTCAAGAGCACATCACGCCTGACACATTGGACTTTGTACCGTTTTTATTTCAATAGACGTACGAGCTAGAGTCGCACTGCAAGTGTCAAGCTTGACCTGTCGTTGACTGTACCTACTTGCAGTCGAAATGTATGGCACGTCATACCTACCTACTTTTCGCCCGCAATCCCGAGCTGTTGCGTCCTATACCTCTTCTTACGTGCGCACGTACAGTCAAGAGCACATCAAGCTTGACACATTGGACTTCGTACCGTTCTTATTTCAATAGACATTCGGGCTAGTCACACTGCGAGTGTCAAGGTTGACCTGTCGTTGACTGTACATGATTAAGGACCATAGTTAAGGACCTTAGGTACAGTTAAGAACAAGTCAAGCTTCATAGTTTCATCATGATTAGCCCGTACAAAGTCCAACGTGTCAAGCTTGACTTGCTCCTGGCTGTACCTAGATATTCAAGAACCTATTTTTCAATTCAATCCAATTAAAACTAGAAAAGTTCGTAGGTTCCTACTTCTCTCAATTAAGCTCTTACGACGGTATCAGAGTAGGTAATCTTTACCTACCTACTTACCACCGTTTTTGCTACGTCCATCAGTTTACTTAACCTACCATACTTATGAGAAGGAACTAGGATATCATTATCATAAGATCCCATAAAAAGTTATTGGTCAACTCGTCCGATCCGAACTAGGACCATCTGGGACGAGTTGATAAAATTCAAAATACACCCCCCTTAGTTGCTCTACAATTAATTTTACATCGACAACAAAAGTCACCACGCTTATTAGCGTTGCAGCTGGCACACTTCCTGGACAGGTACCTTCTCGTACCGTTCGCGTTCGAGACGGCAGCTAGCTGGAGTACGGAGGCCAGGGAGATCGGGCGTCGACTTAGGGCGCAAGGTGGTGACGCCCGTTCTGGGTCGTTCCTGGTGCCATGGGCACCTTTGCACCAGAATCGACCAGGGGCAGCTTGCCTCACTTCTTATCAAAAGTACAATTATGATGAGTTTTATATCACTTACTTGAGAAATAATTTCCCATACAAACATCCACACCCCTTTTTACTCCCATAGAAGATTTCCGGGATAGATAGGTACTATGTACCTAGATATGTCCTTCCCAGGGTAAAGGCAAATTTTATCTAAATCGGTTCAGCGGAACAAGCATGAGGAGGTATTGATTGTCTTTGGTTACCTAAGCTTTCTTTTAAACTTTACCTGAAGAGTAGAAAAACAAATTGTAGGACGACACGGGAACAGAAACATTGTCTGGTATCAACTCGTCCTAGCTGGACCAAGATCGGATCGAACAAGTTGACGAAAAAATCCACGCAGAATTTCACATAAATGAATGCTTAGCTGGTACCTACCTAAAGATGTCCTTCCCAGGGTAAAAGCAAATGTTATCTAAATCGAATCAGCGGAACAAGCATGAGGAGGTAGGTATGGATTGTCTTTGGTTACCTAAGCTTTTTATCAACTTTACCTGAAGAGTAGAAAAACAAATTGTGGGACGACACGGGAACAGAAACATTGTCTTTTATCAACTCGTTCTAGCTGGACCAAGATCGGATCGAACAAGTTGACGAAAAAATCCACGCAGATATTCACATAAAAGAATGCTTAGCTGGTGTCTATCTAAATACATTTGGAAATAACTACCTACAACATTCACCACGCCGCCGCCGCGCCGCGCCGTTAGCGTTGCGACTGGCACAATGGTCGGCAGAGGTTGGTGACCGTAGTAGGTATGGTGTGGTAGGTACGATAAGCCCCCGTAGTTGGATATCCCTTAGTCGCTTTTTACGACTCCCAGTTGTTTTGTATCATTCATTTTACATTGCATTTCCATTTTTAATTAGACAATCAATAGTAGGTGTAAGTACCTACTTACAGGCCGCGCGACGAGTTACTTAAGGCCTCTGGGAGGAGGGGAGGGGGTATGCGCAGTTGCAATATTTGCAAGCAAAATAGGTACTACTGCACATACCCCCTCCACTCCCGTCCAGACTCCGTCCAGCTTTTACTCGTCGCGCGGACTGTACCTAACGTGTCAGTAGGTAATTTAATTATCTAGATTTTTGTGGAAGGCAGGTATTGTCAAGAGCAGTGTCAAGCTTGACACTTGCAGCGCGACTCTAGCTCCTCCGGCGATTGAAATAAGAACGGTACAAAGTCCAATGTGTCAAGCTTGAAGTGCTCTTGACTGTACCGTAAGTAGTAAAACAATTTTGTAGTAGGTACCTATTTATTTATTGACAAGCTCTGGTAGGTAGGTATTACAGTTTTTAGCGTCGGTTGATTGATTAATATTTATTCGAAACAAGTAAAGTCAAATAGGGGACCGCGGCTCGGCGGCTCTGTCGGCATGCTTTGACCGCGGTAGCACACGTGCGGGCGGCATTTGTCAAAGGTGAAGCTATGAAATCGACATAACTTTAACTTCCCATCACACTTTCAGGCTTTGGACTGTCAAATTAATACAACTTGATTTTCGTAAGTAACGAAAGTAGGTAATTGTAGTTAATTTGAAATCCTATACCTACCTACGTGTTACTTACTGTAGTGTAACCTACTAAATCAGTTTTACAAGATTATTTACACGAGTCACTTTAGTTTTCACCACATCAAAATGTTGAACGTGACCACCTATTTGTCGGATACATTGTCTTGCACGGTCAATGCTGTGTCTGCGCACTTCACTTAAAACATCAGTTTCACTGGCCATGAAGTTAAAAGCCCTGGTAATGCGGGCGCGCAGTTCCTCCTCGGTGCGAATAGTATGGCCGTCATTGCCATACACAAGGTCCTTGGCCCTACCCCAGACGTGGAAATCTAGCGGCGTGAGATCCGGCGAACGTGCTGGCCAGGCGATTGGACCACCGCGCCCGATCCAACGCCCCTGGAACTCCTGCGTCAGGTAATTCCGCACCGTCCGGTCGTAGTGCGCCGGCGCGCCGTCGTGCTGGAAATACAACCAGCGGCGGTTCCACACCGGAACTTTCAGCAGCAGCTCAGGGAGGACACGCTGCAGGAAGTCCAGGTACGTCGCCCCGTTTAGTCTTGGGAGGAACCAGGGTCCTAATAACACCCCGTTCAGCACACCAGCCCACACATTGACACTTATCCGGTATTGGAAGTGGTCCGGACGAATCACTCGCGGGTTGTGGTCACATCAGTAATGGGCGTTATGGATGTTGAACATCCCTACACGAGTGAACGTGCATTCATCGGTACAAATTTACAGCACTTGTCACTATTTCTCCGACTTCATGGTAACATATTGCCATGTTTTGGTATTCTTGGTTCGTAAAACCGTAAGGCATTTTGCCAAATATCAATCGCGGCCATAAGACGTATGCGTAATGCACAAGGTAAGTAGAGCAACTGAAGGCGGGCGGGCGGGCGCACGCGGCGGTGGCGGCACGATGCACCGGGCCGGTCGCGCGTGCGCATGCGTGTGTTGGCGGTTGGACAAAAAGAGGGCGGGGTTTACGCACCGCTCACTGCATTTCATTCATATTTTTTATTAGTGTGAATGTATCGATGGTGCCACGTGACACTACAGAGTGTTCATTTTACGAATTTTAGTGGTATTGTTTTTGGGATTTTTCTCGAAAACTAGCGAATAGAAATCAATAAAAATAACACCAATGGTATTCATTTAGATGCTTGAGATAACCCTAACAATATTTGGGTCTAATTAAATTACACCTTATATGTTGGGCTGGTGACTTGGTTTCACTTAAATATGCCTATAATATAACTAGCTATGCCCGTGGCTTCGCCCGCGTGGAATTCAGACAATGTGCAGTATTGTGCAGCTCCTTTTCCAATTTTGATAGCTGGTAATCATCAGACCCTCGAGCCAGCAGGTCCAGGAACGGCAGCCACCTACAAAGCGTTTGAGTCGAAATCTGGAGCTCTTGGGTGTAGTTGGTCCTTAGATCCAGTTGCTTGACATCTGGTCTTCATCAGACTCTCGATCCAGCAATTCTAGGAACGGCAGCCACCTA
Organism: Athrips mouffetella; assembly: GCA_947532105.1. Lineage (NCBI taxonomy): Eukaryota > Metazoa > Arthropoda > Insecta > Lepidoptera > Gelechiidae > Athrips > Athrips mouffetella. The sequence continues at coordinate 10,245,440 of OX383968.1, forward strand.
CAATGCATTTTAGTCAAAATCTGGGGCTCTTGGGTGTAGTTGGCCCTCAGATCCAGTTGCTTTATAGCTGGTCATCATCAGACCCTTGGAGTAATCAGTTACGATGACTAGTGAAGCTAAAAAACCAAAGCCGTAGCAGACTTGCACGATTATTAATACGTATTTAATTTTATAGTAAAAAACTTAGATCTGTTTACTGGGTGGTGGCCATCCTTTGAGACCGTCTACCAAGTACTTCCGGCAAACTAGGAACTGGCAGACTTGTATTTTTCTACTCTGTAAATGAAGGACTACATGTTGCCGAGGGTTTCAGAGTGTTCTCATGACACGTAACTTGCACCCCCAAATTTTGACCGGAAGTGGAAGAAATTCTCGGACTTCCGGCAAATTTCGGATGCCAAATGTAACTGATTCTTGCTCAGCACCACTTTGCCGATCCGTTGCCATACATCTTAAGATGTTCTCATGACAGGTAAGTGATTTTGTCACGGGCTCAAGGACTATTAGTATTAGGAGATTATTTCGACATTCTCTCTTAGTTTGTCGATTACAATCTTGCCTCATCAACCACTTTTAAGTCGAATTATATATATTTTTGTATATTGTCATATAGGGTGACTTTTAATTAGTTCTTGATAGCAAAAGATTTGCATGTACTCATGATACTGAACAACTTTTCCCAAGAAACATAGGTCGAAATACGAAAAACCAAATTTGACCTCTCATACAGAATGCGCTATCAGCTGATGCAGTTTCTATGGGAGGTCAAAACTTGATTTTCGTATTTCGACCTATGTTCCTTGGGGAAAGTTGTTCAGTATCATGAGTACATTCATACATTTCTCTATCAAGAACTAATTGAAAGTCACCCTATATACAGGATGTATCGAGAAAGCTGTTAACTTAGATCCAAAACGGTGATACTGAACAACTTCACGTACAAAATGCTAGATAATTTTTGGCGTGGATGCGTCTATGCTTTCGTATTGGAGGTCTTTTCGTGCAAAGTGAATATAGGCCCTCTAGCGGCAATAATTGGTACTACATCGAGCTTTGGATGAGTCAGAGTGTGAGGGGAGGGGCGGCAAGGACATGCTCTTGGCTGTACCTACCGACCACAGATCAGAAATAAGTCTAGATGACTCAAGTGTACCTACTTTGCGTGCCCAAACCCGTGGCCCAAACTAAACTCAAAACGCTTAGTTTGCTTGTCATATCACCGAGAACTGTGACACGCTTCGTTTTCATACAAACAGACTTATTTCCGATCTGTGCTACCGACATACACACCACGTATAACATACGGCCGTATAGCGTGTAAAGAATAAGTTTGGCTCTGACGGTTACTTTTTGCGCACGGGTGACAGGCGGAGAGCCAATGAACGATTCGCACGCCTCCCCCACCTGCCGCGCTCACCCCTGGGACTCATTTTTTGACTTCTGCTCATTAACGGTCACAGCCAGAGTTATTATGTACGCCGTATATCCAGGATACAGCTAACCCTCTGGTTAACACAGTTTAAAAAGCAAAATAAAATCCATGTTTTATTTTGTATTTTAAACTATGTTTAGGAAAAAAATATTGATCAGTTTTCGGGAAATATGTCTTTATACCCTGTATATGTTTTTGTATGAGTATTGCTATACTTTTGTTTTGAATGTCAAGTAACATTGCTAACTTAACTAAAAATATTTTTACTTACAAGTCAGTTAAAATAATCCCTCCCGGCGCATCATGTCACGTTCGCAAAATGTCACACTAGGGTTTACCACAGCAAAATGTCACGTTCGCAGAATGTCACGTTCGCATAATGTCACACTTAATCGTGACATTTTGCGAACGTGACATTTTGAGATCGTGACATTCTGCGAACGTGACTTGAGAAAGTGACATTTTGCGAACGTGACATTATGCGTCGGGAGGAAATAATCTTCTAATGTGATGGGAGTCCAAATAACTGTTTAAAAAAATCTGCGGTTGTCTTAGATAACACCAATGTTGATGAAGAAATTTTAAATATTTTATTTTGAAATGTGTGGTTTTATGATATTTTGTATTGAAAATTGAAAGATGTTGGGTATGAAGATTTTTTTTTCTTTTGTTATAATTTGTTCATATTTTTTATTTGATCTGGCAGCTATACTAGCAATCGTTGAGAATTTATTATGTTGTCTAGACATGAAAATACTGTGATTTTTGAGTCTTGCATACTTCATAATTGGTGTTCAGTCAGTTTTTAAGAATGCAAAATTTTATTCAAGTTAGTATCTTCTGAAAATTAAATGTATATTGTATAGTATCCAGCTTTGTAAAAAAGTTTTTAAAACAAAAATAAAGATCACATATACTTAGCATTATTTTAATAGGTACGCGTACCATTTCAAACAAAAACTTTTTTGCGAATCTGAAATTCCTTTCCATCCAAATGTTTGCGACAAATAAATTAAAAGTGTGTTAAACTCTTAAATGCATGGTTTTCTTAACATTTTTTGTAGGAAAAATCGTACAAAAGCTTGCTATTCGTATCATGCTCGGTTGGGAAAGTTGTGCAGTTTCATGCTGTCGGCATATTAAAAAAACATGCATTTAAGGGTTAATTTGTGTATAATGTATTTAAATAATGTTTTCGCGTAGCTTTCCCAAGGATGTGTCCCGTCGGTTGTATGTACCTAAAGTATGTACCTCTATCAGTAATGTAACGTATATACGTTGCGTTCTTTTAATGATAAATTAATTAATATAATTTAATAAAATATAATTAAAGAAATATATTTCGTTTGTTTTGTTTGCAGTTTTCGTTGCGATTGTTTTTTTTATCACTCTAAACTATTCCGGTCGAGAAAAATTCCTACCAATTGGATTGCTCCATTTTAATAGCTTAGGGCTATGCTGGAAAATGGAGCGATCCTATTGGTAGGAATCAAACCCAGCTCTTAACCTTTAGGCTACCTCCCGTCCACTAGCGCCCCCATCAGTTTAAAAAATATTACTTACTAAATACAAAACTTATCGGAAATCCGGAAAGACAGATTGAAGTAAAGGTATCCTAGTTTATTCAGAACCTATCAATTCAAAAAAATATAATACACTGTGGTTACAGATACAAAAAGTGCCAAAAACGGCCACTTTTAGCAGTTTTTGTATCTGTAACTACAGTGAACTTTATTTTACAGAGTAAATAGTTTCTAAATAAACAAATGTACCTTTACTTTAATCTGTCTCCGGATTTTTGATAAGTTTCAAGGTTTCGTATTTAGCGAGTAATCTTTTTTTAACTGATGGGGGCGCTAGTGGACTGGAGGTAGCCCCTTAAAGTAAGGCCATCGTAATAGGTCGTTTCTGATAGCTGTATGCAAAATTATAACCTGCGTATGCAAAATTGAACCGTGTGTGTTGATGTTAAGGAAACGTCAAAACTGACTTCTTACGTTGGCCCTACTTTAGGTGGCACAGCTAGGGTGGAAATGCACCCTTAATCAGGTACTAGACGGGTGACCGCTACATTAGGATATTTTTTATTACTATCAAAAATTTTGTACGTGTCAGACAGACCATAAAACTGGTCAACTTCTCTTAAGAAATATGGGTGAAGCAAGAATCGTTTTTAGGGTTGCGATACCAAAATGGTAAAAAAAAGGATGGTGCCGCTTTGTCTATCTGTCACACCTGTATATCTCAGCAACTACTCATGCTATCGACTTGAAATAGTTTTACAATGTGGTTGTCCAACTTAATTATGATTATTAATGTAAAGGAGGCCCAAATAGGGGGGCAACATTTCAAATTGTCGGTACTAGGTCGAGTGGGGTATCATATGAAAGGGCTTTACTTGTACATTCTAAAATATATTTTTGTATTTTTTTACAACTCTTAGTTTTCAAGTTATGATGAAAAATGTCAAAAAAATACCGTTCCCCCCACCCTTATCGCAGAAGTTTGTGAATGGAAAAATCTGAATTACAGTCGATAGAAGTTTATGTAAATATTACAGCAAAAATAAAAAGATCTTTCTGAATTGCACAGTTTTTTAGAAATCTGCAAAAAACCTTTACAAACAAATAGTTTTGCGGCCCTAAAAGTGAACTTTATTGCTTCCAAAAATACTAAAGGTATATCGGAACCCTCGGCGCGCGAGTTCAACTCGCACTTGACCGTTTTTTTTTGTATGTGAAAGCAAAAATTAAATACTCTGAAAATGTAACGTGACCGTGAGATCCGTTGAAAAAGGCTTGATGTCGATGCCAGACTAGAAAACGCGGCAGAGCCAAGAAGGCACAATTTTGATCACGGAGGATACTGAACACCGGGCGAGAAGATTGAACCGGAAAGGAATCAATTCTTGAAAAAAACTACTTCAAACAATATAAAAGTAATTTATTTTCATTAAAATTAATACTAATAAAATAAGTAATGCATTACTTAACGATAATATTATATTTCTACGTAATTCGTACCTTTTACGCGGTTTGTCCAGTCAACTGCGCCGTCGCGACGTCACTGAGAAAATATCGATAAAACAAAATATTAGCGCCGTTACGATGACACTAAGTACTAATAATACTGTTAGTAACTTATAGTTCGTCCACCTTAAGAATGCAGCGAGTTATCGCTTTCCGCCGCTGGTAGCCAAGCCCCGTAACCAATCAGGTCGCTTAAAATAATAAAGTCAAATGCACAATGACTAACTGAAGGCAAACCTATGAAAGAAGCGGTTGTTTGCTTTGTGTGTAACCTAACATTTTTTTTTGCATTTTAACTCCATTGTGAATACACCTTTACCCTGCATTTGCATAAATGACTTACTGCATTCTTAATGCGGACGAACTATACAGGGTGTTAATTTAATTGCGTGCCATAGCTTAAGGGGTGTTTCAGTTACGATAAAGAAACACAAAAAAAATGTAAAAAAAAATCCTACTGAAAAAAAAACTAAAACTGCATTGAAACTTAACCAACGCGGAGCAACGTCGCTAGCGCGCGAGTATCAGTGAATAAGGCAGGCACATCATCATCATATGAGCCGAAAGACGTCCACTGCTGGACATAGGCCTCCCCTAAAGATCTCCATGACGACTACGTAACTGAAACTCTTTCGCGCGCTTTTGATAGCGCGCCCATTCGCGCGGTCATTGCCGCGTTAGTTCAGATGGAATTTTTTTTTTGTATGATTTTTTTAAATATTTTTTTTTAGTTTCTTTATCGTTACTGAACCACCCCTTAAGCTATGGCACGCAATCAAATTAACACCCTGTATAGTGCGTAAATATCAGTGTGTTACAGATCAGAAGATGACTGGGTTCTTAGGAAATGAGGTACAGATGAACCTATCCAACATTTTATTGACGTAACACTACATTTGCTTACAAAGCCTAACTACCATCAAATTAACTCAACAAGGACAATATTCAGGAAATCTAAAATGGCACGATACGACCTAGGTACAACGGCTAACTATAACGTTCCTGAGAAGTCCGATCGTTTCAATCATTGAATATATGGTTTCAATGTTCGAGCAGCGAGTGAGAGGCCCAACAGGTGTGCAGACTGCTTATATAGGGTGACTTTTAATTAGTTCTTGATAGAAAAAGGTATCAATGTACTCATGATACTGAACAACTTTCCCCAATGAACACAGGTCGAAATACGAAAATCAAGTTTTGGCCTCCCATAGAAACTGCATCAGCTGATAGCGCATTTTGTATGGGAGGTCAAACTTGGTTTTTCGTATTTCAACCTATGTTCCTTGGGAAAAGTTGTTCAGTATCATGAGTACATGCATATCTTTTGCTATCAAGAACTAATTAAGAGTCACCCTATATAGGCGACGTTGGTTGGTTGCTAGCGCTGGCCCGGTGGTTGCACCTAACAAGTGTTTTCTCTTTGTACCGGTATCGTCGAGGTGTACGAACGGACATAGTGTCATCGCCGATATCGGCTCTAATTTCTATCAGCGCTGTTTTATAATTTTACATCTCTCATATTCGGTAAGTAAGTCTTTATTACCACCAAATGGGGCTTGCAGGTGACCAATTAGCGCTCTAAGGTAATAATGTAGCTAGAAAAGCCCTAGGGCGGTAAGTAATTAAATTTTGAAAGAGTGAAGTGTTTTTAGGGTTCCGATACCAAAACGGTAAAAAAAAGGAACCCTTATTTTTTTTATTACTTACCGCCCTAGGGCTTTTCTAGCTACATTATTATCCTAGAGCGCTAATTGGTCACCTACAATTTGGTGGTAATAAGGACCTACTTACCTCACAATCGAGATGTAAAGCAGAGTAGTTAGCTCGGGTGTAAGCATCAATTGCACCCTCAAACTAAATATCTCGGGCTGCAATTGATGCCTTACAGCCCTTGGCTACTAATCTACTATTATCGGTGTCGTCTCGGAGACGGTGCAGTGGACAAACTGCGTTACAATTCGTTTTTGTTCAGCTTTATTAAACCAGAAAGGGTGTAAGGGACGGTGTACCGAAAACTGAAAGGGTGTGGTCATTCAACGAAACTAAACAACTTTCCTAAAAAAATTTTTTGGGATACGAAAAAAAAATTCGACCTCCATACAAATTGCTCACTCAGATCGAACAGTTTGTATGGAGAGGTATAAATTCTTTTTCATTTCCCAAAAATGTTTCTTTGGCAAAGTTGTTCAGTTTTCGGTACATCGTCCCTTACACCCTGTATAAGTAGTAAGAGGGGTTCCCAGGAAACCTGTTCCTGCGTAAGGTCTTCAGTTAGGGGACCTCAATAATGTTCCGCAAAAATGTGCAGTTTATTAGTAGGTACAGTTTGTACACCCAACAGCACGTCAGTAGAAACGCTTTGGTATTTATGGCATAGTAATAGAATTGCATATGTTTACACTGACGTGCGGTGCGTGAGGCTCTGTATAATCCGTTTCATGAGTCAATGCGCCAGCGCAGAACAAGAGCATAGGGCTAAATACGAAAGAAAAACGTTTTCGACCTCCCATAAATCATTTAAGTATGGTGCACTTTTTCTTTTCGTATTTATATCAAAGTCTCATGGGAAAAGTCGTTCAGTTTCAAGGACAGATTCAAATCCTTCAGGGTTGCTGTAATTTGTACAATACCATTATACAGTCAAAAGTAGGCCAAGCTTGACACGCACATCGCAACGCGACTTTAGCCTCTACGGCTACTGAAATAAGAACGTCTAGGGTCAACCGTCAGGCTTGCTTGACGTCCTTTTGTTTTGACTGTGCATATGTCTATTGCTCGCACAACATTACCGGCTTAATTATGTGATCGAGTCCCTTGATTCATTTTAATTAATACACTTTCATAAATATGAATATTTGGCATCTCAATAAAACTTTAGTAAAATATAGACTTTAAACTACAATACAATGTCATGATGATGTTGATGTGTCATGCATGGCAAAATGGTGATTCCCAAAAAAAATATAAATGTTGAGCCAATAAAAGTGAGATATACAGGCATAGCGCATAACTGGGTAGGTTTCCTCGGTGGCTTCTCGGTGCGGGAGGGGAGAGACAGGGACAACCTATAACATCTGAACTGCTCACTCCAATGATGTAACCCACCCCCCCCCCGCATCCGCTAGTGCAGGAACCTACTCAGTTATGCGCTATGCCTGTAAATGGGTATGGACACGTATGGGTACCAAGTTTACATAAGTTTTTTAAATCGTAACTGCAGGAATGTATAACGTTTTTCAGCTGCCATAAAACAAACATGTTATGAGATCTGTGTTACTAAATGGCGTAACTTAACTTACGTAAACCGTAAGTACATTTATTCAGGGTGTAAACAAAAAGTACGATGATCCTTCTAAGGGGTGATTCTACATCGCTAATAGATTGTAAAAAAAAAAAATTTTTTCTTCGAATTACATTGCAGTAATTTATTGAAATGAATAGGTACTTGCTAGTGACTGGATATTAAAAAATAGTAGATTTAACAACAAGTGCACAAAACGAAACTTTTTCCGAGACTTTTAGCAGCCCGAGCCGAAGGCGAGGGCTGATAGTAATGTCGAGGGTAAAATGGTTTTGTGGACGAGTTATAAACTCTGCTCTTCACTTTGATTGCGAGGAAATAAAACGTAAAAGTACGCTCTAAATGTAACTGAAGAATGAGTTGTTCTGCTTTAGTGAAGAATATGTTGACGCATGGGGGGTGCAGCAGGCCCGCGCGCAGGGCGTACACCACCGAGATTACTTTTTTGCCCTAGTGCACAAAATTCGACTTTGTGCAGCCTATATCCTGCACAAATAAGCACTTTCAGAGCATGAGAAGTGAAAACATCTTTGTGTGCATCAGCAGCTGATCATATAGTCATTTAATCCTCCAGGCGCGCTTCACTTCTTCTTGAGTTAAAACTAATTTTTATATAGTAAAAGTATTTTTTTATACAATCTATTAGTGATGTAGAATCTATTAGTGATGGTGATCCACCATACTTTTTTTCACCACCTGTATGTATACACCCTGAATTTTCATTGGTTTTGCTCCCGAAGCAGTGATACAAAAAAAACCGGCCAAGTGCGAGTCGGACTCGCGCCCTAAGGGTTTCGTACCTATCTACCATATGATATACTAAAAGCTTTTGCTCTTTGATTTTAAAAACTTCGCGACCACCCAACTTGACCCGTCTTTTATAGAAACGTTCTTGAAACGGGAGCTCACCTTAATTGGTTACTATTAGTCGTGAGAAAAATTGAAATATTTAATGATTTTAGACTTCCCTTTATTTGTACTGTGAGACCTAGCTTCTTGCCAGATTTCATAATTTTAGGTCAACGGGAAGTACCCTGTAGGTTTTGCTGTTTTGCATAAATGTATGGAGATGAGGACATAAAAAGCCTCTTTCGCACAATCTTTTGATTTCGTCATTGTAAAAAAATTTAATTTTCAGATCTTGTGTGGTTTATGGACCTTAATATTCGTTATCAATTTCAACCTGATACCTCTTCTCGGTCGTGAGAAAAAGGGTCTTGACAGACAGACAGACGGACAACAAGGTGATCCTATAAGGGTTCCTTTTTTTATTTTGAGGTACGGAACCCTAAAAAACAAGCATACTAAAGTGGTCACACGATAGACTCATTTTGTATGGGAAGTTGATTTTTACTTTCTCCTAGAAAGTTGATTTTGTTTGTAGAATCACTGTGCTTCGGGAGCAAAACCTATGTAAATTTACGTAATATGTATGTATACTCAGGATGGATTATTAAATTATCAGGCAGTTGCACGAGGCTTCTTTGAATCAATTGCTGTCACTCTCTTTATCATCTAAACAGAAAGTGACATCAACATATTTAACACTCAGATTTAACAGAGCTTCAACTTTAAACACGCCTTGTGTAACTGAGAGTATGTCATGGACAATTAAATAAGAAAGGACTGACAATTCCTTACTAGAAATAGTAACCCGGAAAAGCATATGGCGCTGAAAGTACGTAAAACTTACGGCCGTATGAAGGATACAGCCAACCTGGGATTTTTTAAATTTATTTAGTAAGTTACTCGATAGACTGTGAAAACTTTCCAAACTATGATTCAGCGCCACCTACTTTGTACTTTTCTGGGCATGGGGGATTGTCATTCGTCCATGATTATATTCATACTTTCCTTAGGTTTGGACGTATCTAGTCTAGGGTTTTATGTACAACAGTTGTCATTATTTGGCACTGGTAGACGGCTCTTGTTGCGTGGCAGTGTTACTGTACTCTGTTCTCCCTGGAAGGTAAGTTTTTTAATGTCACTGCTGTGCTACAATTAAAACTCGATGGAAGTCCTTTTGAAGCCGATTGAAAGCTGTCAAACGCAAATACATAGTATGAAACTGGATCCCATCTACGTCATAAAAAGGAACTCGCTTCATAATATTTGTGATTCCCATCGATATGTCAACGGAAAATAATAAGAATCGTAATTGATAAATTTCCTAGTAAGTTGAACAGCTTTCGAAAAATAATAAACTCGTAGGAAATTCGTAGATCCATAGGTCCGTTAGGTAAAGCAAATACAACCTAACCGATCCCATTAGTTTGTGTTAGGTTCTCTTTCGACCAAACACACGAACCGAGCAAGTGAAGCAAGCGCGCTGCAGCAGCAGCCGGCGAGTGGCAGAAGCGAATTCGGTGGGTACAGTAAATTATTTTTCGAAAGTTGATCAACTTAACTAGGAAATGGATTACCTTACGATTCCGTATAATTTTCCGGTGAAAAATACATGCTAGCGTAGCGCCCCTGGTTGTATGTAACTGGTCACATAGTACAGTGAAAAGCACGTCAAGCTTGACAGTTTGGACTTTGTACTGAGCTTGTTGTCAGCGTAGAGCCGGAAATCGCACTACGAGTGTCAAGCTTGACCTGCTCTTGATTGTACGGTCAACCGCTTGTCGGTAGAAACTTTTTCAGCTCTATTACCACGCCATAAGGTCCAAAAGTGTTTCTACCGATGTGCGGCCATGTGTACCAATAGTTTAAAATCAGACACTGATGTACGGTAGAGAAACCTGGGTATGGCAGAAGAAGCATGAAAGTAGAATTAATGGAGTAGAATATAAGAGCTTATTCTAGGGCGCGTTTCAAATTGGGTAGAAATTACCTTGCCAGCAGGATAGCTTTATATGACCTCCATATATGTGGTCGAGACAGACTGCTGTCAAAGTGTAATTATTACCCGTTTTGGAACCCAACGTTGGAATGGGAAGGCCTCGACGAACGTTACAAAACCAAATTCAGAATGTTCTAAGAGTGAGTTCTAAAACGCTAACAGTTAAAATTTGACAGCAGTCTGTCTCGACCACACCGATGGACGTCATATAACGCTATCCTGCTGTCGGGGTAATTTTTACCCGATTCGGAACGCAACCTAAATAAAGGGCACGAAGGGTACTAACGTGCGTGTATGAAAGAGTTGATGAAAGTATTAATAATATAGGAAGCGAGGGAAGTATGTCAAGATCGTAGCAGGTAGAGTGCTGTGGTTTCTGCCTAGCCCGATTGGAAAGAGAAGTGATGTTATGTATTTTGCAGAAAAACCGTATAATTCGCTGTTTACAATCGGCCGGCAAATTGTACACCTGCGGTCGGCAAATCATGAAAAAATAATATTGGGGGACATAATCACACTGTCGTCTGATCCCAAACTAGGCAAAGCCAAGATAAATAACACCCAGACATAGAACACTCGTGTTCACACAAATGTTTGCCCTGGGCCGGAATCGAGCCTGCGCCGTAGGAGGTAGGCTCACTACCAACCATGCCAAAGGGGCAGTCAAAAAGGCGTCGCCAGGTAGTAAATTTGTTTAGATCACTAGTATTTTAAGACTTGGGAAACCCAACCTAACTATCCTATCCTGTTCGGAATCGTTTAGGTTGGGTTTGGTTATTGCCAGAAACAAATTACGCGCCTTTTTGTAAAATGCCTAGGCATAAAGCGGCGAATTATACAAATTTAAGACAAATATGTACTAACCGCGACGCTGATGACCCGTAGCGGCTGTTTAGAGTACAGTTTGTGAGCTAGCGTCATGAATAAAGACTCCACGACGTTGCACTCCGAGTCCAGCAATGCTGATGTTTCGAACAGCTGCAACATGAGACATACCATCTTAGTTCTCAAAGTGAGCAACGCGCTTTGCTGTCTTATAAGTGTTGAAATATGCCATTATGGTGACCACTTACCATCAGTCGGGCTAAGATGCGCACCGCGACTTAGACGAGCCGCGCGCGACTGTCACTTTTTGTGTATGGATGGACGCGAAAAAACGTAACCGGCTCTAACTGGTTTAGTCTATGAAGACTCGACAAGTCGCGGTGCGCATGCTCAACCTACAGGTGGCCCACATGCTCGTTTGCTCACTTGTAACATAAAAAAAAAACATAACAATGTAGTTTAGCTATCCAGTATCACAAATCATAACATCCAAATGAAAACGTCCACTGCAGGAGGAAGGGGAACTCCCTCCAGAATTCCAGCCAAAACGCGTACAATTTGGAGGGGAAGTACCATAGTCCCCACGCTTGTTAGCACCATGGACCGCGGTTGTTGGTGACCGCAGTATGTTTGGTTCGATACACAGAAGGACGCTGCTGCCCATCCTCCGGTTCATAATGCCGTAGTCGCTTCTTACGACACCCACGGGTAGAGATGGGTTGGTACTATTCTTTGCCGGTACCACACGGACCGTAGTACCACAAATAGTACGTACGGAAGCAAGAACGTAGAAACAAAACCAGTGTACGCTGAACCAGCGCTACGCTACAAACAATACAATACAATTTACAATACAAAAAACTTCCAAAACCAAAGACCCGCTCAAGATCAAAGTGTTTCCACCGACAACGAGCGGCCCTGCGTATAGTCAAATAGTTAACGAAATATCATTTGGCCCGACGATGGCTTTACGTCTTATCTATCAGAGAACCAAAGATGAGTTGAGATAATCGGAATCGGTTTTGTTTATCTTCCGGGAAGTTACTTGGTTTCATTAGTAGAGTAACTGGGCTTCGGGAGCAAAACCAAAGAAATTTCAGAATATACAACATGTAACAGATAGGTGTGATAATACTGAAGGGTGTGAATCTGCTCATAAAACTGAACAACTTTTCCCAAGAAACATAAATGCGCTATCAGCTGATGCAGTTTCTATGGGAGGCCAAAAATTTATTTTTGTATTTCGACTTAGGTATATTCCTTAGGGAAAGTTGTTCAGTTTTATGGACAGTTACACATCCTTCAGTATAATCACACCTTTCCATTACAAGTTGTATTATTCAAGAGGTGGTGATTGCAGAAATAAAAGTATGAGGTCAGTGCACAGTTAGACTCAACTATAACACTTTCTCAAAGAAAGCAAAAGGAACTGGGTGAAGGACTTTTCTGCCATAAACAGTTAAAGAATGTGATATACATACAGGCATGCCATATTTATCAGCGAGCCTCTGCGCATAACTGGTGGCCAGACGGGACTCCGTAGTGCCACAATCACATTTGTTTCCCACCAGAACCCTGGGAGCTTCCATCAGTCCATGGCCTTCCACTTCCTGCATCCAACTGGCTATCGACTGGAAAACATAATGGTTAAAAGGTGCAAGTCGTAATTTAATCAAGTGTTTTATTATTGTTTCATATTATACTTTGCAAAAATATATATATTTTTTAGAACCCTGTCATATCCCACTCCAGGGAAAAGGCCTCCCTTCCATCTTTCTGCAAATCCCGATATTGAACTAGCGTTTTCCATTGACGAGCGTGCCCATTCAGCTCGTCTCGCCATTTCTTTCGAGGTCGACCACGACGTCTTCTGACGTTTGGCTCCCAAGTGGTGGTTGTTTTAGCCCAAAGTAGATATGACAGGCGACATGACCGGCCCAATCCCCTTTGAGATATTTTGATTGAGCTGAGCTACATCAGCGATCTAGGTCCGGGATCGCAGCGTCGTCGTATATCTAACTCGGTCAATAAGTCTGACCCCGACTTCCTTACTAAGCGACCCGATCAGCTGATTATTTTGTATGGGAAGTGAAAGATAGCATACATGTTTTTGGTAACCATAACCATCCGTTCCCTGCTTTTAGGTAAGCAAAATAGAATCGTCATCATCCTATCAGCCGAAAGACATCCACTGCTGGACATAGGCCTCCCCTAAAGATCTCCATGACGACCGGTCCTGCGCTGCTCGCATCCAGCGGCTTCCCGCGCTGCGCCCGCCACCAGATCGTCGGTCCACCTTGTGGGGGGCCTGCCAACGCTTCGTCTTCCGGTACGTGGTCGCCACTCTAGAACCCTTACGCCCCATCAGCCATCGGTTCGTCTTGCGATGTGCCCTGCCCATTGCCACTTTAGCGATTCTCAGGGCTATATCAGTTACTTTAGTTCTTCTGCGTATCTCCTCAGAATGGAAATAAAATGGAATACTTACATGAAAAGTTTCTGGTTTGGTGACATCATAAACAATAACCACAGCATGGACATTCCTGTAGTAATGCTGCACCATGGATTTGCGGAACCTCTCCTGCCCGGCTGTATCCCATAGTTGAAGCTGTAAACAGAATTTAAACTTGAGAGCCCACAGACGAGCCACGCTTGTTTGTCGACGACTGTTAACGTCAGACGGGGATCGCTCACGACATTGGTCGGCAGCGGTCGGTGACTGATTGCGCGTTGCAACCAAAGAGAAGGTAACCACTACGTTTTAGGGCTCTTACAGATCAACGACAAGGTGAGGCTACGACTCTCGATGAGCGTCGCGCGCGACAGGCGACGACAGCCACGCGCGATCCTCGACGACCGCCAGTGACTGCTGATGACAGCACGCGACAGCGAGCGGCAGCCCGCGGCGAGTCGTTCCGCCCTGTTGCTGATCTGTACAACCTGTCGGTGAAGGCCGCGCGATAGTCGTCGACACCACTCGCTCATTTGTTAACGGCAACAAATGAAATGATTCCCAAAATAATTTTTTATACCCCAATACACTTCAGACAAAATGGATGAATGTACACCAAATTGGCTGAACGTACACCAAATTTGGGTAACCGGTTCGGTTAGGTTGTGTTAGGTTATCTTGCGACCACAACGCACGAGCCGAGCGAGCGGAGCGAGCGTGCCGCGGCAGCGGCCGACGAAGTGCCAGAAGCAAATTTGGTGTACATTAATCCATTTTGGTAGACAAAAATTTGGTGAATATTATTTGGTAAAAATTTACTCAAATTTGGTGGCATGTTAATACACAGCCTTTGTTAACTCCCATTAGTACAAACTGACAAAACTAATAACAGGGCTGTCAGAGAAGAATTAACTATGTTTACTATAATATAAATAAGAAAATAAAATAAGATAGAATATAAGGTTAACGTTAAAAAAACAGAGTGTAAAAAAAATGTCAGTAATACAAGCTTTATTTATTTATTGATTAGTTCAATATAGGGTTACCATTTAAAATTTTCAGAAGCCTGTGTGAGCTTTAAACAGTCTCAGACATTTTAGCAACAAAATAAAGTTCCATAAGTAGTGGAAGTTTTAAGGGATGGAGTAGAAGCTCATTATTCATTTGACAAAAGAGCAAAACTTCTCTGTCAGATCTCTATTATTTATTTCAATTTGAATAATAGATTCTCTTTGTTTTTTTTTTCGTCAGACTACTATAAAACCCGATTTGATTAATAAAAAAAACAGTTTTTAACATTGTAATTTTTTTTGTTTTTACTGTTTAAAAAAACTCACAAACAAAACAGTTTCTTTATTTGAACTATATATGTAGCTAATTAAAGATTCAAGACTGATACTATCTTAGTAAATTAACACAAATTAAAATTTAGGTAAAATCAAAGAGCTGGACATAGTCTTATTGAAATTGCATAAGTCCAGACAAATCGAGACGGTTGGTAACCCTACCCTTAACAAAAGTCTATAAATACAAAAAATAATGGTTCTTTTTCAGGCCATGCCTAGAGGGGAAGCTTTTGCCAATAGGGGGAGCACAGATCAGAAATAAGTCTAGATGACTCAAGTGTACCTACTTTGCGTACCCAAACCCGTGGCCCAAACTAAGCTCAAAACGCTTAGTTTGCTTGTCATGGGCTTGTCATATCACCGAGAACTGTGACACGCTTCGTTTTCATACAAACGGCGGAGTTTGCGTTATCTAGACTTATTTCTGATCTGTGGGGGGGAGCTTTCGCAAATATATTAAGGAGATCAGAATTTAATCTCTCAATACCGTTTCCTTAGCTTAAATATTAGCATTAAAAACTTACTTGTGACTTTCTTTGACTTTAAGTTGAGAAATAAAACTGCAGAGATATAGAACTAAAGATAAAATCTCTCATATGCAGTAAATTTCATTAGCTCCCTTACCTTTCAAATCCACACTCCAGACACTTCACTGATGCATGCAAAATCACAACCTGTTGAATATGTACCTGACAGTGTCCATGTATGAGCGCACCCTCGCTAGCCCATAGGAACGAACCACAGCAATGGTCACTTAAAACATAGGGAGTTTCGTCATGGAAACTGGCTGGGGCGGAGGTTCCTTTCCATATGATTAGTACTGTACTACTTACTTATTTTCGTCTGTTCCAGAACAAAGCAGAGCAAATTCCTTCTTCTGTTGTGCAGCAGGAATAAGTTAGGGGGTGGCAATTCTCAAGACATACTCAGCACAAAAAAGGCTATATAATCATGTTAAAAAGTATGCTGCTTACTTTGATCTCTTCATTGTTGATTCGGACGGTTCGTTCCCGAAAATCCACCCCAATAGTTGCCTCCGATTTATCCAAAAACTGCCCCTCACAGAAGCGATAGGTTAAACAAGTTTTACCCACTCCAGAATCGCCTAAAACTATTATCTTAAACACTTTCTTCTGCTTCAGTCCAGGAATTTGTTCCCTGCTGGCTTCCCACATTGTTCAGGGCAGAAAATTCTGAGAAAAATGTGTTAAATCTATTCTGAAAACATCAATATTTTGATTGTATTCGCGTTATCAATATGTAAGCCGATCAAAATTGAAATATATCTCGGGGTTAGGAGATACTATTCTTACAAGTACAATAGGAGTAAGACAAAGTAGGACAAAACATAAATGTATGATATATTCAATTTAGTTGGTTTATAAATCTCGATTGACGTCTTATAGCAGCCGTTCAGAAATGCATACTTCAATGTCAAATATTCCATTCTCGCTTTCACATGTAAAAATTTAATATCGCTATCTCTTTTTACAAGTGCTGCCAACTACTAAAATATTTTTGAAATAACGCTTTTCTGAACGAATTTAGTAGTTATTCTTTTTTGCTATAGCAATGTTTTGTTGGTAAATTAGTAGTTTTTTGGAAATGTCCGACGGGTGAAGATCTGATGATCGTGTCGAATAAAAATCCCAAATTTATTCCGAAACCAAGCGAAACAGTTGCAAATTGGTCACATCAACATCAACTTTTGCCGTAGAAGTTGTTGTGAGGGTGTTAATTTCGTCCGTTAGTTGAAAGATCGTCGCGTTACAGTGCATAACCTCTGATAGAAACCCATCTCTTGTAATTTGAATTCTTTAGCTTGCAATAAATGAAAGTGCTGTTTACATTCCGTGAAGTGCGTGTTTTGTGCGTTGTGTGGTCTAGATCGGCTTGGTGATGGATATAAAGCCCGGCCGACGATGGGGAGGCTAAAAGCCGTGATGTGTGTGTGAAATGTGTTTCAAGTGTAATTTGATTACTGGATGTTTTTGCCGTTGCATGCTGGCGTAGGATTGCCATGTCCAGGCTCGTCGACTACTTCGTCATCGTGGGATTTGACCACGAGAAGGAGAGTAAGTATTAGCAGCCCTAAGGCCAATAATTTTCCTCTTAGATTTCTTTGCTAAACTCTTGAGATATTGTAGGTAAACACAAATAAACGCTTTTGTTTACCCAGGTAAACTATTAATATACCCAACAAACTGAACAACTTTTCCCAAGAAAAATATATAAAATTGAAATCAACTTTCTTTAAAAAACTGTATCAGCTGATGTCATTTTGTATGGGAGGTACTTTTTTTATTTGAAGTTTTGTTTCTTACGATAAGATCGATTAGTTTGACTAGATTAGCTCATAATTTAAATTAATTTCTATTATGTTTTTTTTAGCCTTGATTCGTCTTTTAACCTATGATAGGATAGAAATTACCCTGACCGCAGAATAGCTTTCTATGACATCCATATGTGTGGTTGAGACAGATTGCATAAAAAAAGCTTTACATATAATCTTTATTGCACAACTACAACATAAAGGTACAAATAACAGGACATTTACAAAGGCGGGCTTATCTTTTTAAGAGATTTCTTTCAGCTGGCTGTGAGAGAGAATTTTCATTTCATGTAAATATTATAGAATATTATTAAATTTATTGATTTTTGTGCGATTTACTTATTATGGTACATTGTAGTTTTTGCAGCAAGATTTTTAAGTTATTTTTCGTCTACATTCAAACTTTGTCTATAATTTGTAATTTTATATACAGGCTCTAAGGGACGGTGTACCAAAAACTGAAAGGGCGTGCTCTATCAATGAAACTGAACAACTTTCTCAACGAAACATATGTTGGTAAATGAAAAAAAAAATTTGACCTCTCCATACAAATTGCCCACTCTGGTCGAACAGTTTGTATGGAGATGTAATTTTTTTTTTTCATTTACCAACATGTTTGTTTGGGAAAGTTGTTCAGTTTCGTTGACTGAGCACGCCTTTTAGTTTTCGGCACACTATCCCTTGCACCCTGTATAATTTATCAATTTTTCATTGAGAGCATTTCACCTAAGCACGGTGTCCTTCATTAAAAATGTGTCCAACTCAAACCCATGATGCACACAGCTACCATCATTCCAATTAAGCCAGCAAGTCAAAGTTAAGCATGAAGTTCAATGACACAGGTTCACAATTAATTATCTAGCTGGCCTCATTATTAACTACTGTGACCTTATTTTATCATCGACTTTTGCCTCTGCTTGTAGATTTATAAAAAGCATTCGACACAAGAATGACATTTAAAATAAAGGAGAAAAGAAAAAGAATAATTACCTTAAATTTCAAAGTATACCGGAAATCACGAAAGTGTTGGGTGTTTTGTAAACAAAAATGTAATTTCAAATTCATGTAAACTGTAAATATTTCTGGCTTTCTTTTTTTTTTTTTTTTTTTTACTACTGTAAAGAACTTGTATTATGTGGGAGACAGGAGCTCAAACTAGGAAAACCCTGTGCTAAGAGACTCCTGGCTCCCTCACTCGGAAAATGAACCAAACTACAAAAATATAATAATTGTGCGATCTAGTATTAAGTTGATAACTGAACATTAAATTTATTAACTAAAATTTCAGCGACGTATTAAAAATAAAAAGGAAAATAAAATAATTTTAACAAAATTTAACAAAATTTTGAAAACTTCAGATTAACAGTAAAAATAAATAAAAAGGCAACGCGCGTGTAGGTATGTGTGTATGTATGTGTGTGTGTGTGTTTCTGTATGTAAAATAATAGACTAAAGCATTTTTATGTGTGTGTATTGTGGGTAAAAATGTTTATCTTTATTCTATCTCTCTTCTTTAGAAATCTATAAAATTGAAACATAGTTATATGTACAGCATAATTTTATTTACATTTAACATTATACAGTAATGTAGAATGACAAAATTTTGACAATGTATGTTTTGTACTGGTTAAATGAATCTGAATCATGTGCCTGAGTAGTTGAAGAGAAATTGTAACTTCACTGCAGAATGGCTTTTAAATGTTTTTTACATCTCTCATATTCGGTAAGTAGGTCCTTATTACCCCCAAATGGGGCTTGTAGGTGACCAATTAGCGCTCTAGGGTAATAGTGTAGCGAGAAAAGCCCTAGGGCGGTAAGTAATTAAAACGTCCGCCTTGATGGCCGCCTCCAGCAGTGGGGTGGCGGGCGTTTTAATTACTTACCGCCCTAGGGCTTTTCTAGCTACATTATTACCCTATAGTGCTAATTGGTCACCTACAATTTGGTGGTAATAAGGACCTACTTACCTCACGATCGAGATGTAAAGCAGAGTAGTTAGCTCGGGTGTAAGCATCAAGTGCACCCTCGAACTATAGGCGCCCTCGCTGCGCTTGTGCGCCTAAATATCTCGGGCTGCAATTGATGCCTTACAGCCCTTGGCTACTAATCTACTATTAACTGATCTATGTACTTTATGTAATCTTTAATGCCAGGATTTGCCACCTGCATAAAATATTGTATGTAGGTATACATTTGTCACCATCCTGCCAAGTGGTAGATGTTTAACGTATTATTATACTTTAAGTATCTAATTACTTAGAGTTGCCTCTCAAATTACCATATTTGTAAAGCCTGGAGTACTCAGTGTTGTATACTATATTATTTGCTGTAAGATTTTGCAAAGGATAGACAGTCATTATTTTTATTTTGCGCATAAATGTCAACTGGGTCATTCCATGTAACGGGTTTAACAGGTCGTACACTCTTAACTGGAGATTTAATAAAGTTTTATAAGGGAAGCATACGAGAACCACAATTATAACTACAACTACAAAGCTGCAACCAATTGGATTAGGGCAACTCAACAAGTGTCTTTCTTTTGCAGAAGGTAAATTAAATAGTTAGTAGTAAGTCTAAGTCTCTACAACCATTTTAACCAAACCTGTATTTAATTATTAGGACCAGGAAAAGTTATTAATGCTCAAAGGAAAACATAAATATGATAAATTACTATAATTGCTACTATTACTATATTTTTGCCTATTAAGAACATGATGTAGGAGGAAAATGTGCCATTCCTATGAGGAGGTTCATCTGTCTTTTTAGGGTTCCATACCCAATGGACCCCATTAATATGTCTCTGATGTCTGTCTGTCTGTCAACGGGCTGTATGTCATGAACACAGGTTGACAGTTGAATTTTTCATAGATTATGTATTTCTGTTGCCGCTACAACAACAAATAATAAAAATAATAATTAAGGGGCCTTCCCTACTAAAAACGCGTTTTTTAAGCGATATTTTCTTGATTTTTTGTTTTAGCTCCATCGTAAAAACGGTAAAACTTACAAGCATCAAAATTGGTATGTTTATAGTGCATAAGCTATATAATAATAAAAACTGGTCAAGTGCGTATAGAACTCGCGCGCATTTTATACAATTCTGCGTAACTGCTCGTCCATAGCTAGGACGGTATTTTTACCTTAGTGGTACGGAACCCTCGGTGCGCGAGTCCGACTCGCACTTGGCCGTATTTTTTAAAACTCACGCGGCGTAGCTAGTCAAAAGCATGAAAAAATTCAATTAGTAGTCTTAAGAAAAAGCCCACCCACATTAACATTGTAACAATGTATCCAAAAATATCTCGTTATAATGAAGTTCAATGCCCCAGATTGACCTATTTGGCGCCCTATCGGGAATACCGCCCCAATTGGCGCCCCCAGCAATCAGGGTTGCGCTGTTTGCCATCAAATGTTTAATGGAGGGTGGGTGTGAAGCACGTAAATGATTTTTGAGTGGAGATAAGAGGTATACTCCACTTTGAGTACCCAATCGTACACTACTACTTGTTAATCATACACTATTTTAATTATTTTATTCTCGAAAATTACTCGGCTATATCCTTGTGTGGCCCGAAATCTCGTAGAAATATTATGTACCTACTTTACAAATATTAACAACAAGTCTTCTTTTCCTAGAAACGTCTCTTTTCGTCTACTAGTGTAGGCAACGAAGCAGTTGACCCCCGCATTAATTCCTCAGACGATGAAACTTTGCTGGGGTATTACACTATATGAGACAAACCTTCTATAAAAAAATCCAAAAAAAAATCGGTACTTTAAATTTTTTCATACATTTTTTGTAATTTTTGTATGGAAAAATTAAATGGACCGATTTTTTTTTGGATTTTTTTATAGAAGGTTTGTCTCATATAGTGTAATACCCAAGCAAAGTTTCATCGACTGAGGATTTAATGCGGGGGTCTTCATACAACGATCCGCTTCGTTGCCTAGACTATACATTCGGTTATAATATGTTCCGTTCAAAGGTTAATGTCCTGTCGTTAATGAAATGATCGATTGATATTTTACACACCATTTTGGGGCCTTTGCTGATAACTATTAGTAGCTAGCTGAGCCCACGACGTCGTCGTTCAAAAACTCAAACGACGGAATCAATTCAAACGGGGTTTTCGATAATGTATTATGCTTATTTTGGGGCATCGTGTAGGCTTTGTTTCCACTTCGATGCTTTAAACTTCGTACTCGCATGGGCATCTTCTGTTTGAGTGAATCTCTAGGCATAGTCTCAGTTTTTAGATCAAAGAATCGGTCTCCTTTTATAAATACAGATAGAATACATACCAGGCCACTCAGAAAGTATTGCGAAAAATAGTTTTTATATGTGGGAGACTGGCCGGTCAGAATCTTTTTCGAAAATATGATTACTTGTAAGTAAAAATATGTGTGTTCCATTTTCAAAATTTCCCTCCACATTTTTTGCGAGCCAATTCAAAGTATCGTGTCTTACTGAAAAATGGATCTGCGCCGGGAACATTTTAGAGCTATGATTTTTTACGATTTCAAGTGTCGCCTGAAACCGGATGAATCGTTCGATAGACTTCAAATGGCATTTATGGATGAAGGCCCCTCCAAGGCAACCGTGTATCGTTGGTATAACGAATTTAGGCGCGGTCGACCAACCTTGGGGGATGAAGAAAGAAGCGGTCGCCCTTTGACGGCTATTACGGAAGAAAACGTGCTAGCAGTGAAAAATTTAATCCAAGATAATAGGCGAATTACATATCAGGAGATTCAGCACATATTAAAGATTGGATCGGGAAGCGTTCACGAGATTCTACACGGGCATCTTCGCGTGAGGAGGATAGTATCGCGCTGGGTGCCGCACTACCTCACCGACGCTCAGAAGCAGGCCCGGGTGGAATGGTGCCGTGATATGCTGAACAAATTTGAAGCAGGCTCGTCTCGGCGTGTTTACGACATCGTAACAGGTGATGAGTCCTGGATTTATCAATACGATCCAGAAACCAAGCGCCAGTCGACAGTTTGGGTGTTTCAAAATGAACCAACGCCTACCAAAGTGAAGCGATCTCGAAGCGGAGGGAAAATTTTGATCGCCAGCTTTTTTAATTTGACTGGCCACTTGGCCTCAATTCCCTTACGAGATCAAAGAAGCATCAACGCCGAATGGTATACTACCAAATGTTTACCAGAAGTTTTTTCTGTTGTGAGCAACAAGCGACCAAACACAGGGCTCCGCGGACTACTGCTCCACCACGACAATGCGCCTGCACACACCGCGCTCAAAACGAGGGACTTCCTGGACAGCACACCAGTCAAACTCCTGGGTCACCCTCCTTACAGCCCTGATCTAGCACCGTGTGACTTCTTTTTATTTCCAAAAATAAAAAATCAGCTCAAGGGGATACAATTTTCGTCGCCGGAAGATGCGCTGGCTGCGTTCGAGCAGGCTGTAAACGAGGTGTCTACGGCGGACTGGAAAAAGTGTTTTGAAAACTGGTTCAGACGCATGAATCTTTGTATAGAGGCTGGTGGAGAGTACTTTGAAAAGATTTAATAAAAATATATGTACCTGTAGAACAATTTTTTTTAGTGTCGCAAATATTTCTGAGTGTCCCACGTACTAATATCACGCGTTGTTCCCGTCGGGGTAGGCAGAGACCACAGTTCTCCACCTGCTACGATCTTGACATACTTCCCTTGCTTCCTAAACTTTCATCAATCCTTTCATACATGCTCGTCGGTTTAGGGTACTTTTAACCTGGCCTTTATTCAGAACGTCCTGAATTTGGTCCTGGTACGTTCGCCTAGGCCTTCCCCTTCCAACGTTTCCATTCACTCTCGCCTGGTAGATCTCTTTCGTCAATCTTCGTTCATTCATCCTCTCTACATGACCAAACCATCTCAGCATCCCTTTCTCAATTTTAGTCACTACGTCTTCTTTTACGCCACAACGTTCTCTAATCACACTATTTCTAATCCTGTCACTCAATTTTACACCAATCATACTCCTCAACGCTCTCATTTCTACTTCATTAATTCTACTTTCATGCTTTTTCTGCCATACCCAGCTTTCACTGCCGTACCTCAGTGTTGGTACCAAAACGCCTGTATGAACAGTCATATGTCTTTTATACCTTTTTTTTACTGTCAAAGATCTTACTCTTGACCCTGATCTAGCCCTGAGAACAGAGATGAGGTCGACGACGGAACGAGCTTGTTCAGAAGAAGCCAATAGATTCAGGTTATTTAACTTCTTTCATTGTAATTTTATTTGAATTTTTCTATGATAAAAACCAATTGACAACTGCCCACATACAATCATAAAACAGTCACATGTATCGCTATATTGGGCAGTGATATAATGAGAGTATGAATGAGCTCAGACTTATGTATTGGTTTGTTTAGAACTTCAAGGTCGATGAAATTAGCTACCATATCAATGCAAATTCAAGATTGTTTGTTTAGATTTCTAAATGACTTGGATTTATATCTATAGGTATTTGAACGTCGTCATAATAAGATATGCTGATCCCAAACTTGGCTGAGCCTGTACAATAGGTGGGTACCGGAAATTGGTATATATACATAAATAGATAAGTAACACTCAGACACATAACAAACACTTGTGTTCAACACACAAATGTTTGCCCTGGCACAGATGGGATCAGATCCCGCGGCCCACGGCGCAGAAAGCGGGCTCACTATCATCCTCACCAACGGGCCAGATTTACTTCCTAACATCCCATGAAACGTCCACTGCATGACAGGATAGATAAATCACACCCAGACACATAACAAACACCTGTGTTCATCACACAAATGTTTGCCCTGGCACCGATGGGATCAGATCCCGCGGCCCACGGCGCAGAAAGCGGGCTCACTATCATCCACACCAACAGGCCCGATTTACTTCCTAACATCCCATGAATCGTCCACTGCATGACAGGATAGATAAATCACACCCAGACACATAACAAACACCTGTGTTCATCACACAAATGTTTGCCCTAGCACAGATGGGATCAGATCCCTCGGCCCACGGCGCAGAAAGCGGGCTCACTATCATCCTCACCAACGGGCCAGATTTACTTCCTAACATCCCATGAAACGTCCACTGCAGGACAGGGAGCTCCCTCCAAAACTCCTACAAAAACAGCTGTCCTTTCGAAAGGATTTGTCATAGTCACCACGCTTGTAAGCATTGCGGCTGGCGACCGCTGTTGTTGGTGAGGTGACCACAGTATGTAAGATGGTACGATACACAGAAAGATGCTGCTGCCCATCCTCCGGTTCATAAGCCCTTCGTCGCGTCTTACGACACCCACCTGTAGAGATGGGTTGGTACTGTTCTTTGCCGGCACCATACAAAACCAGATTAACTAAGTAATTAATGTTTACACCTAAATTAAAGATAGTTATTGTAATAAGTACTTCGCGTAAAAAAGCGAAACTCTACGCCGCCCCCACAGCAGATTAAACCACGAGAGTTCACGAAACGCGCTTCGGTTTTGTAAACAAAATAAAAACCTCAAATTCATGCAAAAGGTGTTAAAATGTGGATCTATCCGCCTTTCTGTATATAAAACTATAGTCGAAGCGTTACGTGTACACACGGGCGCTCGTCGGTGGTAACACACGATTTGGTTTAATAGGCGCTGTCGATAGCCGTGGACCACAGATAAATATAGTTCTGTGCCGTGGATACACCTCGACAACAGCGACCGATAGCGGTTGGTTTACTCCTTGATGGGACATTTTAACGTAAGTCGTTTAACTTCAGTGTTCTAGTGGTCAGGCGTTCGGCTCTCGACCGGCAGATACGAGTTCTAATCCCGACGGGTACTGTCATTCAAAACCGTTGTGAGACTGTTTTCCCAGTTTTGATACGACATTGCAGGTTGAATCAACCTCTTCATCTTCTTAGCTTAGCGGCCTATTGCTATGGTCCGTTTTCCGGCAGGTTGAATCATCCCATTGTCCGAAAAGTATTTCTAGCTTCAGAAGGCACGATGCCGTTGGTTCCGGTCAGAAGCTTTGGCGGCTCACCAACTCTGAAATCCTGAGTTTCTAAAGTCGGTTGTCGACCTGATACTACACGATATTACAATAAAAAATTAATGCAATTAGTTATTGTATAATTGTCTTGGCCATATGAATAATCAAGCAATCAGATGTTATTCGTATTGTTTAATATTACTTTATTGTGTCATGTTCGATAACGTGATTCATTACTTGTTAATTATGATAACACCTGTCATGTGGTATCTGTTTGCACTGCTATTAAGTGCAGTTAACGTCGTGACTGGTGTTTTAAAGGTCGAAATAAGGTTGTTAATCGGATTTTCAAAATATTTCCAAAATTACTCTATACTAATATCGTTTATAGTGATATATTGCAAATATCTGAATTTGTTCAACGACTTTAAATGTTGAATGTACCAATTTGTAGTTAAATAAGCCGCAAATGCCCCTAAAATATTAGGGGAAAGTTTCTGAAAGAAACGGATGAAGACTAAGTAGGCTATCCATCGTTTAGATATTTTTAAAATGTTTTACATTGCGTCTTGAAAAATTTTTCGTAAACTGGAAAAAGAAAGCGGTATGAAGTATGAAGTAGCGGTATGAAGTAGGTAATTTATTGATAAAAATGCAAATATATGCTATACGTAACATATTCTTATTTTAGCATAATGTTGTGAAGAAGTATTGTCTCTACCCCAGCGGTTCCCAAATCGTGTTCCGCGATACCCTTCCGTGCAAGGTTACAGGGGTATCGCGAATTTAGGCGTATTGTCGCGCTGTTTTAAACAAAATTTTCTGGAGAAGTTACGGGACATTGACTGGGTACAGGATCCATTCGCAATTTGAACCAAACCGTCAATATTAACTGTGTCGCAGGAAAAGAACTAGACTGACTGCTGCCCCAGATCTTCTTCGTAGTCAATTATCGGACATTAAACTCTATTTCAGAGCAATTAAAAAAAAAACTGTAACAATATTGCATACTTCTCATTCTAATTCAAATTAATGTCTTTCTTTCCTAGTCGAACATATAAATGACTAGCTGGAGCCCACGACTTCGTATGCGCAGAATAAATTGTAGCCTATGTGCATCCTATGTGTTATTCTGATGTATAAGCTATATTATTGTAAAGTTTCTTTAAAATCCATGCAGTAGTTTTTACGTGAAAGAGTAACAAACATCCATCCATACTTACAAACATTCGCGTTTATAATATTTGTAGGAAGGATTGGATAGGATAGTAGGAAGTAGGATTATATTAATTGTCATGTTTGTCTACGATAGCGCAATCAATGAATATTGTATTTACTTTTATACTGATAAATAAAACAATTCGTGCGAAATTATTCCCTAACCATTCCAAAATATTTAAAAATGCACAACGTTGTTGTTTAAGTTTTTACTTCTGCCGGCACTCCCGGAGTGCACCCGTCCTTTTTTTATATTACCTTTTCGTACAGCGAAGGCTCTAAACACTTTCCATTTAATAAGCAATTTGTACTTTACTTGGTAAAGGAAAGGAAAGGTCCTGACCTATTTTGAAAATTCGGTAAATCACGTGCATCTGGGAATTCTCCTTTGCATATTTTAGTGCTATACTCTAATCAGCGAGTCCAACTATATTAGCGCCATTTCTTGGATTTATAAAAGAGGTTTGAGGAGGTATGTTTCTGAGATTTAAAACCAAACTACTTTGCGAGTTGCCACATTAAAGTAGTTTTGTATTCACTTTTGCATTTTTTAGGAATTACAGATCCAAATTTTATATATTTTTTTAAGTATGAATGGGTAGAGATTAAGCTTACAGGAACTTTAATTTAATTTTCGAATAAAATCATCTGTTAAAAATTCGTAGAAAATCTAGTGATGAAAACGGACGACGTTTATAAGACGAACAATTTTTGAACCTTTAAATATCAAAACTATAAATAAAAACAATATTTTAATCGTAGATTGATGACCTTGATATCCAACTTTCAAATATAAAACAAATAATGAAAATAGCAATAGAAATATACTAATTATGATTTCACTAATCTGCAAGAAAATTTCGCTAATTTCATAGGTATGCCCAATATCATGGAATGGAATTTAACGATAGTGTTATCATGAGAAAATCATTTTCATGGTATTTATCAGTTACATTTGTGCAACAAGGTCGATTGTCTGATAAGAATGGATCCAAGATCATTCATTCATATCAGATAAGACAAGTGATACTCGTAGTTAACTGAATGTTTCGAAACACGCAATGCTTTCTTGCCGTACATTGATAGTAATAAGCTTAGATTTGTTCTGTGATATGCTTTAGGTTAATTTATACAAGTTAAGGGGCTGATAAGAGCTGAATTACCTTCCTTTCCAACAAAGGGCAGAATGCGCGTGCTAGAACGGAGCGGATTCGCGCTATTTTACGTTTTTCGCTCATTTTTGCATTTTTCTCAAAATCTGTACCCATATTATTAATTAGTACCGGGGCGACCGAGCTTCGCTCTATAATAGCCGCCTCGACATTAAACTATCATGGTGAGCAAGCTATGCTACCCGCCAACAGGTGGCGCTGTAGGTTTTTGTCTGAAACGCAAATGCTTCAAAACACGGGGAAAACTAATTTTTGCAGACGTGAGACCTAGCTAGATCGATTTTTCGCCCCCGAAAACCCCCGTATGGTAAATTTAATCGAAATCGTTAGAGCCGGTTTCGAAAAACCGATTACAAATATATATATATACAAATATTGCTCGTTTTGATAGTATTGAATAAAACAGCTATATTATTATGCATAATGTATTGAATAATGTGTAAAAGTTTTAGCATCATAGATAAAAGCAAAAATCAGAGGTAACTTTAGATTTTTTTATGGCGGACAAAATATATTTAATCGTGTTTCGGAGTCGGCCATATTCTTGGAAAGATGGTTAATAATCACAATTTTTTTTTCGCGGCCATATATTCATCAGTTTTCGTTAAAAACCTGCTCTAGTGAAGCCTATTTAGCTCTTATCAGCCCCTTAAATATATCTAG
Source organism: Athrips mouffetella (assembly GCA_947532105.1). Classification (NCBI taxonomy): domain Eukaryota; kingdom Metazoa; phylum Arthropoda; class Insecta; order Lepidoptera; family Gelechiidae; genus Athrips; species Athrips mouffetella. Next base: position 10,274,032 of record OX383968.1, read on the forward strand.
TAGTCCAAGTAACAAGAACATTTTCTTTTTAACTTGAACTTGATTCCTCAATCATACAAAGAGCAGACAGGTTGTGTTATAGTTATAAGCTACTACTAGTTTACGTCTTTTTTATCGAAATATCGTGCATAAAATTTGTATTAGCTAGTAGGAAATATTTTAATATGAAATTATATGTATGTAATTTTAAGATAAGGCGAGCCGTGTTAAAATTAAGGAATGCTGTCGTCAAATCCTCTACAGGGTAAGAAGCCGACTCCGACGATAATATGAAGTTGAGTAAAGTTTTGTAGTCAAGAAGAGATTTATAAATATTTACAATTACTCGAAGCATACATTGTGACCACAATGTACGCAAAAACAAACAAACTATCGTTTAACATACAACAAGCCAGAAATAACCACAATTCTTAATACTTTTTTCAATAAAAAATCGAAGGTCTTGGAAGTACCACCCCCTTGCCTATTTAAGGTTGTACAGCTTTTGTACAAAGTACGTCTGGGGAAGTACCACAGCTTGCCTAATTCTGCCGTGAAGCAGCAGTGTTTGCATTGCTGTCTTTCGTTTCGAAAGGTTAGGGAGCAAGTGAAATTACTGCCACAAGAGCCATACCATCTTTGTTTTAAGGGTGTGCGTGCAACGCGTTTTGCTGTCTTATAATTATGCCACTAATAAGTCAGCTGGGTCACCTGCTCGTAAGCCCACTTGTGACATTAAAAAAATTACATATTCTTGTGTGGTATCTTACACGTTAAATTTTCGGCTGACCATCTTTACCTCCTTTGTGTACAAATCTTAAATAGGTACTATCACACTACCAGGCAGAGGCCTCCCTCAAGATGTTCAAATTAAAGGTACTTATTTCTTTTTCCTATATAGTAGTGAGTGATCCGTGAATTGTAAGATCATCGTTGTAAATATGCCGATTACTTAGCAACACGGTCATTCGCGTTGTGTTACGTCAGAAACGTGGTGATACAAACATCGGTGATTCATACAATACACTGTCTGGTCTGTTCTGTCTGATGGACGATAACCTGCTGGGCTATTAATGTAAGTTATACATTTATGTGAGCTATGAAATGACCAAATTCAGGATGTACTGAATAAAGGCCAGGTTAAAAGTACCCTAAACCGACGAACATGTATGAAAGGATTGATGAAAGTACAGGAAGCAAGGGAAGTTTGTTAAGATCGTAGCAGGTGGAGGACTGTGGTCTCTGCCTACCCCGACGGGAAAGAGGCGTGATGTTATGTATGTATGTATGAAATGACCCCCCAAACGAAAGCATAGACATATCCACGTCAAATTAAGTAATAGTACTAATATACAGGTCCTGTGTGGTGCCGGCAAAGAATAGTACCAACCCATACATACCCGTGGGTGTCGTAAGAGGCGACTAAGGGTTAACTGGAGGATGGGCAGCAGCATCCTCCTTTGTACATCTTACATTTACTTACTGCGGTCACCTACAACCGCGGTCCATTTTTTTTTTATTGAATATGGGCTTACTCTTGACCTCGATCTAGTCTTGAAGACAGAGATGAGGTTGACGATGGAACGAGCTTACCCAGAAGAAGCCTATTCACTCGCGACTTGAATAGATTCGGGTTATATGAACTCGGGAACACAGATGCAGACAGAGAATTCCACTTTTTAGCCATGGTGCCAGCCGTAACGCTAACAAGCGAGGTGACTATGGTACTTCCCCTCCACATTTTTCCAGCAAAAGCTAGAATTCTGGAGGGAGCTCCCTATCCTGTAGTGGACCTTTCATGGGATGTGATGATGACTATTATACAGAACGGACACTCTCCGACCCCTTGCAATCTACCCCGCACCCCCGCGCGCACCCTCCCAGGAGATTCTCGTGGTTCTTCTAAGGGTCTTTTGTACTGAATAGGCTAGCACACGACCTTCCAATTTCAATTTCATGTAGTGTCCTGGCTCTGTACAATTTAAATGGAAGCCCTAATCACCGCTTGCTCAGTCGGTTGCCGACCTTATTCACACTTGAAAATATAATAAACTACAGCACGCTATGCAAAATGACAAGTTTAACTGCGCAGTTAGAGAAGGTATGTTAGAACCAGTTCGGCGACTCTCATTATAACCACTTCTAAAGTCAAACGCTTAACTTGACCTTACACTTGCACCGAAACGCGTTCTCACTAGATTAATTAAAGTTGCAAATCAGATGCAGTAAAGAAACTGGTAAACTTTTTTTTAATCTTTTTTTTTCATAATGTTAAAAAACAAATCGGCTTAAGGCTTCGTCAATCAAGAGGTTCCCGGTGCAAAGGTCCCCATCACGCCAGCGGCGTTACCGCGCTGAACAGCGATGGACATCCTTTGCAACAGCGAGCTCCTGAGCGAGGATCACCACCCCTCTCTCTTATCCGGCGCCCTATGGGTGGTAAACTAAACTACTACTGGTAAACTAAACACTGATCGATAAGCTTTGATTTAACAAAAGTTTTAATAAAATTGAATGCTGCAAATGCATGTCATAAGCCATAACCATGACTTAGAACAATTTTTTGGTGATAACCCGAAAAAGAATCATAATCTGATATTAATTAAGCTCAAGTCAGACAGAGGCGGTATGATTGCGAAAGCGGTCCGGGGCGGTTTGGCGGGAACAAAATACCGCGCCGCGATCGCTTTTCAATGTGACAGGGTGCATAAGAACTCATACTTTACAAAAAATACCCGCCCCGGAACGCTTCCGCTACCGCCTCTGTGTGACGCGGGCTTTATACAGGTGTAAAAAAATAGTAAGCACTATTTTAGCGTGTTACTCAGACAGTGAAACTAAAAAAATTTTCCCAAGGAACATAGGTCGAAATAAGAAAAAAAAAATAATCTTCCTATAGAAACTGCACCAGCTCATTGCTCATTATGTATGGGAGTTCAATTTTATTTTCGTATTTCGACCTATGTTCCTCACAAAGTGAGTTTTGTATCACAGTCTCAAACCCAGAATCTCCAGATCGAGAAGCGAACTTAACTTTCTCCTTTTGTTTAGTCTGTGTCCAACAAAACAAAACTACAAGGAATATGTCCCAGCTTTTAAGGGCCGATCACACCTGACTGAATTCACACACTAAGTCAGTTAGTCTCCTACGTAGGAAAGGAAGGTAGAAAGATGGAACTAAGTAAGTCACTAACTGAGTAAGCCGCATAGTAAGCAACGCAGTAAGGAACTTTAGTGAAGGGCCAATACGAATAGAACACCTCATCGTACGGAAAATATTAATAAGGGCTAATTTATATTGTATAGAAAAACACTAGAATAACTACAAAAAAAAACAACAGAATTACAGGTATACTAAAAAACAAACAAGGATATAAAATTAGGTTTCACCAGTCAAGTAAACATAAAGAATTTAAGTGCTTTATTCATTCTTTTAGTTAGAATACCTAAATTTTTCATTCAAAACCGTTATTTCAGTAAATAAAACTTTCAGAAAATATTAAAATAATCCTCTTTTCCACAAAAAAGCCACGATCACACCTAGCTGAATTCAAAGACTAATTCGGCATACATTGCTCGTTTAAGTAAGGATATTGCAATAACATAACCAAGCCTCCCAGCAATGTATGCCGAATTAGTCTTTGTATCCAGCTAGATGTGATCGTGGCTAAACTGTCCATTTGCAATTTTATATGAAGAGGCTGATAGTTTTATTCACTGAAAGTTGTTCAGTTACGGCGAATGATCATGCCTTTTCAGTTTTCGGAAAGCAGACCCTGACACGTTTCATCTACGGCCATCACTATGTGCACCTGCTAGACTAGAAAAAGAGAAAAAATGTATCCACTTCATTTACCACAGCCATTTTTTTTGTTTGATCAGAAATACGCTCATTCATAAGATTTGGCACGGCAATGTTCAGGTCTCAGTTGTCCATTTAAGCTAAATAAAAATAAAAACATCACGGAAATGTATTGTCAGCCTATTAAAGCCACGATCACATCTAGCTGGATTCAAAGACTAATTCGGCATACATTGCTGGGAGGCTTGGTTATGTTATTGCATTATCCTTACTTCAACGAGCAATGTATGCCGAATTAGTCTTTGAATTCAGCTAGCTGTGATCACTCCTTAACTCAACCGAACAGTCGTATACAATATTTTTTATAGTGAATTTTTTTAAGTTTATTATTAGTACTTATTATTAAACCAAGACTATGCTTTATTTTTATTTTTCATGGACAAGTTGTTCGATTCGAATTAATCATTCGCAAAATTTTCCCATCACTAAACCTAACTCCTATACTTGAAGGGACTTAGCAAGTTTAGTGATGTCCAAGTGCGAATGATTAATTCAACTTAGCGAACAAAAAATATACTTATATAAAAAAAACGGTCAAGTGCGAGGCAGACTCTCGCGTCGAGGGATTCGATATTCCTGTAGTATTTTTAAAAGCAATAAAGCCCATCTTTAAGACCGCAAATAAGTTTGTCTGTAATTTTTTCTTCTTTTAATTATCGGTTGTATTTGTCTTGAGGTTGTATCATCTTTTTTTAACAATCAATAGTATTTTATTACAATAATTATTTTCGATAAGGCTATTCAACAGAGTTACTGTATTTCAAGATCAACTACCGACAGCGAAACTATCGCCATCGGAACATCACTATTCAGCAACTGTATTAGTAGGCACTTTTTCTACTTAGCTTCCTAGCTAGAACTCTGAACTCACAAACGTCTTTTTCTACGTAGCCTCCTAGTTAGATTTCTTATTCAGTCGTCAAATTCAAGCAGGTGTAATCGCGGCTGAGTCAAAATAAAACAAAACTCGAGGCGACAGTCATGCGCATGGACATCAAACAGACTGGGACTGCCTTGACCTAATCTAATTACCGCGAGCGCATTACTAGGGAAACAGAGCTTTACAACTTGCCAAAAAATATTTAATAGGTGTCTAAGGAATAGGTAAACTCAATAAAATAGTAATACTACATCTCTACCTTTTAAATTTTTTTTATGTCTCTTAGTTTGCAAGTTATGATGATATCGCAATTTTTTCAAATGCTTTAATACCTACTTAAAAAACCGGCCAAGTGCAAGTTGGACTCGCGCCCTAAGGGTTCCGTACCTATCTACCATATGATATACTAAAAGCTTTTGCTCTTTGATTATAAAAACTCCGCGACCATCCAACTTGACCCCTCTTTTAGAGAAAAGTTCTTGAAACGGGAGCTCACCTTTATTGGTTATTATTAGTTGTGAGGAAACTTTAAATATTTAATGATTTTAGACTTTTCCCTTTATTTGTACTGTGAGACCTAGCTTCTTGCCAAATTTCATAATTTTAGGTCAACGGGAAGTACCCTGTAGGTTTTGCTTTTTTGCATAAATGTATGGAGATGAGGACATAAAAAGCCATCTTTTTTTATTGCGTCGTTGTAAAAAATAGAAATTTTCAGATCTTGTGTGGTTTATGGACCTTAATATTCGTTATCAATTTCAACCTGATACCTCTTCTCGTTCGTGAGGAAAAGGGTCTTGACAGACAGACAGACAGACAACAAAGTGATCCTATAAGGGTTCCGTTTTTTTAGGGTTCCGTACCTCAAAAGAAAAAAACGGAACCCTTATAGGATCACTTTGTTGTCCGTCTGTCTGTCTGTCTGTCTGTCTGTCTGTCTGTCTGTCTGTCTGTCTGTCTGTCTGTCAAGACCCTTTATCTCACGAACGGGTAAAGGTATCAGGTTGAAATTAATACCATATATTAGAATCCATGAACCACACAAGATCTGAAAATTTCAATTTTTTACAACGACGCAATCAAAAGATATGGCATTTTATGTCCTCATCTCCATACATTTATTCAAAAATGAAAAACCTACAGGGTACTTCCCGTTGACCTAAAATTATGAAATTTGGCAAGAAGCTAGGTCTCACAGTACAAATAATGGGAAAAGTCTGAAATCATTAAATATTACAACTTTTCTCACAACTAATGGTAACCAATTGTGGTGAGCTCCCGTTTCAAGAACATTCATATAAGAGAGGGGTCAAGTTGGATGGTTGCTGAGGCGATTTTTGTTTTAGTTCTATTTAAAAACGGGAACACTTACAAACTTGAAAATTGGTATGTTTATAGGGCATAGGCTATAAAATAACAAAAAATAATAAAATTTGGTCAAGCGCGTGTCGGACTCAAAAAATCTAGCACATTAACTAACTGAAATTTCAACTAATACAATTATGTTTATGTGGTGGTACGGAACCCTCAGTGCGCGAGTCCGACTCGCACTTGGCCGGTTTTTATTTTGAGATACGGAACCCCAAAAATAAGTGTATGCTTACAATATGTTACGTGTAGGGTACCTTTAAATCAAGCAAATGATATTTTTTATACCTCACCAGCTAAGAAAGTAACTAAGTCCTTTTTAAAAAAATTTGGATAATGTACACGTCATTACAATATCTAAAATATGCGAGATGGAATATTGTATGAAAATCCATTTCTAACGTGCTGTTTTTATTAGGGTTCCGATACCAAAATGATAATAAGAAAAGGAACTCTTATGGTGCCGCTTTGTCTGTCTGTCTGTCTGTCTGTCACACCTGTATATCTCAGCAACCACTCATGCTATCGACTTGAAATTTGAAATAGTTTTAGAGTATGGTTGTCCAACTTAATAGCACGTGAAAGAATTAAGAAAAAATTATGATCATTAATGTTAGGGACCCAAATAGGGGGGCCATAATTAGAAATTATCGGTACTGGGTCTAGTGGGGTATCATATGAAAGGACTTTACTTGAACAGTTTAAAATATATTTTTGTATTTTTTTACAACTCTTAAGTTTTTAAGTTATGATGAAAAATGACAAAAAAATACCGTTCCCCCCCCTTATCTCCGAAGTTTGTGAATGGAAAAATCTGTATTAATTACAGTCGATACACGTTTATGTAAATATTACAGCAAAAATAAAACGATCTTTCTAAGTTGCACAGTTTTTTAGAAAACTGCTAAAAACCTTTACAAACAAATTTAGTTTTGCGGGCCTAAAAATGGACTTTATTGCTTCCAAAAATACTAAAGGTATATCGGAACCCTCGGCGCGCGAGTCCAACTCGCACTTGACCGGTTTTTTTTATTTAGGTCTATACGGTCGATGGCGTTTTTTTAATATTATAATGGCAAAAGCAAAATAGATTTTATTTCTAAGTCCGCGAAATGCTACTGGCCAGTGGCCACTTGCACTTTTCCGAAATTAAAAAAAACAAATATCAATGTTAAACTTTATTGACATTGGCGAACTGACTGTGTGACTGATGTGAATGCCATAATAAATATTAAAAGAGAATGAAGTTCTGTATCTTCAATTTGGTATTTTAATTTTGTGTCGTTTTTTCTTTATAGGTGAAATATAAAGCACTATGCATCACTCGAAAGAAATTACGATTCCCACCTCAGGTGTATTGAGGCCCTCGGCTGCGTCTCAGGCCTCAAACGACACCCTCGTTGGGAACCGGTCTCTTTCTATTCTCAACGAGCAATGTACTATTGTTTGTTTTGGGAACGGAAGAAGGCTAGGGCAAAATGATGATGAGTAAATCAGTTTTTGCTATGTCTAACCTACTTGACCCTTGAGACCAAACCAAACTCTATCATATGACCCAGCTGTTGAGTTACAGAGAAACAAATACAGACCGGTATTGCCTTGACCTATAATATAATTAGCGCAAAGTGCACTAATTTATACGGAAATAGAGCTCTTAATAGTGTCCCACATTATCATCACATCGTGTGGGTTCTAAGATGTAATACCAACCTGACAAACTGCCCAAGGATTCTGACATGGATTATTTAACGACTACTACCGTAGAAAGTAACCGGGACAAATTAATTAACGTGCCTTCCGAAGTACGGAAACGCTCTAGACGTTGTGCCACTATCGGTAACCCATCCAGGTTCTGACCACGGCCAAAGTGGCTTAACTTTAGTTATCGGAAAGAAAGAGCAACTATCTCTCGGCCACGAGCACTTCGATTTGAATGAAATGCGCAATTCCTGAGAGAGTGTTATCTCGAAATAGATCCACGATTCAGTTATACAAATGGCGCGGAACAAGACCATTTCGGTAACAATCAAGTAAGCTTTTTGTGTTAAGATTCGGTTGATTACAATTGGATACAAAGTTATTAGTCAAGGGTATATTTTTATATAAGTTCGGAGTTCCGACTGGATTGTCATCATGACAAATCTGAGCAAACGCGAAGCAAGGAGGTCCGAAATCTTTTGAGCAAACCGCAAGAAAGGGAAGCGACGATTAAAATTTATATTAATTGCATTTGAACCATTATTAAATTCTGAATATGTAAATGAACTTGGTGGCACAAAAAAATAGTAGTGGGATAATGGCAGTATAGGTATACCTACTTAGTGGTACAAGTCTTTGCAGAAATACTGCTTGACTTAGTTTTGTGGACCAGATGAGTGTTGGCTGGAAAAAAGTGTTAGTAAGATCCAAATTAACAAAGATGTTAGTGAAGAAACGTAAACTTTCTGCAAAAAGAATAAAAGTCCTCCTACCTACTAATATCATGCTTTAAGTTGTTACAAAACGTGAGTTACAATGTTGCCGAATTAACGCGGTAACGACACGGAAAGCAGACTAAAGCGCGTGGAAGGAATTTTGACTGCCGAGATATGGTGCTGTCGGTACTGTGAGAACCCTTTACGAGAGTCCTTACAATTTTTCTGAAATAAAAATATTAATAAAGCTGGAAACGATAATTTATTCAACAGTTAAACTAGCATACGCGTTTACAGGGCTCAGAGCCTCGAAATCAAACAGAAAACAAGCCGTTAAGCGGCGTAATAGTAGATTAGTAGCCAAGGGCTGTAAGGCATCAATTGCAGCCCGACATATTTAGGCGCACGAGCGCAGCGAAGACGCCTTTAGTTCGAGGGTGCAATTGATGCTTACACCCGAGCTAACTACTCTGCTTTACGTCTCGATTGTGAGGTAAGTAGATCCTTATTACCACCAAATTGTAGGTGACCAATTAGCGCTCTGGGTAATAATGTAGCTAGAAAAGCCCTAGGGCGGTAAGTAATAAAAAAGAAATTCACTCTTTCAAAACTCAATTACTTACCGCCCTAGGGCTTTTCTAGCTACATTATTACCCTAGAGCGCTAATTGGTCACCTACATGCCCCATTTGGGGGTAATAAGGACCTACTTACCGAATATGAGAGATGTAAAATACATTAATTTACTGACTTCAACTGACTCAAACAAGTAAAAAATATTCTTCTGACAAACTACAAATAGTTTATTATTTTTCCCATTTATAGGGCATTGATGGTTAAAACACCAAGAAGGCTCTACAGTACACTTCCATGCCACGTTGACCGTAGACTTAGGCTATTTGTCTGTGATACCGATAAAAGAACAGCGCCGATAGAAGCGACACGAGTAAGCTATAAGTACCTACTGTGTTTGTTCGTAACTTTGTCGGCGCTATTCTCTTGTTATCGGTATCGGTTCGGAACAGTCGCGGTGGACAAACTGCCTAAGCCTTTTTTATGACCTTGCCGTTAGCCTTATTGGCTGTCACAGCTTCACCTGGCGGGTGGGGAGCGGAAGGCTCTACTCAGAAGAATCACGATAGGCTACAAGCCTAAGGGCGCTTCGCGGGGCTCAGAGCTCGGCTTATAGTGTAGGCAACGAAGCAGTCGACCTCAACATAATTCTCTTAGGCAGATTTTATTTGACAGGATGATAAAGAATCATGAGTTAAATGTAAATTCAAAATATAAAAAAAAAAATAGAAAAAAAAATTCATACATTTTTTGTAATTTTTGTATGGAAAAATTAAAAGTACCGATTTTTTTGGATTTTTTTATAGGTTTGTCTCATGTAGTGTAATACCCCAGCAAAGTTTCATCGACTGAGGATTTAATGCGGGGATACACAACACAACATACAACAACCGCTTGTTCTTACAACGATCTGCTTCGTTGCCTACACTATTAGGCGGTTGCCGGGGACTGGGGAGAAACGGCCTGGAATATGCCGAAAAAAATTATAAAAAAAAAAATTAAAATTAATTAATATTATTATTATTATGTTGTTTATCATTCCTGAATCTCGGGCAATTAAGTCCCGGACCTTTGGAAGGCGTGCGTGGGGCCGAAGCCAACACGTAGAGGCCCGTTAAACAGTTTAATTTACAAAAGTGATGTGACACCAACCGGCGATTATCCCTGTCTACATTAATACTAATGCATCCAAGGACAATCCCCGGTAAGTGTAGGACTATTGCAAGAATTGGACAAAAATGAAATTGGGTTATTTGGTTGAGGTGCTCGTGGATTGGGTAACTGGGACTATGGGAGGTACTATTGCGCCTGCCCGACCAATGTTAATAACACGGAAAAAATGGGCAGACGGTGACTAGCCAACTCGAAACAATGGGCCCCCGAAAACGGCTGCACGCACGGTGCTGCAAGGGGGCAACATTTGCTGAGCGGCTGAAGGGTGAAGAGATGCCCCTGGACTTTAAACGACGATCACGCGCTCCCTGAGGGTCCAGCATCACGTGCCCACTCGCCACTTACGCAGGCACGTCCACCCTTCGAGCATAAAGCTCTTGCGACTCCACTCTGGCCGGCCAACCAAGGCAAGCCAAAGGTGAGGGATCTGTTCCTCGTCAGTGTTCACTCCAGCCGGCCGGTGAAGGCAAGCCGGAGATGAGGAACAGGACCTTCCCCCGGGAGCACTCGGGTCCGTGGGGTCGCTACTCCCCAACAGCTCGCCACAAGCTGCCCTGCGGGCTTATTATTATTATTATTAGTTCCCAAAGTATGGGACTGAACTGAACTGGGGGCGACCACGGCCCCGCCGGCGGGGACGGGTGTTCGATCTCGCGTTTGTAACCTTAGCATTTAAATACCCTCGATCGTTCAATCGTGGACTGCATCTCTGCCCTCAGGGCTCGATTGAGTTTAAGAGGAAGCCCATATACTTAGTAAATCAATATTTTTAGTATTTTATTAACTAAACGATTCGTGAATTTCACATTTTTTTATGAGCCTGAAATAAAGACCATTTATTATTTATTTATAATTATGCCTGTTAATAGTTGTCCAGATGAAAATTTTCAATAGACGTGAGTAATCCTATTAAATAATAATTTCTCTATTGTTTCAGGGGGCGGTCTGAGCAGTGGCATTATCCTACAAAGATTCCCGGAAATCAATTGGGAAGATACACAATTCCACGACGGCATAGAATGGGTAAGTTGTCATAGAAATTGTGACTCGATCATCATCATCTGCTAGTCTAGCATGCGCACCGAGACTTGGCTGGTCTTCATAGTCCCGACAATACAGAAAAAGTTGTTGTCGCGCCAGTCGAGGTGCGCATCTAAGCCCGGCTAGTCAATAACCTTTCCTAGATAGATATTGCCTTCTTTATGTACAGCATTCCAAAGAATGTAGTTTTATTTTTTTTTCTAAGAATTTTCATTGTAGGTACTTGAAGGTCTCGCTAACGTGGCCTTAAGGCGAGGAAATTCATTTAGAATATGTAGAACGTATACCTTTTTGCTCACGTTATCAAAAGGTGAAGGACAATCTGAAAAACGTGCATTTAGAGGATCTTTTTGATACATAAAGAATTTCCTCATAAAATAGCCATATTTCCGTCCCGAGCCTAGGTAGCAGAGGGTTTAAAAAAGCGATAAAAAATTTACGACATTACAATCGTAATTTAAGAAATATCTCTGTTCGCCAAGTTTTTAGGTCAGTGACATCTATTTTAGACGCCGTAAACTGCAGGGCCTACAGGGTTTTAAGTTCAGTGAACTGTTTTTTGTGCCTATATTAATACCTAAGTGGGCTCGAATATTACTTTTACCACGGTGGCGCGACTGATTGCGCGACTGGTTGCGCCACTGGTGTCCGTAACTAGACACCAGTAAAGACACCAGAGTCGCTACACCCTGCGGCCACAGTATTAAGAGTTATATTTCACTGGGAGTGGTAGCGCGACCAGCATCCGAGCTGGTTGCGCCGCCAAATTCGTTGCGCAACCAATCGGAAACCAGGTGAGTAACTCTCTACAGAGCTGTATACATTTTGTTGGTAGCGGCGACTGGTTGCGCTGCCATGGTGTCCCAGTGAAATACCGGCCTTATATCTTATCCCTGTAGCTTCGCCGTAGGTTGAAGTCGTATGGAGAGCGTCTTATTATGTAATATAATTTTGGATATCTAAAACTTAAGAGTCGCGGGCAGCACATAATCAACCGTTCTCAGTGGCGAATTAACCATGGATAGCAAGAGTAGCTAATGCCACGAACGAGCCCCGTACACTAACTCTTTCTGATCGCAAAAAAGTATGTGTTAAGATCGAAATGTGAAAATATTTTTTCAAATAAAAGTAGTTTACTGTACTAAAATTGAGTACATTTCTAAAATTAAGCGCTGGTCACATTATACATTATGTTTATTTACACGGCAATGAACGGAAGCTGGCAATACTGCAAAACTAACAGAGGAATTCCCTAATATTGTCATCGAGCTATTCGTAATAAATAACCCGACCAATCTCAAAGGTTTATATTGACTTGGTACCGATCGATAAGAACCATGGATAGCAAGAGTAGCAAATGCCACGAACAGGCCCCGTGCACTAACTCTTTCTGATCGCAAAAAAGTATGTATTAAGATCGTAATGTGAAAATATTTTTTCAAATAAAAGTAGTTTACTGTACTAAAATTGAGTATTTTCTAAAAGTAAGCGCTGGTCACATTATACATTATGTTTATTTACACGGCAATGAACGCAAGAAGGAAATACTGCAAAACTAACAGAGGAATTCCCTAATATTGTCACCGAGCTATTCGTAATAAATAACCCGACCAATCTCAAAGGTTTATATTGACTTGGTACCGATCGATAAGAAATTGATGATATTTACGTTTGGAAGATAATAAAAGTAGACTTTCGATGTGAGTGAGACCTTCTTGAGATAAGTTGTTTCGTACTTGCGTTGCGTATTGTTTTCTTGCAATACCATAAACCTGATAACATAAAGTAATCCAAGCGCCCCTTGATAGAGTTCGCTACAGGCCTCGCGCTGGCTTAATTCGGCACTGACCGTTTGTCGTATCGTAGAGATCTTTGGGATGTCTTTGTCGAACCGTGAACTTTAGGCAAACCGCAGACACTATATTTAACCAGACGCAATCACCAAACCACCCGTTGATAATGTATATCAATGATGAATCCCGAATTCGCCACTCCAACTGCGAGAAGTTACGTATTGGGGTGGAGAGTCCTTTCTACATGATTACTGACTGATTTATACATACATACTTATGCCTTCATATGTGCTTAAGATGATATTTGACTGTCCCTTTGGCGTGGTTGGTAGTGACCCTGCCTTCTACGCCGTGGGTCGCGGGTTAGATCCCCGCCCAGGGCAAATATTTGTTAGATAAACACGAGTGTTGGTTCTGTGTCTGGGTGTTATTTTTTTATCTATTTATGTATGCATATAAGTCTCTGGTACCTATAGTACAGGCTTTGCCTTGTTTGGGGTCAGATTACTTTGTGTGAATTGTCCCCTAATATTTATTGCACAGAGGTACAAATGGCGGGCCTAATGCCACGCGGGATTATCTTCTATGTGCTTAAGCTGATATTATAAGACCTTATTTGTTCCCAGTTCTGCCAACCGCAAGGATGGGCGTTGTCACGGGAGCGGTCGGAACCGCAGTTCTACGTGTCCGTTCTAACAGATGTGGACGCCAACCGCCACTACTGTGCCTGTCTCTGCTTCAACGAGACCGTAGCTATCACACCGAGCAAACCCGCCGACGAGGTAAGAAGCTATCCTGCCTCAAAGATCAAAGAATAAGGCTGGGCGTATGTTAAGACGTAGCGTAGGTGAAGCAGATCGTCTTTTTGCTTTATTACGAAAACTGAAAATATTGTACTGCGATGTGTTATCTGCGTCTTACCTGCGTCTCAGCATACGTCCACCTATAGATGTAAGGCCGGTTTAAAACCAATTAAACCAATCCGTTTAAAACGAAAAAAACCGTTTAAAACCGAAATAAACAATTTTTTTCGGTTTTAAACGGTGTTGATGGATGTCTATGTTTTCCTTTATTATAACTACATTTTCTGGATATTACCGAAGTAGGGATATAACGGAGTACCTACCTATCAACTGTGTAAAGATTTTTTATAAGTGTGATATTCTGATATTGATATACTTAGCGGGTTTGGTCCGTCCGACCAAGAAGCGCAACACACAAGTAATAAAAACTCGTGTGTTGGTAAATAAATATGTTTTTCATTGTTTTCAAACGATGTAAATAATCAATTTCATTCGGTTAAAAGTAAAACGGACGGCATTATGTTAATGATGTCTTCAAATCTAGTATGTGTAATATAATAAATAAGTATTGTATGTTATACCGTATACCTACATACTTAAATGTTCGTTTTGGTAGTTGGTAGGTATTTTCTATTAATTTTCTAAACACTAATTAAACGAAACATGACGTCAGGTGACCAAAACTTCCCCATAACGACGTGTAAAACACAGTTCTTTTAACATTTCATTTCAAATTAATTATTAAAAATATTTATGCCACAATATTTTTTTTAATTTTTAACTCTTTTGTAGGCGAGTTTTCAACCGTTTAAAACGGTTTTTTTGAGGTTTAAAACCGCAACATTTTGTTTAAAACGTTTTAAATCCGTTGTTTTACATCTATACGTCCACCTTAGCGAAATTTCGCTTCCTGTTAGCAAAGAGTTCAGGGAGCGCGTGTGTGTTCTGTCTCTTTCACTTTTACCCGGTGCTTTAGCCTCACATACTTGTACGTACACAAACTAAGGATATGAGAACAGACCTCTATACTGCTCAGAGTGTAGGGAGTTTCGTGGGCTTAGCCTGTACGTAAGCAAACCAGCCATGGTGATGATAACTAGATCGGAGGTATATCTTGTTTACCGAATTGAGTTAGTACTGGCTCTCTTCGCCGCACTCCACCTCGCGCATTTTTATTATTCGGTCGTAGACGCCAACCGCGAAGACTGTGCCTATCTCTGCTTTAACGAGACCGTTTTGTTATCACACCGAGCAAACCCGCCGACGAGGTAGGTATCTTTTCTTTTTTACCCGGAGTTAAAACCGTCTTTACTGCACAGAATAAAAAAGCACAGCTTGCTACATTAAGTCGCGTACCTTCAATTGTGACGTGTGCGTTACGTTGAAGTAAAACGCTCAGTCCAAGTTCTAGACCCAAGCTTCCCGATAAATTTTAACAAAGTCTTCGCGCATGGTCTTTCTCTCTATATAATAGGGTCCTCTTCCTTCAGATGTTCACCCCTATCGGTGTTTTTCCCTCCGGATCCTCTGCCCTCGTGGTTATTTTCTATGAAATAATAATTCAAACAGATATGATGTAAAAGGATAATTGATACAGTTTTTCGCGAGCTCGGTGACAAGTGGTTAAAATAAAACAGTCGGCAGGCACTCATTTTAATGTAAACTCTGCCCATTGTCAGTTACGGAAATCTGTTGGTATTCATAATAACATCCCACGTCCACTGCAGGACAGTGAGCTGCACCCAGAATTCCAGCAAAAATTCGTGGTACAATTTGGAGAGGAAGAACCATAGTCACCACGCCGATTGTTAGCGTTGCGGTTGGCACCATGGACCGCGGTTGTTGATGACCGCTGTATGTAAGATGGTACGATACACAGAAGGACGCTGCTGGCTATCCTCAGGTTATTTAAAATACTCAAATTTATTTATTTATCAAGAGTTTCAGACGCTTTATAAATTGAGAACATAATTACACAAATCACTTTTAGTGATAAGACCTTTTGCCCACTTATTGACCGCCTTTTGCCCACTTATTGTAAAACCGTAGTTTTTAATTTTTATTTCTGAATGTGTGCAATAAAGAGTTATTCGTTCATAATTACTTACTAATTAAAATTTTGAACTATAACATGAAACTAACTAAAGAAAGTAAAAAGCAACGTAACTATTATGGTAAAACTACATGCAGCTTGTCTAAGTGCTTTTAAATTGGCATGTTTTTACGAGTCGATAACATAATTCTGAATAGGTAGAGTTAAGCAAAAATAAGACAAAACATTTCAAAATACAGCAAAGTATCACAAAACCGTCAGCTGTCGTCAGGCCATCACTCGTTCCGCTTTCATGAACCTCTCTTAGTGTCAAAACATCGCTATTTTCACAACTATGTAGCGCTAATGAATGTCATTCCACTCTTACAATCACAATAGTTCCTACATTATTCTTACAACTGTAGATATGAATCTTATGAAGAGTTCCTTATGTAGGTAATAACTTCTTGTTGCCCGCAAATTTGGCCACATGTAGCCACAGAATACTACTTATTTAAGGTTTTTATTGTCGCTTCTTTTTTTTTCCACAATGGCGCCACATTGTTTGTGAAGCGATGTAGTTTAGCTGAAGTCATTAAGAGATTTTAATATCCAACAATGAATAAACGATTTTGATTTGATTTGATACAGAACGGACACTCTTAGCTCCCCTTGCAATCTCCCGCGCGCACCTTCCTTCGAGGTTCTCGTCGTGGTCCTTCTGAGCGTCTTTTGTACTGAATATGCGAGCCTACGCGACCTTCGAATTTCAAATTCGCGCTTGATGTATGTAGTGTACGGGGTGTGGTGTAACCTAAGGTGCAAGCCAGACAGAACGGGCGCGGCGCGCTTCGGGTGCGCCCGAGGCGCGCTTCGAGCGCCCCCGTGGTACACTTTTCGGCTGGACGACGCAATCGATGGCAGCGGACTGTGCTGTGCGGCGGCGTGCCGGCGGTCACGCCGGCGGTGCGCCGGTGGTGTACCGACAGTGCGCCTTAGGCATGCCGTCTCGTCGCCTGTTCAAATCACATGCATACAAAATGTAGGAGAACGACGCGGTGCAAGCCAGACAGAATAGGTGCGCTGAAGGCGTGCCGTGCGGCGCACCTCTTCTGTCTGGCCTGCGCCTAAAGCAGTGACTAATTCGCAATCTAATTCGGCATACATTGCTGGGAGGCTTGGTTCTGTTAATTCCAATACCCTTACCATTACCAGCAATGTATGCCGAATTAGTTTCTGGTTTAGTAAAGGTGTAATAGATGCTTAAGTATTAAAAGAACAGCTTTGCCGTTTTAAAGTTGCTACTTCAGGTAATTTCTGATCTGATAATATCGCTTTGAACGTAAAAAAAGAATTCGTGCACGAGATTGACGACGACTGACGTCGTTGGTTGGTTGATCATTGGTTTTCACTTTTCAATCAATAATAACATCTTAGAAATCATCTGTAAGAAATCTTTAAGAAAACACGTGCTTATTTAACTTGAACTTATTTAACTTGCATTTTTCTGTCTGTAAGATGAGAAACCTATTAATAGTTTATATTTTCCGCGATTAATTTCAAAATACCAAAAATATTTTCTAAAACTTCAGTCAGCTTAACTGACTTACCGTCATAATTATAGTGCTATCATCCGAGTGCAACTGTCACTTTCTAACATATTGTAAAAAATGCGCGTTTGAACAAAGTGGATTTATGCAAAATGTAGTAATATTTATCGAAAAATAAACAAAACGACAAACGAATGTACATAACATCACGCCTTGTTCCCGTCGGGGTAGGCAGAGACCACAGTTCTCCACCTGCTACGATCCTGACATACTTCCCTTGCTTCCTAAACTTTCATCAATCCTTTCATACATGCTCGTCGGTTTAGGGTACTTTTAACCTGGCCTTGTACTGTATCTCAAAATCTCATTAATTCATAACAAAATTATAAATGGTGTAGGGGACAGCTTTCCGAAAACTGAAAGAGCATGATCAGTCAACGTAACTGAACAACTTTCAGTGAATTAAACTCTTTTTTCATTTCCTGATAGTTTTATTCATCATGACATCCCATGAAACGTCCACTACAAGACAGGGAACTCCCTCTGAAATTCCAGCTTTTGCTGAAACAATGTGGAGGGGAAGTACCATAGTCACCACGCTTGTTAGCGTTACGGCTGGCACCATTGAGTACCATAGTCACCACGATTGTTAGCGTTACGGCTGGCACCATGGACCGCGGTTGTTGGTGACCGCAGTATGATGATACGATACACAGAAGGATGCTGCTGCCATCCTTTAAGTACTTCTTAACCCTTCGTCGCCTCTTGCGACACCTACGGGTAGAGATAGGTTGGTACTATTCTTTGCCGGCGCCACACCAAACTGTAAGTTATTCTGTTACATTGACTGAACTTGCCTTTTCAGTTTTTGGAAACATGTCCCTTGGTAGCTATAAAATCGATTGCAGTTTAAAAAGGGGTAACTTTATCTCAATTTGTTTAAATCTTCTTTGGTTTCGCTCTCGAAGCCCAGTGACTACATGAAAACAAGCAACTTTTCCGAAGAAAAAACTTGAAAAAAAAAGAAAAACAAACGACAAAAAAAAATTTTTAATAAAAGATTTTTATTATTTTTTTTTTTACTCGAAAACAATTTTTCGCCTTCCCATACAAAATGAGTCGATCACGTGACCACTTTACTACGGGGAGACGAATATATTTTTTTTGTCGCGAAAGTTGCATGTTATCATGATTAGAATCACTGGGCTTGGCTGACATGTGACGTCACTGTCCATGTCGGATCTCTGTCTAATCGGCGCGTAATTAATAGTTTTAAATGCTTATATCGGCCGTATTTCTTAGCCGATTTAAATTTAAATTTCACTCTTTGTCATGTCTACTACGGTATTTTCATATTTTGTTAATAAATGCGACTAAAAAAATTTACCTATGCATATTTCCTGACATTGAAGATTGATGCCTCTGAATCCAAATCACAGATTTTTGTCTGTTTCTTTATTTGTTCGAGCATTACGCAAAAACTACTGAACCGATTTTAATGAAACATTTTTGTTTTACAGCTAATAGTTTGACAACATTGGTGTTTTTTTTTACATGTGGACAAAATCGCGGGCAAAAGCTAGTAAAATTGTTTGTCTGGAAAAATAGTTTTCTCCGATTTTTAGAGCATTTCTTGAAAATAGTGCCTTTCAGAAACCCTATAGCGCCATCTGTTAACGGGTTTTGGTTAAGATTAATACAGAGTAAATCTCGGTCGCCCAGGTACTAGGTATACAGTATACCTAGTACCTGGGCGACCAAGATTTACTCTGTATTAATCTTGTGTGTGTACCGTATACTCAGACCTAAAACGGTACAAATTCGATACCATATTACACTTGACATTGACCTATCTTTTACAATGTAGCTACACGTTTAAATCGTTTCACTAGCACATTCATACGCCTCTGTTTCCTGTCCGTTTGATAACAATGACATCATTGCCGTATTCACGGTCGAGTTTGTGCATTACTTTGTATCAGAAAATTCCTTCTTTTTGTCATGTCGGCGTGTATGTGGGGGTTAATGATAGTACAGGAAGCGAGGAAAGTATGTCAAGATCGTTGCAGGTGGAGGGCTATGGTCTCTGCCTACCCCGACAGGTTTTCTATCGGGTTAGACATAGACCTCAACCCTCCACCTGCTACAATCCAGATCCTGATCACTGTAAGTTTCTGGGCTTTCACCTGGACTCTAATTTAAATTGGAAACGGCATGTTGACGAGCTGTGTGGCAGATTGAACAGTGCAGTGTTCGCGTTGCGCAAGTTGAAGCCGCTTATATCTAGTGAAGCCCTAAGGCAGATGTACTATGCGTACTTCCACTCGCTGATGTCTTACGGTACGATACTGTGGGGCAACTCGACTGATGCGAACAGGGTGATGAGAATACAGAAGCGAGCTCTTCGAACGATGACCGGCGTCAAGCCGAGACACTCTTGTAAAATGTTATTCGTTGAACACCAGATCATGACGCACTATTCTCATTACCTGTTCGAAGTCCTCATGTTTGTTCGTAGGAACCTGTCGAGCTTTGAGCGGGTGGAGGTGCCGGGTAGGCATCTTCGCCGAACTGGATGTCTCAGAAGTGTACAGCGGCGCACCGCACTGCTCGAAAAAAATCCGCGTGTTATAGGCCCGACGTACTATGAGCAACTTCCCATTGATTTAAAAAATGAATCTTGTGACGAAACTTTCAGGAGTCGACTGAAGAACTTTTTGTTGGATAAGGCATTATACTCCATGACGGAGTATTTTACTATTGTACGGTGATCATTATGACATTTTATTTTATTTGACATTTGTATTTTATAACGTTGATTCTCTTTTGTTAATTCAAATAATGTTATTGATTTTTTATATACTTATTGACGATCGTATTGTGAAAGAATATAATCTGACATGAAATGTAATTGTATGAAGTTACAATATGTGATTAAATAAACTAAACTAAACTAAACTCCATTTAGATTATTTCTTGCTTAAGCCGCAATCACACCTTCCTAAATTCAAAGACCGTCATACATTGCTGGGAGGCTTGGTTCTGATAATTCCAATATCCTCACTTCGACGAGCATTGTATGCCGAATTAGTTTCTGGATTAAGGAAGGTGTGATAGCGGCTTTAGCTAAAGAATATATGCCTTAATCATTTGAACACCCGCTATTTGCTTCTATCTATGCCTATGTCCTATTCAGTAAAACGACTAGAATGGTCTTCAACTATTCATTGTCGAGTAATTATGAATGGAAATGGACCGACATTATGTGTTATGTAGGTATGTAATAAACATTTCATAGCCGTGCCATTGAATTGGACTCTGTTCTTAGAAGCGACCTACCTACGTACAGTCGGCCGCACATCAGTGCTATTACGACCTTGAACAGGTCTCTGGTTTCGGCCGATTGTAGCGCTGGTTCAGCGTATACTGGTTTTGTGACCACTTACCTACTTAAACCGGTATAACCTGAACTAGCGCTACGCTACTATCGCCCGAAACCAGAAACCAGCTCCAGGTAAAAATGTTGCCCCTGACGTGCGGCTAATTGTACTATCGTGGCCACTTCTTCTGTCCTCCACTAATATTGGCTTGCTATCGAAAATAAGAGCGCTTTTCCTTCCGACCCAAAGTACCAGAAAAGAAACGTAGATGACAAGTTTTTCAATCGCAAATTATTAGGCATGCAAATGACTATAACTTAACCTAGTTGAGTTGATCTTGGAAAGATCAAAAAGTATATTTGCAAACAATAAAAATAGAAGAAAATGGGCTTAAGAATAATAATATAAGTAAACTTAGTGCATTTTCTCTATCCTAATATTTTCAAGGAGGGACTCGGCGCTTACGCACGATTAGATGTAAAACTGTACTCTTGTCAACAAGACACTGGCGGTAATGGCTTTACTCTAAACGGCACATTTCCATATTATAAAAGTTGAAGTTGAAGTCTGCAGGATACGTGGAATATATTAACCTAATCACGGTTGTCCTAGGTGTCATTTTTTCAATAAAAAACATGGAAAAAAGACCTCAGTCTGGTTGTTAAAGCATTTTAAAGTAATTTTGAAAACCGCAAAAAAAAAACTGTACTTTTCAAACCTATCGTTGTTAGATTTTTTTTCAGGAAAGATTTGTAACTACATATTTTGTCAACTGCATCTGTGTAATTTCTTTTTTAGCAATATTCAATTTTTCTAAGAAGTTTTAGGATAAAACAGCTATTATTTTTGTTTATCAATGACTGACAGTCCTCCCTTCATTGTCCTAATTTATTCCTCATCACGATCGCCTTAATTCAGTTTATTTCAGAAGTTCATACTTCGCGACGTTTCGCCCTTGGAAACAAATTAACTTAATGAAAAAGCTTTTTTAGGGTTCCGTACCTCATAATAAAAAAACGGAACCCTTATACGATCACTTTGTTGTCCGTCTGTCTGTCTATCTGTCTGTCTGTCAAGACCCTTTTCCTCCCGAACGAGAAGAGGTATCAGGTTGAAATTGATAACGAATATTAAGGTCCGTAAACCACACAAGATCTGAAAATTTCAATTTTTTACAACGACGCAATCTAAAGATATGGGCTATGGCTTTTTATGTCCTCATCTCCATACATTTATGCAAAAAAGCAAAACCTACAGGGTACTTCCCGTTGACCTAAAATTATGAAATTTGGCAAGAAGCTAGGTCTCACAGTACAAATAAAGGGAAAAGTCTAAAATCATTAAATATTTAAATTTTTCTCACAACTAATAGTAACCAATTAAGGTGAGCTCCCGTTTCAAGAACTTTTCTATAAAGGAGGGGTCAAGTTGGATGGTCGCGGAGTTTTTAAAATCAAAGAGCAAAAGCTTTTAGTATATCATATGGTAGATAGGTACGGAACCCTTAGGGCGCGAGTCCGACTTTTTTTTTATTATCAAGTTTTATTATGCTATAGATAACATAGAATCGTGTTTATGACTGAGGTCTACTTAAAATATAACATGTTGTTTGAGAGTTTCGTGGTCACTAACACTAAGTATAATGAAAACAGTATGATGGGTTCTTATCACGATATGGATTTTTCACGAGCTCCCGATATTTCGGCGCTGTTGCAAGCAACATGAGCACGGATAAACTGGCAGTTACCAACATAAAAGAACTTGAAGGAGGGTAGACAGATAAGTCACTGTATGTATCAAGGAGGTTGAAGTAGCACCACTTGCTGCTAAGGAGGTAGCCACAAGCAAATCAATATCTTGCAAGGAACCTCCATACTAAAATGTACGAATTTTTATCAATACCCCAAAACGTTCAAATTTTATCTTGCTCTTTGAGAATAACTTAGGACTAATAATTAATGTTATTTACTACACTTTTTCTGGTAAAAATACTAACAATTTAGGAAAAAAAATGTGTTAAAAATCATGTATAAAATGACTATTACGGATCATTTACGCTTCCTTTCTTATTATTAATGATCAACACAAAATTTTGCTACAGACTACCTCATACAGACTATCATATCTCTCTATCTAATAATTTTAATCTGTGGTATGTATACTGTTGGGTTGAAATTTAACCAGGTTAACAAGCATTGGATGCTGCTATTCATCCATTTATCCTCTGGTAAAAGATCTTAGTCAGCTTTTATGCCACCCACGAGAAGAGAGAGGGTGGTAATATCCTTAGCTGAATCACGGACAATTGAGGGATCTAGTATCAAAACCGTGTGTTTGTTTGTGTTTAGAGAGTAATATTTTTTTAACTGATGGGGGCGCTAGTGGACTGCAGGTAGCCGCCATAAATTTATGCCGCCATACATTTTTCAAACCAAACTTTTGAAAGCTAGTTTGGTTCTGTTTTAGTGGGTTCTGATAACCAAATGGTATACCTACAACATTGTTCATAAAATATAAGAGATTATATTTGAGAAAAAACATAAAAATGCGAAAACTCATTATAGCGGGTTTGAAACTAGACCCCTCAATTACTTAGTTTGATAGTTTCTAGGAAAATCTTTATAAAAACACTGAAACTAGCCAATCATCCTGCGGAGTCGAGAATTGCGGTTAGCCACTACAACGTTCTTAACGTTCGAAGAACGTTCTCGAGTGGCGAGAAACGTTGATATAATTTAGTAAAACACTAAGAATACTATTTAATGTTTTCTCTAATTCTGTAAGCCTCAACAGTAAGTACGAGTAATAATATTGCATTTAAATAAGCATATTTAAATGCAATATTATA
This sequence comes from Athrips mouffetella, assembly GCA_947532105.1. Classification (NCBI taxonomy): domain Eukaryota; kingdom Metazoa; phylum Arthropoda; class Insecta; order Lepidoptera; family Gelechiidae; genus Athrips; species Athrips mouffetella. The sequence continues at coordinate 10,297,727 of OX383968.1, forward strand.
ACTTACGACTAAGGTTTGTCCCGTGTGGTGCGGGCAAAGAATAGTACCAACCCATACATACCCGTGGGTGTCGTAAGAGGCGACTAAGGGTTATAAACTGGAGGATGGGCAGCAGCATCCTCCTTTGTATCTTACTTACTGCGGTCACCTATAACCGCGGTCCATGGTGCCAGCCGTAACGCTAACAAGCGAGGTGACTATGGTACTTCCCCTCTACATTTTTCCAGCAAAAGCTAGAATTCTGGAGGGAGCTCCCTGTCCTATAGTGGACGTTTCATGGGATGTAATGATGATGATTTAAAGAGCTTGTTTTTCAGCTCAAACGGTTCCCCCTTAACTTCTCCTCTACCTTTGCTACTTTAAATGTTCCTCGTTCCTAATCCGGTCTTATCTGGTAACTCCTGCGGCCCAGCGCAGCATTTATTTTTGTGGTATGCATTTTTAAAACCTCTTTTTGTAGTAAAGAATAACCTAAATAATAATAATCGAAAATGAGACGTTTGCAAATCGCCATAAATTCTGCTACGGCTATAGATTAACCCAAAATATTCATCTAATTTCCTTAAAGCACGGCAATTGCCGTAGCTATGGCAACATTAAGCTGAAAAACTCGAACCTAATGAAGGAAGCAAGTCTCCGTCTTTCACCAAGATGTTTTTACCGAAAAAGTTCCCAGTAAGCTTCTTAAATGTGATTTAGAGTTTCATAAATTCGCGATTTTCCTTTTACTTTGGAACCAAGAAAAGTTTGCCCTTACATACAGTTAGGGTTGCCATCTTGTTTAAAGAAATCTGGACAAAAAGTAGAGAATGATTTTATTTTAACACTTCCTGTGTTCGGATAAAAGTAGAAAATCGCAAAATTTCACAATCCCAGACAGGATTCGAACCTGTGTCTTCTCTGTCAGTACCGGAGACGCTTTACCAACTAGGCTACTGTGGTCCTGCCTGATGTTGTGAAATCTGCAATCTCTATATGCATTTTAACGTTGCGTTAGTGCAGCCACCACAAGCAGGACCACAGTAGCCTATGTTGGTAAAGCATCTTCGGTACTGACGGAGAAGACGCAGGTTCGAATCCTGCCTGTGGTTGTGAAATTTTGCGATTTTCTACTTTGTAAAAAGAAGAAAACTTCTAAAAAAATCGGACTTTTTTGTTACAAAATATAATCATAAATCCAACTAGCAACGCAATCCTTTCTTTGGTTGGAGTCCTATTAACAAAAGACGTAAAAACCGATTGAAATTAACTATTCGTTTTTTTTTATTGCAGATTATAACAAAGATTTAAGTCTGATGCTGGTTTTATTCAAGGCAAAAAGTAAATATTAATTGTTACAAAATTGTTGGAGTTAAAAGTCCCGAACGTAAACAAAAAAGCCGGATTAAATCCGGACGATTGGTAACCCTACATGCAGTAGATTTTCTTAGCTGCGTCTTTGAGACGATTTTATGTAGTGAAAGCTCTTTTATATATTCAGATAAGATATTTTTCTCGCTGTACTTATGTACCCTTTTCAGCAGTAGATATTCTTAAAAGAATCTAATTATAAAATGTTTTTAAAATATACAATAATATACATTACTCTTGTCTATGAATCCATCTCCAATGATTCCTGTACTTTGCAAGTGATTTTACACCTTGATTTTGCACGACAGTTGCCATATCTTTTATTATTTGGTCCAAATAGGTGCGTCAAGAACCACCGAGTGTCCCTTTCCTTATATCATATCCGTATGAAACTGTCGTGTTGTATCAGATGTCCAATGAAATGTAAAATAAATAGAATATTGGGTATATTTTGAATGGGTCTTTTTGGCTAGTGCTGGAGCGGTTTATTAGCTTCGAAGGTCAAGGTAGTTCCGGTTGTTGAGTACCTATCGTAAAAGAATCAGGGTGTCTACTCTCAATTTTCGATATATCGATACGATACTAATTAGGTACAGTCGAATTCATAACTTCGCTCACTAACATAGAGTAGCATATTGGTTGGATTTGGATGCAATGTCGAATTGGCAGTGATTTAGCATCCAACCAATATCCTACTCTATCGTCAAGGGACAAAGTTTAGAATTTGCATGTTTCGAATAGTATCGTTCGATATATCGAAAATTTAGAGTAGACGTCCTGTGTTGCTTGCTGCGTCGTCGTCGTGCTTTGTATTGAAAGCTTGAGTGGCGCAGTGGGTGTGCAGCTGTCTCCTATTCCTAATATTCTAGGTACGATTTCACGTTAGTTCTTTTTGTTCTGGGTGTTTGTGTGTGTTCGTGTTGAGTGTAATCGTTTCTATTCCATCTATAGAAATACTTGAGAACATTATAAACGAGAGATGTGAGAACTCCCAGAATTCCACATTTCATCTATATCCGTACATCACATGTGACGCAGACGCAAAGTAACTCGATCCGAAATGGCCCTTGGAAGACGAGCATTGAGCATTCGATTTATTTTGTCCCTAATATCAATATTTGCTTCAACATAGTGCGTAAACCCAGTTCACCGTCATCACATCGTGTAAGCTGTAAAATCGATGACCGACCTCACATACCCTGGTGTCAGAGTTGCTGAGCCGCAAAAGCGTCTGACATGGTCTTTTAACGACTACTTTCGTAGATAATAGACGGGACCAACGTACTTACCGTAGCACGGATCACTTTGCTTTTCGGGCAATTAATGTCCTGCGTTTTGCTAAGTCCTAACCTGCGAAGTCACATAAAGTGATTTTTTGAAATGAGAACTTCTTTAGCAGCGCTTGGCACTTTTTTAGATGGATAAAAAATGTTAAACTCGCGTCAGATGTCGCGTCAGATCCGTAGCCTGATCGAAAAAGCGTCAACTGTCAACCGTATCGTTATTACAATACCTACGAGTTTTTATTCAGTGACATCAAAGAAGTTCGCGAGCAATGCCGATATTCAAAAATGCAAGTTTTCACTACTGCCGGCACTCCCAAAGTGCAACCCGTCCCTTTTTTTTTGGCAGTGTCACACCGGGAACCGAACCCAAAGCCTCTGGATCGAGAGCCAAACGATCTCACCACTAGTGCCGTTATAAACGACAGATTTAAGAATCCCCAGCATTTCACATTTCATCCTTTTCCGCACATATGATGCTAAAGTAATATGATCCGAAATTGCCCTGGGAAACGAGCTTTGAATATTCGATTTATTTCGTCTCATACCAGCATCGGGCAATATTTGCTTAAACGTTGTGTTTACAGTTTGTGTATCCAGATTTTTTTTATGTCTCTAGTGGGCAAACGAGCAGGTGGGCCACCTGGTGGTAAGTAGTCACCACCGCCCATAACACCCACTGTCTTATTAGTGAAATAATTTGACACTAATAATACCAGCTAGAGAAAACTAAGCCGGTATAGTATGTCTCATGTGCCAGTAATTTCACTCTTCAAACCGAAACACAGCAGTGCAAACACTGCTGTTTGAATTTTGGTTTAAAATATTTTATCTTCTTCTTCTTTCGTGTCGGCAAGAACACGGGCTAAATCTTACTTGTCCAATATCATGAATCCAAGATTAACTTATTTATACACAAAATAAACCAAGATACATACATAAATGTTTTGTATCCCGATAACAGATCCTATGTACCTTCATCAAATATTTAAAAAATGTTCATATTTCTCAGCTAAAGTCATGTTTCGTTGCTGAAAATAGTTTATATTTCTTTCTTAAAAACCAGTGCCCTTGTCAAATCCCCTATAGGTTAGGTTAGTAGTTAGCCTACATAGTATGTATATGTCTTACAGGCTGACAGCACCACTGTGACCCCCAGGTGTTGACCCGTCTGCTCGTCTTCCTTTTTTATAAAAAATATTAAAAGAAGACACTAGGCTGTTTATAACTACCTTGTCATTCTTCATTGAGTAACTCTACTTGTTGCTGTTTCACGATGACGTACGTACGCCAGTGCGTCGCTCCCATTACTCACTGTTGAATAATGCATTCAATGCATGTGCAACATGGCAGATATAAGTAGGTACCGCATCACACCAGTGTTGGCTACCGCGCAATGCAACATCGGTAATCGGCCAGTCTATGATTCCGATATCGCAATTAGTTTTTTATACTTCCAAAACTAAAAGCTTTATAGTTTCCCTCGCTTCCTATTACTTTCATCAATCCTTTCATACATGGTCGTCGGTTTAGAGTAATTTTACCCTAAACCGACGAGCTGGTATGAAAGGTTTGATGAAAGTTCAGGATCCGAGGGAAGTATGTCAAAATCGTACCAGGTGGAGGACTGTGGTCTCTAACTATCCCGACGGGAAAGAGTATATATGTATGTAAAAGGTATATGTTTTTAGGGTTCCGATACCAAAATGGTAAAAAAAAGGAACCCTTATGGTGCCGCTCTGTCTGTCTGTCCGTCTGTCTGTCACACCTCTATATCTCAGCAACCACTTACGCTATCGAGCTGAAATTTGGAATAGTTTTAGAATATAGTTGCCCAACTTAATTGCACATGAAAACTTTTTGAAAAAGGTATGATTATTAATGTAAAGGGGGCCAAAATAGGGGGGGCCAAATTTCAAATTGTCGCTACTAGGTCGAGTGGGGTATCATATGAAAGGGCTTTACTTGTACATTTTAAAATATATTTTTGTATTTTTTTAAGTTTCTTAGTTTTCAAGTTATGATGAAAAATGTCAAAAAAAATACCATTCCCCCCCCCTTATCTCCGAAGTTTGAGTAAGGGAAAATCTGAATTAATTACAGTTGACAGAGGTTTATGTAAACTTTACAGCAAAAATAAAACGATCTTTCTAAGTTGCACAGTTTTTCAGAAATCTGCAAAAAACCTTTACAAACAAATTTAGTTTTGCGGTCCTGAAAATGGACTTTATTGCTTCCAAAAATACTATAGGTATATCGGAACCCTCGGCGCGCGAGTCCGACTCGCACTTGACCGGTTTTTTTTTTTGTAGCTGTGCTGTTTGCGATCAGTTCTCGAACTATAATAAAATCAGTTCTAATTAAAAATACGAAAAGTGTCCGTCCATCAAAGGTTCTCTTTTATTACAAGCTTTACTATAGTCTTTTGACGACTTTCTATCATCTTTTATCAATTTTGCTGTTTATTAAAAATAACGAGTATCAGCTAGACTAAATGGAACAGGTTCTGAGGAACCATAGTCTGGTGCCTATTTAGTTCCACTACCGCCCCACACGCCGCAGGGAGAGGTTTCATCCACATCACTTGGACAATTGACGTTGCAACACAACGCGGTCTGTGCGAACATTTCTCTTGCGCATATCTAGGATGTGGAACGATCTTCCCCCTGCGGTTTTCCCTAGTAGTTACGACATGGGGACATTCAAAAAGCGGGTTAACAAACTTCTCGAAGGCCGGCAACGTATTAGTACCACCCCCCCAGGTGCTGCAAGTGTCTATGGGCGGCAGTAACACTTTCAATCAGGTGAGCTGTCTCGTTTGCCTGCTCTTACATAAAAAAAATAACAGAGTCATTCCGAAGTATGGAATAATCTTATCAGCAAAAAGAGGTGATTCATTGTTCTAACAGTATTTTATTTCAGGAATGTAAATGGGATATTTTTAGAATCGGCTCTTAAAGCCCTTTCATTTGGTATACCACACACACAGTCTTCAGAAGAAACTTCTTCTTCTTTCTTCTTTTCGAGTCAATGGCAAAACTGACTATAAAAGTTTGGCCCAAAAAGTAGCGACATCAATAGCCTTTTGGTTGCCTTCAAAAAGGTCCTTCCGACTGCGTGTAACTGTAGAAGTGTGGCACGACAGCAAGTGTGTCATGGTTTTCAAAATACCGCATTCACACTTGTCGTTATCAGAGAAGCCCCACCTCTTCATGAGTTCCCCGCATCTGCCAACGCCCGACCGCAGTCTGTTCAGTGACTTCCATATGGACCAAGGAAGATCGTGTCCTGGTGGCAGCTTTTCGCAGTTGGGATATGTATACTGTCAGGAGGGTACCTTTTTGACCACAGTTCTACCATACTAAGACTTTATGACGTCATAGCTAGAAATTGTACCTTGTATCGGATGTCCACCCGAGTCTAAAATACTTTACACCTAAAAATCATTACTGAAATGAAACTCTAAACGCGCATTTCCCTAAAGAAGCCAGGGCAGGGATAGCTATTTGAAACTATGAACCTAGGCCGGTATTTCACTGGGACACCATGGTGGCGCGACTGGTTGCGCTACTGGTGTCCGTAACTAGACACCAGAATCGCTACACCCTGCGGACACAGTATTAAGAGCTATATTTCATTGGGAGTGGTAGCGCGACCAGCAGCCTAGCTGGTTGCGCCGCCAAATCGGTTGGCGGCGCAACCAGTCGCGCTACCACTCCCAGTGAAATACCGGCCTAAGTGATTTGCGTTTCCATTACGCCCTAATATCATCTAGAATAGCCGAGTCAAACTAAAATAGCCTCAATTTCTCTTTTATCATTTTAATAACACGGATTTAACTATGAACCCGAAGATTTCTTGAAGATTATAATTTCAATAATTTTATAGATTCATTATTTCTTTTTTGTGTGAAATTCTTCTTAAATCTACGCTTTAAATATTGATTTTGTCGTCAGTTTGTTCCAGATATTCCAAAATTAAAGCGCCAAAAATAGCTCGTCTTGGTATCATCCGTTTAGTGATTGGATTATTTTACAGCTGACAATTTAAAAAATCCAATTCAAGCTGCTGTTGGCTTAAATGCTATAGCTGTTGCCCGCGACTTCGGGTGATGAATTTAGCAAAATCCTTTATTAGCGGATTCTTATGTTATAATAATTTATATGTATGCCAAAATGTAGCTCAATCCGTTTAGTGTTTTGAGCTGTGCGTTGATAGATCAGTCGGTCAGGGTTTCCTTTTATAAATATATGTCGCAGGGATATGATAAAATGAGAGACTTGGTCAAATCCCTAATAATTTGATCAAATCCCTGGAGAAGATAAAACTACCAAAACTTTATAATTTTCAACCTAACTAAACCGAATCTAACCTATAAAAACCTAAGCTTACCAAACATACTCTAACCTTTTTTTTTGTCGCTGAGAAAAAAATGCTTTATGCATCCCCTCCCACCGGGGGATGGAAGGGGGTTTATGTGGGAGTTCCCGTACATCCGGTATACCCACTAAAATAACCCAGCGGCACTCCGGCATCGCCCGAGTGGCGGGGGTGGAATACCGGCAGAGCCTCCAGTCACCGGCGACCGCCCGCCATTACTGCAGGTCCTTCACGCCCCTCCGCACAAGGAGGGGAAACATACTCTAACCTAACCTAAAAGAGTTCAGATTTTTGATCTAGAAACCTCAGGGATATATACGGGGATTTGATCAAATATAAACAGAAGACCTAATAAATTATTCAGATCAAACAGATTTTTCTCCCAATCAACACATCGTCATTTTCCTCAGCTTCAAAGCAAAACGTTTATAATTAAAAATTCCTGTCATTCCTCCAATAGTTGGGATTCCGTCCTCACCCGCAAGTTTTCGCGTATACAGCCGTTTCGTTTCGCGCAGGAATTTACAAATTGTAAAGCGCAGTTATGCGGAATGGCTTGTTGAATTGTTTTTCGCATTCTGTCTGTAAAATGAGAAACTTGCATACGTTTTTATGCACAAGTTACCTCAATTTATAATAAGGAAAATCACAATCTGGACCTGGCGCTCAATTCTTGAATGTCGCTAGATGATAAAAAAAAAATAATAATAAAATATCACCCAAATAAAAAAAAAATACAAAAAACAAAATACCCGACTGTGAGGCATATCAATAGGATCCCATTTTTCACCCTTTAGGTACGGAACTCTAAAAAATGACAATACGAGAAATGTAAGATAAATCTACGGAAATGTCGAAATAATTTTCTGGGTTCCATAGATAAGGGTGATCGTTTACAACATTTTTCAACGTTTATCAGGGACATCAGCGAATGATCTTACTTTTGAGTTACCTCATCATCATAACAGCCCATGAAACGTCCTCTGCAGGACAAGAAGCTCTTTCCAGAATACCAACAAAAACGCGTGGTATAAGTTAGAGGGGAAGTACCATAGTCACCACGCTTATTATAGCGTTGCATTATGGACCGCGGTTGGTGGTGACCGCAGTATGTAAAATTGTACGATACACAGAAGGTCGCTGCTGCCCATCCTCTGATTTATAATCCCTTAGTCGCCACTTACGACACCCACGGCACCCACCCACTATTCTTTGCCGGCACCACACGGTCGAGTCTGTTACTAGGTTCCCTATGCATTTTTATTCGGTTCAAGATAGTGTATTGACGCTGAATTTGTCATTGTATGAAAATGTTTGTCAAAAATCTGAGGGACTCTGCCTGCAATCCTATTTATGTTTTTTTTACTGATGGGCTTACTCTTGACCTCGATCTAGCCTTGAAGACAGAGATGAGGTCGACGATGGAACGAGCTTGCCCAGAAGAAGCCTATTCACTCGCGACTTAAGACGATATGTAAATTTTTTTTTTGGGTATTTTGAAGACAAATATCTTTTTATTTACTCACTATCGATATGTTAATTTTTTTGGGGAATTTTGAAGACAAATATCTTTTTATTTACTTACTATCTGATTGATTGTGATTTTCAGGTATGTGTTTCTTGACCATTCAAGTGATAATATCACCCCAAAACAATGATGAGTAAAAATCGAATCAACAAAATAAAAATCCAAAGTTGCCTCTTCAATTTTCATTCCTTCTCCTTTTTGTGGAATCTGAGGTGTTTTAGTGAAATTAGGTATACTGAAAGGTTTGCGTAGTTGCTATCATATGCCCAACCTAAATTTAAAGTTTTTACAAAAAGTCGATATTTTATATCGGCCGCTTACGTCATTTCGTTTTGGTACACGCACAGTATTTCTGTCGCAATCTAATGCGTTGCGGATGTAATTACTTTATCCTTTTCTTTCAAGCGAGAAGACTGCGCACCACGCTGTGCACACTGTCAATTACCTGAAAATCACAATCGTCTTCCGTATCTAATCAACAGTTTACCCGATGACATTAAAAAAGAAACTAAAAAAACTAAATTTAAAAAAGAATTGAAAGAATTCTTCATAGATTGTTTGCCTGATAGTAATTAAGCACTTTTTAGAAAATTAATATTATATTTTATTTTAAATGTTTAACGAGAATCAACTGATCCTACAGTCAAACTGTCTCTGCAGTTTTGTGGGACTTTGTATAGTTTTTAGGTCTGCATTTATATGTATCAATCAATAAATAATAATAAATAAAAATTATCTTGTCACATATCCTCTTGAATAGATTCGGGTTATAAAAGCTCGGGACCACAGACGCAGGCAGAGAATTGTTACCTATGTCGTCAAGATTGTCGCATAAAAAGTTTTATGTGATAGCTATGGTTATTTTCCAAATAAAACCATCTTACAGTCTTTTTTGTGGCTTTTGTTTATGTTCTCAGCTGATGTTCGCTCCGTAAAAGCACAATGGTTTAGCTTGAGCATGAATGGGCGTAAAAATGTTAACCACGCATTCCGCTGGAAGCGTTCGTTCCGTTTCAAGCAGCAATTTACGAGGGCACTTGAGAGCTGGATTGTAATGCGTAAAGTAATACCGCGCGCCCAAATTGAAACGTACTCTAACTCAATTTTATTTATACGTGTTGTGTTATACTGGAGCTTAATAGTATATTTAAAAAATGTGAATTAGTAATAGGGTTCATTGGCACTTTTTGGGTACGGACTACGAAACATAATTAATTATTAAACTTTATTAATATTAAAATCAACGAAGAATAAACATTATAATACACATTTCGCAGCTATGTCAAAACCAATCGGCTAAAGCCGTAAAAAGAAAACAAGTTTGTGAAACAATGTTATTCTTCCCGTCAAATATACTCTGGTTTTAGTGACATGGCTCCAAAAAAGATTGGTGAGCGTTGGAAATAACGAAAAAAATGGATTATACATGTTTTGTTTCTTATTAAATACTTTTCCGTATTTATGGAGTCGAATAGAGGGCACCGATCCGCAACGAAGAGGGCAAAATCATACTTACTCTTAGACCAAACATTGCAGCCGCTAAATAAAAGGTCTCTGATTTAAATTGATGAATACTATGAATGAATTCTTTATTGTTCACACTTTTAAAACATCGTCTAGTCTCAGTAGTTCGGTGTATATGTGTCGTGGGCAGATCGCGGCATTGGCCATTTCATGATAAAGCAACCTACCTAAACCGAACCTTTCATGAATGGTCGGCGAAATCATGAACGTCCCATGCAATGTCCTCTGCACAGGGACAGGGAGCTCCCTCCAGTACTCCAGCAAAACCGCATGGTAGGTACTTAGCTTAGGAGGGGATTTACCATAGTCACCACGCTTGTAAGCGTTGCGGCTGGCGACCGCTGTTGATGGTGACCGCAGAATGTAAGATGGTGCGATACACAGAAAGACGCTGCTGCCCATCCTTCACAAGCCCTTAGTCGCCTCTTACGACACCCACGGGTAGAGAAGGGTTTGTACACTCAACAGCACGTCAGTAGAAACACTTTTGGACCTTATGCCGTGCTAATAGAATTGAAAAAGTTTCTACCGACAACCGGTTGATCGTACTATTCATTGCCAGCACCACATAGACGACCCACCGCGGCGACGACGTATAGACTGAAAAACATATATTTTTTTAAACAGCCTTGGAGTATACGGCTTGTTGGGACAATCAGTCTAAAAACGGATATGAAAATGACCCTGTATTCCCCTTATGTTTTCACTTGTATTGCCGTTGATGTGTTTACCATGTGTTGTTAAAGTATAAATATAAAAGAAGTTTGTCAAAATGTCTAAACCGACTCAAATAGCAGACAGAAAATAAGGCTGTATTGTATACATAGTAACATGAAGATTTAGTAGTAATTTTGAAGTATAAATATAAAAGAAGTTTGTCAAAATGTCTAAACCGACTCAAACAGCAGACAGAAAATAAGGCTGTATTGTATACATAGTATCATGAAGATTTAGTAGTAATTTTAAAGTATAAATATAAAAGAAGTTTGTCAAAATGTCTAAACCGACTCAAATAGCAGACAGAAAATAAGGCTGTATTGTATACATAGTAACATGAAGATTTAGTAGTAATTTTAAAGTATAAATATAAAAGAAGTTTGTCAAAATGTCTAAACTGACTCAAACAGCAGACAGAAAATAAGGCTGTATTGTATACATAGTAACATGAAGATTTAGTAGTAATTTTAAAGTATAAATATAAAAGAAGTTTGTCAAAATGTCTAAACCGACTCAAATAGCAGACAGAAAATAAGGCTGTATTGTATACATAGTAACATGAAGATTTAGTAGTAATTTTAAAGTATAAATGTAAAAGAAGTTTGTCAAAATGTCTAAACCGACTCAAACAGCAGACAGAAAATGAAAATCCAATAATTGAGTGAACCAGAATCGACCAAAATCTATTTATGGTAGGTCGTTCGACGCCTGGTGCCGAATTTAACCTAATTTTATGCTAAATTCCGTTGGGGAATTCGTTTACAGAAATCTCAATACTTTCGATAAACGATATTAACCTATTGAGTGTGTGTTCTCAACACTTCCTCTGTTTAGTCTAGGCAAGGAAGCGGATCGTTGTATGAAGACCCCCGCATTAAATCCTTAGTCGATGAAACTCTGGGGTATTACACTACATGTGACAAATAGTAAGGGTGATGAAGGACAAATTTCTATATGATTTGCTCATGTCTGCCTCTTTGACTGATGATAAGGAGCATCCTCTAGAAGATCCAAAAAATATTGGCGGACATCCACACTCCTGCGTTTTTGAGGAATGAAGTTTTAACTATTTTGAAATTTGACAATAAAACGTACACCTTGCAGACTATGATGACTATCTGATTTAAATACAATGTATAAAACCCCAGAAAAATGGTCTGCCACCATAATAGCCCTGCGCCGTAAAGTTACAGCGCTTCGAAATGCAAAAATTCACTACTTCGTCCCGTGATAATGCAGAGCCCTGAATGTCTGCCTCTTCGATTTTCTACATCTTCAGAAGTATTTTAAACAGGAGCCACAAAGGCAGACAAAAACAACATTATTTAGTATCTTATTTTAATTTTTTTTGCTTTAACTCAAAAACGCAGCGACGCACAGAAAAACTTGTAAGGACCAAATCGATTCGTATTGAGCTGATCTATCGTCCCTATTAATATGAATCATGAGCAAATCATATACCCAAATTACAGCCAGCACCCTAACTAAAACCTATGAAAAAATCCAAAAAAAAAAACGGTACTTTTAATTTTTTTGTAATTTTTTTTTTTGATATTTTGAATTTACGTTTAATTCATGATTCTTTATCATACTGTCAAATAAAATCTGCCTGAGAAATTTATGTTGGGGTCAACTGCTTCGTTGCCTACACTATGTTATCTTGATCACTACGTCAAGCAGTAGGTACACAGTACGAGTAGCTGAGACAGTAGCCTCCTAGTAGCCTCTCCGGTACATTAATGATCCTATAGGTATACTTTGTCAACAAAAAAAAAATGTTTTAGGATTGGTATTAGGCTATTCGGCTGCATACTTACTTTTTTTTTATTGTTTTTACTTGCCTAGTTTAATGCTTTTTTAGGGTTCCCAACCAAAATGGTGAAAGCGGAACCGTTATGACTTTGTCTGTCTATCACACCTGTATCGCTCAGCGACTACTCACGCCATCGACTTGAAATTGTGATTAATCTTTGATGTGTTTGTATATATATTTTGGAAATTAAAATACTTATATTTTGTGTGTTTTGATGTCTATCTACTAATAAGCGTTTTGTGCACTCTGCAAGAGGACTGTGGATCACAAGGAACGAGTTTTAGAATATGCTTGCCCAACTTTATTACAAAAATATTTTGTCCCAAATCGTGGGTATCACAAATATGAAAGGGCTTTACTTGTACATTCCAAAATATATTTTTGTTAAATTTTTAGTCTCAAGTTATGATGTAAAATGTCCTAAAAAATTCAATTCCCACCTTATCTCCGAAGTTTGCTAAACGGAAAATACGAATCAATTATATTCGATAGAAGATTATGAAAAATACATTGATCTCTCTAAGTAGCGTAGTTTTTTTAGAAATCTGCAAAAAAACCTTTACAAACAAACCTTTACAGTCCTAAAAATGGAATTTGTTTCTAAATATACTATAGGTATGTCGGAATCCTGGCCGCGTGAGTCCGACTCGCACATGACCATTTCTTTCACACAGCAATTAAAAAAAAAGCTTAAATATATCATGGGCTTATTATTCCTACTTTAAGTACGACAGACATGATTTAAAAATCTTACGAATAACTAAATTTAATAATCCTTAGAAATGAAAATATTTTCTTATCAGTAGTTTTAAAGATTGGTGAAGTTTAGACAGTAGCTGAATCATTTTTGACCACACTTCTACACTTACATCTATAATGCTTAAATAAATAAATTCTACGAAATTATTCTTATCAGCATTCAAATGGCGTCAGAATCGATGGCGAATCAAGAATGTGTTACCAATCGTTCGAAGCGAATGGTCGCTTAGCAAACGTTATTATGTTTGATTAAAATTAGTTGGATCTGCTTACCGGCTGTTGCACAAATTATTCTATTTAATGAAGATCTCGACAAGATCTATCATTTTTCATAGCGGTTGTAAAAATTTTAGCACTAAACTTTCTTCGTCCCGTGTGGTGCCGGCAAAGAATAGTACCAAGCGATCTCTACCCCTGGGTGTCGTAAAAGGCGACTAAGGGTTTATGAAGTGGAGGATGGGCATCGTGGGCAGCAGCATCTTTCTGTATATTTTACCATCTTACATATAGTGGTCACCGATCAAAGCGGTCGCCAGCAGTACACACGGCCGCACATCAGTAGAAACACTTTTGGACCTTATGGCGTGGTAATAGAGTTGAAAAAGTTTCTACCGACAAGCGGTTGACCGTACTATGGTACTTCCCCTCCAAATTACTATGCGTTAATGCTGGAATTCTGGAGTCCCTGTCCTGCGGTGGAAGTTTTATGGAATGTTATGATAATTCTTCTTAAATGCTGTTATCCCAACGCAACTCTCCCCTTGTAACATAATTATCGTAAATAAAAACTAATGAAATTGAATTATTTAGAAAAGTTGCAATTTAAACTGGTGGGTTATCCAAAATTTTAATTTGTTTTTACCGGCAACAGGTAATATTTATTTGTAATTTTCTTAGTTGTCATGGGCCAAATAATTTTTACGTGTTACAGTTGGCATGAATATAACCTTGAGCTGGTCTCTGTTTTCTAGGGCTTGTAGCCCAGCGTTAGTTCTGCTTATACTAGTTTTGTTATGATTTATACGAGCCGTGTGCCTATTTTAATAAAAAAAAACATTCATTAAAATGTCACCGTCTTGACAAACCATCAAACATCGCAATCAACTTTCACTGTTATATTCAAGTGTTGATCGAACTACCTTGTTCGACTGGCCACGAGTCCAATAGGTTATGGAAAATAATAAAAACACTTTCTAAGTCCAAAGAAGCTTAGTTGTGGAATGGACTGAATGATGTAGTTTGGCCATGAATTAATGTTGATACCAATGTTTGGTTACACTGTCGTTTTCAATAAATAAATAAACAAGCTCTGTGCAACAAGCTTCTTAAAGTAAAACCTGGGTCCCCTGTAGCTGTGAGTTCCCATATAAACTAACTTTTGTAATAACTTCTTTAGAAGTGTTACTACGAAACACTTTATGACAAAAATTTCATCAGGTCATCGACTTCTTTGTATGAAAAACCACGCGGAAAGAAGAAGTAAACTTATCAGGCTATCTGATACATTCTGTACCTATACCTTTAATCACTACATCTTTAATGGAAGCTATGAAAGCGCTCTTACACAGCTAATAAATTTATCGCCACATGGCTCGCTCCTTTGCGGCTAGCTTGTATGTATACTTATATTTAACTACAGGGTGAATCGATCCTTTTTTATATCTCGCAGAACAACATTATCAAGTCAATCTGTGCCGAAATGCATAGTCCTATTTTTAGGTATTGGATAAGTGTCCATCAGAACCAGAACAGAAAATAAACCTGACTTGGTTTAACTTTATTGAGTGAAGTCAATTATATTTATTTAGATACTAAGTTTAGTTTTAACTATATGGGTTTTTTATCATCTGCAATAAAGATGTTTTATTTATTTTATTAATTTAACAACGTAATGGTATACTTTCTCAAAGTAGAACACTGAAGTAAAAAATAAAATCGTGATAAACTGATGGATGATATCTTTGCGTATCGAAAGCCAATGTCAAATTCTTGTAGCTCAAAATTCGAACACTATTTACTTTTTTTTTGCGGCGTCCTCTTGCTGCGTGGGGGATGACAGAAACCCATAAAATGGGAAGCTTGATTATGCGGGGTTTGTATAAGAACTCCCAGTTCCTTTGATATAATTGACGGATAGTTCCGTACCGTATTCTTCTCAGGACCTGCTTTTTTGAACATCCTGTACGGACTGAGTCTGTAGACTGGTCCGTTCATCGGCCTTTGATCAAGTTGGTAAAATCGTTAAGACTACAACTATGACGTTATAGATGTCATCAGATAAAGTGTGAGTCAGAATAAAACACGGATCACGACCGCAGATAAATGGTAATAAAAACCAGTATAAACAAAAGCGCCACGCGACGAACCCTGAAATACGACCATCATTATTATTATGAAGCCCGTTTTGACATATCCTTAGCACCAACACGTAGGGTTTACTTTACTTTGCTGATAGTATTTTTTCGTACGTTTGACAGCTGTCAAAACGGTGGCCTTACTATAGAAGCCAGAGACCCGCTCCAAATCATAGTGTTACCATTGATGTGCGACCGACTGTAATGACTGACGTCTCACAAAGTAGGTCTGTCAAGCGCAGTGATAGTGTAGAATATACAGCGTGAATTTTTATTGGTTTTTAGTGAAACAAGCTACTTTCCCGAAGAAAACAATTTTCGCCTTCCCGTACAAAATGAGTCGATCACGTGACCACTTTACTAAGGGGAGACGAAGAATTGTTTTTCTTAGTAAAAGTTTCTTGTTATCATGATTAGTATCACTGGGCTTCGGGAGCAAAACCAATGAACATTCAAGCTGTAGACGTAATATTATAAAGGGTGTAAGGGACGGTGTACCAATCCAATGAAACTGAACAACTTTTCCAAAGAAACATTTGTGGGAAATGTAAAAAAAATTTGACCTCTCCAAACAAATTGCTCACTCTGTTCGAACAGTTTGTATGGAGAGGTCAATTTTTTTTCATTTCCCAGAAATGTTTCTTTGGGAAAGTTGTTCAGTTTAGTTGACTGAGTACGCCCTTTCAGTTTTCGGTACACCGTCCCTTACACTCTGTACCAGGCCACTCAGAAAGTATTGCGAAAAATAGTTTTTATATATGGGAGACTGGCCGGTCAGAATCTTTTTCGAAAATATGATTACTTGTAAGTAAAAATATGTGTGTTCCATTTTCAAAATTTCCCTCCACATTTTTTGCGAGCCAATTCAAAGTATCGTGTCTTACTGAAAAATGGATCTGCGCCGGGAACATTTTAGAGCTATGATTTTTTACGATTTCAAGTGTCGCCTGAAACCGGATGAATCGTTCGATAGACTTCAAATGGCATTTATGGATGAAGGCCCCTCCAAGGCAACCGTGTATCGTTGGTATAACGAATTTAGGCGCGGTCGACCAACCTTGGGGGATGAAGAAAGAAGCGGTCGCCCTTTGACGGCTATTACGGAAGAAAACGTGCTAGCAGTGAAAAATTTAATCCAAGATAATAGGCGAATTACATATCAGGAGATTCAGCACATATTAAAGATTGGATCGGGAAGCGTTCACGAGATTCTACACGGGCATCTTCGCGTGAGGAGGATAGTATCGCGCTGGGTGCCGCACTACCTCACCGACGCTCAGAAGCAGGCCCGGGTGGAATGGTGCCGTGATATGCTGAACAAATTTGAAGCAGGCTCGTCTCGGCGTGTTTACGACATCGTAACAGGTGATGAGTCCTGGATTTATCAATACGATCCAGAAACCAAGCGCCAGTCGACAGTTTGGGTGTTTCAAAATGAACCAACGCCTACCAAAGTGAAGTGATCTCGAAGCGGGGGGAAGATTTTGATCGCCAGCTTTTTTAATTTGACTGGCCACTTGGCCTCAATTCCCTTACGAGATCAAAGAAGCATCAACGCCGAATGGTATACTACCAAATGTTTACCAGAAGTTTTTTCTGTTGTGAGCAACAAGCGACCAAACACAGGGCTCCGCGGACTACTGCTCCACCACGACAATGCGCCTGCACACACCGCGCTCAAAACGAGGGACTTCCTGGACAGCACACCAGTCAAACTCCTGGGTCACCCTCCTTACAGCCCTGATCTAGCACCGTGTGACTTCTTTTTATTTCCAAAAATAAAAAATCAGCTCAAGGGGATACAATTTTCGTCGCCGGAAGATGCGCTGGCTGCGTTCGAGCAGGCTGTAAACGAGGTGTCTACGGCGGACTGGAAAAAGTGTTTTGAAAACTGGTTCAGACGCATGAATCTTTGTATAGAGGCTGGTGGAGAGTACTTTGAAAAGATTTAATAAAAATATATGTAACTGTAGAACAATTTTTTTTAGTGTCGCAAATATTTCTGAGTGTCCCACGTATATTCTTTGCTGTAGATGTCTACACCGCTGATGGTTCCGAGTTCGACTTCCAACCGGGCCAGAGATATCAAAATGAATTGGTTTAGGTATTGTGTTTCAGTGTTGTATACGGTTGTGTATGAATTTGACACCCACGTTACAGGATTTCTTAGTTTGGGCAAAGATTATAAAAGTAGATTTGTATGAAAAAAGAGAAAAAAAAAAACCACACCACGTTGTCTGTCTGCTCACGATCACAATTGTGTTCGGTATGCGACACGCAGATATATTATATGTAGTATATGTAAAAGTAATTAGGTCGTCCGTCGGTGCGTACGCGACTTGACTAGATCCATTGTCTGCGTTGTCCTCTGTGTCAGCTCAACTATTTCTAGAGCGTATTTGACAAAAAAATTAGAGATTATTATACACTATGGCAAATGGCAATGGTTTAATGGATTATTTATAATCCTTACATCCCATGAAACGTGCAATGTAGGACAGGAAGCTCCCTCCAAGATTCTAGCTTTTTCTGGAATAATGTGGATAGATAGTGCCATATTCACCACGCTTATATTAGCGTTGCGGCTGGCACCATGGACCGCGGCGGTTGGTGACCGCAGTATGTATGTTACGTATGTTATGTACGATATACAGCAGGACGCTGCTGCCCATCCTCCGGTTCATAATCCCATAGTCGCCTCTTTCGACACCCAAGGGTAGATATGAGTTGGTACTATTCTTTGCCGGCACCACTCAGGCTGTTGGAGATTAACTCGAGAAAAAAAAAATTCTACATGTGCGAGTTGGTTGGTTCAACACCACACTGGTAATTCTTCATATTTATATGTGAAAAATAATACATGTGTGTATGTTTATTTTATCAGGCAAAATAAATAACCGTACTATTCCCGACATTTCGGCTGAGTTGCATCAGTCGTGGTCACGGGTAGACTGAAGAGTAGTTCACGCAGATATACACAACATGCACGAGGCACGCGACATTTATGAGAAGTGCGAAAGTTTAAAACATACCCCAATAATACATGTGTTTGTGCAAGCTCTTTCGGAACCACAACAAGAAAACGATATACGGAGGTTGTTGAGACTTCCATAATTGTAATGATGTGATCACCCCTTAAAAGGATCTGGCAACTATGGCACCCGCATAATGGGGCCCCTGAGAATCGGTCACTCCAATTAAATCTGACAAGCTATTATAGGCATTGCGTAACAAAGATTGGTGCGGGTACTCATAGAATTGTATCGTAAAAAGCACACAGATATAAA
The DNA here is from genome assembly GCA_947532105.1 of Athrips mouffetella. NCBI lineage: Eukaryota > Metazoa > Arthropoda > Insecta > Lepidoptera > Gelechiidae > Athrips > Athrips mouffetella. Next base: position 10,316,722 of record OX383968.1, read on the forward strand.
AACGTATCGAGCTAATTTCTTGGCTAATGTTAGAATAATGATTCATAGCTTAACAAAAACTTGAACGTGTTTTTCAAAACGTAGCCATTTTACAACTAAGTATTTATTGTCTTTACACACATTGTATATATTTGAAAGAAATTATCTAGTCTGTTTTTGTTTCCACATGGCGCCACTTTGTTTGTGATGCGATCTACTTTAACTGATTGCATTAAGTGATACAGAGTTATTGTAAATATAAATAAAACTTTTGATTCATTTCAAAAACAGTTGTGTATTATTAAAATAAATAAAGTGAAAAAAAAATGTGACGGGAGCCAGATTTGAATGTGCGACGTCCGGAGTACCGTGCCGACGCACTTCCAACTGAGCTATCGCGTCTTCAAGCGCCTCTTTCAAAATCTTCTTTGTTTTGCCGTCTTTTGACATATTTTTATTCTGTTTGAGTTATTTTGATTATATTTTCAATATTATCGACGATTATATTATTCATTAACATCTGAACAATTTAAGAAATCTAATCTAATCAAAACCTTGCAGCTGATTTAAAACAGTTAAATAAAACAGAAACAAGGGCAACCCATCAATCAACACAGTTAATATTCTTAGTAAATTACGGTTCCCTCATTGTCGAATCGATTTCCAAATGCACATCGGACCGGATAGACGATCGTGCATCCATCGACCTTCACTGTTATTATTATTAACATATCCAAAAGTAAATAAAATTAGTTTGACTGAACTTAGTAACGAAAATACAGTAGCAAAAAAATATTAGTGTGAGATGAATTTACAATTGTGGTGCCCCGGCAAAGAATAGTACCAACCTATCTCTACCCGTGGGTGTCGTAAGAGGCGACTAAGGGCTTATAAACGTGCCATCTTACTTACTGCGGTCACCAACAACAGCAGCGGTCGCCAGCCGCATCGGTTACAAGCGTGGTGACTATATGTTAAATCCTTTCCAAAGTACCACGCGTGTAGTTCTGGAGCTCCTTGTCCTGCAGTGGACGTTTCATAGGATGTTATATAATCAAAGAAAGTGTACGGAAGATTTAACATTTTTTGCAGTTTCCAAGTTGTTTGTCGATTTGTATTAATTATAGCTTAATTTATCAACGATGACCCCATCGTCAGCGACAGATTTTTCAACAAATCATCAAAAACTTATGAATTTCCGACCGTTCAAAGTTTAATAAAAATCGGTATTTTTCTCATTTTTTATGCTTTAAGCCCGCGTCACACAGAGGCGGTAGCGGAAGCGTTCCGGGGCCGGTAGTTTTTGTAAAGTATGAGTTCTTATGCACCCTGTCACATTGAAAAACGGTCGCGGCGCGGTATTTTGTTCGCGCCAAACCGCCCCGGACCGCTTTCGCAATCATACCGCCTCTGACTTGAGCTTTATTCATATTAGGATTTATCGATCACTTGATGACGTCAATAAACTAATAGCTACGCCGCTTCACAACTTGGTGGCCGCTTCAACAAAGTGGCGCCATGTGGGAAATTGTAAATGTGCACTTATTCCTTTAGAGTTTCTTTGCTGTTTGTTATGTTGTCTAAAACAAAGATTGTAAAATTTTAATTGAAAACGACACCTAGAATCTCTTTAGGATCGGAAGGAAGATATTTCAGGCAAATAAGCAATACCCCAGCAGCGTAATGTTCGATCGAAGTCGTGGGCGGTCGGCAGTAAATCTAATAAACACATGATGCCGCATCCAAGACCAATCTGGCCTAAACATTCTCGACTGAAGGTCGATGACCGCATAAAACTAACTAATTATTCCAAAGATCAACACTGGCGATAGATAAATAACTGCCAGTTGCAGAAAGTGTCTTCAAAGTTAATGTTCCTCATTTAAGCCGCGATTACACCTGCTTGAATTTGACGACTGAATAAGAAATCTACCTAGGAGGCTACGTTGAAAAAGACGTTTGTGAATTCAGAGTTCTAGCTAGGAAGCTAAGTATAAAAAGTGCCTACTAATACAGTTGCTGAATAGTGATGTTCCGATAGCGATAGTTTTGCTGTCGGTAGTTAATCTTGAAATACAGTAACTCTGTTGAATAGCCTTATCGAAAATAATTATTGTACAATAAAATGCTATCGATTGTTAAAAAATGGCTGATACAACCTCAAGACAAATACAACCGATAATTGAAAGAAGAAAAAATTACAGACAAACTTATTTGCGGTCTTAAAGATGGGCTTTTATTGCTTTTAAAAATACTACAGGAATATCGAATCCCTCGAAGCGAGAGTCTGCCTCGCACTTGACCGTTTTTTTTAATATAAGTATATTTTTGTTCGATATGTTGAATTAATCATTCGCACTTGGACATCACTAAACATGCTAAGTCCCTTCAAGTAAAGGAGTTAGAAGGTTTAGTGATGTGAAAATTTTGCGAATGATTAATTCGAATCGAACAACTTGTCCATGCAAAATAAAAATAAAGCATTATCTTGGTTTAATAATAAGTACTAATAATAAACTTAAAAAAATCACTATAAAAAAATTGTATACGACTGTTCGGTTGAGTCAAGGAGTGATCACAGCTAGCTGGATTCAAAGACTAATTCGGCATACATTGCTCGTTGAAGTAAGGATAATGCAATAACATAACCAACCCTCCCAGCAATGTATGCCAAATTAGTCTTTGAATCCAGCTAGATGTGATCGTGGCTTTAATAGGCTGACAATACATTTCCGTGATGTTTTTATTTTTATTTACCTTAAATGGACAAATGAGACCTGAACATTGCCGTGCCAAATCTTATGAATGAAAGTATTTATGATCAAACAAAAACAATGGCTGTGGTAAATGAAGTGGATGCATTTTTTCTCTTTTTCTAGTCTTGCAGGTGCACATAGTCATTCACCGTAACTGAACAACTTTCAGTAAATAAAACTATCAGCCTCTTCAATACTCTTCATATAAAATTGCAAATGGACAGTTTAGCCACGATCACATCTAGCTGGATACAAAGACTAATTCGGCATACATTGCTGGGAGGCTTGGTTGTGTTATTGCAATATCCTTACTTCAACGAGCAATGTATCCCGAATTAGTCTTTGAATTCTGCTAGGTGTGATCGTGGCTTTTTTGTGGAAAAGAAGATTATTTTAATATTTTCTAAAAGTTTTATTTACTGAAAATTATTAAGTTACCTTGACTGACCACGCCCTTTCAGTTTTCGGAAACCAGTCCCTTAGACCATGTATTGGTCAATTTAATTTCGATGCGAACACGGAATTAAATTAAAATTAATCATTCGCACTCGGACATCACTAAACCTCCTTACTCCCTTCATGTAAAGAACTTAGGAAGTTTAGTGATGGGTAAATTTTGCGAATGATGATGAACAACTTGTCGATAAAAAATAATTATTATTCATGGTGTAATAAAAAGTACTAAAAAATAAAATAAAAAAATCACTATAGATTACCATCGATACTTGAAAGGTTCAGATATTTTCTATACGACTGTTCAGTAGAGTTAATAAACCTGCTTTGCGACAAAAAAAACCGTAAAAAGAACTAGGTAAAGGAGTGATCACACCTAGCTGAATTCAAAGACTAATTCGGCATACATTGCTGGGAGGCTTGGTTATGTTAATTGAAATATCCTTACTTCAACGAGCAATGTATGCCGAATTATTCTTTGAATTCAGCTAGGTGTGATCACTCCTTTACTCTACACTGCGCGTGGCTTGACACGAAGTACGAACTTGGTCGGTTATTTAGTATCGATTATTACCGGTACTTTTAAGAATTCGATATTCTCGATATTTTCTATAGGAATATTCGGTAGAGTTACTGTATTTTTAAAATTCAACCATCGATCTCGTTATCGCAGCAACACTGATTCAATAAATTTCAAAATTTACGGTTTGGTTAGGTACTCAATCAATCGCCAGTTAAAGCGCGACGGAGTCAGATGTGTCCGTGTAGAATACTTGACTAGTGCAACACTGTTAGTTTTGAATATAGCGGTCTTTAATTGTTTTTCTAGTAGGAGCGCTTGTTTTAAGTAAAAAAGTATACCATCAGTTAGGCCATTATTTTTTGTTCGACAAGTTGTTCGATTCGAGTCAATCATTCGCATTTGCCCATCACTAAACCTCCTAACTAAGTGGCTTACTATATTCCGATGTCATTTTTTGGTGGTCATTTCCTCCGAGGCGAGTTCGCCCGGTTGGTCATTTCGCCCGAAAGTATTCATTGTTAGTCGAGGTCTTTTAAAACCATATCCAAAAGATAATGAGAAACTATGGCAAACAATAAATAAACTTACATACAGAAAAAAAAAATCCAAATAAGATCAATAAACTTCTAGATAAAAAGAATTGACTTCAGCATTTTGTTACTGTAAAAATATCGTTGGCCGAAAATATTTTACTTAAGACTGCACCACGTAAAAACTACCAAAACGGCAATCACGGTTTAATATTGCTTACATATTTAATATGATTTTTTTTAAAACCATTACGATTACGCCATACATTTTTAGTATGACCAAGTCTAATAAATAGCTCTGACACGCGGCCGATACCCACAAGAGCTCGAAGTGAGACCACGTCAGTTTGCACCGCGACGCGCCAAAATTATGGATCGCGTTTCAACGTATACACATTCTCTGCTTTCATAGTGTAACAAGGTAACTTTGTTTTTTACTATTTTCTAAAGTAAGATATTTCTTTCCTTGTATTTATACTCGTAAAGTGTTTGTTTTAGAGAAATGGGGAAGCTCAAAGATAAATATTATGTATCCCGTCAAAAATTCAAAAAATATCTATTCCTTTAACCAAGTAAGTACCTACTTATATACCATACCTAGGTAGTTTTGTTTTGTGATGGTTGACTGGTGATGAAGGGTAGGCGGAGGAAGATAGGTAGATGATGGGTCAGAAGGGTTATCAGAGTAATAGATTTTCGGTACGTGATTGATGTCCGGACGAAGATGGGTGACCGGTGGATGATATTGATGGGTGACCGGCGGAAGACGAGTCAATTGTAGATGATGGGTGACCGGTAGATGATGGGTAATCGGCAGTGGTCGGAATTGGTAGAGCTGTTTAGGGTCGATGATCGGAAACTTGAACGTGCTGCTTGCTACATTATTTCGTCAGATCTGTTAGATTTTCCTCTTGAGACGGATTTCCATGGCATGGATTTTCGAAATAAGACTACCTTTTGATCGTTAGTATGTGTCCTTTGATCTTTCGATCACAAAAACAACGAAATGTACAACGATGGCACGGATTTAAATGGATTACTTTTTTAAAAGAAGCAAACGGCGCCAAACTTATGCAGGAAACAGGCTACATTATTTCGTCAGGTCTGTTAGATTTTCCTCTTGAGACGGATTTCCATGGCATGGCTTTCCGAAATAAAACTGCCTTTTGATTGTTAGTGTGTGTCCTTTGATCTTTCGATCACAAAAACAACGAAATGTACAACGATGGCACGGATTTAAATGGATTACTTTTTTAAAAGAAGCAAACGGCGCCAAACTTATGCAGGAAACAGGCTACATTATTTCGTCAGGTCTGTTAGATTTTCCTCTTGAGACGGATTTCCATGGCATGGCTTTCCAAAATAAGACTGCCTTTTGATCGTTAGTATGTATCCTTTGATCTTTTGATCACAAAAACAATGAAATGTACAACGATGGCACAGATTTAAATGGATTACTTTTTTAAAAGAAGCAAACGGCGCCAAACTTAGGCAGGAAACAGGCTACATTATTTCGTCAGGTCTGTTAGATTTTCCTCTTGAGACGGATTTCCATGGCATGGCTTTCCGAAATAAGACTGCCTTTTGATCGTTAGTATGTGTCCTTCGATCTTTCGATCACAAAATCAACGAAATGTGCAGCGATGGCACGGATTTAAATGGATTATTTTTTTTAAAGCAAACGGCGCCAAACTTAGGCAGAATGATAGTTGATGACTGGATGAATGATGATGATGAAAGGATGATGAGTGACACGCGGATTATAGTTGATGAGTGGATCAATGATGATGAGTGATGCGTGGATGATAGTTGATCAGTGGATAAATGATGATAAGTGGATGATGAGTGATGCGCGGATGATAGTTAATGAGTGGATGAACGATGATGAGCGGATGATGAGTGATGCGTGAATGAGTGGATGACTGATGATGATGAGCGGATGATGAGTGATTTTTGGATGATAAGTGATGCGCGGATGATAGTTGATCAGTGGATGAATGATGATGAGCGGATGATGAGTGATGCGCGGATGATAGTTGATGAGTGGATCAATGATGATGAGTGATGCGCGGATGATAGTTAATGAGTGGATGAATGATGATGATGAGCGGATGATGAGTGATTTTCGGATGATAAGTGATGCGCGTATGATAGTTGATCAGTGGATGATGAGTGATGTGTGGTTGAGTGGATGAATTATGATGATGAGCGGATGATGAGTGATTTTCGGATGATAAGTGATGCGCGGATGATAGTTGATCAGTGGATGAATGATGATGAGCGGATGATAAGTGATGCGCGGATGATAGTTGATGAGTGGATCAATGATAATGAGTGATGCGCGGATGATAGTTGATCAGTGAATGAATGATGATAAGTGGATGATGAGTGATGCGTGGATGTGTGGATGAATGATGTTGAGCGGATGATGAGTGATTTTCGGATAATAAGTGATGTGCGGATGATAGTTTCTACCACCATGTCATTACGAGTAAGTCTAAAGTGTTTCTACTGACGTGCTGTTGAGTATACAAACTTGAAGAGCTGTTCCCTGTCGCCCCTCGCTTCCCCTCGAGTAACCCTCCGTTATACAATCGTTGCGCTGAGCTATATTAGTAGAGTTCATTAAAAATACCTTGAGAGAAAAAAGTTCCATTCAAAACACAGTTTTTTAAAAGGTGTCGTTTCCTCCGAGCGGGCGAGAACGCGTCTCGGGTGAAATGACGCACTACGACTCCGCGTGGACTGCGCGCATGTGTGTGTTCGATCATACGCACACTACTGTTGCTTCCGACTCGACGCGAAAACTAAACAGTTTTGATCCTATACATTTTTTTATGAAAGGGACAACTGATTTAGACATGAATTGAAAATTTTGTCAGGATTACAAAGTATCTCTTTTAAGGAAGTCTAACAAAATTACGGACAAGTACAAGGTGTCAAACAATCTCCTGAAAACTTCATCAATGGACTCATACCATGAAAAATTAACGATTTTCACCATACATACATCTATACACAACAAAAAAAAATGTTAAAGTGCGAGTCGGATTCGCGCATCGAGGGTTCCGATATACCTACCTATAGTATTTTTAGAAGCAATAAGGTCCATTGTAAGGACCGCAAAACTAAATTTGTTTGTAAAGATTTGTTGCAAATTTCCAAAAAACTGTGCTACTTAGAGAGATTGTTTTTTTTCTGAATTATTCACATAAACCTCTATGGACTTCAATTAATTCAGATTTTTTCTTCGGAAAACTTCGGGGATAAGGAAGGGATAATTTTTTAAAACTTTTTTCATCATAACTTGAAAACTAAGAGTCGTTAAAAATATAAAGAACTATTTTGGAATGTACAAGTGAAGCACTTTCATATGATACCTAACTTGACTTAGTACTGACAATTAAAAACTTTGACCTACCCATTTGGGCCCCCTTTACAATAATAATAATATTATAATTATTTCAATTGCAATAAAGTAAGACAATCGTATTCTAAAACTACTTCTACTACTAAATATAAAAGTATAAACGAGTTTTTAGCTTGCTTTTCAATTTATTTTAAGGTCATTAAAAATACTCATAGAAGCCTTTATACAAAGTATCTGAACATATCAGTCGCGCTATAAAGTGTACCAGCACAGAAAATATAGAGGTATACTAACGTATAGCACAACTAGTGAACTGACTATGATCCCTACTATGTTGATGTTCCTTAATAGTGATGTACAATTATTTCAAGAAGCAACAATCGAAGTATTCGAATGTACTACTTAGTAGTATCCAAATAATCTTTTATCATTCAATTGTTATTTTTCATTGGAATCATTATTCGCTTTTCGTACGATTTTGAATGAAAAATTTATTCTAACTAAAAGAATGAATAAAGTACTCAAATTCTTTGTGTTTACTTGACTGGTGCAACCTAATTTTAATTCCTTGTTTGTTTTTTAGTATACCGGTAATTCTGTGGTTTTTTTTTGTAGTTATTCTAGTGTTTTTCTATACAACATAAATTAGCCCTTATTAATATTTTCCGTACGATGAGGTGTTCTATTCGTATTGGCCCTTCACTAAAGTTCCTTTCTGCGTTGCTTACTATGCGGCTTACTCAGTTAGTGACTTACTAAGTTCCATCTTTCTACCTTCCTTTCCTACGTAGGAGACTAACTGACTTAGTGTGTGAATTCAGTCAGATGTGATCGGCCCTTTAGGATGCTTTCTAATCAGTAGCGTTTCTTTGAGTGTTACACGGACCGTAAAACTGACCAACTTTTTCTAAGGAACATACGAGTAGGTTGAAAATTGAAATACGAAAAATAAAATTTAACTCCTATATTAAATGCGCTATCAGCTGATGCTGTTTGTACGGGAGTTAATTTTTTTTGCTTATTTAGAGGGAAAATTGTTCAGTTTTATGGTCCGAGTAACATACTGAAAAAACAAATCAACCTATATATTGATACCTAAAAGAAACTTTCTGTAATTGGCTGAATGTCTGCTCTCACCTGTTGAATATTATATTTTACTTGAATATAATAGGCAAGTCATTTTAGTCGTACACCATTTGGGCTCTCTCTGGGCCTCAGTGTTGCCGGCAGTCAAACGAGAAAAAGTCCGAAACCAAATAAAAGATTACCCGAAATTACCCGTTTTCTGTGGTAAAAAAAAACGGTCAAGTGCGAGTCGGACTCGCGTGCCGAGGGTTCCGATATACCCATAGTATTTTTGGAAGTGTGGTGCCGGCAAAGAAATGTACCAACCTATACATGCCCGTGGGTGTCGTAAGAGGCGACTAAGGGTTATAAACTGGAGGATAGGCAGCAGCATCCTCCTTTGTATCTTAGTAACTGCAGTCACCTACAACCGCGGTCTATGGTGCCAGCCGTAACGCTAACAAGCGAGGTGACTATGGTACTTCCCCTCTACATTTTTTCTAGCAAAAGCTAGAATTCTGGAGGGAGCTCCCTATCCTGTAGTGAACGTTTCATGGGATGTTATAATGACTTTTGGAAGCAATTATCGATTGCAAAACTAAATTTGTTAGTAAAGGTCAAATATCAAATATTATTGCAGATTCCTGAAAAACTGTGCAACTAAGAAAGATCGTTTTATTTTTGCTGTAATATTTACTTAAACTTCTATCGACTGTATTTAATTCAGATTTTTCCTTTCTCAAACTTTTGAGATAAGGGGGCGGGAACGGTATTTTTTTGGCATTTTCCATCATAACTTGAAAACTAAGAGTCGTGTAAAAAATTACAAAAATATATTTTAAAGAATGTACAAGCCAAGAATATATAATATTACGTAATACAAGTAAAGCCCTTTTATATGAAACTCCACTTTCCACTCGACCTAGTAACGACAATTTGAAATGTTGCCCTTTACATTAATCATCATATTTTTTTAAATTCTTTCATGTGCAATTAAGTTGGGCAACCATATTCTAAAACTATTCCAAGTTTCAAGTCGACAGCAGTGGTTGCTGAGATATACAGTACAGGTGTGACAGACAGACGGACAGACAAAGTTGCATCATAAGGGTTCTTTTTTTACCATTTTGGCATCGGAAACCTCTTTGACCCTTTTCTGTTTCGCTTGTTCTTTTGAGAACTTCTTTTAGGCATTTCTTTCTCTGTGATTCCATTTTGTTTGAATCACGCAACTGCGAAGCCAAACCAAAAAAAAAAAGTTTGGCGCGATTTTTGTTTAACGCAGAACCACTTTTTTTCTGGCGGGTGGGACGTTCTCTTAGACTATAAAATACTTATATATAGGTTTTATTTGTCTACATAGATTTTTGCGAAAATACCCGAAATTACCCGGCAGTCAACGTTACCCGAAAGAAACCCGCTGAAGACCTAAATTACCCAAAATCGGGTAAAAATACCCGTACCGGCAACGCTGCTGGGCCTAGTAACCTTCCATGTAGCAACTACTGGTGGCCAGAAAAATAACTGCGTGATTTTGCTTACATTACTCACTGGAAATGTACAAACGGCATGTTTTTAACGCGGCGACAAATTAATCTGAATTAGGGTTCCAAAGAATATTAAAGCAGGTAGCAAAAATAATAGGTTGGCAGCTACAGTGAAGTACCATTTTAAGCAGAAAACGGCAGCTTTATAATCAGTTGTAAGCTTTGTTTTAATTTAAACTAGCATCGATTTTTGTTTTGGCAACTGAATTTATTTTTAAGCGAACACTTAACGGCGGATTAAAACAAGAAAATGGGATTTCTTAAATAATCAAATGAGGTTGTATATAAAGTTAAATAATGTGTGAAGAAAATATGAACATGGTCATAAAAACATACTTTGTGCGACATTTTAAGAGCTCTAAATAAAGCAAATAGTGACATGCATAAAAAATTGTTTGACTTATTATATGGCTTAAAATTTTCCTACAATGGCGAAAGAGTAAAAGGTATAAAGGTACAATAATTGTCTTTATTTATTTAACCCGCAATATTTATTTATTTATGCCGAGCTGAGTGTTCCTCTTAGTTCATTGTTTGTCATTAAAGCTCCATTAAAATCCTCTTGACTGTAGGTTAGTTTGACGGGGACCCACTGTGCGGGTCCCCTATTTCTGTCTGCGAGGGATCACAAGGGAACCTAACATAACCTACCGTGTATGTGTCGTCCTGTCTGGAGTTTGTTTTTTGATGGCGGGGGGCGCTGCCCCCCGATCCCCCCATTCTGGGGAGCTGCGCCCCCTCGTCCCCCCGCTTCGTGATGATAGTGGTCATTTAGAGAAAAGCAGTAGTCATTGTAAAAAGGTTAGGAAGCACGCGGAAGTATGATTAATTGATTACAAAGTAAAGCGAATTTATAATTAAAGCTCCAAGGTCATGTTCCAAGGCCAAGTTCCCTTGATTCCCCTCGCAAACAGAAATAGGAGACCCTCACAGCACAAAAAAATATAAAATCTTTAAATATATTCGACCCGCACTCGGTTTCTATGCAATGACTAACCTTGTCGCCGTTTTCATTAAATTATGATTCTACAAACAAAAATACTGAAATCCAAATGCTTAATAATAGTACCTGTTTTAATTTTTCTAGCTGCCTACAAATCGCAGCCCGAAAGTGTATTTTTATATGGGAGCCTATTGTTGCCAATAATACAATCTTTGTTATCCCACTGTTAAAATTAGTCGCCAAGTCATTATTTATAGTACCTCGCTTATGATTTCATTGCCCCTGTTTAATATATTTGCTACCTTAAAGAATCAGCCATTGTTTAGTTTTTATAAATCCATTTTGAAGCTCATCTATTATAATTGTTGCTAAAATATTTAATCGCTGCCAGATTAATTTATTAGATGCAAACTGTTAGTTGCCGTTTCATTTGTTAGTTGCCTCGAAAATAATAAGCCTGTACAAACTACCGGTCACCAGTGTAAGCTGAACCGGCGGGACGCTACTAACGTCCGAAACCAGAGACCCGGTCAAGGTCAAAGTGTTTCCACCGAAGAGCAGCCATTTGTACGTTATATCACAGGATAAATAATAGTAAACAAGTTGTAATATTTTGACCGCAAGCACATCTCTGGGTGTCTACTCTCAATTTCCGATACTCTATTGTCAGTGAACTAAGTTATGAATTCGACTGTATCGAAGTAGTATCTTATCGATGTATCGAAAATTGAAAGTTCGAAATTTGAGAGACATCCTGGTTTTGGGCATCTTTTGCTTAGCACTGGTTTAGAGTCGTATAATTCATTCGAGGGTTCAGATTAGGCTGGTTTTGTTACCATTTACTTGCTACCGTGTATACACATCCTTAGCCCACGATTTAAATAAACATGTCAACGAAAGCTTTTAGTTGTCTTACAGTAGTGACAATATAAAACAAATCAAAAGATGCGTGAAGAAAAGAAGAAGCGTTGTTAATGTAAACACCGCGTTTCCTGTCGTAACTTTGGTATTGTTTCTTATATGATATATAAGTATTAAGTTATATCTCTCTCTTTATGCGTTTATCAGTGGCGCTAGAACTACGAAATACATGGTGTTCGTTTGACTACACCATTCATTTAGCCTAAAAGCACTCATGGTCATACAGGTCACGCAGAAAAAGACAGGCTGAATGAGCAAATAATCTCAGAAAAAAATTGGCCTAGTGGCAAAAGACTTTTGAATCAGAAGGTCATAACATCCCATGAAACGTCTACTGCAAGACAGGGAGCTCCCTCCAGAATTCTAGCAAAAACACATGGTACAATTAAAAGGGGAAGTACCATAGTCATCACGCTTGTTGGTACGATAAGGACGCTGGTGCCCATCCTCCGGTTCTTAATATCTTAGTCGCCTCTTACGACATCCACGGTAATTTTTTTTGCCGGCACCACAGGGACCACCAGAAGATACGTTAAACATATTAATCGCTGCCAACCAGTCTTACTCTTTCTGAACCACAGACTTGCTTGCCATCTTAAAACTCAATCAGGGTTTTTTGAGTTAGCAGACTAAACGACAGGTAACTCTTTAAGTAGTTTTATTTTAGCCTAGACCAACGTGCCTTCCAGAGCACAGAAAATGCTCCAGTTGTTTTAAAGCCACCCCCCAACAGAAAGAACCAAAACGTTGCTTTCATTTTCATGATCGAAAAAAAAATAAGATAAGTAAACAAGTCGATTGCCACTAGCACTACAGTCCGAAATCCTGCTAATATTATAAACGCGAAAGTTTGTATGTATGGATGGATGGATGTTTGTTACTCTTTCACGCAAAAACTACTGAATGGATTTTAATGAAACTTGGCACACATATAGGTTAGGTCCTGGAATAGCACGTAGGCTACTTTTAACTGCGGGAAAACACCTCATTCCCACGGGAAAACGCATTTAATGCGGGTAAAACCGCAGGCGGAAAGCTAGTAGTTGAAATAATATAACTTGATTAGGATGACAGCAGGTCTTAGCGATGCGTAAGATATTGGAGCGACAGGTACCGACGGTAGGGCTTTTGTGCAAAGTCCGTCGCGGGAAGTACCACCCTCTTGCGTTTTTCTGCCCTGAAACAGCAGCGTTTGCACAGCTGTGTTTCGGTTTGAAGTGTAAAGGAGCCAGTGAAATTATTGGCACACGAGACATACCATCTTAGTTCCCAGGGTGGGTAACGCGCTTTGCTGTCTTATTAGTGTCAAATTATTTCACTAATAAGACAGGTGGGTGTCATGGACGGTGATGACCTCTTACTACCAGGTGGCCCACCTGTTCGTTTGCCCACTTGTGACGTGACATAAAAAAAAAAGACACGTATCCCTCCGCCCTGCTCTTACGCATACTTCTGTCCTGCTGTCATTCTAATCAAGCTATATTATTCACCGCCAGTTGCACAAAGCGTTTTTGAAGTTAAAGCCCCTTTAAGTCTATTGCCATCCCTTTCTGTTTTGTTGCCAAAGAATGGGACAGCAGTAGATTTAAAGAGGCTGGCTGTTAGACTGGCCACGAGCGTTTCCAAATTATGTGCACGCTGTATAAGTAAGAAACACGGCGGCAGCGTTCCTGTCAGTTTGGTCCGCACCAGGTTTTTATAACTTCCGGCCCGTTCCACTGTTGGCTTTCTATAACTTATTTTTATTAGTATTGCTCAGGATATCCATGTTCGGTTAATAGTGCTCGAAATAAATGTTCTCGAAAATTGGGGGAGGCGGGGTTTTATTTTTAAGTTTGCTTTTGTTATTATAATTTGTGATATCGTAAACAAACATTTTTTGTATAGGTGTACTCTAAAATCTTTAAATAAATGTGATTTTTGTAAAATTTTTACTCGGATATAGAAGATTGTATGGTTCTTATTTTGGAAAATACTATTATTATAAGTTCTATAATATCTGTGATGTAATGTAATGAAATGCGTTTAAAAACTGATATTTGTTTATTGTGTTTTATTTTAATATACTTCATCAATTCTTAAATGTCCCGTGTGGTGCCGGCAAAGAATAGTACCATCTCATACAGATTCAGATAATTTATTCACGAATATAGGTTTTTACATTAGGGTCTTAAAATTTATCATGCACTTAACTTTATTCTGCCAATTTAGGCGTGTAAATATAGGTAGGTATTAATCAAATATATTATTTGGTAAATAGGAAATTTAACAAAATTTAAAATTTAAGTATACAATTCATATTCATCATTAAAAACAATAACAATAATAAAGCTGGAAGCTGGATATAAGTCTGCTGGAAGAAATTTCCAAGCTGAAATAAGCAGCACCTGTTGTGTCTGTTCTCTAAATGTTTGTATTATTTGTATTTTTATGTGTACAATAAACAGTTAAATAAATAAATAAAATAAAACCGGCCAAGTGCGAGTCGGACTCGTGCCCTAAGGGTTCCGTACCTATCTACCATATGATATACTAAAAGCTTTTGCTCTTTGATTTTAAAAACTCCGCGACCATCCAACTTGACCCCTCTTTTACAGAAGAGTTCACCTTAATTGGTTACTATTAGTTGTGAGAAAAATTTAAATATTTAATGATTTTAGACTTTTCCCTTTATTTGTACTGTGAGATCTAGCTTCTTGCCAAATTTCATAATTTTAGGTCAACGGGAAGTACCCTGTAGGTTTTGCTTTTTTGCATAAATGTATAGAGATGAGGACATAAAAAGCCATATTTTTTGATTGCGGCGTTGAGAAAAAGGGTTTTGGCAGACAGACAGACAGACGGACAACAAAGTGATCCTATAAGGGTTCCGTTTTTTTATTTTGAGGTACGGAACCCTAAACAGCAATAATTAATTACACAGATTCCAAATAAATAAAATGACAATTGAGAAGGTAAGTAGGTATGTTAATAAATTTGAATTAGTTAATTAGTTGAAGTATAATTACAATATATCCGTGGGTGTCGTAAGAGGCGACTAAGGGTTATAAACTGGAGGATGGGCAGCAGCATCCTCCTGTGCATCATACCATGTTACTTACTGCGGTCACCTACAACCGCGGCTCATGGTGCCAGTTTTTGTTTTCAAAGGTCTTTATTTGATCATAATTCTATAACTAACAGAATATAATAGTTTAAAACACAACTATATCTACAAATAAAATAAGGTACTTACAGGCTAGGAATTGCCTCTTAAAGTTAACAGCATCAATGTCGGTATTTTATGACATAAGTAACCACAATTGATTTACACGTAAAAACAATATTTTAGTCTACGAATAAGTAATAATTTATTCGTAGAGTTTAGTTTTACTTTTTGCTGATGCCGGTGTGCCAGTCGTAACGCTGACAAGTGAGGTGACTGGTATGGTATATGGTACTTCCCCTTCACATTTTTCCAGCAAAAGATTAAATTCCGGAGGGAGCTCGATCCCTGTCCTGTAGTGGACATTTCATGGGATGTTTTATAAAGATGATGATGATTACTTTGTGAATTACGAATAGAATTAAAAATATATATATACGCGTCGACTTGAGAACCTCCTCCGTTTTTTTTTCGTCGGTTAATAAGAGAACATCTAAATAGAAGTTTTTTCTCTCTCAAATTTTTTCTCTTTTTATAAACTTTGTATTTTTACTAAGGCGCAGCTCCACCAACTTTTTGTAAAAACGCCGAAAGGCAACTTTTTGTTTGTAATCTCTCAGCAGAAGGCAAGGGAGAGAACAAAAACGCTGATGTGAGTCAGAGCTCAGAGATAGGACAAAAAGTTCGCATCAAAGAAGTACTAAAGTACCTTCTGCGATATAATGACGTCACTTATAAAGCAACGTGTTCAACGTGTGATAAAGGCGTTTACAATAGTTTACATACTACTGCTAAAATACTACAGGTATTTACAGGACGTTAAAGAACAACTGGACAGATAATGTAATTTTTATTATTGCTTTGTTACAGTTGGTAAAAATTGAAATTTCCCTGAAAAGTTTCGAATCGGGGCAAACTGAATTTTTCTGGCTTAGAGTACATCTCGCCCCCTCAAAAACTGGCCCATCTATGGGAATTTTGGATGAACTGAAGTCAATAACTCGCGATCCCGATTCTAACGATGAATTTGCGATATAAACTGTTTTTTTGTTTTAAAAAAATAAAAAGAAGGAAACAATCACTTAAATGGTGAAATAGGGGATGATAGTTTGTATGGGATTTATATTATTCTAATTCCTTCACTACGTCAGCCAGTTCATCCAGCCAAAAAAAAAAGAGTGCAACCCGTGCGAAGTCGGGGAGAGCCTCTAGTTATAAATAAATTCTACTCACTTGAACCATTTCCAGTTCAAAATGTAGGTCAATAGACAAACATTCTCATATTTCCTCTGAAACCAAACATTTGCCATATCTTTGATTGAACAATTTGACTCAAATCCAAGACAAATAAGCTCTGAATAGAATATGGCAGGATGCTGTTACATTCAACCACGACTATGAAATCTAACATACATTGCGCAAGCTTTCTATGTTTACAGCTTTAATTGAAGCTGTTGGTAAAATCTACCTCTTATACCGAGCGACCGGCAACAATATTAACAACTAAGACCGGCCAAGTCAGGCCCATATTCGGTTGATATTCCACACATCCGCACAAAGCGCTTTGAAACATCCTTTATAATGCGCACGGCTAAAGAGTGGAATTCTCTGCCTGCGTCTGTGTTCCCGAGCTCTAACCCGAATCTATTTAAGTCGCGAGTGAATGGGCTTCTTCTGGGCAAGCTCGTTCCATCGTCGACCTCATCTCTGTCCTCAAGGCTAGATCGAGGTCAAGAGTAAGCCCATACATAGCAAAAAAAAGTGCGTGTCGGGCTACGCGCAGTATTGGGTTCCGTAGTTTTTTTTAAGATTTTTTTATGGCAAAGCAGATTTTGATTGAGTATTTCATAACTTTATAATAAAGGCAGACAGTAAAAAAAAATTGTCTGGGAGGTACCCTAAAAAAACACATTCACACGTTGCATTTCTTCCACCAGCAGACATAAAGTATTTAATTTGAGTGCGTTACGGTGCGGTGTCTCCACAAACGATAGACCATCAAGAAGTGAGTTCGTCGAGGTTTATTCTCGAAGAAAGGAACTTACACCAAAAGATGGGCGCCAGGCGGTTTGGTAGGGTTCTTTTACGCACTTCCATTACATGCACGGTTGCCAACCCGCTCTGCCAAGCATAATGTTACATCTATGACAACTTGAAATTTGTACCAGATTTATGTTAATAATGGAAGGTCATCCTTAGAAGAAAGAAGTGCACTTGAAAATAGAAAGTTACTCTAAATTGCTGCATTATTCGAACAAGCAAAAGTCATTTCATAATAAAAATTATGTTTATGTATTCGTTTCCTAACTTCACTATGTAGTTGAACAAAATAACAAAACACAGGATATACGGTTTGATTCCTTGTGTGAGTCATAGTTCAGTCATTAACGCACACACGAAGATCCATAAACTGCATGTGTAGGGAGACGTAAACAAAGTACGGGCCTATACAAATTATATTCAGGAAAATCTGTGCCCACGACTTCATTCGCGTGGAGTTTAGGTTTTTACGTATATAATATAACCAACAGGACCGATTACAGCGGGTGCGCATCTTTATTTTATACAGTCAGCGACAGGTCAAGCTTGACACTCGCAGTGCGACTCTAGCCCGTACGTCTATTAAAATAAGGATGGTACGCTCTTCACTGTACTCGCATACCTTCTGCTGCTGCCAAGAAAGAAGGAAAAATCTTCTTGCACAACTGGTTACGAAACTCAGTTGACATAGCGTCAGATACACTTCTGCTAATCGGCCTCGTAGATTCGCGGAGAAATAAACAGTCAGAAAATATTCAAAAATCATGTAATTTAGTTGTAGGTAAAGTAGATGTTGCGTGCCTGATAGGTTTTTCGTCCATTAAAGTTCTGATTCTGTAAAACGTATTAGATGCATGAAGTTTAGTTTTATTATATTCAGGAAGTTTAATTAAGTACGAGTATACAAAGAAAACTATTATGGTATAAAAGAAAAGGACTTCGTAAATGGTAATTTAATTTCAGATAAACCTGTGCCGTGTTTAAACGAATTTGTAATTTGAATTCATTATGAGTGAAAATTTGATTTAGATTTACGGCATTTTTTTGGATTTTGAACTTTATCACTTTGGTATAAAGTATAGGAAAGGATCCGTTTAGGTAGTTTATTATTGTTATGTACGTAGAGCACGCATGGATTTCGGAATATCAATCGCCTTATTAGAATTTAAGTAGGTTGTCGCAAACGGTAAACGATACTCTTTTTCCAAGTTAACTTGCTTAATTGTTTTGCTTTAAGGCTTTTTGTATGAGATATTTTTGTCTATTTCGACCTTTGTTCCTTAAGAAAATATGTGCACTTAGTCTCATCCTTCGGGGTTGTTGTTGATTCATACCTTTTCTATTTCATCCCGTATTTTGGGGGACGTGCTAATAATGTGTTGGACTTTTTAGCAAACAATAAAAATATTTAAAGAAAAAAAAACTGGGGGTAACAACAAACACAAATTTGAATTGATCTCTCGATACAAACTTTTCGACCAGAGTGGGCAATTTGTAAGGAGAGGTCGAATTTTTTTTTTCATTTCCAAACATATGTTTCTTTGGGAAAGTTGTTCAGTTTCGTTGACTGAGCACGCCCTTTCAGTTTTCGGTACACCGTCCCTTACACCCTGTATAGAGCATAACCTGTAGTTAACCAATTTTTAAAAATATGCCAAGTGAGAGTCGTACTCCATAAAATTTGTCATGTTTTTACATATAAAATAAAGTATCTACCACTAAAATTGTTGTACTCATGGAACCCTCGATGCGCGAGTCAGACTCGCACTTGACCGGTTTTTGGATTATAATCCGTCTTTTTGTTTCAACCCCAAAAATAAATGCACAATGTTGTGTTGCGATAAGCCGCATTCCGTGACTGTGAATCATGAATACTTCCTATTGTAGGTAAGGGTTGGAACTTGGAACTAGTACTTTAGACTGATCCTGCCAACTGATAAAATGCTAATAAAGGTAGGGCTTTACATTAAATAACTTTACGATATGCAAGTAGACAATATAGTGTAGCTATATTCATACACATTTTTTTTATTGAAAATGGGCTTACTCTTGACCTCGATCTAGTCATGAAGACAGAGATGAGGTCGACGATGGAACAAGCTTACCCAGAAGAAGCCTATTCGCTCGCGACTTGAATAGATTCGGATTATATGAACTCGGGAACACAGACGCAGGCAGAGAATTCCACTCTTTAGCTGTGCGCATTATAAAAGATGTTTCAAAGCGCTTTGTGCGAAAGTACGGAATATCAACCAAGTATGGGTGATATCCTGCGGTGCGTCTGGACTCCCGATGGTAGAAGGGAGATGGCGGAATAAGCTCATGGAGCTCTTGCCTTGTGAGCTTCTGAGCCTTTTTCTCTCTTTAGCTATGTTCAATTCAAACGAACAATTTATCGGCCATGTTTATTCTATGAATACTGTAAACCCGCAGCACGATTCAGATATTTAATTAAATTTTATAAAGTTATGTTAATTATCATAGTTTATTTTTATTGAGCTAGGTTTTTTTTCTCTTAATCTGATAAATTAGCTTTATTTTCTTTCTTGGTTTTCATTATTTGCACGCTTGCATCCTGCATCATTATACTTTCTCCTTTAGTCACTCTAATGTTGTCTGGAACATCTGGAGATCTCACTTAGGGATAAGTCCGCCTTTGCATGTTATCTTTTTTCGAGAATAGAATTTTTGTAATTTTTGTGTCATGAAGATTATTCAACAACAACAATTAAATAAAAACAGCAAGAAGAATATAATAAATACATCAACCTAAATTAAGTTACTTTTTAAAAAATAAATGTTAGTTTTTACTAGCAGCTAGCAGTGGACGTATTTCCATTAATCATGACGATGATCCTTCTCTTCGTATGTGTAGAAGAGGCAGATAAAATAATTCTCTCATATTTAAGTTGGGATTTGCACAAATGATATTTTTTGATTACGTCATACATAACATTCTCAACCCTTTGTCTCGCCAAGAACAGAACGATTCATACAAGTTCAAAGACTGCAATAATGATTGCAATAACACAGGACTCATTATGATGTTATCGGAACAGTCCTTTATGACAAAATGTATTGTACGTATGTATGTATAAGAAAGCGTCAGGGACACAAGTGCATGCAAGCATTACGTACAGTCGACGGCATATCAATAGTGGATACATTTGCACTAAGAATAGCAGCGTTAAGACTACGTATTAAAGGCGGTCTTAAGGTCAAAGGGTTTTGCTGAATTGTGGTTGACTGTAGAAATATTGCACTCAGGAGGAAATAAGGTAGAGTTTAGAGAGAGAGCGGAAACGGTATAGCGCTGAACTGAGCGAGTGAAAAGTGATTTGCATTGCTTACACCATTACAATTACTACTGTTTCGCTACTACGGCGGCATTCTTATTTAAGCTTTATACCTCATCATAACATCCCATGAAACGTCCACTACAGGACAGGGAGCTCCCTCCAGAATTCTAGCTTTTGCTGGAAAAATGTGGAGGGGAAGTACCGTAGTCACCTCGCTTGTTAGCGTTACGGCTGGCACCATGGACCGCGGTTGTAGGTGACCGCAGTAAGTAAGATGTAAGATACAAAGGAGGATGCTGCTGCCCATCCTCCAGTTAACCCTTAGTCGCCTCTTACGACACCCACGGGTATGTATGGGTTGGTACTATTCTTTGCCGGCACCACATGGGACAGCTTTTCACCTATTGCTATGATAATAATAAGGTATGGAAAGGACACGGTACCAAAAGCGGTAGAATCAAGATTTCAGTCAGCTTTTGCATTTTTCTTAGGAATTATAAATCCAATTTTTTTAAGCATTATTGGGAAGACATTAAGCTAACAGAAGCTTAAATTTATTTTTCGAAAAATATTATCTGTAAAAAAATATAACAAATCTAATGATGAAATCGGACGACATTTAAGACGAACAATTTTCGAACCTTTAATTTTATACATCAAACTAAAAATAAAAAACTTTATTTTATACGTAAATTGATAACCTTGAAGTCAACTTTCAAATATAAGACAAATGAAAAAAATAGCATTAGAATTATAGGAATTATGATCTCATGAATCTGTAAGAAAATTTCGGCAATTTCATAGGTAAAGACCTATTATTTAGCGTGGTAACTGTGATATAAATCCCCTCCAAACTAAAATGAAGAAAATAACGTGCCAGGAAAGCGGGAATCAGCAACTGCAGTTTAGAAAGGGCAAAAAGAAGATCTTTAAGCTATAAGGTCGATGTTCGGCCTCACAAACCGTGGAGTTAAAGTTTTTGAGCTGTTAAAAGCCTCTGACATTGCTCATTAACGATTACTTCCATAGATACTATGTTAACCGTGATTAACTTGCCTTCATCGAGACACAGAATCATCTTACTTTTCTGACAAACAGGTGATTCATCCAGCAAAGTCCTGAACCTAGAAAAT
Organism: Athrips mouffetella; assembly: GCA_947532105.1. NCBI lineage: Eukaryota > Metazoa > Arthropoda > Insecta > Lepidoptera > Gelechiidae > Athrips > Athrips mouffetella. The sequence goes on from OX383968.1 coordinate 10,338,426, forward strand.
CTTTTAATAAAGCCGCAATCATACCTTCCTAAATTCAAACACTAATTCGGCAAACATGGCTCGTTGAAGTAAGGATATTGGAATTAAAAGAACCAAGCCTCCCAGCAATTTAGCCAAAGAAATAAGCTCCGCTTCGCTTATAGGTTCTGTTGCACCCCAATCAGTTCAAATTACCGGTCACGCAGCGTGCGTACCGTGGCCGCTGGCGTCACGTCACAGTGCACAGAAGGGCGGAAGACGGGGCAGGTGCGGAATATTATTATTGTAATGTATGTCAGAAGGGTGCTCGGATTTTTTGTCAAACAGGTACATTTGTGAGAAGTCTTATGAAACGGAATAGCTTTCGGAAGTACTTAACATTTTAAATTTTAACCCAAAAATCACTGTGTAAGACTGTCTCTAGTTTGGTTAAGACATTGCAGGTTAAATCGCTTGATTGTCCGAAAAGAAAGATGACTCCATGCTTCCAAAGACATGCAGGAATAAGCCATGTCAAAGCCTTTGGCGGCTCAATAACTTTTTTCTTCCAGTAAGCAGTTCTAATATGATAAGACAATATCAGGAATGGCATGCAAGATGAAAGCAAGTGATTGATATCGCCATAGTACGAATGTCGTGCGGTATGATGACAGTGACCAAACCAAGCTTCCATTACTAGATTTATTTGCATGCATACTTCCCCATTATTTTAATTTCTGCATCATAAGATTACCAAATCCTGAAATAATGACTAAATACAAAGCGGTAGCAAACCACTTCTATTTACATGAGTTTGCGAAATAATAAAGGAAGTCCGTAGACGGTAGTCGGTTTCATTTTCAGTATCGCGTTTTATTGTGAACAGTTTTTATTGTTGAGCGTTTAGTTGTGAATAATGAATGAGATTCCGCCGGCGTCGAAACCGGCGGCGGCGGGCGTTTTATATTCATCGTAGTAGTAACAGTAAATGGTGTGGCTGGTTTTATAGTGATGAAACCTTGCCATAATTAACAGTTTATGTATGAAACGAATTACTACGGAAGCGCTCATGGCCGACTGGGAATTGCACTTTCACCGTTGACTGTGGTTAGAACTCTGATGGGTAACCGCTAACAATAAGAGCGTTCCCGTGCTTCGGAAGGCACGTTAAGCCGTTGTTACCGGCTACTGTCAATGATAGGAAGTCAGAAGCCATTTGGCGGCTTGAAGACTGACAGCCAGGTTAGCCACTAATCTGACAAAGCCTATTCTAGGATGGCTCTTTAATCAACTCGGTACACTCGAACTCGGTACACTGTACCGAGTTGACCAAAATTGGGTTTGCTCTGCCCTCTGGGTTGCGAAGGTCAGAAGCTAGTCGTTCTGTGTAAAAATCAGTTCCCTTAAGTTAGGTAGTGGACTGTGTCGGAATAAGGCTACTAAGGCCATGATGTATGAAACGAATTACTGGAGGGCTATTCTCGCATGAAACAAATTACTAGAGGGCTATTCTCGCGCCTTTTAAAAATATTTCAAAATATACTTAATATGACGTACAATAAGTATCCTGTAAAGAATCTTCTTATTTTCTTGGCACCTTGGCACGCTCCGCCACCATTGTTTCGAATCTAATGCAATATTTCGTAAAACGCGAACAAACAGGATTTACTAGATTTCCATTTTTAAGACTACTATTTGGACTGAATCCATGACCTGTTTTGACCTACCGACCTCAATTTCATTTGACAATAGCACTGTGCGAAGTAGATTTAATCCTGAGCAAGACAGTTTCACGAAATTGTTATGATTGTACACGGTTTTAGAATATTAAAGAGGATGAAATTGACTAGAAGATTATGTTCGTTATTATAGTTCCTTTTAATTTTTGTATAACTGACTGTTGAACGAAGCCCATTTTCTGTTGGGCTTCTTCATCAGTCAGTTACTTTAACATTTATTTTATACGTCAAAATATAAAAAAAATAACACCTTTTATCGTTCCCAGCGCAAAGGTTCCCATGAGGCTGAGTTAGGATCTTCGATTATATGTTTTGGTAAATGCACGATTGCTGCTCAAAAAATGGCATCGTATACTCGTGCATCTTTTCCTCTCGGTCGCTTTATGATTGAGAAAACATTTACTTTGAAATTTTTAATTTAGGACACACTTAAATGGCAAGATCGCACCCAAGATTCCAACGAAAAAGTTGGAATCTTGAGTTCGACTGTATATCTACGGATTATAAATTAAAAGAGAAAAGGTGCATATCATTTCGTTCAGGATCGTTGCCTTTTATAGAATTAATCCTTTGCCAACACAACACAAATTTTTACTGAAATAAAATGCAAAATAGTAATACTTTTCTATAGAAAACTTGCGAGTTTGTCAGTATAGCAACAGCCGAAGGACAAAGCATTGTACAGTTAAGAGCAAATCAAGCTTGACACTCGCAACTGGACGTATTGATTGATATTAAGTCCAAAGTATCAAGCGTGACGTATTGTTGCACTTCAATTGTAGGAGTACAAGAATTGTTGATGGATATTACATAGGATCCTACAGATTTTACTTAGACCATGAAACTGAACCACATTGCCAAAGTAACATACTCGTGTAGGTCGAAATAAGAAAAAAAACGAATTTGACCTACCATGCAAAATGCGTTATCAGCTGATGCAGTTTTTATGGGAGGTCAAAAATAGATTTTCGTATCTCGACCTATGCTCCTTGGGTGGGAAAAGTTGTTCAGTTTCATGGGCAGATTCACACCCTTTAGTATTATCACACGTTTCTGTTACACGCTGTATAATAGGTCTTTTCCTATGAAATTGCCGAAATTTTCTTACAGATTAATGAGATCATAATTCCTCTAATTCTAATGCAATTTTTTTCATTTGTCCTATATTTGAAAGTTGACTTCAAGGTTATCAAATTACGCATAAAATATAGTTTTTATTTTTAGTTTGATATATAAAATTGAAGGTTCGAAAATTGTTCGTCTTAAATGTCGTCTGATTTCATTATTAGATTTGTTATATTTTTTTACAGATAATATTTTTCGAAAATTTAATTTAAGCTTCTGTTAGCTTTGTCTTCCCAATAATGCTCAAAAAAATAAAAAGAATTGGATTTATAATTCCTAAGAGAAATGCAAAAATGTTAGTACTGAAAATTGAGTTTACCTAAAATTCGCCATACAAAACGGAAATTTCATAGGTAAAGACCTATTATTAAGATTGGATTTCTGTTTATAGGACGAAGAATCATTAGACGCCCGGCCCGTAGCAAATATCACCCACCACAGCATAATGTACGCGCCAAAGTGCCTCGTCATAGTCTCCAGGCAAGATTACATCGACACCTTCAGAGTAAGCATCTTTCTTATTTTTATCATCTTGAAATTTTTACAACTGAGCGAACTCTGGACTCACCCCAGACACTAGATTGCAAAAATATAAAATCATGACCGACACTGCCGTTTATGTTTTTATCGAAAGTTGATCTACTTAATCAGAAATTGATCAACTTACGATTCTTATCATTTTCCGGTGATATATTTAAAAATAAATCAAATCTTTATATATTTTTTTATAAGGATTTGAATTTTTATAGAAACTTTTATTTGCACTATTTTTCTTTGTATCGTTATGTACGCACTGAATAAATCTTTATCTGTGCCTATGTCGTCATCATCATCATATCAGCCAAAAGATGTCCACTGTTGACATAGACCTCTCCTAAAGATCTCCATGACGATCGGTCCTGCGCTGCTCGCATCCAGCAGCTTCCCGCCTATGTCGTACTTTCACGCTAATGATATGTTTGCGTTATCTTCCACAGAACTGCCTTGGCATTATCTACACAGTATGGGTAGAGAACCTCGGCGTACCACTGGAGACGCTGGTGGGTAACCTGGTGGGCTGCGTGATGGTACCGCCGCCTGGTGGGCCCCAGGTCCGGTTCAGCATCGGCGCTGGAGACAGGCAGGCCTTGCAGCCTCCAGCGTCGCCGCCGCTGCCTTGCACGCAGACCGCTGTTCACATGCTGTTGAGGTTATTAGGTAAGAGAAGGAAATGTGTTTTAAACAGGCAGGAATGCCAAAGGATCAAAATGACGGTGAAAGACACTTGACGCTGGCAGTAAAAGACTGTTCATTATGGAGCTCTTTAAGGACGGCCCTAAGTAGCCTTCTTCTAGCAGTTAGACAATTTGGTAAGTTTCGCTGTCGACCTTGAACGGGCAGACATGTCAAAAGTGTACTGATGATCTGGTAAAGGTTGCGAAAAACTGCTTATTGAGGTAAGTGCAAAATCGGTCACTGTGCAGATCTTTGAAGGTGGCCTTCGTCTGGCAGCTAGACTTTGACGGACGGAGCTGCTTCTTTTAGAAGTGTCTCTGATGCCCGTGGACTCTGTCACCTTAATTTATTTAATTGCTTATTGTACACATGAAAATAACACACAAAACATAGATTAAGAAAAACGACACAATAGGTACTGCTTATTTCAACTAGGAAATTTCTTCCAGCAGTACTAGACAAGTGAAATGCCACTGGAAGAGGCAGATCAGGCAGATAAACGTGCACAATATATATCATAACAATATAATTATAATACATACATACCAAGCAAAATCAAAATCTTTGCATTAGATTTATATTTGGGCTGCGTAAGTTTGACCATGTGTCTGAACACAGGAGCAAGTTAAAATGGCTTCCGATCAGGATGCGCCGAGATGACCATGTCCTTGTACTTCTCTACAACATACTGCATGACCCTCGTACCTCATACCATACCTTAAAGAACGTTTCCGATACCTAGGTGCTGCCCGCTCTCGTGATTTGCGATCTAAGACTGATAATGTGTTGGAAATACCCTTTAATCGGTCTGGCTACTATAAGGAATCCTTCACTTTAAAAGCTATCAGTCTCTGGAATGATCTGCCATCTGAGATTCGTCACTCCAAGTCACTACCTATTTTTAAAACTAAACTGCATAACTTCTTACTTAATAAAATTGTACCTTAGTTTGCAACTGAGTTTGTATATATTTATATGTTATCTATTTGTCTATATTATATATATATATATATTTTTATATGTATGTTTTATTTATTTGTGTATATTTTGTTTTTATTGTAGTTGTACTTACATTAAATATTATCTATATATTGGCATTGCAACACTGCTACAGTTACTATTTACATTTTCCTACAAGCAACTAAGGTTGTCTGGAAGAGATCGCTTTAAGCGATAAGACCGCCTTTGTCCACCCTAGTTTTAAGAGTCTCCTGTGTATTGTTTTGTTTTTGTGTGACAATAATAAATTTATCTATCTATCTATCCACATACCTAATATACTACCTTTTTAGGGTTCCGATACCAAAATGGTAAAAAAAAGGAACCCTTATGGTGCCGCTCTGTCTGTCTGTCCGTCTGTCTGTCACACCTCTATATCTCAGCAACCACTTATGCTATCAACCTGAAATTTGGAATAGTTTTAGAATATAGTTGCCCAACTTAATTGCACAAGAAAAAATTTTGAAAAAAGTATGATTATTAATATAAAGGGGGCCAAAATAGGGGGGGCCAAATTTCAAATTGTCGCTACTAGGTCGAGTGGGGTATCATATGAAAGGGCTTTACTTGTACATTTTAAAATATATTTTTGTATTTTTTTAAATTTCTTAGTTTTAAAGTTATGATGAAAAATGTCAAGAAAAATACCATTCCCCCCCCCTTATCTCCGAAGTTTGAGTAAGGAAAAATCTGAATTAATTACAGTTGACAGAAGTTTATATAAACTTTACAGCAAAAATAAAACGATCTTTCTAAGTTGCACAGTTTTTCAGAAATCTGCAAAAAACCTTTACAAACAAATTTAGTTTTGCGGTCCTGAAAATGGACTTTATTGCTTCCAAAAATACTATAGGTATATCGGAACCCTCGGCGCGCGAGTCCGACTCGCACTTGACCGGTTTTTTTTATTTTTGATCTTCTTTTTTTATATTAACTTTTTTCTTTCCAGGAATCCACAACTCAGTAACCCTCTGGTGCGCAGTAATGAGCGAACATAAAGTTCTAGTAGTGTCATTAGCGGGTGCAAGACTAGCCGCCGCGTGCCGTGCGCTCGCAGCCCTAATGTTCCCGTTCAGATACGCACATGTGTACATCCCTTTACTGCCCGCGGGGTTGGCTGAGGTGTTGGCCACTCCCACGCCGTTTCTTATAGGAGTGCATTCCAGCTTGAAGGAGGAGGTTTCTGAATTGGTAAGTTACACGTCGTACAAATTAACTGGCTATGACCGTTAATGCGCAGAACTCAGTGCGGCAGGTAAGAGGAGGCAAGCGAATCGTTAATTGGCTCTCCGCCTGTCACCCATGCGCAGAAAATAACCGTCAGAGTCAAACTTATATCACGCTATACTTGGCATACTCTAGATCTAAGGACCCTTGTCAAGGCGCTTAAAGGCTCGGGCTATCTGCGCAGAAACCAGCCGAGGCCAATATCACTTTACGACAATTTCCTACCTGGTCATGAATTGCTATTGCTACCTGGAAGTCTCTTCGCAATTTCTTTCTGTAAGCATCGTCTTTTAGTCTTCTGTGTGTTTAAGAAGTACTTTGCGTCAAATTTTTATCACAACCAACAAACACCTTATTATATCTTAAAAATGTCTTCTTTTTCAGCTGGACGTGATAGTAGCAGACCTAGACGTTGGCTCACTCCACATCCCAGCTGGAGTGAACATTCCTCGTCCAGAAGGGAAGCTGCTATCCTCGTTGCAAGGAGCCCTGGCGTTAGTTCTCCAACCGGAGCTGAAGGCAGCAGACGCGGCGTTCGTTCCTCCCCCTCCGCTAACCTCGCCCCCGCATATGCTGGATAAAGAAATCAGAGCTGTTTTTATGAGGACTTTGGCAAGGCTGCTGCAGGGTTATAGGTAAGAGGCAACTCTCTGTTTTTTCTATTTTCATTTTTTAACCCTCTGTCTCATTTTTCTTGATAATTTTCCTGCTAATTCATGCTCCCGTTCTTTCACCATCTTTTTTCTTGTTTTCCTCTCTTTGTCCTTCTCTTTGTCTCTTTCCATCTCCATCTCTTTCCGTCTCGCTCTGTTTGATGTAAAAAAATGGTGTTCAGAACTGGAGTGAACATTCCTCGTCCAGAAGGGAAGCTGCTATCCTCATTGCAAGGAGCCCTGGCGCTAGTTCTCCAACCAGAGCTGAAGTTCGTTCCTCCCCCTCCTCTAACCTCGCCCCCACATAGTTATGCTGTATAAATCAAATAATTAGGGTTGTTTTCATTCGTTTCTCTCCGTTTCTTGCTTTTTCATCTCTTAATGTCTGTCTTTCTTTTTATCTATTTGTTTTTTTCTCTTCCTCTCTTTCTTCACCTCGTCCTTCTTTTTTGTCTCCCTGCATTTCTTTTTCACTATGCTATTTAACTGGATAAAAATTATGAGATTTAATGGTCACAAACCTTGTGGTCTGTTACACACTGTATGGTTATATTGTAAAACGGAAACTGAAATTTTGGTCTTCAGACCCAATTTTTTATAAGTTATAAGAAAAACTAGTAGTCTCCTTTTCATAATTTTTGTTCCAGACACTGCCTGACCATAATCCGCATCCACCCGACTCCTGTGTTAACGTTCCACAAGGCGGGTTTCCTCGGCAGCCGAGGGTTATCACAGTGTCAGTTCGCGCAACGGCTTCTGGACTCCATGTTTTTTAACGGTCTAGTTGCGGAAAGAGGGCCGCCTTGGAGAGCCACGGATATATGGGACGAGCTTGTACAGTGAGTGTATTATTGTTCAACATGTGGTACGAGTATTGAACTATTAGTATTGGTCAGATCCCTATTCACGTAAAATTTTTCTTCTTTTTATTTAGCACAAATTTGTTTGACGGTTTACTTTCACTCTATCTAAAGTAAGGCCATCGTAATAGGCCCGTTCGGGCAGGTGGCAAATGTATAAAAAATTATGACCTGCAAAGAGAAATTAACCCTGTGTGTTGGTGTTAGGGAAACGTCAAAACGGACTTCTTACGTTGGTCCAACTTTAGGAGTTGACTTATGCACTTTTTTGACGTGGATACGTCTATGCTTTATTAGGATCATTTCGTGCAAAGTGGATATAGGCCCTCTGATGGCAATAATTGGTAATACATCGAGCTTTGGATGTGTTAGAGGGTGAAGGGAGGGGTTGAGGGGAGGTGAGGGTAATGTGGTGAGAGGAAATGGGTGAGTGGTGGGACGGTGAGAGGGCGAGTGGTGGGTGGAGGGGAGAAAGATGTGGGGGGTTCGGGAGGGACGAGGGTGAGATATTGAGGGGAGGGGTGGTGAGGGGGTTAGGGGGGGAGTGGACGTGCTTTTGACTGTAGCTACCTGCATAATTGTATCCACTTAAAACTTACGGCCGGCGTCCGTATCAAGAATACGGCCAACCAAACTAAATGGTTATGTTTTGTGTTTCAGGAACCTTCCAGAACAGTTAAGATTAGAAGCTTTAAATCCAGATCTACAAATACAACACATACAGGACCTAGCAATGCAATTACATCTCAACGAAAACCCCAATCCTCAGGTAATATAAAGGCTTATTAGTTTTTATTGCCTTCGATCATAAACTTTGGTAGATACACAGTCACATTCAAAATTCGAACGAAAAGTTTCTCCATTTTCGTGTTAGACCTTGAGGGCGCCGCAAGTTGTCCCATGTCATCGAGTGCACAAAATTTGCAACTTTGTAGCGAGAATAATGCGAAGCGTTGATCTTCCAATGCCTAAACTGGCTGGTTCAGTACAGTCGGAAAGAAAAATTGTTAAGTCATAGAGTACACGAATGAGACCTGACTAAAGTAAAAAGCAACAAAAACGACTTACATCCTGTTCAGTTTTAGCTAAAAAAAACCTTATTCTTTTTTCAATGTTTTCGGTATTACATACAAGTCAAACTTGGTCTACTCTTCTAGTATTTAATGTTCTTTTCATACATAAAGAGAAATGCTTAAACCACACTTCATTGTAATAATAGTATTAGTAGGTAGATATAAAATATAGTACCTATAGTTTTAAGTTCATAATATTTACAGATAGATATAAAAAAACTGTTAAAGACATTCTGTTAAAACTTTTTATTTTGTTTTGTTAGAGTTTTGAACTAATTACGGTAAAAGGTGCGTTGTTTACGAGGGTGTGCAACTTTATAACCATCTACCCACAGATATCAAAGATGCAAAAACATTGACTACATTTAAAATGAAACTAAAGGCTCACATTTTTAATGATTTGAAATCAACATGAAATTAGTTTTCGGTAATTTGAATTTTTTCTATGGTTGCTGTAGAAATAGATTATACTTTATTTTAAAATATGTATTTCTCAGTAAGCGAATCACATTGTATTCTTTTGAGAAATAAATGAATCTTAAACCGTAATTTTAATTCTCTTTAATTTAATATTATTTTTTTACAAAGAAGAGTTTGTCTGCGCTCTGTCGCGCTTTTTTCATTTTTATGATGGACGCGGAAGATCAGCGTCTCGGGCTTAAAAACTCGATCAAACTGCTGAGCGGTCACCAATTTGGTAACTTTGTACTTAACATATTCATATTCACTTTATTTTGCAAAGTACAGCATTTACAAAAGCCATGCAAAATTAATATAAATTATCAAATTAACATAAATTAATATAATATGAAATAGCCTAATTGAAAATAACTTCTAACTTAACATAACTTTAACTTAACTTTAGCTTATACCCTATTTTAAGTTTTAAGTTGCCAAATAAATTATTTTCTTTCTTTCTTTCTCGATAAAAGTGTAATAGAATGTAGTAAAACAACAAATAATTAGAATCGGCTAAGTGCGAGTCAGCTTCAAAATATGCACAGTAGCTTTGCACCCACACATTAAACGGTAATACGGAATCCTCGATGCACGACTCCGATTCGCACTTGGCCGGTTTTCGTGATTTATATGAGTGGATTGTGTAGTTATTTTATTACTAACTAATTAAGCCGTTGGTCCCGACTACTATCTACGGATGTAGTCGTTAATGAGCCATGTCAGAGGCCTTTGGCGGCTCAACAACTCTGACACCAGTGTTCGTGAGGTCGGTCATCGACCTTGCAACCCACACGATATGATGATGATTACTAACTTTTCCTTGCATGCTATTTAATGCCTATTTTATTTGTCAGGCAGTTGACCGCTACGTAGTGCAGTTTTTGCATGCCAGTGGAATTATTGAAGAGTGGATTGATGATGTAAATACTTAAATTTTTTTGTTAGGATAGTTCTCAGCAGAGTAGTAGTTATTCATAGTAGACTAGGATGAAATTTTGCTCTCCTTCTTAGGGTCAGAACTTAAACTGAACCAGATTTGACAATTAAGTTTTTCTGGGGTTTTGAATACTGCAGAATTCAAAAATCTATGTTGTCAAGCCGAAATCCTACTAGTTAAAAAAAGAAAACAATAACCTAGGCTAAATGACGGCGGCAGGTTTCTTGTTTTAAAAGTGAAAAAGGTATCTAGAAAATTCTCCCGTTGATCCCATGTACGCTCCCCCCTCCCCATCCTCAAACGGGTCCCTGATTTTAGTTTTTTATCTCAGAAACGAGCTCGAGCGAGACGAGCTCACTGTAGAGCGAAGCTCGGTCGCCCAGATATTGATCATTATTAGAGTGTAAAATGAGAACAAGAATAAAATGAAATATCCACAACTTTGAAAAATCCTGCTTGAGGAATGGTCAAATGCCCAGTAGCCGCGTTAGTTCCGATTTTATCTACCTGGGAGTGAAGGGGTTATGTGCAATAGTAAATATTGCAACTGCGCATACCCCCTCCACTCCTCCCAGAGGCCTTAACTCGTCGCGCGGCCTTTAATTTAGCTCTTATCAGCCCCTCAAACGTAATAGTAGATTAGTAGCCAAGGGCTATAAGGCATCAATTGCAGCTCGAAGGCGCCTATAGTTTGAAGGTGCAATTGATGCTTACACCCGAGCTAACCACTCTGCTTTACATCTCGATTGTGAGGTAAGTAGGTCCGTATTACCACCAAATTGTAGGTGACCAATTAGCGATATAGGGTAATAATGTAGCTAGAAAAGCCCTAGGGCGGTAAGCAATTAAAACGCCCGCCGCCCCGCTCCTGGAGGCGGCCATCAAGGCGGGCGTTATAATTACTTACCGCCCTAGGGCTTTTCTAGCTACATTATTACCCTAGAGCGCTAATGGGTCACCTAGAAGCCCCATTTGGGGGTAATAAGGACCTACTTATCGAATATGAGAGATGTAAAGTGTAATAAGGCGCTGTCTCCCCCCCCCCCCCAGGCGTACCAGCAGCGCATCCTGCGGCCGCCCGAGGGCGCGTCGCAGCGCATCCACCAGCCGCCCTTCCCGCCGCTCGACGCCGGCAAGGTCAGAGAGGTCATCGAGGAGGTCACCGCCAGGAACGCTAACAATCCTAAGTACGTGTGGCTTTTTACGTGACAGCCGGAATGTGGGTACTTTCAGGCCGCTACGATGGCTTTAAACATATTTTGTCTAAACTAAAATTCAAATCCAAATTGTAATCTTTAGGTTAACAAAATTTTAAATTGTGTTTCTTAGTGTAGCGTATTTACGTTAAAACTCAAATTGCATGTTGTGTTTGCCTGTAATTGGGTGTACCTATATGTAAGTCCTGTAAAAGATGTTAGTAGAGTTAAGTCTATGTGTATTACCTGTTGGCAAACCTTAATAAATAAATAAAAAACCCTATACATAACTCGGTTAGAAGTATTTTTCTCTCTGAAGCACGACATTTTCCACGACGAAACAGAGGCGATCGGTATATATGCGTTTCTTACTTTTTTAAAGTCGGAAAAAAATACATTTTTAGAAAAGAATTCGTTATTTTGTAATCAAAAGTATATCTCCTGGAATAGGCTTGTGTCAGGAGTTATCGCTCTTGCGTAGAAGTATACGAGATTAAGACGATATGTACATTTTTTTTGGGTATTTTAGAGACAAATATCTTTTTATTTACTCAGTTTCTTGCCGTGATTTTCAGGTATGTGTTTCTTGACCATTCATGTGAGGGCATCACTAAGACCAAAACATGATTACTGAAAATCGACTACACAAAATTAAAATCCAAAGTTGCCTCTTCAATTTTCGTTTCTTTCTCTTTTTGTGTAATCTGAGGTGTTTTAAGTATTGAAATTAAGTATAAAGAAAGGTATTCGTAGTTGCTAGGGTTGACTAAAGCTAAAATTTTATTTTATTTCTTAGTTTTTACAAAAAGTCGATATTTTATATCGGGCGCTTACGTCATTTAGTTTTGGTGCACGCGCACTACATCTGTCGCAGTCTAATACGTTGCGGAAGTAATTATTTTATTCCTTTCTTTCACCGATCAGTTGCCCGTGACCTTCTGTCGACGACAGACCTGTATTCGTTGTTCCCAAATCCAACCTTTCACGCGCAATAAAAACTATTTCATCAAAAAATATATTTTATAATTATTTTTGAGAGATTGTCATTGTAGCCCTAGATGAGAATTTTTATTTGTGATCAAAGTAAATACCAACCTGATTACATATTTTATTGTACATACTACTTGCTAATACTACTAATAATAATACCTGTCCCGTGTAGTGCCGGCAAAGAATAATACCAACCTATACATACCCGTGGGTGTCGTAAGAGGCGACTAAGGGTTATAAACTGGAGTATGGGCAGCAGCATCCTCTTTTGTATCTTACATCTTACTTACTGCGGTCACCTACAACCGCGGTCCATGGTGCCAGTCGTAAAACGCTAACAAGCGAGGTGACTATGGTACTTCCAGCATTTTTCCAGCAAAAACTAGAATTCTACAAAAGTACGTATCCATTGATCGAACAGAGTAATGGAGTCGCTATTACTGACAGACCTGGCGGACGGAATGTAGGGACATACGAAAAACCGGTCAAGTGCGAGTCGGACTCGCGCGCCGAGGGTTCCGATATACCTATAGTATTTTTGGAAGCAATAAAGTCCATTTTCAGGACCGCAAAACTAAATTTGTTTGTAAAGGTTTTTTGCAGATTTCTGAAAAACTGTGCAACTTAGAAAGATCGTTTTATTTTTGCTGTAAAGTTTATATAAACTTCTGTCAACTGTAATTAATTCAGATTTTTCCTTACTCAAACTTCGGAGATAAGGGGGGGGGGAATGGTATTTTTCTTGACATTTTTCATCATAACTTTAAAACTAAGAAATTTAAAAAAATACAAAAATATATTTTAAAATGTACAAGTAAAGCCCTTTCATATGATACCCCACTCGACCTAGTAGCGACAATTTGAAATTTGGCCCCCCCTATTTTGGCCCCCTTTATATTAATAATCATACTTTTTTCAAAATTTTTTCTTTTGCAATTAAGTTGGGCAACTATATTCTAAAACTATTCCAAATTTCAGGTGGTTGCTGAGATATAGAGGTGTGACAGACCATGACTACTATAGAATATATATCTGAGCCATGTCTATAAGTGGTTGCTGAGATATAGAGGTGTGACAGACAGACGGACAGACAGACAGACAGAGCGGCACCATAAGGGTTCCTTTTTTTTACCATTTTGGTATCGGAACCCTAAAAACCAGTCAAGTGCGAGTTGGACTCGCGCGCCGAGGGTTCCGATATACCTATAGTATTTTTGGAAGCGATAAAGTCCATTTTCAGGACCGCAAAACTAAATTTGTTTGTAAAGGTTTTTTGCAGATTTCTAAAAAACTGTGCAACTTAGAAAGATCGTTTTATTTTTGCTGTAAAGTTTACATGAACTTCTGTCAACTGTAATTAATTCAGACTTTTCCTTACTCAAACTTCAGAGATAAGGGGGGAAGTGGTATTTATTTTGACATTTTTCATCATAACTTGAAAACTAAGTAACTTAAAAAAATACCAAAATATATTTTAAAATGTACAAGTAAAGCCCTTTCATATGATACCCCACTCAACCTAGTAGCGATAATTTGAAATTTGGGCCCCCCCATTTTGGCCCCCTTTAATAATCATACTTTTTCAAAATTTTTTCATGTGCAATAAAGTTTGGCAACTATATTCTAAAACTATTCCAAATTTCAGGTCGATAGCATAAGTGGTAAGCTGTGCGGTGCCGGCCTAAAAAGAATAGTACCGACGCATCTCTTCCCGTGGGTGTCGTAAGAGGCGACTATGAAATGAAATCCAGAGGATGGGCAGCAGCGTCCTTCTGTGTATTATTTCATCTTACTGTGGGCGCCAACCCGTCTGCCAAGCGTGGCGACTATGGTAAAACCCCCTAAGAATCAACATGAATCACAATAATAGTCTCCGGCCCCTAGTCCCCGACGGCCCCGCTATTCCTGGCTCCGGTAGCGGCCATGGTAACGGTGGGGCAGGGGGTGCGAAGAATTCCCGGCAGATGTCGAGCTACCAACAACGACGACCTCTGGCCCTGGCAACTTATAACACGCGCACATTGCGGACCGACGAGAAGGTTGCAGAACTCGAAGAAGAATTGAGCAGGTTACACTGGGACGGACGTCAGCTTGTACGAGATTAGAATGGCTCTCAGACAGCTTAGAAACAACAAGGCACCCGGGCACGATGGAATTACGGCTGAGCTTCTGAAAGCAGGCGGAAGGCCAGTGCTTAAAGCTCTTCAGAAGCTGTTTAATTCTGTCATACTCGAAGGGAAAACGCCACAGGCATGGCACAGAAGTGTGGTGGTACTCTTCTTCAAAAAGGGTGATAAGACCCTGCTGAAGAATTACAGACCCATCTCACTTCTGAGCCATGTCTATAAGCTGTTCTCGAGAGTCATTACGAACCGTCTCGCGCGCAGGCCCGACGACTTCCAGCCTCCCGAACAAGCCGGTTTTCGTAAAGGCTTCAGTACCATAGACCACATACATACGATACGGCAAGTTATACAGAAGACCGAAGAGTATAAACAGCCACTTTGCCTGGCGTTTGTGGACTATGAGAAGGCCTTCGATTCGATCTAGACGTGGGCCGTGCTACGATCTCTCCAGAGGTGCCAAGTCGACTGTCGGTACATTGAAGTGTTGAAGGATCTGTACAAAAACGCCACTCTGTCAGTTCGTCTTCAGGACCAGGACTCGAAACCTATCTAATTGCAGCGATGAGTGAGACAGGGGGACGTCATATCTTCTAAACTGTTCACCGCTGCATTGGAAGACGTCTTCAAACTCCTGGACTGGAAAGGACTTGGCATCAACATCAATGGCGAGTACATGACCCACCTTCGATTTGCCGACGATATTGTCGTAATGGCTGAGACCCTGGAAGATCTCGGCACGATGATCAATAACCACAGTAGAGTTTTACAACAAGAGGGTCTTAAAATGAACATGGATAAGACGAAAATTATGTCTAACGCCCTTGTTGTACCCACTCCACTCAAAGTTGGAGACTCTACGCTCGAAATTGTTGATGAGTACTTATACCTGGGACAAACAGTCCAGCTGGGTAAATCCAACTTAGAGAAAGAGGTTACTCGTCGAATCCGACTCGGATGGGCAGCGTTCGGGAAGCTCCGCAATATCTTCACGTCCAAAATACCGCAGTGTCTCAAGACGAAAGTCTTTGACCAGTGTGTGTTGCCAGTGATGACATATGGCACCGAGACGTGGCCGCTCACGATGGGCCTTATCAGAAAGCTCAAAGTCACCCAAAGGACTATGGAAAGGGCTATGCTCGGAGTCTCTCTGCGCGATCGAATCAGAAATGAGGAGATCAGCAGAAGAACTAAAGTAACGGACATAGCCCTGAGAATCGCTAAACTGAAGTGGCAGTGGGCAGGGCACATCGCAAGAAGAACCGATGGCCGATGGGGCGTGAGGGTTTTAGAGTGGCGACCACGTACCGGAAGACGAAGCGTTGGCAGGCCCCCCACAAGGTGGACCGACGATTTGGTCAAGGTCGCGGGAAGCCGCTGGATGCGAGCAGCGCAGGACCGGTCGTCATGGAGTTCTTTAGGGGAGGCCTATGTCCAGTAGTGGACGTATTTCGGCTGATATGATTAGCATAAGTGGTTGCTGAGATATAGAGGTGTGACAGACAGACGGACAGACAGACAGACAGAGCGGCACCATAAGGGTTCCCTTTTTTACCATTTTGGTATCGGAACCCTAAAAACGCGCGGCTTTTGTTAGCTTCGTTCATCTGCGTCACAGAATACCATATATGTACTAGTGTCTGCTTACCTATACTGAAAGTAGGTATAGTTAAATATAAGAGCGTAAATTGTTTTTTTTAGTAAACAGTGTTACTTCGAGAGGTCTTTTTATTTTTCTTTAATTTTTTACATAAACTTCTATCGACTGTAATCAATTCAGATTTTTCGTTTCGTTTTTATAGACTTTTTTAGTTTAACTGTAAAATGAGTCGTAAAAAAATACAAAATTTATTTTACTGCATAATTTCGACTTTAGGTGATTATAAAACCCTTAATCATACTATTCGGCATCTAAATAAATAAAAACAATAAGCTAAATGTTTATATTTAAAAAGATTTTATATAACGCAACTCCTTGCATTTCTATGCTTGTTGCGGCCAGCGTGCCGCGTGCGGCGGGTGCTCAGTGCGTGTGTTGTGTGCGGGGAGCGGGGGGGTCGAGCGAGAACACTCCGCCCATTGAGCGTTAAATATTTTCAGACATATCCTCTTAAATGGTGTATATTAATTTATTGCCTCATTTTGCCTTCGATACAGCTTATCAGGTGGTAGAAAAAATATTAGAAAATGTCTAAACCTGGTGCTTCTTTGGGTTGCGATGAAAACTTTTAGGTACTTCTCAAAGAATCTGAATTAGACGAGACATCTATATATATATATATATACAGGGTGTTAATTTGATTGCGTGCCATAGCTCAGGGGTGGGATCAGTATCAGTAACTGAACAACTTTCCCCAAGGAACATAGGTCGAAAGGTCATAGGTCAGAAAGTTACATACAAAAGGACATTTACAAAGGCGGGCTAATCTCTAAAAGAGATTTCTTCCAGCCAACCCATCTATAACGATTATTTAATGTGCAGTTCCCTAAAATCGTAATAATGAAGCTTGATTAAAATGAGAGTAGTGTGAGAGCAGGACGGAGCAAAGCGTAAAATATTGAAGCGACAGAGACACGCATCGCTCCGTCCTGCTCTTACGCTTATATCTCTGTCTTGCTGTCGTCATAATAACAACAATAATATTATTATTTGTATTCTTATCAAGCTAGACGCTTGGCATGCGATAGGGTAGGGTTGCTGACGACCCGCTCTCCATCTAATAGCTGTTGTACTATTGTACAGGTTGTCAGCGCTCCGGCCGCCGCAGCCGCGGATAGTGTCGCCCGGAGCTCCCCCTACCGGCGCCACGGAGCTGGGCCAACTGCTACTCACCAACTCCGCGAGACGGCTGGAGGTAACACTAGGGACACAGAATTAAGTAATAGTAGTCATACAGAAGGGACACTCCGAGCCCCCTTGCAAACCCTCCTCCGCTCCCCGCCCGGTGCTCTGAACAAGCAGGTCTACGCGCGCTTCTAATTTCAAATTTCTAATTCGCGCGCGCTGTGTGTAGTGTCTGGGGTGTGCTGAGGGCATTGGCGGGAATATTATTATTTTATTTATTCAGGAAACAAACAGTCATTTACAGATTTTTCTTATGTACAAACATGAATACTACTAGACCTATAGTTCCCTATATTCTTATCAACCTAAGTATTTAGTTTCCAAAAAATACAACTTATCAAGGTACTAACTATTATAGGACATACAAATTAAGAAAAATTTTCAAAGATTGCTTTTTTAAAACAACATAAAGAAGGATTTTGCTACATAATTAAGTACGTTCCCGTCTGCGAGGTACACGGATAGAAATATCATGGAGTAATGCGGGGGCATCAACATGATTGAACATGATGGTTTGCTGTAGGTGCTCCGCGCGTGCATCGCGGCGATCTTCGAGTGCCGGTACGCGGACGCGCGCAAGTCGTTCCCCGCCGTGCTGCGAGCGTTGCGCGCCCCCGCCGCGCGCGCCGCGCTCTGTCGGGACCTGGCCGCGCGCCTGCCCAACAACAAGCATCTGCTGCACCACCACCAGTTCGAGCTCGTCACCAGGTTGGTACCGGTGGGAGGGATAGATGGCGCTGTCGGTTTTCTGAATCGCGGTGTCAAAATGTAAATGAAGCAAGAAAGCATTATCATCACCCATAAGTCCAATATCGTCCCTAGGCTAGAATAGATGGCGCTTTTCGTTTTCTGAATCGCAATGTCAAATCAAAATGTCAATGTAATGACAGACGAAGCGATACATGTTTCTGTGAACCCATTATCTTATGCTTCCCTCCGTTCTTCGGTCATTTTAATCAAGCTATGTTATTTCGACTGTAAGTAGAGACCTAGCCGTGCGACTACTCAACAACAAGCATCTGCTGCAGCACCATCAGTTCGGGCTCGTCACCAATTTGGTACCATTGGGAAGGATAGATGGCGCTGACTCTTTTCTGAATCACGATATCGAAATGTCTAAAGATTATAGCATGACATCAGGACAGAGCTGTGTGAAAGTGGGACACGGCGATAAGTGCTTCTGTCGCTACAATATGTTGCCCATCTATCCTGCTGTCATTATTTTCAAGCTACATAATTTCGACTATAAAACGCTAAGTTTTGTGAATCGTGTCATCGATGTAACTTCTCACACATTAGTTTACTTTCCCACAGATTAGTCTTGCACGTTTGTTACTTCATGATATTGGTGGGGTCGCGGTATGGAAGAAAACTACAGACAAAACTACTACAGCTGATTCCAACTAGTTTTAGTACTTAGTGTTCTAAACGAATGGTTGTGGATGGAAAGTCCGAAAGCAGAAAGTTTGACTTCGTAACTTTGTGTGGCGTAGTTAGGAGGTAGACCCTTGAGGGCAAAGAACGTCAAGTGTTTTAATTTTGTGAATGTCTCAAACATTGCGACACACAGCAAAAAACACCCTAGCACTAAATTAAAAATGTGTCGAAGTTTTCGAGATATTCACGAATGGCTAAAAAACTAAACCTTCTTTGGGCCTTCCTTGGGGGTGCCCCCAAGGGACTACGAGTATCAGTGTGTTTAACAAGTCCAAACAAAGTTTCGAAGTCAAACTTTCTGCATTCGAACTTACCCCATCGCCTCCCCATTGGAGCGTTCATATCCCAAACTATTACGAGTACGAATCTTACGATGTTGGTAGGTGATATTGTTGGTTTCGTGATTTACTCGTATGATATGAAACAGATCTAAACAAAGCATACAGGTATAACTTTAAAACGAATTTATTATAATATAATACGGAGCCTTGTTTAATAGATATATTAGATAACACACTAAGCCCCTGTTTCACCGCTTCCCTATAAACTTCTAGATAACCTATCTGCTAGTTATTCTGTCAGATAGTAAAAATGTTTTGTTTCACCAGTATCAGATTGCATTAACTGACAAATATACTTGTTGTTAATTTAGCAGGCAGATCAAGTAGCCGTTATTTTATTATTTGTCAGATAAGAAAACTATTTCAAATGGCGGGAAAGTAGTTCAGTTTTGTGTCAATTAAATAGCTGTCAAATAGCATCTCCGCTGCGATCCGTTTCACGTATAAACCATTTATTATCGTTCCTCAATAATTCTAGAAAAGTCTTGGATTTTGCAAATAACATAAAATAAAACTTCATTTTGTCAATGGAACATTATACTCGTAAATACAAACTTTATACTTGAAAAAAGTATTTTTGTGTAGAAATACGCAACTTTGTAAATCACTAAATTGCGTGAAAAAAACCGCTTGAGAAAAAGAAATACGTTGCCGTTCCTACTCCCAGATTAGTCACTGTTGTCTGTTATGTTATTAAGCTGTTATATATTTTAACTGAGACTTGTGTGGTGAAATATATAAAATTTATCACTCATATCAGGCATATTTAGCTGGCAGATATTGTATCTGTCAGCTTACTATAGGGAACTTTAGCAGCAAGCGGTAAAACAGCCCCTAAATGTTATGTCACTCTTCATCCTTACACTTCTTGCATAAGAGGTCAGAGTCGTCAGGCTTCTTAAACTCGATGGTAGCGAGCACGCAAGCTTGCACTTTTTTGTCTTTGTCTAACAACATCACTTCTGCATCAAATTTGCCCAGAACAGACTGGCAGGGAAACTCGCAGTAGTCGATCAGGTAGTCCGAGACTTCGTAATCGCCCTGGTGAAAACATTTGTAACTTTCTATTTGTCAATTGTGCGATAAAGAATATACAGGCTGTTAATTTAATAGCGTGGCATAGCTCAGGGGCGGGCCTAGTGTCAGTAACTGAACGACTTTCCCAAAGAAACATAGGTCGATAAAATACAAAAATTTTGAACCTTCCATACAATTGTGCTGGTCACTTAGTGTTCGAAGTCCACAATTATTTTCGTTTTTTGACCTGTTCCTTGGGGAAAGTTGTACAGTTAAGGATGCTGAACCCGCCCCTGTGCTGTGGCATGTAATTAAATTAACAACACCCTGTATAATAATAAAAGTGCGATTGCTAAGCTGTGAGCTGGTACAAGTAAAGCACTGCTCCATTTGACAAGCTAGGAAAATGGCCCAATCCCATTGGTTGTCATTTTCCAGCTCACAGCAGTGCTCCCTTGCGCAGCACTGGTAGAAAAGCAGCCTTAGCTCTACCCTTTGAGTTGCGGCGGTCATGATTGCACTCGTTCTGTGTGAAAACCAGTGCCCTCATCAAACCCCTCCCCCCACGTCAAGTAGCCAACTCCGTCAAAAATGGAATAAGGCTAGGATAATAATGATGATGGTGATTGGCCATGTGGTGCTGGAAAATAAGTACAAACCGTCTCTACGGGTGTCGTAACAGGCGACTAATGGATTATGACCCGGTGGATGGGATGTAGCGTCCTATGTATCGTACCATTTTTCGTACTGAGGTCATCAACACCTGCACGCCATAGCCGCAACGCTAACAAGCGAGGTGACAATGGTACTTCCACTCCAAATTGTTCCAGCTAAATCTGTAATTCTGGAGGGAGCTCCCTGTCCTGTTGTGGACGTTTCATGAAATGTTAATGATGAATGATGATGGTGTTACCTCTGATATAGGAAAGTCTTTCAAGCCCAACAGCTCAAGGACAGCTCTCGTATTCTCCTCGGCAATCCTCAATAAAAAGTCTACAATGTTTTCATCAGTTATAACTTGGTAATCTTTACAGCCTCCGTCCACCCATTTGCAGATTTTTATTTTGATCTGTAATCAAAGAAAGCTTTTTAGATTAAAGCACAATTTAAATTGGCATAAACGGGAGATTCTAAATACACAAAACCTCTCGGATGTTAGTTCCATCCATGAACTGAACAACTTTTGTTGTACAACTTTTGGAAATTAAAATAAAAAAAAATCAAATCTTCATCAACAGGAATACCTGATCCGGTCAATTTGTATCTAGAACTAATTTTTGTTTTCATTTTAGTTTCCAAAAGTTGTAGAAGTTGCCTAGTTGGTAAAGCGTCTGCGGTACTTAGGCAGATGACGCAGGTTCGAATCCTGCCTGTGGTTATGAAATTTTGCGATTTTCTGCTTTGTAGATTTATCAGAACACAGGAAGTGTTAAAATAAAAATAATTTTGTAGAACAGTGTTCAGTTACATAGGTAAAACTATCACCCGAGAGGTTTTGCGTATTTGAAGTTAAACGTTGTATTTAATTACGGATATCAATAAAGTACAATGAACTTTTTAAGTGGCGTTTTCGCATCAAAATTAGATTAAAAAAAATAACAAATAAAATTCTGGATCATTCCTCTACTTTTTATTAAAAACTTAAGATAAAACATCATTAGAATATGATAGCGGTACAGTAAGACTTAAATGAAATAAACTTGGCTTAATTTAAGTTTATTTCATATCCGGTATGAAAAGCTGGCCAAGTTAAAAGCACCCTTAAACGACGAGCTTTATTTGAAAGGGTAGATAATGTTTATTATTAACATTGATTCATGATTTCTTTGTCCTTCGAGTTTGAAGTTTTGACTGAGTTAGAACGTACTCGTAGAACGAACACATACCCCATAGCTTTCATCCACAGCCTTCTTCATATTCATATTTGCGCTGAACACATCGTGCGTGCGGTTTTCTTTGCGCTTTTCGATATCAATACTAAACGAATACTGTTCCGGATTGTCGCACTGGTCTACCATCATCACCTCCCAATTTCCGTCGTCCTTTAATTAAAAAATATGTGAATGGGTTATAAAACAAAATACTCTTTATTGCACTCAGATAACAAGAAATACAAAAACATAGGTGGAAAAATTCAATACTCTTTATTGCACACAGATAACAAGAAATACAAAAACATAGGTGGACACAATAAGGCGGCCTTATTGCTAAAAAGCAATTTCTTCTAGGCAACCTTTGGGTGCAAGGAAAAATAAAATAAATAAAATGCGGTGACGGTGCACAAAGATGAACCGTAAACTAAGTAAATATTGTATTTAAAACTAGTATTATTATTAAACATACATAAACCTACACAATAATACACTTCATACACATTGTTATATACTACATAAAATGTACATACGTAAAATGCACATAAACAAGCAACAGGATACAACGAACAACAACCAACATCAGATCCCGGGACGAGAGAAAAAGGTTAGCCAGAGGTTAGCCAAATATCTCATAGACAACTTTTTGTTCGTTGTTCAGTTAAGTCCACAGTTTTAGTTTTTGTAAGATGTCTTTACGGCAGCACGGATTAATCAATTCAATTCTTATTGTAGTTAGGGTGCTGGCTGCAATTTGGGTATATGATTTGCTCATGATTCATATTAATAGGGATGATAGATCAGCTCAATACAAATCGATTTGGTCCTTACAAGTTTTACTGTGCGTCGCTGCGTTTTTGAGTTAAAGCAAAAAAAATGAAAATAATATACTAAATAATGTTTTTTTCGTCTGCCTTTGTGGCTCCTGTTTAAAATACTTCTGAAGATGTAGAAAATCGAAGAGGCAGACATGCAGCGCTCTGCATTATCACGGGACGAAGTAGTCAATTTTCGCATTTTGAAGAGCTGTATCTTTACGACGCAGGGCTATTATGGTGGCAGACCATTTTTCTGGGGTTTTATACATTGTATTTAATCAGATAGTCATAGTCTGCCAGGTGTACGTTTCATTGTCAAATTTCAAAATAGTTAAAACTTAATTCCTCAAAAACGCAGGGGTGTGGATGTCCGCCAGTATTTTTTGTATCTTCTGGAGGATGCTCCTTATCATCAGTCAAAGAAGCAGACATGAGCAAATCATATAGCAATTTGTCCTTCATCACCCTTACTATTGTGTGTCTGTGCGGTTTCTCTCCCCAGAAAATGGCACACCTTATATCTTGCCACACCCTGGACACTACTTACATCGAGCGTGAATTTGAAATTTGATTGAAATTTGAAATTGGAAGGCTCGCATACTCAGTACAAAAGACCCTATATACTTATGTAGGACCACGAGAATCCCGCGGGCGGGTGCGCGCGGAGGTGCGGGGTAGATTGTTAGGGGGGCGGAGAGTGTCTGTTCTGTATGATAGTACGGTCAACCGCTCGTCGGTAGAAACTTTTTCAACTCTATTACCACGCCATTAGGTCCAAAAGTGTTTCTACTGATGTGCTGTCGAGTGTACACTCGAGGACCTTAACAAAGCTACCGATACTGCTGTTTGTGTGGCGGAGTATTGGTCCAAACAAATATAACGCTGCGGAATCGACACGAGTAGGAACAAGACCTTGTAAAATTTTAAAAAAATAAAATAAAGGAGAGATTAATTTTAGCATAGACCACACCCCGGACACAACATACATCGAGCGCGAGTTTGAAATTGGAATAGGTCGCTTAGGCTCGCATATTCAGTACAAAAGACCCTCAGAAGCACTAAGAGAATCTAAGAGATGAAATATACATCACTGCTTTAAATGAAAAGCGAAAAGAAAATACTCACGATCATATTTCCGCCCATACAGAAGATTTGTGAGAGACATCCCGCCAGGATAAAACAAAATAAAAGTGCAAACATACTAACCGCACTTAGAAACTAAATAGAAACGCTAACTAAAAATTTATTTATATAAATATTATATGACGTGACAAGAACCCATAAAGATGAAATCTATGCATACGGAAATGTTACTTATTTATTTGAAGTTTACATGCTACGTACCTTAATAATCAGTACCTGGGCGACCGAGATTCGTTCTGTATAATCTTAACCAAAGCTCACGAACAGATGCCGCTGTAGGGTATCTGAAACGCGCTATTTTGAAGAAATGTTTGTTTCCAGATATGAACCTAGCTAGATCGACTTTTCGCCCCCGAAAGCCCCCGTATCGATATAGCCGTTTTCGAGAAACCGATTACAAGTATACAGGGTGTACCGAAAACTGAAAGGGCGTGCTCAGTCAGCGAAACTGAACAACTTTCCCAAAGAAACATTTCAGGGAAATGAATAAAATTTTTGACCCCTCCATACAAATTGGTCACTCTAGTGGAACAGTTTGTATGAAGAGGTCAATTTGTTTATGCCACCGGAAGATAGATAACACGGAATCGTAACTTGATCGACTTCCTAGTTCATCAACTGTCGATAAAATAATAAACTGTACCGAATTCGCTTCTGGAATTCGTTTGGTCGAAAGAGAATCTAACACGGTTATCTTTGCGATACGTAACGGTCCTATGATACACTTCTTATTTTTTTCCGGTGACATAATAATATACTGCTTGTCTTATAGGATAAGATTTTATTTATTTGTTTAACGAACTGTTTAATGGGTTAGCTCTTGACCTGGGAACAATGATAAGGTCGACGATGAGACCGAGCCTTACTCATTCGCGAATTGCGTAGGTATAGACTCGGGAATAGGGTTGCCATATGGTATACCTATAAAATCCTGACAAAAAGCCTGGTTTCTAATAAAAAGTCCTGACATTACGCTAAAGCGCCCGCCCACCATGGTGGTGTAGCAAAAATAAGTAGGTAGTTTAGTTAGGTATCCATTTTTCGTTTCGTTTCGCGCCTTGCCATGCTGCCGGCCGGGCCGTGAAATGAGTGATTCTCTCCGATCCCCGGCAACAATCTAAGCCGAGGTCCAAGCCCCGCGAGGCGCCCTTAGGCACAGTAAATAGATGGGCATCCTTAGGCTTGTAGCCTACAGAGTTTTCTCTGAGTAGAGCCTTTCGCTACCCATTCGTCCGGTGAGAAGATCACTACAAAAAAAAAATGAGCGAAGAAGGGAAGGGGAGTGGACACCCTGCGAACCGCGCACCGCTCACGGCTTGTACCTCAACGAACGAGTTAGTTAGCGACACGACAATGCCGCAGTGACATGTTTGCCCTCATGTAACCGCGAGCGGAGATCAATAAATAAATCAAAATTTCTATGAATTGTTTTCCTCTAAAATCCAAAAATCCTGACACTTCCTACTCCGCCCGGAACCCTGACAGGGACCAAAAAATCCTGACATGTCAGGACAAATCCTGACGTATGGCAACCCTACTCGGGAACACAGACGCAAGCAGAGTAGCCCACTATTACAGTACGACACGCTTATTTTGGGAGGTGGATAAAATAGGAAACTAAAGGAACTGCAACGGGATTTTGACATTTAACAAGCAAAATATATGGTAGCAGCGCCCTCCTGACAACGTCATCCACCTGCCAAAATACCCGTGTCGCACTGTATGTTGCTAAGCGTTTCATTCGAGTGTGTGTAATAAATAAGTAATAGATGTTACAACTTTTGATCTTTAAGTATGTTTACGTATTTGTATTTCTTTTTTTTTTTGTAATTCCTATATGTTCCCATCAAAAGTCCAAAGACGCGTGGTATATTTTGGGGGCATGTAGTACCAGAGGCGGCTCGTCCTAAAGAGCACTGGTGCAGTGCATTCCCTCTTTCACAAAACTCAAAGGATGTATTACCTACCTAGTTAAGTTACATACGATTACATACCTATTTTCATAACCCTGTACGTTGTATACATTTATAATAGCCTAAGAAATAATTACGCAACAAATAAGTAGTCAAGTTGTACCAAATGGCGCGCCAGCGATTCCGCTCCTATGAAAATATCTTCAGTACAATTCCTTATACAGAATTCAATGAGTGTGAAAGAGAAACATCAACACGCTCGAGCGCGTGAAACAAAAGATTTTCTATGAGAAATTAGCCTAATCAGGAGCGCTGCTCAATGCTACGTTGCCAGGTCGCTATACGCATGCAGTTCAGTGACAAGGCGCTGTTGCCGATCATACGTAAACAAACTTTTTTCGTATACAGCTTTCAGTTACTGTTCGCAATTTTGCTTGAAAATTTAGAAATAATTGTTTTTAATAGTGTACGTGCTTAATTACTGTAAAAATGGATGAATACAGTGTCGTTTTTATTAAAAAATGCGAAAAAGACTTTACAAATACGACTTGAATTCAATAAAAAGGTGCCGCCACGACCTGAAATCGCGCTAGTTCAAAAATGTAGTGCAAAAAATTAACTTTTAATCGTGTTTTCAACCAGAACAATATTTAAAAACACCTTGGATGTGCGGTTGTCAATAAATTGTTTTGTTTCCCGTGTCTGGTATTTGGAGCTGGCGCTGGCGCGCATAATATGTAGATAACAATAAAGCCATAAACAAATATTTCTAGTAGGTGAGTCAATTTATTTAAGTATTTAATTTTTTTGTGCACACCCATAAAAAAATGTCACGAGCCGCCTCTGGCATGTACTATGGTTACCACGCTTGTCAGCATTGCGGCTGGCACAATGGACCGCGGTGGTTTGTGACCGCAGTAAGGTGGTCCAATACACAGAAGGACGTTTCTGCCCACCCTCCAATACATGATCCCTTGGTCACCTTTTACGGCACCACGTATGTTTAGATTTTTGATCGTATCTTCTCAGGGTAAATAAATGAAATGAGTCATAATGTACATATATTGCGTATCTATGCATCGCTTATGCACAATAAGTGTTCATATGTTTGCTTTTTATGACTTCTGTCACGCGATACATGTATATACAGTACTTCCGAGGCCTAGTGTGGTAAAGATGAAATTATAGTAGCCCTACGTGAGCTATGGGGGCTTACTCTTAACCTCGATCTAGCCCTGAGAACAGAGATGACGACGACGATGGAACGAGCTTGCCCAGAAGTAGCCTATTCGCACTATACTTTTACATAAAAATATCGCTAACTTGAAACGCTACCAAAACGTGGTTTATCTAACTTGTTGTTCGAGTCGGGTTCCTTAATAGAATAAAATGAAGAGAAATTCCATAAAAAGTATCATTGTTCTGACTTTACGTCTTTCAGGTTACAAACCCATCGTAGAGTTTTCATAACAATAGTTTGCAACCCAGAATCTGAAGGCCAGGGAGTCAATTCTTGAAAATCACCGGGTGATAGAATATCACTCAAAAAATTCAAAATCATTGATTTTACTTTTCAAAAGTGAAGATTGATAATCGTTAAATACAGGGTGTATTGGACAGGTTGGCAAATACTGAAAGAGCATGATCAGTCAACGTAACTGAACAACTTTTAGTGAATAAAACTTTCGGCAAATGAGAAAAAAATTCCCTCCATACAAATTTCCCTCTATACAAAAATTCCCTCCATACAAAATTGCTAACTTGATTGGACATTTTGTATGAAGAGGCCAATTTTTTTTTAATTTCCTGGGAGTTTTATTCAATGCAAGTTTGTTCAGTTATGTTGACTGATCATGCCCTTTCAGTATTTGCCAACCTGTCCCTTACACCCTATACTCGTATAAAGAACTGTTATAGTAGTTTATGCAACTGTCATATAAAACTGGTTATTAAAACACGAGTTTGGGTTTATCACACGAGGCGCAGCCGAGTGTGATAATAGCATCAAACGAGTGTTTTCATACCATATTATATGCAGTTGCGTATACTACTTTATCTTCACTCATACAAAAGGTAGGTACTTACTTATAAAAAAACCGGCCAAGTGCGAGTCGGACTCGCGCACTGAGGGTTCCGTACCACCACATAAATATAATTGTATTAGTTGAAATTTCAGTAAGTTAATTGGCTAGATTTTTTGAGTCCGACACGCGCTTGACCAATTTTAATTATTTGTTGTTATTTTATAGCTTATGCACTATAAACATAACAATTTTCAAGTTTGTAAGTGTTCCCGTTTTTAAAAAGAACTAAAACAAAAATCGCCTCAGCGACCATCCAACTTGACCCCTCTCTTATATGAATGTTCTTCAAACGGGAGCTCACCACAATTGGATACCATTAGTTGTGAGAAAAGTTGTAATATTTAATGATTTCAGACTTTTCCCATTATTTGTACTGTGAGACCTAGCTTCTTGGCAAATTTCATAATTTTAGGTCAACGGGAAGTACCCTGTAGGTTTTGCATTTTTTAATAAATGTATGGAGATGAGGACATAAAATGCCATATCTTTTGATTGCGTCGTTGTAAAAAATTTTAATTTTCAGATCTTGTGTGGTTCATGGATCCTAATATATGGTATTAATTTCAACCTGATACCTTTACCCGTTCGTGAGATAAAGGGTCTTGACAGACAGACAGACAGACAGACGGACAACAAAGTGATCCTATAAGGGCTCCGTTTTTTTCTTTTGAGGTACGGAACCCTAATTAAACAAAAGTAAGTAAACAACAAAGGCAACTTATATTATGTATACTACAGTTCTGATATAAGTCTATAGAAGCCGCCTTAATATATCCGCTAGGTCTTCTTTGAAATATACAAGCAGAACATTTTCTTAACATGGTTTTCTTTTAGATTTTCATTCTTTCCCAATTCATTGTAGGTTATGTCGTAAAATGTCCTAGACTAATATGAGAGATGATCATAAGTTATTGAGTATCTTCTGGTGTGAGTGCAGTATCCTGACTGCACCACTTTATCTAATTTTTCAATAAACTTTCACATTACTTTCATAGGTTGTTTATATGGTACACTTTGTAATATGCTACTGATATTTGACAGCTACTAAGAAAAACTGATATATTACTAACGGGCTCTCTAAAAGACCTTCTATTCAGTCTTCTTAAAAAAAGTTTAGATTCAAGGAGAATTGTATCCAAGTGTTATGTAATGATTAAAAAATTAAATTACGTAACATCTTTGCAAAATTTTCATACAAAAATCGTTACGTAATGGTAACTTTTTAATTTTTTATATATACTCTGCGTAATATACAGCCTTACGTATCAACTTTTTGAATCACATTTCAAAGTTTACGACATGAGTGTAGATAAAAGTATAAAGTACGGTAATTTTCATATCATTTTACAATTTTTTTGACAGTTTATCATGCTGAACTTGAATTTTGCAAGTCTCAAACGTGATATTTTATCACCCTGGGAGTCAATTCTTGAATATCACCGGGTGATAAAACATCACTCAAAAATTCAAAATCGCAGATATTTCTTTTTAAAAGTGAAGATTGATATTCGTAAAATATAAGGCAGTCCTTGATTGTTAATTTTCATGTGTTCTGATTTACCTTTCAAAAGTTTATTAGGGCGAATGTGAATTTTTTAAGTCTCAAAAGTGATATTTTATCACCCGGTGATTTTCAAGAATTGGCTCCCTGATCCTATTTTCCGGCCTGAGGCTGCATTTCCACCTGAGCAGAGTAGTGCTAGCTACCTGTGTTAGCTGTAAAAATTCCAACACATAGGATTGCTCTATTTTTGAGCGCAGTACGGAGCGATACGGTTCTATGTCGCTTCGATATCTTACGCATCGCTCCGTCCTGTTGTCACGCATCGCTCCGTCCTGTTCTCACGCATCGCTCCGTCCTGTTCTCACGCATCGCTCCGTCCTGTTGTCACGCATCGCTCCGTCCTGTTGTCACGCATCGCTCCGTCGTGTTCTCACGCTGCTGTCATCCTAATCAAACTAAATTATTTCGAAATAATATGATATGATTGGCAGAATACTCGGTAGACCATAATTAATTTCCAGATTATTTGAAAGCGCCATGAATGATTTTTTGTCAGAATACTCGGTAGACCATAATTAATTTCTAGATTATTTGAAAGCGCCATCTAGTTTCCATGGTTTTATGCCTTTCCGGGTTACGTTTTCTTGTATGAGGATTATTTCGACTGTAGAAAAACAAAACTATCCTATTGGAGGGAATTTTTCCAGCTTACAGCAGCGGTAGCACGATGCCTCGTTTATTTAGGCCCATAGATTAAAGAAATAGTGTTGCCAATTTACTTATTTTAAACATGGTCACACTGAATCGCTGCTCGCATTTCGTTTTCTTGACAGCTAAGCAGCTTGAGATTTATGCGAACACAGGAGTGTTAAAATAAAATCAAGGCCAATAAAGTTTCAGCATATCATATCATATCAATCATCTTTATTAATAAAATAATTTACACGTCAAAATTTCAACATAAAATAACAATTGTTATTATAATATTACCATAAATAATTACATTAAAAAATCAAAATTATTGCTATTTCATAAAGTCCGTATAGTTCTATTTTAGGTTTATAAATTCGTTAAAGCTGTAAAATGCCTTTTCCACTAGCCAAGTTTTTAACTAAGACTTAAAGGTGGTCAAGCTCGGGGCGTCACGCCAGAATGGCTCGATAGCAGAAGAATAATACTTTGACTTTGTTACAGACTAATGAACTGCGCGCTGCAATCGGCGACGGCGCTGGACGAGCACACAGTGGCGGCGGCCATGCTGCCTCTAGCCACGGCGTACTGCCGGAAACTGTGCACGGGGGTCATTCAGTACGCCTACATGTGCATACAGGTACAATATTATAGTCACGGTCTCTGACTTGATAAACTCAGTAGAAGCACTAATGAACTGCACGCGTCAATCGGCGAGCACGACGTAGCGATGCGTAAGGTATTCCTGGCTCCCACCTTATGAGCCCTTTTAACTTTCATCTTTCTCCAGGAACACCAAGTTTGGACGTCCCAGCAGTTCTGGGAAGCAGCCTTCTACCAGGACGTCCAACGGGATATCAAGGCTCTCTACCTTCCGTCTCCACAGCATCAGCCAAGAGTGCCAAGTCCTCGTGATGACGAAGAGTACATATCCTTGTTGAAGGCGCAAGAACCCAGCGCGTTGGAGATTGCAGCCGAGCAGATGCGGCTGTGGCCTAGTTTACCTCATGGTGTGTTTCAAGTTTGGTGTACTATCTGACCGCCACAATTAGGCTCACGCCAGCTAAGAAAATTAAGCAAAAAGCAATAGAATAATAGAATTCGTGAAAGGAAAAATAATATTCTTAACTGGTTATTGATTTCACATTCCAATTCTCAAAATTAATGCAGTTATAATCAAGCCAAATACGGCTAATAATTTTCCTAATTTTCTTAACTGTCATGTGCCTAATTTTAGCGATCGGCTAGTAGGTAAGCAAATTGGTCCGATTTCATAAAGAGCACAGTGGGTGGCAGCCTCCACCAGACTGTACAGACATTAACAGACCGCTTCAAGTGGAAGGAAGTTGTTTGTGATCGCGATCCACATTAGTGAGGGAACGAGGAAGGAAAAGGAGATGTTTCAAGGCCTCTTAACATTGTTACCTCAGAGTCACCCAAAGGGCTATGCTCGGAGTCTCTCTGCGTGATCGAATCAGAAATGAGGAGATCCGCAGAAAAGCTAAAGTAACTGACATAGCCCTGAGAATCGCTAAACTAAAGTGGCAGTGGGCAGGGCACATCGCAAGAAGAACCGATGGCCGATGGGGCGTGAGGGTTCTAGAGTGGCGACCACGTACCGGAAGACGAAGCGTTGGCAGGTGGACCCCCCCCACAAGGTGGACCGATGATCTGGTCGACATGAAGATCTATAGGGGAGGCCTATGTCCAGCAGTGGACGTCTTTTAGCTGATATGATTTAACATTGGTAGCTCGTGAGGCTCGTGGTGGGCTAAGAATAATACCACATATCTGCTCCTTGCGTGACATAACACGGGTATCTTGAACCGGGGGAGTGGGCAACAGCGTCCTTCCATGAATCGTACACTCAACAGCACGTCAGTGGGGACACTTTGGACTTTATGACATGGTAATAGAATCGCAAATGTTTCCACTGACGTGCGGTTGACCGTACAACCGCCGCGGTCCATTGTGCCAGCAGCGCCAACGCTAATAGCGTGATGACAGGTATATCCCCCTAAAATGCATTAGGCATTTTGGGAGGAGTTTTCTCTCCAGCAATGGAGTTTGTTGTGATTTTGATGAGCCCGTGTGTCATTTAAATTTATGCAATTAATTCTTCCTATTATTGTTTTATTTCTTTTTTTTTCCTTTCAATCTTTAGCTTTTCGTTATTTTCTTAAAACCATTGAATATAAAAAAATTAAGACTATTAATAATCATATTTTTTTTTACAGAAAAGCAACGTGAATTATTAGCCAGTGAAGAGTCTACGCTATACAGCCAAGCTATCCACTACGCTAACAGAATGGTGTACCTGCTGTTACCGCTAGAGGGCGCCGGCAGGAGAGCGGAAGCGAGAGGGGGCGACGATGACAGAGCTAGCAATAGTATTACTAATAGGTAATTAGATACTCATAACCGTAACCCCGATGTCGACGACGGAGGTTGCCTGCTAGCCTGATGCTGGCAGGCTTCTGTAAATATGTATATTTAAACTTAGACGTAAGCAAATTCCAAATTACGACATTGATTAGTTTTGGCAGTCTCTCGGTCTCTACTTGGTTTACTTGTAAATACTGTGTGTTTTACTGTTTTTAATTATATTTTTAATAATCTGAGGAGCCGTCTTCTAATTTCGCAGCCAACCAGCGCAAACCAGTAATATTTTTGTGTTTTTACTGTTTTTTAATTATATTTTATTAACTTGAGGAGCTGTCTTCTCATTTCGCAGATAAACAGCGCATAAATCGGTAATACCCGAGTTAATCCTGACTATATCTGAAAGTATAACAAGGTGGAGCCACGATGTAGTCAAGGTCGCGGGAAGCCGCTGGATATGAGCAGCGCAGAACAGGTTGTCATGAAGATCTTTAGAGGAGGCCTATGTTCAGCAGTGGGCGTCTTTGTGCTGATATGAAGATGATGATTTCTAAAAGACATGCGCGTATTTTGACGTATTTGTAAAAAGGATCTGTATTTGAGTTTTAACATGAAAAAGTATTGTGTAAGATGCTAAATTATTTTGCCGGCCTAAACGATGATGTGCAAAACGGTAGTCCAACCAGCCCCTCCACCGCAGAACTTAATTCGTATCGGTTTGAAGACAAAAGGATAATTAGAAAACATTACAGACTCTGCCCGAGTATGTCACCAAATTAAAACACCACGAATCACGCAGACACACGGTGTGCGTTTTAAAGAAAAAAACCGGTAACCCTGACCGTTTGTTTGTTTCAGTGTGGCAGAGTCAGATAGTGCTGACGCGGAGTCAGGGTTCGAGGAAGCGGACCCCGGTGAAGCGGGGAACAATGTGATTAAAATGGTCTCAAGATTTGTGGATAAGGTAAGACCTAAAGAAGTCGTTTCGAAAAAACTCTGGCATTAACTTTTTAATTTTCAAGTACGTACTTGAGAAGATAAATCGCTTATCACTACATTACAACAACACATGTGTTCATGAACGTGAATTTCATTGGTTTTAGGGCCTGTCCGCACAGCGAATTGTTGCGCGCGATATTTATTCTCGCGAATTATATTACGTGCTTGCAATAGCAAAAAAATCGCGCCGCAACAATTCGCGCGATTTTTTTCTATTTCAAGCACGGAATATAATTCGCGCGAATAAATATCGCGCGGTGAAAATTCGTACACCCGAAGCCCAGTGATTATACTTAATATTAAAATAAGCAACTCTCAATAAAAATAATCTACTTGGCATACTAAACTGGTCACGTGAACGACTTATTTTGTATGGGAAGCCGAAAAAAAGAGGTTTATACCATTCCCCCTCTAAAAAGATTATTTTATTCACTGGAAACAGTGAATAAAAAGCCCTTTTAATCACGATTTTGGTGTTTGAATTTAGAACACATCAATATATTCGATCTCCATTTCACAACCTTACCTAAGAGCAGCGACTCAATACGAAGTACCAGGAGAACATGAATATTCAAGAGGAGGACAGCGACTGGAGGCTTGGACGGGCATAAAATAAAAAGCACACCTACCAGGGGAGCATAAATATAAAAGAGGTGGTCAGCAAACGGGGTGGTCAGCAATTTAAGCTGTATTCGAGAAATTCGCTTCAAATCTTTCTTTTTCTCGTAGTCATGGTGTAAAGTATAGTATGCAACTCTTGAATAAAAGGGATTTAAATCGAGGGCCATGAATCACTCGCATCACTCAGG
The DNA here is from genome assembly GCA_947532105.1 of Athrips mouffetella. Classification (NCBI taxonomy): domain Eukaryota; kingdom Metazoa; phylum Arthropoda; class Insecta; order Lepidoptera; family Gelechiidae; genus Athrips; species Athrips mouffetella. The sequence goes on from OX383968.1 coordinate 10,372,833, forward strand.
ATTCTAACCGTTCCTCCCTGCTGTTAACTCCCTGCGGTCGTGATTCAGTCGTTAGGATCCTTCACTTGCTCGTGATTCATCTCTGGCCCTCGCTTTAAATCCGTCTTTTATTCACTAATTGCATAATATACTATTGTCATCGATCTTAAAACACACACGATGTGATGATGAGTAGACTCGTTGGGCTTCAGAAGTAATACTACGGTCGCGATAATGAAGCTTGATTTGTGAGAGCAGGAGGTAGCGATGCGCTTCACATTAGAGCGAGATAGCACGTTACTCTCATACATAGTTTTTCCAGCTGTCATTCTAATCGAGAATGAATGCCTGGCTTGTGGAATTCTCTGCCTGCGTCTGTGTTCCCGAGTTCATATAACCCGAATCTATTCAAGTCGCGAGTGAATAGGTTTCTTCTGGGCAAGCTCGTTCCATCATCGAACTCATCTCTGTCTTCAAGACTAGATGGTTTTTTTTTTTATGTTACAAGTGAACAAACGAGCAGGTGGGCCACCTGATGGTAAGTGGTCACCACCGCCCATAGCACCCACTGTCTTATTAATGGCATAATTTGACATTAATAAGACAGCAAGGCGCGTTGCGCACTTTGAGACCTAAGATGGTACGAGTATGTCTCATGTGCCAGTAATTTCACTGGCACATGAGACATACCATTTTAGGTCTCAAATTGAGCAACGAGGTCAAGAGTAATATTCTTTATTGCGCACAAATAACATAAAGTTGTCAAATGAAAATTGTTCACAAAGGCTAGCTTATCTCTTTAAGAGATCTCTTCCAGCCAACCTATCAGGTGTGGAAGAATGTCATTAAAACGGGCACAAGGATGTGCGTTAATAATCGTGATATGAAATTTTAAATTAAAATAAAAGTTTAAAATACAGTAAAATAAAAAAATAGGGATAAACCTAATTAAACTACACACGAATATACTTATACCTAATCACAGTATATTAAGGCATATATAAAAATTGATGAACTTACTTAAAAATACATAAAAATAATACATAGACATAATACATAAAATAAATACATTACTCAAGATGATTGCGATTAGTAGTGCTCTCTTAATCGCATCTTAAACGATGTTACTGATGGACTGCTTTGTATAGCCTTTGGAAGTTTGTTCCATAGTCGCACAGCATGGGAAGAAAAAGAGTTAAAAAAAAATTGGTCCATTATCAGCAAAAAAGAAAGCTGTAATAAAAATTTCACATTATTATACCACCCAGGTTTGCACAGAAGGAGGCGTAACAGCGGACCACGTGCGGTGTTTGCACCAGATGATACCCGGAGTCGTGCACATGCATTTAGAAACGTTAGACGCGGTCGCAAGGGAGAGCCGTCGACTGCCGCCCGTGCAGAAGGTAACTTACATACATACATAACATCACGCCTTGTTCCCGTCGGGGTACGAGTAGGCAGAGACCACAGTTCTCCACCTGCTACGATCTTGACATACTTCCCTTGCTTCCTGAACTGTCATCAATCCTTTCATACATGCTCGTCGGTTTAGGGTACTTTTAACCTGGCCTTTATTCAGAACGTCCTGAATTTGGTTTGGTACGTTCGCTGAGGCCTTCCCCTTCCAACGTTTCCATTCACTCTCGCCTTGTAGACCTCTTTCGTCAATCTTCTTTCATTCATCCTCTCTACATGACCAAACCATCTCAGCATCCCTTTCTCAATTTTAGTCACTACGTCTTCTTTTACGCCACAACGTTCTCTAATCACACTATTTCTAATCGTGTCACTCAATTTTACACCAATCATACTCCTCAACGCTCTCATTTCTACTGCATTAATTCTACTTTCATGCTTTTTCTGCCATACCCAGGTAACTTGCCCAATGATAGTGCAAAGTAGAAAGAGAGGGAAGATTTGAAAGTTTTCGTGCATGTGCAATAGAGAGAGTTTTTCTCATTGTTAAGATTTATATCGTCGTGCATAACATTTGCACGAAAATTTATTACATAAAATACATGGTACACACACTCGTGGTACATGGTATACACTTCTCATAAAAAATCTCCCACTTGAAATAAAAAAGAGTGCTTGGCGAGATTTAGGATCGAGTGGTTTTATTTATTTCACATTTCACCGATTTTAAAAATGGAAAAAGATATACTTTTTTATGATTTTTTTTCTAGGTGATTTTCCTAACCGATTACGTGGAAATTACAGACTTAATGTAAAGAAGCTTATAATAATAATGACGCTATTAATAATAATAAAATAATTATGACACTTGGATTTAAGATCAGTATTAAGTTTTGTATTATTTCTTTGAAGGTATTTATTTAGTTAAATGTAGTAATGAATTAATTTAATTTATGTTGTTTATTTGTTAGATATTAACATTGTTGGTAATTTGAATAAAGTTTTTAATAGTAAATATATTATTTTAACAATGCAGTTTTTCATATATTAGATTTATACTTTTAGAAAATATTGCGAATAGTCTTGATTCCAATACAGATAACATTTTTACAAAAATATAAATATCGAAATATTTGATAAAAACTTCTCTGTCAATATAATTGCAAGAATTTCCCGTTGGCCCAAAATAATTTATAATTTAAATTTGATTAGTTTGATATTAGGTTTTTTACCTATGAAATTGCCGTTTTGTATGGCGAATTTTAGGCTAACTCAATTTTCAGTACCTACTAACATTTTTGCGTTTTTTTTAGGAATTAAAAATCCAAATTTTAAATATTTTTTTTAAAATGATTGGGAAGAAATTAAGCTAACAAAAGGTTAAATTTAATTTTCGAAAAATATTATCTGTAAAAAAATATAACAAATCTAATGATGAAATCGGACGACACTTAAGACGAACAATTTTCGAACCTTGAACTTTATATATCAAACTAAAAATAAAAATTTTATGTTATGCGTAAATTGATAACCTTGAAGTCAACTTTCAAATATAAGACAAATAAAAAAAAATTCATTAGAATTATAGGAATTAGGATCTCTTTAATCGGTAAGAAAATTTCGGCAATTTCATAGGTAAAGACCTATTATTTTTTTTTCAAGTTTTTGTTAATATCTGAATAGTCTTCGTTAAAGCAAATTCTACATACCTACGTAATTGCTAGTTTGAATAGCATGCATATACAATAATTTTGGGATGGAATACTTGATCATCGGAATATTAATTTTTGTTTGCACCAGTCAAAATAATGTAACTTGATTAGAATGACAGCAGTGTGAGAGCAGGACGGAGCGAGGAGTAAGATATTGGAGCGACAGAGACACGTATAGCTCCGTTTTGCTCTCACGCATAGCTCTATCCCGCTGTCATTGTAATCAAGGCAAATTTTTGCTACCGTAGCAATCGGATAAAGTGCGATGTTGTTTTCCACAGCCGCGCATAGTGGCGCCCTCTTTAGTAGCAGGAGAAGCAGTATCCGCGCCCGCGTTACGAGCGTACCTGGTGGCGGACGGGAGACAAACTCCGTTGCTGCCGGCAGAGGGCGCGCTATTCCTCACCAACTATAGAGTTGTCTTCAAGGGCGCACCCACCGACCCTTTCGGTAAATTACTGCTGCTGAAAAAAAAACCACTAATAACTGATGGACTAACGTATAATCTGTGACTGCTAGAATGTCTTTAACAAATAAAAAACAGTAATTTAAGTAGTTCCTTATCTGTCGCAAATAGTTGGACTCAAAATACAAGTCTCGTGTTAGTGACAATCAAAGGAAAAATACCTAAATGCAGCCTACGAATATTTCTTCAGAAAAAAAGTCAGCAATTTTTTATTATTTTTCCTTGCAAATGTGTTGAGTAACGCCGTAAGAAGCGCGTGCGCATAATTTATGTATCACACTCTCTGGGCTCCAGTACACCCTCGCCTGCGGCTACGGCACAGGATATATAATACCATAGAGGAAAGAAATAATAATACAAACAAGTTTGTTACGGCAATTCTCGAGCCTTGATTGTAATCTCCAAAATAACGAGTGCACTTCCCATAGTGTACTACTATATTTATACGTCATCAGTTTACTTATCAGTAATTATTGTGTTAAATTCTGTGTTCACTTTTATAAACATAAAAAGAATAGTGGAAATACCTAGTTCAGTCAACTCTCAACGGAAGAACAAATTATATATGAATTAATTTGGCTGAATTCCCAAATTTTATTAATATATTTGAATATAACAATCTGTATAATAATATAATAATCTATATAATATAAACTTGTGTTGTTTCAGCTTGCGAGAACACAGTAGTGCGGTCCTTCCCTCTATGCTCCCTGACTAGAGAGAAGGCGGTGCGGACTCACTACTTACCGCACTTAGAACAGTCACTCCAGGAGGGGTTACAGCTGCGATCCGCCACCTTCCAACTTATCAAGGTATTCATATGGTTCTCATGAAATAGTCAATATAATTTTAGTACGACCATAAAACGGAACAACAATTTCCAAGGTGCTTAGGTCGAAATCCAATTTTTTTCAACCTTCCAACTGCTTCGTCACACTGCGTCGCGCCACGTGGTACGTCCACGTCGCACTGATCCAGGCCTTACTTTTGTGTAGGAGGAATGCCCTTCCTAAGTAACGTGCGTAAAATATTATTTTCGTAGAATGTAACATTGTGCTATTGTGCCCTCCGAAACAATATGTTTACTTTCCTTATAGGTCCATTTGTTGAAATAGTTTGCTTTTTTTACGAACGTGACATGCGCCTTATTAATCAAAATAAAAAGACAATCCGTGTTTGTCACTCAAAACTTTGCTTACCGGCGCAGTCGGCAACTTTACAGCAAAAGATTTGAAAAATAATACAAAATCAGTTTCATTGAAATTATGTCATTTTGAAATTCGAAATAGAAAAAAATATAATGGACTTCTTAAATTTGGCTATTTTAATATTCTTAAACGTTCGTGTGTTTTTCCTAAAGGTGGCGTTAGACGAAGAAGTGAGCAGCGAGCAAGCCGAAGCGTTCAGGAAGCAACTGGCTCGCTTGCGTCACCCCGAGCATCCTCTCTTACACTTCGCGCTCGCGCCGAGACCCGCGCCGCCGCCCATCGCCAGCCAAGCCAAGCACAACACGCTCAAGTAAACCTTGTAACAATCAACACTAATCTAAATATATAAAAGAGCTTGTCCTGACTGACTGACTGATTCATCAACGCCGAGCCGTAACCGCTATAGATACAGATCTGAAATTTTGTACACAGGTTCTATGTGCGTCAAAAATACCCACTAAGAAAGGATTTTGGAAAACTCATCTCCCAAGGAGGTGAAATAAGGGATGAAAGTTTGTATGAAAGTCCTTTGTTTTTTGAGCTAGATTCACACAAATTTAAATTTAAACTTCTGGTAAAAAATAAAGAAACACGTGTTTAAGCATTTCTTAAAAATCACCCTTTAAGGGGGTGAAAAAGGGGATGATTTTTTTCCTGTATGTTGGTCTATAAGTCTTTCAGTTTTAAAGGTAGAATTATAGAAATTTGTATTTAAGCTTTTGGTAAAAAATAAAGAAGTACGTGTAGTAGTACGTTAAGGATTTTCCAAAATTCATCCCCTAAAGGGGTGAAATAAGGGATGAAAGTTTGTATGAAAGTCCGTCAGTTTTAAAGTTAGGATCTTCAAAATTTTTATTTAGACTGACGACTAAAAATTAAGTTTTACGTATCTCAGGGTTTTTGAAAATTTTACACCCTAAGTGGTGGAAAGGGGGATGAAGTTGAAACTCCTTCATTTCAAAGTAATATCCACTAAATTTATGATTTAGGCATTAGGGTTGTAATTCTGTGGAACATACATCTCTGTTATAAAAATTCCACCCCAAATTCAACCCCTTAAAGAGGGAAATGGGGTGAAAAAGTCTAGAAACCATTATGGGTATCATTTGTATGGTTTATCAGGTCGCTGATTACGAAAACTAAAACAATTTTGAAATCCAATGTGGTGGACGTGAAATACTATCATCTCCCGGGGATGGGGTTGGGGTGCGATAGGGTTGATATGTCTAAATATCAATATGGGTGTCGTTTGTATGGTTTATCGGATCGCTGATTACGAAAACTACATCAATTTTGAAATCTAAGGTGGTGGACGTAAAATACCATCATCCCCTGGGGATGGGGTTGGGGTGCGATAGGGTTAAAATGTCTAAAAGTCAATATGGGTGTCGTTTCTATGTTTATATAAGGATAGGGATAGCAGTTAAGACGGCATTAAGGATAGGGATAGGAGTAGGGGTAGGGGCAGGGAGAGGGAGAAGGAGAGGGAGTGGTATGTAGGTAGAGAGAGGGAGTGGGAGAGGGTGGGGGAGAGGAAGGGGGAGAGGAAGAGACTGCACATTGTCTGAATATCACGCGGGCGAAGCCGCGGGCACAGCTAGTAACTTATACAACATGCTCAAGTAAACCTAGTAACAATCAGCACAAATAACTGACACAACACCTTATACAACATGCTCAAGTAAACCTAGTAACAATCAGCACAAATAACTGACACAACACCTTATACAACATGCTCAAGTAAACCTAGTAACAATCAGCACAAATAACTGACACAACACGCTCAAGTAAACCTAGCAACAATCAACACTAATAACTTATACAACATGCTCAAGTAACTAGCCTAGTAATAATCAACACAAATAACTAACAAAATACGCTCAAGTAAACCTAGTAACTATCAACATGCCCAGTAATAATGAACATGCTCAAATAACAAATACTACATCCTAAAGTAACATGTCTAGTAACAATCAACACACTCAAATAACAAACACATCCTAAAAATAACATGTCTAGTAACAATCAACACACTAAAAAACAAACACTTCCTAAAGTAACATGCCTAGTAACAATCAACACACTCAAATAACAAACACTTCCTAAAGTAACATGTCTAGTAACAATCAACTCGCTCAAATAACAAACACATCCTAAAGTAACATGTCTAGTAACAATCAACACACTAAAATAACAAACACATCATCCTAATGTAACAAGCCTAGTAACAATCACCGCACTCAAATAACAAACACATCATCCTAATGTAACAAGCCTAGTAACAATCACCGCACTCAAATAACAAACACATCATCCTAATGTAACAAGCCTAGTTACAATCAACACACTCAAATAACAAACACATCCTAAAGTAACATGCTTAGTAACAATCAACACACTCAAATAACAAACTTATCGCGCAACATGTATTTTGTAATATTATATATTTTTAAATTTACGTTTGTAAATCCACTACCCCATTTTTTCTTATCAGTTATTTTCTTATGTTTGCAGAGGCTTCGCAAAGAAAACTTTTCTAAAGACAGCGCGGCGAGCAGGCCTCAAGCCTAAACCTTCGAAACGTCAGAAGTATGTGCTTCCATCAGCTGACGCCAGGTCGTTGACCTCACCGCCGCTCATGTCTTCCTTATCAGCTGATACTTTGTCATGTGAGTACAGAGGAATTTTTGGGGGTTTAAGACGATATGTAAATTTTTTTTGGGTATTTGAAGACAAATATCTTTTTATTTACTCAGTATCTTGCCGTGATTTTTAGGTATGTGTTTCTTGACCATTCAAGTGATAATATCACCAAGACCAAAACATGATTAGTGAAAATCGACTCGACAAAATAAAAATCCAAAGTTGCCTCTTCAATTTTCATCAGAAAGGTATTCGTAGTTGCTATCATATGCCCAGCCTAAAATTTTATTTTAATACTTAGTTTTTACAAAAAGTCGATATTTTATATCTGTCAAATAACTATCTTTTCACAAATCCTTTTAACGGGTAAATAAAATGTAAATATTAACTACGAAAGAGGTGTTTTGTGAACAAAATTATAATCTCAAATTCATGTAAAATGTGTTCAAAATGTAAATATTTTTGACTTTCTGTATGTAAAACGATGGATTTAGCGTTTTGTGTGTGTGTCTTTCTTTTATTAATTGAACAATGTTTGTTTACAAAACACCTGATTCTTTCGTTATAGAGAAATGTGTCTTACACGTCATTCTCATCTCTTTGTAGTGGAAGAACTAGAGCTAGCGGGAGCGGAAGCGACAGAAGCGCCAGCCGCGAGGACGTTAGAGCGAGTGAGAGAGAGAATATACGCTCGCGACTGGGCGAGGCTCGGATTGGCCAATCAGCCCTTCCGACTCGCACACGCAAACGCTGTCTATACCTTATGTAGAAGGTGAGTATCTAAAAAGTTTTTATTTATCTATTTTGTAAGAGCAGATGCAACGACATTTCACTTAAGACGTCAAAGCAACTAAAATAACTGTCTTTCTCTACTAATAAGACAGCAAAGCGCGTTACCCATCCTGAGAACCAAGATAAGAAATAGTACAAATATTTATTTGAAGTAAAAAACATAGTGGATTCGGGCTTAATAATTTAAATAATCCAAGACCAGACTGTTGCTGTGGGAAAGCTGTTTGGTCTAGTGCAGTGCAAACTCTGCTGCTTTACGGCAAAAGTAGGCATATTTTCATTGGAAAATTTTTGTTTGTTCCTAGCTACCCGGCAGTAATACCAGTACCAGAGAGTATAGGTGACGAGTCGTTACGCCGCATATCACGCTGCTACCGGCAAGGTCGACTACCCGTCATCACGTGGAGGCATCCACGGACACACGCGTTATTGGCCAGGTAATACTGAATACACTGCAGTAATATTGAATACATGACAGTTATATTGAATACGCGCCAGTAATTCTGATACTGATCAGTATTAACTGAATACATCACAGTTTTACTAAACTAATGACCCTACAGTAATACCGATAACGCAGCAATAATAAAGATTACGCTGTAATAACGAGTATCATGATACCATACTGAATACAAGGCAGTAATACTGATCACTTAACAGTATTACCAATTAGTCAATAAACTATTTTTTTCTGCTTAGATCAAGTGCGTCACATCATAAAGGTGTGATGGGCATGCTCAAGGCGAGTCATCAGAATCCCAATACCGCACAAGGAGCAGAGACTACTTCAAGTTTAGAACAGGTAAAAAATCCGGGATAAAAGTGGGTTTGGTACTATTCTGTTTTTATTTAAACGGTGCTCTATAGGAATCCTCATAAAAGCCTGTTTATATTGTCGAGTTTTTTATAAACTATGAATTGATCGCTCGAACGAAGGTGACATAATTGTTGCTCCGGTCCTTATTTGCATTAAAAACTAGCTCTTGCCCGCGACAATTATACAAGGTGTAACAAAAAACCAACAACCAACCCTGAGAGATGTGATTCTGCCCATGAAACTGAACAACTTCCCCTAAGGAACATAGGTCGAAATACGAAAAAAAAATTTTGACCTCTCATAGAAACTGAATCAGCTGATCGCGCATTTTGTATGCGATGTTAAAATTTTTTTTTCGTATTTCGACCTATGTTCCTTAGGGAAAGTTGTTCAGTTTCATGGGCAGAATCACATCCTTCAGGGTTGATATACCCTTTATTACACCTTGTATAGCTATTAAACAAAAAAGGTGTCGTTAAAATCGGTTCAGTAGTTTTTGCGTGATGCTCGAACAAGTAAACAAACAGTCCAAACAGGAATTGGGGCATCAAAATAGCATAACGTGATAATTTTTTTAAATATCTCCTATGTACAGACAAAATCAATTTACAATTTTGTAATAGTAGAGATTCTTTGCTAAATTTAAAGAGAAAAGTTTTTTTTTTTGAGTTTTTATTTTTGTGGCAGTTTGGTTGGTGACATGGCAGACGGGTAGGCAAATAGACGAAAGAACTTTATGTTTCGTATTTTATTTTGTTCTATGTTTAGTGCTATTATTTGATAAAATAAGGCGAACGAAAATTAGCATTATAAAAAAAATAATAATTTATATTTGCTTCTTTCTCAATATCTCAGCGTGTACTCTAAGAATTTATGAATTTACTAGAAATGGGAGCTCACTTTGGTTAGTACAAGGAGTTAGTATAGTTTATTAGAAGAATTTTAAAAAGTTGAGCTAAAAACCTTATTTACATCCTTTTCTTGTCCAAATTACAACTGCTCGTTTGAAAAAAGAAGATAACACTATTTTGACAACGTCGTTTTGAAGTCCGCGGGCCACCATTCGATGCACTGACAGTTGCGTGATCACCAGACTGGTGATCATTTATAAATTGTGTATTTTGCTTTAATTGTTTAAAAACGATCCAAAAAAACAGAAGTGAAGCATACTTAACAAAAAATGGTGTGTTGTTCCCAGCTGCAATAGCCATTTAAGCATTTCGAAGCATACTCTTATACAAGGAAATATTTCAAAACACATCGTTAGAGCACTACATAATGCAATATAGGTATCTATAGTAAAAGTGGCGACATTCTGGAAAAAGGGAAGTAGCTGTGTTCTTATGATCCTCTCTTTCTTCAAATCACTACAAACATTTGTGAAAAAAGGATAGATATTGGTTTCAAATTCAACTTTTTAAAATCCCTCTAATAAACTATACTAACTCCTTGGGTGAGTATACTCGTAATATGGTGGTGAGAATAAGGACCCAACATCATGATTTTAATATTTTACTTTACTGCGGGACCTAGCTTCTTGCTAAATTTAAATGGCCGTATGTAAATGTCCGTATCTCTTGATTTGGTTGACTTAGAAGTTTGAAATGTTCACACCTTCAAGGGTATAAATTTTAACTTCAATTCGTAAGAGAAAGGGTCTTGCTTGATAGAAGGCTGAAAGACAGACAGAGTTGTATCCTACATTGGTTACTTTTTTTTTCCTATTGAAGTACAGCACCCTAAAGACCTATAGAACTTTATGATATATATGCCTTTGTTCATTAGAAGTTTTCACAACTCAAATATTGTTTTATTCAGGAGCGCTACCTAGCGACGTTGGTAGCGTGTACGCCGGCGTCTAGAGGCGAACTGGAGGACTCGAGTTTGAGTCTGGACTCGCTGCTACTGTGCTGCGAGGACCAACCCACCCATACCCCCTTATTGACCAAAGCCGCCGGGACACTCGGGTACGTAAACAAACCAAATAATCTACACCTACTTATAATATAAAGAGGTAAAGTTAATAAGTTTGTTTGTAGGAAGGAATCTCTGAAATTCTACACACATACACTCCACATGTACTAACGCACATTCTCTTAAAAATTGTTTAAGTAAGTGACTCTAGGTAATCTTTCTCTTTTTCTTTACATTGTATTGTTTCTTTTATTAAACACTGGTGGAGTAGAGCAATTTAACTGTAATTTATATTGTTTGATATAAATCGCAATGAATAAAGCTGCGAAATATAATAATATTAGTCTTGGAAGAGCGGTGCCTCCTAACACAGACGATAAGCTTTACAGGAGACATCTGGGCCCTGAGTCAAGTGACTTTCTATTATCGCAAACGCTATAGAGTAGAATAAAAATATATGGGATTGACATTAGCTGTGACGCAACATTTCGTAAACTAATGTCAATCCCATACATTTTCATTCTATTCTACTGGCGTTTGCGATTGTAGAAAGTCACTTGACTCAGGGCCCTGCTCCTATTTTCAAAAAACTTTGTAAATTGCAAAATAAACATATATAAGGTGACTTTTAATTAGTTCTTGATAGAAAAAGGTATGAATGTACTCATGATACTGAACAACTTTCCCCAGGGAACATAGGTCGAAATACGAAAATCAAGTTTTGACCTCCCATAGAAAGTGCATCAGCTGATAGCGCATTTTGTATGGGAAGTCAAATTTGGTTTTTCGTATTTCGACCTATGTTCCTTGGGAAAAGTTGTTCAGTATCATGAGTACATGCATACCTTTTGCTATCAAGAACTAATTAAAAGTCACCATATATATATTTTTTTTAATAATTCCTGAACCGATTTTGAAAATTATTTCATTTACATAAAGCTACATTATTCCTGAGTGACATAACCTATATTTGATTGCGATTAATATAATTTTAACGTGAAATAACTAAACCAAATAAATTAACTTCGAGAAAAACGGGCTGATGTGTTGATTTACATACATGCTCTTTCCCGGGTAGGCAGAGACCACAGCCCTTCACCTGCTGCGATCTTGACAAACGTTCCTCCTGAATTTGGTCTTGGAATTTTCCATTTACTGGATTGTAGATTTATCGGCATGAAAATAAGTTCTACTCGTATGGACTTATTTTTTGAGTTGTGCGCATTGACCGTTGGCCGTTTTGGCCGTAGGGAGTCGTTTTTCGACGATATCGACCACCCGTATTCGTCAAGTCGACTAATTAGTTTTTAAGTTTATTTTGAATATGTATCATTAGGTTAAGGTATTTATTGTTATGGGACTTTGATGCCTGAAATAAATCTTTATTATTATTGACGGTCAGAGCCAAACTTAGCCTGCGCACGCTATACGTCTTCAATTCTTGATCATCACCATAATATCCTACGTAACGTCCACTGTAGGACAGGGAAAACATAATAAAGAGCTGGACTAACTACCTGACGATAAAAAAAGTATGCAATGAATGAGAAGGGCCTAGGGAATAGCTGCTTTCTACTATCGCAAACGTTAGTCAAATACAGTGAAAATATATACCCTAACTTTTTGAATTTGACATTGGCACAAAGCACTCCGGTTGCCACAAAGAATGGGAATGATATAATCCACAAATATATAAAGAGAAGATTAAGCTAACGAAATGTTGCGTGACAGCTGATGTCAATAAAAATGGGATTGATATAAGCCACAAATATATAAAGAGAAGATTAAGCTAACGAAATGTTGCGTGACAGCTGATGTCAATAAAAATGGGATTGATATAAGCCACAAATATATAAAGAGAAGATTAAGATAACGAAATGTTGCGTGACAGCTGATGTCAATCCCATACATTTTGATTCCATTACCGTTTACGATAAATGTTGTCTTTGTCTCCCTAAGGCTTTCGACAATAGGGAACATGCATAAATTTTTTTAGTCGCATTTATTAACAAAATATGAAAATACCGTAGTAGAGATGACAAAAAGTGAAATTAAAATTTAAATCGGCTAAGAAATACGGCTGATATAAGCATTTAAAACTACTAATTAGACAGAGAGATCCGACATGAATAGTGACGTCACAATGCACTACGGCCATATAAACTTCATATTAAATTTCGTTTTGCTAGAAAGAGACAGAAACAAATCTTCGATGGCTCATATCTTTTTTAATATTATAGTTATTCGAAAAATTGTTTTACAAGACTGTTTATTGCATGAATGCGAATTAATTTTTTGATTAAAAAAATATCGTGCATGTTCCCTATTGATTTTTAAAATTAACCATTTTGACCTCTTCATCCCTCTTCCTTCCTTACTACCCTAATCTTCCCTCTCCCTTCCTCAGATCCTCAACCATTGAATCTCCGAGTTCTAACGGTCATGTTTTCGGAAGATTTTGTCGTTTTGCCAGCAATAAGTACGGGTATTCATTTAATTTGCGTAATATTTTCTTATAATCTTCAAAGTGCTTAGATTTCATCATCATCCATAGATTTATATAGTCAAGATAGGGTCTTGGGAACAAGCGGTTCAAAATTTCCCCATACAAGAAAAAATAGCGCCATCTGTGAGAAATCGCGTGAACTACGTTGTGTAGTACTTCGGTCGGTACTAAAAACACGGAACGGAAATAATATGGCGGGAAAAAACAAAACAAACTTTTTACTGTTTATATGTGATTTAGGCCTGGTTTTTCAGTTTCATTAATTGGATTATAGTCAAAAACAATAATAAGAAATAACGATAATAATAATAAGATTATATTGTTTCTTCAAATAAAAACATCTATTTTGTTGGTAAGTTTATTTGCATCCAATGTTGACAATATGACTGACAACGACTGACATTTGTTGGTCCTAAACGTCAGATTTCGGACCAACGAATTGGGGACAGTGTAACGTGCCGATGGGCTAGTACTTATATATAAGTAAATGTCATCATCATAACATCTTATGAAACGTCCACTGAAGTACTAGGGAGCTCTCTCCAAAATTCCAGCTTTTGCTGGAACAACGTAGATGGGAAGTACTATAGTCACCACACTTGATAGTGTTGCGGCTGGCACCATGGACTGCGGTTGTTGGTGACCGCAGTATCTAAGATGGTACGTTACACAGGAGGATGCTGCTGTCCATCATTCAGTTTATAACGCTTAGCCGCCTCTTACGACACTCATGGGTAGAGATGGGTTGGTACTATTCTTTGCCGGCACCACACGGGCTCGATTACGCTCGGGCTTAAATTTACGTATAACACATTTAAAACATACATACATAACATCACGCCTTGTTCCCGTCGGGGTAGGCAGAGACCACAGTTCTCCATCTGCTACGATCTTGACATACTTCCCTTGCTTCCTGAACTTTCATCAATCCTTTCATACATGCTCGTCGGTTTAGGGTACTTTTAACCTGGCCTTTATTCAGAACGTCCTGATTTAAAACCTGATTTATGTCCTGATTTTAACTGTAAAGGTCTTTGAATTTTGTCAGAGTTTTGTTTAAATAAATGTGTTAATAAATTGTTTCAGGGTGCTAGGTCGCAACAGCGGTGGCAAAGGCGGCGTAGCGGCAACCAGCGCTAGACATTTCGGAAGATGGGGCTCGCTCAAGGGAAGGCAGTCGAGCCATCTTGACTTGTATGTGCCCAGGCAGAGGCTGTCCACCGCGGACGTAGATTCAGGTAATGTAACACCACGCCCCGGACGGTACATACAACGAGTGCGGATTGGAAATTGGAAGGTCGCGTAGGCTGAATGTTCAGTAGAAAAGACCCTCAAAAGACCGGGCGAATGCACGCGGGGGTGCGGGGCGCAGAGTGTCTGTTCTGTATGATAGTACTTTTACTTTATTCTGTGGTCATTCATTCATTCATATCGTGTGGGTTGCAAGGTCGATGACCGACCTCAACAGATAAGATACTTCGCTCGCCTACTACTCGTACTAAACTGAGCCTCCATCATATTTGCCCTAGTAAAAACGAGATTAGTCTCGTTTTTACGCATGGTTTTTACTCGTACAGAATCTGCTAGATAAGAGATTTGATGAGGGCATTGGTTTTAACACAGGAGACTGCCATCTAACCTCCGCAACCCAGTGGGCAAACCAGGCCAAATCCTATATTTCACTTTGCTAGGTTAGTAACCAACCTGGCTGTCAGTTATTAAGCCACCGAATGGCCCTTGACTTGACTTCACTACTAGTAGCCGGGACCAACGGATTAACGTGCCTTCCGAAGCACGGAAACGCTCTTGTTGTTGTTGTGCCACAAACGGTCACCCATCCGGGGTCTGACCACAGCTAACGTTGCTTAACTTTCGTTGTGGGACAAAAAGAGCAACTTAAGTACGTGACAGTTCAAGAGCGCGGGCCAAATGTACGACGTACCCCTTTAGGCCCATAAGGACCACTTCCCAAAACGTCCACTTCCCAAAAGGACCACTTCCCAAAAGGACAATTCCCACAAGGACCACTTCCCAAAAGGACAATTCCCAAAAGAACCACTTCCCAAAAGGACCACTTCCCAAAAGGACCACTTCCCAAAAGGACCACTTCCTAAAAGGACTACTTTCCAAAAAGAAAAACGTTCAAAAAAGCTAAAGAAATCATACATATGGGAACGGAACGGAATGTTTTTTTTTTTAAAGAGAAGGACACCGGAAGTCTATACTCTCTGACCGGAGGTTGTGTTTTTTTTACATTAATAGTTGGGATCACGAGAAGGACGTTGGTAAAGAGCTGGTGTTTTTTCTTAGAAATAAAAGTAAATCGTGTAGAAATCGGTGTATTATTTGTAATCCCCTATATACATTTCGCCCGCACTGCTGAGCTGTCGCGTACTATACCAGACAAAACCTCCAATGATACATATCAATACAATCAACATGCGACTAAGTTGTTGCCGTGCTAGGCAGCATTACTTTTAGGGTTCCGTAGTCAAAAAGGAACCCTTTTAGTTTCGTCATGTCCGTCTGTCTGTCCGCGGCTTAGCTCAGAGACCCTTAGTACTAGAAAGCTGAAATTTTGTACGGATATACATATTATCCACGCCGACAATGTGGAAGAATAAAATTATAGAAAATATTTTTTTTCGGGTACCTTACCTATAAGTAAAGTGGGGATGAAATTATTTTTTCTTGTCTGCCCCATAGTGAAAGGTATCGTTAGGTCTTTTGTAAATAATGCAAGTCTGCTATTTTTCGATTTATTTTGAAATTTAGCTGGAAAGCGCAATTTTTTGTTGGGGTCGAGTGTGTTCCCCCCCCCCCCCCTTCCTAAACGGTTGTTATTGGAAATGTAAAAAAAATCACAGTAGTAGCATATATGATGACATTAAAAGGAAAACTATCACAGCCGAAAAACCAAAAATAATGGAAATAGCAATAATAATCAGGCGCTAGGACCTCGCTGAGCATTAGGAGGTAAAAAATTTATGTTATAAACGTTATGAAATACTTACTCAAAACTAGCGAAGCGTAAAAAATCCTAAAAAACTACGGAACCCTATACTGCGCGTGGCCCGACACACACTTGGCTGTTTTTTTTTTCTCTTATCTGTCGATCTATTTTCTTCTGGAACCTATTGGTTATACAATTTTCGGTAGAACAAAAAAAAATATATTTAAAAAAAATATGCACCTCTTCTCATACGAAACAAAAATGTGTCGTAAATAAACATTGTTAGTACATTCCAGTTTAGTATCTAAACAACTTCACTCCAATTCTCAACTACCTGCATTATCTGGGTTGGCTACGCTTCGTCGCAATTTCGAAACCCATAAAAAGAGATAGACCACCTTTTATATAAAAAAAGCGTTATTTTGTGTGTAATAAAAACTGCAATAGAATGATTTGTTGTTTTAGTATCAGGCGAA
This sequence comes from Athrips mouffetella, assembly GCA_947532105.1. Classification (NCBI taxonomy): domain Eukaryota; kingdom Metazoa; phylum Arthropoda; class Insecta; order Lepidoptera; family Gelechiidae; genus Athrips; species Athrips mouffetella. The sequence goes on from OX383968.1 coordinate 10,389,715, forward strand.
GCTCCCAACTCGGTCCGGCGGGCTGCCCTGTACGTGCTGTCCGAGAAAGGGTCGGGCAGCTGCGCGGTGGCGGCGGCGGGCGCGGAGCTGGTGCCCGTGGAGTACCCGGACTCCAGGGTCACCAAGCACGCCTTCAAGAAGCTCATGCGGGCTGCTGTGCCCTCCGCGCCCGCCGCGCCCGAGGACCCGGGCTTCCTGAGGTCACTATATACGCCGTACTAAATTACTCTGGCTGTGACCGTTAACACGATTATAACCCTCAAATGCAAAAATGAGCTAACTTTGAAGGCAAACTTCTCCCAAACGGATGGTCCAATCGTTACAAAAAAATATACATGAGTTAATCAATATCGTAAACAATAATTTTTAAGTAGATTATTTTTATCATAACTGTTAGTTTCGCCAGAAAGAAATCTCTCTCCTCTTATTTTACGCAAAAAATATCCTATTGCTTCGAAGGCTCCTAAACGTCTAAAACGATTTTGATGCTTCTTCCACCCAAAAATTCTAAATTTTACGGTTTCTGAAATTTAAGTAAAAAATTTGAAAAAAGAATTAATAGGTCTTTACCTATGAAATTGCCGAAATTTTCTTACAGATTAATGAGATCATAATTCCTATAATTCGAATGCATTTTTTTTCATTTGTCTTATATTTGAAAGTTGACTTCAAGGTTATCAATTAACGCATAAAATAAAGTTTTCATTTTTAATTTTATATATAAAATTAAAGGTTCGAAAATTGTTCGTCTTAAATGTCGTCCGATTTCATCATCAGATTCGTTATATTTTTTTACAGATAATATTTTTCGAAAATTAAATTTAAGCTTCTGTTAGCTTAATGTCTTCCCAATAATGCTTAAAAAAATGAAAAAAAATTGGATTTATAATTCCTAAGAAAAATGCAAAAATGTTAGTACTGAAAATTGAGTTTACCTAAAATTCGCCATACAAAACGGCAATTTCATAGGTAAAGACCTAATATTAATGTGGTATAAAATCAATAAAAACCCCTTTTTATGGGTGAGAGTCGCGTTGGTCGTAACAGCCACGTTGAAGAGCACTCTTATATGAACGCTATCGACGTGTCAATAAAGTCGATATTTGCTTGACGATTGCGTAGCTTCTAATTTGAGGGCTGTAATCACCTTAATATGCACAAGTCAAAAAATAAGTCTCATGGGTGAGCGCGGCAGTTTTTTGGCTCTCCGCCTGTAACCATGCGCAGAAAATAACCGTCACAGTCAAACTTATCCTGAATGGATATATCTGTCTCATTCACTTCTTATTGTATTTTTTACAAGACGCAACGGCGAGGCCAAATGGGTGAAAGGAAACGTCGTAATTGTGCTTGTAGTTATTTGTTTAATGTTCTGGAACGAGTGGCGTCTGCCTGACGTTTTTTGGCGTTCATAAATGTCGCTGCTTTACATTTACTTCTTATTCAAATAAGTGATGCTTACTATTTTGACTTAAAGTCGGGTATAAAGGAATCTTATTATCGTCTTTTTATCATCCTGTCCAATAGGCGATGGACATTATTCATAACGGCTAGTCATTATGAATAACGAACACTTGAGAACAAAATATTATTGTGGCAATCACAAAACTATCGAATAACGAGCTACAATTTGCAGGCTAATAGAAGAATCAGGCTGGCTGTGGCAACTGCGGCAGCTGTTCCAGCTTTCTGGAGCTGTAGTGGATCTACTGGACTTACAGGGGTCGTCAGTATTACTGTCCCTTGAAGATGGATGGGATGTGACTGCTCAGGTAAAATTTATTATACACTGTAAGAATTTTAGTAAGAAACTGAAAACTATGTAATTTTTTTTGTAATTTTAGGCACATAACTTTAAAACTATGTAGTCCTCTTATTTCTAGTTGCAGAAATGAGTGATTCTACTGTCAACATTTAAATTAAAAGGTGTAGGACTTGAAAAAAGATTTGAAAATAACTCTGCACGAAAATGGCATTTTGTATTGAATTTTTTTTTATTGAGTAATTTATATGTAAGAAATTTCGGATTTCGTGAAAATAGTTTGCACGAAGAACTATCCTATTTGTGCGACTGTATTTTTTTTTTTATCAAACTTGTATTCAAAACGAGGTCTTATCCTCACACAAATAACTGCATTCCAGATATCCTCATTAGCACAAATCTGCCTAGAACCCTACTACAGAACGTTAGAAGGGTTCCGGATAATAGTGGAGAAGGAGTGGCTGGCGTTGGGGCACAAGTTTGCGCAAAGGTCCAACATTGGGTCCACGCCGCAGCAAGGGTTCACGCCCACGTTTCTGATGTTCCTTGATGCTGTACATCAGGTGAGATTGTAATACATTTTAGATCTCTCATATTCGGTAAGTAGGTCCTTATTACCCCCAAATGGGGCTTGTAGGTGACCAATTAGCGCTCTAGGGTAATAATGTAGCTAGAAAAGCCCTAGGGCGGTAAGTAATTGAGTTTTGAAAGAGTGAAGTGTTTTATTTAATTACTTACCGCCCTAGGGCTTTTTTAGCTACATTATTACCCTAGAGCGCTAATTGGTCACCTACAATTTGGTGGTAATAAGGACCTACTTACCTCACAATCGAGATGTAAAGCAGAGTAGTTAGCTCGGGTGTAAACATCAATTGCACCCTCGAACTATAGGCGCCCTCGCTGCGCTCGTGCGCCTAAATATCTCGGGCTGCAATTGATGCCTTACAGCCCTTGGCTACTAATCTACTATTGTTTTTTTAAATTTTGAATATTTCCTAAATAGTGCACATCATTTTAGCATATTACTTAGCTTAGACCATGAAACGGATAAACTTTTCAGAGAGAAGACCCAAAAAAGGTCACGATGTGATAGATAAAAAATACCCCCATACAAAATGTGATATTTGCTGATGCAAGTAAAAGTTGTTTACTTTCATGATCAAAGTAACGTTCTAAAATTGTGTTAACTATTTTATTAACCTTTGAGAGGCCGGAAGGGGGGTGACGCGCCTTATCCGTAAGAAACCAGGCTTATTGTAATTTGACACCGGATGCGGGCGCGCGGCGAGCACTTGAGATTTATCGCTCGCCAGTCACAATATTTACATTATGGGTTCTTAGAAGTGTTTGTTTTTTGTAAGCTTATGATGTAAGCATTCTCATAAATTATAAACACAGTCGTTCTCGAGTATGGTTTGTTTATATAAGAGCTCAACTTCAAGGTCATGACGAAAAAATTGGCCTTGAGGACCCCCGTTTTTTTTTCGCCTCTATCTTGATTTATTATTATGAAAGAATGTTATGTTTTTTTTATCAATAAGCTATTAATATGTTAAAAAACACTTACAAAACTCGTTTTGATTCAATCCAACTCACAAAAACTAAAAAACTACGTAAAAACAACAACGACTCGCGAAATGCTTGCAAAAACGTTCACTGAGTGAACTTCAAACTCAGTCATTTCTTTTAATTTTTCAACCAAACTATGCAATCTTCTATGGTCTATGGATAGGTAATTTCATTCCGAATCCGAAAATATACAACTCTAAAAAGTTACCAAAGAGCCACAAACCATAAAGCAAAAAAAATCCTAGACGCCGCGAGTTCCTATATCCCATAGTAAGTGATCACAGCTGCTGTGATTGCGGTGGATGCGGAGTCGTAAAGTTGTGTCACAACTGCTGTGTAGCTAGCCCAAGGAGGTTTTAGTAGCAGCTCTTGCTGCTAAGGAGGGAGCCATAAGCGTAGCACTTTCTTGCGAGGGACCTCCATACTAAAATGTCTGGAATTTTTTTCCAAATCCTAAATACGTAAAATTTTTATCTTTCTCTCTGAGAAATATGTGACATGAAACTAATAAATGCTACTACCACAGTTTTTCTGGTGAAAACACTAACCATTCAGGAAAAAAACGGTGTTAAAAATCACGCATAAAATGGCTATTACGGATTACGGACGCTTCCGTTCTTAGTATTAATGATCAATTCACAAGTAAAAAACGATATATTTTCACTTTCGCAAACAAAGTTTATACTAAAACATTAGATTTTTAAAGATATCTTGATTTTTGTAAAACTTAACTGAGTTTTTTGACCGACTAGCATGGGCGACAGTGAGACGCTTCACTAGCTCATACAGAATATGCATATGGCGGACTCTATAGTTTTTTACTCTGAGAGCTAGCCCCTCAAAGGTTAAGAACCTATATTTCTTTTATCTCATCATAAACTCAAAGGGCAAGGACAACAAAAGGTAAAAAATTATATTACAAAATATTATACGTACACAAATATTTTTTGTCCAAAAAACTAAATATTGTAAGTATTCTATTAGTCTACAAACTAAATAAAAGAGAAGTTTTCGTAGTTAAAAAATAATAAAAAATTAACACGCCTATAGATTTATTTATATTTCTGTGTACTACTTACCTACTGATCAACATGGTGTTCTTTACAGCTCCAAAAGCAATTTCCCCTGGCGTTCGAATTCAACGAGTACTACTTGCGATTCATAGCGTACCACACGGTCTCGTGTCGATTTAGAACCTTCTTATTGGACAGTGAAGCCCACAGGGCGGAGCTAGGCATCGCAGCGGCAGATGACAAGCGAGCGGATACCAGCAGACTGGTGAGAATATTTTATTATGAGTTCGAAGAGAGATCCAAAAAAATCATGTGAATATCATCGTGCATCTAATTTGCACAAAGATTTGTAACTTTTCTGATACTCATATTTTTTTTAAAAAAAAGGTTAATTTGTCGTGCAAGTAATTTGCACGAAGATTGTCTTTTGGTTTTATTTTATTTATTTAAAAGTTTATTGCACTAAGGTACAAAAGGCGAGTCAGTGACACGCGGCTTTTTGTACCGGCCAACTAAAAGGCAGATCAGAAAGGTGGTGACGGGTGGTGACTGCCTAATAAATAACGTAAAATATTTAATAAAATTATTTCCTTAAAAATGTTCTCTGTATCCGAATATGCAAAGTCTTTGCCACAATAATTTCTATGAAATATCGAAAAGCAAAAAAGGACTATAAAAATTGTGCAACTAATCTGCACACCAGGGCCCTGAGACAAGTGGCATTCTATTACCGCAAACGCTATAGAATAGAATAAATCTCTATAGGTTTGACATGAGCTGTCACGGTGACATTTTGTTAGCTAATGTCAATCCCATACATTTTCATTCTATTCTACTGGCGTTTGCGATAGTAGAAAGCCATTTGGCTCTAGGCCCTGATTACACTATTAATGCGACTTATAACAATGGAAAACATCGTGCAAATGACTTGCACACAATTTGATTATATTTCTTTCTTTATTCAACACTGTTTCTCTTTCCCTCAGGGTGTAGAAACGGGTGCAGGATCGGAAGAAGAGTGCGGAGGGTGTGCGGGTTACGGCAGCAGTTTGCCGCGGACGCCTGCCTACGGACACTCGCTTTTCGACTACATCGACAAACATCATCAGAAGTCGCCGATATTTTACAACTTTTTGTATACGCCTGATTTGGATAATCCCGTAAGTGTAGAAAATGTTTTTAACGAGTATAATTTCCCATTAGCAGAATACCAAATTGATGAGTACCAGACGGTTCACTGAAAACAGAAACGGCATGTATTGAGAAAGTATAAATATAACAACTTTCCTAAAAATTCAGAAAAAATCATTTCATACCAAGCACAAGTATTAAATGGAAACAGATATAATCGATTTTTAAGTTCCACTGTGCATTTAGTTATCAGTTTTATTTTATGTTCGCAATTTTTAGGGCTTTACTAATCTCCGCTCCATTCATTCCAATTTCGTAGTGGAAATTATGTAGGTGATTAGAATGACAGCAAGGCAGTGATGTGTAAGATTTTGAAGTGATGGAGACATGTATCTTCCGTCATTCTAATCAAGTTACTTAATATCGGCTGTTGTTTTTAGTTTTCTTATATCCGTCGTTTTAGAGCGTTCTACAAATCTCTTTTGGCGAAATAATTTGGATTGATTATAATGAGAGCAGAACAGAGCGATGCGTAACATATTGGGGAAAAAGAGATACCAATCGCTCTGTCTCGGTCTCTCGTCTAGCTCTCTTTTTCTGTCATTCTAATCAACCTACGTTATGTGTAGATTCATTGCCACGTTCACTTCCCAGGTCCTCCGGCCGGTATCGGCGGTATGCGCGCTAGAGGTGTGGGAGTACTACGTGAGCGAGGAGCTGTCTCACGGGGCTCCGCACGACCTGGAGCTGCTGGGGCCGAGTCTCTGCGACCTGGACGCCAGGCCTCCGCCCCGCCGCGTCGCTACTGCTGGGTACGTCATACGTGGGGCTGGGTTTTTTATTATTTATTAGACCTCGGAGCATTTTCTTCAAATAATCAAATCAAATCAAAATCGTTTATTCATTGTTGGATATTAAAATCTCTTAATGACGTCAGCTAAACTACATCGCTTCACAAACAATGTGGCGCCATTGTGGGAAAAAAAGAAGCGACAATAAAAAAATGGGTCTTTACCTATGAAATTGACGAAATTTTCTTACAGATTAACGAGATCATAATTCCTATAATTCTAAAGCAATTTTTTCATTCGTCCTATATTTAAAAGTTGACTTCAAGGTTCGCATAAAATAAAGTTTTTATTTTTAGTTTGATATAAATTATAGGTCCGACATTGTTCGTCTTAAATTTCGTCCGATTTCATCATTAGATCTGTTATATTTCTTTATAGATAAAATTTTTTGAAAATTCAATTTAAGCTTCTATTTTAAGCTTAGATTTTTAATGTCTTCCCATACATGCTTAAAAAAAATAAAAAAAATGGATTTTTAATTCCTAAAAAAATGCAAAAACGTTAACTGAAAATTTAGTTTACCTAAAATTCGCCATACAAAACGGCCAGATTATAGGTAAAGACCTAATATGATCCATATGTTTATGAGGTTCGATGTAAATTTCAGCGAAAATTACGTGACCCAGAATCTTCAAGTGAATGTTTTTACATTTCCAATAAAAACCGTTTAGCTAGCAGGGTGGGGGGGAGACACTCGACTCAATATTTTTATCACTCACAGTATTTTTAAAAGACCTATCTAACGACATCCCACACGATGGGATACAAAAGAAAAAAATATATATCCTCCACTTTACATGTGGGAAGGTACCCAAAAAAAATATTTACAAGATTTTGTGTTACCACTGTCGGCGTGGATAAAATATTTTCGCGAACTAAATTACAGTTTTCTAGTGTTATGGGTCTCTGAGCTAAGCCGCAGACAGACAGGCAGACAGACGGATAAGGGTTCCTCGTTAACTACGGAACCCAAAAAGAAAAAAACATATAGAAATATAGGTTGCTTCTTAATAATGTCACTTAGACCGGCTACGTTCTTGACATACTTCCCTCCCTTCCTCTACTTTCATCAACCCTTTCAAGCATGCTCGTCGATTTATTGTGCTTTTAACCTGACCTTTAATAATGGCCTTAGAATTTAGGTTTCCACTTGTTCCAGTTACGACAGCATAGCGCGCAGTATGCCGGACGCGTTCACCGGACTGCTGGAGAGGATCCGGCAGCTGGAGCTGGAGCTGGGCCACCTGCCGCAGAAGTGGCGCGTGCGCTGGGACCAGCTGGAGCTGCCCAACACTCTGGAGCTACAGGTTCTTATTATTACGCCAATTCTACATTCAGCCATTTAATACATTCGTGAAAAACCTTTTAAAGAGGCTAAATATCGATATTCTTAGGAAACTTGAAAAACTATTATAACTTCCTATAACGAATTTTCGTAAAGCATGACCAGTCCTCATTTCTTCATCTGTATTGTTTATAAATACTTAAAAACGTCATACATCCATTTTTAATGCACGTTTTACCTTGGGATTTAAAATTCGCGAAAATAATGTTATTATTCTTCTGGGAAAGCTCGTTTCATTATAGTCATCTTTTTTTAAGACGGAGATGACGAAATGATGACTGTTTTAATGCATTAGTGTCAAAAGTAAGCCCAGTTCAAACATAAATAGCAGAAATCACTATTCCATATTTTATCGTATTTTCCAGCGCGTATCATCAATGTCTTCCGGCGTAGTGCGACGCGCGACGCTGGCTACGCACAAGCGAAGCACATTAGAAGTGCTAGTACGAGGGAGATTGGCTGCGGCCCCGCCCACGGCTCCTGCCCACCGGTGGGCACCCGCGACCACTGCTGCGCCCGCGCGGTGTGATCATTGTGGGGACCTGCTATGGGGACCCCTTAAGGTACGATAAAGTACCCTAGAAAGAACTCCAGAGTTACCCCAATATGACCCTAGTCCTTGAAGGTACTTTGAAAGGACTCTAAAAGGTACTTGAATAACTTTCAAAGTACCCAGGAATAACACTATACCAGAAATCGCGAGAGTGTCACATTTTGTAAACAAAAATAACCACAAAATCATTGGTATTTCTAACTAGCTGTGTAAAATGTTCTCTTGTGAACTCTAGTATAGAAGGAGTTTTAAAGGTATCCCTATAAGAATCTAGAAGAAACCTTCAAAGTACCCTAGAAAGAATCTTGAAAGTATCCAACTTCAAAAGTACCTTTGACTAAACGTAGACGTAAAAAAAACCGGCCAAGTGCGAGTCGGACTCGCGCCCTAAGGGTTCTGTACCTATCTACCATATGATATACTAAAAACTTTTGCTCTTTGATTTTAAAAACTCCGCGACCATCCAACTTGACCTCTCTTTTATAGAAAAGTTCTTGAAACGGGAGCTCACCTTAATTGGTTACTTTTTATTAGTTGTGAGAAAAATTGAAATATTTAATGATTTTAGACTTTTCCCTTTATTTGTACTGTGAGACCTAGCTTCTTGCCAAATTTCATAATTTTAGGTCAACGGGAAGTACCCTGTAGGTTTTGCTTTTTTGCATAAATGTATGGAGATGAGGACAAAATCTTTTAATTGCGTCGTTGCAAAAAATTGAAATTTTCAGATCTTGTGTGGTTTATGGACCTTAATATTCGTTATTAATTTCAACCCGATACCTCTTCTCGTTCGTTAGAAAAAGGTTCTTGACAGACAGACAGACAGACGGACAACAAAGTGATTCTATAAGGGTACGGAACCCTAAAAAAGTCTGAAAGTACTCACAACGACCCTAGACAGAATCCTAACGATTAAGATCGATTTGACACGACCTATTTTATGACGTAAAGAAAACTACGTCGCTGTTTAAAACAAAATGATACAAGTACAATAGTACAGTTAGCCAGCAACACATTGAACTTGGATAGGTTTACTGGCTGCCTTGCATACAATGTAATTAGAAAAAAGATGCATAAAGAAAAATAAGCGATAATGTGAACCCACCGAGCCTTTATAATGTGTGCCCGCACACGGTCAATCTGATCGCTGTCCGGTATAGATGTAGCTATAGGAAGGTAAGAAATATTTGTTTACAACTAGTTTGTGGTCCTATAGCTCTTTCTTTCTTATAGCTGGGTACTTTCAGGCTTGTTAGAAACAAGGCTCTTTATAGGCGTTGTCCGCCAATGTACATTGGTGCATGAAGATAATTCACATTAATTGATATATATGTACGTAGACGGGCGTGCGCTGCGTGGACTGCGGCGCGGCGTGCCACGAGCGCTGCGCGGAGTCCTTCGCCCTGCCCTGCACCAAGTACAAGGCGCCGCCGCAGCAGGACCGCGACCGCGCCAGCGCCGACCATCTCTCCTCCGTCTCCAACAGTGAGCGAGCCACTATCATTTTCATTACAAACAACAACTTAATTAGGAAAAAACAACAAAGCATACCTACAGTCAGAATAATAAATAAATAAAAATATTTTATTTCAGGTGGTATTCAACCCATGTTTCGCAAATAAAATGATCAAATTTAAATTTTTATTAAGTACATTGCATTGCAACATACGTCATAGTCAAAATTAACTAATTAAGAGGACATCCACCAGTGTATGAGTGCATTTACCTATGTAGCTTGGTTAGAATGACAGCTGTGTGAGAGCAGGACGGAGCGACGCGCTACACATTGGAGCGATAGAGACAAATATTGATCCGACCTGCTCTCACGCGTAGTTTTTCCTGCTATCATTCTAATCAAGCTACTGCGATTGCGACTGTAACAACGATCACGATTACACAAAACGTAGGTGAATCGCTTATTTAAAAGACTTCAATGCTTATTAATTTGTTGAATTTCTTTGTGAGAAGGCTTGCACACACCGTAACTGATTTTGCAGCAGGTGCACCAATGATATAACATAACATTGATTGAAATCGAACTATAATCCGTTACAATCAACCCCCAAAATTTAAGGGGACAGCAAATAGGCGTATGAACTGAATTCATAAGATTGAACGTAGTTGATCCGTTACAATCAACCCCCAATATTTACGCAAAAGATCACTTGTCGACTGGAGCAAATTTTTAAACCATCATTCCACAAATATTTACTTATAGAATAGTGGAATTATCTGCCTGCGTCTGTGTTCCCGAGTTCATATAACCCGAATCTATTCAAGTCGCGAGTGAATAGGCTTCTTCTGGGTAAGCTCATTCCATCGTCGACCTCATCTCTGTCTTCAAGACTAGATCGAGGTCAAGAGTAAGCCCATTTTCAATAAAAAATAAAAAGAAAAGTCATTGACTTTTAACCCGAAAATAATGCAATTTAATGTAGAATTAATAAACTTTAATTGAATTCAGTATGATTGATTGCAAACTGCCTACACTTACCCAAAGAACCGGGCTAAGAGTCAGCATAAGTGTCATCTCCACGAAGTCCAATTTATTCTTCAAATTAAAAGAGTTAATTTCCAAAAATACCGTCAGTTCTTATGGCTTTTAGATACAACTGTTGTACACATGGCCGCTTGTCGGTGGAAACACTTTGACCTTGAGCGGTTGTCTGGTTTCGGGTAATTGTACCGTGCCGTTGGTTCAGCTTATACTTGTTTTGCTTGTACGGTCAACCGCTTGTCGGTAGAAACTTTTTCAACTCTATTACCACGCCATAAGGTCCAAAAGTGTTTCTACCGATGTGCGGCCGTGTGTACGTACTTGCTGCTGAGCGTACAACCAAAGCCTCAGATGCAAGGCAAAGTACTTGTGGCTGAATACTTAGACAAGTGGCTTCTATTATCGTAAACGCTTGTAAATGAAAATATATTCATGACATTAGCTGTCACGCAATCTTGTACATTTCATTTCTATTAACGTCAACGATAGTAGAAATACACTTGTCTCCAAGCCCTGTTATGTGTCCCAGGCGTCGGCACGCTGCAGTCTTCCTCACAACAATACTACGACCAGTTCAGCAGCAACGTCGCTGAGAACAGAACCCACGAGGGCCACCTCTACAAGCGGGGCGCCTTGCTCAAGGGATGGAAGCAACGGTAACTAGATAGAAATAAAGTAAAATAAATTAGCAATGTTTTATTTATTTTGTATACTCACGATTGAACTCAGTTATTCAGAAATGTCAGTTACCGTAGAGATTAATTGGCTGTAAAAGGGTAGCTGAAATTTTGTGCAGTGCGTGTAGAAAAAATGCCGCGTCCTTGTCTATTTGTGCTGCCAGGAAGAAGTGCAGACATTTTTGAGGCGGGACTTAAAAATACGGTGTTAAAATAACGGATAAAGAAAAAGCCAGTTTTTCAATAACATCATTTCAATCGTTTCAAAAACTATAAAAAAAATCTTTTCTTTTTGTAGATGGTTCGTGCTGGATTCTATCAAACATCAGCTGCGATACTACGACGCAATGGAGGACTCGCACTGTAAAGGTTTTATTGGTGAGTTGCACAAAATTAATTTTTAGCCCCGAGTGCAAAAGTGCGTGTGCTCGTTATCCCAAAGAAATATTGTCTCGAGATGAGGCTCCAATCTCAATTATGTATTAGAATTATGCGATTAATATCTAATTACTCTTTCTTTTCGATGACGAAAGTTAAGCAACGTTGGTTGTGGTCAGAACCCGGATGGGTTACCGCACAATAACTAGAGCGTTTCCATGCTTTGGAAGGCAGTACCGTTAGTACTGGCTGGTCACTGATAGTGGTCGTTAAGCCAAATCAGAGGCCATTTGGCAGCTTGAAAATTCTGACAGCCAAGTTGGCCACCAACTTTGCAAAGGATTGGGCCTGGTTTTCCCTCTGGGTTGCAAAGGTCAAATGGCAGTCGCTCTGTGTTAAAGTCAGTCCCTACGTAAAATCCCATAGGGTTGGTAGCCGTTCCCGTACAAACCCTGATAAGAACGGAATAAGGCTGGAGCAATAATGATGAATTTTTTTCTTGTTACATTTTAGTTTATTTGCCGAGGAAATGCATATAGTATTTATGATTTTCAGACTTAGCGGAGGTTATCACAGTATCGGGTGCGGCGCCCGCGCCCGGACCGCCCAAGAAGTGTGACGACAGATCCTTCTTTGACGTGAGTATAGGCAAACACTCTCTACTAACTTGGAAATAAAACCCGTAGTATGTACAGGCTTCGCAAGTTACTGAAAGCTTTGAACTCAAGACCTGTCATTTGTTACTATTACCATCCATTTATTGGTAACATTGTCAATAAATTTACTTTCCCAGCACATAATCATGGTCTCAACAGGCTCCTCCTTGAGCTTCTCACGCATATATCACAGGTGAAAAAAAAAATTGTTGGCACAATTTTCGCCTGTTACTTAGGTCATGAAACTGAACAACAAGAAAAAAATTTACCTACCATTACCATACCAAATTCGCAATCGCTAGTGCAGTTTCCATGAGAAGTAGATTTTTTTTTTACATATGTTTCTTTCTTTGCTCCTTGCCTTACTTTTGTAAGAGCAAGGTGCACGTGCTTATTTAGTTTTTCTGTTTATAAAAAAAAACTACATAAACAAGATGAAAATGGGATCGCCATTCTCAATCCTTTTCTTTTAGTCTTCTTTTAGTTCTTTTCTTCAGTTATTTCCATAGTCTCATGTCATATGGCCTTTTGTTATGGGGTCATGCTGCGGATGCAAACAGCATTTTTATACTACAAAAGCGAGCTGTTCGTGCAATTTATAAAATGAAGCCTAGATAAATTTAAAGAAATCAACATTTTGACTTTTGTGTCGTAATACATTTATGAGAATTTAATATATGTTAATATACATATTTTTGAGAAAAATTGTGACAGGCACAGTGTCAACAGAAGAAACAGGAATCAACTTGCTTCTCATGTCAGCCGTGTTCACAAAATTAGTAAAACATATTAAGGTCAATGTATACGCTTCTATAATAAGGTACCCACTGATATTGAAAGTTTACCGTTAGATAAATTCAAAACTGTTATCAAGCAGAAATTGTATAAGAAGGGTTATTATAAAATATCAGATTATCTAGAAGAGAATAATGCATGGGATTAGGCTACGTTTTTAACAGGCTAATTCAAAATTAAAACTGACTTATGTTTGTTGTTTATCAAAATATATTTAAAAGAGCGCGTGGGTTTTTATTGTCGCTTCTTTTTTTCCCACTATGGCGCCACATTGTTTGTGAAGCGATGTAGTTTAGCTGACGTCATTAAGATATTTTAATATCCAACAATGAATAAACGATTTTGACGTTGACTTTAAATGACCGAGTTATAAAAACTATTTTCACATCTTGGAAATGTATTTTCAGTTGCGCACGAGTCGTCGCACGTACAACTTCTGTGCGAGCGACGCCACCGCCGCGCAGGAGTGGATCGAGAAGCTACAGGCCTGTCTGCAGTGAATTATACTGATTATTGACTCTAGATATCATTTTTATATACAAATGATAGCTAATTTTGCGTGCCAATTTGAAATGCCTCCGAATAGTGTCCTGTGAACTAATTTAGTGAGTGTGAGTATTGCAGATGACAACACCATATCTGTGGCCTTAGATCCATTATTACAGTAATTTGAGACACCGATAGCGAAGAGCGCCAAATTACGTCAATCAAATAGGCATGATTCCAACATAAGGAGTATAGTTGGAGATCAATGTTACTACTAGTGATCCATGAAAGCTGCGCAGTGTCAAGTCAGACCAACGTTGCTATGGAAACGTGCGACATTACCCCCCGCCCACATAGTGACGTATTTCCATTTGAGCCTAAGAATCGATTATTGCGCACGTCCTACAATCGTAATAATGTATCTTGATTAGAATGAGAGCAGGACAAAGCGATGTGTAAGATATTGGAGCGACAGAGATGCGTATCGCTCCGTCCTACTCTCACGCATAGCTCTGTCCGGCTCAATCTACATTATTTAGCCAGTAGCGAAGGTGCAAACAGACCTTTGCAGGGGTGGAAAATAATATTGTCTCGCAAATACAAAACTTTTCATAAAATATCGTTTGTTTTGCGACAGTATGAAGTAGTCTTAGTTATTTAGTATAAAAATATAGCACTACCCTTTATTATCGCAAATCGTTCAGTATTTATAAAAGGTTTTATAATTTTGTCACAAAAAAAAATTTATGTCCTCGAAATGTTTAATGTGTTGTGTGACCTCTGCACTGCTAACATCTTAAGGGATGCGCTCTTTAAAATAATACACATACTCGAGAAGTGTAGATAGTAAAAAGTTTTGAACTCTATATGCTAGAAACGTTGAACGCTTCACATAATAATAAAATATTTTAGCTGGAAACTCGGTACCACAATTATTCAGAAATCTTCTCAGAACAAAAGATCCACCAGACTATTCTCAGGTAAATGCAACATGAATTTTCATCCCTTTCAATCTCGAAACCCCTTCTCGATTCTCCTCATAAAAACAAGTAACTGATTGGAAGATTATGAAATACTCAATTATTTTTTTATTTCGCTCTATATCGCTCATGCTCGTATATCATGTATTGTGATAGGAAATGGCTGTGCTTGATAAAAAAATGTGACCTTTTTTAACCTGTTTCCAACGAATAAACTATCTTTATCTTTATCACAAACTTAAAATTATTTTTTCATCAGAAGAATTACTGTGCTTAGGGATTAAAACGGATGAAAATTTACGGTGTATTGATGTATATAAGTAAAAAAAAATTAAGTACTAAGTTTTCAGTTAAAATGTTTTTTATTATGTAACAAAAAACTGCTGAATTATGAATAAATCTTAGCATATAATTGCCAATAATTGACTCAAAACGTAGTTAATCGAATGTGTGTGTGTAAATGCCATATTGTATGACTGATGTTAAGATTTAGAGTTAAATTGTGCATATTGAATCATGAGATTATAATTTTTAACTACAGCTTAAGCTTTTTCAAAAATAATTTTTGTAAACTGCTTTTTATAATTTTTTGGACTATATTACTAGAACAAATTTTACACAAATAATGTAAGTAGACTGGATGTAAGGGACAGCCTCATGAAAACGGAAAGGGCGTCAGGCAGCTAAACTGAACAACTTTCAAAGAAAAACAGAATCTCCCCATACAAAATTGCAAACTTGATTGAATAGTTTGTATGGAGGCCGATTTAATTTTTATTTTCCGAAGGTAAATCACTGAAAGTTGTTCAGTTTCGTAGACTGATCATGATGTTTCAGTTTTGGAAATGCTGTCCTTCCTTTATATTTATCTATTGAATTTTTAACCAAAAAGATACAAGAATAATCAAAATGGATTACCTTCAAAACTGAACAACAAAAAGTATGATCCATTTTTTATTTCGTATTCTAATTCTAATTAGCTATGACAAAAGCAATCGCCTAAAGTTGTCAGAAAAAATTGTAAAACAAAAGTATTCTTTCCGTCAAATAATACTCTGGTTTTATTGTTATGCTGAAAAATCGATTGTTAAGCGTAGGAATTAACGAAAAAATGGATATTAGGTTTAAGTGAAAAAAAAAACTCATGAATACGTTTTGAGTTTTTTTATAACCTACGTTTGTTCAGTTTTTGAAAATGAAATGATACCCTGAAGTAAAACAACGTGAATTTTAATTAGTTTTATTCCCAAGAAAAAATTCTACTACTCAATTTGTTTTTGACATTCTATAACGTCACGTGACTTACATATTTTTTATGTGGATGTTATTTACGGTTCGGGATTAAAACTATTTCGAATTAACGTTGTATATCTTCAACGTTACACGGTAAACTAATTGTCTATAGAAATAATATTGTTACGTTGTATTTGTAAATATTTTATGATAATTATTGTTGTGTAAAGACTTTTTGTTCCATTATGAGTATTTCTGTTTAGAATACTTAGTACTGACGCACTCATCGTATTGTAATATAGTGTATGGTTGACATAATAGTGTTGAAAATCTTTGCAATATAAAAGAAGTCAAATTAAAAAAAAAAACAGCTTAGTTCAAATGGTATTTTTGATTGATTTTGCTTGGCATCTGTTGTGGCAATTTTTGAAAATTTTGAGAACTTATTTTAGTAATAAATAAAATGCCGAATACGGATACGTGAATTGGCCTGTTATATGGAAAATAGTAATATCCTAAAACTTTTTAGAGACGTAAGAATGACTACGCGCATAAGTTTTATTGCTCGCTGTTCCGCTCTTCTAGATAGCGGAAACTTTGTGGCATTTGACTTCTTTTATTTGAACGTGTAGCACACAAAAACCTCATATGTTAATACCACTGACGTAGTAAGTGGTAACCGACTGCGTAGGATATTTTATAATTACGCAAAATGTCTTTGTCATACTAAACGCTAGTTTCAGAAATAGTTTACCTGCAAGGTGTAACTCAGATTTTTGCAAAGTTTATTTAACGTAAAAAATTGCAACCTTAAGGCCGGTATTTCACTGGGACGCCATGGTGGCGCGACTGGTTGCGCTACTGGTGCCCGTTACTAGACACCAGAATTTGGCGGCGCAACCAGTCTGGCTGTTGGTTGCGCTACCACTCCCAGTGAAATATAGCCCTTAATACTGTGGCCGCAGGGTGTGTCTAGTTACGGACACCAGTCGCGCTATCAGTCGCTCTACCAGTGTCCCAGTGAAATACCGGCCTTAGGCTAACTGAAGAACTAAATGGCACCACACTCTTTCTTGCGTGACCAAAAGTTTTCTAATTGAGACAAAGAAATGCCAAATGTCAATATCTGACATTATTTACCTTTGATAGTTTGACATCTAGTAACAGTTAAAATCAGATCCTACGCCGCTGCCTCGGTAATAATTTTTGAGTAAAAGTTCATTAAAATGCAAGTGCGCTATTTTGGATATTACAGCCGAGGCTCAGAAATTGCAGCCCGAGCCGCAGGCGAGGGCGTAATGGAGCCGAGGGTGTAATGTCAAACGCGCACGAGCTTTTTACGACGTTTTTCAACACATTTGCGAATAAAACAAATCAAATTGGTTACCTTTAAAAATACTAAACTTTGATAACCTTACATCCACCGCACGTCCACCGGAACATTTTGTCGCCTGTATATGTTCATGTTTTCCTTTAATTTTACCAGCTTTTAAAATTGTATTTAGTGTATGAGTGTTTTGGACGGTTCAGGAACAGTTTTTTATTTGTAGAAGTTGACACTATTAGAAATGATTACAATAATAAACACTACAAATATTTGTAAAATGGCGCGTATTATTTCTTCTTCAGCGGGCACAGATTATACGTTGCATGAGGCCCCAAAACATTACCATGTTATCTTACACCATCAATCTTTTATCAATTATTAGTCAATCTAGTAACCAAGCCATAAAAAAAGTAATTGTCACTCGGTACCCACACATCCTATTCCATTAACCTTGAAATAAATTATCAAAAATTGAATACCTTGTTACGTAAATGACAAATTTATTGTTAATTAGTTAATTACTATAAATAATTTCATAAAATCAACATTTATTTATGATATTTTCTCGAAGTCAGCTTGAAAATATAAGCATAAAAAGTCCTTACTCTTGGCCGATTAAAAAAAAACAAAAATAAAACACTAGTAAAGTAATCTAATGACAAAAACACGCGTGTTTAATAAGCTGGATTATGGACCTTAATACAGTGCAAATAGAGCTGTTTTATGGGCAAATGTGATGAAAAAAATGTTACAGCCGCGCCTTCCATATGTACTGCTTTCCTTTACCACTAACCGCTCTGTTTAAAAGATTTCAGTCTTGGAATCTTTTGTTATCACAAGTTTACATCTAATCAACAAAGACGTTTTGTGTTTTTCAAGTTATTAGGTTCAAACAACAGAATTCCTTTTATCACATACATCATATATAAATTATATTTTAGTATGTAGATCGCTATGACTTAGATGATATATCTACCTATACTTATGTTTATATTATAATATATTTAACAAATCAAAGATGTTATTTTTAGTTGAGAATCTCTTAAAAACTATCTTAATTTGTTATATACTCAATTAGATATTTCCAAAGGGTCGAAAATGATGTATTATCTTAATTTTTTGATAGATGGCGCTAGTTTAGTTCTGGCTGGGCTGTGTCTGTATTGTACGTAAATTCTAATAATATATTCTATTCCATTAATCGCAGATTATCACGCAAACGGGCAAAAATTGGGCGCCTCAGAGGGATACAGCTATAAGAAACAAATACACTGTTGATTGCTTTCCCTTTTTTTTCCTATACCTGCTTTCTACCATGGCGCCAAAATTTTGCACCGTGTAAATCTACCTTTATCCGTCTCGTTATAAAAAAAACTTATTTTTCTGAGTAAAAGAGAGAGATACTATACTCGCGAAATGTGTTCAAAGAATTATTTCAGCAAGCAAACCTCCTATATTCTGACTATCATTATTCGTTCATTTTACTACTCACACTGGAATTTACAAACTTTACAAAATCCTCGGAAAATACAAGGTGTTAAGACATTTCCTGAAAACTGAAACAGTGAAGTCTGCCCATGAAACTAGACAGCTTTCCCCAAGGGATCTTAGGTCGAAGTGCATAAAAAAATGTTTGATGCAGACTCATCGGGAAGTAAAAAAACATTTACCTGTTTCATGGACTGTCTCAGCTTTTTGGTAGATTTTTTACACCACGTTTGATAGTTGATTACAACGCCATCTGTTATCATCGTAGAAAAATTCGCTTGGAGATATCTGGACTGTTTGGATTTCAGTAAATAAATGCTGTATCTAAAAACAATATTTTGGTTTTATTTTTTTCCCCAATAAAAACACTGAAAAAATAGCTAATGTCAAGAAAATGAAATAAATAAAAATACCTTGTAGCTAAAAATGTCAATATATCGACTGAACTCCAAACATGACAAATACCTACCAAATTATGTGCATTGGCAGGAATTTTATTAGTTGCCAGTTCATAAACTAAAACACAATTTGGTAGTTATTTTATTGTAAGTTATTGTAAATAAAGCATTTTTTATGTTAGACATATCAGTAAGAGGCGCGGCGATGGCTGCCCATATTGTTTGTACATAGATAAATAAAAACTTAAAAAAATTCGGTTGCAATTAGTCGCCACGCTGGGAGGCTAAGGACGATTATATTTTGAGGCACACAGTTATAAGCGCCGTCATTTTTGCTAACAACAATATCCTTAAAGCGACTTTAGTCTTATAAAATCATCTAAAATGTCGTAGTATCTCTCGAAGATCCGTTTTTTAGAGTACATAATCAGACTTCCGGACAATAATGGCAGCACTTACTTTTTGGCGGAGTCCAAATAAAAGCGTAATTAATGTTTTAATTTTTCGAACCAATGTATTTATTCTTTATTTGGGGTGCGTTTCAAAATGGGTAGAAATTACCCCGACATGATAGCTTTATATGTGTGGTCGAGACAGACTGCTGCCAAGGGTAGTTATTACTCGTTTTGGAACCGAAACTTAGTAATGGAGCAGGAAATTCGCATGCGAGATCTAGCACAATATTCGGAAATAGAAGAGCATAACTAAACAGGCCTACTCACTACGTATTCTGCTGATTTTATAATCCTTGGGCATTAGAACATGACAAAATGACATCAACTGTGGATAACGAAATAAAAAATAAACGCTTGTTTACAATTCGATTTGGTCTCTAGTAGACTTCCTGTTCTGCCTTATGCGAGAATTAGGCACTATATAAAATTGCGTCGCGCTAGAGATTAATGTGCCAAATATTTGCATATCGCAAGTGTGCACGTATGTTTTGACGCATTCGGGTTGGAAATTCTCTGTGAATTGTACAAAAATAAAGCACCAAAATATTTTCGGATGGCAATTGACTTGATTGGCCGTGAGTTGCGAAATAAAAATAGTATAGTAAGCACGACAGCAAGCACGTAGGAACAAAACCAGCATAAGCTGAACCAGCGCTAGGCTACAATCGCCCGAATCCAGAGACCTGCTCAATCAAAGTGTTTTCACCGACAAGCGGCCGTGTACTATGCCATCTCGTGTACTATGCCATCAAATACTCTCAATACGTGGCAGTCCTTAGGTCACATCTCTATGGTGGCATGGTTTCGTCCCACCCTACCCCCAGGGGTATGGGTATCCTTCGGTACGAAAGCTCTTAGTCTGGAAACGGTCCGGACCGACCATACTAGAGGGGTATGGGCGGTCCGGACCGTTTCCAGACTAAGAGCTTTCGTACCGAAGGATAACTACAACGCACTTCTGCGTACCGTGCAGCTCGTCGGTAGAAAGACTATGGCATGGTAATAAAGTTGTTTCCACTAACATGCGGTTGACCGTACCAGCGTACTGCGGTCAACAATCTTTGCTGTATATTTGAGCCAGCACAAAGCAGCAACGTTGAACAGAGTGGTGACCTTCGAAATGTCTAGTAGTGGACGTGCTTCTGAACTGTTACAATGACCCACCGTTCTCGATATGAATTTGCATCCGTTTTGTCCCAAAGTTCAGTAAAAACTCTAAAACGAAATAAAGCAACATTCCGAAGAATAAAACTTATACGCCAATACTTCGACTTCCCTTACCAACAACGTGTCGGTCATGGACATTATTGGACATGGCTCACATGGCCCACTGATCACTTTAGATCGGAATTCCATGGAGCCAATTCTTGATTAAATCACTTTCGAGACTTTAAAATTTTAAATTCGCCCTGATCATCATCATCATTGTGCTAACCTTATTCCGTTTTTACCATTGGTTTAAGTAAATAACAATATGAATTAACAAAATTATTCAGGCACTATTTTATATTTATCGAATATATCTTCACTTTTGAAAAGAAATAATATTTTTTTGGGTGATTCTTTATCACCTGGTGTTATTCAAGAATTGGCTCCCATATTTATCTCTTTGGGAAAGTTGCTTGTTTTCATTAGGCAAATCTCTAAGCTTCGGAATTAAAAGATAAAATTCCGCTGAGTAGTTGAGATGTAACATTTTATCGTACAATTGTAAATTTCAGATTATACTGAAATCACTGTTTTGATTGTGATATGAAAATAAGCAATAGTTTGCCTTGTCGTGTGCCACAGACTAATGATATTAATATTATGAAAAACTTGGCGTAAATAATTTTTCATAAAAATTTTATCAAGCAATTATTTTAAGTGAATTTTGTTGAATTACATCCTGATCAGTTTGGAAAAAAAAGTTGTATTTTAATTTAGAATTTCTTAGTCTGTGGCTTTTTATACACTAGATGTTAGCTTCGCTTAAAAACGTGCAGTTGTAAGGTATTTTGTATATTTTTCTTAATATTTTAAACCAAATTTATTTAATTATTGTTTATATTAAATTGCCAGCGGTAGGCTGAATAGTCTTGTTGTCAGAGCAATGTCGTACCATCAAATAAAGAGATTTATAAATGGTATTTTTGTTATTATTAAAATAACTGGCCAAGTGCGTGTCGAAACACGCGCAGTGTAGGGTTCCGTAGATTCACAATAGAAAACATATGAAGTAAAACATCAGAATCATATGTAACAATTTTATTTTACCAATATTAATAATATATTAACATATGTGGTCCAAACCACCTTCTCTCTGATAATAATATGATACAAAGGATTTGACAAGGGGTTTAACCTACAACAAAGAAACAGAGTGTAACTACCTACAGCAGAACTTATCGAGTCAAGTATAAAACTGAGCTTCGACACATCACCATAAAACAATTAAACGAGGTAAAAAAAGAAAGAAAGGTAAACATTTCATAATATATTAATTATTATTATTTAACCTAAATTGGCGAAGTCGCGTTGACGACCTAAATGCGCAAAAATCGTGCCATTTTTTTAAATAAGTAATTATTGCAAAATGTATCAGGTGTAAAGATATTAGCACAGTTTTAGCCTTAGAGTTTTAAACTGAACAACTTTCCCTAAGGAACATGGTGGAGTACGAAAAAAAAATTTTGATTCATGTTTCTTGTGAAAAGTTGTTCAGTTTCTGAATAACATGCTAAAATAGAGCTTAAAATTAGGACCGAAACAAAGCGACGCTACAAACGACTACCTAACCCTGATCATTTGAAAATAATTCGACGTTTGATTTGACGTTATCTCAATTACTTCATCATCATCATATCAGCCGAAAGACGTCCACTGCTGGACATAGGCCTCCCCTAAAGATCTCCTGACTGGTCCTGCGCTGCTCATAGCGACTTCCCGCGACCTTGACCAGATCGTCGGTCCACCTTGTGGGGCCTGCCAACGATTCTCAACTACCTTAATCAAAAGGTAGGTCTTGATGATTTCCAGCCCCATTTAGTTCAGAATTATTGTTTTACTCCTAATAAAATCCAATGCTAATATATTTTTTTAATGTCAAAAGTGGCTAAACGAGCAGGTGGGCCACCTGATGGTAAGTGGTCACCACCGCCCATGACACCCACTGTCTTATTAATGAAATAATTTGACACTAATAAGACAGCAAAGCGCGTTACCCACCCTGAGAACTAGGAAATCAAATAAAAAGTTTTAAATATATTACTATGTATGTGGGTACGACAATGAATGATGTGAATCTGCCCATGAAACTGAACAACTTTTACTAAGAAACACATAAGCCAAAAAAATTACCTCCTGTCCAAACTGCTCTATCAGCGTTGCAGTTTCAGATATTTTTTTTGTCCTATGTTCCAAGAGAAAAGTTGTTCAGTTTCATGGGCAGACTGACATACTTCACCTTTCTTGTAATGGCTGATTTACACGGGGCAAAATTAAGAGCCACCGCGCACTAGCGATTTTTAGTTGGCCGACAGTTTAGTCGCAATCGTACTTTCTATAGACAAATCGATCGACAAATGCGCGCACTACCATAGGGGTACATACTGATTCCCAGAACGATCAAACTATCGGCCAACTAAAAAATCGCAAGTGCGCGGTAGCTCTTAGGCGGCTCTGAGAAATGTAGCTATACGAAAGAAAGAAATAGTCGAATAGCTTTCTCTTTCTTACGTATAGCTTCATCCCTCAGAGGTGCCAAAATTTTGCCGTCCGTATTATGACCGTAACATTTACATACTTAAAATACATGCATAATTTTGATTCGATCGATAAAAGGCTTTCCAAATATTCCAAATAAATTTAAAATTCATCGCGCTTCGCCATACACTCCACAAACACCATCATTACATTATACATTATATACAATGGGATGGGAAATAAATATTCACGACAGTACATATAATCGTGTATATACAAGCACGGCTACAGTGCATCCACCCTATATATCACAAATTATATATCCCATTGCCACCAAGAATAACTTTCCTAATACATCGATTTTTAATAACTTGAACTTGCCATGTCATTTAAGCATTTTTACCTGTCTATTGTCGATATGATCATTGCATGTTTATACTCGTATTTAAAATGATGAATTGATGACCAATGAAAAAGTTTTGGTCAATCTCACATTCGTACAGAAAATTAAACTGAGATTTAATCGACCCAGTATAAAAATCGATATATTAGAAACATTTCAACATAGTTTGGTATGCCCATTTATATTTAAAATTGGCGTACACTTTTTGGCTTAGCTAGTCTGCTCCTCAAGGTTTCCCGGGTGTTCAAAAGTGTTCAAAGATTACTTGAACTAGACACGTTTTGGTTTGTAGGTACGAATACGTTAAGAAAATTTTAAATGTATCAAAACTTGAGGTACGAAATTCGATGGAGTATAGTGTTCACAAGACAGAGAAAAATGTAAAATATATTGTCCTAAAATCTGTAAATCAAATCTAAGACAACTTTTGATTTGGCTCATTACAACAACTTTCCCTAACTAAAGATTGTGAATTTTGCGATCTAAGTTGTTAACGAAAAGTTGTTCTGAATAGTAAAGTCGGTAGTTTAATCATAAGACAATTTAAAGCTTGCCGAGGTCCTGAGGCCAGAATCGATGTTATATTACTGCTGATATTGAAATTTGTTATTTTATACCTAAATTTAAATTTAATGTACTTAAACACATCACCTTCCGTTACTATCATAATGACTACTTCGCGACTCGAGCAACCATACACGCGTCAACGTATACACATTACACTTTCCTCACGTACGATCGACTGCATATCAAGTTACGCACGACACAAATCAATCTTAAGTTTAGATTTATACTTTCAAATTGTTTTCAGTAACCTGATGTGCTCCCGACCGCACCTATAGGTATACGTCTAGCTTTGGTCGACCGTATTAATTTTAAGGGGTGTCACGCTAAATTTATTACTTTTAATAGCACTTTAAGATGTAAATAGTACAATACTTATCGCAACTGTACACAAAATACATGGCGCTATTACGTGTTTATTTATTCTAAAAAAAATATTATACACAAAAATAATTTCAAAACCGTGAAACAATATTGATCGCATAACTTATTAAAGTAAATACACACAAATAAGCAAATTTTCGACACGCAATTTGTCAAAGAAAATTTGATAAAATACAATTTCGCCATTTATAGTGAGATTAAGCTATACAAAGCGCTTTCTAATCAATTGCGTTCCTTTGAGTATATTACTCAGACCATAGAACTGAACAATTTTTGCCTGAGGAACATAGGTCGAAATACGAAAAGAAAAAAATTACCTCCCATACAAAATGCGCTATCAGCTGCTGCAGTATGTAGTTTAATTTTTTATCGTATTTCCCTAAGAGTTGTTCAGTCAGTTTTAGGCTAAGTTCATATGACCACGCGGTGCCGCCCGGTACAAGATCAAACTAAATAGTGTTTGTTGTATACATAACCGCGCGGCACAACGCGGCGCACCCAGACCCGAGTTACACGGACTCTACGGGCGCGGCTAACGTCTACTCGGCCCGTTTGCGTGAGTTTGCCGTTTGCGACAAACGCTCGCCGGCGTACCGTCCGTTGTCGGTTTTTTGTGCACGAGTCAAAGGGAAATTCCACGAGCCGCACACAGCGTTCACACGTTGCTTGTGCCCTCATTTCAAATAAGTGCGTAGGAGCAGATGGACATTTTATTTTAATTGAAATAAGTAAAAATAATTTTGTTTTTGTGCAGCTGGAAATAAAAATTAAAAGCACTGTATAAGTACATTGCAGCGGCAATGATAGTCTCCGCATCTACGTCCATCTTGCTTGACAGACCTACACGGAATGAGCGGCGCCAACGTGTGAACGCTGTGATCAAGCTTGCCGAGCCGACGCGGCCAGCGGCGCGGCCAACGATTGGGCCAACGTCTATTGGAGCCTTTAAAGATCTTGCACCGCGTGACAGATATGCAATCCTATTAAGACTTGTTCAGTTGATCCGCGCGGTTTGATGACGCATGGATCAGCCCGCCGTCATGGCCATGCCGCGCGTGCCTATGCTGTCATATGAATGGTCCCGCCGCGCGGTCTTATGAACTTAGCCTTATTATGGTCCGAGAAACATACTGAAAGGAGCGCAGTTGATTAGGAAACACCTAATATAAGCATCTCTTCTTTCTTAGTATAGGTTTGTCTCACTCTTGTAGATCACGACTTTTAATGACCATCCCATCTTTACAAAAACACATTTTTTTTAAATGGCGTATCATTTTATAAAATCTGACACACAAATCTCGATTTATGGCCCTTGAGCACAGCCGTATTAAATTATAAATAATATTTCACTGCGAAAATTCAAAGACGAAGGAATTATTTCACAAATTTTCTTTCACAGATGTGTTGGTGAATACGCCACCTCATCTCTTTTCAGGTATTCAAAGTATGCCCCTAAATATTGCTCATAACCGTACAACCTGTGTATACATACAGGATGTAAGTACAAAAACTAAAAAGACTTGCTCGGTCGACGAAACTGATAAATTTTTACAAAGAAACATTGCTGGGATGAAACACTTTCACACTTTTCAATAAGCCCAAATGAAATGGTAGTTTTGTACAGAGAATTATCATCATCATATCACATAGGTTGTAATATCGATGAACGACCTAATAGAATGAATCTCTCAATAACTCAGACCCTGGTGTTAAAGTTATTGAACCCTAGCCTCTGACAGAGTAGGCAAGACTAACTTCCCCATAAAAAGGTCTAGAAAATGAGAAAAAATTATTCCACTAAAATGTGGGTAACACCATTTCACCAGCAATTAAGTGGAGCTTTTTGTAGTATGTAATAGTCTTTATTCTCAGCCATGTTTCTTTAATAAATAATTTCAGTTGTTTAAACGGAGTATGCCCTTTAGTTGTCGCTGGACCACCCCTTACTTCCACATTATAACAAATCCTGAATTTATAAAAAATCGTAACACAGAGAAGTATAAAACTCACTGAAACTAGATGGCGCTGACCCTTAAATCTATCGAGTATAAATGCTTGAAAACACGAAAAAGAATTTAACACAGTTTAACACAATAAAAAGCCGCTGGCGTGGAAATTTTGCATGTTTTTAGCAGGATAGAGCCATCTAGTTTAACTAATACTTTTATCGATTTAAGTGGAATCTTACAGAGAAACCTTTTAAAATGACATATAGACTCAAAATTTGGTATAATGTTAAGCATCGGCTGCCTAACTACTGTTAAAATAATAACATGATGGAATATTTTATCATTCACGCGCTTTTTAAGGCATTCTCTCGAGGCACGGGCATTTTAGTTGGGATAGAAAAAGAAATGTTCATAAACATAACCTTTTTTTTTTTCAAAATATTTTTGTACAAATCAAATTCAAATTCGTAAACACATACCTAAACTATGGGAGTGAGACTTAAAATTCTTTTTTCTTGTGTCAAACACAAAGAGATGTTGTAAGTTTTAGACTATGCCCCCTCTGTAATTTTTTTATGTTATGAATATACGGGACAGTTTATATTTAATTTGTTAAAAATAATGAAAAAGATTTATGTCTACTTGTTACAATTTGAGACGAATGTTGCAAACACTCTATCACTGTATTTAACAAAAATCGCCCGTACCACTTGCCTTGCGCGTATCTAGTGGGGGTCCATGGGGTAAAGTGGTGGGTGCTAATGCCCCACCGGCTCTACATAGTTGGCGGGGTAAAGTCCCACTCGGCCGTCCTTGCGTCCCTTGCACCAGCCCTGTTCGTCTTCGTCTTCTAGTTTTTCGAATAAGTCACCTGCAAGTCAGAAATTAAGGTTTACGTCAAGTTTATTGTTGAAATAGTTAAACTTGGGGTGGGTCAGAGAGCAAGACGCATACATTCGATTTTAGTTAAGTCAGATGGCGCAACCTTTTAAAAAACCGTTGATTTAAATAAAACCGCACACCAGGAAGGTGCTGGACAACAAACACATCTACTCCCAAAACAAATTCTCAAACTCCGGCCGAGAATCGTACCCGAAAGCTATGGCGTGACAGGCAGCTGCAAAATGTTATTATTGCTACGAGATGCTACGGACGACGATTTTAAAATCGCAATTTAGCAGATTAAACACATTCAAAGCAGCTGATCAGAGGCTTCAACGACCGAAGCTTTCAACTTAAATCGGAATTAGTTCAGGGTCAGGCCACTGCAAGCTTAGTAGTTGGACTCGAAGCTCCTAATAGCCATTGCAACCTGCAAAGATTATATTAAAAAATAGCCTGAAGATACCCGGCCCTCGATCTTAGGCAAATCAGCTTTCTCGGTGTTGATGCTGTAACCTTACCTGAAATGCTTATGCGATGCGGCTGAATGACAAGAGGTGAAAAGAGCAGTAAAAGACTGGTACCCACGCAACGGGAAGCATAAAATAGGTATAGAACAAATTATGGGATCTTGAGATAAAGAATTTGGAGGACTATCTATCGATAAGTGTTTGAATTACTGTAACCTGTTCATCGCTCTCTGCCCCGGTGTAGTCATACATGGCGCGGACTGGCACCCCTGTATCCATTAAAGTATTAGCATAGCATGTCCCCATCTATCGATAAGTGTTTGAACTACTGTAACCTCACCTTGTCTAAAGCTGAGTTCGTCGCTCTCTGCCCCGGTGTAGTCATACAACGCTCGGACAGGCACCCCTGGTTCCCCGGTATCCGTTAACGCCCCTCCAGATTCCTCGTCCCATTCGTCCTCTTCGAACGGGTTCTCTTGCGGTTTGGGAGGCTCTTTCGCTGGTGAAGTCTTATTGGATTTGGGCACGGCTGGTGCTGTACCATTTCTGGAAAAAAAGTTTACATCGTTAATTATGCAAGTACAAATACAAAGTGATACTTTCATCCATTAAAATCTGTACATACATAAATGACAAATCTGTGGAAAATTACATTTACATACGGCTACTACTAAAGATTACTAAATTGAATACCTAAGTAACTGAAGGCTTAACAAGCAGGTATGCAATGAAATAAGTAGTAGGTATAATTATCGTCCATATCATACTTTGCCAGGGCATTGCCTGCTGGTCCACCGGTAATATGTAAAATAAGTATATTTTGGTCTGTAATTTATCTTTGTTCGGGCAAGTTAGGTTAGGGAAGGTTATGTTACTTAGGTTTATTTCGGTTAGATTAGGCTAGATTAGGTTTGATTTAGTTAGATTTCACACATTGCTGGCTACGCATCAGGCATTCTATGGAATGTCTAGGCAAAGTATAAAACAAATATAATTTCATACATTGCCTGCGCGTTTTAGGCATTCTATATTTTACCTAGGCATTGTATAGAATGCCATTATATATGTTATCGACAAAGTGTATAATTCAGGCATTCTATATATTGCCTGGGCATTCTATATAATGCCGATCTCGTCTAGGCTATGTATAAAATATTGTTTCTATCGTTTATAATTGTGCACATTGCCTAGTCAATGTATAGAATGCCATGTGGAGATCAGGTAAAGTATGAAATAAGACAAACCTAACCTGACCCCAATTACATCCCACTTACTGCGTATTCTATACACAGCCGACTGAACATTGGGCATTGTATAGAATGCCTAGGCTATGTGTAAAATAAATTTTATTTCATACTTTGCCTGAACGTTTTAGGCATTAGAATGACTAGGTAGTCTATAGAATGCCAGATTTGACACATTGCCTGTGACATATATATGTTACGGGCAATGTGATAAGCCCGGGCACTATTAATAATGGCCGGATTGTATTAATAATACCTGACTCAATTGGGCCATGTGATTAAAACAGCATGATTAATCACTTTGACCGGCCAATATGAATAATACCCACCCTATCTTAGGCAAAGTAATAAAAATAACCTAATCGAAACCGAACCTAACCTTACCTAAACAAACCTTTTTATTTTCTTTTGTCTCTTTTTGTCTATGGGTTAGATTTGGTTAGGTTAGGTTACTTTTATTACTTTGCCCAAGATAGGGTGGACATTATTCATAATGGCCGGCCAAACTGATAAATTAATCACTTTGCCCGAAGCTCTTGGGAATTATTAATAATGGCCGGTCCGTATTAATCACATTTCCCGTAACATTCACACATTGCCGGTAACATCTACATGAAATGAAAATACAAGAAGTTCTACTGAAAATATGTTGAACTTCTAACGTCATCCAATCGTGCGTGGTCATATCAGTGATGGTGTATTGCGAACTGTTGCTCGCTACGTCCGGTCTCATCGCTAGGCGCAGGTATTGGGGAGGCGTATCCGCGCCTCGTAAAGGCGGCACGCACGTGTATATCTCTAACCGCTGGATTCTACAGATAGGATAGGATTAGGTTAGTGGAAAAGGAAAAGGGTAGTTAGTTAGTTAGTTAGTTAGTGGGCTCCTGTTTCCGCAATTAAACTCTAATTTGGTCCTCTTTGCGTACAGGTTAGTCTGGTTAATTAAGCCAGCCCAGCTCCTTCCAGAAGCTCAGAAGTCTCCTGGGACATTCGCAGGCTTCGCGGAGCGACCTCTTAAGGAAAAGGGTAATGGGAGGTTATTAGGATTTAAATTTTTTCTTGTTTCGTGTTCGTTTTTAATTCTGGCTTTGTAATGTAAATCATTCTTTTGACTAGATTGTGGCGAAACTCAATAGGAGCGTTATTCTACTATGAGGTCTTGGATTTTAATATCCTCTACCAGATACTACTACTGAGCAAAGGCCTCCTCTTCCATTGGTCATGATCTTCATCTTTGTTATTTAATTTTTTTTCCGATATTGTGCCCGCGGGGAATTTAGTAACAAACTCCAACGTACAAGGTGTAACAGACAGGGTAAATCAACCCTGAACGATGTGATTCTGCCCATGAAACTACGTCGAAACATAGGTCGAAATACGAAAAAAAAAATTTGACCTAATTTTCACCGGATCCTTTCATAAATTTATAATTCTAGCGTGTCTTGACACAAAGGGATTGAAATTAAAATATTGAAAGTAAAATAAGCAACAATGAAATACTTCATCATAACATCCCATGAAACGTCCACTACAGGACAGGGAGCTCCCTCCAGAATTCTAGCTTTTGCTGGAAAAATGTGGAGGGGAAGTACCATAGTCACCTCGCTTGTTAGAGTTACGGCTGGCACTATGGACCGCGGTTGTAGGTGACCGCAGTTAGTAAGATGTAAGATACAAAGGAGGATGCTGCTGCCCAGCCTCCAGTTAACCCTTAGTCGCCTCTTACGACACCCACGGGTATGTATGGGTTGGTACTATTCTTTGCCGGCACCACACGGGACAATGAAATACTTACGTAACAGCAATTGGTGCGCTAATAGTCTTCTTGTCTATGGAATTGTTGGCCGCAGTATTATTGACGGGAGGCGCTGAATCGGTGTGATTCGTATTATTCGCAGTTTTCCCTGCTTTATTGTTCGAAATCGGTGGCAGCTCCTGCATTTTAACACAAAAACATTACAAAAAACATTCTTTAAAGAAAAGAGCAATGTTATTCTAACGTTACTATTTGATTTTATTAAGATAATATCATAAATAATATACTTTGGGAATACTTTTAAATATAAACTTTACGTAAATACTTTTTCTAAAATATATAATTTAAAGTTTTTAATTTGTGTTAAAACATTAAAAAACATGCGCAGAAATGCATCGATAAGCAACGTCCATCATGCAACATTGATAGATAAACAGACTTGTTATAAATATATAAAAAAATTGTATAAAAAAGCACAACAAGGTCTAGATTAAAATGAGAATGACCCAATACTCCCATCTAGAGAAGATTCTACAATATTTTCTAGCTCATTCCAATTTCATGCTTTTTCTAAACAATAAAATAAAAGCATTTTTCATTCATTCTCATTTGAATCCCAGCAGGGCCTAAGCACAGTTTGTACTAAAAAAACACTGCGCTGAATTTTGAAAATATATATTTTGGGAAAGTAAGGCCAAATACTTCGATGTTCTGCTGGTACAAATGTGTTTAGTCCCATCTTGTGGCGCTGTTTAATTAGGGTGGATATTTGGTGGGGTTGTTCAGAAAAACGTGGTAAATTATTGTAAAAGAATAACTTTACCTGGTATTTGCATGAAGAGGTCCTTGAGAATGAAGCCCTACTTCTAAGAGTATTTAATACTTACAGATTTGATGCGAAAACAGAATTAATGCTCCACCGCCTTTCTAAGACCTGCTTTACGACAGCCCGATTTGTATTTGCTGAAGTGTGGTAGCAGAATCTGCAGAGGTCTATGGACATTGGGCAGGTATGCCCTAGTTAAAGTTTTCTTCGTCAGGGCCGCTGATTGAACGGAGTTGGAGAACTCAAATTGTAACATTCGAAGGAGTTCGACATGCCCTTGGTGATGTTACGAGAACGCTCCGCTTCGTATACTTACGCCACCCGTAGGAAGAGTCAGGATAGTACAGTTCTTAGCCGGCATCCCATGGGCAAGAGGTAAGACAGGTATATTTCACACACGGCCTCCGAGACTGGTCGCGAGACTGGTCGCGAGACTGGTCGAGCAGCGAGATAGGACCGACGGGCAGGGTCTCCATCGACTTACTTAGTCACTTTAGACGGCACCCAATGTAAGAGCCAGGGTGGTACTAGTCTTACCTAATATCTGACAGGCAAGAGATAGGGAGAGAGCTTACTACCTACCTTAATAGGTATATTTCACGTACGTCCCCGGAGCCTGTTCGCATATCATTAGCCCAGCAGGCTTTCCTTTGACTTGCGATCTCACGAAACATCTTCGTGTACTTGGAAAACACTCATGGGAAGAGATGAGGTGGCACTATTCTCGGCTGGTACGTAACAGACGAGAGAGAGTAAGACAGATATATTTCACGTACGTCCTCCGAGACTGGGCGCTGATTGAGCAGCGTGATAGGTCCGGTGGGCAGACTCTCCTTTGACTTGCCCTTGGCGATGTCGCGGAACTCCTCCGTGTACTCCTAAGCACGAATATTACACGCATAATGGCACAGCGCGCGAACAACGCACTACGAAACGTTGGGACCGGGGAAATAGATGATCGAATCGACAGCGGGAGTTTTAATGCAGAATAGATAAGCGAAACGTTGGGAGGTTCAATGTAAATGAAAAATTTAATGAAACAGGTGGGGTTTTTTTATGAAACAGACAGGGGTTTTAATGAAACTGGCCGGGGTTTTAATGAAACAAGTAGGGGTTATAATTAAACGAGTGGAAGTCACATTGAAACTTAAGAAGTTTAATGAAACGAGTGTAGGATCGAATGAAACAGGAAGGAGTTTTTATGAAAAAATGGTTTAAAAGAATTTCCATTAGACACGAGGTAGTTTTAATAAATAAAACAGTACAAGTCGAGATTTTAGTGTAACGGGATTTTAAATGAACAGGTCAATATAGGAATGGAACAAAACTGTTTGCAGCAATGCAATAGCCAATAACAAACAATGAAGATGAAATTTGTACTCAATGTTTCATGAAGTGAATTTTAGATAATTTCATAAAGCCAAACATACACTCGTTATTATGTACTCATTTTCAAAAGATCCCAACGTCTCAGTGCACGCGTGTAGGCGAACTCAAAAATAAAAAAAATGAGGATTAAACATTAAAAAATCACATCCATCGAAAGCGTGGATATTAGGGTAAAGCTTTTTGCGCAGTGTTGCCACTGTCTGGTGATTCTTTGAGAAGGTAACACCATGCTATTAGGTATAACTAGAAAAATATTTCAACAAGAAGAAGAAAGAAATTGGTAGGTTGTATCAATGATAGGTTTTGATTTTATTTTCTTAACAAAATTCATAATTAATGAGGGTGGAATCAAAAGTAACACTAATAAACATGAACACTACTTATACTCGTAAGAAACGAGTTATCAAAGTAATTTCATTATATTTTGGCATAAACTTTGGGATGGGAAAATTATAATTAAAATTACTTTGAAAAAGTTTACTTTATTAGTGTGCGTATATTTAATTCCACCCTACATAAAAATATCATGATACAACCTACTGTAAGATTCAGAGTAGAAGATATAATATTTAGCTAGAATTGTGCCTGCCTAAAACCTGCATACTTATACTATTCCATGGCCTATTTGCCCTTTAAATATATTTTGTGATAAATAGGCTACTGACTTGTTTGACAGCAAAAAATCTAAACAAAGATTGTATGTATAATGCTTAACTTTGCTCCATGCCTAAAAAGCCTAAGCCGCTCTTGGTGAGAATGAGAGAGTGGTCGGTGCTAGTGCCTTCGTGGTGACAATTCAAATTCCAATTTATCTACGCCTGCAATCTTCTTGGATGTTGTGTTGTCTCGTTTCAATAAGGTTTATAATCAGACAAGAGATTTAATTAATCAGAAGTTTCAAGTTATGAATTAAATGGGGATTTTAATGTATTAGATAAAAGGTTTAATGAAACAGGTGGGGGCTTTGGCATATAGAAGGTTCAATGAAAAAGTGGGAGATATTTTAATAATATAAGTGATGGTTCTAATCAATCAAATAGAAGATTTAATGAAACAGGCGGGGGTTTTAATAAAATGTTAATAAAGACTAGATGAGGTTTTCACGAGACACGAGGGTCTCATGCTGTCTTGTTCGCTGTTATACCATTGAAACGAGACATGCATAGGAGAAAGGATGTAAATTCAGAAAGTTAAGTAGAAATAGTGTGATCCTTCACCTTCGCACCACGGTGTAACCATTTGTGCGAAATTCTATATTGCTTACGTTGTGAATGAAGTTATACTTTTGCAACAAAAAATCAAATATTTGTCTCAGTGACATTGAAGGGACATAATTTAAACCTTATGTTATTTTTATTATTCATTTGAAAGTCTATTTGTTTCTTTGTAATAATGCTTTGCGTTTAGAAATATCCACGGCATATTTTATTTGCTTTCAGTAGTTAAAGTAAAAAGATTGCATTGGCAATGCCATGCAGTGATAACTGCAAAATAAATTTTGTAAAAGCTCTGCGTGCTTGCTTGTGCGTCTTTCTTTAAGTAAATTATGATAGCCTTTTTATTTAACATTCTGAAGGACCAGTCCTTATAATTATTTTCTGGAAAATGGTACGTACTTAGGATTCGAAGGCACAAAAATAAATTCAAATTAAATCTTTTTTTCTATAAAAGTGGGAGGCAGATGAGCAAATGGATCACCATTGGTGATGGTAAGTGATAGATCACCGTCGCCAATAAACACCCGGAGGGTCACAAACTCACAAATTTTTACGAAATTTGTAGGCTCGTTTCTTGAAGGCTGCAAAGTTGTACGCTTCTGGTACCTTTGTTTATCCCGTCACATATCTTAATGGATGAGCAGTGATTCGGATAGTAACATTATGATATGCTAAAAAGTCAAAGTCATTATGGATTTAAACTAGTGAAGTTTTGTGCAGAAGTGTATCCACTCCAATGTCACCGCAAGTGTCGTGTTGTGCCCACATATGAAATCTTTTGTCGTGCCTACACCGTGAGCGTACCATGAAGGAGTTGCTATAGCAACGGCTACTGAAGTCCGAATCGGAGGGGGCGACTTTCCCGGACCGTCTCTCATCCTCAGGGGCGTCGCTGAAGCAGGCGGAAGGTAGAACGAGCCGCAGGGATCGCAGCGCGCGCGCCCACAGCTCGGGGGCGGCCGAGCGGGAGCGGTGGGCGGTGGCGGCGAGAGAAGCCAGCGCGGCGGATGCGGCAGGGGGGAGGTATTTGTAGCGAATAGGCTCGTCTGACTCCGGCCCTGGGTCCTCCTTCAATGATTATGACGTCAGGACCCGTAGTGATTTTATTTTTGTCTTTATTTTTCTTGTTACTGTGTGATATGATTTGATTGACTGAATAAGGTCCTATCGTGTTATTTTAATATAAGATGTAAAATTATACTTTTGTTTCAAATAGGACCTGCCCTGGGTCC
Organism: Athrips mouffetella; assembly: GCA_947532105.1. NCBI lineage: Eukaryota > Metazoa > Arthropoda > Insecta > Lepidoptera > Gelechiidae > Athrips > Athrips mouffetella. The sequence continues at coordinate 10,425,309 of OX383968.1, forward strand.
TCCTTCAATGATTATGACGTCAGCTCCCGTAGTGCTTTTATTTCTCTTGTTACTGTGCAATATGATTGACTGAATACGGATCTATTCTTATAAACCGGAAGTAACACGGAATCGTAAGTTGATCATTTTCCTAGTAAGTTGATCTGTACCGAATTCGCTTCTGTAATTCGCCGGCTACTGCCGCAGCATGCTCGCTTCGCTCGCTCGGCTCGCGCTTTTTGTCGAACGAGGGCCTAACACAACCAAGGCCAGGGTTCTTGTATCAAAGCTATGTTTTAGCATTTTTGACGATCGTGAGGTCTTAATACTTTGTTATTTTAAGTAGAGCGGACATCTTCGTATGTTTTGTGCATCAATTTGAAAGTGAATATCGACTAACTTTTTAGCTTACTTTTTTACTAAATCTATAAGAAGCATGTATGAACTATAATCAGTTCTTGACAAACATGCAGTAGGATCTGAGAACCGATCTTTGCAAACACGCCCAGTCAATATTTGTACGAGATAACTAGGAGTAGCCGTTTCTATGAGGGTCGAGGTACATTTTATAGTTAGCTTTTCCTTATCGCTTCTTTTTGCCTACATTGCCACTTTGTTTGTATGTTTAATAAGCGGCACAACGTGATCTTATATTTCCAAAAATAGTTAAAAATAAAGTACTAGAAGCTATTTGTATTTTAAGAGGCGAGAAACGGAACGTCATAAAAAAAATATTTCGTATGGGTAGTAGATATTTTTATTTAAATTTATTTTACTTCTTGAATGTTGCTTGTTTTCATTAGTAGACACGAATAAAATCGTTGTGAAAAAATCTTTTAGGAAAAAAATGATAGTCATAGGTATGTACTTATTAAATTGTAAGTAAAAGAACGATTTCGGACCAATGTAGCTCGACCTTAACTTTTAAAGAAGTATAACTACTCTACGATATTAGTGACTGTTGAAACTTAAGGGAAGAAAGAGAGATGCTACCATGCTTTCTCATTCGAATGCAACAGCTATAATAATAACCTACCTACAGCAAATTATTTAATAGAAGAAGCATTCATAGTTAAGATGCATAGATAACTTCGAAGTTGAAAATTATTGCAATATTTTGTGGGTGTTCAGAAATTTAATGAGTATTATCAAAGTTAACCAACTTATTACGGGTTTGTTCGCCCGACCAAACTTAAAGGTAGTACACACGGCCGCACATCAGTAGAAACACGTTTAGACCTTATGGCGTGGTAATAGAGTTGAAAAAGTTCTACCGACAAGCGGTTGACCGTACAACAATCATAAATGGCGCTGACTATGTATAATGGCGCTGACTATGTATAATGGCGCTGTATGACTATGTCAGAATCTTATGCTAGACGTACTAAAACATACAGAATTTCAACAAAGTTTCAATAAAAATGCGTACAATATATTTAAATTCGTTATGTTTATTTAGCAGGTTGGTCGATCGATCGACACACAATTCCCAACAGAAACCCAAATAGGAACCTCGAAACTTTCAAGTCATTGAGTTAGTCAATACAAATAATGCAGATAATATTTTATTTTCGTAAAATATCGATTCCCGGCCATAGCCTAAGAATAAAAAATAAAAAATGTCACTTCTCTCTCTTAATGACATGACAGTTTTTTTTAAATTGTGATAGGTTACGACTAAATTCCATTATGCCACATGAGAATCAATATTGTTATTATTTTACGAAAAAAAAAGTTAACTGCCTAATTCGTGTTCAAATTTTTTTTATATTTTTTATAATAACTTAATGACCCTTTCTCTATTTATAAGCCAAGTTTCAAGGATCTTTACATTTATGTTCCTGTTGCGAATTTGTTTTTAGGACAATATGGCAGCGCCATCTAGTTTTACTTTTCAGTTTATGATTATTGTAATATTATTCGCCCATTCGTATATATTTGACAAGACTCATTAAATATCTGAACACGCAATGCATTGCGTAGTAAGTATGCGATTGCGAGTGTAGTAATGTAACCAAGCGAGCAGTGTACCTCGAACTGTGGCCACGCCATCGCCATGTTGACGCCGTGGTTGTTCGCCCACCATTTTAGGTCCTTCTGGTGGTCTGCGTTGTTTATCGTATGGTGGAACTCCTCGTATATCTGTGGTAGGCTGGAAATGTATAAATTTTGGAAATAATCAATCTACCGAAAGAAGTTTCTGTATGCCACTAGCCGCCTTTAGTTTGGTGTAACGTTTTTACTTGGTTTTACGTTTTTAATTGTTTGCAAAAATATAAATAATTGACAAATAAATATTTGACTAATAATAAATTTTTGACAATTTGCAAAAATATATAAACAAATTCAATATTGTTGCCTTTTAAGTAACGCATTTTTATTACCTTTTTTATTACTCTTGATTTTTTGAAAACATGTACCTACCGAAGCGATTGGGGCTAGACAGACTGAATAGACGTAAGAAAGGTATGGCGAAGAAGAAGAACAGGATGCGGACACAATGTCTCTTCCATATACAAAATGTAAGAAACGAACGGACACCAAACATACTGGAGGGGACGGGAATAGTCAGTTTTGCGTGTGTCCGCGCCTGTTTATCTATTTATGTATGTATGTCAGTGTCTAATATCCATAGTATATGACTTCAGTCTCTAGTATCCATAGTACATGCTTTGCTAAGTTTGGGATCAGATAACTTTGTGTGAATTGTCCCCCAGTATTGATTTTATTTCCCAATATTTATCTTAGGTCTCTCCAGTATGGCCAGCCGCTAGGGCTGATAAGATGATGAAGATCCGAGTTCTTAGCTAATGAGTCTCTACTTGACACTCACACTGGCTCTTTACTGATATCGAGACACTTGTGGAAGCTGAAGAGGACGTCCTTGAAGAAGGTCAACCTTTGCGCTTCCATCTGCTGGCATCTCTCGAACACCTGCAAACATTCAATATTTCATGATCACTACCAAAATCAAATCGATTTTTTGCACTGTTATCTAAGAAAAATCTCTATTTGGCTGCACCCTTGATGCTTGATGCTACGTAGGTAGGTACACTGTACAGTCAAGAGCACATCAAGTTCCCCACCCAAGTCCACTCAGCCCCCCTCCCTAACCCGCTTCCCCTCACCAATTCCCTCACTCCATCCCCCTTCGACCCTCTCCCCCTCACCCTCTGACCCATCTAAAGTTTGATGTATCAATTACTGCCGCCAGAGGGCCTATATTCTGTATCCACTTTGCACGAAAAGACCCCTAAACAAAAGCACAGACTCGTCAAACAAAAACCTTTTCATCTTATCTTCTTATATTCTTCTTCTGGTTCAGTACTTCTGGACCAGGCACATGTGAGCAAATGAACAGCAGTGCCACCTGATGGTAAGTGGTCACCTACGCCTACAGCGCCTACCGTCTTATTAGTGGCTTTGTTTGACACTAATAAGACAGCAAAACACGTTGCTCACGTTGCCCGCGGGCGAAATCAGTATCAGTTTTGTCCCTTCAGTATTTAGAAGTGGCCGACTGAGACCAAGGGCTGAGTGACAGTCCTGGTGGGTCGATTTCACCATGAAAAAAAGCTGAAAGTGGTCAAGCGGGCTCAGTAAGCTGTACGCTCAGTTGTCCCTGACGCCCGGCGCTCGTCCGCCTTTAATTTGTTTTATTACAAGTTATTTGTTTTTTTTAATACCTGCGTCATGTCCTCAATGTAGCGAGGGTTGTAGGCAGTGATTTCCGCTAATGCTGCTTGATACTTCTCCCGGTTCTTGCCGACTTCTTCTCGGCATTTTGACACGCGCTCCGCCATTTTCTTCACCTGAAAAGAGAGAGGACGTTAGTTCTGTTTCATGTCATCTTTAAGCTAAATGAAGATGCAGTTCACTGCGTGTAAGTTCAATAATGACCGGGAGCCAATGAATGTTTTGTACGCGTGCTCAGCGCACAGCGCCCGGCACCCGTCTCCCGGGATATCTTTTTTGAATTCTACTCATTGACCGTCACTGCTGGACTTACACACCGCGACGTGTAAGATTTATCATCAGAATCATCTTTAGCAAAGATACACATGTTTAGGAGTTGAAAATAAAACAAAATTCACGTCAGGAAATAATAATTAGTGAGATCTTTTTATCTAATTTTTAAGATGAATAAGCATTCTTGAAGGTACGGGAATATTGGAAGAGCATTGTGATAAGTTAGGGGTACACTATAGAACGCGTTAGCGTAATAATATATGAACCATTTTTTCGTTTTTTAACGATTAACAAAACATTTTGCAGCGATCTCAAATCGGCTAAAGCTGTCAGAAAAAAACAGTTTTTAAAACAATGTTATTCTCTTCGTCTGAACAATGTTATTCTTTGCTAAAGATCTTAATAGAGTTGAGATGCTCTCACTGTGAAACCAAGTAAGAACTTCTTAACAACTTTTCAGTTCTATCTTAGAACCAGATAAAATCTTACGTCACGTTGTAGAAAAGTTGGGACATATTCCTACAGACAAAGTTATACAATTGTCTTTTGCCTAAAATTGTCATATCATAGTTACCTAAGATTAAGTCGGAAAAGTAATTTTTCATAAATATAATGCTTATGCTTCTGTGAGGAAGTAGTAGCACAAAGAAATAAAGGAATTTTAAAATTGCATCCCGAGTGGAAGCGAAATAGCTAGCAGTCATAATTCTAGAAATTCTTAACGTAGGAAATAAACATCAAAGATGTGTCCGTTGCTGTTGGAGACATATGTATCTAAACAGAATGTTTTTATTAAAACTAGGTATCTACCTAAGAAAAATCGTAAACATATTGCATTTGATTTGGTGGATCAACAACTCTGACACCAGAGGTAGTGAGGTTTGTCATCGATTTTACTATCATGATCACAAAATATCACAGTTCTTATTATTAGCAGAAAAAGGATCCTATAATTCCAGATTCTCTACTGAATTTAGACATTCTTCTTTAGGCTGTGTGGTTCATCTATTTTCAGAATCAAATCCATCAAGTTAGCCCACACACGTGATTCTTATTTTTTTAATTTTAGTAATCGCCCAGATTATAAAACAATTTCTGTCATCCCAACATTTCTACAAAACTTATGTTTCTTTTACGTTTTTCTCCGTCGCAGCGCTTGTAATTGGGGACGTCCGGCGGCGCCGTACGGTCGGATGGAGCCTGCGGCAGCGGACTGGTATAATTGGACCCTCGGCAGATCATCAGCATGCAAATACCTCCATTAATGTGTTAAAGGGTGACGAAGTGATGAATATATTTGCAAGTACAGATTAAAGTGTACTATCACTCAGCATAAGGTGAATCGCGGGTACGATAAAAACACAAAACGCATTTTGACTTATAAACTCATTTGGACAGGTTTCCGCAAACAGAAAGGCCATGATCGATCAGTGAACATAATTTAACTGAACAACATTCAGCAAATGAAAATAAAAATCGGCCTCTCCTTACAAGATTGCAAACTTGATTGGAGAGTTTGTATGAAGAGGCCGTCGATATTTTTTTCACTTCCTAAAGTTTTGTTCACTGAAAGTTGTTTAGTTACGTTGACTGATCATGCAACTTTAGTTTTCGGGATTCTGTTAATTACAACATGTATAAAACTACTGGACGAATTAGAAAAGTTTGTCATTGCTGTAATACTCGTAGAAAGGTACAATTGTCGTGCAAAAGCATTTTTATCGTGTTAAGTCTAACTCACACATTCACTACATTAATTCTAACTTTTTCAAATGCTCCAGTTCACGGCCATGCCTTCCGACTCCTTGTTGGTTTAATCAATAAGGTTTTGGTTTAATCTTAAATTAATTTTTATAATTAGGTATCAAATAATCGATGTATTAGAAGTAGCATTTTTGAAAGATATACAATTGCACGAAGTGGGTTTATAAATTAAACTTTGTTAAATCTATTGTTTATCTATTTATTTTAAATTAATTTTTTTTTTATATAAATTTTTTATGACTAACAATTTTTGATTTTTATATGAAAAATATTTTGATGTGTTAATAATAAAATACAAACGGACAAACACATTATAGCGCAATTCAATTAATAGCACGACGTCACACTTTTCAAACAACACGAATGCTTACCAACATCGCTCTCTGTAAAAATGTAACAAAAAAAAAAACAATTAATTTCAGAAAGTTATAAGTATTTGACAATTAATCAGGTGCTTTTAAAACGTCCCCAATAGTCTTAAATTGATTGGCAGCGGTCAAGTTCATGCCTATTCGATTGACGGCATTATCGAAATATCAAATCAAAATCAAATCAATTTATTTAAGTTTACACGTAATTTGTTTACAAATTCATATGTTAGAGGCACCATAAATAGTATCCATGGATCTAACACCACAGAACATATACCTATACAGGGTGTAAAAAAAGTACAATGATCCTGCTAAGGGCTGATTCTACATCACTAATGGGTTGTAAAAAAAAATATATATTTTTTTTATTATTATTTTGGGTGATCATTAAATTTGATTTTCCATCGAATCATAGTTATTTATTGAAATGGATAGGTATTTGCTAGTGACTGAATGTTATAACAAAAAAAATCTTTGTCTGCATCACCAGCTGATCATAGAGGTCATTTAATCCAAGCGCTTCACTTCTACTTGAGCTAAAACTACTTTTTTTAAAAGTATTTTTTATATTCACCCCTTAGAAGGATCATCGTACTTTATTTTACAGCCTGTATAGGTAAAAGTTAGTTCTTGGGACACTAACTGGAAGCGCTTTATTTTGACACACGAACTTTGCTGCAATTTGTATAGCAAATTTACAATAACGTGTTTTAGTTTTTCGCTCTATCAAGGCTGTAAAAATACCCTCGTTATGACCGGCTTTAAGTACTAAATAAATAAATATTGGGGGACATTACACACAAGGTCATCTGATCCCAAACAAGGCAAAGCCTTTGGGTATCACAGAGTAATAATATACGTCCATAAAAAGATAAATAACACCCTACTAGCTCAGCTTGAAGACGGAGTTAACTCATAACCCTATAAACTGCTATATCTACGTGTTCATATAGCTCCACTACACAGGGCTGGCGGCATTCTGAAGCCTCATCCATCACAGCGACGACGACTCAGCAAAACAGCCTAAGGGTTGTCGCGGGGTCTGCGTATGTACACAAATGGTTATGCCATGTCTTTCATCTGAACAGATACAGTACGTAATATAGTGGAGTTTCGTATTTTATAGGCTTCCGCCTTTTTAGGGTTGCAAGCAAAATAGTAAAAATAAAGCGACTTCGTAAGTATTCCTGTCTGTCTGTCGTTCTGTCTCATTCTCTTTATTTCAGTAACTGCTCATATTGTCGATTAAAATTGGAATAGTTCATTTATTACGAATGAAAGAAGAAATATTTTTCTTCGAATGAGGGAGCCAACATTTTAAAGTGTAGTAAAATAACTAAGTCAAGTCATAAACTTGGCTGGAAGAGCGTCGGTACGGTACGCAGAAAGTTGCAGGTTCAAATTTGGCTCACGTCAAATTTTTCTTCCTCTTTATCTATTTAGAATACGTCAAATAATGAAAAGGTTTTACTTGTGCAGTTCAAAATAAGTTGTCGTATATGCTTATGATTAGTTTCCTTAGTTTTCGACATAAGTAAAAAGAAAAATGTCAAAAAAAAATCTGATCTGTAGAATGTTTGAGTTTTAGCCCATTTTCTTTATTAAAAAAGCACAACGACCAACCCTAAAGTTGAGGTGTCTGGTTCTTTATCTCATCCACTTTGTCCACCAGTGCAAATTGAATTAGGGGACGAAAGCACCCTTCACTTCGCTTCGAGACCTTCAAAGAACGTCGTTATAAGGCCATAACTATGACCAACCCTGCCAGACGACTTTAATCGGTTTGAAAAACTCTCGACTTTAACATTTCCTCTCATGTGTTTCCAGATTAGGACCACCCCCATCTCTTTCCGTGGGTGTTGTATAAGGCGACTAAGAAATTTAAACAAAAGAATGAACAATAATCGCTATTCTGCGGTCACCAACCATCGCCAATAGATACCAGCCGCAACTTTAACAAGCGTGGTGACTATGTTAAATCCCCCCCAAAATGTAGAGCCCTGTCTAGCCATGCTCTTTTTATTGTGAGCTGATATGGTGAACAAATTTCGTTTTCCATTAGAACTGATTCATGTAGAGTATTGCATAAAAACAATAATGTAATGTATTGTATCGCAAATATTGGGGGACAATTCACATAAAGTCACCCGATCCCAAACTAGGCAGGCAAAGCCTGAACAATGGGTACCAGAGACTGATATAAATACATGCATAAATAGATAAATAACACCCAGACGCAGATCAAACACTCGTGTTCATCACACAATGGAAGGTGGTAGGGCTTTTGTGGAAAGTCCGTCTGGGGAAGTACCACCCCCTTGCTTTTTTCTGCCGTGAAGCAGCAGTGTTCGCACTGCTGAGCTGCTGAGCTGTGAGCAACGCGCTTTCTTGTCTTATTAATGTCAAGATATGCCATTAATAAGACAGTGGGTACTATGGGCGGTGGTGACCACTTACCATCAGGTGGCCCACCTGCTCGTTTGCTCACTTAAAAAAAATGTTTGCCCTAGGCGGGAATCGATCCAGCAATGCACTTTGTATAATTTGTTGTTATTTCTATCAACCTACACTAATGTTTCTCTTTATTTAAGTGTCTACCTACACACACAAAAATATTGCATAGCACAAAAAAGGCCCTCATTAACAATTCAAAACTACTCAAAGTCATATACTAGCGAACTTGACCACTATGTTTAATTGGCGAATCTGCTGGTGTTTTATAATTAAAATTACTTAGTAGATATACAACAGGGTGTTTCAAACCTTCCTGATGATTGCTTTACTCATGAAATTAAACAACTTCTTTTTTTAATAAAAAAAAATCTTTTGAGTCTTCATTCAACATGACCCACATTACTTGTTATTTTGTATGAAGAAGCAGAAAAAACATTGCGAATTAACGGGTTTGTTGGCGTGGCTGGTTGTGAGCCTGCTTTCTACGTCTTCCAGGGCTGCGGGTTCGATAAACACCCAGGGCGAAGGAGAACATTTGTGTAATTAAGACGAGTGTTTGTTCTGAGTCTGAGTTAGTATGTTTTGGGTGTAAAAAAATTGTAAGTACTATTTGAACCTGTTAATTAGACCATGAATCTGAACAACTTTCCCTTAGGAACATTAAATGTTACCTCCCAAACAAAATGCGCAATCAGCTGCTGCAGATTCTATTGGAATTTGTTTTTTTTTTATATTTTGAACTATGTGACTTGGGAAAAGTTGTTCAGTTTCACGGTCTGAGTAACACGCTAAAATAGTGCTTACAAATTTTTTCTTGATGTGAGTATGACGGTGTCCTATTCTCAATGTCGGAAACATTGACCTATAAACATGTTATGCCGGTCCCGGGATGTAGGTAGAGTTCATTTAAAAATTGAGTAGAATTCAGTTGCTAAAATAAGACATACCGAAATAATAGGTCTTTACCTATGAAATTGCCGTTTTGTATGGCGAATTTTAGGTAAGCTCAATTTTCAGTACTAACATTTTTGCATTTTTCTTAGGAATTATAAATCCATTTTTTTTATTTTTTGTGAGCTTTATTGGGAAGACATTAAACTAACAGAAGCTTAAATTTAATTTTCGAAAAATATTATCTGTAAAAAAATATAACAAATCTAATGATCAAATCGGACGGCATTTAAGACGAACAATTTTCGAACCTTTAATTTTATATATCAAACTAAAAATAAAAACTTTATTTTATGCGTAAATTGATAACCTTGAAGTCAACTTTCAAATATAAGAGAAATGAAAAAAATTGCATTAGAATTATAGGAATTATGATCTCATTAATCTGTAAGAAAATTTCGGCAATTTCATAGGTAAAAGCCCACGTCACACAGAGCGGTACAAGCGGTAAAGTGGTCCGGAGGCGGACCTGCGGGAAGCGAAAGCGTTCCGGACCGAGGTACCGCGCGGAAACCGCGGCGGGACAGCGGGGCGGTAGTGGTCGGTGTGACATTATTTATCTGTGATTATTCAAAAGACGTAAATCCTTTGCACTAAACAAAAAACCAAACTGATAACCTAAAAAAAAGTCTGCGCAAAGCCGCAAAATTCTGGTAAAAAAAAATACAACGTGAAAGTCCGCGCCCGGACCGCACCGCACCGCACCGCACCGCCCCGCGCCGCGCCGCTGCCGATCTGTGTGACGGGTTGCATTGAACGCAATGGAATACAGCGCCCGCTCCCGCCGAAAGTTCGGCCCCGCGCCGCGCCCGGTCCGCGGGGTTACCTATTATTATAAGAAAAAATCTTAAAATCCCAACAAAAAATGCCAAAAGTGTTAAAATTCTCTAGAGCGCAAGTCAATAAGTTACCCTGTCAACCAGTGTCTCATTCGAAGAATTTCTCAGTTTTTACACAGAGCGACCGCCATCTGATCGAGAGGACAAACCAGACCCGATCCTAAATTATTCGGCTTTTTTGATCAGCTTCAAACCGATGCGAATTGAATTTACTTGAGTATTTATTGCAAGCGCCGCAGGTTAGCTTTTGTAGCCACCATATTACCTCTGACTTGGTTAAATAACTACTCTCAATCAGTAGCCAAGGCCACAGGCTTAACCTGCCATCTGAACACGAAAAACGCTAGACTTGCTTACCACTAGCGGTCACCCATCCAGGTTCTGACCATGGCCAGCGTTGCTTAACTTTCGTGATCGGAAAGGCCACTTAGATCATGAGCACCAGTAACAACAATAAAGTACAGTGAAGAGCACTTCTACTACTCTTAGGAGATTCCGTATGAGGTAAAGTCACTCTGCGAGTGTCAAGCATGATCTGATCTGGACTGTACATGTCAGGTACGATATAAAGTACATTATGATACAATATGAATGACAACTTACGTCCAATGCCACAACATTGGCCTAGAAATGTCGGGAAGCGGCGACAGGAAATTAACCGCCGGCTCTCGTCACGTGGGGGAAAACTGCTGCCGGGATATGTTTACTGACAAGTGTGTTTATTCAAAGTTTTTATTGAACAAAATGAGATTTCTAAAAGAATGTGAAAAACTAGCTGTACCCGCGACTTCCATTTCTCTGTCTGTGTGTGACTCCATACGAAAACTTTTTCTTTTTTAGCTCCCCTGGGACTTTCGTATTTTCTTTATGAGTGGGCAAGCCCCTCGAACAGTTAAGCATCAAACCCCCGGTTGCTGTCCGACCTCCAGCATATTTATACTCTCCTGTTACTTTTGCATTTTATTTTGTCCCCCAATCCCATAGTTGCTGTCCTTTTCTTGCAGATTCATGCTCTCCTCACACTTTTGTATGCAGTTTTTAATGCACTATCATAACTTTCCCGTTTTGAAGTTTCCTTCAATTTATTCTGGACGCTACTCAGGCAGGCAGTTTTATTTTTATGAGGAATTCCTCCTTTCAGAAAAAAGCGCTACTTTCCCTTCACTGCCCTCCAGGCTCCACGGTTCTTCTTTTTCTATACTCTGAAAGTGCTTTTTTGTGCAGGATATAGGCTGAAAATTTGATTTTGTGCACTAGGGCAAAAAAGTAATCGCGGTGGTTTTACGTTTTATTTATGAAAAGCAGAGTTTATAACTCGTCCACAAAACCATTTTATCCTCGACATTACTATTAGCCCTCGCCTTCGGCTCGGGCTGCTAAAAGTCTCGGGAAAATGGTTCAGATCCATAGGAAAATACACATACAACCTTCAGACCCTTTCTGGTACACCTTGTAAAATACAGATTGTACAATAAATATTTTTCTATATATGTGCTCTTTACGTGTCCCGACACCTGTAATTAGGTTCCCCTGCAATATCGATCGGCTCCTACATGCAACGCTGGTTCAGCTTTAACTAGTTTAGCTCGGTTTACCGTAACTCTGCTGTTAACCCCACAATTAATAGAGTTAGTGGCAGATTGGGTAGGGAGGCAACCAGACAAGTTAGGATTACATGTTACGAGCATAAAGTTAGTTCTTTTTTGAAAGGTAATCTTTAGGTTTTGATAGATAGATAGATAGTTAATTTCTTCACCTTCGAACGTATTGGTCCCTTGTTAAAAAAAATAAAAAAATAAATTTTTTTGAGTACGATACCTATTTGACTAAATTAGATTGTATCCTCGCGGTTTATTTTCCTTTCCGCACAGCCTCCCTTTAAAATGTCTTTCATTCTGATGATTCAGCCTCCGTCGTCTAGTCGTTAGAGCGTTTGGCTCTTAATCCGGAGGTTCTGGGTTCGATTCCCGGTGGGGACACTGTCAAACAACCATTTTGTGCGACCTTCCCAGTTTGGTTAGGTCATTGCAGGATAAACCTGACTGTCAGAAAAGTAAGATGATTGCGTGCTTCGGAAGGCACGTTAAGCTGTTGGCCCCGACTACTATCTACGGATGTAGTCGTTAATGAGCCATGTCAGTCCTTTGGCCTGACACCAGAGTTTGTGAGGTCGGTGAACGACCTTGCAACTCAAACGATATTATTATGAAGATGATGATTCTGATGATTTCGTTTATACTTCCCCAAGTTGTCAAAGCCAGCACTAGCACACTGTCCTAGCTTTCTACAGATCCGTTTTACCGCGGCGACAATCACTCGCGCGCTTTTGCGGTCGCAGCCTGATTGGATGGATAGAGAACACTGACGGATGCATTTGCAGATTGCGGGCATGGCTTAAGGAGTGATCACAACTGGCTGAATTCAAAGACTAATTCGGCATACACTGCTCGTTGTAGTAAGGATATTGCAATTAACATAACCAAGCCTGCCAGCAATGTATGCCGAATTAGTCTTTGAATTCAGCTAGGTGTGATCACTCCTTTAATAATAGCTAGATTGAAGCGCTTCCTGGCTCTTTTTTCTATCACGAAACTTAAGCAAGATTCAAAGCAAGATGGGTGACCACACAAAGGGTTTAAATAACTTCGTGTAAGCCTTTTGGATATCATTCGGAGAAAATTGGCTAGCACGGTAATAAGTTAGCACTACATTTAGCTTTTGATGTATGCCCGTGATACGAAAAATGGCATTCAAAGTGTAGTAATAATTACCTATTTTAGGGTTTTAGGTTTACACCAGGGTTTTGCTTTCACGGTTTTGCCCCCGTGCTATCGAAACGTCTCTGAATGACACGCTTTAAGTTTAAGGCTTGTTTTGGAGGTAAAACGTATCATTTTTATTTTGCGACTTTTGGAACTTTTTTAATTTTTATATTCTTAATTCAAGAATAACATCTAAATTCTTAAATACCATAAACAATCTTTATTTGTAACTCTTAACCTATTTTGCTCGAAACGCTTATTTTAAAAGTTGCGTTTTTTGTCACATAACGTAGTCACAGCAGTTTTCTCATATAGCTTAGTTTTCAATCTCATCAATGAAATGCTATTTCATTAATATAAAACAGTTACAATCTTACTTTATTAACATTTAATCGCTTCAACATCTGCGCCTGATTAATATGCGAATATTCTTATAACAAGTTTCTCAGAATATTAATGGCCGATTATCTCAAACAAATAATTATAAATCAAACATTAAAATTTTCTCTCACATCAAAATCATGAATTAGCATCGAAGTCATAATTTAGAAAGTAATTAAGTGAAGAAATGATTAACATCTTAAGAAGAATGTCTCTGGAGCCCGGGCCATACAAACATAAGAAATTATAATTGCCTGGAGAGACATCATGATCGTATATGATCGCATCGTATAGTTTCAAATTCAGAGCTGGACAGCAATATCTCCTCGGGGTGTTGGTTGGTGCTGGTGGATCCTGCGACCTTCCAGAAAACCTACCAGGGCAGTCATTCAATGTGTTTGACGGTTTGCTACATAAAAAAGTGAACGAACTTTCGTGACTGTCTGTGTAGAAATTTCCAATGGACAAAGAGCAGCTCTGCCACAAAATTGTTTAGTTTTGTGCCAATATACTCGTAAGATTTTCTTTCGTTTATGAGAACTTTTTTACTTTTTATTTATTATTGACTCTTTTTTTTATTTATTACTTAGTGGCTCTGGACTGAACGTTAATTCGATGAAGCCTATGGACTGTAAATTTGAAAATATTTGGGTCAAACTAGGAAAAATACAGACTTAGGCAAAGAGATCATACAAGTTATTGAAAAGTGTTTTGTGTGGAAAATAAGTAAAAAAAAATGTTTTTTCGCCTTATATCGGCGGTTAAACAGACTTGACTAATGTTAATACTGTTTTCTCGACTTTAGACTTAGGAACAAAAATGAATTGTATGGCGGAAGCTCTAAAATATTCCTATCAATAAGTGATTTTAAGTAGGTAGGTTATATTAAATTAATGGGTACAGTAAAGCTATGGCCACCTGTGATCGGAAATCTTGTAGGAATTTAGGTATCTGGGACGTTTCTAAAAACGGGGCCACTAGCAAGAAGCATACATCATTGATTATGGTTTAGACAGCACTTTATTAACTTTTAAAATCTTTCACCGATACATAGCCCTCCATAACGCTAACTATTAAATTACGCGTACGTAAACCTAAGCCCGAGTCACACTGAGGCGGTAGCGGAAGCGTTCCAGGGGCGGTATTTTTGTAAAGTATGAGTTGTTATGCACCCTGTCACATTGAAAACCGGTCGCGGCGCAGTATTTTCTTCCCGCAGGTCCGCCCCCGGACCGCTTTCGCAATAATACCGCCTCTCTGTGACTTGGGCTTTTAATCTAAAAGAGTTTTTCCCCAAAATATTAATGTTTATAACATTTTTCTAAAAATTGCTGTAGCAGCATTTCCCTTATCTGCTAAACTAGACCTATATCAACTCAACCTGTTCAACATATAAAAAGAAACATACTACATCATCAAAATCCAGGGTGTCCAAAAAGTGATAGATAGATAGGCCTAAATAAATAAATATACCGTGTTCAGTTGGGCGAATATATTTATTTTATTTAATAAGGATCGCCAACAGTACATTTACTGTAATAAACAACGACATGATTGTATCTGAATCGTAAATATAAACACAAACACAAACTTTCCGAAATTCACAAACATTTTTATCGCTATTTTATGACTGACTGGAGTGCGCGGATGGAAAAACTACTGCATTTTTTTAAGAATTCCAAAAAGTTGTTTTTATCCATCACTTTTTGAACACCTTGTATATTTAATGAAAAACCCTACCAACTCGTAGTCTAGTTCCCATTATTACGCGTATACACGGCACACGCATCGATCGAGACTGCTTTTGCGCAGGTGCGCATAATACGAGCGCTCTAGATGCGCGTTACATAAGAGAATGTAACTCGACATTTTTTTTTTTTTTTTTTTTTATTAGGTTCACAAACCGAATGTTACACACCTACAACTAGAATTCTGATAAAAACATAAGTTAATGATATTTGTGTACATTCTCAAATAGTGAACACAGCATTCACAAGGGATAAACAAAATATCCGGTAGTTTTAATTTAAGTTATGTTAAATTAGGTTAGAAGTAAGAAGTTAGATTACAACTACGTTAAACTAAGTATTAATTAAAATTTGGTAATAACCAAATTACTAAGTACTTTATCCTTAACTGAGGCCAAAGAACCAGTGAATATGTCAAATTTGAAACGAATACCGTTATAACCGGCACACATTCTGTGGATAGGACTGTGTTGGCCAATGTTAGTCCTAACATGAGGAAGGACAAATGTTCTCCTATTTAGAAGCCTACTGTTTGATCGTGGAATTTCAAATTTTATGGCTTGTAGAAGTTCCATGGAGTCAATACACCCATTGACTAATTTGTACAGGAATGTTATGTCCGCACATTTTCTTCGGATACTTAGTGGTGTTATTTTATAGAACTTTAGCCTAGATTCATACGAAGTAAGTTTTTTACATTTATTGTCAGCATACGCCAAATGATACAGAAACTTTTTTTGGACCCGTTCTATACGACTAATATGCACTTGATAACATGGATTCCATGCTGGACTTGCATACTCTAAGACACTACGCACCACACAATTATAAATAGGGATGATAATACCTGGATCTTTAAAAACTTTAAGTTGTCTTGTTACATGGTTTCGATACTACTCTCGTATTTACATAGTAGTGCGACAAGGGGTCACCGAAGGTTAATGTTTTATGGTATTTTGATCCGGTATGAAATACACAAGAAAACATAATTATAGCAAAACCGGCCAAGAGTGTGTGGGGCACGCGCAGTGTAGAGTTCCGTAGCTTTTATTTTTTCACAAACATTTTCCCTCCTAACGAAGGTCCAGCGCCTGATTGCTGTTCCTGATATTTTCAGTATTTTGATTATTACTTGTTAACCTGTAAAGTCTACTTAGCAGTGACAGTTTTCCTTTTAAATTCATCATTATATACCACTGTGAATTTTTTCACGTTTCGATATCATCCGTTAAGCTGGCAGAGGTGGAGGGGACTCTTGACTCTAACAAAAAAAAGTCGTTCATAAAATAAAATATAACGGTAATCTAAAAAATAATACCTATCTTTCTTCCGCGTCACGTGGCATTGTCGTGGTTGTGTGTGACAGGGGTTGAAAAGCCCTTCGAATTTCGGTTTTAAAAAATTACCGGTATTTAAAGATACCCAGAATAGGGGGTTGCCGAAAGATATTCAAACGGTTACCGAAGGGTATAGTAGTCCCACAGTAACCTGAAACATCTCCTTTGAGTGTGACGAACATTTTCACACAATATCTTAAAATAAAAATCGTTATCTGTCGGAATGTTTGAAACGTGACATGTTGGAGATAACAAACTCTTCCAATGATTGCTACGTGACAAACGGATACATTCTTGAAAAATATCTTACAAGCATTTCTCTAAGCTATTTCGATAACATTTTTGATAAAATATTATGTGATAAACTTACGTAACTCTTCGCACATATCATAGAAAGTCAGGTATTTATGTTCTAACAATCTTACGTTAATTTTCTAATAAGAATTTAAGTAGTCTAATTTAATTCGAAATATCTATAAGCAAGAAATCACGTATATTAGTTAGACGTGAAACACTACAATCGGTAAAGTGCGAGTCGCTACACAAAATAGCTACATTTTTATTGAAACCACTGTCTCACCTCCCTCTGACACTTCATACAACGAGCGCGAAACCACTAACTGTCAAAATTTTGAATTGACAGATGCGTACGCACGTGCACTCGGTACAACTAGAATCTAAAAATCAATGGGGCTTCCCTACAAAAAACATGTTTTTTTTTTGGAGGATTTTTTCTCGATTCATGTTTTAGCTCTATCGTAAAAACACGAACACTTACAAGCGTGAAAATTGGTACATTTATAGAGCATAAGCTATAGAATAATAAAAAAACAGGCCAAGTGCGAGTCGGACTCGCGCACCGAGGGTTTCGTACCACTAAAGTAAAAATACCGTGTTAGTTATGGACGCGTAGCCACGCAGAAGTGTATTAAAAACGCGCGAGTCCGACACTCACTTGACCAGTTTTTATTATTTTTAGGGTTCCGTACCTCACAAGAAAAACACGGAACCCTTATAGGATCACTTTGTTGTCCGTCTAACTAGCACTTTGGCTTTTTGTATATTTACTTATTATTAGCTAGGGTAAAATTTATTCTGTGAAAATTTCAACCGGCTAGCTATTACGGTTCAAAAGGCACAAATCTTTAAATGTCGGACAGACAGATAGACAGAAAGGTCCTATTGAACCTTTTGGGTACAGAACCTTAAAAATGAGCTATTAAAGAGCTAAGAGTTTAGCACAAAGCCAACTTAAGTAGTATAGTTTGGCTTAAAAGCGAACCGGTAGCCAAGCTCAAAGTGTGACGTAACTGAAAGTTTCACGTTTCTGCATTTTCTGAGCAAAGCGACTTCGCTAAGTTGCTTTGTGTTTCCTGTGCCAAGAAAATTACTGTCAGTGAAATACGTACGACTTTTGTTATTATTCTACGTCTTTAATATTATGTACTTCGGAGAGTGTGCCCAAGAACTGCATGTACTTATCCCGCCATCCCCCTTCTACCATCAGGTGTCCAGACGCACCGCTGAATATTACCCACACTTAGTTAATATTCCACACATTCGCACTAAGTGCTTTCAAACATCTTTTATAATGCGCACAGCTAAGGAGAGGAATTCTCTGCCTGCGTCTGAGTTCCCGAGTTCATATAACCCGAATCTATTCAAGTCGCGAGTGAATAGTTATTTTCTGGGCAAGCTCGTTCCATCGTCGATCTCATCTCTGCCCTCTGGGCTAGATCGAGGTCAAGAGTATGCCCATCGAGCCGCGCTCTTGTCTATAGAGCAAACTTCATTTCTCTTTTTCCTCTGCCAGAGATTTTACACCCTGGTACGACGCGACATTTACCCTCTCTCTTATTTAGACAAAATATGTGTGTGTGGCTAGGTCTTTCTCTTGCCTTAAACCTTTTCTTCAAAAATATTTCGTATGAAAGTATCGTCTCGTACCGCGGGGGTCTACTCTCAATTTTCGATATATCGATACGATACTATTCGAAACATGCGAATTTTAAACTTCCTCCCTTGACGATAGAGAAGGATATTGGTATTTGTGGAGAGAATGGAGGGAGTCAGAGTAAGATAAGATAACATATACCAAATTTTCCTCGTTCGTTTTCAATTCTGTCCAGCTGATCTTTTCCATTATTCTCTATATAGGGTGACTTTTAATTAGTTCTTGATAGAAAATGGTATGAATGTACTCATGATACTGAACAACTTTCCCCAAGGAACATAGGTCGAAATACGAAAATCAAGTTTTGACCTCCTGTAGAAACTGCATCAGCTGATAGCGCATTTTGTATGGGAGGTCAAATTTGGTTTTTCGTATTTCGTCCTATATTCCTTGGGAAAAGTTGTTCAGTATCATGAGTACATTCATATCTTTTGCTATCAAGAACTAATAAAAAGTCACCCTATATACATCTCGAATGCTTTCAACCTCTGTTTAAAAATAATAAATATTTCCCGCCTACTTTTATTTTGCCTGTAATTTTAACTGTGTGATATTGTGTACGTCAGATTTTGGGGCCTGGTATTTTATTGCAAGTTGTATAATATCACACTCTAAACGTACGCATACCGCATAGATATCATGCGCATCCGGTATGCGCAAATTAGGCGCGCAAACGACTGCGTTGTCGAACGTCTTCGTCGGAAAACGTGCCAGTGCGCATATTTGCGCGGTGGGCGGATTCCGAACGCGAACTAATGAGACATGAGACACACAAATGGGTAATTTGATTAATTTTGGAGATTATCCACCAGTTTTACACACGGTCGCACGTCGATGGAAACACTTTGTCGTGCGTACAAAGCTTCATCACCGCAAAAATATTAATTTTAATGAATGAAACAACTTACTGTATGTATCAGCGATTTTGGAAATTCGTGGTCTAAGGGAGTTAAATGGGAGACATGTAAGCAAGAAGAAAAAGGTGAAAAGAAAACTAAAGGAATTTTTGTATGGTATGTATGTGTATCTGGAAATCCAGGTATACTCGTAGTTTTTTTTTTTTTTTACTATGTATGGGCTTACTCTTGACCTCGAAAATAGAAAATTAGTTTGGAAATTTAAATAAAAACAGAGTTAAAAGAACCGTAAACCGACGAGCGTGTGTGTACAGGTGGAGGGCTTGGTCTCTACCTACCCCGACGGGAAAAAGGCGTGGATGATATGTACTTAGGTATGAAATCCAGGCACAATACTACTAGTATGTACTTATAGGTTTTAATATATTTGTGTAAAACCTTTTAGGGGCTTATTCTGAGGGCTAAATGCAACAACTTTTGTTACCAATACGACTCAGAAATTCGCAAAATAAATATCGAATTCCATGCAAAACGTTCCGCCGTTCGATGCAATTTGTAAGAAAAGTCTTTATTTTGCAACTACGGAAAGCCGTATAACATTGTATTTAGCGGCTAAATTTTAGCCCCAAGGTTTTACACCAATTTATTAAAGCTAAAGGATTAAGCGATATGAATAACTTAGCAAAAAAACACTTGTCAGCTTCATTAACTCTAAGAGAGTACCACTCACAAACCCTAATCAACTCAGATAATTCCCTCAAAGGCCGGCAAACATGCAGCCGACCCTTCAGACCTATAATGAGGATCATTTTAAGGTTTGGGAAATTAAATACAATGGAGTGTAATCGTATCATCATCATGTGAACGTGTGAAGGTCGCGCCCTTTAAGACAATTGTATCTGATGGAGTGTTTGGCGACAAAAATGACAGCTGAAGACGTAAAATTAATTAAAGCTAATGAAGGCAAGGCTTGTAATGTAGCTAGTATTTTAGAATCCCAAAATAGTTGAATGTAGTGCATTTATAGTGTAAAATTGGGTGGGTGCAACAACGCGCAATCAAAACCTGCTAAGAGCAAAAACCAAGTTTATGGGTTTAAACTGGTCCAGAACTAGGTTTAAACCAGGTTTTGTTATATAGATTCTGCTCGAGCGAAACCGAAACTATAATGCTTTTTTGTGAATGTTTGGATTCGCCAGTAACCAGGTTTAAAATGTAGCCAGGTTAACAGACTTTGATAACACCACCTGATATTACTCGTAAGTGGTTATCATTGACACAAGAAGAACAGCAGCGCATATTCAAATCTATCAATCTAAAATGTAATGTAGCTTCCTTGCTCTTTTAGAGGGTATTCTAGCTGCATTTCTTCTATACAAATTGATATAAATGTATTCGCCTATTTCCTCCCTGGATAATTCCTGTAGAGCGATGGTATTTTCTTTTTAAATTAAGGTCTACTGTAGGCATGTCCCTGTTATTTATTTGTTTCTGAAAAATAATTACTAAAAGAAATATGAATATCCAAAAACTTGAAAAAATGCCCCGTTTTTCCGTCATATTAAGGAGCCTACCAGAAAAAAATTAAAAAAAATAGGAGGGTAGATCTACTCTTTCGTAAAATTTTGATACCAAATAATTGAATCAGCTCAGTTTTGGAGAAGTTAACAGGGGAAAGCGGAACGTCATTTTGTACTGTATAGGTTGTCCCTACAGCTTACACTACGAGAGGGTTGTTGTGGCGCAGTGCGGCAGCAATAGTTTGTACAAAATACGTATTTCTCAGACTAGGATGCCCTCCTTGTGAACTGAGATGTGACTCCAAGACACTCCATTTTCAAGCTCAGCTCTAAGCCAGGAAAATGGAGCAATCCCATTAGTTGGAATTTGTCCAGCTCACAGGTTAGCTACTTAGCACAGATCTGGTGAAAGGCCAAATAAACCGGAACAAAGTCGCCGTTTTACGGCAGAAATAAGCAAACAAAATCTTTGATTTCAGAATATGATAAGAATTACTGTACTGTAATCTGAGA
This sequence comes from Athrips mouffetella, assembly GCA_947532105.1. Classification (NCBI taxonomy): domain Eukaryota; kingdom Metazoa; phylum Arthropoda; class Insecta; order Lepidoptera; family Gelechiidae; genus Athrips; species Athrips mouffetella. The sequence goes on from OX383968.1 coordinate 10,446,708, forward strand.
CTATAAGATAAAAATACCTACTAGTATACACCGCAAGTTTAGCATAAAGCTAGTAAAAGCAAAGCAATTTACATACGTGTTGTTCGTTTGGTATAATCAAAGCGGCTACTGTTCTGTATCTGAGTTCCAGAGCTGGTTTACATCGGGCCTATCAGGGATCTAACTCTACTAATTACAATTTACAGGTAAAGACTTCCAAACGTGCCAGCCAACAGGATGCTATTATGTTCCGGAAGGGCTTAAAAATTTGAAAAGTTTGTTCAAATGTCTCTTTTCTTGCATGATTCGGATTTTAGCCATGGAAATTCTTCTAAAAGGAAATGCAATCTATGAATCGAAAAAAAATGTGTCATGTCTTATGTCAGGCCACTACACAATAGAAAAGACAGATCGGGTAGGGTAGGCTACTCGCTTAGTTTACTATTAGTCTAGTCTTTCAATATGGTTATACCGACAGGATATTGATCATCTATATATAGATTATTTTTTTATTTTTTTATTCATATAATGTAATTGTAATTTTTATAATTGGAAATAAACAAATTTGTATTTGTATTTTTTTTTTGTATATAGACCAGACGTCGTACATTTCGTTAACTGATGTAATATAGATTACCGTTTTACCTGTAATGTGCAGTTTTTAATGTATATAATGTATCGTAAATGATGGCAAAAAATCATTACGTCAACTTACAATAAAAAGTAACCAGATAATCGAATGATGGACTAGACTAATGACAGATTTATGAATGACATGTACTACCTCTCGAGCTCTTGATGATAACCATCCTTCTTCTGACCAAAAGGTTCTTCCCTATTAAGAATTATTAGAATAGAAGTCCTGGGAACGCGCTGGTCCTTGAAACAGGTTTCGCTAATGTATATCGCGTTGCACTGAGACACAAGTGCTCTCGGAAACAAGCACTGCAGGGCTGGCAGAAAACGTGTTTCCAAAATAGACAAACGAAGAATTTGACACGCATTTTTATACTGTGCTCAAAATAGACTTTATAGCCATAATAAATAAGCTTAGTAATATGTGACTGTTTGGATCGATCGGGTTCCACCTGATAAAAAATAAGTCTGTTGAAGGTGGTACTGTTAAGTACCTAGCCGGTCTAATTTATTTACGCTGCTCTACTGTACCATATCAATATTAAATCAGACAGGAAAAAATATTAGAAAATAATATAAATACTTTCATAACTTCTTCCGCAGTAAGTTTTATAATCCATGGTTCGAAATTTATCACAGTTAGCTAATGTAATGAAATTCATTTAGGGGTAAGTATTAAAAATATAAGTTGATCAGTATCAAGATTGGAGTTACTATCTAAATACGAAATTGCAAAATATAAGTATTAATATCTCTTTTTCATATTATGTGACAACCCTTGTGCACATCCCAAGGACGATGTCAACGACTCGTTGAAAGGTTGTGTTTATTTACTGACTTGTGCTTTCTAGCATTATGGTTTTATTACAGTACTTGTAATAATTTAATTAATATGTTAATAGGCTGGATGTTACTCAGGTAAACAAACTCTGTATGACGAAGTTTTTAAATTTTATTTGATGAAATTTAAAACTTTTTACTAAATATCATCATTGCCCTTATCCTATTACGTTATGAACGAGTATGCTACCTAACCCAGGGCACAATAGCACTCTTGTTTACACAGAACTACTGCCATTTGTTCCAACAAACTAGTGGGCAAACCAGACTTAACCGTTCATAATACTTAAATCAAATTAAACTTTAACAAATATCACTCACAAATAAAATATTTTAACATAAAGTGTACTCCACATAAGCTCATAATGCTCATATTTATTATATTGAATAAGCTGTCAATAACATCTTCCAATATTCATGAAATTTTGACGCGTTGCGCAATACGTGACATGAAGGGTGACGATCTCTTACGAAGGACGAAGGGACAGCGTAGGTGTCATAGAGCGACCTTGGGCATCCTAAGAGTGTGTTCTCATTGGTCTTTAAATTAAATGCCCGATCAGTGTTAATCCTAAGATTTACCCAAATTTTATATAAATATAACTTTTTTTTACTCAAGGCAATCCATCATGGATACACTGCCATCCGAGGCAAGGACAGTGTTATGTCAGTCTCTTACTGACTAAAACCCCGAGGTGGCCAACCCTGGTACATTTGGAGGATCCCGGGAATCGTCACATACATACATCTTCTAGGCTTCCCTTATAGCACCGCACCGTTTCGGTGCCTCGGTAGCATACGGCCACTGTACGCAGCGGCCCGCATCAAAGTCGCTTGTTGTTTATTTCGAGCACCCGCTCTGAATAGCCACGACTCCCATCCAAGGTTTTAAGGCGACGGTGGTGGAAGAGGTGCGGCACGTCGAGTGTAACACCGTATGGCGAGCCGATCGGTTTTTCTGCTCCTCTTCATCGGCGTGCCAGCGGGCGTATGCACTTGCATACAATATATGTATGAAAGGGAGAAGAGCGACGAAGCGGTGCACCGACCGACGTGCAGCACTCCTTCTGTCTTGCCTTCGCCTTAGTCGCCCGCCTCAGGCAGATCGGCAGAAACAGCGGGTTCAACCCTCTATAATTATTATTATTCCTAGCCTATTATGTTCCACTGCTGGGCAAAGGCCTCCCCCTCCTTCTTCCAATTATCACGGTCCTGTGCAAGCTCCCACCAGTCCCGGCGGAAGGCGTTTAGATCGTCATCGTCACTCAATCCTTCAACCCTTAAACACGGATAAAGCACACATTGATGTGTGCTGATTTTTTTTTACTTTTACAATATTTCATGTTATAAATTTTTGTTACATGGTAAGTATAAATACCTGCCTACGAAAGTTTATAACTAGGCAGGCTTACCACTGGCTTGACCGTGCCAACACAATAACTAATATTTTTTTATTACCTAACAGAAGAGTTCAAAGTGAGCATACCATTTTTGGGAGATGAGAAGGTCTATTGTCATGACATCAAAACATTTCACACCTTCCGAATCCGGATTACAATATGTCGTCAATGAAACCTTGTCCTATTCGAATACTTTTGTAAAGAAATATAAATGTTAGGTACTATACAAAAGCTCATCAATTCAACTTTTATAAAAATCTTTTTTACTCACAATCAGTAAAAAGCGGCTTCAAACCGCGAGGACAGCGGAGAAAAGCATTTTATACCATTGAAAATTATACTTTATAACTATAATCATAAAACACAGTGTAGATCGAAATGATCGAACAATTTTCTTATATTATGTATGACCGTCTTAGGCAATACTAATAAATTGACTAACCCGTTAGTGTGGTTGTTAGTGAGCGAGCCTGCTTTCTACGTTGTGGGCCGCGGGTTCGATCCCCGCTCAGGGCAAACATTTGTGTGAACACGAGTGTTTGTTTTGTGTCTGGGTGTCAGTGCCTGGTACTCATAGTACAGACTTTGCCTACCTCGGTTTAGGTCAGATGACTTTGTGAGAATTGTCCCCCAATTGCGCAAGAATTTTCCGTTCTCTATGAACTGACCCTTATGTTATTTTGTCAATAAAGTAGCGTCTCTCCGTTCCCTCATTTCAGTACATATTTCGGAAATGAGATATTGCCCGAGCGAGGTAAAAAGATACCATAACAATATTAGAAAAATATATTTAGGTTGTTCGTCTTTTCTTCATATTACATTAATAAAATTTTCATCGTAAAGCGCGTTGTAGAAGTGTGGGAAAATAAATAGCTTCGTCTGGCAACTCCCAAAATAAAACACTTCCAGAAGCGCTGACGTCAGTTCAGCACACCTACTTGAGCTTTTATAAGAGTTTCAGGTACAAAAATTACAGGTAAATCTAATATGTATTGTGTTGCTAATATTTCTAGGTCTGTTGTTTTTGTTGCACGAATCACCAGATTTTTAGTTAAGCTATCTAAAGTCCCGTATGGTGCCGGCAGTCCCGTGTGGTGCCGGCAAAGAATAGTGGGTGTCGTAAGAGGCGACTAAGGGTTAACTGGAGGATGGGCAGCAGCATCCTCCTTTGTATCTTACATCTTACTTACTGCGGTCACCTACAACCGCGGTCCATAGTGCCAGCCGTAACGCTAACAAGCGAGGTGACTATGGTACTTCCCTTCTACATATTTCCAGCAAAAGCTGGAATTTTGGAGGGAGCTCCCATGTCCTGTAGTGGACGTTTCATGGGATGTTATGATGATCTAAAGTAGGGCGAACGTAAGAAGTCCGTTTTGACGTCTCTTTAACACTAACGCACAGAGTTAAATTTTCATCTTTTCTTTATCAGATGACTTTATCAGATCTGGATGGAGCTGAAGGACGGAGCTAGAAGGTGAATAGCGGAACTCTTTGATGGCTACTAGTACTTGATTGGACAGTTTGTATGGAGAAGCCGAATTTCTATTTCATTTTTAGAAAGTTTTATGTTCTGAAAGTTGTTCAGTTTTTGCCACAAATTGTCCCTTAAACCCTGTATATTGTATAGATCGAATGTTCCAGTCTTAATTGTCTTACCTGAAACTGATATAAAAATTAGAACATCCCTTGACCCAGTCCGAAGTTAATCACCAGTTAATCAGAGTTTAATCATGGATTAGCTATCGGTTAGTAGCGTGTCAAGGCGACGTTATGGCGTGATCATCATTTTATTTGTGTCACTGAGTACTGTTTTACCATGTAGGCTGTTAAAAAGCCAATTACAAAAAAAGTATTGCAATCAAAAAGTTTTATTTTCTGTGTAATTCCTCAATTTTCTCTACGACTAAAGAAAGACCGTGATTATCACTAATTATTGCGGCCCGTGTGGTGCCGACAAAGAATAGTACCAACCCAACAGCCTGTGGGTGTCGTAAGAGGCGATTAAAGGATTATGAACCGGAGGATGGGCAACAGCGTCCTTCTGTGTATCTTACCATCTTACAAACTGCGGTCACCAACAACCGCGGTCCATGGTGCTAGCCGCAACGCTAACAAGCGTGGTGACTATGGTACTTCCCCCTCCACGCGTTTTTGCTGCAATTCTGGATTCCCGTTTTGCAGTGGACGTTTAATGGGATGTTATGGTGACTGTTTACTATGTAGGCTGTTAAAAAGTCAATTATAGAGGTAATTTTATAAGCCAAACGCAACAAAGTAATCAAATAATAAATTGGATGACATTATAGACAAGTTAAGGTAATTTGATTCAAAAATAGGCAAAGCCACTATGGGTACTTATACATTTACATAAATAAGGTACATATCATTCAAATGTTTGTTCTTACGCGGAAATTACTACCTAAGGCGCAGACGATCAACAAACCAAGCCAAAAACTATACCAGAAAACACAAGTTAGGGACACCCGATGGCTTCAATAGATCTGCTCAGGTAGCAGTGGCCTTTGGGCCTCTTACTTAGGCCCAACTCCTTTACATCAGAATCAATCAACCAACGATAAGTTTGTATTGCAAACAAGATTTATGTGATTTGTTTTGTCATCTCATCTCAAACTTTTCAAAGGTCAGTCTTGTCCTATGAACCGCGCATGCGCGACACTTATTGTCAATAGGCACTGGTCGTAAAATATACAGCCCATTTATCTGAATTACTGTTTAGATCTAAGTCGTAAACAATATGAACATAACTTGTTTACTGTGTGTTTTGATGGTTACAATACCTATAAATTTAAAACAGTTTATTGCGGAAGAGTTCTTCTTTACTGTCTACTACTTTTACTTTGTGGTAGTGGCATGGACGAATAATAAGAAAGACTGACCATCTTCTTATAGAAATCATATCCCGGAAAAGTGTAAAACTAGATGGCGCTAACAAATAGCCTGAGAAGTTATTACGTTTTATCGAGTATTCTGCTAAAAAAAACATACGAAATTTCAATGTTATTGTTTCTTTATATTGAACTATGTTGAAAAATTGAATGTTTTTTTAGCAGAATACTCGGTAGACCATAATTACTTTACAGATTATTTGAAAGCGCCATCTAGTTTCAATGAGTTTCATGCTTTTCCAGGTAACGTTTTCTAGTATGCGGATTGTCAGTCCTGTTATTATTCGTCCATGGTAGTGGCTAAGAATTAGTATAATTTTCCTATTCGTATACAAACATAACATCACACCTCTTTCCCGTCAGGGTAGACAAAGACCACGGCCTTCCACCTGCTACGATCTTGACATCCCTCGCTTTCTCTACTTTCATCAACCCTTTCTATTTCTTGCCCTACAAATATCCATCATCATCATCATAACATCCCATTAAAAGATCACTACGGGACATGGACATACCCCAGAATATCACAGCACAAATAGTGACATACTTTGGAGGGGGAAAGTACCATAGTAACCACGATTGTGTGCGTTGCGGCTGAAACCATTTTCTGGTGACCGCAGCATGTGTAAGATGGTACTATGTACACACGGCCGCAAATCAGTAGAAAAACTTTTGGACCTTATGGCGTGGTAATAGAGTTGAAAAAGATTCTACCGACAAGCGGTTGACCGTACGATACGCAGCCGCAGGGCTCTGCTGACCATCCTCCAGTTCATCCGTGCATTACCCCTCAACTCTTGGTTCTCCAATTTCTTCCCTACTTAGCATACTAGCTACAGTCAGCTCGATCGTCGGTGTTGCTGGTATTGTACTTTAATTTGGCAAAACATCATCGTATTGCATTACGAGTATAACCTACGTTTAAACTTCAATGTTTATGTTCAACAGCCATAATATCTCTCGTTTAGTTGTGGAGATCCTGCAGCCCTCCAGCAAATTTGCTACCAGGGAAGGAATCCACTATTTAGAGATTGACTTGGTTTTCCTAGCTATACGTATTTTTCAATCTAGATGCAATAGAAGGGCTAAAGATAAGGTAAAATGGATGTAATATAGAAGGAATGTAATATAGAGCCATGGTACCGTTGTTACTTCAATTGTGATAACCATCTGGATATCCATAGCAAGACAGAACAGTATTTGCTGTAAAGAGCTACTTGCTACAAAATTAAAGAGAATTCTAACGGAAATCTCAAGGCACAGAATAGATAGAGAATATTTCATAAATATAAAAAATAATAATAATAGATAGAAACAGGCAACTTGCGACAAAATAGGGTACCGTTATTTATTTAAACCCACATTTTTGAAAATAAGCAAATACCTATTTTTTTAAATGACATTAATGTACCACAGAAATTCCTTGATTAATAGTATGTACTTGTCACATATCAAATCACGATAATTTACATGGAACTGAAAACAAAAAATGTGAATGGTACTCAAACTTCTCAAGCATGTAAAGCAAACGTAAGCTAAAAACGCATATTTCGTACCTATAGATTACAAGGTGACTAAATTCATGGTACACAGCTGGCTCTGAATTTAGACCGTGCTGTTGTTTGTTTTACCGCATCCGAAAAGGTAGCAATCTCGCTCCATTTGCATTGTGTTCTGCATGTTATGACGTTCAACAAGCATTCTGTAAACAATCTACACTGAAGATATAAATGAAAACTATTGAAAATCTAACCAAAGGTATATTTGTACGACGTCGTCCCCAGCAGTGTGACTGGTTTCCGATGCGGAAGGCGGCCTGTCAAACGACCATGTTCACACTCCGTTGGCTCACAAAAGACTGTGATCGCTTTGACCCCCGCTAGTTGCATGCGATCCTAGTTTACCTAATGGAGCATAACCGTTTTACTTTTTGTTTGCTAAAAGACGGGGTTTTTTGTAAAATCTTTGGTTATAACTGATACTATAATTTAGGTAAAAAAATATTTATTCTTGTATGTCGTAACTCAAAGCATAACGGAGCACTGAATTTCTTATTCTGTACATTTTTGTAGGAAATAAAATACCTTTACTCTACACAGTAAGTAAAACTGTTTGTAACTTCACAACCAGCAGAAAAGAAGCCTTAGGATAGTTACGATACACGGCCCCTCTGAGGCTTTCTTGACTTTTCCAGCCCAGATAGGTAATGCACTGTTATTGCTAGAGCTAGAAAACTGTGAAGCTAAACCTGATGTACCTTCATTGCTCCCTACCGGTGCTTCTATCTGTGATCAACATTGCTCTAGCTTCGCTTCTGTGGAGTAGGCTACCTAACCTAGGTGATACGACGAAGGCACTGGTTTTCACACAGAGCGACTGCCATCTGACCCACGCAACAAACTGCCCAGAGAGCAAACCAGACCCAATCCTAAATTATGCATTGCCAGGTTAGTATAGGTACAGTTAAAAGCGCGTCAAGCTTGATAGATTAGACTTTGCACCATTCTTATTACAATCCACGTACGGTCTAGAGTAACAGTAGCGCTGCGTCAAGTTTCAACGGCTCTTGACTGTACTAAAATTCATAGAAAATAGCCAGCTGAAACTTAACACAGTATTAATACTATGAATTAATAGTAAGGTGGAGGCGTAACGCCCATACGAAGAACAGTGTAAGAACGTTGTAAATAATAAAATGCACTTCGATCCACATATCTGGGGCGTTTGGTCAAAGCACCCCGTCTACAAATCGATAGTAGACGTCCTAAATTCATAAATAAATAACTTCAGATCAACTTCTGTGTAAGTTTGGACGGCGTTTCTAAAACTCTGACTTTACATGATCAAAAGAAAAAAAAAACAATAATAATAGAAAATACAAAATGATGACTTTCTACAATTACATAGTTTTACAAAAAAAGTAAAGAAAGGTTATAGTGCAACATACATACAAGGTGTAACAGAAAGGGTATACCAGGCCCCAAAGGTGTGAATCTAAACATGAAAATGAACAACCAAGAAACATAAGTCGATAAAAAAATAACCTTCCTAAAAAGTGCACTATTTAAGCGAATACAGTTTATATCGTAAGTTGTTTTTTAGGGTTCCGTACCTCAAAAGAAAAAAACGGAACCCTTATAGGATCACTTTGTTGTCCGTCTGTCTGTCTGTCTGTCAAGACCCTTTATCTCACGAACCGGTAAAGGTATCAGGTTGAAATTAATACCATATATTAGGACTCATGAAACACAAGAGATCTGAAAATTTAAATTTTTTACAACGACGCAATCAAAAGATATGGCATTTTATGTCCTCATCTCCATACATTTATGCAAAAAACCAAAACCTACAGGGTACTTCCCGTTGACCTAAAATTATGAAATTTGGCAAGAAGCTAGGTCTCACAGTACAAATAATGGGAAAAGTCTGAAATCATTAAATATTACAACTTTTCTCAGAACTAATGGTAACCAATTGTGGTGAGCTCCCGTTTCAAGAACATTCATATAAGAGAGGGGTCAAGTTGAATGGTCGCTGAGGCGATTTTTGTTTTAGTTCTATTTTATAAACGGGAACACTTACAAACTTGAAAATTGATACGTTTATAGTGCATAAGCTATAAAATATCAACAAATAATAAAATTTTGTCAAGCGCGTGTCGGACTCAAAAAATCCAGCACATTAACTTACTGAAATTTCAACTAATACAATTATGATTATGTGGTGGTACGGAACCCTCTCTGCGCGAGTCCGACTCGCACTTGGCCGGTTTTTTTTTCGTATCCTATATTCTACGTGAAAAGTTTCATATGCAGATTCACATCCCTACCATATACTCTTTTTGTAACGCGTTTCGACATCAAGGTCTACATTATTCCCAAATGATGAAAATTTATGTTTTCCTTTTAATTCTACATTCCCAACTGTTCTCTTGAAAATACAGAGTGTTTGTATTATAGCAAAAACAAGTAAAATCGAGTCCACAAAGCGCCAAGTTTTCTCGAACGAGCGGCTATTTATATTTTACGCTTAAGAAAATACTGCCCGCTTGTTCGAGACATAACTTCTGCTGCGAACCAAATCAAGCCCCAAACAAAAATGAAGTCGATACAGGATTATTATTAGTACAAGATTTTGATACGTTACTCAGGTTAACAAATAATCGTAAGTCGAAAAAGATAAAAAAAATAGTAGTATAGGTAATACAAAACCCTCGACAAAAGGCATCAACTACTCTTCATTGAATTTCAAAACAAAAATCTTCCATACATTTTTTGTATCTATGACGGCACAGTTCAGTTTCGCCTTTTTAATACAAAATTAGTAAAAAAAATTGCACACTTTTGAAATGGTTAGTTTATCAGCAATTTTGCAGGTCATTTTTTAGATGGAAATAGTATTTTTCAGTTTTTGACCAATGTACTGAGAAAATAATAAACAACCCTAGATTTATTTTCTTGGACATTTCTTAGAATTCTCAAGACTAACTTAAGTAACTGGCAAGCTCGTAAATTCTGGTAAATTCCTTGTGTTCAAAACAGACCGCGCTGTAATTGGATCAGACGGAGTTTTAGTATTTTCAGTTATTTCATGAATATAAATTGGAAATACTGGAGTAAGTAAGAAAACCGAAGTTTTCATTATGGAAAATGTTTCAAAAAGCAGAAAATTACACAACATCAGACTGGATCACGGTAGTCTAGTTGGTTAAGACGTCTCCGATACTGACGGAGAAGACGTAGGTTCGAAACCTGCCTGTGGTTTTCGTTATGGATTGACCTTCGAAGTCGTTTTCTTGTATTATAAATTACAATTTCTTTACGTTGAAGTTGACAATAAAATAAAAAGATGCAAAACTCTTTAGTTAATGACTCAGGCTATGAAACTGAACAACTGCAAAGACGTGTCAATTTTGACCTGAATTTCAACTTATTTCAGGTAAAACTGAGATGATATCATTCGGTACAGTTTCTGCAGAATTCTCGGTGTGAATCATTGAAGTTTAGTAATACGCGGATCTGACTGACCTGAATATTGGAAATAAGTATGTGTTTTGTATTTATTGCTCTTATATTAGCGTATGATATTATATTATTATGGAAGAGCTGTTCACTTGTTACGGGCACGATTATACTGACTAGCCTGGTCACAGTCTTAGATGAGTATTAAGAAAACTGTGTTGGGGCATTTTTTCCACGTTATATCCATATTTTTGAGGAAATCGATGGACTAACTAACTAAATCTTTACTTAATAAATACAAAATCTTTACTTACTTAAAAAAAGGTATAAGAGAAACTCACAGGTTAAAAATTAAACCACTACTAAACTAAAACCATTATTTCGAGAGATTGCGCACGTCGTCAGACCAAAATTTATCAAAATATTTGAACGCAATATCCGGTAAAATACAATATGTAAAAAAAGCTTTGGCAACGTTGAGATATGGAAATCCTTACGCAAACCAGTTTGGTGATAAACCAATACACCTACAATTTACGTCTCCTGCCAAGGTGTTGACATACTACCCTCGCTTCCTCTATTTTCTCGCGTTGATGAGAACGCTTTCATACAAGTTCGTCAGTTTAGGGGACTTTCGACCTGCATTTCAGCCAACACAAAATGGGTATGGGTACACACAATAGAAAACAAAATGCCGTCCAATAAAAGATATGCAATAAATTGAGAAATTTACGAAATACGACTGGTTCTTGAATTATTCAGATCCTAAACTAGAACTGCAGTCATCATCCTCAAAGGATCTCATCAAACGTTCACTGCAGGACAGGGAGCTACCTCCAGAATTTTGACACATGATGCAATTTGGAGGGAAAGTACCATAATCACGCTTGTTAACGCTGCGGCTGGCACCTTGGACCGCGGTTGTTGGTGACCGCAGTATGAACGAAACACAGAACGACGCTGCTGTCCATCCTCCAGTTCATTATCCCTTAGTCGCCTCTTACGACAACCACGGGTAGAGATGCTTTGGTGCTATTCTTTGCCGGCACCGCACGGGCTAGAACTGCTGTACACAAATATAATAATGTCAATTTTGTAACAGTTGTATAAATAAGATACCATTAACAAACAGCTACATTTATAACAACCATGAACCCAATGACAATGGATTGGATGTCGTCACGGCTGAGCAGTGAAATATGTTCGAACACAATGCACAAGCAAACGGGCATACGAATGCAAATCGTCTTTTGTTAGTCGATGCATCGGGCAAGGATGATGCCCAATAAGTTTTATACTAATGCAGGTACTAAGTCATCTATGGCTATGTACATATTTGTTCAGTTGGAATTTAATATTTAAAGGAAATGTCTTAAATAAAGAAGGACACGACCAAGGCGAACAAGCAGGTTAAAATTGAATTTTTGTCATTAAAAAAAAAACACACCAGAAAAATCATAGCTAAATCTGATGATCAAGCAGTTTACTAATACGATGAATAGTATTGATGAAGTTGAAATTCAATTTGACACTAATGTCGTTTAATAAATCTCACGGGCTGAACAATATCAAGAAACCGATCTTATATGCGATCGACTTCCTTGGAAACATTGCAAAAACTAAAGATTTTAAGTGCAAAAGCCACTATAGAGTAGTACCAAGTACACCATAACAAACTGTCCTAAGGAACGTTAAAAATTTAAATAACCTAACAAGTTTTCTAAAGAACATCGATCACAATTCGAATAAATAAATTCTACTTCCATCAGCTATAGTGCATCTTGCACAGTTCAACATAAGACGATAAGTTAGACAAATTTAATGAATAAAAATGCCAATGTCGTAAAATCCCCTTTTTTCCCATTCGTTTCTATACCCACAGATAATATCTTGATTGAACCTTATTTCATTCCTCTCTCCGCCGCTAACCCCAGACAGTCTGAACAACTTTACTATCACTAATGAGGATCTAGATCCTAGATACAGCCTGCATCAGGATGTTCCGTCGCAGCTAAAGCCCTGTTTAGATGTTATCACTTGTACTGTTGCCCTTTCACGTACACTTGCTCTGTGATAGTACTAGTTAAAACTGACGCGTTAATAGCTTAATAGACTGGTTATCTAATCAAAATGGCTACTCTTTAATTTAATCTTCATGAAGCAATAAATGACGTATTATAGGTATTTGGTAAATTTCAAGATAAACAGTTAATTATTAACCTAAGTCCGACCCTTTGTTGAATATTTTTGAAGGACTTTTGTTTATATATTAAAATATTTTACTAGGGCGACGGCTGAAATCTGCATTTTGCTCCCTAAGCAAATCTTTGTTGCTGAACCTTAGCCTTTATACACCACTGCACATACATGTCTTTTTCTTTTATGTCATACTGTTTTTCATATAAATGTTATTCCGTGATGTCCAAATAAACACTTATTCATTCATTCATTCAAAAGTTCTATTTTCGTAGTGCCACATCATACTCTAGTAAGGCTTAGTACACAATAAATGATCAAAGACAAATCACCGACAAAACCTATATTGCAATTTCGCAATAACTTAAAGTTGTCACCTCTTCGACTCCCTTTACACAATCTTCATCATGACCCTACATATTCTTGATGACGACACATTCACCGATTTCAGGTACGATAACAAAAGTAGACCACTCACCTGATCTGGACTTAAACTGCTATCCCCACTGGCATTTCTCTCCTGGTTCTGTGCCGTCCGTTCCTGTTTGCAAGCCGTGTGGTACTCTAGCCTGGTTCTTTCCACCTTCTGCAGGAATTTCGCCCAAGGTTTCTGCACTTTCTTGAATGCCTCGTCCATTTCTTTGCGTTCTTTTAGTTGAATCATTGACTGGGGACAAAGAAAAGACAATTGATAGAGCAGCAGTTAAGGAATCTTTTATTATTGTCAGACAAGCTAGAAATGTTTTTATTGAATTGCAAAATAAAAAGTTAAAACTATCAGTTTCATTAAAGCCTTTCAAAAGTCTCGTTTAGTACTTTACTGCTTTGCTGGCAAAGAAAGTGCCAGAGGATTAAAGTTTTAATAAGGTTTTCTGAAACTATTTTTAAGTACGAGTACATTTTCACTACCCGCAATTTTCGATTAATGTGATTGGAGCTTTTCCAATACTGTCTCAGCTTGCAGATATCATAGAATTGTTGATATAAGAGGGGTAAGAATCATTAGTTAGAATCTTGGCAATAAATTTAAAGTTGCCAGTATGATAGCTGAAGGAATAGCCGTCGTGTAAGGTCTCACCGTCGTTGTCAGAAACATTTCTAATTAACGCTACATCGTAAAAGCCTTTTTATTATATTCTCTCTCCTTTTCAATGCGTAATGACTATGACTACGTCTTCACGTCATTAAAAGATCTTCATAAAATTAAATAACACTTCAATTTATCATCGACAAATCTTAATTTATAGTAAATTATAAACATTCACAAAGACGCACAATTTTATTACGATTATATCTTGTCTATTACTTAAATGCAAACATTCATACAAACTATCTTTTAGATGTTATTTATTACTGAACATTAGACGCAAGTAAAGAAAACCGTAGGTAAAGAAAAATGGTACTATGATACTTCTCCGGCATAATCGATTCTTTTAAAAGCTTGGAACTTAAGTGATTTGTCATCTACTATTTAGTAGCAAAAATATATTTTAATATACAAATAGGTATAAAAGAGGTTAAAACTGTTCGCAAAATACGAGGCCGTTGGAAAACAAACTTAGAATAGAACAACCGAAAGGAAGATAATTTAAAACTACCGAGTTATCATCATCATCATCCGACCGCTTTCGGCCATGTCCGAGAAGAAAACCTATTATCGTTTTGTTAATTTCAAACGGATTCTCGTCAAAAAAGGTCACGTTTCAATTTAGTCGATAGTACACATAGCTGCTCGTCGGTGGAAACACTTCGACCTTGAGTGGGTCTCTGGTTTCAGGCGTTTGTAGCTTAGCGCTAGTTCAGCTTAAGGTGATCTGTTTTCCATACTGTGGTGTCCCGTCGGGCCTCGTGTGTTTCGGGATATATTTACAATGATACACAACACCATAACTTCCAGATAGACTATATGTATATTGGTGAATGAAATAACAAATAACTTAATAGCTCTATCTTATTTAGACGTGTGTCCAGTAGCGCGGCCCGACGGAGACTGACTGCTCGATCATCGTCCATCGGTCGTCGTGATGTATTGACAGCCATGGTCCAAGCTGGCCACCAGCATTGCCTGCTGTACACCACACATACTAAATTCAAATGACTTGCATTCTTATGCGGGAAATAAAATGCTGTTGAAAAACGAGTGTATACTGCTATTTTTAGTTTAATTTTTCGCTGATTAATACAAAGATACAGGTAATGCACCGAAAGTAAGTACTACTGTATAGATCGTACACCCACAATGATAATATTAAACCAAAACCTGCAAAACTAAGACTGTCGGTGCATTAGCTGTATCCTTGTATTAATCAGCGAAAAATTTAGCTAAAAATAGCAGTATACACTCGTTTTTCAATAGCATTTTATGTCCCTCATAAGAATGCAAGTCATTTGAATTTAGTATGGAAAACGGATCGCCTTAAGGAGTATCACACCTAGCTGAATTCAAAGACTAGTTAATTCGGCATACATTGCTGGGAGGCTTGGTTATGTTAATTGAAATATCTTTACTTCAACGAGCAATGTATGCCGAATTAGTCTTTGAATTCAGCTAGGTGTGATCGCTCTTTTACACTGCTTTTGTTTCTACGGGCTTGCTGCCGTGCGTACGTACGATACGAAATAATATAGGTGATTGGCAAGCTCATTAACTCATTTACGAGAGTCATTAACCTCTTCTTTTAAAGTTTACAAACAAAAGCTTGTTGAGGTCACTGACCCTCATTTACAGTCGCATTAAAATACTCATTTGATACTTTGTATACTAAAAGCAGTTGTAATGGTCAATGGTCATTGTGATAATGGGACAAACTTTTAAGCAACATTGTAAAACGAAAAGTAGAAATTTTGCAACTAAGTTGCTAATAGCTGTGCTCAATTTATTGTATTGCTATCAACCAGTTACAGAAAGCTCCTTTTAAGTTGAAGTTCCTTTAAATCTATTGCTGTAACTTTCTTTGTCATCAAAACAGTGTGAGATACATTTCAATGAGCTTTAAGTTAAAAATCGCTTTCAGCAACTTGAGGAATGCCATAAAATTGATAGAACCTCATAACATAATTTCAGAAATAAAATTATTTTTTAATGCACGCCCGGATCACGGAGTTCCTTTTCAATAACCGTAAAATAGGTGGAGTGATAAAACCGTAAAAGTATTATCACTTCACTTATTTTTGGATAAGTTTATTTTTAAGTACCAAACGGTTAAGCCACCAGATTGTAAGTGGTCACCACCGCCTATGCGCGCAACGTCTTATTAAAGGCATCGTTTAACACTAATAAGACAGCAAAGCTCGTTGCCCACCCTGAACGTTACTTGTATGGTAGTCATTAATCCTTGTGTGTGACGACCAGATCATTGTCCAGTTACATCTGAATGTGCATCTGAGAGTTAAGGTGGTACGTCTCATGTGCAAACAATAATCTATGCTCAATGTGCCGGTAATTTCACTGGCTCTCTTACTCTTCAAACCAAGGCAAGGGGGTGGTATTTTCCCAAAGAGCACACAAAACCTTTATAAAAACCCTACAAGCATTTGCTGTCATTCTTGTTTCCTTTTTCGTGGAGGACCTGGACGAGGCGAAACAAGTCTGTCAATGTGCAACATTACTGGGCTAGTCTGATGTAGTCCTCGTCGACACGAAAAGAAATTGAAGACCTTGTGGTATTAAGTAGTTCTCAAAACCTCATCTCCCAACGGTCCACTGCCACTTTAAGAGAGTCCTACCTGGTCATGAGCTGAAATAGATGACCTGGTAGAGTCCCAACAGAATATAATTAACAATATATCATTTGAACACACAGGAAGTTAAAATAAAATAAAATTATTTTTCTCCTAACATACTCCGGACTAAGGTCGGCCTGTGACATATAAACAGAGACAAATGGGAATCAACGCATGAGCTACTATAAGATCAATCCTCGTAAAACATGGCCCACCTAACGTCCTGCCTCTGGATGAACTAATGCATACATAACATAACATCACGCCTTGTTCCCACAGTTCTCCACCTGCTACGATCTTGACATACTTCCCTTGCTTCCTGAACCTTCATCAATCCTTTCATACATGCTCGTCGGTTTGGGGTACTTTTAACCTGGCCTTTATTCAGAACGTCCTGAATTAATGCAAGCTACTCAAAACGCTGTTCTATTGAAACCAAGTATTTATTTCACTCCCAGACGAACATAACAGCATTAATCTAGTAATCTAGTCGTATCGTATCAGTATCGTTTAATATATATAACCTTGTATCAGAAATGCGATGCCTCATTTAATGTAATCATGCATGTCGTATTATAATGTGTTATATTTACTTTATTCTGCATCTGCGTAATTTTTAGGGTTCCGTAACCAACAAGGAACCCAGTTTCGTCATATCCGTCTGTCTGTCCGCGGCTTAGTTCAGTCACCCTTAGGACAAGAAAGCTCTAATTAATCATCACGCCGACAAAGTGGTATAGTAAAATTTTGAAAAAAATCTTTTTTAAAGTATTTCCCTACACGTAAAGTGGGGGATGAAATTTTTTTTCTCGTCCATCTCATAGTTTGGGGTGTCGTTCGATAGTCCTCTTAAAAGTTTGCAAAGTATTTAGCTTAGAAGTGCAATTTTTTGTTAGGACAAGTGTCCCCCCCGGTTGTTACTGGAAATGTGGAAAAAATCATTGTAGTAGCATATACGTGGGACACTCAGAAATATTTGCGACACTAAAAAAAATTGTTCTACAGGTACATATATTTTTATTAAATCTTTTCAAAGTACTCTCCACCAGCCTCTATACAAAGATTCATGCGTCTGAACCAGTTTTCAAAACACTTTTTCCAGTCCGCCGTAGACACCTCGTTTACAGCCTGCTCGAACGCAGCCAGCGCATCTTCCGGCGACGAAAATTGTATCCCCTTGAGCTGATTTTTTATTTTTGGAAATAAAAAGAAGTCACACGGTGCTAGATCAGGGCTGTAAGGAGGGTGACCCAGGAGTTTGACTGGTGTGCTGTCCAGGAAGTCCCTCGTTTTGAGCGCGGTGTGTGCAGGCGCATTGTCGTGGTGGAGCAGTAGTCCGCGGAGCCCTGTGTTTGGTCGCTTGTTGCTCACAACAGAAAAAACTTCTGGTAAACATTTGGTAGTATACCATTCGGCGTTGATGCTTCTTTGATCTCGTAAGGGAATTGAGGCCAAGTGGCCAGTCAAATTAAAAAAGCTGGCGATCAAAATCTTCCCCCCGCTTCGAGATCGCTTCACTTTGGTAGGCGTTGGTTCATTTTGAAACACCCAAACTGTCGACTGGCGCTTGGTTTCTGGATCGTATTGATAAATCCAGGACTCATCACCTGTTACGATGTCGTAAACACGCCGAGACGAGCCTGCTTCAAATTTGTTCAGCATATCACGGCACCATTCCACCCGGGCCTGCTTCTGAGCGTCGGTGAGGTAGTGCGGCACCCAGCGCGATACTATCCTCCTCACGCGAAGATGCCCGTGTAGAATCTCGTGAACGCTTCCCGATCCAATCTTTAATATGTGCTGAATCTCCTGATATGTAATTCGCCTATTATCTTGGATTAAATTTTTCACTGCTAGCACGTTTTCTTCCGTAATAGCCGTCAAAGGGCGACCGCTTCTTTCTTCATCCCCCAAGGTTGGTCGACCGCGCCTAAATTCGTTATACCAACGATACACGGTTGCCTTGGAGGGGCCTTCATCCATAAATGCCATTTGAAGTCTATCGAACGATTCATCCGGTTTCAGGCGACACTTGAAATCGTAAAAAATCATAGCTCTAAAATGTTCCCGGCGCAGATCCATTTTTCAGTAAGACACGATACTTTGAATTGGCTCGCAAAAAATGTGGAGGGAAATTTTGAAAATGGAACACACATATTTTTACTTACAAGTAATCATATTTTCGAAAAAGATTCTGACCGGCCAGTCTCCCATATATAAAAACTATTTTTCGCAATACTTTCTGAGTGGCCTGGTATATGATGAAATTAAAATGAAAACTATCACAGCTAAGACGGCTTTACAGGTTAAGGAGTGATAGTCGAAAAACTGAAAATAATAGCAATATACATAGGTACATAGCAATTAGGCGCTGGGCTTCGTTGGTCGTTAGGGAGGAAAAAGTATATGAAAAAATCGAAGCCTGTTTAAAAGAATTAAAAATAATAATTCCTAAACCAACGTCACAACTACGGAATCCTACATTGCGCGTGGCCTGACACGCACTACGCCGGTTTTTTATTTAATACTACAGCTCAGGAGTGCGGGTAAGTCTTATGGTCAGCCCATACATTTCGTCCGCGAAAGTTAGCCTGGAGTCTAAAAATAACCATGTATGTATAACTATAGTAGTACCGCCTAAATGAGTCCTCGCCCGCGGGGTACAAGGGCAGGTGCGGGAAGCGGATGCGCGTAGAGATCATTCTCTACGCGCATCCGCTTACCGCATTTCCCCGAATTCTCATGAATGCCCCGCCGCCCGCACCTCTTTCGTTCCCCCTTTGTCGTCTTACCCCCGCGCCCCTGTACCCCGCGGGCGAGGACTCATTTAGGCGGTTTATCTATACATATTTTTAAAACGTTACGTTTTCAATGGGTGCAATATCTTCAATAACACCTTCATAAAATTTCGTAGTGATATAGCGCGTTCAGGATAAGTTTGGCTCTGACGGTTATTTTCTGCGCACGGGTGACAGGCGGAGAGCCAATGAACGATTCGCTCGCCTCCCCCCACCTGCCGCGCTCACCCCCTCGATTCATTTTCTGACTGAGTTATTTTGTACGCCGTATACGCAGTGCTAAGTGCGCAAGTTCTATTTGCACTTGGCCGGTTTTTAATAAGCTTCAGTGAAAAAAAACTGGATGGAGTAAACAGGCATTTTTCTTTCGCAACAAATTCAGAAGAACATTGTTGATAATTTCCACAATAGTTGTGACAATAATGCCAATGTCCTCCATACGTATCGATAACGACTGATAAGATAACATATCAATAATAATCGCATTATCAAGTATCTAGGAAATTAGCTCTCTGCATTGCGGCTTCGCCCGCGTGGACTTGTTTTTTCCGTGGGAATTTCGTCACAATCCTTCTTAAGCCGCTATCACACAATCCTAAATTCAATGACTAATTCGGCATACATTTTTTGCTTCTGTTAATTCCCAGCAATGTATGCCGAATTAGTGTCTGAATTAAGGAAGATGTGATAGCGGATTTAACGAACGGCACGGACGCGATATTATATCGGGTGTAAGGGACAGCTTTCCGAAAACTGAACAACATTTAATGAATTATACTTTCAGGAAATAAATACCAAAATTTGCACGTAAACGTAATTGGATAGTTTGTATGGAGTCCGATTTTTATTATCATTTCCCGAAAGTTTCAATCACTGAAAGTTGTTTAGTTTCGTTGACTGATCTCGGAAAGCTGTCCCTTCCACCCAGAAAAAGCTCGCAAGGAGCAGGCGGCGAAGCGCATGTCTGCACCATGTCGTTTATGTATAGTACGTGACAACCGAGCTTCGCTCTCTATAATGTTGATCAAAACTCACCAACAGATGGCTTTGTAGGCGCCAAACACGCTATTTTGAAGAAAAGCTCAAAAATACGGAGAAACGATTTTTCCAAAACATGAGACCTAGCTAGATCGATTTTTAGCTCCCAAAAACCCCCCTGTATAATAACTATTAAATTTTATCGAAATCGTTAGAGCCGTTTTCGAGAAACCACAAATATATATATATATAATATACAAATATTGCTCGTTTAATAGTATAGGATTTACGATGCGTCGCTTTCATACATTTTGTATGAACTAGTTTAAGACGTATGAAAATAATATAATCTTTAATGTCTGCCATCCATAAATAGGCCATATTAAGCCATCTTTTACGTGAGTTAATCCGTATTATAAGAATATCATCTCTATATGAGTTATCTAATAAAAATTTTACTGTATAAAAACAATCCGCGCAATAATTTTGTAAAACGTTCAAGTGCGTTATTTCGTAACGCGCGATAATAAGGCGCACGAATGCAGAAATGATCGCACGCGCAAACATCGCTAATCGATAGTTAAATATGGATGAGATGTATTCGAAAGAGCGAAGATTTAGGTCTGATGTAGGATTGTAGGCCTGCCGCCTACGGAGGATTATAGACGTGTATTCGTCATTACGTTTGGTACACGCCTGCGCTTGCTGCTTACTTACAGAAGCTCTGAATTATGTCTACGGAGCCACAAATCCTGCATGCAGATTGCTGCAGCTGAGTGATTGACGTAGCGGCAACGGAGAGCGCAACGTTGCCGCTACGTCGACAGAATTCATGGTTTTTGATATGTAAGCAGCAAGCAGGCGTCGGTCGCGACGTGAAGCGTTTATAAAGCTACGCCTCCGTGGACAGTAAGCCTTGCACTCATACTCAATAATACTCATATGAATCACACATCAACGTAAGAAAAACGCTCAACTTCTCGCGTAGTTTTCAAAATCTTTGGAATCACATAACCATGTCAAGCAATGTGTCAAAAAATAAACTGTACTTACTGAAGTGAAAATCAGCTCCTAATGTTCTTTACTCGAAATGCCTGTAATTTATGGGGCACATTTTCATTGGTCAAGAACTTGGTCGCTAGCCCACATGCGGGAACTCCGGAGTAACCAGTCGGTAACAGCATGCGAAGGTTTACCTCACATGGGCTAAAAAATCCATCACCCACTTATCTTGCATGCAACGACCCCTGCTTTCTGCCTGCCTTTCACCAATGAAAGTGGTTTCCTAGTTAGTTTTTTAAAACATCGGCAAATGAAAATAAGCCCATCAGCAAGCAGGATTGTGAAACTACGCGGGTTGCCAAATTGTTATGATGATTTCACCACTACAATAAACTCAATAGAAACTATATAAAAAAATCACGCGTGTATAAGGTGATGAGTGAGTACGACTTAAATAGTAGGTACAGTCAACCGCTTGTCGGTAGAAACTCTATTACCACGCCATAAGGTCCAAAAGTGTTTCTACCGATGTGCGGCCGTGTGTACGCGTTGAAACAAAACCAGTAGAAAGCTGAACCAGCGATACATTACAAACGCTCGAAACCAGAGACCCGCTCAAGGTCAAATTCACGTTGCTGAATGTACGTATATGTGAAGAAAAAATGTCGGAATGAACAGACAAACTAAAAAGAATAATAATAAATAACCTTTTGCATCACACAGCTGGCTATTTAATACGAATAAAATTCATCAACCAATGAAAATATTATGATAATTTCATTCAATTATTCCATAATTTATGCTTTCTTCGCGTAGAAGACAGAATTTACTAAAATATTGTATTTATTTACTATTATACGACGTAAGCGTACATTACCTAATATTTTGTTTTCGTTAATATTTTAATTTTATGCACGAGAAAGTATTTTTATATTAGCAGAACAAACATTGGATAGTTTCTAGGGAGAGTCAGCAAAAAAGCAAAGGTAAAAAAGAAAGATTCTTTCGTGAACATAAATTTACCGTGTACATAAGTAAGTAGGTAGTGTAGTAGATTGAAGTTATGAATGTAAGGGATTATCTTGGCCCACTTTACGGGTAGTGTAATACTAGCTAAGCCCTCTAGGCCCGGATTAAGACCGACAAACTCGGGATGGAAGGGACGGTGGAATCCCGAAAGGGCATGCTCGGCTAAAGAAACTGGACAACTTTGGGAAATTAAAACGAAATCGTCCCATTCGGTTTCGTTTTAACACTGGAGCGTTGGGTTGTTTTAGACCCCCTTCGAGAATAGAAGTTAGTTTATGTTTGGTGTAAATAAGCAGATCGAAACGAGCATTTTTGTTAGTATCGTTTAGCAGACGGGTTAACTTCTAGCGAAATATCCAATCGATAAACAGTATGCGCAGGTGACCAATGAAATCCATCAGATATCTATCGCTCCGGAGGGTCTAAAAGCAGTATTATGAAATGTATGCTTCCCCCTTTGTCCCGTGTAGTGCCGGAAAATAATAGAACCATCCCATACATACCCGTGGGTGTCGTAAGAGGCGACTAAGAATGGAAAGTTGATGTGCAGCAGCAACCTCCTGTGTATCATATTATCTTGCATTTCTGCGGTCACCTACAACTGCGGTCCATGGTGCCAGCCGTAACGCTGACAAGCGAGGTGACAAGAGTGAGGTGAAAGAGGTTCCCGGTTTCAGAGGAAGTCTCCCGCGTGTTTTTCACATCGACTATGCTGATGCTGGCTCTATACCTATGTGACTATGACCTGCGTTTTGGGAAGCTTCAGAAATCCGCATGCTTTCTCTAACGACCAATGAAAAAGAGCCCGAATGTAATAGACTAAAATCAACCTTCCATTCTAACGAACCCAAAAAGTCATTTCGCCAAGGTCTCAGAAAAATAACACCTCAAAAAATCTTTAAAAAGAAAGACAATCAAAAAGAGTTTAAAAACTGGAAGGGCGGACGTAAAGCACTGATGAAAGATAGAACCCTCCGCGTATAAAAAATGAATATTCAAATAACCTATTGTACTGGCTTGCTCAATTTTTTCGCCAGCAAATTAAAGAAAAACGCGAGGTAAAGAGGATAGAGCTGTCGAAAATAATAGGTATCAGCACAGAATAGGTAATAGTATCTACTAGCGTAGTATAAGATAATTTGTGATGTTTCGAATTAGACGGGACCTTAGTACTTTTAAACTTTTACATAAGGTTGAAAGTGCAAGCCATAAGAACCGTTTTGAATTAAAACACTACATTTTATAAACGGAAAAAAGCAAGAAACTACCGCCATTTTCTAAGTAGTCATGCCACATTTTCGATCCCATTATCACTTACCATCAGGTAATCGGAGTAAAATACGTATATCCTATTAAAAAAAACACAGCGTGCATTTTTAGTATTTTTGTTCCGAAGCCCAATGACATAAAAGCACACATTCGCCCACTGCTGGGCGTAGGCCCCTTCTTTTTTGCGGAACTCACTCCGACAATACTAGACTGTTATATTGGTATACATATACTAGGTATTCCTAGTACGCGGAAGTATGCCCGTCACTAGCTTACGATAGGTTGGTTCGTGTTATTTTCACTCTTTTCGCCGAAACTGTTTTGGCACGAGGCCAACCTTACCAGTACTCTTAACCGAAGCGATGCATACAATTTACCATCGGTACCACACACGAATATAAGAAGAAATATGCATCCAACAATAGTATGTAGTACTAATGCTACTTTTATATTTTCGTAAAGCTATTTAGGTTAAAAAAAAAAATATATTTTTGTAATTAATTTCTAACAGTAGCAGGGTCAGTCAAGAACGGCCTTCTTGCCTTCCAAAGCGAATAGACAGAGAATTTATTGAATATTTACGAAATTTATTTTCTTTGTATTGGAAGACTCCGAAAATGTTGGAGAGATGAATTCGACGCCTTCCACAAAGCATAAAAAATATTTCCTCCCTTGCCAATGTAATGTTGACTGGCGCGTTGGTGTGGTTGGTTGATAGTAAGCCTGCCTTCTGATTCCTGCGCAGGGCAAATATTTGTGTTATGATGAACACAAGTGTTGTCTGGGTGTGGGGCTGGGCGGCTTTGCCTAGTTTGGGATCAGATGCCTTTGTGAGAATTGACTGTCCCCCTTTATTTTTTTTATGTAATGTAAGTGATGAAAGGGTTAATGAAAGTACAGGCGGCGAGGGAAGTATGTCAAGCAAGATCATAGCAAGAAGAGGTCTTGGTCTTATCATAGCACGATGGAAAAGATGCGTGATTTTATGTATGTATGTATGTAAGTGACCAACACATTTATATGGGAAGTTGAATATCGACTTATGCTCCTTGAGAAAATTTGTACAGTTTCATGGGACGATTCCTTCAGAATCCAAAGAATCAGTCCTAAAACACTTTATAATTAGTTTATGCAAGTGGAAAGCTCAGACGGGATTCCAACTTAAAAGAAATTTTACGTACCGTTAAAGTAAGTATAGTACCAACCCATACATACCGGTGGGTGTCGTAAGAGGCGACTAAGGGTTATAAACTGGAGGATGGGCAGCAGCATCCTCCTTTGTATCTTACATCTTACTTACTGCGGTCACCTACAACCGCGGTGCCAGCCGTAACGCTGACAAGCGAGGTGACTATGGTACTCCCTCTAGAAAGCTAGAATTCTAGAGGGAGCTCCCTGTCCTGTAGTGGACGTTTCGTGGGATGTTATGATGAAGTATTCAGTTAATGACACTTAGCTTTAATAAAGCTATTAGCATTAAGTTATTCCTAACAGGTGTTGCTAATATCTCGAGGCAAGGCTAACAGATAAGATAAACCTGTTTTTGAATAATTTACTTCAGATTTGTGATTATGGGCTATTTGGCTAAAATAAACGCCTCAGCAGATTATGTTAAATGACGGATAGAATTCTATTATACAAGTTGAATATTATTAAGTCCTACGCATATCACAGTTGGCTGTACGTCAACTTTAATATTGAGCGGGTTTATGGTTTCAGACGTTTGCAGCCTAATGCTAGTTCAGTTTATATTGGTTTTCACCTGTTGCCTGCTGCCACACATATTTGTAGTTTACGATTTTTTGTGAGGAAGTAATGGATATAATGTGGCGCTATTCACTGTTTACATTGCTTCTACACTTGTGGCGATTTTGGCGATCCATACATGATTAATATATATCGTGAAGAAATAGATGTTTTTTAAATATATGCATGCAAAGCTGATATAACTAACGAAGTGATTTAAAAATATATATTGTTTATTTGTTAACAAAGTAAATTTTCCCATCTGAGGGTGTGTTGAGATTTTCGCGTTTTGATAATGCGCGTTTACAACTTAAATAAGTGTTAGACAAAGCCTTCACATGCTAACACGCGTTTTAAGTAAGCGAGAAGTCACTTCTTTTTTGTAACCATTCAGCGTACGATAAAAGTGTGTAAAGTGGCACCTTTTCAAATAATGACATCATCACCCAACCACAGACAGCTGGCCGCGCGCCAGCAAGATAAGGGATACCGCTCTCATTATAACTATGTTGATATTCCTCGGCAGACAGATATTAGCATGAAACTTGTGAAATGTTAAGCACTTTTTTATTAGAATTGGTGGTAAGTTTTTTACTAATACTCCAGTAAAAATACGGTTTTGCAAAACATTAAATGTTAATAGCTACTTTTTTGTGTATATCGTATTTAAATATGATGTTAAGACGCAATATTTACGAATCCACCTAAAATTTAAAGCGGAATACTTTTTTCGAATAACAGCTAAGGCAAAAATAGTAATAGACAATTATATACTTTATATCATAGTTAAACGTATACTTTACTTATAGGCATCAAAATCCACCATAAATGTATTTAAAAATATCAATTTATTTCAAAATATAAAATCTCCACTTATTTTTACATATAAAGTCCAATAAAGCCGAGGTAAAATAATAGAAATAAACTGAGCTAAACTCAACCTTTTTAAATGTAAGTGATTCTTATATATATTCACAAAAATGCCATACTAAATAAAAAAAAAGTTTTTTGTCATCGCTGGTTTACAATGATTTTGTAAACATTTATGTTGGATTTGCCAAAAATGTGATTATATACCACTATTTAAATTATTAGAAAGCAAAACGGATCTATTACTATTTTTGGTTGCGAAGATAAGCTTTATTTAAATTTCGTGCTATAAAAGTTAAACAATACAAAAAAGCTAATATTTTTAGGTGGATTCATGTATAATATGAAATTCTGAATATATAGCAAGCCGTAAATAAAAAAAATAATCTATTAACATTTTTTTCCGAAATTCCATATTTTTTTAATGTTTGGACGGAAAAATAAATAAATAAATGAAGTAAATTTTGGTGGATTCCATTAAAAAGCTTTACACAGAAATATAATCTATCAATCTGAAAAAGAATCACGGCTATTATCAATTATTTCCGTTTCGCCATACAATCTCTCGTAATTTTACTGGACTATAAGGCACTGTGACTGTGGAGCTTCATATCAGAACATGGCGCACTTGCTCTCTTGTCCACTGTGCCCCTCCACCTGCACTGGCGAGGACCTGCGTGAGGCGTCAGATAAAGCCGTAGAAGTGGCAAGGTTTTGGGAGGAAAGTATTTGATCCAACGTGATGGTATCTGAACATTGACACGAAGAAGAAGAATTAGATAAGGTAAGAAGAAGAATTAGATAAGGTAAGACGTAGCGAGAGTAGGCACTAAAACGACTACACACGGCACTACTGGCATCCAACAGCACAGAGCCGGTCGTAAGGGAGATGTTTTTAGGGTTGCGCACCTCAAAAGTAACGGCACCTTTATAGGATCACTTTGGTGCCCGTCTTTCTGTCTGTCAAGCAAGACCGTGTTTCTCCCGAATGGGTAAAGGTATCAAGTTGAAATTAATATCAAATATAAAGTCCATGGACCGTTGATGCTGTAAAAATTTCAAGATTCTAACAACACAATCAAACGGCCATTCATGTCTCCATCTCTATACAT
Organism: Athrips mouffetella; assembly: GCA_947532105.1. Lineage (NCBI taxonomy): Eukaryota > Metazoa > Arthropoda > Insecta > Lepidoptera > Gelechiidae > Athrips > Athrips mouffetella. The sequence continues at coordinate 10,474,156 of OX383968.1, forward strand.
TTGCGAACAAAACCAAAACTTCTACTTCCCGGTGACCTACAATAATGAAATTCGGCATAAGCTAGGTTTCATAGCACAAACAAACGAAAAGGTCTAGAATTATTTAATATCACAATTTTCCTCACAAGTAATCATAAACAATTAAGGTGAGCTCTCGTTTCAAGTACATCCATAAAAAAGTTTAGTTTAGTTTTAAAAACTCCGCGTCCACTCTAACCTGACCTTAGAGTGGACGCGGAGTTTTTAAAACCAAAGGGCAAAGCTTGAAGAATATGATATGATATGGTGGTTGGGTACGAAACCCTAAGGGCGCGAGTCCGACTCGCACTTGGCTGTTTTCTTTTTCACAATGTGGTAAAATATGTGCTAATTACAAGTTTAACCTATATGACCTATTTTTATCGTATTAAAGTTCTTACTGCAATTTTTTATACAACTTTACCAGACGTTATGTATATTGCTCTCGTACTCTAATTTCTAAAAATATCTTTTCGTACGGAGCCTCGTAAAACCAGGTATCGTAAAATTAGGATTGACATTTATTTCTCTTTATCAAATAAAGCATTCTTCGAGAATGTCTGAAAAAAGTTAACACAAAAGAAATGTATATTATTTTGCTTCGAATGCTCTTCTATAATACACCATTATTACCCGTGATAATAGACAGATTTTGTATGGGAATGTGAAGGCCAAAAATTTATTGTGAAGGCCCCGTGTGGTGCCGGCAAAGAATAGTACCAACCCATCTCTACCCGTGGGTGTCGTAACAAGCGACTAAGGGTTAATGAACCAGAGGATGGGCAGCAGCATCCTTCTGTGTATCGTCATCATCATCATATCAGCCGAAAGACGTCCACTGCTGGACATAGGCCTCCCCTAAAGATCTCCATGACGACCGGTCCTGCGCTGCTCGCATCCAACGGCTTCCCGCGACCTTGACCAGATCGTCGGTCCACCTTGTGGGGGGCCTGCCAACGCTTCGTCTTCCGGTACGTGGCCACCGGTCCGGTCTGTACATCGTATCATCTTACATTCTGCGGTCACCAACAACCGCGGTCCATGGTGCTAGCCGTAACGGTAACGTTTGGGTATGTGGACATAATTTCAGCAACAGCTGGAATTTTGGACGGAGTTCCCTGTCCTGTAGCGGACGTTTCATGGGATGTCCTGATAATACACCATTATTACACCATGTCCCTGACCAGCGCTGGAGTTTTCTTGGGATGCCGCGATGTTACAACATGTAACAGAAGGGGTGAAGCGATCCTGATCATGAAACTGTTTTTCTTTCCCCAATGCTTATACTACAAATGAAAAATGTATTGACATCCCACATAATACGTCAAACTATGCTATTAACTTGCCAGCAACCGACTGATGCAGTATGTGAAGAGCAGAACCCAAAAAGACCCGTTACTAAGACTACGTCGTCGAATGTCATCGCTGACGTCATAGTGTTACGCCTTACGTGCGACAGACTTTATCAAAAACAACAAGTAAACTTTACTTTTTTCAAACAAAGTAATTTGAAAATTCTCTTCAGAGCTTTCAATTCTTCCTAGAACAAATAAATCCTCAGAAAATGGAACTACTTTTATCTCGGTGGAAATAAATGTAGCGAAGCTTATTTTATTGGCATTGGAACCGAAATGCAGTAACGTGAGACTGAGCACTCTCTGAGGGGTTTAGATAAATCTACTTACTACGGCTACCTGAGGAGATGTTTGTCTAGCAGCTAGACTTTATCTTATTACAGGTTTATCCAACCTTTACTTTATTAAAGGTAAGTAAAGATTTTAGTTCCGTTACCAAGATATGTCAAACAAAATTACATACTAAGGGAAGGGCATGATCATCCAACGTAGCTGAACAACTTTCAAGGCCCGTCTCACCGCTTGCTGCTAAAGTTCCAGTTAATATTATCTGCCAGCTAAATATGACTGATTTTTGCCTGTGTTAATCTGTCAGTTAGAGCAACCTGTGAAACAAAACATTTTCAATATCTGACAGAAATAACTAGCAGATAGGCTATGTGGAACTTAGCAGCAAGCAGTGAGACAGGCCCTCAATGAATTAATATTTTAGGAAATTAAACAAAATAATTGGCCATTAGGACAAATTGTCCAATTAAGTTTGCAATTACGGAGAGGCCGACTTTTTTTTTTCATTGCTTTAAAGTTCACTTAAAGTTCTTAAAGTTCCCTTTCAGTTTTCGGAAACCTGTGTAGGGTGAAACAGAAAGGTTAAGCTTGAAGTGTGTGACTCTTCCTATTAAACTGAACACCTTTTCCCGAGGAACACAAGTAGAAACTCGAAAAAAAAATTTTTACTTCCCATATTTGCATCAGATTTTGTAAAGGAAGTCAAAATTATTTTTTTGATATTTATGTTCCTTTGGAAAAGTCGTTCAGTGACAGTTCAAGGACAAAGCAGATGCATTTCCTGCAGGTTTATTATACCCTTTCTATCATCATCATCATATCGTGTGGGTTGCAAGGTCGATGACCGACCTCACAAACCCTGGTGTCAGAGTGGTTGAGCCGCCAAAGGCCTCTGACATGGCTCATTAACGACTACATCCGTAGATAGTAGTCGGGACCAACGGCTTTACGTGCCTTCCGAAGCACGGAATCATCTAACTTTAAGTTAAGTTAACTTTATTTTAAGTTTGATGTGATTAGTTTAAATTTTAACTTCTAAAAATATCTTCTATTGTGATCAGGACCAAATTCAGGACGTTCTGAATAAAGGCCAGGTTAAAAGTACCCTAAACCGACGAGCATGTATGAAAGGATTGATGAAAGTACATACAGGAAGCAAGGTAAATATGTCAAGATCGTAGCAGGTGGAGGATTGTGGTCTCTACCTACCTCGACGGGAAAGAGGCGTGATTTTATGTATGTATGTGATTTTACGTGGCTTATTGTGTAAATGCTATTAATTTGTAAATAAATGAATTGAATTGATTTTGCCTGAAATAGCTTAAACTGATTCACCCCACCCCAACCAATCCGTACCCGTGGGTCTCGTAAGAGGCGATTGAGGGATTATGAACTTAAGAATAGTCAGCAGCGATCCATAGTGCCAGCCGCTACGCTAATAAGCGTGGTGACTATGGTTCTCCCTTTCCAAATTGTACAACGCGTTTTGCTGGAATTTTGGAGGGAACTCCCTGTCCTGCATAGGACGTTTTCATGAGAAAACTAAGGACTTTTATATCGTATACACCTGATTAGTCCAGGGAAATTATTATTTGACCTGAAAGTAATTAAGTATGGCTGTTTTTTCTCGGATTCTTGTTAAACAACTAATCTCTCCTATAAATGTATAATTATTAAAATCGTATGACCTCGGGAACTTATATTTTTATTTTGTATTTATACTAAAATGCTATTGCAATCAATCGATTAGCATTGTTAAAAGAACTATAATCATAGGTAGTTTACCTAAAAATTAAAATGTTTTCCCATTGGAATTGCTGAAATTCGGAGTTTCAGTAAGGTAATAAGTTAACTAGAAATTGCACTTAAAGGATAATATGTAATGGAAGTAAGTTTAATGTTTTACTTCTTAAATATTATTTTAAATACATTTTATACAAAATTAAAATGTCAACTGTAAAGGTAAACTTTTTTTTTGAATCTTTCGGTTTAAAATGTATTTTTCGTCATCTTCCCTATATTTTTTTTCTTTAATACTATTTTACATATATGTATTTAAACTTAATTTTGTCAATAATAATAAAAAGTCACATTTATATTTACTTCAAACCCACTCACATAAAAGTTTGTAAATACCCTGGAGTATGATTGCGGGTTTCACAATACTCGTAAATAGTCCTTTCTCATTCTTATATTTCTAGGGAAAAGTTGTTCAGTATCATGCTCTAAACCCACAGTTTCAGTCTTTGGTAGTGGTCTCTTTAGCCTTTGTAGATACTTATCATTAATTTGTGTACTACAGTGATAGAGAAAGTTACTCGTAGTTATAAAAATAACGCGAAACAGTTATCTTTACCTACGCTAACAGTGTAGGTAGAGTTGTTGACAAACTCTGCTGTCATTGTCACCGCTCCAGAAATAGATTTGTGTACTGACTGCTACTGCAAGCAAGGTTATTATGTCTGGGAATAGTTTTGCATTCACACTTATTTCCTACTGCTCAACGGATGATACATACAAACGTTTATATGTACACGTATAGTCCGGTCCCTTATAGTCTTATATCGCCAAATTGCACAAAAAAAATTCCAGGTACTAGTTAGGTACATACGAGTAGATCTCAATTTTTGATAGGAGCCAATTCTTGAATTCGAAAATGGATTTTTTTTTTGAAATTCAAGAATTGGCTAACTTGTGAAATTGTAAGGCGTGTCTACGTGAAACAGCTAACTGACCGCACTAGTATTCGACACAGAATATACAAAGGACAGTAAACTATTAAACACAAAAACAAAACAAACACATTTCTACATTTTAAAAACTGGCGCCAGTACATGTGTACCGCAGCGGTACAAAAGGCCGTAGCTCAGTGTATTTTACTCAGAAGGGCAACACTGTTTTTCAGCTACTACCTATAATCTAACCTACTAGAAAACGCGAGTGCCGCGAGTATGCGAGATAAAAATGAAGTTGGTCAATTTGTGTGTGTGTATGCAAGTTTAAAGATGACAAAAAGAACCTCGTGTCTGATTAAATATTATGCATAAAGATAAATAGTGTGTTATGTAAGGTGTTTTTTATTACTGGAAATCAACTGGAAAGTTTTAGTAGTTTTTTTCGTATTTCAACCTATGATTCTTTGTAAATGTTGCTCAGTTTCATGGTCTAAATCGACAGTTCAGTTTTAGGAAGTAGTCTGACATCTACGAGTACATCTGCTTTTTCGGCTAATGTAGCAATAACACAAAGTTTGTCAACACAGTCTACACATACTATACTATAGAGATAGCTGCATCAGTTTATTGTTATAGCAAACTTTCTCCATCGCTGTACGGCTGCGGGTAAGTATTTTAACCTTGGCGGCTGGTGTTGTGGTTGTCTAAGATAAAAATAATAAATGGCCCCGTGTGGTGCCGGCAAAGAATAGTACCAACCCATACATACCCGTGGGTGTCGTAAGAGGCGACTAAGGGTTAACTGGAGGATGGGAGCATCATCGTCCTTTGTATCTTACATCTTACTTACTGCGGTCACCTACAACCGCGGTCCATGGTGCCAGCCGTAACGCTAACAAGCGAGGTGACTATGGTACTTCCCCTCTACATTTTTTTAGCAAAAGCTAGAATTCTTGAGGGAGCTCCTTGTCCTGTAGTGGACGTTTCATGGGATATTATGATGAAGATAAAAATAAACTTCTTGTACCTATGCATAAACAGGTGATTAAAAATTACTTATGATATACCAAAAGAAAATTATAATAATCACGGATGTAAAAAAAGTAAGTTACTATTTTCAAAGAATTGTGTGTGTATTGTGTTTGGTACTGCAATAGTTTTATGAATGAAGCCCACAGTAAGAGGTTAGGTAATTAATTCTTAGTAGACACTAAGGCACCACCCGGAAGAACAACAGTGTTATACAGACAGACCGCTATGCTAGTGGTATCTTGACTGTTTTTTTTTCTTTCAAAACACGTTAAAGGATCTATTACACCTTTCCTAAATCAGAGGAGAATTATGCATAATGCCGAATTAGTCTTTAATTAAGGAAAGGTGTAATAGCTATATGAGACTTGGCCATTCAGGACGTTCTGAATAAAGGCCAGGTTAAAAGTACCCTAAACCGACGAGCATGTATGAAAGGATTGATGAAAGTACAGGAAGCAAGGGAAGTATGTCAAGATCGTAGCAGGTGGAGAACTGTGGTCTCTGCACCTGTATGTATGTATGTAGACTTGGCCCTGACAACTGCTCAACTCTGGCAGAGACAAACAAAAACAACAAAATTTGAAAGAAAGTGTTGCTGACTTTTTGCAGCCTATACCAAAGACTGCAATAGTTTTGACCTGTTAAGTTTATTTTTGCTTTAGTCTCGTGTCTATCAGAATTGACACCAATATCTCAATAATTTGAAAACTCCTCGTAAAACCGTAATCACACCTTCCTAAATTCAAATACCAATTCCACATACATTTCTTATAGACTTGATTTTGTTTATTCCAATATCCTTACTTCAACGAGCAATGTATGCCGAATGAGTTTCCGAATTAAGGAAGGTGTGATTGCGGCTTTAGGTTTGCTCCTTCATGACGGTTTCTACTTACATGATAACTAACATACAAGGCAGCCTATATTTGTAAGCTCCTTGCAATGTATTAATACCTATTTAATAATAATTGATTAAACCGCGGCTTAGGAGCGAGGTTGTTAAGAGGATTGCTGCCTCGATCACCTACTATCAACGGCTCCACGTAATTACCTTACACTAATTTAATTAGTTGACCTGCTCTGTTTATTTACTACCTTCCTGCGTTATAAAAATTGTGGAAGACATTTCACACAAGGATTTGCTTTCAAACTAGGCAAAACCTCTCTTTTAGGTATAAGGGACCTGACACAGATAAACATACATAAACAGTTAAAAGACACAGAAAAAACACCTGTGCTTATCAGAGGAATGTTTGTCTAGGGAGGGATTCAACCTGTGTCCTACGGCGCACAAGGTAAGGTCCCTAACAACCGCGCCAACAGGACAGTCAAAATTAAAGGCTACTTCTATACAGCTATAGGCTAAAGGCCATTTGTCCTCAATCGTCTGAAGTCGAATTTTGACGTTTTTTGGACACGAGTCTCAAAATTTTGTTGTGAAAAGCAAACTGGAACGAACCCGAAGGCGTGGGAGATCTCCAATGCGATGGATGAAACAAGTAATAAAGGTTCTAGTAGAGTCTAGAGTCTATGTGGTCCTTTTTCTTTTTTTTACCGGCTCTCCCAAAATTGTCAAGACTACGATAGTTTTACATGCAAATCACATAGCACACCACACCATAAAAGGGATCTCAATTAAGATCTCTATTTACACATAAAACCTAAATAGCGTAACTTACTAAAACGGCCATTGGGACGAACGTGACCTTTAGTGCGTAGGACGATTCACCTACACAATTTGGGTGGAATTTCCCGAAACAGTAGGCTTAAGTGATGTGAAAAGGGTATTTTGGGCAAGACGTGATAGACGTTAATGAGATTAAACGTGTAAGAATCATAGTACCAAGGGCTGATGTAGGGCTTCCCTATAGCGGAAGTAATTAAACGACGGACATTTAAAGTAAACAAATAGATCTGTGTAAAGACAAATTTCCTGGTCAAATTCTCTAGGCAGCGTAGTCCTTGGAAACTAAATAAAAATACGGCAGTCTATGGGCTTTGCTTACTATTCGTAAGTCTTTACTTACAACAACATAACCCTCCTGATGGTGCAGACGGGTAAGAAAAAAATAGTTTTAAGGCATTTTAAATTACTAAAGAACAGTTAGATTTAATTATTCAATTTATTCTTTAACAATTAAGTAATAAATTATTGACGCGAGGCTACTTTAGAGGTAATTATAATTCTAACGTAATTTCACTAATTTCGACGACCAAAAAAGATGCAAGACGCATTTAAACTACCGCGGTTGAAAAAATTGCGTTTTTTTCCATGAAAAGAATAAAATACAAATAATTATCTAATCAATGCCACTTTACTGCAGTGTAATAATAATAAACTAAGTTAATTATATGTGTAGGTGTTTGTTATGATAATTTTACACATCACTTCACATCGCATTGTGTACACCTGGAACTGCACGAGTGCGATGTACATTGGCGTTCAAGACAACACCACATTAAAGAAACAACATTAAACATTAACACTAGTTTATGTACAATCTACCGCACGTCGGTGGAAACACTTTGACGTTAAGGCCGCCTTTTTACGTAGAAGGAGCGCTGATATTCATTCATGCTGCAAATATGCAACTGTTACGTGGTCATCTCTAGAGGTTGTTTTTTTTTCTTATATTTTAGAACCTGTGTACACCGCGACTTTATATCTCGCTTTCGTCGCGCAATTTGGGTACGCGCGTCAACAGCGCGTTTTTCTTTCCACAGAGCAGTATGTTTGCCATTGCAGCGTGACGTGCTACAGCATCGTAATGATGTTTATTGATACAGACGCGCGTTAGAGGCGCGTAAGCATCACGAGCAGGTGTCCCAAGGTCTAAAAGTTGCGCATGACTTGCGTGCGGTGCGTTAAAAAATCGCGGTGTGCACAGGCCCTTAGAGCCGCGGTCTTGTCGGTGGAGCAATCTCCATTTATATCTACTATCTGTCAAAGGTTTAACATCTTGATACGACACTACCTTTACATTCTCTATAATTTTGTCAAAATAAGAAAGTCCAGGAACTCCTCTTCTGCCTTCAACTTTTCCTTCAATAGTAATCCCTATGAAAGCTTCGTGTCGTATCAGGTGTCCAATCATCGTTTCTTGTTTATTTGGAATAATTATTCTAAATCGTTAATGACCCAACCAACTACTAATAGTATTGTTTTAGTTTTTTCGCATTTTTATCTTCATCCATAAAACGTAGTTTACATTTTCATTGACGTCATAATTAATAAGGAACTTGGGATTGTGTTTGTTTAATTTGATTTCCAATTAACTATCCAATCACCGATGTACATCGCCAAATCGCCATAGCGTAGTCTCGCACAAAAATACAGCGCGTATCAGATAGAAGGCATTGTATTGTTTAATGAACAATGATTGGTGTGAATCATCGCCTTATTAAAAAGGGACGTTTGCATTCGCGGTAGCATTTTCATTTGAGACTAAAATTGGTATGGCTTTGTGAAGATACTGACTTTGTATTCACAAAACTGTATGGTAGAGCGCACTCGTTAACAAAACAATAAAATATTCTTTACTGCACAAAAATAAACAGGTGTAAAAAAATATTTAAAGACTATTTAATCATGTTAATTAGACCACGAAACTGAAAACTTATCTGACAGATTTTGATCTTAACTGATCTGATTATTATTATTAAGTAGATATACTTATAATTCCTAGAAAGAAACTGCATAAGCTGATAGCACATTTTGTATAGGGGACAATTTCTTGGGAGAAATCATTTTCTTTTTTATTAGGTCTTCATGGTTTTAATTTTCTTACACACTGTATGGGTAACCAACATAAAAATTGTTATTTCGGTTTATTGTTGGGCCTGACGATGTTAAGTCAAAACTGGTCGCACTCTGTATAAATTTTACTAAATAAATTGTGAAACTAGTGTGAAAATGGTGTTTAATTACATAAATACATTGAAGTTTCATCAAGTAATAACAACACAAAGTATATCATACTTATTGTATTCAACCTATTTATTGGAATACACTTACAGTGTCCGAACAAATATTTAATAATGAGTCAATTGAAGAATACCTCAATTCCCTCGTTGATAATATTGATAAGTAGGAAAGTTCGTAGGTAAAGTACAAGTATTGTATATTATTCGAAGAAAATGGAAAGACCTAGACCTCATAGGGCTATAATTTAGTGCTTCTTTCTCTGAGATCGTGACTTCGATTTGCTTCCACCGTTACCAATCTCCACGAAAGATGATTATAGTTTGTCGTAGATTAAGTATTTTTAGATTTTTTTCCCGACTATCTTCACTTTCTTTTTTTTTAAAAAGGACAACAGCATATTAAACACAGTTTTAAAAAATAGCTTCCTGCAACGGGCCGTTGGTCTTCGATATTTTATGTAACGTTACCTTTATGTTACGGCTACCAAATAACTGGAGCTGTTCTAGGTATTATACTACTTACTAAGATGGCTCAACGACCCAAATAGGGTCTTGGCCTCCGACAAAAGAAGGTCCCAGCTGTCTCGATTTTGTTATGTTTGGCGCCATACAACAACTTGAAGCTCGCGCTGGTCTTTCTCAGCTTCATCCAGCCATCGATATCTAGGTATTAGTTTAGTAGGTACTATTTTCATAGCATTCATGTCTCTCTACTGTTATATTAGGATGTACGTCGCGACTTGACTCCATACACTGAATTGGTTATGTTTTTCCTCGGCATAGAGTCATAGCCGAAGCAAAAATACACAATTTTACGCCGAAATCTCGCAAGTCGTATGTGCTAGCCTTCCAAATCGAAGTACAAAAGGCCGATTCGGGCTTAGTATACAAAAAACATTTACTCTATCAGAATTTCCTAGTAAAAGTAAGCATATTATATACTAGCTGGTGCCCGCGACTTCGTCTACGCAGGTTTATAAATTGTAGCCTGTGTTATTCTGATGTATAAGCTATATTATTGTAAAGTTTCATTAAAATCCATCCATTAGTTTTTACGTGAAAGAGTAACAAACATACATGTTTACAAACTTTCGCGTTTATAATGTGTATTAGTAGGATTGCATATTATAAGTATCATCATTACTTCACAGAAAGTATAAATCTAAATACTACGCAGTGCCTCATTAAAACTACTACCATAATTATATTCTTTACAAAAGTTCGAGCTGTGGGAAACAAGCAGGTGGAGATAATGATAGAAGACATGACAACATTTTTGACATTTTACCTACATACTTAAAATCCCATGAAACGTCCACTGCAGGACAGGGAGCTCCCTCCAGAACTACGGATAGGGAATAGGGATTTACCGTAGTCACCACGCTTGTAAGAGTTGCGGCTGGCGACCGCTATTGTTGGTGACCGCAGTATGTAAGATGGTATGATACACAGCATGATGCTGCTGCCCATCCTCCGGTACAGGAGCCATTAGCCGCCTCTTATAACACCGTCGGGTAGAGATGGGTTGGTACTATCCTTCTCCGGCACCACAAACGCGTCTGTTATATATTAACGGTGCGTATTTTTTTTTCGTGCGTAACATTTCACCTACTCCTACTAATTTTATAAATGCGAAAAATTAAATTAAAATTTTGTAAACATGTATCGATGTATGTTTGTTACTCTTTCACGTAAAAACTGCTGAATGGATTTTAATGAAACTTGGCACACATATAGGTTAGGTCCTGGAATAACACATAGGCTACGATTTTATCGCGGGAAAACCCTTCAGTCCCACGGGAAAACGCATTTAATGCGGGTGAAACAGCAGATTCTGCGCATACGAAGTCGCGGGCACCAGCTAGTTATATATAGTTTAAGACGTAAATTGGCCCGAGAGTGATTAACCTACGCACATTGTAAATGTATAATGAGGGAAAAGGGCTTTGAAGAGAGCTAGACAAAATTTTAAGTGGTTCGGAACCTCTGAACCAATTTTGTTGAGTCCGAAGCTTGTATTTTCTATGCATGCTATGTTTCCTTAGCTAGTAGATACCTATAGGTAATTAACTTTTTTATTTACTTAAAAAAAGGATTTTGCTAATTGAAATAAATACATTTTAACAATACTTATACTATTTAAATGTTAATAATTAGTAAACTTTTTAAATTTGAGAGCGTATAGATAGTAGAAGTGATGAATATATCACTTTAGCTAAACCAAAGTATCCCAGAGCCACAAAATTTTCAACTATTACAGTTGGAGAATCGAAAATAAGGCTTTTGCCTGCCTATCACTGCAAATAAAAATTACAAACACTGATATCAGTACGAGTATTTTTATCTTACAGTGCAAGTCAAGTAAACGAAGGTATTTTTCCTACAAAACAACAAAGTGCTAATTAAAGTGCGCAGAACCTCTCAGGTGGTAGCTGACATGAAAGTGGCCAACTTTTGAAAATTCGCAAAAAAAAATTTGCTTCTTCATATAAATCGATCAGCTGACCGAGGCAATGTGTATGAAAAAGTATTTTTTTTTTGTCGTAGTACAAAAGTTGTTCAGTTTTTTCAATTCACTTAATTTTTTTTGTTCAATTTCCTTAACACACTGTATACTAACAATAGTAGACACCTTGACACCTTTGTAGTTAACGCCCAACAAGCTCATCGCATTAAGAACAATTATAAGAAGATCTCTGATAATTTGCACACATTTCATCACGGAATAAAGACTATTCTATAAGAACTCACAACACACAGGTTAGGTAACAGCTGATTTACTGTTTCTTCTATTTTTAACCGACGAAAAAAAACTGAGGAGGTTCTTAAGTCGACGCGTATATTTTTTTTTAATGTATGACGACGCATAACTTTTTACAGAGTAGTCCGATTTTGATAATTCTTTTTTTATTGGAAAGGGTATACCGCGAACTTGGTCCCATATAAAATATGGAAAAAAAATCCAACCCTAAGGGTAGGAAAACAGGGGATGATTGATTGTTCACTGACTGATTGTAATGTATGACCACGCATAACTTTTTACAGAGTAGTCCGATTTACCCTAAAAATTTATAGTCACAAAAAGTTGTAAAATAAAAACTTTATTACAAAAAAATTAAACTGCCGAAAAAACTGAAAAGCAAAAAATAATAAAACTTTTTTATTTAACTTTAATAACAAAGTTCTTAAACTAATGTAAGTATACCCGAGTAATTTTGAGTCGGCGCCAAACAAGCAAATTAATTAATTACGTAAAGCGTGATGCACAGCGGCGGCGCCGACTCAAAATTACTCGGGTATACTTACATTAGTTTAAGAACTTTGTTATTAAGTTTAAATAAAAAAGTTTTATTATTTTTTGCTTTTCAGTTTTTTCGGTGGTTTAATTTTTTTGTTATTTATATCACCAAATCATCGTTATAGTTATTCATTTTCTTTCTCGACTAGACCAGCCTAGTTATTTTCCCAAATGACGACACTCTTACAAACAGTGATTATACGAACCTACTTTAAAAATAGCCTTTTTTATTTAATTACGATATTAATTTTTGCTTTTATTTAGATGCGCTTTCTATTGAAAAAACTTGGCTTTATCTTTTTCTGGTAGTACGTAACATTTGTTCTAAAGACCGATGCAAGAGTGATGTCTTTACTTTGTACAGCATATTTTCTTAACAAAAATTAAAATATTATGTAAATATATATTGAAAATTAAAAAACTATTTAAACATAACTAAATGCACGGCTAAGGTCTTCTTACATTAGTTGCACAGCAGTGACATACCTCACACCATAAATATTCGCATTATCTTCTATTGCAATTCAATGTGATGGACTCTTGCGAGGAATCTTAATGAACACATTAACATACAAATGTAAAATAGCTAACCAAGGTTGGAAGAGACTTTTGAAATATTTGTTTGGGTTGTAGGGATAAAACAATTATTATTGCGATGGTAAATCCTTCACGAAAAAGAAAGCAAGAGTACCAAATTAAAGTTGGTCAAAAGACTGGCAAATTAAAGTAGGGCTGGGTGGCCAGATTATTTTTCGCGAATCTACAGTGACACGCTGTAAAAATCGATTAAAATCTACTGAACATAAATTGTACCTTTAGAGCCACCGCGCACTAGCGATTTTTTAGTTGGCCAACAGTTTAGTCGCAATCGTTCTCCATACACAAATCGCCAACTTTAAATCGACAAATGCGCGCACTACCATAGGGGTCCATACTGATTCCGAGACCAATCAAACTATCGGCCTACTAAAAAATCGCTAGTGCGCGGTGGCTCTTTGCTATTCTGCTGCTTAAAACTTAACAGTTATATGCTTTACAATAAGCACTTGTTCCTCCTTAAAAAAAATGTTCTTCAGATCCTGTTTGAATAAAAAAAGGATCTGTCTGAAAACGTTTCATCATCTTAAAAACTAACAGACAAAGTTAACAAACACTTGTTCGTGATCCATCATGAAAAATAAGCATTGAATTGAATTGAATGAATCAAAAGATAATACGGTCAAATTTATGAATATAAAGGGTAACGATCGCTGAAAATTTTAATAATAATTTTATTTTATTATTTTATTTTTTATTTTAATTGTTTTTTATTTATTTATTTTAATTGTTTTTTATTTATTTATTTTTTTATTATTATTTTTTTATTTTTTTTACTAGTAAGTACTAGATTAATTCTAAAATATAATAAAAATACTTATAATTTTTTCGTACTGCTAAAAGGCCTTTAGAAACCTACTACGGATGGGCAGGCCACATAAGCCACAAAGGCAAGTTGACATAATTTTGAAAAAATGCAATAAATTAGAAGTCATTGGTATTTCAATCATATAAATGACAGCCACTACTTATTAAGTGCTAAATCATCAACATACTATTGTATTACCAGATCATTACAGTAATTTCAGTTCAGATCAAATTCTATCACAAGGGAGTCATGTTACAAGAGTACCTACCAAACTTGACGTCGGCAAGACTGTTCGTATTGCCAATTTAGGAGATCACGTACCTACGTTTCCGTCCGTCAGTACGCTTATTCGGGGTTAGCGTCTGTACTGTTTTATTCATAAGCTGGTTTATATTGGTATGTAAAATGTAGGATGAATGTCTGGACTACAAGGCTTTTTAGGAGAGACGTCTCATTGAATACTAGCTGTTGCTTGTGACTTCATAAATAATATTTTTCTTTTTTAATGTCACAATTGGGTGCTGGGCAAATTCATAAGGGGGATGAATTTCGCAATTGTTTTTCCAAGCGGATGTCTATTGTGTGCCTAATTTTAGCCCAACCCAAATAGTCCAGTCGCTTAACGTCTTAAATCGCCAAATTCACCAAATTGCACCGAATTTTTTCCAGGAACTAGTTAGGTACACAGCTCTCAATTTTTGATAGGAGCCAATTCTTGAATTTTATATGGATTTTTTTTTAAATTCAAGAATTGGTTCCTATCATAAATTTAGAGCTATGTACCTAACTAGTACCTGGAAAAAAATGGGTGAAATTATAAGGGGTGTCTACGTGAAACAGCTAATCGACCGCACTAAAAACATTGACCACCATACAAAACGCGCTATCATCTGATAAAGTTTCTATGGGAAGTTCAAAATTTTATTTCGTTTTTCGACCTTCCTTATCATGATCCTTCCACCTGCAACGATCTTCACATACTTCTCCTCGCTTATTCTAGTCTCATCAACCCTTTCATACACGCTCGTCGATTAAGGGTACCCTTGATGTCTTAAAACGTCCTGAATTTGGTCTTGAAATGTTCGCTGAGGCTTTTACCTTTCCTACACAATCTATTAACATAAAGAATGAATCCTGATATTTATGGGCAATATTTTCTAGTTGACTATGTATCATGTAACTTAAGCACCAACAGGCCAGTGACGAACCTGACTACTGTCTAAGATCGCTGCACAAAAATGTTTTAGGTTCTGATCACGAACAAATTTTGGCAAAATTGCTCACTCTGGTCGTACAGTTTGTATGGAGGTAATTTTTCTTTTCATTTTCCAAATTTTCTTTGGGAAAGTTGTTCAGTTTTGTTGACTGAGCACGCCTTTTCAGTTTTCGGTACACCGTCCCTTACACCCTGTGTACCATATTAGCTATCAAACAAAAAAAAGTTTCATAAAAATAGGTTCAGTAGTTTTTGCATGATGCTCGAACAAATAAACAAACAGTCCAAAAATATGCAATTTGGATTCAGGAGCATCAAAATAGCGTTACGTCTTCAACGTACTGACAAAATCACTTTAGTTGCAGTACTTCGGTTGCTAGTCCGGTTGACAGAAATAATGCAACTTTTGAGTAGCAGTAGTCCGGTTTATTTTAATCGCTGAACTGTTGCTACTATAAAGTGAAGCAAAAGTTCGGTTTAATTTATGAAAAAAATTATTCTTAAATCTTGGATTTTTAGACTTTTGTTGTTTGGCAGTTGTTGTTGGTTTGGTTAGTTGTTGTTTGTTAGTTGTTGTTTATTAGTTGATGTTTGTTAGCTTTACTCGTTGTGTTTTAGTTGTTGTTGGTTAGTTGCTAGTAGTTAATTGTAAGTTGTTGTCATTACGTCAAACAACGACTTACAACTATCGACTGACAACTTACAACTAACAAACAACAACTGACAAACAACGACTAACAGCTAACAAACAACAAAAGTCTAAAAATCCTAAAGATTTAAGAATTATTTTTTTCATAAATTAATTAAACCAAACTTTTGCTACACTTTTTAGTAGCAACAATTCGGCGATTTAAATAAACCGAACTACTGCTACTAAAAAGTTGCATTGGTTCGGTCAACCGGACTAGCAACCGAACTACTGCAACTAAAAAGGGCAAAATCAATTTACAATTTTATAATAGGTAGTAGAGGTGAAAATTGTTGTTATCTATGCTGAACTGAAACATAAAACAAATCTTATTGACCACGTTACTGGACGAAACGATAATTTGTTATATGAGTTTGTTATGTAAACTTTCACAACCAAGATACGGCTGCTAGTAAGCGATTCGCGTTCATTGCTAAACATGGAATAAATAACTATGTTTGCCGTAGATACCGAGTACGTAACGTAGAGCACAGGATAAATAGTAGAAAAGGTACAGAAGACCACATGAAACGATTCATACCTTGATTAAGTCTATAAGAGATGGCACAGAAGCCTCTATGGAAGGTAACACTAACATGTTGGTTAATTTTGAAATTTACACAATGAATAAACAATTTCTTTCACGTATATTTTTTATGTGATGCCTGGTCGTGCTGTAAATTACAACACATAAAAGTAAATGTCATAGTTTTACCTTATTATTAATTAAATAGAGCTAAAAGCAGTTTAGAAGAAAATCAACTGGTGAAAATTCCGCGCCTGTATTCAAATTCAAAATTATTTATTGCTGTAAATACAGTAGTAATAGGTCTTTACCTATGAAATTGCCGTTTTGTATGGCGAATTTTAGGTAAACTCAATTTTCAGTACTAACATTTTTGCATTTTTCTAAGGAATTATAAATCCAATTTTTTATATTTTTTCAACTATTATTGGGAAGACATTAGGCTAACAGAATCTTTAATTTAATTTTCGTAAAATATTATCTGTAAAAAAATATAACAAATCTAATGATGAAATCGGACGACATTTAAGACGAACAATTTTCGAACCTTTAATTTTATATTTCAAACTAAAAATAAAATCTTTATTTTATGCGTTAATTGATAACCTTGAAGTCAACTTTCAAATATAAGACAAATGAAAAAATAGCATTGGAATTATAGGAATTATAATCTCATTAATCTGTAAGACAATTTCGGCAATTTCATAGGTAAAGACCTATTATTAACAAGATGTTAGGTGATATGTACATAGTCCTTGCACTGTAAACTCCATAAGAGAATAGCAATATTTACAAAAAAGTAGTCAAAGTAAAAGATTTGAAAGCATACATTACAAATTCACTAGTCATAATAATAATATCAACTTAAGTGATAATAAAATTTCATTGCCCAGTCATAAAAAGTCAAAATAATACAAATAAAATGTCAATTATAAAAAATAAAAAGATAATAAAAAAATTATAAAACAAAATGTCAAACAGAGAATCTTAAATAATATGGTTTGTGTCAGTTTCCAAATATTCCCTCAAATAAATAAAAAAATATAAATAAAAAAAAATATTCCCTGTAGTATATTATCTCTTCATACCTGGCGACTGAGCTTCGCTCTGTATAATCTTAACTAAAGCCCACTAATAGATGGCGCTGTAGGTTTCTGAAACACCTTTTTTCAAGAAATTCTCAAAAAACGGAGAAAACGAATTTTCCCAGACATTTATCTCTTCATGTTACGTACTCTATGGCTACGGCTACAATAGTATGGAGATAGATTCTGTCAAGCATCACAAGCTAGTCTATACATTATACAGTTGAATGTTGAAAGGTGTTTTCTGTTGATTTAGATTCCCCAGGAGTTTGAGATGCAGAGAGAGTGAATTTATATTCGTTTTAAATAAACAAGAACGTTTATTGAATAAGATGAGTTTGGAAGGAGATAATAATTTTTTTAAATATTGATTATACAACGTGTTACCGGAATAAGCGAAACTGAGAAAAGAGTTTGTTCAGAATCGAGATTAGAATAAATTCCACGGGTTTTTAATAGAGGTATTTTTTTTTTCTATTTTTATTACTTAAAATTTTGCCGCTTCTAAATATTTCTGTGAATACGCGCGCGGGCGGCGCGCGGTACATGAGCGGTGAGGAGGGCACGCTCTATGCATGAAGCACTAAAGAGCTTTAAATCTACTAAAACAACGATGAAATTTTAATATAACAACTTTTTTTTCGGCAACGGATTTATTTTAGTAAAAATCAGTTGGGGTGTATGAGGGTGTCGCTTATTCCATAAACACGTTGTATAGTTCATCTGCGTTAAAAATGCAGCAATCATTAGTTCAACTGCAGGGTAAAGCTGTATTCACAGTGGAGTTGAAATAATACAAATATATTTTTTTCACTTTTTTTTAGGTAACGCACAACGAACAACCGCTTTTATCGAAGGTTTGCTTCAATTAGTAATTGTGCACTTGACTTTATGATTTTAAGCGACCTGATTGGTGACGGGGCGTGGCTAACATCAGCGGACAGCGACGGATCACTACAATACGAGTATGAAGACGGATGAACTGTAGATGACAAACCAAATCACACGTGCAGCAAAGTTGCTGATTGTAATAGGTCTACAATATTAAAACTCGCAATAAATATTAATAAACGAAGCCAGCAACCTCTTTTTTATACAGTCAGGAGCAGGTCAAGCTTAACAACGTAGTGTGACTTATACTCCTGCGCTACGGCTAAAGAAACAATTGACAAAATTTACTTTTCTGTAAAACCAACATGTTAGTGTTACCTTCTAGTGCCTTAAAAGAGATTTATATGTCGTCTCTTATAGACTTAACAAGAGGGTTTTAACTACGTATCTAAAATTACTCTTACGTCACGTCATATAGTTTATGTCGTATGAAGCGAGTAATAACATAAATGATACTATTGTATTCCGCAAGTTTCTATACCTTATTTCGAGGGTGTACAAATCAGTATATAATTTGCATAGGTGAAGTATAACTTGCTGTGCGTGTGACATCTGACGCGGCGTATGTTGGCGCGACGCCAGAATATGTTGCTGACATCTGACATTTTGTACATGCTTGATACGGTAACCCGATTCGGTCAATAAGTTATTGGAATCTAAACTACTAGCTGGATGTACAGTCAAGAGCAGGACAAGCTTTACACTTGGAGTGCGATTCTAGCCTCAACTGTGATTGAAATATGAACGGTACAAAGTCTAATGTGTCAAGCTTGACGTGCTCTTGATTGTACGTATAAGCTGAACCAGCGCTGCGCTATAAACGCCCAAAGCCAGAGACCCGCTCAAGTGAAAGTGTTTCCACCGACGAGCGGCCGTGTGTACAATGTAGGTACATGCTCCTCAATGGCAAGCGCTAGCCCAAAACAATGATTTTTTCAATAGATAAAGAGGAAGAAAAATTTTACGCGAGCCGGATTTGAACCTGCGACTTTCGGCGTATCGTGCCGGACCGTAATTTTAACAATGACACCTAATGTGTCTAAATGTCAAAAATAAATTTAAAAAACAAAACAATGATGTGTAGAAGGACGGTAGAGAGACCTTTCTTTACCCTGCAGTGGGACTGGGAGGTGACCGGCTCCTAAATAATAATTGTTAACTACTAGAGCTTTTTTTCTAGTAATTTCTTGTTTCTTACTCGTATTAGCGAAACGTACAAGGGATTTTCAGGCACAGATTAGATAATAGTAAACTGACATTTGTTCAGGTTAATATTAAATTGTGCCTTTTTTCGTTTTTTAGGGTTCCGTACCTCAAAAGAAAAAAACCGGTCAAGTGCGAGTCGGACTCGCGCGCCGAGGGTTCCGATATACCTATAGTATTTTTGGAAGCAATAAAGTCCATTTTCAGGACCGCAAAACTAAATTTGTTTGTAAAGGTTTTTTGCAGATTTCTGAAAAACTGTGCAACTTAGAAAGATCGTTTTATTTTTGCTGTAAAGTTTACATAAACCTCTGTCAACTGTAATTAATTCAGATTTTCCCTTACTCAAACTTCGGAGATAAGGGGGGGGGAATGGTGTTTTTTTTGACATTTTTCATCATAACTTGAAAACTAAGAAACTTAAAAAAATACAAAAATATATTTTAAAATGTACAAGTAAAGCCCTTTCATATGATACCCCACTCGACCTAGTAGCGACAATTTGAAATTTGGCCCCCCCTATTTTGGCCCCCTTTACATTAATAATCATACTTTTTTCAAAAAATTTTCATGTGCAATTAAGTTGGGCAACTATATTCTAAAACTATTCCAAATTTCAGCTCGATAGCGTAAGTGGTTGCTGAGATATAGAGGTGTGACAGACAGACGGACAGACAGAGCGGCACCATAAGGGTTCCTTTTTTTTACCATTTTGGTATCGGAACCCTAAAAACGGAACCCTTATAGGATCACTTTGTTGTCCGTCTGTCTGTCTGTCTGTCTGTCAAGACCCTTTATCTCACGAACGGGTAAAGGTATCAGGTTGAAATTAATACCATATATTAGGATCCATGGACCACACAAGATCTGAAAATTTCAATTTTTTACAACGACGCAATCCAAAGATATGGCATTTTATGTCCTCATCTCCATACATTTATTCAAAAATGCAAAACCTACAGGTTACTTCCCGTTGACCTAAAATTATGAAATTTGGCAAGAAGCTAGGTTTCACAGTACAAATAATGGGAAAAGTCTGAAATCATTAAATATTACAACTTTTCTCACAACTAATGGTAACCAATTGTGGTGAGCTCCCGTTTCAAGAACATTCATATAAGAGAGGGGTCAAGTTGGATGGTCGTTGAGGCGATTTTTGTTTAAGTTCTATTTAAAAACGGGATCACTTACAAACTTGAAAATTGGTATGTTTATAGTGCTTAAGCTATAAAATAACAACAAATAATAAAATTTGGTCAAGCGCGTGTCGGACTCAAAAAATCTAGCAGATTAACTTACTGAAATTTCAACTAATACAATTATGTTTATGTGGTGGTACGGAACCCTCAGTGCGCGAGTCCGACTCGCACTTGGCCGGTTTTTTCTTTTTACGCTACTGTTATTGAAGCGACCTTATTGAACTGAGTTCATACACTCAAAAAAATCATGGCTAATCAAGTTGAAATTTTGCTTGATTAAAAAAAATATGATCATATCATTCAAGAACATGTAAGAAATAACAAATGATAGTTTCTTGTCACAAACAAGCTAAAATGATTGAATTTCTATCAAGTTAACTTGTTCAAAACGAACACGCACTTTATTATTCGATAAAGGTAAATTGATCGATGAAACCAAACGCCCGCGTCGCGGCCTAAACGAACGTGTTCAGTCGTGTTCATTGCGTCCGTTTGTGTGGACGCGTGTGAAAATTAAGAATGGTTTAAAATAACAGTGTTAACAATGTCACAGTTCTAAACAATTTTATTTCCTGGATTGATAAAGAAGAAGAAGGTCCATCTTCTTGCAGCGTGGCTTCATGGATTTTCATAGCTGAGACCTATTTTCAAACGTAAGTAAGTACCTAACCTTTGTTACCGACCGACGCATATTACAGAAAAGCAAATAAATAGGTATTCGCGATATTCAAGATCCTGTGGGAACTCTGTCCAGCAGTGGACGATCGTGTTGTTATCAAAGTTTCTACTATAGGATCATTGGTTGTTGTGATGACTCACAAAATAACGAAATTTATATAAATAAACAGCGGTAGACAAAATTGGTGTAAATGATCGAGTCGGAAATCACTCACTAATGCAATGTAAACTCACATTTCAATATATGTTTTATTTGACATTATAACATTTCAGTGATACAATTGCAACCTTCATCTATCCGTACTTATAAGTATTATAAATGTGAGTTGTTCCTATAAAATATGTTTATAATTTCAGATTTTACCGAAAATAATGAGCTGATCAACGTGATATGATTGCCTGCTCAGACTGCATCTTCAAGTTCCCAATGAAACGCTGCTCTTTCATCATTCAAAAGAAATAAGAAGAAAAATGTGGACGTCAACGAAAGCTGAAAGCCGCAAAGCTTTTGTAACTTACATTCAAACTACAGATTTTTAATACTTTGTATTTTTTACTGCTATTAAATATCTAACTGAAACTTTGTGCATTTTCTGTTGAAGGTACAGTGAGCATGGGAAATGAAGATGAAGAAATTGGCAATCTCATTCTTATCAGATCCCAATGGCTGATTTACCTAGACAAAGGCAAAATATTGGCGCCTCTGAGGGATGTAGATATAGGAAAGAAAGAGAAAGCTATTCAACATTTTCTTTTTTTCCTATAGCTGCATCCCTCAGAGCCGCCAAAATTTTGCCTGCATCTCCCATAAATCTGCCATAAATTTCCTATAAAGCACCTGCATAAAGCAAATAAGTACAATGTTTGGATGTAACATATCCTTTGTCAATTCAAATAAGATCACTTGATCACATTAAATAAATTAAATTTATTTTAACAATGTTAAATACTTAAATCATTCAAGTTACTTGTTATAAGTTATCATTTGTTTTATAAAACCCAACATGTTACAATATTACATCAACAAATCACTTGTTTCATATCATCATCTCTTACTACCGTGTACAAACCTGCATTTATCATAGTAATTATTAGACTTGATTAAAGTTAACAATTACTTCTTTGAATCTACTGAGACAAGTTGTTCTGATTTTTAATCAAGATACATTTATTGCCGCCATCATTTAACTTTATGTGCTCGTATATAAACAAGTTGCATGATTGCCATGATATTTTTTTTAATGAATGTTAACAAGTTTTTTTTTCAGTGTAATGTGATGATTTGGTTCGACCGACATCTTTATTTTTCACAAAATCTACAAATATTTTTTCAAACGTTTTCATTGGTCAATTCAAAAAGTTGTATAACAAAAGTTGTAGCACTCGGCGATAATTCATGCGACTCCGTTAAAATCTGTCAAAATACTGACGCGTGACATAAATAATAACTACCCGAAGAATATGAATATGCAGCCTAGAAAGGTCGCTGTTTGGTACCCGATGAGTTAGGGTGGCAAACTGCGCGCTCTCCGCCTAGTAGAAAAACATAAATAAGCGCGATTCCGCTATTACCTCACAGAGACATCTTGACTCGATAAATAATACATTTCTTACCTTGTGATAGGTATCTTTCTGCCAGTTTTTTATCTGTGCTATGACGTCATTGACGAGCCGATCTCTGACTTGTAGGTGTAGGTCTGACAGTCTTTCAGCCTCTACCATGCCGCCCTTCCACGCCGCTTCCATTGTACCGTATTCTGGACCTGGAGATGAGAAACGGATTTAGTTTACTGCTACTCAGAATATACGTTATGCAAAGGACGGTCGTCCGAGAGAAGAAGAAAAGTTATATAGGGAACTCTTCTCGCATTCCGTTGGGAGCGAACTTGACTTGGTTGGATTTTCCCATTTCCTAAGGGGGTAAAATAAGGGATAAAAGATTTTTTTAATACTTTAGCAAATGTTACTCGTATCAACAAAAGAAATTGGTGTTTCGCACTTTTGCAAAATCGTCCCCATACCAAGGGGGTGAATTGAAATTTACTCTATATTTTTAAAGATATCTTTGGTTTTCAAAGGTGCACAAAAAACGTAAAAGCTTTCATCCCTGTTTTTACCCCCTTGGAAAATCCTTGAGCTTTGGAAAATCCTTTCTTGGGTGGTGTTTGTGGCATGCAATAAACGAAGACAATGGCAACACATAGAAAGATGGAGTGATAACTATCTTCAAAGATCTTGGGGCGCGTTTCGAATAGGGTGTTTTCAAACGCCTTTTAAGAGTTCAACTAGATGGCACTGCAGCCGGCTTAGCACGCTGCCCAAGAGAAAACTCGTACCATGAGTAGGTAGCTCAAGATGGCGGAAACTTTTTCTAAGGGAAGGGGAGACGCATCGGGCTTTGCATTTGGTACTTTGCGTCAGAACAACGTTTTGGTTGACGAGTAAACACATGTACTATACACACACAGGTACTAGTGACACTAATCAGTGTTACTAGTACCATTGATGGTACAACTCAATGGTACTACTGACACTAAGCCCAGACTAAGGTTTTGGTTGTTACGTTACTTGTACCTTTGCGTGCTTAGCTTATAATGCGAAATAAATAAGGTCTCCATCCTCTTTACCGTAATAGCCATAGATGTTATTTTACATCATTATTCATGATCAACTGAATTGATTGATGAATTATCTTCACGAGTTTACAATAGGCCTTGCGTAATTTGAACGATCAAATAGAATAAAGTCTTCTTCATCTTGGAAGTGCGGGATCTTATTGTTATGTAAGCACGATCATATAATTAGTGAGTTTTCCCTCGTTTTAGTCCAGAAGTTTAGTGATTTAACAACAAATAACTTTCACAATGAAATAAACATATTTCAACTTATTTTTTAATAGGGTGTAAAAGAAAGTTTGGTCATCCTTCTAAGAGGTGATTCTACATCACTAATATACAAGAAGTGACGAGGGGGTAATTTTTTTTTCTCGTCTACCCCATCGTGTGTGCATCGGGGTGTATTTGGATAGGTCTTTTAAAAATAATTTAAGTTTGCAAAGATCATTTTAAGGGTACCGTAGTCAAAAAGGAACCCTTTTAGTTTCGTTATGTCCGTCTGTCTGTCCGCGGCTTAGCTCAGACCCTTAGTACTAGAAAGCTGAATTTTTATAATGATATATACATTTTATCCACGCCGACAAAGTGGTAAAACAAAATTTTGAATATATTTTTTTTAGGGTACCTACAAGTAAAGTGGGGATGAATTTTCTTTTCTTGTCTACCGCATAGCGTGGGATGTCGTTGTATAGGTCTTATAAAAATAATGTAAGTGCAAAGATCATTTTGCGATTTAGGGAAATATTAAGCTTGAAAGCGCAATTCGAGTATCCCCCCCCCTGCCAGCTAAACGGTAGTTATTGGAAATGTGAAAAATTTAACAGTAGTATTATGTAAAACTATC
Source organism: Athrips mouffetella (assembly GCA_947532105.1). Taxonomy (NCBI): domain Eukaryota; kingdom Metazoa; phylum Arthropoda; class Insecta; order Lepidoptera; family Gelechiidae; genus Athrips; species Athrips mouffetella. The sequence goes on from OX383968.1 coordinate 10,499,096, forward strand.
ACAGTTAAGTAAGTTTCACAGGTTAATGAGCTATAGCTGAAATACTGAAAATAATAAAAATAGCAAAAGCAATCAGGCGCTAGGGCTTTGCTGAGCATTGAGAGGTTAAAAGTACGAAAACCCTATACTGCACGTGGCCCGACACGCTATTGGCCGGTTTTTCTCTACAGTTTCTATAGAAAAGCATTCACCACAACAGCACAATAGTTGTCATTTTCCACTCCATTACCTTGAGTTACGCAATGACATTTATTTGTTGTATATTAACAGGTAGTGGAGCTCGAAAACTCGAAATGCAGCCCACCCGCTAGGCTCTGTGATGAGTTAATAGGAGAAACCATATAATAAAGTGTAAGTAGTTAAAGTAAAGTAATCGTAATAGGTCTGCTGTGTTGTGACAGCCGTCAAACGTATGAAAACTTATGACCTGAAAAGAAAAATGAACCCTGTGCGTTGGTGTTAAAACGCTTTTGAGCAAGTTGCGTGCAGTCATAAAGTTCCTTCAGAATGTCCAAGATGACTTCTTCAAAAGTTGCGAAGATCAAGTCCAAGTCCAAATCTACCAGAGCCGGCCTTACGTTTCCAGTTGGAAATACATAGCTTCTTAAAGAAACGTCAAAACTGACTTCTTACGCTGGCTCTACTTTAGTAGCGCTTATTTGTGTCTCAGTTTTGTGACTGATGTATAAATTGTCAATTTATTGTTTGCATTTAAATAAATACAATACAAGACGTTTTCTGCTCCCGTTTCTTTAACGCTCGAGTCACACTGAGGCGGTAGCGGAAGCGTTCCGGGAGCGGTATTAAAACTGCAACTCCAAGGTCCAGCAGTGGACATCTTTCGGCTGATATTTGTTTCTTTCAACTCTTGTTAGGACTGTTTAATTTTTGGAGGGCTGTATTCTCTGCCTACCCCGACGGGAACGAGGCGTGTGTAATTTAAAAACACTGTGAGCCATTCGTCAACCTTACAAACAAGGTTACGAGTATGTCATGCTAATCGTAAACAAATTGTTTTACTGTACCTATGGAAATGTACAACAATTAATAAATATTGAAACTAACAAACCAACATAAAATCAATAAAACATTTACAAGAGCGCGTGGGTTTTTTCGTGTCGCTTCTTTTTTGTCCCACATGACGCTACTTAGCGAACCGATATAACTTCACTGACGTCATTAAGAAGTAACGATTAATATCCTACTATGAATAAAAAAAATATTAATTCCATAAAAACAAACACTGAAACGAACAGAAACACCCTTATAATTACAATTTTGTAATATATTTCCTCTTGAGTTTCAATCAGCCAGCCAATTTATTAACATCGCCTGTTGCATCTCCAATTTGCCATGACACGAATCAATTCATCAGTATTCATGAAACGGAACGTGTCCAAATTACATGTTTTAAGTCTCCTTATTGGGCGGTTTGAAAATCGAAAGTGTCGCCATTGGTGTCTTTACATTGCGCGGACGCATTGGAATGCAATTCGGTGGCCAATCTCCGTTCGTCATCATTGCATAAGAGTTGCCTTTTATAGTCTAGAAAAAAGTGGCTGTAAAATAGTGCTTCTTTATTTTTTGGTTACAGATCTTATATTAATAATAATACTACGGTTATAGTATACTCGTAGTTCAGGCATATTGATGTTTTTGCTACTTTCAAACCAGTTTTTAAAAAGAAGATTTTAGAGAAAATACGAGGCAGCACTGAGGTATAAATAATATTGAGATTTTATTTATTTATCATTATTTTTTTTTGTTATGTATATTTCACACTCACACATATAATGACTTGATATAATTTGTAGTTAGCAAACTAGTTCTATACATGGTGTTAGGAAAAGTACCGATTTCCTTTAAACCACATGTTCTAAAAGTAGAATAAAGAACAATAAGCATGTTTAAACAATAAAAAAATAATAAAACAACAGTTTAATTTTAACAAAAATTTAATTTTGTGTCAACCCTAGCCAGACTCGCGGCGCGCATGTAGTAGGCACCTTTTACTTGTTCACAATTGATGCGTCGGGTGCGCGTTGAATAGGGTTGACAACTTAAACTTTTTTTTTTCATAGGATGTATTCTATTTTTGTATTATTTATTTTTTATCAAAATATTTAATGTACTTAATCTATTTATACAATTATGTGGTTAAAAGGACATCGGGACTTTTCCTTTTTCCTGTATTTTTATGTATATTTGGTATCCTATCATTGGCGTTTCTAAAAAGAACATGTATTTTATACAAAGCTGTTGGATATTCTAATAAAATAAATAAATAGTAAACAAAAAAAAACTCGCAAGTAACGTTTGATATTCAAAGAAAGTGGGGGACCCTTCGGGAGTCCAGACGCAATACAGTATGTCATCCATACACACCTGGATGAAATTCAACATATTTGCAAAAAGCGTTCTGCTACCAATCATATCAGTGTTCAGTTCATATTCATTTAATAATAGGCTTCTTCTGGGTGAGCACCATCGTCGACTTTACTCTAAGGGTTAAATTGAGGTTAAAGACTTCTAGCCCATTGATAGAAGAAGACAAAAAATTGTTTATTTTACTTCTAAAACATAATCTTCTTTGAAAACCTACACCTAACAGATGGACTAAGGAAGATTTAATCAAAATAGCCAATTTTTAAATTAATAACATTTAAATTTTCTTTCCTACCAAATGTCGCATGTTACATCGCTCATGAAAATACATTTAAACATACATTAAAATAGTGAATTGGTTAATAACTTTGCAATAATTTAAATTTATTCATGATAATGCAGTTTTCCTTTGTTGTGGCTCTTTTTGATTGACAAACGCGTTTTATGCATTGGCGAATTATGCAGATATTGTAAATTTAAAATTGAGCAATTATAAACTACTAGCTTTTTCCCGTGACTTCATCCGCATGTTAAATAAAATATACACCAACGTTTGTCAATCTATTAAACAAAAAACGTTTCATTCAAATCGGTTCAGTAGTTTTCGCATGATGCTCGAACAAATAGACAAATATCCAAAAAATCTGTGATTTGGATTCAGGGCATCAAAATAGAATAACGTGATATTTTTTTATAAATATCTTACAAAATAAATTTACGATTTTATAATTAAGTAGAAATTCACGTAAACAGGGTTATCGTTTAGCCCCTTGACCGAATGTTAGTTGGTATGTTACTCAGCAATGAAATTGAACCACTTTCTCAATTTGATCTTCCCAAACAAATTACACTATTAGTGTTTACAAAGTTTACAAAGAAGGGAAAATAAAAAAAAAAACTGGTTTTCCGGGCCATGTTTCTTTGAGAAAGTGGTTCAGATTTGTGTCCTGTAAGAAACACACAAAAATTTGTTTAAAAAATAATCTGCTGTGACTTTAATACCTTCTCGAATTGCAATTCTAGTTAAAAACTAAACTGTACATATTTATATCCTCCACCTGTTACAAAATCCATCGATAACTATTCATGAATGTCACAACCCTATTTGCATATAGATAAACTCATCTCCAATCGATTACGAATGTTTGAGATTGGAATGCGCTGTCATTGGTTGACTTCTGAACCTTACGTCATAAATAGTGTAGTGTGTAATGCTGTTATGAAATGGAACGAACATGGTTTGCGAAAACAGCTGATGGAACCGGTTTTAATTTTGGGATCATGTTAAATAGTTTTGGGGCTGAGATATATTGGAGAAAGCATTAAATTCAGAGTTAACATTGGCCTTTGATCTGTTACGACCTTATACCTTGTGTGGTACGATAAATAAGTGGCATCAAGTAAGTGGTAAAAAAGCAGTATAAGCCAAACTAGCGCTACACTACAAACCCCCGAAACCGGAGACCCGCTTAAGGTGGAAGTGTTACCTCTAAAGTGCGGCCGTGTGTAGAAAGGTCGTAGGTTCAATGCTCGCTACTTGGAAATTCGCGTTCAAGATATCAGAGTTATGGTTGCCGACACGAAAGAAGAAGAAGAGTTATGGTAACCACAAATTCAATTAAATATTTCTCTCGATAAACTATTGTATAAACAGACTATGAAGCTGAACGAATCCGAACTTATAGTCAATTTTCTTTTTCGTATTTTGACCTTATATTATATTATAAGGTCAAAATACGAAAAAGAAAATTGACTTTCCATACAAAATGCACTATCACGTGATGCAATTTCAATGGGACGTAAACAATGAAATCGTACTTTGAGCTGCTATGTTCCTTCGTGAAAGTTGTTCAGTTTCACAGTCCAAATCTACAGTTTCAGTTTTCGGAAGATGTGTTAGTTTTTAGTAACGCCTTGTACATCCAACATCACGTCAGTAGTAACACTTTGGTCTTTATGGCGTGATAATAGAGTAAGAAATGTCTCCACTGTCGTGCGGTTGACTGTACAATTTTAGCTTAACATTCCGAGCTTGAAATTCAAGTTCTCTATTCCGATATTAATATTGTTGCATGTCATGAATACACGAAAATACACTCAAAACCCATAAGAAAAGCCAGCAGTTTTAGTGTTGTTTTTTGTGTGTTGATTTTTCAAAGTTTTAAAAAGGAAAGATACAGAAAAAGATACTTGAAAAAATGCTGTTATCAAGAGCTTTAAAACCGCTAAAAATGGCTTCACACGGCCTTACGACTACTATACAAGAGTGAAAACGCATCTGGAGCACCAATAATGCGCTAGTTATAGTACCACCAAATAGCTAAGGTCAAATATAAAATACAGATATAATCTAGAAATAATCATGAGAAATTGATAAAAACCAACCATTTTACGTAATATGTGAAGCGTTAAATTTATCTCGGGTAGTTTGTGTTAAAAAGTTCATAAAACCATAAATCATTTCCGTTTTGACGTGCAATACAGAGCAGCTCTTATGACTTGTAAAATGGCGGATTTGGTAACCGGCTAGGACCAACGACGAAGTTTTTGAAAAGTGTTCTTGTTTCAAATTAAGAGACTGCAGACTAATAATGCGATAGCATTAAGATCTGCACACTCCCAAATCCTTTCTTCGTCAATGGCGAAGTAATTGACCACCGCCTTATTGGTTAAATGCCAACGGGGACGGGTTTTTGTGCACTTGCGTTTTTGGTATTTCGGTTACCGCATCGATGCAAGTGCAATGTTAATGGGGTCAGTGCTTTGTGAAGGCTGTTACGTTAAGATTTTGTTCAAAACAAGTACTTTTCATTACTAAAGCGTATTTACAAATTTTATATATAGGGTGGATTTTTTAACGCCACCTGGAGGCAAAGTAATTCTCTCAAAAAATCATTTATTGATTCAAAGATAAGAAGATTTGCACGTGTTTGTAATGCAGGCTCTTTATTAGATTTTAGGGTTTTTCATTAATTTAACATGTTTGTTAGAGAGATTTGATTCTTATGATTGACCCTATCGATCGATGCCATAAAAGTACAGTCTGTTATTTTTTCAGATATCAGCCGGTTCGATTCCTTGGTGGCAAGCAAATTTTCGAAAATCTTTGAATGCAATTTTATTTATTTTTAAAATTAAAGCCATGTTTTCTCTCAGTAAAATTTTCTACGTCCAGTATTTAAAATACTTTCCCTCCAGTTGGCGTTGAAAAATTCCACCCTGTATATTCTTTTATATTCTTCAAAATACCTGCCTATTTTGACCTACAGACAAAATAATACTTTTACTTGAATAAATGTTTGCATACAGAAGAATAAGAAAGATATCAAAATACCGTAAAAAGAGGAGAACTTGCGTGACTGTAAATCTCCTAATCCACTTTAATTACAACACTTTCCGTCTCATTCCGTAACCGTATTGCTCTTAAGAAAGTCCTCAGTTATTTTTATCTTTGCATTCTGCCGATACGTCCTGCATTGAGATTTGAGTCAAATTCGTGCTACAAATATAAAGGTTGTATTTCGTTTAGGGGTTTTCGTACAAAAGATTTAATTTTCCGTTACATATTCTACCGATTTTTATGCCACCGCAGAATCATCTCTAAAAGATAAGAAAAGATCTTTATAATTAAGTAGTGAAATTGTAACGAATTAGTACGAAAATAAAAGAGGTATATTTTTGTATTTTCAAAGACATACGTACATGGCTTTTTTCCGTGGTAGGATAGCAAATAGTAGAAAGTGGAGTTTCTTTTTTATCAGAACTTTTCTATAAAATTCCTAGAAGGAACGCCTAGCAATCCTAAGAAATAAAGGTGACATCAGGATCTGCGAATAAAAAAATAAATAAAACACTAAAACACGACTGCTGTCGTAAAAGTAGTAAATAAACGGAAGAATGACCCCAACAAACAATATTTTCGTCGCAGTAGTCGGAGGACAGTGAACGACATGGCTCGATCTTGAAAGAGGTTAAAGCTCAAGTCACACACAGGCGGTATGATTGCGAAAGCGATCCGGGGCGGTTTGGCGGGAACAAAATACCGAGCCGCGACCGCTTTTCAATGTGACAGGGTGCATAAGAACTCATACTTTACAAAAAATACCGGCCCCGGAACGCTTCCGCTACCGCATCTGTGTGACGCGAGCTTAAAGGGGATGTCAATAGCTAAATTGTTAATTGAGTCCATCTTATTCTTTGGCTAATACTACACACGTAAACTTATCCCCCGCCATAAAAGGCATTACACACGCTCAAAATATAGGAAAGGGTGATAAAAGCTTCTTCTGTTTAAAAACGCTACTCCAGTTCATTTCGTATGAAAACAGTTTCAGAATCGAGACTTTTAAAATGTGATTGGCGTTGAGGCGTTGACTCTCAAGTCGGTTCGATGAATCGCGATCAACTTTCCATTTCGATCCATGTTTTATTCTGTTTACGTACGCGAAGTGGCGACAAAAACACAGATCGGTTGAGTAATAGTAGAGTAGTCGATGTAATTATCTGTAAGAAACTTATTGGTGGTTTGGGATTGAATTATAAAGATCACAATTACGTGAATATGTGCTCGACATACTCAAAAGCTTGTACACAGATTAATATCAGTTCCTTCTTAAGTAAATCCTCCTTGCTATTGGAATACAGTGCAGCTAAGTATTTAGCTCGAAACCAGAGACCCGCTCAAGGTCCAATAGGGAATATGCACGATTTTTTTTATTTTAGAAATTTATTCTCATTCATGTAATAAACAGTCTTGTAAAACTATTTTTCGAATAACTATAATATTAAAAAAGATATAAGCCATCGAAGATTTGTTTCTGTCTCTTTCTAGCAAAACGAAATTTAATATGGAGTTTATATAGCCGTAATGAATTGTGACGTCACTATTCATGTCGGATCTCTCTGTCTAATCAGTAGTTTTAAATGCTTATATCGGCCGTATTTCTTAGCCGATTTAAATTTTAATATCACTTTTTGTCATCTCTACTACGGTATTTTCATATTTTGTTAATAAATGCGACTAAAAAAATTTATGCATGTTCCCAATTATTACTTGACGTGCGGTCGTGTTTGTTTAAATACGACCATAGAACATATACGTACGGTTGAAGTTAATTTTTTTATCACAAAATAATCCAATAATATCCTAAAAGTTACTAATAAAGATCTACTTTACACTACAAGTTTTGTCCAAACAGATAGACCACAAATACCACACTACATTCTCGGCAGACCGTGCCTAGCCTATCATTGGCGATTGCACTTAATGACTCCTAATCATGTGTTCTGCTAATCCTCTGATAACCGGCCTGTCGGCTGTGTGATTCTCTTGATTCTTTTATGAGAAAAACCTAGACATGCGTATTTCTTTATTAAAAGGTGAAGACAGTTTCACAGTCGTTTACAAATATAATAGAAATATATATTATTTGAGTTGATTCGAGCTGCGGCGCAATGTGATAAAACAGGGTTTTAAATATCACATCTGAGGCTTCATTATAAAAACTAATACCCTTAAGAGCTATCCTATATTTTGGAGAAAAAATTCATATCAGGCCAAATTTTTGTGAACGGTTTTAAAATGCAATTTTAAGACTATATTTTTGAATCCACACATAGGTCTAATGCAACTTTGAGATTTACGTAAATTTGTTTTTTAGATTTAATTGTGTTTCTTTTACAAATATAGGAGGATTATATGCTTAAAAAAAAGATAAAAATAAAGGTAATTAAATGTAAAGTAAATAATATTTATAGCATTTTTGCCCTTCTTTTGTGGAATTTATAATACCTTTTTTATTATTTTTTTAAATCATGCGGTCGTAAATTTGGGTGGATTACTAATGAATTATTTTATAGACCAGCTAATCTAATTTTTGACGAAAAAAAATGCTGATACGAATTTTTGTTAAATCTTCATACAGTGAAATCGTTTGGCTCTTAGGCTTTAAATTGATGGACTATAAAGGAAGATGCACGGCCTAATGTACTGTGGTCCCAAGCCCCCCCCCCCCCCCCCCCCCCCCGTACATAATATTCTGTGTTATGTGCTCGTACTTATATGATAACCTGTGATTTAAGTGTGCAAATATAATGTTCGTTAGTTAGTTCACAGAGTTTCGTTTCCCATACAGATGTCACTTAACTATCAATTTAAAAGTCTCTGAAACACTCTCGCTACAGCTGTAGGAGTAAAGTAAACGGGGAGTTGCTATAAAAGGTTCGGATACTACTGAAATCATAAGCTCTACAAAACATTTTTTTCCGAATTTCAGCAGCAGACCAAAAAAGTGGTAAAAATGCAAGAGAAAGTATTGGTCTTTCATAATAATGTAACGTAAGTGACAAACACATTTTGTAAGAGATATTGATGTCTAAAAAGTTGTTGTTTTTCGGCGGGTTTACAAGTTCGTATGGAGATGCTGTTTTTATTTATTTCTTGAAGGTTTCTTTTACTGAAAGTTATTCAGTTTCGTTGACTGATCACGCAATTTTAGTTTTCGGACAGCTGTCCCTTGCACCCTGTATACTGTGGTAACAGCTCAAAAAAACAGTAGAATTTTGACCACAGTAACCCGACTTAAAACATAACGAGACGTCGTAAATCTGTTCAGTGTAGCCTGTTTACATCATACGCTTTATCTATGCGCAGTAAAAGCGCGAACGCACTTGAGCTGTTGTAACGCGGATGAAACGAGCGCTTCCTGGTGCATTCCTCTATTTAGGTTAGGGGTTTTGTAAACAAATCGTGGGAGAGTGTAGGTGAAAACTAAAAGGGACAGAATAACAGTCAGGATGAATTCGGTACCGGCAAATCAGAATCAATCAACTAACATAAACAACAGTTTATCTTGGGCAGATTACCTAGGGCCAACAGACGTGCTCAGGGTACCCACGAGATAGTCAGACACAGCGAGGAAGGCAAAAGTGGGTGGCAACATGAATAGTGTGGTCCACACGTCACATAATCGCAGTCAGTGGAAGGAAACTATATGTGGTCGCGATCCTCATCAGTGAGGGAGGAACCGAAGAATCGCCCATGGTGGAGGAAGAAACGTCATCAAGGCCCAGTAGTCCTGACAATTTGACAAGTGGGTATGAGCAACCTACGACAAAGGCGAGGGACAGGCGAGGAGAAGGCACGGTGCCACTTCAAGACTTTGATACAAAATGTATGAAAGCGACGGGTCGTAATCGTATTCTAGAACATAATGTTGAAATAGGATAATCATTTTTCACCTCCGATAGAAAATGCGCTAGCTGCTGATGCAGTTTCTTTGGGACTGAATTATTTTTTTCGAATTTCGACCTATATCCTATTGGAAAAGTCAGATTCATGGGCAGATTCATATTCTGACATTTTGTTGCTCCTTGAATATCTTCAATACGGTACTTACTGGAAGTACGGTCAGCTGTACGTAGATGGAAACATTTGTAACTCTATTACCATGCCATAAAGTACAAAATGTTTCCATTGACGTGCTGTTGGGTGTACAAGTACGGGATTTGATAGCCTCATCACTATATTATAACAGAATAGCAATATCCGACGACACATGAAAGGCGGGGTCTGACTAATCAATTGAGTGAGAATCTATGCAGTGAATGTATTTCCGGTCCAAACAAACTTGTGAATGAATACGAGCAGTAGGCGTTTTGAAACCTTTTACGATCTTATATTATGGTGCAGTTTCATTTATTCGTATGTATTATTTTTATGTTTCCGTGTATAGTTATGGTCTCAGTTATAGTAACTAGGCAGTTTTTGTTAAGTGTAGATTCATGTTCATCTTCTCGAATAGACTACATCAATAAGCGCTTTTCAAAAAGGATTGCCTTAAATTTCCTTGGAAAAAGGCCCCATGCGGAATAAATAAATCGCAAATAAATATCTTAATGCACTGCACTATGATAATACAAAAAACTTTATATTTACTTTCTTTTGAGGTGTTGAGTCTGTGACCATCGTTTATCTTCTTGGTTATTCGCTTGCAGTTAGGGCTCACACACAAAACTGCGATGCGATGCGACGTCGCATCGCAGCAATCTGCGATACGAATTATTGCAAAACCTTGCAAAGTTTTTGCGAAGCGTCCTTCGAGCTCGCAGATTTATGCAATGCGAATTCGCAGTTATGTGTGGTTACCGGGCTCCCAGAAACAAGTCAGGATGACAGGGGGGCAAGTCTTGCTTGGGAAAAGGTTACACGCAATATGACTAGCAAAGGTGAATAACTTACCTTTTTCAATTAAATCATTCCATTTCTTTGCCCAGCCTCTTAAGCTTTTGGCGTATGTTTTTTCTATGTCTGCTCTCTCTTGGACTAATGCTTGTAGCTCGCTGCAGAGCCTGTGACCGTCGTCTATCCTCCTGGTAGTTCGCTTGTAGTTACCAGGCTCCCAGAACGAGTCGGAAGTGACTGAGAGCAAGGCTTGCTCGTCGCTGTGGTGCGACATGGCGGTGCGGCGGCGGCACTCACACACCGCCCCTCTGAAACAAAAGTAAAAAGGATTAATCATCATATTTAGATTAAATTCACCCACAGCTGGGTGAAAATTTCCTCTCTCTTCGCGGTACTGTGCAAAATTCTTATCAAGTTTTGTCAGGCACTTTATGTTGTCTGACTTAACTCTATAACTACACCTTTCAAAACTGTAAACAAAAACAGTATATTACGCTGTAATTTTAAAACGACGTTCGGACTTCACACTCACAAATGCCCCCTGACGATATAAATGAGCACTAATAGATAATCACTAAACTTAAATCTAGACAAAGACACCGATGTCACAGAAGATCGTAAGATATAAGAAATTATAGCATCGCTTATAAATAACAATTCGCTTTTAGCAGCCTCCGTGGTTGAGTGGTTAGAGCGCTCGGCTTTCGATCCGTTTTGGGTTCGATTCCCAGTGAGGACACTGATAAACAAAAATCCCTATGTATCTCCCCAGTGTGGTACGTTAAGCCGTTGCTCCCTACTACCTACTACGGATGCAGTCGGGGCCATGTTAGAGGCTTTTGGCGGCTCGACATCAGGGATTATTAGTTCGCTCATCGACCTTGGAACCCACATGATTTAATGATAAATCGCTACTAACATTGTCTTAACATGACTGTTTGATAAATGATCTTATGATGACACTGGCATGGTTTTCCCAAGTCTTTAGTTACACATTTCCCCAGATCCGTCCGCATTCTTCATAGCAATAAACAACGACTCTTTCGCGTGAATGAAATCAATACAAGATATTTGTTAGACAGACGGTATTTTCTGTATTTCCTTTCCCAAGATAGATCTCTTACTTTGAACCGTGGAATTTTATTGTTTGCTCATTCTATAGGCATTTAATCTCATTGTATCTAAGTCGCAGGCAAATCGAATGATTAGGGTCGGCAAATTTTAAAACGGCGTCGGCAGATTGTAAATGGGTTTAGCCACTGATGCATTGTAGGTTTATAACCAAACCGATCCCGTACATGATCGGTTAGGTGGGGTTAGTTATCTCGCGACATCAACGAATGCCAGAAACGATTTACGCGCCGTTGTGTAAAATGGGCATAATGCAAAATGGCGACTTAAAAATTTAATAAAATGCCAAAGCATTATTAAAAGTGGCGAAGTAGACAATTTGCCTGCGACATCTATAGCATAAGCTATACTAGTTATAGGTAAACATATATGGCATTATACGGCCTTGATCAATGTAATCATGCTGGTGACTTCATGCAATTATATTGTTTTGTTTATGTACGAGTTAAGACTTGAATTATAAGCAAGATAAAGTGGATGATTAATTATAGGTATACAACGTAAAACAAGTTATAACTATAGTCTAAAAATCAAATCTTTCAATGTTATGTAATCAAGAGTGTGCTCAAGAGCTCCACAAGCTTATTCCATTGTCTCCCTTCTACCATCGAGAGTCCAGACACACCGCAGGATATTACCTGAACTTGGTTGATATTCCGCACATTCGCACAAAGCGCTTTGAAACATCTTTTATAATGTGCACGGCCAAAGAGTGGAATTCTCTGCCTGCATCTGTGTTCTCGAGTTCATATAACCCGAATCTATTAAAGCCGCGAGTTAATAGGCTTCTTCTGGGCAAGCTCGTTCCCATCGTCGACCTAATCTCTGTCCTCAAGACTCGAGGTCAAGAGTAAGCCCATTGACAATAAAAAAAAAGGTTGTAGATGTCACAGGGAATGTTGAAGTTGTAAAACTATCTGTAGTTTGTCGGGTCAGATCTGGCAATGAAAGCACTGACAGCACAAAAAGTTGCAATCATGTTTTCACCAGAGCACTTTTGCTGGCAAACAGTGGTTTGAGATAGAAATCTGTGATAGAAATAGTCAAGGGATTTCCACGAAGTTAAGGATTAAGAAGTAAGCGAGTTATTTTTCATCAATACAAATACAAAATCCAACTAAATAAGTTTTCTTAAGAAACATAGGTCAAAATATAAGCTGACAGCGCATTTAGAATGGCAGTAATCTTTTTTTTTTAGTATTTTGACCTATATTTCTAAAGGAAAACAGTTCAATTTCATAGGCAAAGTCACATTCTTCAGGGATGACAACCTTTTCTGTTACAACACTTGAGGAGTGATCACACTTAGTTGAATTCAAAGACTAATACGGCATACATTGCTGGGAGGCTTGGTTATGTTAATTGCAATATGCTTGCTTCAACGAGCAATGTATGCCGAATTAGTCTTTGAATTCAGCTAGGTGTGATCACTCCTTCACAACTAAAAATTATTTTTCACTGCTTTCCCTGTGCTATTAAAAATCTTTTTCAATTGCTATGCCTAACGAATCGCAGTCCTTGGCAAGTTGGTTCCGGATTATCACCTCACTGACGTTACTTCATGCGATAAGCATCTCCGCACAAGCGTAAATAGTCGGACAGACGCATTACATCACTGCCAAACGTGATAGCGTGTATAGGAATCTTCGTTAACAGGTATTCGAACAATAAAATAAAAGGATTTGAGATTTTTGATTGACTATGTGAGGAATTTACATGGGCTGTCCTTCGGAGAAGTGCCGTTTTTTTTTGTTGCGTTTAGAGTTAAGCGTGTGTCAAAAATAAAATAAAAATTGAAGTTTTGATTTAACAAGATGTAGCTGAAGAATTCCTATAACCCAAGGGGCGCGCTTAGCGAACAAAACTGAACAACTTTCCCATAGAAACAAAAGTTAAAAAATAAAAACAATCACATCATGGACAGATCGTATGGTGTCAATAATTTTTACCAATGTTTCTTCAAGTTTTTGAGTTTTGTTGAATAATCATGTCATCATGCCAAGTAAGATAAAATTGATATTGGAAAGATAGAACTTGGAAAAGAACACATGACGCACGCGAAGACACCGTAACTAGACATTCCTAAAATAATAAATCATAATCAAAACAATCGGTGCGTGTGGCAAAGTACTGAGCAGCATAAATTTACTTCATTTTTATTTATTTTTATTTAATTTAGATGATCGACACGATAAGAAGAAGAAGATCAAAACAATCCTTTCCAAACGCTATCCAGTATGGCTGTTCACTATATTCTGTAGTACCGAGTACGGCACAGCGAACTTCACAGCGTAGTTATACAAAACTCGGATGGTATAAGTACCTACACCACCGGTAAAGAATAGTACCACCAACCCATCTCTTCCCGTGGATGTCGTAAGAGGCGACTAAGGGATTGTGAACAGAAGGATGGGCAGTAGCGGCCTCCTGTGTATCGTACCATCTTACATACTGCGGTCACCAACAACCGCGGTCCATGGTGCCAGCCGCAACGCTAACAAGCGTGGTGACCATGGTACTTCCCTTCCACATTATTCCAGCAAAAGCTGACATTCTGGAAGAAGTTCCTTGTCCTGCAGTTGACGTTTATGGGATGTTATGATGATAATAATGATACAAAACAAAATAACGTCGATATTAAATGTAATTTAAAAGTATTTAAAAAGTGGATATTTCTAGAAAATTATTTTTACCGACAATACATTCGTTAATATAACATCATACTCTTGCGTGGAATCCATTTTAAGTAGTTTTACAAGTAGAAAACAATAATTCCTTCGATCCACGACTGTACTTCGCTCACGACTCGAGGCAAATGTCAAGTCCAAAGTCGCGGGTTTAAAATTAACATCGAGTTTAACATTGAACTTGAACTGGAGAAAAAAACTCATTCAGTGATGTTTACGAGTACTGGTTTATATAATCGCATATTGTAAGTGTTAAGGGTCTTAATATTTGTGTCGATTTGCAAAAGGCATGTATTTAACGCGGCGACAAATTGAAACCATTCCGGGTCTTAATAAAACTGAAAATGGATAGTAAATAAACTACTTTGAAAGGCCTTTATAAAGGACTCGCAGGCTATTTTTGCAGTCAAATAATAGACTACAAGCGCAATAGAGTGGAGAGGAGGCCTTTGTCTTGCAGTGGTACGCATGGCAGCAAGGAAGTGAAAACAAAACCAGTGTAAGCTGAACTAGCACTACGCTAAAAAACGCCCGAAACTAGATCTGCTCAGGGTCAAAGTGTTTCCACTGACTTGCGGCCGTGTGTATAGCGCGTACAAAATAACTCTGGCTATGCTATGACCGTTAATGCGCAGAACTCACTCAAAAAATGAATCACGGGGTTAAGAGCCAAACCTGGCCACATAATATTACTGTTTTACGCTTTGACACCCGGTATTTATAACGATTACTAAATTGAGTCTGATTGCAGTGCCAGATAATGTAATGCAGTGATTATTGTAAATAATCATAGATGAAGTCATTGAAGGAAACCGGAATAAAATAATGCATGTAAATATAGACCTAACAAATAAGTAAAATTTCATCTCAATCTTTTAAACTTACTTACATTCAAATTTTTCCTTCGGAGTATTTACATACAACCTGTATAGAATGACCTAATTTCTTGATAATTAAAAGTTACTTAAAATATTTTAGACGTGACTCATTAACTTGATTAAAATATACTTGACATCATTAGATATTATCTTCATTGATAATTTAAAAGTCATCAACATATATTTTAAACCCAATCCGGGTTTGCAATTTTGTCTAATTAGGAATGCTTTTATAAAGTCTTTAAGCATAAGTTACTTCACTGCGGTTTTTATTGAAAACATTTATGAACTTGTTTTTTAATCGTCTATAATTACTAAGACATAAGAGGGAAGAATTTGGAATGGTACGAGTATGATGGTATGGACTTGTTATGAGGAGGCATGACCATAACAGATAAGAGTTTTGAGAATGACTGTGGATGGAATAAGAGCACGTGTAAGACCGATAAAAAAAGGATGGACTGTATAAAAGATGATATGAGAAAGAAAAAAGTGAATGTCGTTAAACGGAAGCTATTGTAGTGCTGAGTGGTCCTTAAGAGCGTTCATCCGTTCAAATCGCGCCTGGAGTCAAAATTTACGATTTTCGCCGAAGGATAAAACAATGCAGTTCTCAGTTTTCAAAGAAGACATTAATATCATATTAGATATACTTTCACGATCTGCTTTTTGGTTTAAAAACATTTCAAAATATTGGGATATTTTTCCAAATACAACAGTTTTTTAACACGTCCGTTTTTAACTTAGCGCTTGACCGTCTACGCAGATGCGAGATTTATGTAGGATCAAATGCTACAAGATTGAAAAAATAATTACCATTCGAAAATTCAGGATATTGTTTAGTTTTTGGTTAAAAAAAACTCGATTTAGGTAAAAGTTCATTAAAAAAAACTACAATCAAAAGTGACATTTTCAGTAAATTTACGGGATATTAACCGTGTCATTTTAGGTGAAAATGTAAGACATTATTTTTTCTTTTTGGACTTAGCATGTGAAGTCATTCATACTCTAAAACGCTGTATATTTTTTTTTGGATTAAATTGTATTTATATTTTACTGTGAATTATTTAGTATACTCCTATAAAATCCTTGCGAGATAGTGCCAGCGCTTAGTCGTGGCCGAGGCCTTGTTGTGGCGACGCATCGGAGTAACGCTCTTAACAAATTGGGATAAGCACCAGCGAATGATGAGCTACGAAGTTATTCACGTATTGCGCGGTCCTAAACAAATTGGGATAAATAACAGTGAATGATGAGCTACGAAGTTATTCATATGCTGTTCGGTCCTTAACAAATTGGGATAAGGACCAGCGAATGATGAGCTACGAAGTTATTCACGTATTGCTCGGTCCTAAACAAATTGGGATAAAGAACAGTGAATGATGAGCTACGAAGTTATTCATGTGCTGTTCGGTCCTTAACAAATTGGGATAAGGACCAGCGAATGATGAGCTACGAAGTTATTCACGTATTGCGCGGTCCTAAACAAATTGGGAAAAAGAACGGTGAATGATGAGCTATGAAGTTATTCATGTGCTGTTCGGTCCTTAACAAATTGGGATTAGGACCAGCGAATGATGAGCTACGAAGTTATTCACGTATTGCGCGGCCCTAAACAAATTGGGATAAAGAACAGCGAATGATGAGCTATGAAGTTATTTATGTGCTGTGCGGTCCTTAAAAAATTGGGATAAGGACCAGCGAATGATGAGCTACAAAGTTATTCACGTATTGCGCGGTCCTAAACAAATTGGGATAAAGAACAGCGAATGATGAGCTATGTAGTTATTTATGTGCTGTCCGGTCCTTAATAAATTGGGATAAGGACCAGCGAATGATGAGCTACGAAGTTATTCACGTATTGAGCGGTCCTTAATAAATTGGGATAAGGACCAGCGAATGATGAGCTTACGAAGTTATTCATGTGCTGTGCGGTCCATAATAAAATGATGATCTGAGTCATTTACAGACAGTCAAGTTGCAATGAATGTCTTACGAATTACTAACTTAGCTAAGCAAAGAAACACTCCTGGACTAATGACAATTGCTTTGTTTACGATCACCAAACTCAAGCTAAGTATTCTGATCGGAAACCAGATGGGTGACCGCTAATGGAGTTTTAACAGTCACGTCAATGATCCCGACCAGTACCTTAAATAGTGGTAGTTGTCGTTAAGCTATAAAGAAGCCATTTCGCGGCTAAAAACTCCTGAAAATGACAAGATTATTGAGCCATAATTACCACTGACCTATCTAGCCAAGATACTTAAGCGCACGAATGACTTTTACTTTGTTCAAATCTAGTCCTGGTAAAAGAGACATAGAAATAAAGAAAAATAAATTACCCAAAGAATTCCAGCAGGTGACGTAGTTTTCCTCGACACTTCCGCCTTCTATATCTATATTTCGCGGCCGTCATTATAATATTATCCAATCCACCGAGTCAATTGTCAACCTATCTCAACTAGCGTGAGTCTCGCGAAGCACTGAAGCTCATGTGGGCTGTGATTGGTCGAGAGAAGCCACAAACAAACACCGCCAAGTTTCAAGATTTACTGAGATTTAGATAATGGATTTTTTGTAAGGACACAAGTTTTTGTGGATAATTCTTATTATTAGAAAACTGGTTATAATTTACTGTAAGAAACGAAGGTTGTTAAGTTAACAAAAGAAAAAATATGTGAGTGATTGACGTTTCAATTATCTTAAACTCGTTATTTTTTCAAAATGTCGGATACCAGAAAGGTTTTACCTCAAACTAAAACTTTGAATTGAGACTATAAAACTGAACAACTTTTCCCAAAATAAAAAGAAATTCCATTTAGAAATCGCATTTTGTACGGGAATCCAAAACATATTACTCTTTTTGTCGACCAACGTTTCTTGTAAAAAGTTGTTCATTCATGGCCACAGTTAAAATTTTGGCACAGCTCTGATCCGAAAGCGTAAAACAGTAACAATCATATTACACCAATTCTCATACAAAAAGCAATTTCACACATCCGAAACGGAATCGAAAGTGAAACCCGTTGTAAGGGGCAATCTTTCAACCATTCGACACATGATAACTGTAAGTTTGTTTGTTTGTAACCACACAACTGTACACTGATACGGTCACGATTCCGATTATCATTTAAAGTAACACCACTTGATCCGACGGAAAACAGATACTGAATGGCTTAAACTCTAGATGTATGACAAAATCTTTACCGTAACGACTCTTGCCAAACGATTTTTATTTAAAAATGAACTTTAAGTCTAAGACAAAAGGAGATTGACGAAAATTTGGACTGAAAAATGTTAGTTGGGATTTCGGACGACCTTGCAATGTTGAAGCTGAATCATAGTTAACGAATGAAACTAGAGATGTACTAATTATAGTAATAGGTATGCGTAACATAGTACCTGGTATCAAGTGGATCTTTGTAAAACATAATTCATGTAATTGGATCAGGCTTGTTTTGATGTCAAAACTTCCGCCTTGTGTTTTTTTCGAACGAATGAGATGTTATTAGTAAAAATTTTGTTCCTTTTAATTGTAGAGGAGCCTACACTACCAAGAATTTCGTGTGAAAAATTTTAAGTCTAAATATCTTAGATTAATAAATATACCTAACTATTTTAGGTCCAATATTGTTTCGCCCGTGTGGTACCAACCCATCTCTACACGTGGGTGTCGTAAGAGGCGACTAATTATGAATCAGAAGATGGGCAGCAGCATCTTTCTGTGTATCGTACCATCTTACATACTGCGGTCACCAGCAACAGCGGTCACCAGCCGTAACGCTTACATGCGTGGTGACTATGGTAAATCCCCTCCTAAATACCACGCGTTTTTGCTGGAGTTCTAGAGGGAGCTCCCTGTCCAGCAGTGGACGTTTCATGGGATGTTATGATGATAATTGTTGTTTGGGACATATTATCAGTCATTAAGTAATTCATTCCGATTTCTTTAACAAACGGCATCTTTATCACTTCATTCTTTTTACTAAGATCAGAAAAATTAACAACTTTTCCAAAATACATATTGACGAAATAAAATGGTCGTATTAGCCTGCTGTGTGCTGAATACCAGCACCTCTACCCATTATAAATTTTGTCATTTTCTCATCCATTGTCTTCCTTTATTGTGAATTTACAACGTGAACGGCAAAATTAACACTCCTGTAGTTAAAAAGACTATTTCAACACCTATTTTATTACTGGACCCAACTTAGGGCCCGTCTCACGGCTTGATGCTAAAGTTCCCGATAGTAACCTGACAGATAAAATATCTGCCATCTAAATATTTCCGATTTTTCCCTGTGTTAATCTGTCAGTTAGAGGAATCAGACACTTGTGAAATAAAACATTTTTACTAACTGACAGAAATAACTTAGGTTGATAACTTGAGGTTATCCGGAACTTAGCAGCAAGCGGTGAAACGGGCCCTTATTCTGTTAGTTAGGACTCACGATCAATCGCTGGGGTAGTGATTTACCAAATACATAATTTCTAATAGTTTTTGTTCTTTCCAAAACAGAAAAAAAAAACCGGCCAAGTGCGAGTCGGACTCGCGCACTGAGGGTTCCGTACCACCACATAAACATAATTGTATTAGTTGAAATTTCAGTAAGTTATTGTGCTAGATTTTTTGAGTCCGACACGCGCTTGACCAAATTTTCTTATTTGTGTGTAGCTTATGCACTATAAAAATACAAATTTTCAAGTTTGTAAGTGTTCCCGTTCTTAAATAGAACTAAAACAAAGTCGCCTTAACGACCATCCAACTTGACCCCTCTCTTATATGAATGTTCTTGAAACGGGAGCTCACCACAATTGGTTACCATTAGTTGTGAGAAAAGTTGTAATATTTAATGATTTCAGACTTTTCCCATTATTTGTACTGTGAGACCTAGCTTCTTGCCAAATTTCATAATTTTAGGTCAACGGGAAGTACCCTGTAGGTTTTGCATTTTTGAATAAATGTATGGAGATGAGGACATAAAATGCCATATCTTTTGATTGCGTCGTTGTAAAAAAATTAAATTTTCAGATCTTGTGTGGTTCATGGATCCTAATATATGGTATTAATTTCAACCTGATACCTTTACCCGTTCGTGAGATAAAGGGTCTTGACAGACAGACAGACAGACAGACAGACAGACAGACAGACAGACGGACAACAAAGTGATCCTATAAGGGTTCCGTTTTTTTCTTTTGAGGTACGGAACCCTAAAAATAGTGAATATTTTAAGAAAGACTGACAATGTTTGAGGATCGTGAGCAGGTTTTTTTTTTTAAATTGAAAATTGGCTTATCTACTCTTGACCTCGATCTAGTCTTGAAGACAGAGATGAGGTCAACGATGGAACGAGCTTGCCCAGAAGATGCCTTATATGAACTCGGGAACACAGACGCAGGTTCGAGGTTTTCAAGGATCGAGCTTTTGGAGGAATATGATCAAAACAGAGATATGGTCAAATCCCTACCGCTCGGCTCGTGCGTTGTGGTCGCAAGAAAACCTAACCCAGGTTGGGTTTGCCTAACCTAACGGACCTTTGAATACTGTTGTGATTAGATTATTTTATGTTTTTAATTATTACTGTGTGTATTTTAAGGTATAGTAACTAAAGAATTTAAATGTAAATTATAATAAAATGAAGTACGATTAGCATTATTAGCGTAGGGTTGTTAAGTTTTGACTTAAATTAAATCTCTGTTTTCAAGTTTTCATAAAATCCCTGCGACACACGAAAAGGGGCACCACGCGAAGTTTTCAGTCTTGTTTCGTGACAGATGACACAAATCAATCAATTTATTTATTGCACCACTCAAAGTGATACTGCAATACTGAATGATATTCCACCTCCTTTACGAAATTTAAAATCAGTGCGTTCGTTCAGTAATAAATTTAAACAATATGTTATAAATTTACAAATCAGCGGTTCTGCCATCCTCTGATTAACTCTTCACCCAACTATGTTTTGTATACATACAATTTCCACCTATATATTTTGCGTTTCCGTAATCCCTCTTTTCACACATCCTCTTTTTTAGCGTTTTAAATTTTTATTTACTGAGACACAATAACAAATTCCAAATTCCTTGCTAACACAGTACTTTGCAAATTACACATTTGATTAGTTCGATTTGATTGATTAGTTATTTGATAAATTACACATTTTTATGTAAGTGTCTTTTGTTTTTATTTTGTAATTAAGTATAATTTTATTTGTGTTTACAAATTATAATGTAGCAATCCATATGTTTTTTAATCATCTGAACTCTAAAAATGGTTCCAGGTGAAAATCAGCGCCTTAGCCTTTACTTTGGCATGTGCTGAGCTGGAGGCCAATTTAGCTGTTTTTTAGGGTTCCGTACCTCAAAAGAAAAAAACGGAACCCTTATAGGATCACTTTGTTGTCCGTCTGTCTGTCTGTCTGTCTGTCTGTCAAGACCCTTTATCTCACGAACGGGTAAAGGTCAGGTTGAAATTAATACCATATATTAGGATCCATGAACCACACAAGATCTGAAAATTTAAATTTTTTACAACGACGCAATCAAAAGATATTGCATTTTATGTCCTCATCTCCATACATTTATTCAAAAATGAAAAACCTTCAGGGTACTTCCCGTTGACCTAAAATTATGAAATTTGGCAAGAAGCTAGGTCTTACAGTACAAATAATGGGAAAAGTCTGAAATCATTAAATATTACAACTTTTCTCACAAGTAATGATAACCAATTGTGGTGAGCTCCCGTTTCAAGAACATTCATATAAGAGAGGGGTCAAGTTGGATGGCTGATGAGGCGATTTTTGTTTTAGTTCTATTTAAAAACGGGAACACTTACAAACTTGAAAATTGGTATGTTTATAGGGCATAGGCTATAAAATAACAACAAATAATAAAATTTGGTCAAGCGTGTGACAGACTCAAAAAATCTAGCACATTAACTTACTGAAATTTCAACTAATACAATTATGTTTATGTGGTGGTACGGAACCCTCAGTGCGCGAGTCCGACTCGCACTTGGCCGGTTTTTTTTAATGTGTTTACACTTATGTTTTTCTTTTGAATGCTAAATAAATATTATTTCTTTCTTTCTTTATACATCCCAAAGGAAGATAATCATACCATCAGAACTAAAGATCACGGTAGGTACTGCCTGTCAGACATCAAACATCATTAGAGTCAAGATATTTAAATAGTGGAAATGAAGTGTTAAGCACCCACTTTATATTTGCATATTGGCAATGATTGACACACCCAGTTAAACATACAATATACATACTCAAAAACTCTCGAGTTATGTAAGGTGCTTATTACACTACACGTTCAACTCGTGATTGCTAACTACGACGTAATAAGACTTAATTTGTAAACAAGTATTTATTTATTTCTTGAAAGCTTGTATTTTATTTGAATTGGGAATATTTTTCTAATTTTTATGATAAACGTCCAAAACTGGTTTAGGTCTGAAAGGATAAAAAAGCTTCTGGTTGTAACCAAGAACTTGTGTGTACACAAGAGAACAATTTAGAGAAATGTGATTTGAAATAGATACTTAATAAAGGAGGCGTCGAGGCCGACCAAGGCGTCGAGGCCGACCAAGGCGCCGATGGCGCGATGAACTTGACGACTTTTGTACAAATTGGCAAGTGCAGGACGAATGGAGAAAAAAGAGGGAGGCCTTTGCCCAGCAGTGGGACAGCAACGGCTAAATAAGATAAGAAGATAAGACTTAATAATGACTCGCGAATCAAAAAAGCATGGGCAACTGATTTGTCATTTAAAAGTTTTTCTTTGTCATCGCCGGAGAACCACATAACTCACTTTTCAATCCGATACGAACAAATTCCCGGTAAAGCTGGGTAATAAGACATTCCTTTCAATGTAAGCTCTGTGGCTTAACGCACCTCAAGGCAATAGAGAAAAGCCCGTGATTTTATGTATGTATGCTAGCTCACGACACCTAAACCATTTTATTTCCCCGTCTGTCGTTAGCATCCACATGTCAAAGCAATAAAACTGTATTCCCACGAGACGAGTCTATTCCAGTGTTTCCCAAACTTTTTAACGTCATACCCCCTAAGATATTCTAGTAGGTATGAATGCTACGGATCCTTAATAATAATCATCTAGTATTGATATAAATATCTAAACGTCAATGAAATAGCAAAAATTTTATCTTCGACAGAGAAAATACTTATTA
The DNA here is from genome assembly GCA_947532105.1 of Athrips mouffetella. Taxonomy (NCBI): domain Eukaryota; kingdom Metazoa; phylum Arthropoda; class Insecta; order Lepidoptera; family Gelechiidae; genus Athrips; species Athrips mouffetella. The sequence continues at coordinate 10,522,559 of OX383968.1, forward strand.
CTAAACTCTTTACACACATTGAAAGACCTAGACTCGCAACTCCTCTATCTACACTTTCGTAATTTTTACTTTTACACTAATAAAGCGTTCAAATCGCCCGATGGGCAGATCACCTGCCCGATGATAGTAAGGAAAGCCTGGTTGAACAAGGCGAGAGACAGAGGTAAGTGGCGTGGTCAGCAGTGGCTTCATACGAATGATATTATTGTCGGACCCCCGTGCGCTTGGATTAGGGTGCCGAGTTTGGGAAACACTAGTCTATTCAATAGAGTCGATAGAGTAGAGAGTGCGTTACTCCGAGATGTTACGAGAAATATGCGAGCAAAAAGTCTACCATTGTGTGTGACATGATTTTACCGACCTTGTTTACGTAATAAAGGGGTGTATTGCGGTTGCGAATGTACAATATTGCTTCTAAAGTAAAAAAGCAGTCGAGGCCAAGTTAGGATTGGTATTTGCTATACGATCACGAAAGTTAAGCAACTTTGGACGTGGTCAGCATAAGAGCACGTAAATTGGTCCCGATTGGTCCGATAGTCGTCGTTAAGCGAGGTGACTATGGTACTTCCCCTCCACATTTTTCCAGAAATAGCTAGAATTCTGGAGGGAGCTCCCTGTCCTGTAGTGGACGTTTCATGGGATGTTATGATGATGATAAAAGCCTGAACCACGGTAAATTCTAAGATTTGGATTATCCTAGTATGTATTTACATACTGTTCGGGCTTTAACGGAAACACATAACATAGTTCACGCAACGAGGCATGAACTCTCATATGCTATCTCATAGGTTATCTAACTGCTATCTTTGTGCAAAAAAGATCGTCAAGAAAGGCTAAACCAATAGAAATGTAAAATTGGAAATCAGGTTTGCAGTAATTTTAATTGTAAAAGTTTGGAGGACGTCGCGTGAGCAGCCCCTGTAAAGGTGGACTGACGTTCTTTTGAAGGTTGTGAGAAGATGAGCGACCGGATGCGGGCATTGCAGGATCGGTTCAGATTCAGATTATTTATTCATGTAGATTATTTACAGAGTAATTATTGAATGTCATGCAGAATACAATGCAAATAGAGCGAGTCTACGCCGTTTAGGATCGTGCTATGGCAGCGTAAAAGAAACGGCAAGAAACCACTGCAGCACGGCCTACTTTAAGAGTCGTTGGTGAAATCCTGTTTATGACTGATAATGGAATAATAAGTTTTATTGATTAAATTGGAGAGATGAGATCAGATTAAAAAACATTAATGAAAACTAAGAAAATCTACAAAAATATTAGCTGTATTAGGTTGCTATGATATGGTTTATGTGCTAATTCTGAATGTAAATTTTCCTAGTCGGAACTCTAACTTTCTTTGCTGACCAAAGTCATGTAGTAAAAAGTTTAATTTGAATTTTGAATAGGGTTACAACCTAATTTTTGTTTGCATAAATAGTTGTTAAATACGAGTGACGGTACAATCTAAAGCTGAAATGGACTTTTTTGTTTCAACAACAACATTTTACAAAAGTTTCAATTTGGATTTCAGTTTCAACCTTTCCAGCACTCTAATTAAGGAAAATGTTGGAACCCCAATCAGTCTCAAATTGAGCAATAATGTATCCGGGGCGGCAAATTATCCGGTCGTAATTGAAAGATTACCTACTTATGTCCAGAAAGTCAGTTAATCGTGTTTTCAACCAATTTTCTGATCAAATGATTCACGTCAAATGTTAAGTAGGTACTTGTTAAGATATTTTAGAGCCGACCAATTTTGTTGAGTCCATATTGCATTGACAAGTTTTTATTATTGATTTTTATATAGATTATGCAATTTAAAGACACCAAATTTAAAATCTGTTTGTGTACATACAGCCCTTTTTTACGATAAAGCTTAAATTAAAAAAAAACCGGCCAAGTGCGAGTCGGACTCGCGCACCAAGGGTTCCGTACCACCACATAATCATAATTGTATTAGTTGAAATTTCAGTAAGTTAATGTGCTAGATTTTTGGAGTCCGACACGCGCTTGACCAAATTTTATTGTTTGCTGTTATTTTATAGCTTATGTACTATAACCATACCAATTTTCAAGTTTGTAAGTGTTTCCGTTTTTAAAATAGAACTAAAACAAAAATCGCCTCCGCGACCATCCAACTTGACCCCTCTCTTATATGAATGTTCTTGAAACGGGAGCTCACCACAATTGGTTACCATTAGTTGTGTGAAAAGTTAATTTGAATAAAAAGAATTTAATGATTTCAGACTTTTCCCTTTATTTGTACTGTGAGACCTAGCTTCTTGCCAAATTTCATAATTTTAGGTCAACGGGAAGTACCCTGTAGGTTTTGCATTTTTGCATAAATGTATGGAGATGACGACATAAAAAGCCATATCTTCTGATTGCGTCGCTGTAAAAATTTAAATTTTCAGATCCTGTGTTGTTTATGGACCTTAGTATTCGTTATCAATTTCAACCTGATACCTCTTCTCGTTAGTGAGAAAAAGGGTCTTGACAGACAGACAGACAGACGGACAACAAAGTGATCCTATAAGGGTTCCGTTTTTTTCTTTTGAGGTACGGAACCCTAAAAAACAAGAAATAAACATCTCTTGTATGGGGATGGATAATTTGTTTTTTATTATTTCTTATGAAATTTCCCTTATAATACAAATATTCAGTCAACTAGCTATTAGGTTAAAAGTAACACCTTTTTAAATGTAACTCAGCCAGGCAGGTCGGACAGTACTTCCCCTCCACATTGTTTCAGCAAAAGCTGGAATTTTGGAGGGAGTTTCCTGTCCTGTAGTGAACGTTTTCATGGGATGTCATGATGACACAAAATGCACTAATCGGCTGTTGCCGTTTTTATGGGAAGTTTTCACGAAGGATTCACAAAACTAGCTATTTGGATTCCATACAACTAAGTTATAAGGCAATCTAGAGTACAATGTGATATTATAGCACAGCTAAGTAACGTAAGCAATATTGCGGTCGACCCTAGCCGCAGGTATTTGAACTCCGCGGAAGGTCTGGGCCGCTATTTGTCTGAGGTTCCACTTGTAAACACTAAAAGCATGTTCAGTATTTACACTGAATTTAGCTTCTTGTGGTGTGTTCGAAGTCTTTCATGAAAGTTAGGCGACTCTTAGCTTCGATCATAGATTTTGGTAGATATATAGTCGCATTCAAGATTCGCAAGAGAAAGTGTCCCCATTTTCCTGAGCCTCACTGAGAGCAAAAAGAGGCAAAAGCCTACTTCTTACGGTTAAATTTGTTAAACAGCAATCGTGAATGAACAGCAAAACGTATGATCGAAGACCATTATAGGCCTTTTCAAATGGATAGCAGTCTCTCATTAGGCCTTGCGCTGCCATAACAGCAGCGGCAGCACGATAACCAAGATAAACCCTTTATTTACACTAGAGCGACAAAATTGACCTTTGAAATTTGATCCTAGATATAACTATTATTCAAAGGATCCTACTGCTGCTAAAATTATCGTGATAGACTTCGGACTTAAGTCAGCGAATGCAATGTCACAGGTGGGAATTCACTGATGGGATGAACCTATCTTGCAAGTGATGTCATTCCATGCAGAGGATGGTCCACCTTAGAATCTGCCCCGCGTGCCCTAATAACTGCATACGGAAAATCTGCCCCGCGTGCCTTAATACTTGCATGCGGGCTAAACTAATGCAAGCTACTCGTAGGCCAAATTAATTTTAAATAGATTTGCTGTAGACACGACAAGAAGTATTGAAGGGGTTTGGTGGCTGAACAACCCTGACGATAGTGTGCTTCTTGATATATCTTACTATCCGGGACTATTCAAGTACCCTAAACCGATGAGAGGGTTGATAAAAGTATAGAAAAGCGTTGATGAAAGTATAGAAAAGGAGGGCAGGCTGTCAAGATCGTGGCAGGTGGAGCTGTGGCCTACCCCGACGGTAAAGAGGCGTTATGTAAGGTATGTATGTATTCAATAGTTTACCACTTCATAGTTTCCTTCCACTTGATAATTCATACTGTAATAGAGTCGCGGCTGGCACCATTGACCGCGGTTGTTGGTGACCGCAGTTTGTAAGATAAGACCACTGCTGCCCATATATCCTCAAACCTTTCACAATACCCATCAAAGCTACAGCAAAAGATATAAATCACTTTCCAACACCTTATTCTGCTGCGGATTATTTCACCCACCAAAAAGAAAAACGAGTCAGTATACCACTTATCCATTACTTACTATTCCGTCCACGCGTGCGCATCGAAGCGCGACGCACGCGTGACAATTACCACGTCTAAGCTGTCACCGTTCAATGGCACTGCTGGCATAACATGCCCATTATGTCACACCGAGCCATAATGACCGGTTCGTTACACGTTTGTTTACAAAGAAAAGCGTGGTTAATTTGAAGTCTTTGTTCGTCCCGATTTTTGGAGTTATTCCGGCGTTGATCGAAGTTAATCGGAAAGAATAGAAATCGCCTGGGTGATACCACCGGCATCTCGTCTTTGTGACGTCATATTGACAACCATGCCTCGCTCAGCAGGATTCAATGGAAACCAGCACCGTAGCCTTCACATCGGCTTTTGCCTAGTGAGGCACTATCGTTTAATGGATCAGTATGATGTCATAAGAAATAGTTTCATCACTTTATCTTTGACTAAATTTTTATGTTTATATGTGATGTTACGTATTCCGTGTTATGTTGTCCATAAACTAATAAACATTTCTTATTTCCTTTGCAGTGGGTGGTAAAAGTTGACTGGATTTCAGCCAGCCGCTTTGAGATCTTTCTTCGTTTTATTAACAAGGCTATTCGAATCGCCCGTGTGGTACCGGCTCAGGATATTAGAGCGTGTCGAAGGATCATGAGCTGAGGACCTGAGCATCGACAGCAGCGTCCTTCTACGTAGCGTATCACCATAAAGCGGTCACCGATGACGCTTACAAGTAAGTAGAAACACCTTGGACTTTATGGCATTGTAATAGAGTTTCAAATGGTTCCATTTACGTGCGATTGACCGTACATACCCTGAAGAATAAAAAAAATATTAATGTCGTGATATCCTGTGGCATATCCTCGTCCAGCGGTGGAAAAGGATCACAACAGCCTTGAGCTCCAGGTTGTCACAAACCAATACGTGCACCATCCAGCCACAGAATCAAAAGCTATTCCATGCCCACGAATGCCGTTAAGGTTCACCAGCCAACCCATTGCCTAGAGATCGGAACGGTTCCGGCGATTTGCACACGCTAAAGCGATTTCCCTGCGGAAACAAATCGCCGGCGGGCCGCAGGCGAAACGCTAACCGCTTCATCCGGTCAGACATCACATATGACCTAACCCATTATTAATACAAACGCAGTAAGTTTGTTCGTCTAATCTTGTATGATCACGTATTTGGATACTTGGAGGCGTGAGGGACATTCTTGTGGAAACTATAGCGAAGTCCTTGTGGCGATCGCAATCACAAAATTGACATAGTTAATAAACTATCATCACTCAGGACACTCCGTAGATTACGCGCCAAACTACTAACTCTCAAACACAACACTAACAAGCAGTTACTCAAAACTTCTTTTAAATTAAAGCTCAAATATCAAACGGGGAGATCACAGTCGTTAGTATAGTATAAATAAATGAATTACTTGTTGTATTTAAAACCAGCTAAACATGTTAATAATCACTTTCTCTGGAAGCTGGTAAAGTGAAGGTCGAAGATCACCTGGTACTGTGCAAGTGCCGTTAAAGACTATAGGATTTGTAGGGTCAGAAGGCATGAGAAAATACTGGCAATTCATTTCTAGTGTGCGTTTCGCTTTACAGCATTCTGTCATCAGTTTACTCGTCTGCCTTACTAAAGCCCGCGTCACACAGAGGCAGTAGCGGAAGCGTTCCGGGGCCGGTATTTTTGTAAAGTATGAGTTCTTATGCACCCTGTCACATTGAAAAGCGGTCGCGGCGCGGTATTTTGTTCCCGCCAAACCGCCCCGGACCGCTTTCGCAATCATACCGCCTCTGTGTGGCTTGAGCTTAAGAAGAGGTTTTAAAATTAACAGGATATAGGATCCACTTAAGATTAAGATACACTGAAGAGCTAAGTAATCGTCAATATCTTATTCAAAAAAACATATCGAATCCGATAAGTCTATCTTTAGATAAGGACCTTGCCAACAAATTTCTCGAAGATCACTCTTGTCTACAGTATCCAGGAATGTCTTCCAAGAAAAAATACGACTTTTCGTCAGATTTCTCATACATTTTAAGAGATCAAATTTTACAAGTGACACGCACGGGTTTTCTTGAACATTTTAGAGCTATATGTACAATGTTTTAGAAATTTGTTGACAAGGTTCTTATCTAAAGATCTAACTAATCAGATTTTTGGGCAAAAAATATTAGCACGAAACATTAACTTAATCTATTTTCCTTCCGCGGCCGCCGCTGCTCGTCTGCCGGGTAATATGCATTACGGATAAGTGCGCACATATCTTAAACCATGCGCACTCAAGCTGATCTAATTATGCGAAGCCAATTTGTCTGTATGAACGCATCTTATTATACAAGCTGGTTATGCTAACACAATTACTTTTACTACTTGTTAATCTGAAAACCAATCAATTATCTATTAAGTGTTTAAACTCATAACATCCCATCTTTCTACATAATAGGTCAAAGAGAAAGTAGGTGCAATTATTTGGTACGTTTGGTCCATCTTTGGATGTTTTTGCTGGTATTCTTTCCGTCGGAAAAGGAACCGAATAAGCCTTTATTTTTCCTCTTTTATGCTAAAGGATATAGTCACGATTTCACTGATTAATTAAGTCTCAATGAAATACCAAATGTGATTAGATAACAGAGCAGACTCGGCATGTATGATTATGATCATAAAATTATTTTCATACAATAGCCTTACAACAATTTATCACTGCTTGTTCGACTGATTGCTATTGTTTAGGCTCATTTATCATTGCTCACTTAATTTCTATCTTGACCAACTGTTTTAGAAACAAATATCCAAAGACACCATAACTGTGCCTAATCTAGGATTGGGTCTGATTTCCTCTCTGCGTCAGATGACAGTCATTCTGCTTAAATTCGTAAACAGTCCGTCGTCAAATTCCATCTAGCATGATGAATTCAATATCTATCAACCTTAAACAATCGATCTATTGTAAAATCATGACTGCAGACCCTCGTTTAAGTGTCCATAAAATAATCTATCATTAAATCGATACTTTTAATAATTATCAACATAATTACAATAGCTAGTTTTTACAATAAATTGCGTCAAAAAGTCGTGTAAAACAAAGTTAAACAGTAATTTGGAAACTGGAACAGTTATAAAAATAATCGGCAATTTGCTTAACAAGTCGTTAAAATCGCATTAGGTGAACAACACCTCGTGAAGAATGTAAGAGATCATATCTAGAGCTCTGCTTATGATTTGAAATGAAAATGTGAAATAAATACAACATAAGGTCGATGTGTGCTAGGAAAACACAGTGAAGAATTTTCGAGGAGCAGTGTCGGCTAATATAATGATGACTAGGATAATGGGGTAGGTTTCCCCCACAAGGTGGACCGACGATCTGGTCAAGGTCGCGGGAAGCCGCTGGATGCGAGCAGCGCAGGACCGGTCGTCATGGAGATGTTTAGGGGAGGCCTATGTCCAGCAGTGGACGTCTTTCGGCTGATATGATGTTGATAATGAGACCTTGCAACGATGATGAAGATGAGTAAGATTAAATAATAGGTGTGGACATATAGCAAAAATATTGAGATGGTATTTCTTTATATTCTTACGTTTACCATATATCCTAGGCCTTCTTAGGTAATATACAGTTGAAAAACTATTTTTTTTTTCCTTTAAAATTAAGCCATTTCGACAGCAACAACCAGTTCTCGAAACTTATTAACAACGTACTGCGACTGACGTGCACGTGATTTGTTCGCATGACATTTTTAAAAGTTTATACATAGAACAATAAGTTAGGGTCAATGTGACCCATCTGTTTCATAATCTGTGTCAGTGGAATGCGGTCTGACCTATCCCACGGAATGGGACAGCAAGTGGCCGGGAGCGCGATTTACGAGCCATTTCTGGTTCTGATCTGGAGTTGGGTTTTGTTATACTTTATAGAAACGGGTTATTTTATGGGATCAATTTGAAGATCGGGTTTCTAATGGTTAGGAGCAGGCGGGTTAAGTTTGTTCTTCTTGTCTTTTGTCTTGATTAAGGATTTAAAAGCTTAGCTAGTTGCACAGTTGTAGTTTCAAACTAGGGCACTTTTCCATCGTGATCGTAACAGCTCATAAACCATCATTACTAATCTCAAACCAAAAAAATCTACTGCTGGATACTTCTATAGAAATGATGAATGGATATTTTGTAGGGAATTGTAGGTGTACATTAGTGGGCTTCAAGGCCACTACGAAAGGCACCACGTACTCGTAGCAAGTTCAAAATGATGCTGCAGCTACCATCCGGTTCAAACTCCGTTTAATACGTAAATACAGTCAATTGTACCAAACACAAGATATATCTTCTCTATGAAAGTTTGCCTTTCAAACAAAACTTATTTTTTACATTATTTGGTAGGATTTCTTGTTTTATTTATTATTTCCTTAGACATTGGAATATAGGTTCCCAGAGTCGGATTTTACGGCAGCAACAGGTCGCTATTTTACATAACACTGAAGTAATTTCGTGTGTCCGTCTGTTCATTGAAACATTCACTGTGGGAAGTGAGCGATTAAATATTTAGAACGTCCGGTTATTTCGTAAGATAATTTGAAATAGTTAAAGTGAAGAAAGTGGTATGATTGGAACAATTAAGTACTTCTTTTACGATGTATTTTTGTGTGGACGTAAAGATGAGTAAGAACCTCAACAATTTTAATTTAAGGATCGCTACATTTTCCTAATAGGACTGCGCCATTTTCCTAGCTTGACAAATGCGCTGTCTAATGGAGGAATTCTATTGGTTGGAATTTTCCAGTTCACAGGTTAACTACCGCGCACAGCTCTGGTGGAGATGCACCCTAAAGCACCCTGAAACATCTTTTGTAATGCGCACGGCCAAAGAGTGGAATTCTCTGCCTACGTCTGTGTTCCCGAGTTCATATAGCCCGAAGCTATTCAAGTCGCGAGTAAATAGGCTTCTTTTGGGCAAGCTCGTCCCATCGTCGACCTCATCTCTGTCCTCAAGACCAGATCGAGGTCAAGTGCAAGCCCATTGACAATAAAAAAAAAGCTTACTTTCACTGCACACTGGCTGCAACTGTATTTAGTGTGTTCAAGCCTTTAAAGTATCTGCTAGACACTGATTTCACGTAAGATGGCGCTAACTAGTGAAATAACATTGTTTAGTTAACTGAATAGATGTTACGTGGTAAAGTGTAGGTGTTGAATGTAAAACTTGCCAAGTGGGATTACGTGGTTCAGTGACCTAACTGTTTGAAGACAAGATTTGTAAAGAGTGAAGTATTTCTTACTTGTTTTAAGTAAGAAATACTTCACTCTATACGTTTAGTTTTCTATTACGTAAATCTTGTTGGTCGTGGGCTAGTGGCGATTGATTGCTCTTTTATCCCATTACTCACTCACAATACTGATCTCATAAAATAAAGACTGTCACGAAACGAAACTAACTTAGGGTATAAAAGAGCGCGTGGGTTTTTATTGTCGCTTCTTTTTTTTCCCACAATGGCGCCACATTGTTTGTGAAGCGATGTAGTTTAGCTGACGTCATTAAGAGATTTTAATATCCAACAATGAATAAACGATTTTGATTTGATTTGATTATAATAATTCCTTCTTTTAGCTTAAAAAAAGTTTCATTATGTTAAACATGTTATTACTTTTTCTATCCAATAGGCTTACACTTGACCTCGATCTAGTCTTAAATGACTGAACGGACTCTGGTACGAAATGGATGAACGATTTTTGGTAAAATATAATAATAATAATTTATTCAGATAAATTCACATTTTGCTTAACTACGATTACAACACTAGGCACAGCCTGTATCGTGATTATCGCTACATTATATCATTCACAGCAGGACACAAACTGATTCTTACCTGTAGTTATTATTCTAACTTGTACATAGTAAGGTAAGAACTTAAATTATGAATAGAATTAATAATTATATTTACGAAGTTTATTTACACCAAATGACTCGTCATATCCTCATGAAAGAATTTTAGAGAATATGAGGAGACTGATTCATGATCAGCAAAAAACATGGTTCTTAAAACCAGCGCGGTCAATTTGTGCCAACACCTGGCTAGGCGTGGTAACTGTAAACCCCCCCTTAATATACCCCACATTATTGCTCTGAATTTCTGGAGGGAGCTACCTGTCCAGCACTGGAATTTTTCACACAACCTTGACCTTTACTGGGACTTAGCTGTGGCAGCTACCGTCGAGAGACATCCTATTGATCTCCGTTAGAACTTCAAACGCTTGTTTGTCTAATTTACCGCGGTAATTGTTAATGGTTTAAACTTCAATCCATTGTTTAATTTTACGGTTCGACGCAGGGCCAACGGTTTTGTGTGGCCGTCCTAAATTATTGGCTTTTCCTATTGTAATTTTCTTGAATAGGCCGCTCAAGGACAGGTGGCTTCCGTTAAAAGTAAAACGTTACGTTGATGGAAACGTATTTAGATATTGAGGCTAAGAATTTGAATAGCTAGCGAGTAGCCGTCGATCAAAGTCGCTGTGTGGGAGTACATACATACATAAAATCACGCCTATTTCCCGTCAGGGCAAGCAGAGACCACAGCCCTCCAACTGCTACGATCTTGCCATACTTCCCTCCCTTCCTTTACTATCAACCCTTGAGAACCCATAATTACAATTTACCACACGGCCACCAAACAACTTTGCACGGCTTTGCTCGCGTGGATTATAAACTATTACGAACATTTAAAATTGATTATTTTTCTACAGAAGGCATCGAGGCTTCGCACCAAAAAGCTTTAGATAGGGGAAAGTGCAGATGAGAGGCCTAATAAGATATTTTTTAACATTAGATTAGATCAAAAATTTTAAAACTTTCATAGAAACTTTTATCCGTTACTTTACCCCAGGGAATGAAGTTCAGAGAAGTCTTTCCTAGAGAAAAGAAGAGAAGTCCTTCCTATTGGTGTATCAAAGGTTCTTCGATTAGACCAGTTACAAGGCTGACTGGTCTGGTCGACACAAAAAGAAGAGGCTTAAAGTGTTCCTATCGACGTGCAGTTGGCTGTACTGAAACATGAGCCAAGTGTTATCTGCAATGCGCGCCGCAGTATCAAATTCGTTCCGTGCATGACAATTTGCGTGGTCGTGTGGAATTGTTATTTATATCACAAATCGATTTGTGCGTACTCTACACTACTGCCATGAGTAATATCTTATATTTAAGATGTATGGTTATGAAAGAAAATGCAGCAGTAACTGAAGTAACGTAAACTGGAGTTCGACAAAATCCGTGATCCTCCTGCGGCCCGGCTAACAGGCGAAGTAATTATGGCGAAGAGACGTCAGTTTCACTTTGGCGGAACTAAACAAAGAGAGCCGATCCTAAATAATCTGATCTCAAAGGCCAGGTGATAGAGAGAGATACGGAGGGGAAAGATAGAAGATAACAACATGGACAACGCGTAAATAAAGTACAATATGCAACATCAAATGGTTAACCGGCTAGCTTCCTAATTTCCATAACCACTACGTAATATGCATGAGAATAACCAAGAGAAGTCAAGTCACAAGTAAGCAGATGCATGAATTTTGTAAGTTTATGAATAATTATGGAAAACCTTAGGGCGTGCCCACCTTAAAGTTTGGAACACACTTAAACGTTTTAGACTTTTAGTCCGTGAATGGCACGTGATTTAAATGATAAATGAATGAAACTGAAACACCGAAAACACCATACTACTGCACACATAAGGACAGCATTCAGTTTTGACGACATAATTCAGATAATTGACATAAACTGAGAGCGAAGTGTAACCACACTTCCAGAAGAACCGAAAATGTCCGCGCTATGATCTACTAAGTTAACTATTTTATTTATTCAGTTCTAAATATTTTCCTTTAAAAGACAAAGGAAAATCTTCTGAACAAACGCACTTGATGGACTGACGCTGAACTCGGTGTGACACTAACTTTAATGAAGGCGATAGTGTATTGTACACATTTTCCACACAAACGTCTATAAACCAACCACAGTATTGAGCACGTCCATTCCGACTAAACTTTCACTGGTTTTCTATATTGTTTGTTTAATTTATACGTTTGTAATAATAGGTCTTTACCTATGAAATTGCCGAAATTTTCTTACAGATTAATGAGATCATAATTCCTATAATACTAATGCAATTTTTTTCATTTGTCTAATATTTGAAAGTTGACTTCAAGGTTATCAATTTACGCATAAAATAATGTTTTTATTTTTAGTTTGACATATAAAATTAAAGGTTCGAAAATTGTTCGTCTTAATTGTCGTCAGATTTCATCATTAGATTTGTTATATTTTTATAATTTTTCGAAAATTAAATTTAAGCTGCTGTTAGCTTAATGTCTTCCCAATAATGCTTAAAAAAAATAAATAAATTGGATTTATAATTCCTAAGAAAAATGCAAATCGAGTCGTTCGGTCCGGGATGGATTATGGATGGGTGACCGCTAGGCCTTACTTTTTGAAGCTACCTCTACCTGCTGCTCTACCAGCATAACTCATTATAATTTCCACTTTGATCGGTTTGCGGCCCATCAAAAGGTCTCAAACGCAAGGATTATGAATTTTGTTGATTTGACAACAGAGTTACGTGGCTTTTCACTGAATTGATAATGTTTAACCAATGAATCACCACGACAGAGGCGCTAGCATATAAACTCAATGGGAATAGTTTTGTAAATTGAAAACCGATTGAAAATTGACAAACGCAGATAGTATGAAGCTGGAGCTGACGGCCAGCTTAGCCCCGAACGCAACTAGATGGAGCCACTGCTGCAAATATAAGGTTTTATTTTTTAATGCAATAAATACCAACTATATATGTGCAAAAAGTTGATTCGCGTAAATTTCATCGTGCAACTTCAACGCCTAACAACAATTTCGATAAGAAAAATATCTCCATATGTCCACTAAAGTCAATTACTCTCGTCAGTCCGTGTTTACATGAGTACGATCACTCACACATGCACACAAAGCACAACCGTACAGTTTTGACCGCACGCCAACAATCGTAATATTGAACCAAAAATGTCTAACAAAAATAGCACTTTCAGTACATTAACTGTATTTTTGTATTAATTAGCGAAAAATTTAACTAAAAATAGCAGTATTCGTTCGTTTTTCAACAGAATTTTATGTCCCGCGTAAGAATGCAAGTCATTTGAATTTTTGTATGGAAAACGGATCACCTTAAATGCGTTTGACAGCTTTCAAAACAATTCCCATTGAGTTTCAATTCTAGCGCAGCAGATCTGCGTCTGAAATAGCTGAACTAGCTTTCTTCAAATCAAATTTAGCATACATGCAAAAGCGACACAAAAATCTCACAGATAATAAACCCGAATCTATTCAAGTCGCGAGTGAATAGGCTTCTCTTAGGCAAGCTCGTTCCATCGTCGACCTCTTCAAGACTAGATCGAGGTCAAGAGTAAGCCCATTGACAATAAAAAAAACCGCAGGACGAATTTAGTTTATACAAAACAAACCTTGATATTGAACACGTCCATTGTGATAGACTTTCACTAGTTTTCTATATTATTTGCTTAATTTATACGTTTCCGGCCAAACGTAACATTATCGACACAGGCAGACGTTGAAATTGACAGATACCACACCTACTTATTAGATTAATAATATAACGTGTCTATTTTTCTTTTTTATCACTTAATTGATTATACGTATACCCCGCCCACCATTTTCATTTATGTTTTTGAGATATGAAACTTTTGGAAACTTAATTTTGTATTCAAATAATTTGAATAGAAAATTCCGTGTTGATGATGTAAAGATTTAAATTATTGTTCGTTGAACCATATCATTTTATGTTATTTTTTCTGAACGTCGTTCGCAAAGTTACAAATAAGCTTAGCAAGCTATCGATCGATAGATGATTGTGTTTCATTTATGAAACTTTAGTTAACTTAATTTTGTATTCAAATAATTTGAATAGAAAATTCCGTGTTGATGGTGTAAATTTTTAAAATTATTGTTGTTTAACCATTTACCATATCATTTTATATTATTTTTTCTAAAAGTAGTCCGCAAAGTTACACATAAGCTTAGCTAGCTATCGATCGATAGATGATTGTATACATTCCTACAGGTTTGCTTCCGCGTCTAACGGTGCGGCGGCGACCGGCGCAAGCGCACCCGTTTTGGGACTGAAGACATGCTAGGAGTTTCCGCTTGAATGATACACACGGTTCGATTTCATCGTACTAAATTAGTTTCCAGATTGAAGTAAGCTGTTTTTACACGTAAAAGGTCACGCTCACACTGCAAATTTAGTTTCTACAGTAGAGTGGAGCGAAAACCACTTTAAATTTTGTTATTCTAGTATATTTCAAGCTGTGTCCACTATGACGCTGCCTGCTGTGAGGTAGAAGATAGCCGTAGTAGAAGCGGAAAAAAATAAGAACAAATAACTAAAAGGTGAAATCGATTCTTCTCTCCATTCTGTGTAAACAATGTTCTTCTCAGTTTCGCTTATTTTACACTACGTTGTATAGTTTTTTCTTTTTGCTTTATTTTATCTGCGACCTGACGAGATCAGACGAGATGACACTACAATTCTCACAAACAAGCTGAGGAAACTGGTTCTACGGAGTCTTTAGTGGTAATAAATAGTACGGGAATATCTACTTAAGAGTGCTGTAAACACTGGCATTTTCCATACTAAAATCTTAGTGCCCAACATACATATACACAGCGGAACGCCAAAGAAACGCGTTTTGCTAGTCGCTCCATGTTTTCAACCCAAAAGCAACTAAAGCTGTAGTTACGTCACTTTTGCGTGACGCAGCCGCCCGCATGCTCTTAGTGATCAACAGGTTTTTTTTTTGTTATTGTTGTGTACATAGTGTATCCCGCTGGCACATAGGGCCTTCATTCTTGTTTCCATCACATTACGCCATGGTGAGCAGCGAATGGTTCCTTTTTCTAAAATTGTCTGTATAATCCGTTTCATTCCGAGCGTTTTGACAAGCTCGTTGGTGTGGTTGGTAGTAAGCCTGCCTTACACGCCGTGAGCCGCGGGTTCGATCCCCGCCCAGGACAAACATTTTTGTGATGAATACAAGTGTTTGTTCTGTGTCTGGGTGTTACTCGTATTTATCTATTTATCTCTGATACCCATAGGACAGGCTTTGCCTAGTTTGGGATCAGATGACCTTGTGTGAAATGTCCCCCAATATTTATATTTTTTTTATTTATTCTTGAATGCCAACGCTTACCAACACACATTTTGCAGCTATGTCAATAGTAATCAGAAAAAACAAGTTTGTAAAACGATGTTATTTTTTCCGACCAATATACTCTGGTGGTGAGCGATTCCGCACTACGTCCGATCCGAACCCGTGAAATATGGTCCGGAGTAGCCGTAGAACTATTTCTTTAGTACATTACGCACTATATCCGATTCAGTTTAAATAGTATTCGGTCCGAGTTTTCTAGATTCTTATTTTCACGGGTTCGGATCGGATTCGGATCGGACGTAGTGCGTAAACACTCTTAGGGTGTTTACACACTACGTCAGATCCGAATCCGATCCGAACACACGTAGTGCGTACTCGGTCTGAAGTAGTCGTAGAACTATTTCTATGGTAGTTTACGCACTAGATCCGGCTTCAGTCATACGATTTCACTATTGATTCTTCAGCCGGATCTAGTGCGTAAACTACCATAGAAATAGTTCTACGACTACTTCGGACCGAGTACGCACTACGTCCAATCCGAATCCGGTCCGAACCCGTGAAAATAAGAATCAATAGTGAAAGAAGCCGATTTCAGTATTGATTCTTCAGCCGGATCTAGTGCGTAAACTACCATAGAAATAGTTCTATTCTATAAGAATCAATAGTGAAAGAAGCCGATTTCAGTATTAATTCTTATTTTCGCGGATTTGGATCCGACGTAGTGCCTAAACACCCTTAGAGTCATGGCTGCATGAAATGTGTTGGTAAGCGTTGGAATTAACGAATGAAATGGATTTTAATAGACGGATGAGGCTAATTTAATGTCACACCTCGCACACCAAACGTGCGAAAAATGAGTGAGAAGATGACGTATGTGACTTAGAGCCAAACGAATTTGAACCATAGGATTCCATCCTTATAGTTTTTGAGCTTTTATGTGCTTCGGAAGGCACGTAAAGCACTTGGTCTCGGCTACTCTCACGGGTAGTAGTCGTTTTTTAAAATGTCAATAAGCTTACTCTTGACCTCGATCTAGTCTTGAAGACAGAGAAGGTCGACGATGGAACGAGCTTGCCTGGAAGAAGCCTTTTTACTCGCAACTTGAATAGATTCGGGAACACAGACGCAGGCAGAGAATTCCACTCTTTAGCAGTGCGCATTATAAAAGATGTTTCAAAGCGCTATGTGCGAATGTGCGGAATATCAACCAAGTATGGGTGATATCCTGCGGTGCGTCTGGACTCCCGATGGTAGAAGGGAGATGGTGGAATAAGCTCGTGGAGCTCTTGAGCACACTCTCTGAAGTACAATCTGTAAAAGACCCGACAGACATGCAACTTTGCGACGGTGGGCCAGATTGTGAAACTTAGTTTTCACCAGCATCTCATCACCAACGAGCTTCTGGGCTCTGCGATCTATCCTGCGATCTATAGGTCATTTGGTGGCTTGAAACACTGACAGTCAGGTTGACCACTAACCTGGCAAATTCTAAATCTGGTGTTGAGTCTTGTTGGCCAAAGGGCAAAGGCACAATACGTACTAGATTTTACGGGTTAACCCAAAGAGGTTGCAGAGATCAGATAGCAATCGCTTTATGTAACAAAATAAGTTCCCTCATCAAATCCCCTAGCTTGGGTAGCCGACTCCGCAAGAATGGAATATGGTTGTGGCAATGATGTGATGTATGAGATAATATGATCAAGACTTTTTTTTATTATCGTTATGGAAAGAAGATTTCGTTCTAATTCGATTTTCAGCGGATTTTTAATTTGAAGGGTATTCGATAGAGCATCTGAAACTCTATCGAACGGCATTAAAATTAAAAAATCTCCAAAAATCGACTTACGCGGTGTTGTTTCTTAACCCACGATTTGGCCATCAGAGGGACACTTAGAAGCTAGATAAATAGATGTTGAACACGCAATGCTAAAGTAAACTATAAATAGGACGCAAGATGAGTGCACAAGGCATTATTGCATTATTGACAATATGTTCAACAGTTACGCATGACAGGCAAGTTAAATGACAATGCAAAGTTTACATTGCTAAGAGTTGTGCGTTGTTTGCGGTTTATGCAAAATTACAAAACAGTGCGCCGGCTTTGTATTTGGATTTATGTAATTTTATTTCTATGAGTGGAATTCTTCATCACAACTCTCTTCTCTCGCTTCAGTTTAATAAGTGACTTTTTTTTAAATAGAGTTATTACTGGAAGTTACCGGTAATATCGCTTAACAGTCAAGAGTAAATCTAGCTTGACACTCTACTTTCTGAAACGACACGACATTGACATTTTCATTGTCAAGCTTTGCCTAGGTGTTCATTATTTTCCTTCAATCTTCCCTTCCTTAATATTTCTTAGCAAATATCGCGCTATATCAGGTGTCTTATTATCTTCCCCCTTCGGTTGTTTTTAGTCTTCAGTAAACACATTTTCTCCTTAACTATTTAAAACGCCTTCTTATTTACTTTTCTTTTCATCCAGATAATACTTTCCATCCTCCTCGAACAAATTAAATGCTTCTAACCTTTCTCTATCCTTTGTCAGTAACAATCTCCCATAGGGGTGGGTCGGTACGCGATTTTCTAATACCAAAACGTAGCTAGTTATTACTACCCGATAACGGGTTTTGAAACTATTTATTTCAATAACTATGTATTTTATGGTATGGCGATTCAAGAAGCGACTTCGTTACTGTGCGTTATTGGTATTATTGCGTTATCGCGGTGAACAGGGTATTTCATTATGTTATTCAATATTATTGGTATTGTGAATAAAAAAAAATATTTCTTATAGGACTAGTGAATATTGTTAATCATTTACTTTTCTTCGTTTGCGCATCTGTATTGACCAAAATGGAATAAACTTTTTTTTTATAATCTACAGTTTAGTTTTTTTCCAATTTCGTTGTTTCTAAACTTAGGTTAGGTAGGCGCAAGGAGGTTTTACTAAGCTTCGCTTTAATCTACATTATACGTGGGTTAAAACCTCCTTGGGTAGGCGTTATACGCATTTTTTTTTCGATAAATAGTTTCGCCCAATAAATAGTTATTGTAGAACCGAATACCGTATTTTAGTTATTGCACCGATACATAGTTATTGAAACTATTTACGTTGCATAACGCCCATCTCTAATCTCCCACTTCATGATACTGCTTCACTCTCGGTGTACCTACACCGTTTCATAGATATTTTGGCCTTCAGTATTAAGGGGCTTTTAGGTAACATCACACAGCATCACAGAACTCGGTAATAGTATTTACAGTTTAAATTACATAACGCAATTGAATTGGACATAGTGTAATGAGTCATTTTGAATCCACGCAATCAATATCAAGGTGAAATGTGTATGAATCCAATACAAACACTGACTCATAGCACTTTTAAATGCCGTGTTATTTGCGCAGTCCGTGTCGCTTCCATATACTTAATAGGCGTAAGGCGTATCGAACAGCTGGGTATACCGGAGTTCACGAAAGAGTCAGGTGTTTTGTAAACAAAATCCTAACCTCAAATTCATGTAAAATGTGTTAAAAATGTAGATATTTCTTTCTGTATGTAAAACGATAGACTAAACATTTTTCCGTGTTTATTGTGATTACAAATGTACGTAACACGTCGTGAAGATAAATCTTTTATTAACTGATTTTTTTTTAAACAAATCACCTGACTCTTTCGTGAACTCTATTTTTTGTTCTGTTGCAATGTAAATGTGACGTTTTAAAGGCGTAACACTAATTTAGGTACTATCACAAACTTCTTAGCAGTAAAGAAAATATGAGTCGAAGAACGATTAAAAAAGATTGAACTTTTCATACAAAAGCTGACGATCAGTTTTTACTTAAATCAGCCAAAAAAAAATCGTCGTTTTTTGACACATATTTCATTGGGAAGTTGTTCAGTTTCATGAGCCCCGGTCGGGAATTGAACTCGGAACTTTCGATGCAACAGTCGCTGTAGCACACTGCGCCACACAGGTAGTCACCTTGTTTGAAAAATCTCGTTAACATCAAGAAGGTTTTTATTGCAATTTTAATGGATTATTTCACCGACTGTTAGATAAGGTTTTGGTCACATTTAGCACCTTGATAACGAAGGTTTGTTGCACTTAAAAATACAACAATAACTTTATTAGATTTTGCTCTAAAACACATATCACATCTCTTAAGAGTCCACCAACTCCACTGGCCCGTTGGCATGGTTGGTAGTGAGCCTGAGTGTTATGCCGTGGGCCCTGGGTTCGATCCGCGCCCAGGACAAATTTGTGTGATGAGCACGAGTGTTTGTAACATTTGTGTGATGAGCACGTGTGTTTGTTCTGTGTTTGGGTGTTATTTATCCACTGGCTCGTTGGCATGGTTGGTAGTGAGCCTGAGTGTTATGCCGTGGGCCCTGGGTTCGATCCGCGCCCAGGACAAATTTGTGTGATGAGCACGAGTGTTTGTAACATTTGTGTGATGAGCACGTGTGTTTGTTCTGTGTTTGGGTGTTATTTATCCACTGGCTCGTTGGCATGGTTGGTAGTGAGCCTGAGTGTTATGCCGTGGGCCCTGGGTTCGATCCGCGCCCAGGACAAATTTGTGTGATGAGCACGAGTGTTTGTAACATTTGTGTGATGAGCACGTGTGTTTGTTCTGTGTTTGGGTGTTATTTATCCACTGGCTCGTTGGCATGGTTGGTAGTGAGCCTGAGTGTTATGCCGTGGGCCCTGGGTTCGATCCGCGCCCAGGACAAATTTGTGTGATGAGCACGAGTGTTTGTAACATTTGTGTGATGAGCACGTGTGTTTGTTCTGTGTTTGGGTGTTATTTATCCACTGGCTCGTTGGCATGGTTGGTAGTGAGCCTGAGTGTTATGCCGTGGGCCCTGGGTTCGATCCGCGCCCAGGACAAATTTGTGTGATGAGCACGAGTGTTTGTAACATTTGTGTGATGAGCACGTGTGTTTGTTCTGTGTTATGTTATCCACTGGCCCATTGGCATGGTTGGTAGTGAGCCGAGTTTTATGTTGTGGGCCCTGGGTTCGATCCGCGCCCAGGACAAATTTGTGTGATGAGCACGAGTGTTTGTAACATTTGTGTGATGAGCACGTGTGTTTGTTCTGTGTTTGGGTGTTATTTATCCACTGGCTCGTTGGCATGGTTGGTAGTGAGCCCGAGTGTTATGCCGTGGGCCCTGGGTTCGATCCGCGCCCAGGACAAATTTGTGTGATGAGCACGAGTGTTTGTAACATTTGTGTGATGAGCACGTGTGTTTGTTCTGTGTTATGTTATCCACTGGCCCATTGGCATGGTTGGTAGTGAGCCGAGTTTTATGTTGTGGGCCCTGGGTTCGATCCGCGCCCAGGACAAATTTGTGTGATGAGCACGAGTGTTTGTAACATTTGTGTGATGAGCACGTGTGTTTGTTCTGTGTTATGTTATCCACTGGCCCATTGGCATGGTTGGTAGTGAGCCGAGTTTTATGTTGTGGGCCCTGGGTTCGATCCGCGCCCAGGACAAATTTGTGTGATGAGCACGAGTGTTTGTAACATTTGTGTGATGAGCACGTGTGTTTGTTCTGTGTTATGTTATCCACTGGCCCATTGGCATGGTTGGTAGTGAGCCGAGTTTTATGTTGTGGGCCCTGGGTTCGATCCGCGCCCAGGACAAATTTGTGTGATGAGCACGAGTGTTTGTAACATTTGTGTGATGAGCACGTGTGTTTGTTCTGTGTTATGTTATCCACTGGCCCATTGGCATGGTTGGTAGTGAGCCGAGTTTTATGTTGTGGGCCCTGGGTTCGATCCGCGCCCAGGATATATTTGTGTGATGAGCACGAGTGTTTGTAACATTTGTGTGATGAGCACGTGTGTTTGTTCTGTGTTTAGGTGTTATTTATCTATGTGTGTATGTATGTATATCAGTCCCTGGTATCCATAGTACAGGCTCTGGCTAGTTTGGGATCAGATAGATGACTTTGTGTGAATGGTCCCCTATACTAACATACAAACATAACAACATAATTCCTGTTTCCTATCGGAGTAGCTAAAGACTACAAATTTTAACACTACGGTTTATTACTCGCATATGAGCAATGTGTGCGGTGTTAGCGTGCCAAGAGTCGGTTCAAAACTTGCTCGTATTCACTCGTTTAGGCGGCGTGACGTCATCAGTGACGTCACTTTAGCGCGCTATCATTGCATACGAAAATGAGGTAGTGCAGCATGTGCGAAACGTCATAGTCAAATGATATTTGTCATCAATCATGTTTTCGATAGATCTTTTCAACTTTTTTTGGGGTTTTTGGATAAAATTATCTTATCGAATAATCATTATCTCTCAATAAATTACAAAAACGCAAAACAAAATCCGAATTTTAATAAGCGCGCTCTAGTCCGGTTTAAATCTGTATTCGATCGTATTCGACGAATGCACGCATATAGAAATAAACCGACTATATTCAGTGAATGTAATGTGTGCAATGTATTCAAGAAATAAACCGTAGTGTAATACTTATTAGTAAGTATAGATTAGTGCGATTAGAAGCGCTCGTGGCTGAGTGAAGCGCTGGCGGCTGAATCGTAGTAGCTCTTTCTTTTCGATCACGAAAGTTAAGCAACGTTGGCCGTGGTCAAAACCCGGGTGGGTGACCGCTAGTTGCACAAGAATTAGAGCACTTCAGTACTTCGGAAGGCACATTAAGCCGTTGGTCCCGGCTATTGTCAATGATAGTAGTCGTTAAGCCAACTCGGAGGCCATTTAGCGGCTTGAAAACTCTGACAGCCAGGTTGACCGTGAGGTGGTTCCCTTCTGGGTTGCGGAGGTAAAATAGCAGTCGCTCTGTGTAAAAACCAGTGCTCTCGTCAAATATCCTAGTTTAGGTAGCCGACTCCATAAAAACCATTGGCAAAAACGGAATAAGGCTAAGGAAATGGATAGATGGCTAGTAAGTATAGATTAGTATGCAGATCATGGGCCCACGTGTGTGCCACCTCAATAGGTCTTCACAACAATGGCGGAGCAGAGTCACGGCCGAGCTTCGTCTATTGTCAATACCACACAGATAATGTGTTGTTTTGTTTAGGCATCGGCAAACTAAATGGAAAATGCCGTAGAAAAAGAGAATTATGTAAACAGATTCGACTAAGAAAGAATTTATAAGACTAGCAGGGTAATCTGTTGTATGAACGAATTTTGGTACAGCCAAGAGCAGTTCATGCTAATGCTTATGTTAGTGAGTGAAGAGGTGAAGTCAAGTTGACGTGCTCTTGATTTTACAGTGAATCATCATTTGCAACCCTATTACCATGCCTTAAAGCAAAGTGTACTTGGGTGTACGTACATACTATCGTTCCAATTGAATCATGACCATTTTTATTTGTTTTTCAATTTAAATACGCTTTTCATCTTCGACGTTTTGAATCGTCGTAATTGTACACGAAAATAAGCTTATGGCAGGGCAAATACAATACATACAAATAAATTCAAATTGGTCGATTGGAAGTGGGTACATAATAGTGTGCAACTTTTTTACAATCACAAATTAATTGGGGTTCTTTTCATTGGTATTAAAATGGATTTTATACCATTTTTTTGTACGTACGTAATATACTTTTTAGGGTTCCGATACCAAAATGGTAAAAAAAAGGAACCCTTATGGTGCCGCTCTGTCTGTCTGTCTGTCCGTCTGTCTGTCACACCTCTATATCTCAGCAACCACTTACGCTATCGAGCTGAAATTTGGAATAGTTTTAGAATATAGTTGCCCAACTTAATTGCACATGAAATTTTTTTGAAAAAAGTATGATTATTAATGTAAAGGGGGCCAAAATAGGGGGGGCCAAATTTCAAATTGTCGCTACTAGGTCGAGTGGGGTATCATATGAAAGGGCTTTACTTGTACATTTTAAAATATATTTTTGTATTTTTTTAAGTTTCTTAGTTTTCAAGTTATGATGAAAAATGTCAAAAAAAATACCATTCCCCCCCCTTATCTCCGAAGTTTGAGTAAGGGAAAATCTGAATTAATTACAGTTGACAGAGGTTTATGTAAACTTTACAGCAAAAATAAAACGATCTTTCTAAGTTGCACAGTTTTTCAGAAATCTGCAAAAAACCTTTACAAACAAATTTAGTTTTGCGGTCCTGAAAATGGACTTTATTGCTTCCAAAAATACTATAGGTATATCGGAACCCTCGGCGCGCGAGTCCGACTCGCACTTGACCGGTTTTTTTCATTGTTATTTGATTTGAATTATCTTTAGTGCAACAAGGTTATCATCAAAGGTTATTTACATTTATTATTTACTATAAGCTTGAAAAGATACCACTTAGCCCCAATGGTCTACCTCGAAAACAGCCTAACGTCAATTATTCTGAAAAATCAAAAGCAATGAAGTTGATAAGTTAATGTAATATTTCCTTAGCACGAACGTTGCATCATCCTATACAAGGTGTAACAGAAAGGGTATATCAACCCTGAAAGATGTGATTCAGCCCAAGAAACTGAACAACTTTCCCTAAGAAACATAGGTCGAAATAGGAAAAAATATTAGGTCTTTACCTATGAAATTGCCGTTTTGTATGGCGAATTTTAGGTAAACTCAATTTTCATTACTAACATTTTTGCATTTTTCTGAGGACTTGTAAATCCAATTCTTTTTATTTTTTTAAGCATTATTGGGAAGACATTAAGCTAACAGAAGCTTAAATTTAATTTTCGAAAAATATTATCTGTAAAAAAATATAACAAATCTATTGATGAAATCGGACGACATTTAAGACGAACAATTTTCGAACCTTTAATTTTGTATATGAAACTAAAAATAAAAACTTTATTTTATGTGTAAATTGATAACCTTGAAGTCAACTTTCAAATATAAGACAAATGAAAAAAATAGCATTAAAATTATAGGAATTATGATCTCATTAATCTGTAAGAAAATTTCGGCAATTTCATAGGTAAAGACCTATTAATTTTTACCTCGCATATAAAATTTACTAAGTATCAGCTGATTCAGTTACTTGGAAGGTCAAAATTGTTTTTTTGTTTTTCGACCTCTGTTTCTTGAGGAAAGTTTTTCAGTTTTATGGGCAGATTCACAACCTTCAGGGTTGGTATAGCCTTTTTGTTACATCCTGTATAACACAGGGTGGAGTAAAAACTATACTTGTACCTATGTAAATTGCAGTCACTTTTCTCGCCTATGTTCGAATATAATGAAAAAAAAAACTGTTTCGGGTGTAGGGGACAACTTTCCGAATACTGAAAGGGCATGATCAGTCAACGTAACTGAACAATTTTCAGCGAACAAAACTTTCAGGAAATGAATAAATAATCGGCTTCTCCATACAAACTGTCCAATCAAGTTTGCAATTTTGTATGGAGAGGCCGATTTTTTTTTCATTTCCTGAAAGTTTTGTTCGCTGAAAGTTTTTCAGTTACGTTGACTGATCATGCCCGTTCACTATTCGGAAGGCTGTCCCTTACACCCGGTATAAACCAAATGCTCGCTCTCATCTCACATCAACATCATAAAGAAAATTCGATGTTCAGTAAACCACCATTTGGTTCAGCTGCATACAGTTAAGAAGGGATTTCTCTTCAATCACACGAGGCACACGTATCTTTGTAACCTACCACAACACTCGTACAGAAAAGTGTTGTTTTTTTAGTAAGTACTTATTTTTGACTATACCAGTGAAAATTTAATCATTTTAATCGTTTGGCGATTGTGTGGATGGAACTAAAATGCAAACGATATTTTGTAACTTGCGTACATTCAACAAAAGTCGTCGCCGCTATGGACAATTACCCTAAAGAGGGCTTTTATTACATGCTGTGTTGTCAAGTGCTCTTATGACATTAGTTAGAATTATAAAATCAAAATATTCAATTCAGAAAGTAGTTTAAATCAATTCGTTACAGATGACCGACTTTTATAAATTGAACGATATTGAAAGTAAGTAACACTTATTTATAACACTATGCGATTGTAATACCTACGTTTAACGTGTGATATAATATCTAATTACGTTATGTATGAGTGAGGCCACGTAATGCAATATACTTTGCAGTAAAAACAGTTAACTATAAAAGCTATGTGTATGTGTCTAAACTGACCAGCGTGTATGAAAGGGTTGAAGAAAGTACAAAAAGCGAGGGAGGTATGTCAAGATCGTAGCCGGTGGAGGACTGTGGTCCCTGTCTACCCCGACGGGTAAGGCATTTCCCCCGCCCTCCCGAGCTGTTTGCGTACTATATGTGTATGTTTTTAAACTCTTTATCAACAAAATAAGGTAATTAAATTTGAAATGGATTTAAATCTGCGATTAAAGGCACAACAAATAAAACTGTATGGATTAACAGAAACATTCATTCATAAATTCTACCCGGTCTGATGACACACCAAAAATTGTGCATATTCAAATTCTTTGTTCTGAATAAAAAAATTCCATCGAAAATACTAACAGCGTTTATAATGCACATAAAAAATACACAGTTAGCAACAATGATACGTTCATGCATAACAAAACACGTTAGGTTGATGACCAAAAAGAGAATAATTATATCCAAATAGCGAAACCAGATTATATCCAGATAGCCCATTTTGTATGAGTGGTTTTGTCCAAAAGCACGAGTTAAAAAAACTCGATGTTGTAGTACAGCTGTTTGCCCGATGGTCAGGGAATAGTACATTGCTCATCGAGAAGAGAAAGTGACCGATTCCCAACAAGAGTGTCGTTTTAGGTCCGAGATGCAGTCGAGACGAGGGTCTTAATGCACCTGAGTTAAGAATCGTACTCTCTTTCGATTGATGCATAGTGCTTTATATTTCACCTAAGAGGAAAAAAACTATACAAAATGAAAACACAATATTGAAGATTAAGAGCTTCATTCTCTTCTATTAAACTAAACGACTTCATTTTTAATAGCATTCACATTCCTTTACAAGTATTTCGCCAATCTCAAAGTTTTTCACTGATATTAGCTTTTTATTTCAGAAAAGTGCTAGTGGCCCGCATCATTTCGGAGAGATAAAATCTTTTTGGCTTTTGACACTAAGATATTAAAAATAGGCCATCGACCGACATTGACCTTGATTGAATAGCACGTCAGAAATGGATTTCCATACAATATCTCATCCCACTCAACATGTTAACAATAGATTTTCATACGATATTCCATCTCGCATATTTGTACGATAGCAATGACCTAAATTCTTCCTCATTTTTAGGGTTCCGTATCTCAAAAGAAAAAAACGGAACCCTTATAGGATCACTTTGTTGTCTGTCTGTCAAGACCCTTTATCTCACGAACAGGTAAGGGTATCAGGTTGAAATTAATACCATATATTAGGATCCATGAACCACACAAGATCTGAAAATTTAAATTTTTTTCAATGACGCAATCAAAATATATGGCATTTTATGTCCTCATCTCCATACATTTATTCAAAAATGCAAACCTACAGGGTAATTCCCGTTGACCTAAAATTATGAAATTTGGCAAGAAGCTAGGTCTCACAGTACAAATAATGGGAAAAGTCTGAAATCATTAAATATTACAACGGGAACACTTACAAACTTGAAAATTGGTATGTTTATAGAGCATAAGCTATAAAATAACAACAAATAATAAAATTTGGTCAAGCGCGTGTCGGACTCAAAAAATCTAGCACATTAACTTACTGAAATTTAATGGTACGGAACCCTCGGTGCGCGAGTCCGACTCGCACTTGGCAGTTTTTTTTAGGGTTCCGTACCTCAAAAGAAAAAAACGGAACCCTTATAGGATCACTTTGTTGTCCGTCTGTCTGTCTGTCTGTCTGTCTGTCAAGACCCTTTATCTCACGAACGGGTAAAAGTATCAAGTTGAAATTTAGGATCCATGAACCACACAAGATCTGAAAATTTCAATTTTTTACAATGACGCAATCAAAAGATATGGCATTTTATGTCCTCATCTCCATACATTTATTCAAAAATGAAAAACCTACAGGGTACTTCCCGTTGACCTAAAATTATGAAATTTGGCAAGAAGCTAGGTCTCACAGTACAATTAATGGGAAAAGTCTGAAATCATTAAATATTACAACTTTTCTCACAACTAATGGTATCCAATTGTGGTGAGCTCCAGTTTCAAGAACATTCACATAAGAGAGGGGTCAAGTTGGATGGTCGCGAAGGTGATTTTTTGTTTTAGTTCTATTTAAAAAGGGGAACACTTACAAACTTGAAAATTGGTATATTGTGCATAAGCTATAAAATAACAACAAATAATTAAATTTGGTCAAGCGCGTGTCGGACTCAAAAAATCTAGCACATTAACTTACTGAAATTTCGACTAATACAATGCGCGAGTCCGACTCGCACTTGGCCGTTTTTTTTTTAATGACTTAGGTACTTTATGAACAGGTGAAGTATTAAATACATTTCTATAGATAGAGCGACGGGGGGGGGGGGGATATAATCAGAACTAATGCCGTAGCCATGGGAATTAGACACTTTTCGAGCAAAATGAATAACAGCAG
Organism: Athrips mouffetella; assembly: GCA_947532105.1. Taxonomy (NCBI): domain Eukaryota; kingdom Metazoa; phylum Arthropoda; class Insecta; order Lepidoptera; family Gelechiidae; genus Athrips; species Athrips mouffetella. The sequence continues at coordinate 10,550,484 of OX383968.1, forward strand.
CACTCATCTGTTACCGTCATCCGTCCACAGAGTGTCAGTCTCTACAGAGTGTTAAAAAAAGTACGATTGTCCTTCTAAGGGGTGATTCTAAATCACTAATAGATTGTAAAAAATAAATTAGTACCCATCAGGCAGGCGAGCGAGTCAAACGAATCACTATCATAGTTTTTGTTTATACATAAGTAGTTTGCCTACATTTGCCAAGTTATCAACTCTTTTCTCATTCCTATGGTTATTGTACTCACAAAAAGGGGACAGTTTGAAATATTTTAGGTACGATTCGGCTGGCAACACTAAACGTCAGTGATCAAGTCACCTCAGTATGACACCTCGAATTCAAGAATTGGTATTTATTACCTAATTTCCTGGGCTAATTACTGTAAAACCTGGAGAACTACAATCAAATGCCTAATCATTTTAATAAGTCCTTTGAGCCAACTTTACATCAAGTCATAAAGCATTGTGACACAATAAGTTTTATACCAATTGCTGAGCGATACTAAATTCCATAGTCACTTTGGCATTTTCCTTTGATTTTCCTTCGAATTACATTACAGTAATTTATTGAAATGAATAGATAGAGATACATTACAGTACTTGCTAGTGCCTGGATATTATAATAAAAAAAAACATCTTTCTCTGCAACACCAGCTGATCATAGAGGTCATTGAACCCTCCAGGCGCTTCACTTCTTGAGCTAAAACTACGTTTTTTAGGAAAACGTTTGTTTTTTCATATTTAGTGATGTAATAATATCAGCTCCTAAAAGGATCATCGTACTTTCTTTACACCCTGTACAGAGCGGCAAGTCTATCCAGTAACTAAAAAGTCTTAAAGTCAATCTATTACTTTATCAATAAGTAATGTTAACTTACATGTAACTAGAAGAAGCAGCGTGGCGACGGCCGCTAAAACACTAGCGGTCTCTCATTTATACACCACACACATACACTGATCTGTGGACAAGGCAAACACAAAGGATTAGTATATTTTGAAAGCAATCTATCGAAAATTGCGTTTTAAGCCGCTGTCACACCTTCCTTCATTCAGAAACGAATTAGATAGATAGATAGATAAAAACGTTTATTTATACACGTATTCGACACACAATATACAAAGGACAGTAAACTATTAATACAAAGACAAAAGAAACACATTTCTACATTTAAAAACTGGCGCGAGTACATGTGTGCCGCAGCGGCACAAAAAGGCCGTAGCTCAGTGTATTATATCACCCAGAAGGGCAAAACACTGTTTTTCAGCTACTACCTATACTATAACCTAATCTACTAGGAAACGCGAGTACCGCAAGTGTGTGATAAAGGCGCAATTCAGCATACGTTGCTCGTTGAAGTAAGAATATTCGAAGTAAGTAACTGAATCAAGTGTATCAGCAATGTACACCGAATTAGTCTTTGAATTTACGATGGTATGATTGCGGTTTAATCCGGTTTCTGGAGTTTCAGTTGTTGGCAGCCCTATCTCCGTTTCAGGCTGCTTTATCATCTGTGCTGCGCGAGGGAGCTAAGCTGTGAGCTGGGAAATTCCAACCAGTAAGATTGCGCCATTTTCCTAGCTTGTCAAAGGCGCTGTCAAATGACGCAATCCAATTGGTTGGAATTTTCCAGCTCACAGCTCAGCTCCCTCGCACAGCCCTGTTGTAAATTCACTCTTACTTTCGGCGGATCGCTCCCGTATTTGATACTCATCATAACATCCCATGAAACGTCCACTACAGGACAGGGAGCTCCCTCCAGAATCCTAGCTTTTGCTGGGATAATGTAGAGGGGAAGTACCACAGTCACCTCGCTTGTTAGCGTTACGGCTGGCATCATGGACCGCGGTTGTAGGTGACCGCAGTAAGTAAGATGTTAGATACAAAGGAGGATGCTGTTGCCCATCCTCCAGTTTATAACCCTTAGTCGCCTCTTACGACACCCACAGGTATGTAAGGGTTAGTACTATTCGTTGCCGGCACCACACAGGACGGGTATTTGATACTAATAAGTACAAAATGTAGTTTAACAGGGATTTGCTGAAATAGTTAGAGATAAATAAATATTGGGTCCTAGTAAAATAGTGAACATAATTCTAGAATGTTACTTAGACCACGAAAAGGCAAAACTTATCCTAAGAAACATAGGTCGAAATAAAAAAAAAGTATTTAAAGCTTCCATACAAAATGCGCTATTTGCTGACGCAGCCTCTATGGGAAGTTCAACCTAAGTTTCTTAAGTTTAATGGTCTTTCTAAAATTATGTTCAAATCGAGTCTAAACGTCAAAAGGCAAGTGATGTTCCGTGATCGCGCCAAATACTAGTGCTATCCGTCCTGGCTGATATTTACATTGTCTAACAGTACATACTTAACTATTAACAAAGTTCAAACTCACATCTTATAAAACTTGCATAGACAGACACTTCCAAACCCTAGCTCGCCAACATATCGAGGAATTAAGAACAGGACACGTGTTAAAGTAAAGGGGCTACCTGCGGTCCGCTAGCGCCCCCATCAGTTAAAAAAATATTACTCACTAAATACAAAAATCCGGAAAGACAGATTGAAGTAAAGGTACCATTGTTTATGTAGAACCTATTTACTCTGTAAAATAAAGTTTGCTGTAGTTACAGATACAAAAACTGCTAAGAGTGGACGTTTTTGGCACTTTTTGTATATGTAAATACACAGTCAACTACATTTTTCAGAATTGATAGGTTCTAAAAAAACTAGGGAACCTTTACTTCAATCTGCCTTTCCGGATTTTCGATAAATTTTGTGTTTAGCGAGCAATATTTTTTTATCTGACGGGGGCGCTAGTTGACTGCAGGAATCCCCTTAAGGTAAACCGCTTTGTACAGTTGAAACTTTGATGAGATGCCGTACAACTTACAGAGGGAACAAAAGATGGCTTGGCGACAAGGAAGTGTAAGTTTGCTGTACATCGGCACTGCTTTGGAGTATGCAGCGCAGCGTTTAAGACGATATGTACATTTTTTTTGGGTATTTTAGAGACAAATATCTTTTTATTTACTCAGTTTCTTGCCGTGATTTTCAGGTATGTGTTTCTTGACCATTCATGTGAGGGCATCACCAAAACCAAAACATGATTACTGAAAATCGACTACACAAAATTAAAATCCAAAGTTGCCTCTTCAATTTTCGTTTCTTCCTCTTTTTGTGTAATCTGAGGTGTTTTAAGTATTGAAATTAAGTATAAAGAAAGGTATTCGTAGTTGCTAGGGTTGACTAAAGCTAAAATTTTATTTTATTTCTTAGTTTTTACAAAAAGTCGATATTTTATATCGGGCGCTTACGTCATTTAGTTTTGGTGCACGCGCACTACATCTGTCGCAGTCTAATACGTTGCGAAAGTAATTATTTTATTCCTTTCTTTCAGCGATCAGTTGCCCGTGACCTTCTGTCGACGACAGACCTGTATTCGTTGTTCCCAAATCCAACCTTTCACGCGCAATAAAAACTATTTCATCAAAAAATATACCTATTTTATAATTATTTTTGAGAGATTGTCATTGTAGCCCTAGATGAGAATTTTTATTTGTGATCAAAGTAAATACCAACCTGATTACATATTTTATTGAACATACTACTTGCTAATACTACTAATAATAATACCTGTCCCGTGTAGTGCCGGCAAAGAATAATACCAACCCATACATACCCGTGGGTGTCGTAAGAGGCGACTAAGGGTTATAAACTGGAGTATGGGCAGCAGCATCCTCTTTTGTATGTTACATCTTACTTACTGCGGTCACCTACAACCGCGATCCATCGTGCCAGCCGTAAAACGCTAACAAGCGAGGTGACTATGGTACTTCCAGCATTTTTCCAGCAAAAGCTAGAATTCTACAAAAGTACGTATCCATTGATCGAACAGAGTAATGGAGTCGCTATTACTGACAGACCTGGCGGACGGAATGTAGGGACATACGAAAAAACCAGTCAAGTGCGAGTCGGACTCGCGCGCCGAGGGTTCCGATATACCTATAGTATTTTTGGAAGCAATAAAGTCCATTTTCAGGACCGCAAAACTAAATTTGTTTGTAAAGGTTTTTTGCAGATTTCTGAGAAACTGTGCAACTTAGAAAGATCGTTTTATTTTTGCTGTAAAGTTTACATAAACTTCTGTCAACTGTAATTAATTCAGATTTTTCCTTACTCAAACTTCGGAGATAAGGGGGGGGGGGGGGAAGTGGTATTTATTTTGACATTTTTCATCATAACTTGAAAACTAAGTAACTTAAAAAAATACAAAAATATATTTTAAAATGGACAAGTAAAGCCCTTTCATATGATACCCCACTCAACCTAGTAGCGATAATTTGAAATTTGGGCCCCCCTATTTTGGCCCCCTTTACATTGATAATCATACTTTTTTCAAAATTTTTTCATGTGCAACAAAGTTGGGCAACTATATTCTAAAACTACTCCAAATTTCAGGTCGATAGCATAAGTGGTAAGCTGTGCGGTGCCGGCCTAAAAATAATAGTACCGACCCATCTCTTCCCGTGGGTGTCGTAAGAGGCGACTAAGGGAAATGAAATCCAGAGGATGGACAGCAGCGTCCTTCTGTGTATTATTTCATCTTACTGCGGGCGCCAACCCGTCTGCCAAGCGTGGCGACTATGGTAAAACCCCCTAAGAATAAACATGAATCACAATAATAGTCTCCGGCCCCTAGTCCCCGGCGGCCCCGCTATTCCTGGCTCCGGTAGCGGCCATGGTAACGGTGGGGCAGGGGGTGCGAAGAATCCCCGGCAGATGTCGAGCTACCAACAACGACGACCTCTGGCCCTGGCAACTTATAACACGCGCACATTGCGGACCGACGAGAAGGTTGCAGAACTCGAAGAAGAATTGAGCAGGTTACACTGGAACGGACGTCAGCTTGTACGAGATTAGAATGGCTCTCAGACAGCTTAGAAACAACAAGGCACCCGGGCACGATGGAATTACGGCTGAGCTTCTGAAAGCAGGCGGAAGGCCAGTGCATAAAGCTCTTCAGAAGCTGTTTAATTCTGTCATACTCGAAGGGAAAACGCCACAGGCATGGCACAGAAGTGTGGTGGTACTCTTCTTCAAAAAGGGTGATAAGACCCTGCTGAAGAACTACAGACCCATCTCACTTCTGAGCCTTGTCTATAAGCTGTTCTCGAGAGTCATTACGAACCGTCACGCGCGCAGTGAGACAGGGAGACGTCATATCTCCTAAACTGTTCACCGCTGCATTGGAAGACGTTTTCAAACTCCTGGACTGGAAAGGACTTGGCATCAACATCAATGGCGAGTACATGACCCACCTTCGATTTGCCGACGATATTGTCGTAATGGCTGAGACCCTGGAAGATCTCGGCACGATGCTCAATAACCACAGTAGAGTTTTACAACAAGTGGGTCTTAAAATGAACATGGATAAAACGAAAATTGTGTCTAACGCCCTTGTTGTACCCACTCCACTCAAAGTTGGAGACTCTACGCTCGAAGTTGTTGATGAGTACGTATACCTGGGACAAACAGTCCAGCTGGGTAAATCCAACTTAGAGAAAGAGGTTACTCGTCGAATCCGACTCGGATGGGCAGCGTTCGGGAAGCTCCGCAATATCTTCACGTCCAAAATACCGCAGTGTCTCAAGACGAAAGTCTTTGACCAGTGTGTGTTGCCAGTGATGACATATGGCACCGAGACGTGGCCGCTTACGATGGGCCTTATCAGAAAGCTCAAAGTCACCCAAAGGGCTATGGAAAGGGCTATGCTCGGAGTCTCTCTGCGCGATCGAATCAGAATTGAGGAGATCCGCAGAAGAACTAAAGTAACTGACATAGCCCTGAGAATCGCTAAACTGAAGTGGCAGTGGGCAGGGCAAATCGCAAGAAGAACCGATGGCCGATGGGGCGTTCTAGAGTGGCGACCACGTACCGGAAGACGAAGCGTTGGCAGGCCCCCCACAAGGTGGACCGACGATTTGGTCAAGGTCGCGGGAAGCCGCTGGATGCGAGCAGCGCAGGACCGGCCGTCATGGAGTTCTTTAGGGGAGGCCTATGTCCAGCAGTGGACGTCTTTCAGCTGATATGATGAGCATAAGTGGTTGCTGAGATATAGAGGTGTGACAGACAGACGGACAGACAGACAGACAGAGCGGCACCATAAGGGTTCCTTTTTTTTACCATTTTGGTATCGGAACCCTAAAAACGCGCGGCTTTTGTTAGCTTCGTTCATCTGCGTCACAGAATACCATATATGTACTAGTGTCTGCTTACCTATACTGAACGTAGGTATAGTTAAATATAAGAGCGTAAATTGTTTTTTTTTGAAAACAGTGTTACTTCGAGAGGTCTTTTTATTTTTCTTTAATTTTTTACATAAACTTCTATCGACTGTAATCGATTCAGATTTTTCGTTTCGTTTTTATAGACTTTTTTAGTTTAACTGTAAAATGAGTCGTAAAAAAATACAAAATTTATTTTACTGCATAATTTCGACTTTAGGTGATTATAAAACCCTTAATCATACTATTCGGCATCTAAATAAACTATTTATAACAATAAGCTAAATGTTTCTATTTAAAAAGATTTTATATAACGCAACTCCTTGCATTTCTATGCTTGTTGCGGCCAGCGTGCCGCGTGCGGCGGGTGCTCAGTGCGTGTATTTTGTGCGGGGAGCGGGAGGGTCGAGCGAGAAAACTCCGCCCATTGAGCGTTAAATATTTTCAGACATATCCTCTTAACGGAAAGTTGTACAAAAAGGTGTGAATCTGCCTATGAAACTTAACAACTTTTCCCAAGGACTTTTTTTCGTAGAACTATATAAATTTTTGACCTCGCATAGAAACTGCATCAGCTAATAGCGGATTTTGTATGGCAGGTCAAATTTGGTTTTTAGTATTTCGACCTATGTTCCTTGGGGAAAATTGTTCAGTTTCATGGGCAGATTCACACCCTTCAGTATTACCATACCTTTACAGTCGAAATAATGTAAGCTTGATTAGAATGGAGGCAGGACAGAGATATGCATGAGATGAGAGCACGAAGGAGTGATACGTGTCCCTGTTGCTCCAATATCCTTCGCCTTGCTCTCACAATGCTGTCATTCTACATACATACATCACATCACGCCTTGTTCCCGTCGGGGTAGGCAGAGACCACAGTTCTCCATCTGCTACGATCTTGACATACTTCCCTTGCTTCCTGAACCTTCATCAATCCTTTCATACATGCTCGTCGGTTTAGGGTACTTTTAAGGGTACTTTAGGGTACTACTGTCATTCTAATCAAGCTTACATTATTTCTACTGCATTTGACAGTTGAAGACAGGACTCTTCTTTTTTTATTAAAAGCCTTTATCGTGCCTCTTTCAAAACTTTACAAGTTAGGTACATATACAAAAACGTCGTCATGCCAACAACCCCACTCTACCTAATTGTTCCACTACTACTACATAACTACTGTTAGTACTACCATGGACAAATAATAATAAAGACTGACTATCCCCATTCTAGAAAACGTGATCCGGAAAGGCATAAAACTCATGGAAACTAGATGGCGCTTTCAAATAATCTGGAAATTAATTATGTTCTACCGAGTATTCCGCCAAAAAATCATTCAAAATTTCAACATAGTTTCAATGTAAAGAAACGCTAACATTGAAATTCGGTTTATTTTTTAGCAATTTAATTCGGTAAATCATAACAACTTCCCGGAATATTTATTAGCGCCATCTAGTTTTATACTTTTCCGGGTTACGATTTCTAAAAGGAGATGGTCAGTCCTTCTTATTGTTCGTCCATGGTACTACTTAAACTACTGTTAGATAAACTAACGTAACGAAACACATTTTCATTATCTGCCTGCGTCTGTGTTCCCGAGTTCATATAACCCGAATCTATTCAAGTCGCAAGTAAATAAGCTTCTGGGCAAGCTTGTTCCATCGTCAACCTCATCTCTGTCCTCAGGGCTTGTGCGAGCCTATTAAGAGCTACGAATAAATAATAAGTCAGGAATTGGAACTGCGCTCAAAAGATGACCCTTGTATTTCAGAAGTCGTTCCACCGCGTCATTGGCTCAACTACTACTAGCTGACATTGCAGCACGCGCGCGAACCAATCGCTGCTCTCGTTCTGAATTTGAACCAATTGATTCGTATTTTGAATATATGTCCTTTTGGTTTCACGAAGGCCCACTTTTTGTTTGGAATTCGTTCTGAATTAGAGTTCCTGAGTTATTATTTATTCGTAGATTAAGAGTATAAAAAAACATAAATCAGGACTCTATTCTTTCCTCTTGACTGTTATGAGCACGCAATGTATGAAATTATTACCTAGGCGGTATTTCCGGATGAATATTTTATAAGTATCTATTGGTGTTCAATATTTGATGAGATTTTCAAACAACAAAGTTGAAATAGGAGGCTTAGAGTGGACAGGATCAATGACAATGAAAGCTGCTTGATTTCTTCCAAATTACTTTTGTAAAAAAATTCAGAGAAATAAAGCTCCATATAAAACGGATCTAATAATGCTCTCATTATACATCAAAAGCATACTAAACATGTCATCCATCATTTACCTTCATTCCCAACCCTGTATAAGACTTTGTAATACCGGTAGCTCATCTCATCTCTCATTCGTTCGTTCACAATGGTCGTCCTTGGTTGACCCCTGTTGCCCCATTTGTCATACTCACACCACGCTTTTATGCAACTGCTTGACTCAACACAATATGTACTTTATTATCTTGAAGGTAAAGGTCAGAGTTGAACGAAGCGATGTTTTTAGGGGGATATCTAACTATCCGTGGCAAGAGTAAGGTTTGCAAATTGCGTAATATAAAGGTAGGGAGAGATGGAAGAATGTCATCTCTTATCTTATTTAAAAATATGTTTGCACGATAAAATAAGGTTTTATTTTATCTTGGTGCGTAATAAGATTTGATAAGCTAGTGATAAGACCAGTACCATTTTTATCTGATAAAAAACAAGTAGGTCGGTTACAATTTCTTGCGCATGCTACGTGACAAAAATCTATCTTAATTTTTCAACTTTAGCAACTCGATCGTAAGAACTGCTGTGTCTGGTTGTAGATGATGATGTTATATTACAGCGTAGTTATAGCAATCACCTACCTAGGATTGATGAAAGTTTAAGAAGAGTGCCCTGTTGCAAGATTTGCTGATGGACTGCAGGAATTCTATCATCTTTCCGGAGTGCACGGTCAACCGCTTATCGGTAGAAACTTTTTCAACTGTATTACCACGCCACAAAGTCCAAAAGTGTTTCTACTGATGTGTTGTTGAGTGTACTGGGTAAAATATTTAATACAATTCTGTTTGCGTATCTAAGAAACAATCATTTAAATTTGGTTGAATAAAATAAATTTTAAATTTCGTACCTATGGAGATTAATTTTTTTAAGTCAGTAAACGATGGCAAAAAATTGTGACGTCATCGTTCAAAAACTTCGTACAAACATCTATGGAAGATTTCTGTTTTGACGTTCAATAAAGAGCTCATTTTACTATAGGCTGTAAACTCGCTGATTACACACAAGCCATACATACAATGATGATTTGAGAGAAAGCTTTTTATCAAATTCCGAACAAACGTAGCACAAAGTTGTTCACAACCATGGACTAAGTAAACTATTTAGAGGTTATAACAACGACCGCGCCCGTGTGGTGTCGGCAAAGAATAGTACGGTCAACCGCTTGTCGGTAGAAACTTTTTCAACTCTATTACCACGCCATAAGGTCCAAAAGTGTTTCTACTGATGTGTACCAACCCATCTCTAGTTCTCTATCCGTGAGTGAGTGTCGTATGAGGCGACTAAGAGATTATAGACTGGAGGATGGGCGGCAGCGGCCTCCTGTTTATCGTCCCATCCACGGGTCCCATCTTTATTACTGCAGTCACCAACAACCTCGGTCCATGGTGCCAGTCGCAACGCTATCAAGCATGGTGACTATGGATGGTACTTCTCCTCCACATTGTTCCCGCAAAAGCTGAAATTTTGGAGGGAAGTCCCTGTCCTGCAGTGGACGTTTCATGGGATGTTACAATGATGAAGAACCTTGTATGCTTAATAACTAAGAAGTAGCCTACACTTGAACACAAACTAATACAATTACAAGATTGCGGTCGCGGCCAGATTAGTGGGCCGAGCGATGCTTGCACGGCCGCTGCTATTTTTACAAGCATAACATAGCATTCAGTTGCTATAGCTATTGGCTTGAGAATAGTACTAGTGATTCATAACTTTCTTTCAATGTTAGGCGGATAAACCAGTTTGACATTCGACTATGTCTACCCTGAAAACTCCTCATGAAGCTAAAGAAACCGACAAGCCCGATGGTGTGGTTGGTAGTGAGTCTGCCTGTCACGCCGTAGACCGCGGGTTCGATTCCCGCCCAGGGCAAACATTTGTGTGATGAATACAAGTGTTTGTTCTGTGTCTGGGTGTTATTAATCTATTTATGTATGTTTATCAGTCTCTGGTTCCCATGGCTTTGCCTAGTTTGGGATCAGATGACCTTGTGTGAAATGTCCCCCAATATTAAATTTAATCAAACAGCGTCTGAATTTTACAACCTAATTCCACCTTCTCTTTTCCATCTTCATGGGACTAGACGCCGCTAGGAGTTCCATCCTTATGTCGTTGATATACCATCCATTCGCACGAAGCCCTCTACTTCATCTGTCATATCATAATGCGCACAACTAACGACTGGAACTCCCTCTCTGCAGATTTGTTCCCTGAACAATACAATCTGGATCTTTTGAAGGCATTAGTTAACAAGCATCTTCTAGGTAGGCATGTTCTTCCACTCCATCGTCACATACCATCAGGTGAGATATGAGTCAAATGCTTACCTTTTCTACATAATTAATTATTCTACCCAACGACCTACTATAAAACTTAAATCGTGACTCTACCTATATTTTAAAGTGGGTATGCACTTTAATGAGCTAATCTTTACATAGGTGATATCATCGCTTAATACTTTAAACAAGCCGTCATCGTTGTGCATGAAGAATAAACAAGTATACTCGTATCTGTAGAGGATGATGGAGGGAATGGATCCCGTCATAAATCTTAGAGCGATTTATCGATTTGAGCAGATGCTTGGGATTTGGGAATACTCTTTCCGTAGTGTCGTAAGAGGCCAATTATCGCGAGTTGCATAAAGGCATTTTAACAAAAACTGCTAAAAGTGGCCGTTTTTCACACTTTTTATATCTGTAACTACAGTGAACTATATTTTTCAGAATTGATAGGTTCTGAATAAACTAGGGTACTTTAACTTCAATCTGTCTTTCCGGATTTTCGATAAGTTTTGTATTTAGCGAGTAATATTTTTTTAACTGATGGGGGGCGCTAGTGGACTGGAGGTAGCCTCTTAAACAACAGTGTGTTAATTAATTTTGGTGACCCATTTTTGGAATTACTTGAGAAAAGCTCCAAAAGAAATACATGTATGTATGACATATACTAGGTCGAGTCATAAGTTCTGTCACAAATACTTTAAAGAAAGGTAATTAAAAGTAAATCAAAATGTTGTTAAAATTATTCGAAATGCCCTTCCTGATTTTGAATACAGGGTCTCAACCTCCATGGCGAGTCGTCGATCGCAGCACGCACAACGTTCATGACTAAATCAGCTGCTGCTTTAATTAGGGATGCTTTGAGAGACTCCAAATTCTGGTGAGGTTTAGCACAGACTGTCTCCTCCAAATGTTGCCACGTTTTGTAATCCAACGGATTTAAGTCTGGGCTGGAGGAGGGCCATTCTTCGTGCCTGATGAAGTCGATTTCATGGGCAGTCAGCCAATTTTGCGTACGTTTGCTGCCCGCCCTATAAGCCAGCGGACAATTTTGTTGGAAAACCCAATGTATGTGTCAGAAAGAGGTTCTACAATGTTTGAAAGCACCGTATTTTGGTACACTATAGGACTTATTTTTACACCTTCCTCACAGAAAAACACCTCACTTAGGCCTGAATATGAGACTCCAAGCCAAACCATGAATGATGCGGGGGGGTGATGCTCACGCACGCTGGACTTTCGAGATACGCCTACTCGCTTCTTCACAGTTGTGGGCATACCTACACTTAATCATGTGTGTTTTTGTGTTGTGTTTCTTTGTTTTTTATAACTTGCATCAATGTTAAAAAAAAAATCGTCTGAAAAAATGATTTCGCGGTACTTTTTTCCCGCGTACCGCCTTAACAAAGCCCGAGATCTTTCTAGCCTTATTTTTTTCAGACGCTCATTCAGAAAATGTCGCGTTTTCTTGCGATAAGCACGTAGTCCCAGATCTTCGTTCGTTAATCGTGGTTCTGCTTAACCCCATCTGAAGAGCTAACAATTTTTGCTTGCGAACGGGATTTCGTTGTATTCGCGCCCTCACTGCCTTGATGACCTCAGGTGTCCTAACCGTACGAGGCCAGCCGCTCCTATTGCGATCTTTGAAGCTCGAATCTTCACTGAATCGTTTGATTGTACGATAAACTAACCTAAGTGTTATTTTCATATTTTTGAGAAGTGCAAAAATCTCAGTTGGCGCGTAACCGCAGCGATGCAACGCAATAACCGCGATTCTGTCTTCTTTTTACTCGTATTGCACCACAAATTAAAACAGAGACACATTACAAACAAAAGAATAGTACATTTAGGTAGGTAAGTACATAATATGACACGAGTCATTACTAATTCACACAAGGCAGAATTATTATAATTTTTTGCCATTTTCACATCAAAAGTAAGCCAGCCGTAATTTTATCATAAGTATTTTTTTACAACTGGTTCATCTCCGCAAGACTATACACTGCATTACCTACCTATGTCTATCTCGAAGTATGTGGTTCCAGCTAACGACTTCCAAGCCGGGAATCAAACCGGGAACCAGTCTAACCAGCTGTTAGGAATGTATTGAAAGACGGGCTTTGACTCCCCTAGGATGTACTTGCCATTTGTATCGAAGACGGTTACTTGATTGCTTGTTGAAGGAATTTGAAATTCAATAACACGATTTCAAAATTATTAAAGTACAAATAATAAAGCAGCAAAGTAATAAGCAACATTTTACAGCTCTCAATATCTGACAAATGACGTTTAGTTATTCAGCGCGGGAATTGTCACTCTTCTGATTGGATCGAAAACACGTCCGTATTGAGCGCTAAAATACTACTTATTTTAATTAGATAGTTTAAAATCCGCAGAAATTTTGTAGTTTGTTGTTGATTGTATACAAAGACTGATTTGTTCTATTCGATGTTTCGTTGTTTCGAAAATCATTTGTTAATCTGATCTGAACAACAATTTAGATTTATATCCTCGTTGCATTCGCTATTGCAATAGAAGACCAGTCTTCAATGGGTTTCCGCTCCAGATATCAGCTTCAACTGATTCGGCATCAACAATTCCTACACAATCAAATCTAATTCTAGTGCTATGACTGACCGTGTTTATTTAACTCGGATATTTTTAGATCTCTTCGAAAGGGTAAACTTGTGTTACATTGACTTTTATAAGCTGGTCGCGTGGCTTCTAATTTTCAAGCGGTTTAGTTCAGTAAAAAGATCTCTGAAGTCTGAACGACAGTGGAGTGGATATTTTTGTACATGTTTATTTATTGTCATAAGATATTGCGAGGACTAATAGTAAATAGTAGCCTATTTCTTTAAGGAATATCACGTAGGTATGTTTTACATTTTCACGTCACGAATAATTTCTTTGGGATGTTGTTAAAATTTTTGTAGTGCTTCGTTTTTTTTAGTTGGGACTCCAAGCTGTGTATTGCGCGAAGTCGGGCGTGGCTCCTGTAAGGTTCAAATGATCCACGAATAAATCAATCGTTCACTAGCTTTAAGAAGCCAAATTAGCTAGCTACATAATATTAAGGCAAATAAAAACAAGAGCTAGTAAAGTTGACCACTGCTAAACTAACCTACCGCTCGTTACTCACAATCTGAGCAATGTCATTGACTCTGCTGCGGGCGACTTTAGTACCAACTGTTTATGTCCAGTTATTTCGGTTGCGAAAGCTTCAAGAATGCGGTTGCTAATTTTAGACACTAGTTTTGCTTTAAATCTTTAACTATTAAACAATAAGATATTTGGAACATCAAACAATACTAGCTATGTAACACAGGTAAGTAGGTTTAAACAAGATAAAATAAAGTAACTAATAAAAATGATTGTGTGAGTGTTTCTGAGTGTATATATATTAGCTTATAAGCTTAATTTGTTTTCGGCTGTACTAGTCCACTGTAAGCCTTAACTGCTCAGAGTTAAACATGTAAGAAGATAAGTATTTTGGCAGAAGTGTTCGTTCATCGGACTTGACCTAGTTGTGAAGAATGATGCGCCTCATCACAACGGGCGACTCGGAACACGATGCTATTTCCAGAGAGGCGGAAAACCAGAACGCTTCCTGCATTTGAGTCTCGTGAAATGTAGGAGTATTTGCGGCATTTTTACACAAAAATAAGTAATTACACAAAGTCTTATCATCGCAAACTACGCAATGGAGTAGATAGGTTTTATTCAAGGCGACTGGTATTTTCAAATGGCACTAATATTCGAATCTTTTTGGAATCTAGTAACACTAACCGTGTGTGGTGATGTGTATGGCTCTACTCTTGAAGTGCCATATTTGGAGCTTTTAATTCTAACCTATCTACACACCTCCAAATGTATTAATCTAATATGGGTGTCCAGAACAAACACCATACCAAATGTTTGCACTGGGCGGGGATCGAACCCACGATCTACGGCATAGAAGACAGGGTCACTACTAACCACACCAAAAGGCCAGTTTATAAGAAAAATAAAAGAAGGAAGAAGCTTTTTAGGATACAGAAGAGACATTTACAAGTAGAGGTAATTTTATCATATTTTTCACTCTATGAAGGAATTTTGCACCGACAATTTCTGAGTCAACGCTATAAAAGAAGCTACTGGAGCGACACTACAGGCCAACATTCACCGTGCTCAAGATAGGACGATCTGGAAAGGTATGGCGGCACAAGTAGCAGCCCACGACTGTCGCGTCCCTCAGTCATGAGGATACGACTAAGAAGAAGAATGTCTGAGTTCAAAGATAAAGATAAATTAATATACGCACCATTAGCGATCTACTTAAATCGCCTGTAGGATATAGATCCAACAATACTATCGGGTCTATAGGTCCAACAATACCTTTTTACTTTGGTTCTTAAGTTTTATGTTTTGGCTTTAACGTATGTACCTAATGTTAAAAAGGTGTCTAAATAAACCAGCTAAGATCGGAGAAGATGAGCTACACCCAAAAATATTTTTGTATTGTAGTTTAAGCCGACCGATTTTCGATGACCCTTTTATGGGGCTTAATGGTACCGAAACCGGTTTTGATCTTTTTGGTAACTTGAATTATACCCGAGTGATATCATCTTCAATTCTTCATTTACGTATCTACACTAATATTATAAAGAGGAAAGATTTGATTGTTTGTTTGTTTGTTTGCATCGAATAGGCTCCTAAACTACCAGACCGATTTAAAAAATTCTTTCACCATTAGAAACCTAAATTATCCGTGATGAACATAGGCTATAAAGTATTTTCAAAAAAGTTAGGGTTCCGTATGAAAACTTCGATAATGTAACCCAAGGTGTAAGAAAAATACCAAATAGCATCCTTATATCGCGTACGCTGCCGAAACTATTAACAATAGAGCAAAGTGATGTACTACAGGTTTATAGAAGACATTAATATCTACAAAAAAGTCCGCCATACCATATGTCTAACTGTTACAGTTATGTCACAATAACTACTTTTTCATGTTAAAATATGCAATAGTAACGCCGGTACAAACTATATAGGCCACATTATTCGTACCTATTAATCCTTATCCAAATAAATAATTTCGTATTATCAGTACCTGTAAATTACTTTTTTAATTATTCAAATCGGACATACCATTCAAAAGTTATCATGAGTGTAATCGTTATCAAAATTGAAATTAAAGAAACAGCGCTCTAAGTGACTGTAATGGTTTTATCTACAAAGAGAGAATAGACACGAGAAATTTGGCTTATGTTTCCTGTATGTGTAATTGAGTGTAATCTTACGCCTATAATCTTACGCCTATAACCCTAAGGCAGGCAG
The DNA here is from genome assembly GCA_947532105.1 of Athrips mouffetella. NCBI lineage: Eukaryota > Metazoa > Arthropoda > Insecta > Lepidoptera > Gelechiidae > Athrips > Athrips mouffetella. The sequence continues at coordinate 10,566,639 of OX383968.1, forward strand.
AGCATCAAAGAGTGTATGTGATGATGAGAAATCTAGCTTTGTCTATTACTTACTTAAGTACCTAAACATTTAATTCAAAATATTATCCAAATTTTCTTTAAAATGTACTCTTTTTAGGGTTCCGTACCCAACGGAAGAAAAACGGGACCCTATTTATATGCCTCCGATGTCTGTCTGTCCGTCAATTGGCTGTATCTCATGAACCGTAATAGGTAGACAGTTGATATTTTCACAGATTATCTATTTCTGTTGCCGCTATAACAACAAATACTAAAAACAAAATATGAATAATGGGGGGCTCCCCTACTAAAAACGTGTTTTTCTAAGCGATTTTTACTCGAGTTTTGATGTAGCTCTATCGTAAAAAGGGGAACAATAGTGAAAATTGGTATATTTATAGTGCATAAGCTATAGAATAACAACAAATAATAAAAACTGGTCAAGTGCATGTCGTTCCGTGTGGTAGCGGCAAAGAATAGTACCGACCAATCTGTATCTGTAGGTGTCGTAAGAGGCGACTAAGGGTTTACAAACCGGAAGATGGGCAGCAGCATCTTTCCGTGTATCGCACATCTTACATTCTGCGGTCACCAACAACCGCGGTCCATGGTGCCAGCCGTAACGCTAACAAGCGTGATGACTAAGGTACTTCCCCTCCACATTCTTCTAGCAAGAGCTGGAATTCTGGAGGGAGCTCCCTGTCCTGTAGTGGACGTATTATGGGATGTTATGATGGTTATGATGGAGTGCGTGTCGATTAGAGCGAGTTTAATGACGGTATGACTGCCCATAACTAGGACGGTATTTTTACCTTAGTTGTACGGCACTCTCGGTGCGAGTCCGACTTGCGCTTGGCCGGTTTTTTTAGTAACCCTCGACGCAACAAGAAACTATATCTACCCGTGCGAAGCCGGGGCGGACCGCTATCATTAATAAAATAAGGAAGGTCGTGGCAAAAGTTTATTAAATAAAAAAAACACAATTTTCAAGCGTCTTATCAACCTCGCGCTTGTTGTAAACTTCAATCGAACCGACGAGCTTGTATGAAATGGTTGATGAGACGAGAAGGGCAAGTCCTCGGCGAATGTTCCATGACCAAATTCAGGATGTTCTAAATAAAGGCCAGGTTAAAAAAATCCTAAACCGATGAGCGTGTATTAGAGAAAGCCAGGGAAGTCCTCGGCGAATGTTCCATGACCAAATTCAGGATGTTCTGAATAAAGGCCAGGTTAAAAAAATCCTAAACCGATGAGCGTGTATTAGAGAAAGCCAGGGAAGTATGTCAAGATTGTAGCAGGTGGAGGGTTGTGGTCTCTGCCTACCCCGACGGGAAAGAGGCGTGATGTTATGTATTTATGTATGTGGATGAGAGAGGAAGAAGCGAAAGTAAGTTAAGATCTAACGGGCGGAATGATGTGGTCTGTGTGTGAGACCACATAATTAAAGAAATTTGATGTTTAAATATGTACTGTTTTCAAGGTTACTTTTATTGCCTTGCAACCGTTTGTTCACTTATTATATTAGTATATTAAAACAACGACTTTTGTTCTACGACTTTTGCAACTTCGAACAAAAATAATTCAACTTCCCATACAAAGTAACGTATGTAAGTGACAAACACATTTTGTATGAGAAGTTCAAGTTTTTTAGGGTTGCGAAAGCTGCTACCCATCCTCTTGTTCAATTTTCCACCGTCAAATGTTGTCTAAAAGCTAATTTTTGCAAGTCCATGAAATGTCTGGTCTGACCCAATGCACACAAAAGAAAACGAATTAACCGTCCGCGTACGTCGGAAATTAAGCAAACCAGCATTCAGTTTTTGTAGAATCTGAAGTCCATATTGAACCGGAAACGTTTGTTTACAAACTTTCCACGCACAAGGCAAGTCGGTTGCAGAATCGGACGCATTAAATATTCGGATGGTCGGATTTGGTTCAACCAATTTTTGTATTTATTTTTTTACATTGTGTTCCGGAAATAATGTAACGTGCAGTGGACCGTAGTTCCCTGTGTTTCGGTCTTATTGCGAAAGTAGCAAGGTTGATATCACTCGGCCTTTATGTAATTCGTGTAATGTGTGTGCAATTGTGCATCCTCGATAAAGTAAAAGCGACCATAGTAAACTATTTATTATAATTAAATTACTAATTAATTATTATTACTTAAGGGAAATAATCTTAAGAAGATTGTACTCCCTTAAGGAGTAAGCAGTGTATGTGTTTTATTGATGTCGGTAAACGCGTAAGCGCTTAGCTTGTAGAAGAAATACAAACCACAAAGAAGAAAAAGGGTGTGAAAGTTGACTTGGCAGTTTGTTTTCCGAATCTTGAACACTATTTACCAGGTAAAACTACCGTAAACCGACGAGCGTATATGAAAGGGTTGATGGGAGGAAGACGGGCCGAAGGAAATGGCAGGATGTAGTCTCTATACCTATCCCTACGGGAAGAGGTGTTATGTTTATATGCTACTGAAATACTTCTTCTTCTTCTTCTTTTCGAGTCAATGGCAAAACTGACTATAAACGCTTAGCCCAAAAAGTAGCCACATCAATAGCCTTTTGGTTGCCTTCAAAAAGGTCCCTCCGAGTGCAGGAAACTGGAGAAGTAGGACACGACAGCAAGTGTGTCATGGTTTGCAATATACCGCATTCACACTTGTCGTTATCAGAGAAGCCCCACCTCTTCATGAGTTCCCCGCACCTGCCAACGCCCGACCGCAGTCTGTTTAGTGACTTCCATATGGACCAAGGAAGATCGTGACCTGGTGGCAGCTTTTCGGCAGTTGGGATATGATAATACTAAAATGAATATAATAATACTAAAATTACAGAGATAATTATTTTATGTTTATTTGCCTTTAAAGAAAGGCCAGTTTAATAGTAACCTAAATCGAAAAACGTGTATGAAAGGGTTGATGAAAGTAGAGGAAGCTAGGGAAGTTTTTCAAGATCGTAGCAGGTGGAGGGCTGTGGTCTCTGCCTACCCCAAAGGGAAAGAGGCGTGATATTATGCATGTAAGTTTTATTTTTAATTAATTCAAACTGCTTTTCAGATTATTTCAAATCACCGCCCGTTGATAGGCGTGACTTTTTTTTGGAACAACCTAATCAAATCAATCATACATGATAATGATAACTGTACCTACTGGTGCCACTTGTTTGAGCTAACGGTACCTACTTTTAAAACGAGATTGTTATATGTGCGTATGCGCCATAGGAATGCGCAAACGACGAGACTGCGTAAAAAAGCCCGCTTACCCAAGTTTGCTATACATCGGCGTATTATAAAGTGTAAAATTTCAACGGTTCATAGATACTCGTACTGCTTCAGCTAACAGCGTATTTTGTATGTTAAGTCAAGAAACAAATACCGGAATGAGTCGGGTTAGAAATTTTCCAAGATACCAACTTACCAACCCTGTCTGATTTTTTTATGGTTCCGTACCCGAAGGGTCTAAACGGAGCGGAGGATTACTAAGCATACTCGTACGTCTAGAAAGTGTTTGAAATTCTGGGGAACAAGAATTCCCCCTAACAGTGGACTTTTTATGACACATAATTGATGATGAATTTAAAATCAATTTCGCTCCTGGATTGAAAAAGAAAGTGATTCTAGAACTAATACTGACTCGCGCAATAAAAGTTCTCAACCAGCTATTTTTCTAGAATCCAAAAAACAAGTACTTAAATCAAGCATTGTTGTAACAAAAATCACAACATAGTTGGCCTCCAAGCAATTTGCCATGGCGGCTAATGGCGAGTGTGGTGTGATAAAAGCTGATTTACTGTTTCAAAAGTGGATACGTCTGAGTGGTCGGCAGTTCAAAGAAATTGACAAATCTCGGCTATTCTTCGGAATCATTAATCATAATTAAGAGGTGGTTACGAAAAGTTGTTTTGTTATTGTTCTCTTGTCTAGAAAAGGTATTTATGGCTTTACGTAAGAAAGAAGCTATTGTCGAATTTAGCTATAAATTTTAACATTTTAAACAACCCTTGACGCGCCGATGGAAATATTATTTGTAGCTTTAAAACTTAAAAACGAAAATCTGACTATTAAATAGAATTAACACTTTTAAGCAAATAATTTCGCGAACGGATCCCTAAAGTGTCCTGACACACTCACGATATCATTAAAAGTCCTATCTGACGACACCCCACACCATGGGGTAGGCGAAAAATTAAAATTCATCACTATCCTTTCAGGCTGCTGCAGCGCCACCAGGTAGTCTACAACCGTAAAACAAGTCACCAGCTTTAAAATGCAATAAACCGCATCGAAATCAGTCCAGTAGTACAAACCGACATACACACACACAAACAACATCGAACTCCAAACGCATATATCGCCTCCGTTCCATCGTGAAAAAATAATCAGATGAGTCTTAAAAGAAATAAACGATTATAGCCTGGTTACTGAATCACAAAAAACTATAACAAATTACAAAAATAGTATATCAACGCAACCCTGAAGGATGTGAATCTACCCATGAACCTCGAGCTCTTATAACCCGAATCTATTTAAGTCGCGAGTGAATAGGCTTCTTCTGGGCAAGCTCGTCGACCCCATCTTTGTCCTCAAGGCTAGATCGAGGTCAAGAGTAAGCCCATAAATAGTAAAAAAAAGAGAACCTTAACAACTTTTCTCATGAAACATTGGTAGAAATTTTAAAATGGAAATTCTACTTCTTATGACAACTGCATCAGCAATTTGTATGTGAGGTTTTATTACTTTGTTGGGTTCTTTTAATTTTAAAGATAACTTTTAAAATTTTAGAGGACCATCTCATCTCAACGGGCTATTTTTAAGATTATTTTATTAATCCTATCCAATACTCCTAAACAAGAAATAAAAATATATTTGCAATAAAATTCTAACTTTATTATACGGCGGTTTTTAAAGGGAGAAAAATCGATCCAGCTAGTTCCCATGTCTGGGAAAATTCATTTTCTCTTTGTTTTTGTGTATTTTTAAAAAAAAGCGCGATACAGAAACCCTACAGCGCCATCTGTTGGTTACCCAGGTACTTTTGTATGAATGATTATTTTGCATATGATCTGAATATCTACGACGGGTACCAAGTTCTTACACATTGTAATATATAGGGTGACTTTTCTTGATAGAAAAAGGTATGAATGTACTCATGATACTGAACAACTTTCCCTAAGGAACCTAGGTCGAAATACGAAAATCAAGTTTCGTGACCTCCCATAGAAACTGCATCAGCTGATAGCGCATTTTGTATGGGAGGTCAAATTTGGTATTTCGTATTTCGACATATGTTCCTTGGGAAAAGTTGTTCAATATCATGAGTACATGCATATCTTTTGCTATCAAGAACTAATTAAAAGTCACCCTATATATTCGAAAACTTTATTTCGATAACAATTACAAATAAACACAGGTTTCTGATCGGCAAATGATAAGGTACAAACCTGTTTTATAGGCCAAGACTTCCTTTCAAACAACAGTAAAAACAAAATACTATAATTAATACTATCCAAAAGGCCGAAATTAAAAAACCAAATCTATGCCAAACATTCGAGTCCATGACCCACTAAAATTCTTGTTTTCGGATTATTAAACGAATTGCCACACTCGATTTGTGTAACTGGTCTCGTTTGATTCGAATCAAATGACAAGATCCGAATATAAAATAAAAATAAAAACAAGATCATCGATGATATGGGCACCTCAATATACCTGCCGTTGGAATTCCAACAGCCACTTCAAATTCGCTATCTCTTTCTTTTGTAAAGACATGTATGTAACTAGATCTGCTATATATGTTCTGTCCCTCTTTCTCAAAATCCATACTGGCCCTTGTTATTTGATCCCAATGAAAGTAAAAAATGTCGATAGAATTCCAAAAGGTGTCCACGATTTTTTAATAAAACTGGATATGAATTTGCTGCTTGATTGGTTTTTCTGTCACATGTACAAATCCGTAACATTTTTTGTATAATTTGCCTTGAAAGACCTAATTATGTTTTTGTACAAGAAATGCAACATAATTTATGTCATAAAATTAAAAACAACTCAATACGATCAAGTCAATTAGGAGACACTTTTTTTATACAACCTATCGGAAAGAACCTATTTAGATCGCTTTACGAAAATAGAAATATAAAAAGGTTTCCTCTTAGCAATATCAACACTTATAAGAGAAGATAAACTCACAGTTAGTTATTTTAACATCTCCACGTGTTATTTTAACGTAACCGAAGGTACGTACAAAGACAATTTACACATTATTCTCATTTCTGAGCCTCTCGATGTGTAAATATTTAATCTTGAATAGGCTTGGCAGTTCAAACATCGGAAGATGATGTCGAAGATTCCTTGAAAGGTCTGACGAAAGTTTGATTTTGTTTTAACGGTTTACACTTGGACATTTGAGATGTTCGTGCCTGGTAATTCACTAAACACTTGACAATAGGGTTGGCAGGCTTGCAAGTGCCTTTACAGTGCCTTAAGGTTAGCTACCTAGGCCACAGAATAAAGTAATAGTACTTTCATACAGAACCGAGTAAACTAAAATATAAATAAACTTACACCCAACTCAATCGGAAACCGACTAAGACTCTGCTCAAATCATGAAGGAAACGAGCGTAATCTTGTATACCTAGCCGTTTAACGCAAAAAATAAGTTTTCCTTGTAAACTGACATTTTATTTAGTTTGTAATAAATGTAATAATCCTCCAGCGCGACGTAACATGAAATTGACAATAAAAGTGGAAGAATAATTTGTTCAATTAGTTGTAGTACAGTCAAGACCACATCAAGCTTGACATATTGGACTTTGTACCTTTCTTATTTCAATAGGCGTACGGGCTGGAATTGCGAGAGCTGAGAGCTTCAAGAGTGTCAAGGTTGACCTGTCGTTGACTGTACATAGGTATCGATTATTTCGCGTGGGTTAAAATTCTTTTTATCTTCAGAGCAGCTCTTCTCGTAAACACGAGCAAAACCTTAAACAAAAGACCTATAATGATAAATTTTTTCCCTTGTAAACTTTGTATTGAAAATTTTACGAAAACCGTTATAGGAATTATTACGACTAGGCTGTTGGTAGTGTTGGTGCAGTTGGCACTTTGGCAGTGATCCTGCCTTCTGCACATCAAGCAGTCGGAAGTCGCGTGTTCGACCTCCGCCAAATACTACGTATCGGCGAAAAATTGTTTGATTACAAGCGTTCAGTCTGAATCTGGTTGTTATTGGCCAGTTTTAGATCTGATGACCTTGAGTGAAATTTCTCCAAATTTGTTTTGTGATGTATTTAAAAATTGCTCATACGATAGACTTTCGTAATAAATTAGCATCCAGATTATTTCTATACATATACTCGTACAAGTGCAACTAACGACGTATCATGTTACAAGCTACAGTTGGAGAGAAGCCGACATTGGCAACGGCGCGGGCGCAGGCTAAATAACACGTAATGGTACTACCATTAACATACCACTGGTATACAGTGTGGTGCAAAATACCTTCGACTATTTTAAATAAAAGATTTCTATAATAAAATTCAAATTTCAGACCGCCTGCGCCATATCGTGCAATAAGTCAACCGATTATGATGGAGATTTTGACCATTATTTTATCTGTAGTTTAACATTAGACCTAAGCCGAATTTATCATCCAATTCCAGTTCCACCAGTAACCATTTGACAAGAAAAGATCAACATAAGAGCTCATTGTCATCGGTCGATAAGCAATAAATGCGGGGTGCGGGTATTCGAAAACTTTCATTTTTATTTTTTGTTTATTAAGATATTCAACAGCTTTTATTAAATCTAAATTTTTAAAATACATGTTCTTTTTACAAACGCCAATCGTAGGATACCACATCTACATCAAAATATAAAACTGGTTTGCAAACTTACTACGAAATATATTAAAATGTGTGTTTGTACGTGGGTATGTGTATGTGTGTGTGATATATATACATAACTGATTAAACTTTTAAGAAAAGTTGAATTTTATGTCCCTACACGCGAGTTACTGGGTGACTTACCTGCGTACCGCTAACGGCCGGCTTAGGGGCAACTGCACCCACTTTCAACTGCTCCCAGTCCCAACTGCACCCGATAAAATAAATAGCGCATGATTTTCGAATGTAATGTTGGAAAGAAAAGCTTTTCTTTTTACATGACGCAATGGTAAAGCATCTACTTGCTGTGCCGCAGGCTCTAGATTCGATTCCTGGCTGGGGCAGATAGATATATGAATGATAAGTTTGGGCTGTGTGTGTTTGTGCGTGTCCGGCACCAACGAGACAATATTTCTTAGTGTTGGTCCCTTTGTGTGACCTCCCCAGTTTGGTAGGATATTGCAGGATGAATCCATCCGAAAAGTTAGATGATTCCGTGCTTCGGAAGGCACGTTAAGCCGTTGGTCCCGATTACATCTATGGATGTAGTCGCTTATGAGCTATGTTAGAGGCCTTTGGCGGCTCAACAACTCTGACAGCAGGGTTTGTGAGGTCGGTCATCGACCTTGCAATACACACGATATGATGATGAGTGTTGGTCGTTTTTTACTAACGAAAATATGCCCTAATCGTACCATGAAAATCCGCCCATTACATCCAAAATCAGTATGCTTATTTTAGTACACCATGTATAGCGGCGGACTAGAAAACAGGCTTATGGGGTACAGGTTAATTGACGCCGTGTGGACGAGGAGAAGAGATGGAGAAATTAATTTCAGTTTTAATTTAGATGCCGTCATGTTGTCCGTTTGATTGACAGGCGGCAATTCCATATCATCATAATTAAACACGTCTACTACTAGACAAATCCCTTCGTCAATTAATGTTTATAGTCGCCACGACACAGATAAAAAAAATTATAGTAAATTGCCAGGCTAGGCAACAGTGGCAACTGCAAATAACGTCTGCGTCTGATTCTATTCAAGTCGCGAGTGAATAGGCTTCTTTTGGGCAAGCTTACTCCATCGGCGGCTTCATCTTTGTCCTCAGGGCTAGAGCGATGTCAAGGGCAAGCCCATGAAGGGTAGCTTTTAATCAATTGCACGGTATTTGAAACATTGTTTTGTGAGGATTGGTCAGCCTAGACCCTACGTTACCGGATCTAGCTGCTTCAAGGTTGCTCCACGGGGAGGATATGCATACTAAGCTCATCTCTACTTGGGAGACGTACCAAATACAGAAAGCGAAATACCCTCCCGGGCTACCTACTGAGCAACAATCCTTGCCAACCGTTCAGGGTTTCAGGGCTCATGCGTCTTTTTATGTGACAAGTGAGCAAACGAGCAGGTGGGCCACCTAATGGTAAGTGGTCACCACTGCCTATACAGCCTAGCACAGCAAAGCATGTTTCCCACCCTGAGATGGTATGTCTCGTGAGCCGGTAATTTCACTGGCTCCCTTACCTTACAAACCGAAACACAGCAGTGCATACACAAACACTGCTACTTTACGGCAGAAATAGGCAAGGGGGTGGTACTTCCCCAGACGGAATTTGCACAAAGCCTTACAACTTCCAAAATGTAACCTTCCCAGTAGCACTTCAATCTGGCAGACAGTGGCCAACATCTGCTACGCAGACTAAAGAGCAGGTCGAGCGGTAGACAGCCTTATAATAGAGTTTACGGTGTTTTGCTTACAATCATTTTTCAGTTACAGAAATTATTAATCTTAAATTACACGAGGTACACGTTGTAACCACAATACACACACAGAAAAAAGTTTGGTCTATAGTTTTACATACAGAAAGTAAAAATATCTACATTTACTTCTCCTTCGGTATAACCTTCTCAGTGCTACTTAAATCTGGCAGACAATGGCCAACATCTGCTTTGCAGAATAAACAGGTCGAACGATAGACAGTTTTACAAGTTACAAGACAGACAAGAAGGCAAGGCACTGGCACAAAGTTCAAAACAATTAAGCCGTAGCAATCGGTAGTTAGTTTTATCTTGTAATACGATCGCTGGCTCCTTTCGCCGGCATTCCTAGGAGATTGCCCTTCTAAGGTCGAACTGTGAACGTTCAACTAGTGCTGTCATTGACGTAATGAAAAGCGTAGAAACATAAGTACCATTAATAAGTAAAAAAACATACCTATACATACATACAACAATATGTCTCCAAAGGTCCCTCTCTTTCTTCGGTCACGTTGCCCGCCGGGAGCCGGAAAATCTGGAGAAGCTAATACTAGTTGGGCACGTGGAGGGCAGTAGAGGAAGAGCGCCTACCCGGTGGACAGATGCCATCTTGGAGTTCACCAACTGCAACACCCAGGGGGCAATCCACCTAGCCCAAAACAGAAATGATTGGAGAGCCCTAACCCGTTGGGCTACTTTTGGTGGTCACGACCCTCAGCCATGAGGAAGCGACGAAGAAGATACATACATACGTAATATTACAAATTCTTAGCCTACGTTTCTTCGCTTTTCATTACGTTGAAGCTATCACTTAGTTGTACGTATGCGGTTCGACCTTAGAAGGGCCATCTCCTAGCTGAATGCCATACCGGCGAGAGGGCCTAGCGATCATACAAGATAAAATATCTATTGGGATTGGAATTAAGGCGACGCATTTGATCTTCGAACTGTCCCTTTCCAACAAACGGCAAATTGCGCGTGTGAAGTGCAGCACCGAGCTGTTTTGATGTATTTTGCGCTTTTTCGTTTAAATTTTAAAATATTTATAATTCTGTTGGAATTTCTGAATACCAAGCAAAATTCGATAAAAAAACTGACCTTACATCAATGTCTTACATTGAAGGATAAATCTATCCAGAAAAGTTTAGACTATAACTATGTAATTCCGATTTTTCGTTTAGCAAACTTGGGATATAAGGAAGGGTATTTTTTTTATAATGTTTCGTCTTAACTTAAAAACTTGGAGTCGTAAAAAATAAAATAATGTATTTTTGAATGTACAAGTAAAGCGCTTTCATATGATACCCCACGTATGACCTAGTAACGACAATTTAAAATTTTGAGCCCTATTTACACTAATAAAATTTTGTTTTGTTTGCAATAAAGTTGGGCAAGCATATAGTAATACTTTTCCAAATTTCAAGTCGATAGCGTGTGGTTCCTGAGATAAACGATTGTGATAGACGAAATCGAACCATTAGGGTTATTTTTCCTAAAAAATTAGGGCTGTTTAAATAGCACTTATGGCCTACTAGTGATTTGGTTAGTGAACGTCATCAGTCCTGGTGCTGCCTGGCTGGCAACTATATGGACTATCGTTAATACTAGTTTGTAAGCCGTGCGTCGGAAGGCACGTTAAGGCACATGCCTGATTTTACATAAAATCGATTTGAAATGTGTAAGAAAGCTAGCCTGAAAATGGTAGAACATAACTAACTAATAATGATGATAATTTCTAATGTAGTAATTTGGTTGTCTTAATTTTGTGCAAGAAAATTATCAAACATTCTACTTACATTCTAGGTTTATATTTTTCTACCAATTAAATTAACAACAAAAGCCCCTATTTTGTCCTTAGAAGTAATAGAATGTACACAAGGTTGACTGCTAAACTTATTATTTACTTATCTTATCCTGATTAAAACCTTTGTCAAGTTTAATTGCAATTTATAAATTGGATTGGAATTAGTTTTAAAAATACGAATAATAAGTGCCTTATAAATTTTATTCAGGAGATATATTTCTTTAAGGTAAACAAGGACGATTTATTAAGATACCTTTTTTTTGTAGAAACATATGTTTCTTTGTTTAAAATGGTTTACTATACATAATTCATTTTAAAATTTGTTCTTACGATGATTCTTGAAACACATGTTGGACGTATGCACTAAACATATGAGATGGATTTTATGTGAGATAACAGCATCCTTATGTTTCATCTTTCTATGTGTTAAAGTTCGTTTAAAAAACTTTTTACCTTTAAAAGAAGTGAGATTCATGAGGAAGGGCATATGGAATGGCCAACTGGCAGACGGCCTTTTGGACGTCCTAAATATCACTGGGTCAACTTATAAAATATCTTCAAAAACAGAATAGTAACAAGCTGCAGGCACCAAAGAAACATGACGTCTCTTGACGCTGAGCCAGTGAAGAAAATAGTATGTGATACGAGGAAATTTGCCAGTCGCCACGTAAGGCGTAGGCCAGACAGCAGCGGTGCGCCGTACGGCACGCCTTCAGCGCACCTCATCTGTCTGGCCTGCGCCGCGTCGTTCTCCTACATTTTGTATGCAAGTGATTTCAACAGGCGACGAGACGGCATGCCAAAGGCGCACTGTCGGTGCACCACCGGCGCACCAGCGGTTACGCCGGCGGCGCGCCGGTGGTGCATGCCGCCGCACAGCACAGTCTGCTGTGAGTGACGCGCCGGTTCAGACGTAGCACCCGAAGCGCGCCACGAGACTTGCGGAGGGTGGTACACCCAACATCATGTCAGTAAAAACACTTAGGACTTTATGGCATGGTAATAGAGTTACAAATGTTTCCACCGACGTGCGGCTGACCGTACGATTAAGAACAACCTGAGCCTAAACGGACAGTCAACTCAAAACTAAATATTGTAGTTTAAATAAATAAAGAGAAGAGAAAATTTAACGCGAGCCGGTATTACCAGCGACCTTCAGCTTACCGTGCCAACGCTCTTCCAACTGAGCTAGGGCGTGGTAGTTTGCAGGGGGAATAATAGGATACTGAAATACGCGTGTTATTACGTATGCGTGTATGTCTGTTACAAGACGATCGCGTGCGCAGAGCAATGACCAGGGTCTCACACTCGCGGCTATTTCGTGAATCGAGACCATCCTGCTGACTGAATTGGGCCCTAATCAGTCTCAACGGATTTGGACATCAGAGACCTCTGGTGTAAAAAATATTTGAACCGAGCCGTGTACTCGAATTTCCAAACTAATTATCATCCCTGCTTGAATTATTGCGCTGCGCGATGAATTTTCAAAAAAATCTTAGGTTGTGTGTTTTTTGTGTTTTAGGAACGCCTGTAGAAGCTTAAACGGTGGATTTGGAGCATGAAACTGAACAACATTTTCAAATAAAATTGATCGACTAATGTAATAAAAGTTTTCCCTCCAAAATGCGCAATCATGTCACACAGTTTCTATGAAAATTGTTTTTTTTTCATGTTCATTGGGAAAAGTTGTTGAGTTGAATCTACTGTATAACTTTGTAAGTCGTTCCCCAAACCCATTGTTTAAACTTTAAATTATAATGGTGGTTATCTCAACATGAATGAAGGAGCTATAATTTCTTAACCTTATATATTAACAACCATAGTATTAACTCGTGTTTGTGATAGCTTAATTAGTAGGTACATTCCGCGGCTTGAAAGGAATGTGTCAATTGAATCCGTATATATCAGTCAGTACACACGTAAATAACGTTAAACATCTAGTGGTGTGTATTTATACTAATTATTCTATTCCGCATGCACCAGTCTGTATAAGGAAAGCGATTACTGAGCTATGCAGTGAATTCCAAAACTGTCCTCGTATCGTATCCTTGACTTACTCATTATTTTACTTATTCAATCTTGTAAGAAAATTGCCATGCAAATAATTTTTTTTAATTAGTCGAAGAATACATTAAATTACACAATGTTGAATTAATTAATTCGATACCACTAAAACCCTTAAGGTTTATCTGGGTACCGGAGAAATAGCTAGTCAATACTCCTTTATAACTTGATATAATCATCAATTAGCGAAGATTTATTTGTACGGAGGTCATGAAATAAATCCGCCAAAAAAGTATAAAGTACGGTCAACCGCACGTCAATAGAAACATTTGCAACTCTATTACACTGCCATAAAGTCCAAACTGTGTCTGCTGACGTTCTGTTAGGTTTACTAGGCTACATAGCTCTCATCAGTGGTGGTGACCACTTACCATCAGGTGGCCCACCTGCTCGTTTGCTCACTTGTAATAAAAAAAAAACTGCCGTGATGGACTATTTTAATTTTAATGACTAGTATCTATACAGTCTGACTACAACCGCTGTACCGCACCTTAGGTATGTTCACGGCGAGACGGGGGCATCGCTCGTCATTGCTCACAGCGGCAACTAGTTCTTGCTCTTTCCATTCCCCATCTCACCGCGCATACTTAAGGGGCGGTACAGCGGATGCGGTCAGACTATATTCCCTCTCCGGCCAATCATCATATTAAAATGACTCCCAAATTAGATATAATAGTCCTCTTCTAAAGTTCTCTATGACGATCGGTCCGCGCTGCCCACTACCAGCAGCACCTTCCTACGACCTTGAGCAAATCGTCAATCTACCTTTTGGGAGCCCTATTCACACTACGTCTCACGGTTCGTGGTTTTCCTTAGCGTTTCCGCCCCATCGGCTATCGATTTATCGAGCAATATACCCCGAACTGGCGGAAACAAGGAAACATTGGCGATTACTCCACCGACAAGAGCACAGCTCTTAAGTTTAAAGAAGAAAATACCCCGAACCCGAAAGAGCTATGCTATACTATTACCTACTGTGGTATTGGCCTAACGATATACAATAACTGACCACGCCAATTAATAAATGACTTTGGCATTACGAGGCGATAAACTGGGAAACGTGCATTATTTGTAGTTTCAGTTAATCTAGATCAAGTGTAGTTCGTGAGGGCTCAGCCCTACCTAAGCAGGTGGTTAAAGCGAGTGAGTGGCGGCCTTGCCAATCACCACGATTCCCGAATTCCACTAATACCAACGCAAATATAAGTTGGTATATTACAAATTCCAGTTACAACAACAATCTAGGTCAGTTTCGTCTATTAAATTTTGTTATAGGGCTAACTTTGATTTCAATTAAGCAAAGCACTGCAACCTTTTTTATGGATACTTATTTATTTCATTCTAAAACAGTACAACTGTATGCGAATTTTCTTAAAAAATAGATACAAATAAATTAAACCTACCATTCATTACAAAAATATACTCCTTTCTTATTTTACGAATTTCAATAAGCATAAGATAAAATATCTCGATGCATAACAAATAAGTAATGCATTGAAGGAGCCCTCGAACGATTTTTGAATATTGTGTTGTAGTTTTGTTTTACCAATAAAACAATTTAGCTACAAGTATTTTATGGGATTTTATACAAGAATTATTCTCAAACGTATGTCGTTTTAGTTGACTAGAATAAACGAAATTTACAAAATGATAATTAACTGTAAAATATCTAGTTTATCAAAGTGAGACAAGGACACAATGTAGGTATTCAGCCAAAAATCTAGATCAAATATCTCAGATAAAAAAAATATTGAATTTTAGGTATTGCTGATAATATGCCAGTAATCTGATTATCATTTCATACATATCAGTCACATTGACAGGTAATAGCGGGCTGTGATAAACTGCCAGATGGTGATCATTATGAGCAAAGATTTTTATAATCTACACCATGTTCGTTTTGATTCGCGTTAACTTTAAGAGCATGTTCTGTTCAGTTAACGAAACTGAATAACTTTTCATATGAAACATAGATGGTAATACTAAAAGAAACTGTTGAACTTCCATACAAAATAAATTATAGTAGATAACTTAAAATATAAATAAAAAAAACACAAATCCAAAAATCTACAAATAGAACATACAATAATGGTAAAAGCCTTACACATGAACAGGTATAGCTGTATGTATATTTAAGAAGTTGCCAAACTTGTCAGTCTACCTGTATGTAGCTACACACATACACAAATTGAACACTTGTTTGCCAAGGTTCATTTGCATATGTGAATGGATATTTCATTAATGATTTAATAATCTACCCACACATATATAAATGAAATGGTTGGCACTATAGATAGGTAGAAAAAAATTATATTCCCTAAATCATCAATCATCCAATTTATACAAAAAACTCAATTGACGAAAAATTCATTGCTGATCTTTTTAAAATTTTAAATCTATGATTTTGTTTAAGTACCCCATTGGTAAGGTGCTAAGGGGTTTCATGAGCTGTCTCCATTTACTCAAGAATAGCAATATTTTTTCTACAATTGCGAATTTCATGTGTGTATGTCGCAGTTTTTTGTTGAGATCAGTTTTTTGATCAAAACCGTAAGAAGATAAAACCTTGCTTCATTTTATCATAAATCTAAACAAATCCAGGTATTTATCAAAAACCTGAACCTGATCAGTTTTATGACAAAATTTTAAACCTCAAAAGAATAAAATAATAAAATAAAATAATTTATTTAACGTTCTACATTTAGCCATTACAGTCAAGTTATAATATAATATAAATTTAGAGCTATCTTAGGGCTATGCAAAAAACAGTAGGTGAGGCAAGTACTTAAAAAAGGTAGACCTGTGCTATAAGCACTATAATAATTAGCTTTTGCTACTTGTCGGCCACTACCGAGGCACGCTCGCTTCGCTCGCTCGGCTCGTGCGTTTTAGTCCATTAGGCAAGGCAAACTCAACCTAACCGATCCCAAACAGGATCCCGATCACTTAAGTTGAGTTAGGTACTTTGGGAAGCGAAATAAACCTAACTAATGATTTGCTGGTCAGTTTCTTTTCTTTATCTTTGCATATCAATTTGATCATAAGGGCTCCCGCACACGACCGAGAATCGGTGGGCGATTATCGGCCAGGACAAGGACGGAAGATCCAGGTGATAACACGTCAGAGCGGGATGCCGACAAAAAATCGGTCACCGATTCTCGGTCGTGTGCGGAATCCCTAAGCCTAGATGAGTAAAGGTTTTTGATTGAAAACCTGGATTTGTTTAGGTTTAAGATAAAAAAAGTTGTCAATTTGTCTTATTCCGATTTCATCATAAACCTGATTTCATCACAACTCTTGGATCAATGCGACGCGGACGACGCTGAGCGGGCGTGCGTCGCGGATGTCTGGACTGTAAAATGTATGAAGCCTATACTGTCTGTTCAGTCTAAGGGCTCCCGCACACGACCGAGAATCGGTGGCCGATTTTTTGTCGGCATCCCGCTCTGACGTGTTATCACCTGAATCTTCCGTCCTTGTCCTGGCCGATAATCGCCCACCGATTCTCGGTCGTGTGCGGGAGCCCTAATACAGAGCTATCCGCACCGGATCCGATCCGCAACGCACTGAACGGACTTTATAGGCTTCATACATTTTTCTACCTGTCGCGGACATCCGCATCGGACGTCCGCTCCGCGACGCACTGATCCAGGACTACACCTACGACATATACAACGTGTTAATGGAATAAGCGAAACTCTCATACACCTCAACTGACATAAATTTATTAAAATAAATCTATTCCCGTAAAAAAGCTTAAAAAGAGTAAAATACTTTCTAGATATTGTTATTTTAAAGTTTCATCGTTGTTATAGACAGAAGGTTTTTAAGCTCATGGAACTCACCTCTCATGGACCGCGCGCCGCGCCGCTTCCACTTCGTACCGCGTAGCCACAGAAACATTTAGAAGCGGCATAATTTTTAATAAGAAAAAAAAATACCCCTATCAAAAACCCGTGAAATTAATTCTACTCGCGATTCTGAACAAACTATTTTCTCAGTTTCGCTTATTCCGTTAACATGTTGTAGGTATATATGTGTATAAATTTAAAAAAAAAACAAGTAAATCACGTAAAATCTTTAGAAAGAGTAGCTCATTAAACAAGGATGTATTCTAGTGGATTTATCTTGTCATTTTATCTCAAACCTAAATTAAGGAAACGTGCATTATACTATTTAACAACACAAGGAGAAAACCATTATGTTCATTACATGCACAACCTTGAATACCACATGTAAATGATGTCCATAAATACAGTATGAACATAAAAGTTAACTTCAATCAAGTATACTGGATGTCCCAGATATAGCAGTCCAAAAAATGTTATGTTATGCATCTAATAAATAAATCTGGCAGCGATTAAATATTTTAGCAACAATTATAATAGATGAGTTTCAAAATACAAGGATTTATACAAACTAAATAATGGCTGATTCTTTAAGGTAGCAAATATATTAAACAGGGGCAATGAAATCATAAGCGAGGTACTATAAATAATGACTTGGCGACTAATTTTAACAGTGGGATAACAAAGATTGTATTATTGGCAACAATAGGCTTCCATACAAAAATACACTTTCGGGCTGCAATTTGTAGGCAGCTGTAAAAATTAAAACAGGTACTATTATTAAGTATTTGGATTTCAGTATTTTTGTTTGTAGAATCATAATTTAATGAAAACGGCGACAAGGTTAGTCATTGCATAGAAACAGAGTGCGGGTCGAATGTATTTAAACATTATATATTTTTTTGTGCTGTGAGGGTCTCCTATTTCTGTTTGCGAGGGGTATCAAGGGAACTTGGCCTTGGAACATGACCTTGGGAACATGAACTTGGAGCTTTAATTATAAATTCGCTTTATTTTGTAATCAATTAATCATACTTCCGCATGCTTCCTAACCTTTTTACAATGACTACTGCTTTTCTCTAAATGACCACTACCATCACGAAGCGGGGGGAAGAGAGGGCGTAGCTCCCCAGAATGGGGGGTTCGGGGGGCAGACCCCCCCGCCATATAAAATAAACTCCAGACAGGACAACACATACATGGTAGGTTCTGTTAGCTTCCCTTGTGATCCCTCGCAGACAGAAATAGGGGGAACCGCACAGTGGGTCCCCATGGAACTAACCTACAGTCAATAGGATTTTAATGGAGCTTTAATCATAAACAATGAACTAAGAGGAACACTCAGCTCCGCATAAATAAATAAATATTGCAGGTTGAATTAATAAAGACAATTATTGTACCTTTATACCTTTTACTCTTTCGCCATTGTAGGAAAATTTTAAGCCATATAATAAAAATTCTAAGTCAAACAATTTTTATGCATGTCAATATTTGCTTTATTTAGAGCTCTTAAAATGTCGCACAAAGTATGTTTTTTATGACCATGTTCATATTTTCTTCACACCTTAGTTAACTTTATATACAACCTCATTTTATTATTTAAGAAAGCCTATCTTCTAGTTTCTATCCGCCGTTAAGTGTTCGCTTAACAATAAATTCAGTTAACAAAACAAAAAATTGATGCCAGTTTAAATTAAAACAAAGCTTACAACAGGTTTATTAAAGCTGCCATTTTCTGCTTAAAATGATACTTCACTGTAGCTGCCAACCTATTATTTTTGCTACCTGCTTTAATATTTTTTGAAACCCTAATTTAGATTAATTTGTCGCCGCGTTAAATACATGCCTTTTTTTTTTACAAAACACTAACAATAAAAGTTAAAGTATGGATCTGTTCACCTTGCTAGTATGTGATTACATAATTCAAAATGCACAGATAAATATCAGCTTTTTAAACTTGGCTAAGTTGTATGAAACAGCTGATATTTTATTTTTGATTTTCAAGTTAGTCTCGCTGTTAATGTTTTTTTAATCAGTTGTACCAAACCATACAAAGTGGTGTAAATCAAACAATAATGTTTTTTTCTATTTCTCAAAGGTTTTTTTCTAATGGGGTGCATTTAATTTTTTTTAGTATATCCATTCCATGAAAGAACCCAGTGTTTTGTAAACAATAATTTTGGAGCTAAGAAAGGCTTCTCTTCAATTACATGGGGTACAGCACGTTCAGGACAAGTCTGTCTTTGATGGTTATTTTCTGCGCATGGGTGACAGGCAGAGAGTCAACGAAAGATTCGCTCGCCTTGTGGGGGGATGCCGTGATCAACCCCGCGACATTTTTTTTTACTTCTGCGCATTAATGGTCACAGACAGAGATGTTTTGCACGCAGTATACATGTTCGTAACCACAGTATAGACACAAAAACGTTTAGTCTACAGTTTTTTAGTAAGACTAATCAGAAATATTTACATTTTTAACACATTTTAAATTAATTAGAGGTTATCATTTTGTTAACAAAACATCACATTCTTTGGTGGAATGGATTATAATAGATGATTGACAAAATTGTTTTTAATTTTTAAAAGTCCACAATCCCATTAACCCCGTGATTGTATAGAAATTGTTATTTGTTTTTTTTTGTTTCTTCTTGTATCTGACTTTGGTCGTTTGGTCTTAGGATGATCTGGTGTTTACAATAACATGGGTCACTCCACTCAGGATCATCAAAAAACATGGAAAATTATCTTGAATCAAAGTCATTGACCTGAAAGTTAAATAAGACTTCAGTTTATTTTTTACGAGGCCCCAAATAAATGCACCAAAAGGCATTACCTCTCACTCAATTTAAAAATTAGAGCTTCGTGCAGGAAATGGAGCATGAAACACGTTAAAATTTTCGCCAATGCACCGTTTTGTGGTCGAATTACTTAAGACAAGATAACAATTTAGGTTGTAGCTTGTAATGTTGTGTAAAGAGATGTGCGAGGTTGTAAAGAATGGAATTTTATCAGAATCCGCACAATCTTTAGATTCTCCGTTATCTGTAAGCACGAAGTAACTGCGATACATCACGAGGCTATCGCTTCGTGGCAAAATCTTCACTCGCACGCCTATAAATCGAGCAGAAAACACACTAAACACATAATAAGACTCACCTTTACTCCACAAGTATTCAATAAACACTGCAAAACCGTAATCCAATAGATAAATGAACACTGATCCTATTACTGAGAGGACACAACAATCATTCTTTATTACAACACTGACAATTTTGCTACCACGGAAAACACAAAGACACACAAAATGTTTTTCGAACTATCTCAAAACACTTTTGAACACCGAATTATGAGAAACTTGATTATTTCAACACGAAAATTCGGCAACCGTCATTTACAAACGAAACATCGGCCATCACTGAAAATGTTGCCCGCTGCCCAAAAGTCACGTTATTTCCACAGCCTTGAAAAATGTTGCTATTTTACTTATTTCTTTACCCTACTTGCCTGACTACGCACCAAGGAGGTTTTAGGTAGAGTCCGTCACATACATAGTCTGTATGGGATAGTGAAGTGTAAAACGTTCGTTGTAGTCAGCAACAAATCCCTTACTTACTTACTTTCGCTGGCTCAGGGACCCAAAGAGGATCTTGGCCAACAACAGCAACAAATCCCGGTTGTTACAAAATCAAGAAATATTTAAAATCAGTAGTTAGCTAAACTTTGTTTGCGAAAGTGAAAATATCTCTTTTTTTTCTTTCTTGTAAATTGATCATTTAATACTAAGAACGGAAGCGTAAATGATCCGCAATAGCCATTTTATGCGTGATTTTTTAGGATTTGATAAAAATTCATGAATACATTCTAGTATGGAGGTCCCATGCAAGAAATGGATTCGCTTATGGCTCCAACCTTAGCAGAAAGTGCTGCTCCTGAAACACCCTTGAGGATGCTGCTGCCCATCCTCCAGCTTTTATAATCCCTCAGTCGCGTACGGGTGACACTTGATTGATACTATTCATGGCACCACACGGGTAATTTGTACCATTTTTAGAGGACAATTTTCAGAAGCGACAACATTCTGTTGCCTGTCAATCGCTGTTCTACCCTAGTAGGAATTTCTACTTAATTGCACCATAAATACAAAAATATTAGTTATCAAATTATATATACGCCCAATTTTATTAAAATTGGTTCAACCGATTTGCCATGAAGGCGCAAGAGTTATACTTTCGCAATCGAATAACCTTAGGCGTCGGAGCTTGGATAAAACAAAACAGCACCATCTAGAGTCGAGTAGAAAAACTACAACAGATGGCGCTACGGAACCCTAGGAGGAAAACTGGGTGGACCACGAGAGTTACTGTTTGTGCGAGTGCCAGCCACGCCACGTGCAAGTTTGGATTGTTAGTACCTTTGTAAAATTTATACCCTTCCTGAATAGTTGTACGAGTATGTCAAACGATAGTCTAGGGTAAACGTGTATTATGACATTTATGACGATTTGAAATAACATCACGTTATTTCATGTATCCTGATAATACAATTAGGGAATATGGGTGATTTAAACGAGGCAAAATTTAGGCGCCTCTGAGTGATGCAGCTATACGAAAGAAAGAAAAAGTCGAATAGCTTTCTCTTTCCTTCGTATAGCTGCATCCCTCAGAGGTGCCTTAATTTTGCCGTCATGTAAATCCGGCTATAAAGTTACTTCAACTGAATTATTAATAAAAACACGAAAACATAGAATATCCAATTTAATTTAACAACTCTGTAACTGAACAGATCACAACAAGTTTAATACACTTTCAAAATTTTTACATTATGATCATTTTTTTTTTCGTTAATTCTAACGCTTACCAACACATTTATGCTATGTCAAAAGCAATCGGCTAAAGCGGCAGAAAAAACAAGTTTGTAAAACAATGTTATTCTTTCTGTCAAATATTATACTCTGGTTTAAGTGTCATGGCTGCAAAATGTGTTGGTAAGCGTCGGAATAAACGAAAAAAAATATTATACAAATATGAATGCGTTTTTTTTTCCAATGAATACATGAGTGTGAAGTTTTACTACGATATCATATGTTATGGAGGCGTACCAGAATTTTTATGGAATATTTTAGAGACAAAAATGTTTTTCTATCATGGCATTATCTTTAGTAACAGCTCTATTCTGGCGCACCTATAATGATTTTTTCAACACACTTGCTCATAAAACAGCTCTATTTGCACTGTATTATGGTCCATAATCCAGCTTATTAAACACACGTGCTTTTTACATTATATTACCGCACTAGTTTTATTTTTGACTTTTTTAAATCGTTAAGGTGCAAGGAGTTTCTATATGTATAACATTCATCATATTTTTATGAATAAATGAACTGTGTTCAATTATATGATAAATAAACGTCAATTACATGAAAATATTTGTAATAACCAACTAAATAACTACAAATTTGTCTTTAAAGTAACAAAACATTCAATTTTAAATAATTCAAGGAAGTACGCTGTTTGGCAGTTTCGAGCGCAGCGAGCTTCAAATCTCTTGTGCTTCCTGCGCGCGCATGTATAATCTGGGTCTTTCGAAAAAGTAATACGCGCGCTATTTTAACAAATATTTGTTTTGTTTATTATGATTATTTTCAAAAGCATTGAATTTTAGAAATAAAAAACAGTAATTGGTGTAGTTCCTCAACGTCGAAAATACTTGGATACAAAACACAAGTCTGGAGTATCGGGTCACGGGTGAACCTAGAAATGTGAGGAAAAGGTAAAATGAATTTTCCTTCGGTAGAAAAGGTAAGCAAATTTGTTTTTTTTTATTCGCAAATGTGTTGAAAAACGTCGTAAGAAGCTCGTGCGCGTTTTGGTGATTACACCCTCGGCTCCATTACTGCAATTTCTGAGCCTCGGCCGTAATATCTAAAATAGCGCACTCGAGTCCTTATGTACTATAAAATTTGTTTCTTTATCTACATGGACAAAATATTTTTCTTTTTGGTATTAGGAGAATAAAATTATGAATTCCTTTAAAATAGATACTGAGTTCTGAAGATCCTATACAAGTGATTGAATATATAGATGAAGGTATAAAAACATCCAGCGATGATTATGAAGCGAATATTATATGTAAGATGTCGTACAGTCAACCATTAAATTATATCAGTAAAATTATCAGTAAAATTATTATTATTATTACCAAGACTGTGTCTTCTCACAGCTGGGCAAAGTGCTGTTGTTTGAATTTTTTTTTACTTACAATGGGCTTACACTTGACCTCGATCCAACCCAGACAACAGAAATGAGGTCGACGATGGAAGAAGTTTGCGAAGCCTGATGAACTCGGGAAGACATACGCAGAGAGTTCCACTCCTTAGCCGTGCGTATTATATTCTCTTTAATCTGGGAATCATTCGACCGACATCATCTAGGTAAGCTACGCCTCTTTTTGAACGGATGGCAGTATCCCTAGCGGTTATTCTTGGCGGTTAGTTCGCATTCAATACCTATAATAATAATTAAAATTTCTGAAATATACAAAATGCCCATCACAGTGGAAGAGAGATACATCAATAATAATCAAATCTACGAAATAGAGTGGGACGGAGAAAGCCCAGTACTAGCTACGTTCGGTATGGGTGTAGTTGCATCAGATTTTATACTTGGATAGTTTTATGGATGACTATACGAACTTCTATACAGGCACAAGGTTTTTTACCCTAACACATAGAATAAGATATTTGTAAAATAACTACACCGTATTGATAAGAGAATATACAATTTTACTACAAGCGCCCAAAAATGTAAGTTTTTCTGTCGCTGGCAATTCATCTTAGCAATATCTTTTTAACCGGATAAAAATAGATAATTTCACATGAAACATCACGCAGCAAAAATGTATGCATATTGGGCTTTCAAGATACAGTGGTATTTTGGTAACTTCTTTAAATACAGTACCTCTACCTACGCGGAATGAACATTTCAAAATAAAATTACACTTCTACATTAACATGGGTCGAGCTGCCAAGCCGTACAAAAATGAACATATTTAAGTTTATGTTTCTTGTTTTTGATCTATTTCTACTGAGAAATCCTTTTTTAGTTATATTAACTTTATTTTATGCGTAAATTGATAAACTTGAAGTCAACTTTCAAATTTAAGACAAATGAAAAAAATAGCATTAGAATTATAGGAATTATGATTTCATTAATCTGTAAGAAAATTTCGGCAATTTCATAGGTAAAGACCTATTATAAGCTGTATTTCAATACTTTCATGGACAATTATGTCTGCAAAAGCGGGCGCCATGTTAACGTTAGAAGTGTGGGTGTCCATTCTCAATTTAATTTACGATATATCGATATGATACTATTCGAAACATGCAAATTCAGAACTTCTTCCCTTGAAGATAGAGTAGGACATTGGTTGGATGCTACTGCCACTTGGACAATTCATCCAATCAATACGGTACTCTATTGTCAGTGATAGAAGTTATGAATTCGACTGTATCGAAGTACTATCTTATCGATACACCCTACAATAACTTTACATTATACTTTTAAAAATCTATCTAAAAATCTCACAATTTTCTGAAGCCCTAAAATTAACGGAAAAAAGGCTACATCATCGTAAAAAATATTATTTTAAAATATGGAAATATTTACAACCATCAAGAATTGGGTACAGTCTGCACTTTATTGGCACGAAAATAATATAATTTATTTATAATATAATACAATTTAAAACAATATATCTACAATCTACACGTGTAGAAATATATACCTACAAGTAGAATGTAACACCAAAAGCTACTATATCATATTCTCAATGCGTTTCATATAAAAATGTGTCCACAGATAAAATGCTAATGATATTAACAAGAAATCATTGCACAAGTAACTAACACGTTGCTGTTTTTAACCGATTTCAAAAAAGGAGTCTTATTAGGTGGGAGCAGATGAATAAAAGTTGTTTAGTATCACGAATACTTGTTTTATTTATTAAATTATCACTTACATTGAGACACAGTAGTTACGCGTACGACATGACACAAGAGAGAGAGAGGGGAAGCGGAAAAGGCTAGTGTTGCCTGATGCTAGACTTAATTACACAATAAAATCGATATCGTAACACCCCCCTTCAATCTTAAGTTAATTTATTAACTAAAGATTGCTAAATAACTAATACATGCAATTTACTAACAAAATTTAGCAAGTATTATTAACAGCTCTATATAGATACATCACTGAGTTAAATATATAAATACAACACAGTTGAAGCTTTACTGGTAATAACAACTCTATATAGATATTGATAACAGAGCACTTTGGAAATCACATTTTCTTATCAGTAAAAATTAAAACGGAAATTTTACATTTCAAAATGAAAGTATGTATTACAACATTCATTTAAACAAGTAAACAAGTTTTTATGTATCCATACTATCCTAGTAATGGTGATCTTAATTAATACTTATTATAATTATATATCTATGTTAAGTTTACTGACAAGGTAAGTATGTTTGATAGTATTTAGAGGTTTTGTCAGTATATCGGCTACATTTTCGCTACTGGGTACATAGGAAATATTTAACAAATTTTTCTGCAAACAATCTTTGATAAAATGATATTTTATGTCAATGTGTTTGGTTCGCTTACTGTTTTCATTACATTCTATCATTTTTATTGCACTCTGATTATCTGTTAACAGAAATGGAACAGTGTCCTTATGTATGAAATCAGAGAGTATACCTTTTAAGTATAGAAGTTCTTGTGCTGCCATAGCGGCTGCCACATATTCTGCCTCCGCTGTAGACAAGGATACAGATGTTTGCTTCTTGGAGAACCAGGAGACCAAGTTGTTCTTATAAAATATTGTGCAACCACTTACGCTCTTTCTGTCTCCCTTGTCGCCAGACCAGTCAGCATCAGTGTAGGCTAGTAAGGATGTAGTTTCTGTATTGTGCGACTTTGTATACACTAAGCATTTGTGTGAAGTTTGTTTGAGATATCTAATTACCCTTTTTGCAGAAGTCCACAATGACTTAGTGGGCCTATCTAAATACTTACTTAAATAGGAGGTAGCAAATCCTATGTCTGGCCTCGATGTGTATGAGATGTATACCAGACATCCTATTAATTCCCTGTAAGGTACATTGTTTATAATTTCGTGTTCATTATTGGGTAGTCCCTGCTCCAATGGAGTGGAAATTCCATTGCAGTCCTTCATTCCAAATCTTTCAATTATTTTGTTTATCAGCTTCCTCTGGCTTATTTTAAGTTTCCCTTTTTGTCTTGTAATTTCCATACCTAAATATTCTTTTATTTCTCCCAAATTTCTGACTGAAAATTCTTCTTTTAATTTCTTTATTATGTTAGTTTCATGTCCCATTACAAGTATATCATCGACCCATATCAAAATCCATGTGTTATTATTTTTGTAAAGACAATAGTCATATTTTGACTGTTGAAATCCTTGTGTAGTTATGTACTCATGGAATCTTTCATTCCAGCATTTTGGTGCTTCACGTAGACCATATAAGGCTTTCTTTAGCTTGAGTACTTTTCCTTCTTGGGCTTTGACTCCATCAGGTACTTTAATAAATATTTCATCTTTTAGTTCTCCATTTAAGAAGGCTGTAGGTACATCTAATTGATATATAGGCATGTCGTCTTGTACTGCTTGACTTAGCATCATTCTTATTGTAGAGACTCGGGCAACTGGAGAATAAACATTATACTTACTTTCTGTTTGAAAACCTTTCGCAACTAATCGAGCCTTTTTCCTTCCGTCTTGTTTCGTTTTAAAGACCCATTTGGTATCTATTGCCTTCTTTCCCTTTGGCAAATTAGTTTCTTCCCAGGTGTTCAGTTTTTGTAAGGATTGTATTTCACTGTCTATTGCTTCTATCCATTCTTTTCCTGCTTCAATTGCCTGCTTATATGTTTGTGGATCATCTTCATTTTCCATTATAAGGCAATATGCTATGTTTGCGTCATCAAACTCTTCATCATTTTCAATGTCATAATCTTTAAGATAAGTGGGTGGTTTCTTTGTTCTTGTAGATTTCCTTACATCTTCTTGGTTTCCTCCTAGTATGTTTTCTTCTATTTGTTTTCTTTTATTTTGTTCTTCTCTTTCCTTCTTCTCATTTTCTTCTCTTTCCTTTTTCTCATCCTCTTCTTTTTGCTTATTCTCGTTTTCTTCTCTTTGCTTTTTCTCAATTTCCTCTCTTTGCTTTTTCTCAATTTCCTCTCTTTGTTTTTTCTCAATTTCCTCTCTTTGCTTTTTCTTTTCATCTGTGTCTTTCTCATCTTCTGTTTCTTCATTTTCTTGTTTATACTGTGTCTCGTCTTTTTTATTTTCCTTTGTTTTATATTCAGCATCGCTCTCATCAAATCTGACATCGCGGGAAATTAATATTTCATCAGTTTCAGGGTTCCACAACCGATAGCCGTTAGAAGAGTATCCAACCATACGTACCGGCATCGCTCGCTGATCAAATTTACTTCCCTTTGGTATCTTCATCATCCAGGCTTTGCATCCAAATATCTTTAGTTTTGATAAATCCCTGTTTTTATAGTAGATTTCCGCTGGTGTTTTAAAATTGATGGCTGCTGATGGACATCGATTCAGCTGGTATGCAGAGCACATAATTGCTTCGGTCCATAGGTATTTAGGCAAGTCTGCATCTAGCATTTGTGTTCTAGCCTTAGAGAAAAGTGTGCGGTTCATGCGTTCTGAAACTCCGTTTTGTTGTGGCGAATGTGGCTGTGTATACTGTATTGTTATTCCTTTTTCTTGACAGAAATTTTCAAAAATTTTGTTCTTTAACTCTCCACCATTGTCACATCTTATCTTTTTTACTGTTATTCCTTTTTCGTTTTCCAGCTTTTTAATATAATTTGTGAGATTTGTAGTAGCTTCATTTTTCTTCTTTAGTAAGTAAGTTGTACAAAAATGTGAGTAGTCATCTACAATTACCTGAACATATATTTCACCGTTCTTACCTACTGGTTTACAGGGGCCAGCGATATCTGTGTGGAGTAGTTCACCTATATGATGGGATCTTGGCTTCTCTGTTGGTTTGAATGGTATTCGAGTCGACTTACCTCTCATACAAGCATCGCAGGTCTTGGTGGTTACAGGTAGTTGCAGTGTGCGAAGACCATTTCGATTTATGTGACCCAACCGCCTGTGCCAAAGATTGTTGTTGACCGCTGCACTATTACATGTAACACTGTTGCATATACACACTTTAAGAATAAACAATTTTCCAGAGCTATATCCTGTGATGGATTTAGATTCGTATTTATCAAAGAGGTTTACATAGTTTTCAGTGAATACAACTTTGTAACCGTTACTGACCATTTTCTTAACTGAAAGCAAGTTAAAACTCAAGTTTTTAATTAAAAGAGCTTCTAATGTAATTTTACTACCTTTATAGTCCATCTTAATTTTACCTTTCTTTTTGGCAACAATAAATTCACCATTTGCAATGTAAATCTTCATTGGACGGTTCAGATGTTCAATGTCATACATGTCCTCTTCATATCTGTCTTGGATCAGATGGTGGGTACAGCCGGAATCTACAACCCATTCTATATTTTCACTCTTCACACTATTGTAGCAAAACTCACCAGTAGAAATAAATGAAAAGTTGTCACTGCGCTCTGCATACACGTTGTGTGACTCTCCAGATGATGCTCTTCTGTATGTACCACGTGATCTTGATGTTCTGCTCCCACGGAATCGTCCACGTCCACGGCCTCTATTGAGATAGCAATCTACCGCAATATGTCCTGGTTTGTGACATTTGTAACATGTGATAAAAGCTGACTCTGTGCTTGAGACGTTTTTATCTTTATTTTTTAGTTCTTCATCTAATAATCTTGCTTTTACAAAGTCTAGTTTTACATCTTTATTTTCAGTGAGTGTCAAGCTAGTGCTGCATTCAACGGCAGTAATGACGTTATCGTATGATTCGTGTAGGCCTGTTAGTAAACTGGCAATTTTCTCACGCTCGTTCAGGGTGTCCTGAGCGCCTTCGAGCTCTCGAACCAGTGAATCGAATCGTAAAAAGTAGTCTTCTAGGCACTCGCCGTTGTTTTGTCTAAGATTCAACAGTTTTCTTCTTAGATGTATAACTGTGATAATGCTTTTCCTTTGAAATATTTCTTCGAGGACTTGTATCATATCTTTTGCTGTCTTGCACTCTTTCACGATGTTTAGATGTTTGTCGGGAATACACTGAACAATAATGCTTTTTGCTTTAGCATCGTCTTTCTCAAACTCTGTTTTGACACTTTCTTTTTCCTCTTTTGCCGGAATATCTGTAGTCAAAATATGCAATAATCTTTTCTCGTCTAGCATGCATTTTACTCTGAAAATCCAGTTATTGAAATTTTCTGGTTGCAATTGTGGGCTGTGTTCCAAATTGTACAAACGCTGCTAAAAGCGTATACAGTACTGACGGACGGTCCAAATTGATTTTGCACGCTCACAAAGCTATCACTGCTTTAATGGCTCTAGTCAATTTGGAATGGATTTAAGCGCGCTCACGTGTTCATCTGTCAAAATGTCAGTTTTGTTTTTATTTTCTGTAACAAAGCCTAAGCTAATCGCTGAAAAATGTGCGCCAAATCCACTCTCATTTCCATTAGAGACAAACTCATTAAAATCAAAACTTCAGAGACATCAGCTGGCTGCAAATGTGTGGGATTTTATGTGTCAAATCGATTTTGACATTAGCGCTTTCACTGCTCCACCTATTTGACTAAAGCACTGATAGCAGAAACGATGACGTCATCAATGACGTAAGGCGGTGAACGAGCGAGTGCTTTAGAGCACGCTTTTGGTCAATTTGGACCGACTTAAGCGCGCTCATAGTGCTCTAAAGCAGTCTGTTAGTGCAATATGGAACGCACAGGTGGAAACTGAGTAGCCATTTTGCTTCTAGAAAGCACGCTTCGACTGCGCTAATTATTTCTTGAAATGAACTTCTGACGTGACGATCTTGCAGAATAATATGCCCATAACCTCTTATTAGGTGGGAGCAGATGAATAAAAGTTGTTTAGTATCACGAATACTTGTTTTATTTATTAAATTATCACTTACATTGAGACACAGTAGTTACGCGTACGACATGACACAAGAGAGAGAGAGGGGAAGCGGAAAAGGCTAGTGTTGCCTGATGCTAGACTTAATTACACAATAAAATCGATATCGTAACAAGGAGGAGGTTCTATTTTCCATTATAATGTATTTTTACTCACCATCGTTCATATTATACATATAATAAAAACCGGTCAAGTGCGAGTCGGACTCGCGCGCCGAGGGTTCCGATATACCTATAGTATTTTTGGAAGCAATAAAGTCCATTTTCAGGACCGCAAAACTAAATTTGTTTGTAAAGGTTTTTTGCAGATTTCTGAAAAACTGTGCAACTTAGAAAGATCGTTTTATTTTTGCTGTAAAGTTTATATAAACTTCTGTCAACTGTAATTAATTCAGATTTTTCCTTACTCAAACTTCGGAGATAAGGGGGGGGGAATGGTATTTTTCTTGACATTTTTCATCATAACTTTAAAACTAAGAAATTTAAAAAAATACAAAAATATATTTTAAAATGTACAAGTAAAGCCCTTTCATATGATACCCCACTCGACCTAGTAGCGACAATTTGAAATTTGGCCCCCCCTATTTTGGCCCCCTTTATATTAATAATCATACTTTTTTCAAAATTTTTTCTTGTGCAATTAAGTTGGGCAACTATATTCTAAAACTATTCCAAATTTCAGGTTGATAGCATAAGTGGTTGCTGAGATATAGAGGTGTGACAGACAGACGGACAGACAGACAGACAGACAGACAGAGCGGCACCATAAGGGTTCCTTTTTTTACCATTTTGGTATCGGAACCCTAAAAACCGACCAGGGTATTTAGGCTCACAGCACAGAATTAATTCTCACAGTACCAATATTTGGAATAATTTAGGTTGAATAGATGTCAGCAGGACAGAGGTATGCGAGAGAGTAAGAGGGTGCGATATGTGTCTTTCTGTGCGTTCCAATTTGGGCTAACAGACTGCTTTAGAGCACTGTGAGCGCGCTTAAGTCGGTCCAAATTGACCAAAAGCGTGCTCTAAAGCACTCGCTCGTTCACCGCCTTACGTCATTGATGACGTCATCGTTTCTGCTATCAGTGCTTTAGTCAAATAGGTGGAGCAGTGAAAGCGCTAATGTCAAAATCGATTTGACACATATAAAATCCCACACACTTGCAGCCAGCTGGAGTCCGATCGTGGTAATTTATACGATGAAACCAAAGCAAAACCTTTTACTTAATACGTTACGTTGAGCCACCGAACAGCACATTTCGTATCGTGGTAATTATTCAAACGAAAACCATTTGGTTTTTTCTCGGCAGATTCGTTGAAGAAAAAGTTTAATAATCTGTGGTAACAAACGAACGTAACTTAAGGAGTTTATTGGTATCGTGGTAATTTTTTGTCAATTTTTGACAGCGTTTCCTACCAATTGCCTTACGTTGGGAACGCCTTTGCCAGCCTTTGCGAACGTTTTTGAAAAAGTTAGTTGCGACGAACTTTTCGAAGGCATTTTGGATCATTCATATTGAATTATGGAGGTATTTCGACTTTGTTCGGAGAGAAAAAAGTGTATTATTTTGAATTTCTGCTGAAGTTCTAGTGTCTACAATTATGTCTCTGTACACACAGATGATGCACCAAGCAAATGCAGTGGTCACCGAGGAAAAAAGAATTAATTCTCGGAACAGGAATATAGCCCTGAGGCAACAAGACATTTCTTTAAGTAACCGAAAGACAATTTCGCAAGAAATATCGTCTATCCACCTGTCTTTTCAAAACTGAGTGTCTGAAGGATCTCCATTTATGGCCGCCCCTGTGGGCTCTGATGGTCTAGACGTGGAGACAAAAGTAAGTCATATGTAAGATAATTACCTACCGAATGACAAAGGCACCACATAGGCACCTATAACTATTCAGTGCTTTGTGGTGCCAGGTATTCAGAATCTATAACCTAGGTACCTATATACTATTTCAATCCACCCAATAAATACCACTCAGTTGCCCAAGCTAGTGTTATAGGCCGAGTCCTGAAGCTGTAATTTTTAATTGGCTGGACATAAATCGAAACCGTCAATTTACTATAAAGTTGCTATGTATTATAATAGGTGGTGGAACACTTATGTAAAAAATAATTTTTAATGAATTGGCTGGCTTTTAGATTCTCCAGAAAATATATTTTTTTGTTCGTTTATGTATGTGAAGTCAAGCCAAAAATTGTAACTAATATCTGATGGGGTAAACTTTTGATGTGGGTTCCAAGGTACCTACTTCAATTAAAACTAAGCAAAAAATATTTGCGCATATTTTTTTATTAGCAAATTTGTATGCAAGTTACATAAAAGTCCAGGCAAAAATGGCAACCAAATTATTTTAAATTTGATAGACTTTCCAGGACAGTTTTTGAACAAATTACCTAAAATTAAGCATATTAATCTAAAGTTAAATATTTTCGTATTTAATCTTGAAGCAAAAATACCAACTGAAAAACTTTTGTTTAATTACAGGTTTCATCGTGTGTTCTTTCCTTTATTTATAAAATTAAGCATAATTATAAAAAGATAAAAAAGTTGATTTTTAATTCAATAGATCGCGTCAAGCGAGCGAGAACCGGAGTAATATTATATGTTCTTTGGAACCTGTATGGCGTGCCGTGCGCCTCGAGACTTTTTTCTTCTACGTAATGTCAAGAGTACGTCAAGCCTGACATAATATTAGACTTTTTAGTGTTCTTATTTCAACAGTCCAAGTAGCTAGAGTAGGCTGCAAGTGTCTGGCTGCCTGCTTGTACAAACAACAACACTTCAAACAGTCCATTGAAAGGAGAAAATATCATTGTGGGATACAGTGTTACAAAAAACCGGGCAAGTGCGAGTCGGACTAGCGTGCTAAGCTATTGCTCCTGATCCCCCGATCTTGACTCCTCTTTAATAAGAATTTATTTGAAGTGGAAGCTAGCTAGCGTTAATTGGTTGTGAGAAAGGTTGAAAACTTTAATTATTTCAGACTTTATGGTTCCGTACCCATAGGGTGAAAAACGGGATCATACTAATATGCCTCCGATGTCTGTCTGACTGTCTGTCAGTGGGCTGTATCTCATGCTGCATAAGCTATAAAATATAAAAACTGATCAAGTGCGAGTAGGACTCAAAAAAGGACGAGTTGCACTCCGAGAATGCCGGCAGAAGTGAAAACTTGAATTTTTGAATATGATGTTTTTGTAAGGGACAATCGCGTCATTGCTCGTGTACTTCTTCATCGAGACCTAAAATTTGTCTCAGTACATGAGTAGTCTAGGGTCAGTAGTTTTCAAGTTATAGCGATTTTTACTTTGGCAGCTGTCATCCGAAATGTAGATCTCATCAAGACCTATCATTTGACTCAGCACACGAGTACACTAGAGTCAGTAGTTTCCAAGTTATGGGGTTTTTTTAGTTTGACAGCTGTCATCCGTAATGTAGATCTCATCGAGACCTTTCATTTGTCTCAGCACATGAGTAGTCTAGGGTCAGTAGTTTTCAAGTAATAGCGATTTTTACTTTGACAGCTGTCATCCAAAATGTAGATCTCATCGAGACCTATCATTTGACTCAGCACACAAGTACTCTAGATTCAGTAGTTTTCAAGTTATAGCGATTTTTACTTTGACAGCTGTCATCCGAAATGAAGATCTCATCGAGACCTATCATTTGTCTCAGCACACGAGTAGTCTAGGGTCAGTATATTTCGAGTTATAGCGATTTTTAGTTTGACAGCTGTCATCCGAAATGAAGATCTCATCGAGACCTGTCATTTGTCTCAGCACACGAGTAGTCTAGGGTCAGTAGTTTTCGAGGTATAGCGATTTTTAGTTTGACAGCTGTCATCCGAAATGAAGATCTCATCGAGACCTATCATTTGACTCAGCACACAAGTACTCTAGATTCAGTAGTTTCCAAGTTATGGGGTTTTTCAGTTTGACAGCTGTCATCTGAAATGTAGATCTCATCAAGACCTATCATTTGTCTCAGCACACGAGTAGTCTAGGGTCAGTAGTTTTCGAGGTAAAGCGATTTTCAGTTTGACAGCTGTCATCCGAAATGTAGATCTCATCGAGACCTATCATTTGTCTCAGCACACGAGTAGTCTAGGGTCAGTAGTTTTCGAGGTATAGCGATTTTTAGTTTGACAGCTGTCATCCGAAATGAAGATCTCATCGAGACCTATCATTTGTCTCAGCACACGAGTAGTCTAGGGTCAGTAGTTTTCGACTTATAGCGATTTTTAGTTTGACTGCTGTCATCCGAAATGTAGATCTCATACATTTAGGATTCGCTATTAAATAACGATCAAAACCAGGGGGGCGATCGTGGTAATTTCAACGATATTACCAAAACAAAAACGTTTGCCTAAAACATTTAGTTAAGACTTGAAATAACTTTTGAGGCAAACGTTTTTGTTTTGGTAATGTCGTTGAATTTACCACGATCACCCCCCAGTACGTCAAGTCTGTCGTGCACATATCACGTTGTGCACAACAAAAAAAAGCCGAGACTATGACCACAGAATATATAATAGTAAACAAGTTTACAGGAGTCACACTCCTTTGATCTAGGAAAAAGCTGCCTATTTCACAGACAGGCCTGCTATGACAAAGACAAAAAAGATGTTTTGGTCTTTATCACACTTTAGAAGTTTTGTATATATTGAGCCTGCTCTAACTTGGTATGATTATTTGCAAATCAATTTCTATACTTCATCCGAGATCTGACGCGACAAAGGTAAAAAAGATGTTTTTATCTTTATCACACTTTAGAACTTTTGTATATATTGAGCCTGCTCTAACTTGGTATGCTTATTTTCAAATCCATTTCGATACTTCATCCGAGATCTGACGCGACTTCTGATGCGAGTTAATAATTTTTTTCCCATCTGAAAAAGTGCCAAGCGCCGCTGAAGAAGTTTTCACTTCAAAAATCGACCACAGTACTCGTAATTTACTGACATTTCAACTAATACAATTTATATCATGCGGTGGTACGGAACCCTCGGTGCGCGAGTCCGACTCGCACTTGGCCGGTTTTTCCCTTTCATTAGATCAAATCCACAATTATTTTGAGTCTCATGTCAAACCTGTAGAATATTCATACAAACTTCCACCCCATTTTTCAACCCCTCAGGGGATGAATTTCAGAAAATCCTTTCTTAATGTGTAGTCTTGACGTACTAAAAAACTACTTACAAAATTTCACATCTGTAGCTTTATCGGTTACGGCTCGGCGTTGATGAATCAGTCAGTCAGTCAGTCAGTCGGTCAGGGCATGCTGTTTTATATATTTAGATCAGAAGATCAAAAGTATTTTCAGCTTACTACAACCGATGTAAATTTTCATCTTTCATGTTTAACTTTAAATTCCGAAGCGCGTACCGAATAAAACAGCGAAGCAATGCGACGTTGCCGTACCGTGCAATCACGAGCCGTGTACTATGTTAATGTCAATTATGAACTTTATTTCAACTTCTTTAGGGTCGATATAAAGCGCTACATAATGTAATTTTTATATAAAAAGATACGCTATTGCCTGAAATGTTTAATTTTTAAAGTAATCAACGTAAGTACAGTTTTAGAGTAGAATTAAACACTTTTCATTCAGTTACCTATTTTGGCCAAAGAGAAATCCCTCAATAATTATACCACTGTAAAGCTTTAACATATTGTGTTCACTTTTATGACTGTTTGATCAAGTACAACAAAATTTTGAAGTACAAAAAGTCACGAGATAGTTATGTATTTTGCCCGAGCAGACAAAAAGAAATAAAACTTTTAGTGGGATTTTTTTAATTTTAGGCTTAACCTAAGAACTTAGGTGCTTAATTCGTTTGTAAAATACTAAAAGTTTATCATTGAACGAGCCCAGAAAACATTTCGTTTAGTTGGCATTTTTGCCACAGTAACTATTTATATAATAGGGTTTTTTTAATCTGCCGCCTTGTCCCATTTGGTGATATGCTTAATTTTAAGTAATTATGTAATTACTTCCAAGACTTCATAAACCACAAAAAGAAAATCTTGGTTCCGATTTTTGTCTAGGCCAAAATCTAATTATCTTGGGGTATTAGTTAAGCTATAAAAGAAGTGACGGAGGCACTTAATAATCCAGAGATATTAAATAAACATGTAGCATTCCCGTTCACTCTAAGTGACAGGGAAAAAATCAAAAGACAGTAAGCAAATAAGTTTAGTTCATGTTTGACCAATGTAAATACACCTAGTAGGTACTTACTACAAGGTGTAGGATAACATCAACAAAGAAATAGTTCAAAACTATGTTCTTAATTACTATTCATGCAGAACATGAAAAAAGATTCGTAAAAATTACCCACTTATATTTGCTGCCTCTCTTAAATATCTAATTGTAATGTACTTTTTTTTCAGTTTCTATAAGCTACAAGGATACCAGGTGTTCTGGGCTCTATAGATGCACCCATATAGCCATTTTGAAGCCGGCGATTCATGAGGAGCAAATATTAACAGAAAAGAATACCATTCCTGCCCTCGTGCGCACACTATGGCGCCAGAGGAACATTATTCCTTCCTAAAGTAATGGAAATAGGCTAATAAAACACATATTAAAATATTTAATTAACACTTTTATTTAGAATTACTTAATATCAGATTTTTTTTAACATTAAGATGCTTGTAAACTAGTACTTACTTTAATTTAAGCTTAAACTAAGATTAAATTTCTTTATTTCATATTATCACATTCAAAATTACATAGATTGTTCAGATGTCAATGAATAATATGATCGTCAATAATATTGGAAATAAAATAAAAATAATTCAAACAAAATAAAAGTATGTCAAAACAAAGCAAATTTATAGTAGGTAATTATAATATTTAATGTAAGTAACATAATTATAATTAAACATTTTTTACCTAATATTTTTATTTATTTATTTAAATCACAGCCTAGAAAATTAGAAAAGTTGTTACATTACCCGAGAACTTGGATGATAAATTGTATTGCTAGAAATTTAAAGAGATTTCTGCCACACTTTAATCTGTAATCTACAAGTTCTAGGAAAATGTAATATGGGCTTAACAACACCCAAAAATAAAACACTTTTTCACAGGGTGTGAAGAATAGCCTTTCAAATCTGAAAGTGCACGATCAGTCGATGTAATTAAAAATTTTTTGCGAGTAAAACTTTCAAGAAATGAAAAAAGGCCTCTCCATACAAACTGTCCGATCAAGGTTACTATTTAGGCCTGTTTTTTTTTTTGTACGATCATTCTTCATTGGATGATGAAACCATCTGCATCTGAAAGAATTTATATAGGTATTAAAATTGTAAAAAAAAATTACTAATAACCAAGGTAGCCATTGCTCCATGGTGTGAATATCAAAGTGGTGTCTTTCTATAGGTACGAAGACCTCATCAACTGGACCACCAGTTAAATTGCTTCACAAAGAAGAAAAAGACTGTGGATAGAAGTTATTGGCTTTTGTTACTTAGAAAAGTTAAGAAAAACAGTGTAATTTTATGCTGTTGTTGTCCCAAACACAAATAAATAAAATAAAAAGAAATGAGAAAAACCAACAGATATTCCAATCTTACCCTTTGTATCCTAGTCCTTCTGACATACGCACTCATCACAGGAACCATAGCCGCAACGTTTGGCTGAATGTTGCGAAGGCCTGTGCCTGAATCTAACCAGCCTGAGCCCGCACTTTTGCTGACTCTGCTTGCATCAGCGTAGCCTGAGCCAGCGTATTGTGTCTTCGGGCGTGTAGCTCTTCTATTTTGGCCACTAAAATTTGGCATTTCGAGGGCAGTACGGTTTCCTGTTTACAAAATAAACAAGATTACAATAAATTATTATGAATATAAACTATCATTATCAAGTTAATGGATCACCAAAACCAGTGGTTTCACTGAAAATATGCTTATCATCTTACTTAAGACTATTGAGAATAATATTGCAAGAAGTGCATTTGTTTTTTCTTTCTAATATTGTTTTGTGTAAGTAATAAAATCTTATACCCATATAACCCACCCCGTGTGGTGCCGGCAAAGAATAGTACCAACCCATACATACCCGTGGGTGTCGTAAGAGGCGACTAAGGGTTAACTGGAGGATGGGCAGCAGCATCCTCCTTTGTATCTTACATCTTACCTACTTACTGCGGTCACCTACAACCGCGGTCCATGGTGCCAGCCGTAACGCTAACAAGCGAGGTGACTGTGGTACTTCCCCTCCACATTTTTTCCAGCAAAAGCTAGAATTCTGGAGGGAGCTCCCTGTCCTGTAGTGGACGTTTCATGGGATGTTATGATGACCCATATAAAATACTTATAACAGGTAAATTAAGTATTTGTCTTCCTTGCTTCCAGGATAGGAGGGTTCCTATCCTGTAGCCTCGACCGATGCACTCTTTCCCAGTTGCGGACACGTTGGCTTCTTCCCTGACTCTCATGTGGCCTCTGGCTACGCGGTG
This sequence comes from Athrips mouffetella, assembly GCA_947532105.1. Lineage (NCBI taxonomy): Eukaryota > Metazoa > Arthropoda > Insecta > Lepidoptera > Gelechiidae > Athrips > Athrips mouffetella. Next base: position 10,605,578 of record OX383968.1, read on the forward strand.
TGGATGGAGAAGGCGAGCGCGAACCCATGTTCTTTTATTCTATTTGGTGTCCTCGTTTATAATCAATAAATGCTGGGATCGCACATCCACTAGAACTGGTGACAATGCTTCAGAAGGCGACTGAATCCTTGGCAACGAAAAATGTTTATTGACGAGTCTTCAATTATCCTGAAACATTAGTAGTCTGTGCGTTGATTGAATTTCAATTCAATTTTTGTTGTTGCTTTTTGAGGTTATAATTATGTTTTCTCTTGTTATTTACGGTGTTGCCAGTTACTCATTCCAGATTGTACCGATTTTTTTAAATGTAAAAAAAGTTGTAGAGCTTGTCTAGCGAATCGAGTCTTGAACAACACTGGTTTTACTTGGGAAATTAGACTCGATGCTTAGATATAAAAATAGAATAAAAGATACTCAAATAAAATTTATCTGTTTGTTATTATGGGTCTGCAATCTGCAAATATCCACTAGTTGAAATAAGTTTTATAGGGTTCTATGTCTTAGTGGAAAATATTAACCCTTTTCGGATATTTTTTTTGGTCCATCTGTCTGTTGTGTCTAAGGACCACTAAGTTCCGCTACATACCAAAAAAATCCGAAATTGGAATAAAAAATCTATAGCGGCAACGCTGGATAGTGCTGCTCTATTCGCGATTACGTTTGTCGATATGAAAGTAACCATAGTATTTTGTAATACTCGTTGCAAGATCTAGTCCATAGACAAAAGATCTAAACGGCTTCAGTTTGGTTTCACTTAACGTAACGTATGCGTAACGTAAACAGTTTTGTTCCTACCACGATACCAAAAATTGCATCCGTGAAGCCAAAGCAAAACCAAAACATTTCTGAAACCAAATATCTTCCTCTTTAGCGTTAAAACTGTTTGCAATTACCACGATCGACTGATGTTTCTCAAGTTTTGATTTTAATGAGTTTGTCTCTTATGGAAATGAGTGGATTTGGCGCACATTTTTTAGGGATTGGCTTAGGCTTTGTTAAAGAAAATAAAAACAAAACTGACATTTTGACAGATGAACACGTGAGCGCGCTTAAATCCATTCCAAATTGACTAGAGCCTTAAAGCAGTGATAGCTTTGTGAGCGTGCAAAATCAATTTGGACCGTCCGTCAGTACTGTATACGCTTTTAGCAGCGTTTGTACAATTTGGAACACAGCGTTTGTCGCTCCAATATCTTACACATTGCGCCGTCCTGCTCTCATTCTAATCAAGGCACATTATTTCGACTATAATGTCATCTCGAACAAAACCTTTGCTCCACATTGGTTTGGCTTGTACGACCCTTTGTATACCGAAATTGACGATAGAACGCGACTTTTGTAAACAATCATTTTGCAATTAAGAAAACATTCATCTTCAAAAACACGAGGTACACCTTTGTAACCTCAAAACACACATAGACTTAGACTGTAAAGTCAGGAATAACCACGTTTTTAACTTTTTGCTATTTTGTTTACAAAACCCCACCGTCTTTCGTGAACTATTATTCAGTCAAAAGAAGATCAAGCTTTACAATCGCAGCGTGACTTGAGACTCTACGGATATCGAAGGGAGAACGGTACAAAGTGCAAAGTGCCAAGCTTGAGGTCACCTTGACTGTACGAACATTGTAACTTGCGGCTTATTTCAAGTGATATTTCGTTCTTTACTGCATCATTTGCAATTCATACTTGACTAGTTACAATATGTACTTTTTTATAGGGTCTATCAGTGAACATTATTTTATCATGTTACTCAGACCATCAAACTGAGTGATTTCCATTACGTCCAATGTCCCAACGCACCATTTTGGTGCGTTATGGGAATTGAATATTTTATTTTATTTTTATTCCCGTTACGTCCCACTTCATTTTTATGACGTTTTATAAGGAAAGTAATGCTAACAACAAAAGTGTTTTCAAAATATTTATTATTATTTAATGTTTGCAAGATAGCGAAACACAGAATACAACGTGTAAATTAAATAACGCAAAATCTATCGGGTGGTGGCTCTGAACATAAAACTGAAAAACTTTTGTTCTACGAATTTTGAAATTCGCAAAAAAAAATTGCTCCTTCATACAAATCGATAAGCTGACCAAGCCAATTTATATGAAAAAGCAAAAATATTTTTTGCGAATTTTCAAAAGTCGTAGAACAAAAGTTGTTCAGTTTTATGTTCAGAGCCACCACCCGATAGGTTTTGCGTTATTTAATTTACACGTTGTATTCTGTGTTTCGCTATCTTGCAAACATAGTGCGTAGGTATTAGGACGTAATGGGAATCACTCATCAAACTGAACAATTTTGTCTAAGCAACATAGGTCGAAATATGAAAAAAAATTACCTCCCACACAAAATGCACTAACAGGTAATGCAATGCAGTTTCCAAAGAAAATCGATTTTTTTTTTTTATATTCCGACTTATGCTTCTAGGAAAGTTGATCAGTTTCATGGTCTGAGTAACATAATAATGTTCACTATTTCATTACGACCTTATATTTTTCTTTACTTCGCTTTATAAACACATCATCATGAAAGCTTCATGAGCTAAAATTAATTATAATTATAAAAAACGTTTTAAAAGGATTGTTTGTCCGCAAAATGTTGCCAGGTTCATAATTAACAAAAGTAACAACCTGGATATTCAAAAATTTAAAGCTGCAATTAGTTTTACGCTACCTATCTACATACTAAAAGTTGGTGTTATTATTGGTATACTACGATTCCGATATTACAACGATTTTTGATGCCGTTTGGCATAAAACTACATAAAAACTGTAAATTTTCATGATATGCAATTCGATTCTTTTATAGGAAAATAAAAATCTACAAACTACATGAAGACCGAATATTGGTTGTAAATAAATTCCGAAAATATTTCTAAATGCAACATCGTAAGTACTTATGAAAAAATTATTTATCTAAAAAGATTTTCGTGATTTCGTTCGACTGCCTCTCGCTAGACATTTCTAATATTTTTCTTTCAAGATCTTATTTGGCTGTTTGTTTAACCGGCTAGATGTAACAAGTTTTGTTTTACGACTTTTGTGAAATCACAAAAAATAATCGACTTTCCATACAAAATTATCAGCTGATCGTTGTATGAAAAGTCGATTTTATGAGAGTTTAAAGAATTCAAAGAACAAAAGTAGGTGCATTTAGACCCTTGAATATGCTCTTAAAAGGTTTTACACGTCTTATAGCCCTGTATGGCACAGACAATGAATTTTTCGTTGAATAAAAATTCGAAAAAGTACGTTTAAGACATTTTCACTACATTTCAAACTATCATTTTGCCATCAATCTATATAGCAGTTTTGCAATCAATTGTGTTGTAATAAATTTAAAACAGGTAAAGTTATTCCCTTTTCGTTACAACTTGCATACTTTGCATTTACTTTTTCAAAAAACACTATATATATAGTTTTTTATAAAAGATCCGAAATTGAAAAAAAAATCATCATATTGACCTACTATAAATATTAAAATAGGTAATAATACTCTTTGCGTTGTAAATCATCTGTACAGTTTGAATGGCTATGAATAAATTAATGAAATTCTCTTATACAGCTAAAATATAACTTTAAGCAACCACGCGCCATATAAAGTGACGAAAAATTCTGAATTCTCACAAGTTTGACGATCACCATACATACCGAGAATGTATGTATGACATCATACAACTTACGATAATTTGCATAAAGTGGAGTATTCCATGTTTCAGAAATTACATTTGTTTTTATTGTATTTATGCACTCTTTAAATTGTTAGGAGTGATGGTTGTCGATCCAAGCAGTTATTTATTACCACGTTGTTCAATCCTGTGAATTGGATTCGCCTCAATATACCCAATATAGCTGTATTCGTCGACTCAGTCCAAGACATATATAATATTAAACACATTGTACAACCACTATACAGCTTAAAGCGCTTAGGATTGATTTCCGTCGTTACAAGCTGTACCAAGTTTGTTTTAATAAAGCTTTTTTTAATGTTTTTAGATTTCTAAATTACATGGTTCATTAGTCATTGAACAAGGTTATAATTTTCTCATACACTGTAGGCCGACTATATTTAGCAGCTTTACTTATCACGCTATATAACATCTATACTGGTTTAAGTTTTATAATAGCCATTGTTTTGTATTTCTGGATTATAAAGGGTGTAAGGGACAGTCCCTGACACCCTGTATAAGGTGTAACAAAAAAGCCTGCAGGAAGTGAATCTGCCTAAGAAACTGAATACCTTTTCATGTAACTCAGGTCAAAATACGTATTTTTTGACGTAAGTATACAAAATGCGCTACCAGCTGATGCAGGTTATATGGATTTTTTTTTTCATATTTCGACGACTATATTCTTGGGAAGTAGGGTAATAAATAGGTAATAGGGTATTACTTTCACATATTTCAGGATAGTAATACCCTATTTTGTTACTTGTGTGCCAGCCGCTGTAGCTGTCTTAATAGTTTGATACGCATAGCGAATTTTAGTAGTTGCACTCTCCGTTTAGTTATACTAATCTCACTATACAGCTTAAAGTTAAATTTGATGGTCACCTCAACTGTCCTATTGTTCAGTCACTGCTTGGTCTACGTCTCTTTGGTGACATCTTTCTATATCTCAAGCTTGGTTAACCATGTAGCCAATCGATATATAAATTATATTGTACAGCCACTATACAGCTTAAATTTGATGGTCGTCTCAATGTCCTATTTCAGTCACTGCTTGGTCTACGTCTCTTTGGTGATTCCCTCTAATTTAACTAGATCTTTATGATCTAGGTACTCTATAAAATACAGCCATTAGTTATATAAATTATATTGTACAGCCACTATTCAGCTTAAAGTTACGTTTGATGATCGTTTCAACTGTCCTAGTTTTCTGTCGCCGCTTTTATTTAACTAGCTCGGTATGTTTATAGAACTCGGTGTACTATACGCTCGGTATGTTTATAGAACTCGGTGTACTATACGGCCATTAGGTATACAGGATGTAAATAAAAGTACGATGATCTCTCAAGGGGTGAGCGATTGGTGATTCTAATAGGTCTACAGCACTATTAGAATAAAAATATAAAGAAAAATTGTTTAAGCTTAAGAAGTAAAGTGCCTGGAGGTTTAAATAACCTCTATGATCTGGTCGTGACGCAGTAATAATACCCGTCACTAGCAAGTACCTATCCATTTCAATAAATTACTGTAACGAATTACTGTTTCGAAGGAAAATCAAATTTCATGCTCTTGCTCACCCAAAATGAAAAAATATATATTAAAAAAATAATTTTTCTTATGTTTTTTTTTACAATCTATAATGATGTAGAAAATTACTCCTTTGAAGGATCATCTTACTTTCTTTAACATCCTATACAAATAATATTGTAAAGCCACTATATAGCTTAAAGTTACGTTTGATGGTCGCCGCAGCAAGCCGTGCAGTCGAGGCAGTTTTGCGGCGTACCGCCTCTTGACCGCTACCTTTTCCCGCGACAACCACCTGATATCTGCTCCTAGAATAAATAAAAAAAAATGCAAACATACGCGCCCGTGTGGTGTCGGCAAAGGCGACTAAGGGGCTAAGGAGGACGGGCAGCAGCGTCCTACTGTGTATCGTACCAACTTACATACTGCGGTTACCAACAACCGCGGTCCATAGTGCCAGCCTATGGTACTTCCCCTCCAAATTAACACGCGATTTTGCTGGAATTTTAGAGGGAGTTCCGTGTCAAGCAGTGGACGTTTCATGGGATGTTATGATGAAATATAAAGAAGTCAAATCGTAACAAAATCAAGGAGAAGTTTGAAGTGGTGTCGTGTCAGCAACAGCATCTGGCGTAGAAAAGAACAGGGAGCCAATTTTTGAAAGTCACCGGGTGATTTTCGAGTTTTTAAAAGTAAAATAAGCCTTGTTAAACTCCTCAAAAGTAAAGAACAGTATTTGTTAATTATAAAACAACATTCAGTTTTAAAATTACCAACGTAACAATTTGAGTTTTATGAGTTTATCGTGACTTTTCTTAATTGTAAAAACTCGAAAATCAGCCGGTGACTTTCAAAAAAAAGGCTCCCAGGGAGCCAATTCTTGAATATTACCGGGTGATAAAATATCACTCCAAAAATTCAAAATCACAGATTTATCTTTTCAAAAGTGAAGATTGATATTCGTAAAATAAAGCAATCCTTGATTGTTAATTTCCATGTATTTTGATATACCTTTCAACAGTTTATCAGGGCAAATGTCAATTTTTAAAGTGTCAAAAGTGATATTTTATCACGCGGTGATTTTCAAGAATTGATTCCCTGATCGGAAGTTGCTCTACCGACAAGAGCAAGAGCTCCCAAGTTGCACAAAAAGAAGTATTTGCTTACCTGAAGTATCCGGACTGCCTCTAATAGTTCTTGTTTGTCGGACAGCAAGCTAGCTGCTTCTTGTTGGGCCGCGTGGACGCATTGCCTCAAAACTGATGCCTCTTCTACTTTGCTGTAAAAAGAAAAGAAAAACATCTTTTTATCATCATCATAATCATTAGAATTCCATGAAACGTCCACTGTAGGACAGGGAACTACCTCCAGAAAAACCGCGTGGTACAATTTAGAGGGGAAGTACCAGTCACCACGCTTGATAGTATTGCGGCTGGTATCATAGATCGCGGTTATACACAGGACGCTGCTACACTTTACAGTGTCAGAAAATACAGTTTGTAAAAAAAAAAACAGCCAAGTGCGAGTCGGACTCGCACCCTAAGGGTTCCGTACCTATCTAACATATGATATACTTAAGGCTTTTGCTCTTTGACTTTAAAATCTCCGCGACCATCCAACTTGACCCCTCTTTTATAGAAAAGTTCTTGAAACGGGAGCTCACCTTAATTGGTTACTATTAGTAGTGAGATTTTTTTTAATATTTAATGATTTTAGAGTTTTCCCTTTATTTGTACTGTGAGACCCAGCTTCTTGCCAAATTTCATAATTTTCGGTCAACGGGAAATACCCTCAAGGTTTTGCTTTATTGCATAAATGTATGGAAATGAGGACATAAAAAGCTATATCTTTTGATTGAGTCGTTGTAAAAAATTAAAATTTTCAGATCTTGTGTGGTTTATGGACCCTTATATTCGTTATCAATTTCAACCTGAAAACTCTACCCGTTCGTGAGAAAAAGGGCCTTGACAGACAGACAGACATACGGACAACAAAGTGATCCTATAGGGGTCCGTTTTTTAATTTTGAGATACGGAACCCAAAAAATCATCCAAAAACGGACATATACCCTCATATTTTATAACCCGTTAGGAAAATATGTTCAGTTTCATGGACAGAACCGCCTCTTAAAGTATCCGGGATGATACAATAATAATGCTGTATACAACGTGTCATTTCAAATACGCAAAACCTCTAGTTAGTTTTACCCATGTAACTGAACAACTGTTCCACATGTAATTGATCCACAACCTATCATTTTTTTTGTTCTCCATACAAATTGTACTGATAAACGATTAATTTCCAAAAGCTGTGGAACAAGAACGGACCAGATAACAAGGAAAAATCCTCAGTATGGGCACCACATATCTACTCGTAAGTAATATCTGGGCTGAGACACAGGGTTCTAAATTTTACTGATTTTTTTTCTGCTAGGAGGAGACAAGATAAGGGTTAGTAACGTTTGGCAGGTTTGTTAACAATTTGCCCAGCAGTGGGACAGTACAGGCTAGGATGTTTTTTTTTTTAAGTTTGGTTCATGTATCTAACGGCATAACATAATTTTGAACACAAAATTGATTTCATTTAGGGATGTCGCATACTATTCCTGGTCACGGTATCCACAAGTTTCCAACCTAGTCAATTGACATACTCTTTATAGAACGTCAAAACAGAAACCTTCCACATACATAATAATAATCTTACAATAGGTTTTGTATGAAGTTTTTGAACGATGACGTCATAATTTCTGCCATCGTTTATTAACTTTTTAACACTAAGTTAATAATTAAAAATGTAAAACTACGTATGACATTTAAAATTACTTGCTTGCTCACAGCTTAGCTCCCCCCCCCCCCACACCACTTGCGGCAATTCACTTTATCTCTATAATCAGCGAACTAATAGACACATACCACCTACCGGACAACATACAGAATATGTTGACCTTATGAGGAGGTACGCGTGCAAAAATTATTAACATCAGAAGTGGGATAGGAATCCACACGGCGCGAAGTTAGTATACAAAACTTTATAAGAAGTTGGTACAAACACAACGATATCGCGTTTCGACTAATTTTTAGCGCCATCTATTACCGAGAGGCAGAAGCGAATTGAGTAGTCATTTGAAGCGTTTAGTATTGGGTAAAAATTAACCTGACAGTTGGATTGCTTCATAAGACGTCCATATGTGTGGTGGAGAGGATAATTATTACACAAAACGTAACGGCCTCTAATTTCATGTCTATACATAGTATAAAACAAAATGTCGCTTCCCGCCGTCTGTACGCTAAGAACTTTTAAACTAGGCAACGGATTTAAATGCAGTTTTTCATCAATATATAGTGATTTAAGAGGAAGTTTATACGTATACTTTTGTATTTTTATATTTTTTTGTGTTGTTGAAATATGACGATAATTGTTTTCAAAATATTGGAAGAAATCAATAATGAGGGAAGAATGATAATACAAATTAATTGATTACCAAAAAATTTAGCTTTGGGTAGTCTTTGACTCTCTTCACAATCTAAAATAAATTCCTCTCGATTATTGTCAGGGGTACTCGCAGGACAGGTCGAGAGAGGTCCTTTTTTTAGGACTTTCGCTAGTAACTTTAAAACGGTGCGTCTTAGAGAAAAGGCTTTCAGAGATGACATAAAGCCTAGTAAATTTGCCACAACTTTTTCCTTATACATAACTAGTTGTGCCCTACGACTTCGCTTGTGTGAAGTGTTGATTGCGGCTGCGTCGCCTTAAACTTCATAATCGCATATCTTCTGTTACGGTTATTCGTTTGCAATGAAACATTCGTGCATTGCAACAACTTACGGTTGACACATAATTGAAAACCTCGTTTAAATCTGATCAGTAGTTTGCGAGTGAATCGAATCTGTGTGTTTGTCTGTTTTTCTGTCTATCGGCGGCATAGCTCAGAAGGCTTCAGGACTAGAAAGCTGTAATTTGGTATGAATATACGTATTAATCACCTGGACATATAAGTAAAAAAAAAACAAGCTTTATGTCCCCTGCACGTGAAGCGGAGATTTCTTTTTTGTTTACCCCATAGTGTGGGGTATCGTAAGAAAGGGCTTGTATCCGAAAAATCCTGGTACAGAAATAATTTAAATTTATCTTTGTACTACCGAACATTTTTGTTATAATAGTTTTCATTTTGAAAATCCCGGGAATGCATAGCTAGACACCATTTCATGGAACCGAAATTTCCCGGGAACATGCCCCATCACTTAGTCTAATGTACCACGCTGATATAACTTGATTAATGAAAAATAGCGCTACAACATTCAATGAAATGGAAACGTTCCAAATTTTTAAATTTTATAATTATTTCTTTTTGTATAATCTTTTGTTCGTTATTTAGGAAAATCTGGCAACGTGTACATGTCAATGCACGTGATATTAGGCACCATTTTGTGCTAATCGAGCTGTGACAGGGTCTGCTAAAGTAAATTAAGTTTTGGCACTACTGTATACCTTGAGTCGAATCTGTCGGGGCCGAGCGGGCAGGGTGGTAAAACACAACATATAGTTATAGTCAGAGAAAACGCATTCCGTTCTTAAAAAGAGCAGTTAGGGGAGCGTGGACCGAGGAAACAAATCGAATCTTTTATAATGCGCACAGTCAGGAAATAACATTCCCTGCCCGTATCTTTATTCCCGAATTCATATAGCCTAAATGTATCAAAGTGACTGCAAGTATGAGACTCATTTGGGTGAGTTCGTTTAATAGTCGACCTCATCACTTATCCCTAGTTTTAAAACATGATATTTATTGAAATTAAATTATTTTAATGGATAGGACCTTTCTAAAATGTCTTGTTCCCTCCTTCCACGCAGTATACAATATACGATGGTACGTGGATGATACAGTGGAACAATCATGCAGTTGAGTCTTTACCTTATTTTATACTCATTTAAAGTATTTTCAGCCAATGTCGAAGTAGGGCCAGTGAATTAGTTTTATAGTCATTTTACAAATCATACTTTATACTAATGTAATTTGTTATCAATAATACGAAATTATGTTCTTATGCGAAAGTCTTTCACGGTTAAACTGATAGTTTGAAAAGAAATGGGCTACATTATTTTAATCTCATGCACATTCGCGGGCATCTGCTAGTAAATAATGACCCGGAGCAATAGATATTAGGTTTGAAACATTAAAATATTTTTGCTAATGTTTAACTATATTTTAACAAAAATTTCTGATTTAGTTACAGGTAGAGGCTCAACCTAGAAAATGAAGACTGACGTTAAAATAACAAAATTTCGATACTACATGCTATAATATAGACCATATATTTTCATACAAAATGTTATGTCGTAAATCTGCCCATGAAACTTATTAACTGTTCTAAAAAAACAGGTATCGGAAGAGATGTCGTGGCCAGATCCTTAGAAATGATCATTTTATGATGTGGCTGACTTCTCATAACAACTTCATGAAAGGTTCGGTCCAACATGAAAGTGGGCACGTCATAAAGTGGCCAATACCATAATCTGGCCACGACAGATGTCTGAATATTTTTTTTGACCTCCCATACAAAAAGCGCCATTATTTTCATTGAAAGATGAATTTCTTTTTTTTCGTATTTCGATCAATGTTTTTTTTGGTAAATGTTTTAAGGGTTCATGTGCAGAATCACCCATTTTTAGCTGATGAATAAACATCACGTTGTATGAAACATAAAAGTAAATGAATCGCAAAATTTATAACTTCCGACGAGATTCGAACCCGTGTCTTTTCAAACACAGTGTTGTGGCTACGAGTCCCGACTACAGCAGAAATATTCCTGTTCCCAGCAAATTCCTTATGGATTATTCCCATAAGTTATTATTAATTTTTACAAAGATTAAAATAATGATTAAATAACGACCACGTTTCCCGCTGAATGTTTCTTTCGTTACCACATAAAATACAAAAATAAATGTCACTTGAACGATGGTAAAACGCCGGTAAAAATGTAACTATTTTTTTTTCTTTAAATATAATAAGGCTGAAAGTAACTTTGACCCACCCCAATAAAAAAAGGCAAGGCAATAAACTACATGGCACATTAATTCATTGGAAATAAATGATAATTCATTCATTCTCTGCCCGCGTCTGTGTTCCCGAGTTCATATAACCCGAATCTATTTAAGTCGCGAGTGAATAGGCTTCTTCTGGGTAAGCTCGTTCCATCGTTGACCTCATCTCTGTCTCCAAGACTAGATCGAGGTCAAGAGTAAGTCCATTGACGATAAAAAAAAAAAGAAAAAAAATTGTTAAAACCGGGATTTTTCCTGGGATAAATGCAAGTTTACCGAGAACAGAATATAGTCACGTCTGCGTGTGTAAATTTTGCGGCTTTTTGTAATTGAAAGAGTTAAAGAATAAATAAAAATATATTTTGTTTAATTCGTGACACAAGTAAAATCTGTTTGTCTTATCATAGACGAAAATTTGCAAGAAATTGCTGTATTATTGTGCGGAAAGTTGTGATAGTCTATCAAGTAACTAGATAAATAAAAACATTGTTTACACTATGTCAAAAGTCTGTTGTTCGAAAGCAGGATACTTGATAAACCATTATAATATCTAGTTTTGAGCACTTTCAGGTTACAATATCTAGTAGTGCATTTTCAGTCCTCTATAATTCATCACAATTGATATTGTTTACATTTCGTCTATTTTATAAAACAGCAATGTTATAAACTTGCTTTTTAAATAAAATAGACACAAATGTAAATCGTAGTTTCAATTCTAGTGATGAGTACCTGGGAAAACCCTCAATCGGGGTAACATAAAACTATAGGGGTAGCTTTATCCACATTTAAAGAAATCGGAATTGAAATTTTAAAATGGGTTTTTTCAAGTGTCACATAACACAATTCAGAACCCAAACGTATAAATTTTATTCACAATATGGTGGTTATCCTCAAAGAGATTTCATGTAATTTCCATGTACAACGTGAAGGAATATTTCCGTGTCTCAAAAAACAAATGTAAAGGTGCTCCATCTCTTTCTAGTAACAGGCTTGAAAGAGATGGAGGCCCATTTAGGCGGCAAGTTGAAAGTACGTTGAAAGTACGTCTGGGACGTCTCCGCCATTTGCGTGCACTCTCTGGTTGTATAGATACTATAATTGGAGTCTCTGGTTATTCTCGGCCAAAATCCAACAAATTATTAAAAAAATAAATCCGAATTATTAATTATTTATTTTTAATCTAACAGCGAACGTACCTGGAATTCATCCCACGGTATGGACGAACATTCGTCCGTAGTTAGATCGTCGGCTGCGAAGCGAAGGCACGACTTCCCCCCTACACTTTGATGTAGGTACCAAGTGTAAGTTGTTCAGTCGCCAAGTACATGTTGATATCTGAAAGTGAAATTGATTCTATTATGTTATGATCAGATATCAGAGATTCAAACAACAACTTTTCCTTCAGCGGAAAAGAGGCTATTTTGGCCCTTTTAATGAATGATAATGTACCAACTGCAGTGAAATAAAGTAAATTAAATAGTAAATGTACTGCAGTTAGATAGAAATAGAGTAAGAGTTAACTTACCTTAAACTAATCAAGCAAACAAAGAAATATAACACACAATATTTTAATAAAAACAGATTGACCACAGTTTTGTTGTATAATTTCACTAATATATAACCAACGTAATAAAGTTTAAATTTGATTGTACGATCGGAGATTAAATATAAATATATAATATTGTTTAAAATATTAAAAATCAACGATAGGCGTTAAAAGTAAGACAAATAAATTTTGGAAGGAATCCGCGATGCGTGCATCAGGTAAAACGCTCCGTCTATAGCTACTAGATAGTATCGCTTGGAAAAGTCTAGTGATAACTTTAAGTGGCCACCTAACTTATTACTATAGCGACTAGTTAAATATGGTCATAGTCGTACCTTCCGCAATGTATCGCGGATAAATGTTCTAAAAGTTTAAAAATTACTGCCAAAGATTCGTATCTAAATAAATCATGGCGCGTCTGGAGGCCTATTTTTGAATTTTGGGAAATAAAACTTAAAACTAATAATATAAATGAATTAAATATCTGTCATAGGTAGTAGTTGGATTTGCGCAGTTCGTGGCGTCCTCCCGTGCTGGTAGGAAACCCGCAGTTGAAGAGATGCAGCGGCAGAGAGCAAGGAGCAAGCTGCTGATGTCAAAGTCTCTCTGGAGACAGGGCTTGGCTGTGTTGCAGGTGCAAGCCGGAACCTACTGCCCGTAATCGGGCAGCTTAGCTGCACGAATAAAAATGCGGCATAAGAGAGTGACAACCTCCCAGCAACAAAAATTACGTAAAGACAAAAATACTTACAAAATTGTAGGCAAAAATAAGACGGAAAGAAAACTGTGCATAAAAAAACTTTGCTTGAAGATAACTTTTTAAAATATATTTTGATTTGATTTTTATATGATTTATCTTGATGTATTATATAAATTTACTAAATATTCAGATCAATTTGACACAATATCTATTGTATCCAAACAAATAATAAGCACCGAGAAAGGAAAATCAAAATTTTGAATCCACTGTCAAAGAATACAAACAGCCAGTCAATACATCTAGAAAGAAGCAAAAAGTATCGAACACGAAAAAGGAATTTGAGCGATAACGCTACACAACTTAATTTGTAAAGAATATTTCTGCCTATCTTTCGGCCGTGTTAATAACAAAATACGATAAGTAATCTAGGCAACGAAGCGGATCGTTGTATGAAGACCCCCGCATTAAATCCTCAGTCGATGAAACTTTGCTGGGGTATTACACTATATGAGACAAACCTTCTATAAAAAAATCCAAATAAAAATCGGTACTTTTAATTTTTTCATACAATTTTTGTATGGAAAAATTAAAAGTACCGATTTTTTTTTGGAATTTTTTTATAGAAGGTTTGTCTCATACCAGGCCACTCAGAAAGTATTGCGAAAAATAGTTTTTATATATGGGAGACTGGCCGGTCAGAATCTTTTTCGAAAATATGATTACTTGTAAGTAAAAATATGTGTGTTCCATTTTCAAAATTTCCCTCCACATTTTTTGCGAGCCAATTCAAAGTATCGTGTCTTACTGAAAAATGGATCTGCGCCGGGAACATTTTAGAGCTATGATTTTTTACGATTTCAAGTGTCGCCTGAAACCGGATGAATCGTTCGATAGACTTCAAATGGCATTTATGGATGAAGGCCCCTCCAAGGCAACCGTGTATCGTTGGTATAACGAATTTAGGCGCGGTCGACCAACCTTGGGGGATGAAGAAAGAAGCGGTCGCCCTTTGACGGCTATTACGGAAGAAAACGTGCTAGCAGTGAAAAATTTAATCCAAGATAATAGGCGAATTACATATCAGGAGATTCAGCACATATTAAAGATTGGATCGGGAAGCGTTCACGAGATTCTACACGGGCATCTTCGCGTGAGGAGGATAGTATCGCGCTGGGTGCCGCACTACCTCACCGACGCTCAGAAGCAGGCCCGGGTGGAATGGTGCCGTGATATGCTGAACAAATTTGAAGCAGGCTCGTCTCGGCGTGTTTACGACATCGTAACAGGTGATGAGTCCTGGATTTATCAATACGATCCAGAAACCAAGCGCCAGTCGACAGTTTGGGTGTTTCAAAATGAACCAACGCCTACCAAAGTGAAGCGATCTCGAAGCGGGGGGAAGATTTTGATCGCCAGCTTTTTTAATTTGACTGGCCACTTGGCCTCAATTCCCTTACGAGATCAAAGAAGCATCAACGCCGAATGGTATACTACCAAATGTTTACCAGAAGTTTTTTCTGTTGTGAGCAACAAGCGACCAAACACAGGGCTCCGCGGACTACTGCTCCACCACGACAATGCGCCTGCGCACACCGCGCTCAAAACGAGGGACTTCCTGGACAGCACACCAGTCAAACTCCTGGGTCACCCTCCTTACAGCCCTGATCTAGCACCGTGTGACTTCTTTTTATTTCCAAAAATAAAAAATCAGCTCAAGGGGATACAATTTTCGTCGCCGGAAGATGCGCTGGCTGCGTTCGAGCAGGCTGTAAACGAGGTGTCTACGGCGGACTGGAAAAAGTGTTTTGAAAACTGGTTCAGACGCATGAATCTTTGTATAGAGGCTGGTGGAGAGTACTTTGAAAAGATTTAATAAAAATATATGTACCTGTAGAACAATTTTTTTTAGTGTCGCAAATATTTCTGAGTGTCCCACGTATAGTGTAATACCCCAGCAAAGTCTCATCGACTGAGGATTTAATGCGGGTGTCAACTGCTTCGTTGCCTACACTAAAGTATGAAGCATCCAAACTTAAAGATTCATGAGAAAGTGAGCAAAACTTGCGTTCCACAAACAAACTTATAAACTCTTTGGCTAAGTAATTCTGCCACTTGACAAGAGATGGCGCTATATACTAGTTAAAGCGTGGTAGTGTTGTGTTTTCATCGATTAAGTATAGGCTTCGCGATACAAATTAATCGCACATGCTGGATTCACGCCAATGTGCATAAAGTTTTTGGTCTCGAGCCTCCTCATAAGGTCAGCGTAGTTGTCAAATGTAGAGGAGGGTCGGTACGCGATTTTCTAATACCGAAACGTAACTAGTTATCAGTTCCCGATAAAGGGTTTTGAAACTATTTATTTCAATAACTATGTATTGGATGGTATGGCGATTCAAGAAGCGACTTCGTTTCTGTGGGTTATTGGTATTATTGCGTTATCGCGGTGAACAGGGTATTTCGTTATCTTAGTTATTGTATTTGATATTGTTGGTATTTTGAATAAATATTTTTTATTTCTTATAGGACTAGTGAAACTTGTTAATTATTTACTTTTCTTCGTTTGCACATCTGTATTGACCAAAATGGCATAAACTTCTTTTTTATAATCAACAGTATAGTTTTTTCCAATTTCGTTGTTTCTAAACTTAGTTTCGTTAGGCGTTTTACGCAGTTTTTTTTTTCGATAAATAGTTTCGCCCGATAAATAGTTATTGCAGAACCGAATACCGTATTTTAGTTATTGTACCGATACATAGTTATTGAAACTATTTACGTTGCATAACGCCCATCTCTAGTCAAATGACAATGTGTGTTGTCCGGTAGGTGGCAAGGGTCCGTATTCTGTAATTTCAAAACAATACGTTTATTGATAATGCCAAATTACAAGTCAAGATTTGTATAATAATGTAAATAAATGGTACAGCAGCACTGCACTTACTTTCTCGCAATACTCAAGGAAAAACTATCAACCGCAAACTTAAATTTGTAACGCCATACACATAGTATGGAAATACAAACTTTTATTTACGTTTTTCCAAAAAAAAAAAATTTCGAATGAAATATACAGATCAATTCAGAATTCAAATTGTCAAACATTAAAACAAACAAACATCAAACGATTTCGTTCGAGTAAATCACATGTTTAACTTTTGGTAGTACTGGAACACCCTTTATATGAATTTTCAAAGATCAATAGATACTACAGTAGGATACTTGCATGGAGATTTTTTTTAATTTCCCAACACATGTTCCTTATGGATTATTGTGGTATCGAACGTTCAGTTTCGAAAGTGGCCGAAGCGTGTTCAGTTTAGTCTACTGAGCAAGCCCTTTCAGTTTTTGGTACACCCTGTGTACTAAATTTTATTCAAAAAAATCATAAAAAATATCCAGTCAGGTAGACAACCAATCCAGGATTAATATTATAGAAAATTTTAATAAACTCAATGGAACCAATTTTGGGTAAATCACATATTTAAGATTTGGTCATACAGGAACACCCCTTATATGAAATTGCACAGATCAATTGATACTGGCGCAAGATATCTTACATGGAGATGCTTGGTCATGCAAAGTTTCATCAAGATTCTATGAGCCGTTTTTGAGAAAATTACAATTTATCATTTTCGTTGTATGACAGCTACCCTCAAAATGAGAGCCAGCCAGAAACCACTTAGAACCCTTCGATGGATTTGCATAAAACTCCTAAATTCCAAATATGGTGTCAATCGGACCATTCGTTTAGCCGCTAGGCCAAAGCGTGACGGACAGACCGACCGACCGACGGACCGACGGACCGACCGACGGACGGACATTTTTGGGAGACTTGTTTTTTATGATGTATAAGTGATATAAAACACATTTTTGAGAAAATTAGAAAAACTTTTTTTTTCACGAATACAATACCTTTCTCGCTCCGCTCGAAAGTAAAAATACAATTAATTCTGATAAACATTTCATACATACACAAATATTAAAAAATTAGATTAGAAATAACTAAAAAGAATTCTAAATCTCTCAAATCCATTTTAAATAAAATAAGTATTATTCAGAGCAACCATACATAAGTCAGTCAACCAAGAAAATTATCTTTTGACTTTTGATGAGTGTCAAGTGCATTTTTAATTATCTGATAAATGACGTCGTCCTATAACTGGCCAGATATACAAAGGAGATCAGTTATTCAGTTTCATACAAGTATAAAAAAAGCCTTCATGGAAACCAGTTACATACGCGTATTAAAAAAGCTTTATTGGAAACCAGTTATGTAGAAGTATTAAAAAATCCTTTTAGGAAACCAGTTTCCAAACTCCGGTTTCCTTAGCGGCCGAAGCCGTTTTTTTTCTTGGAATGCTGAATTTTATCCACATCAGAATTGTCATCATCAGTAAGTGTTACTAATAGTCCTCGAGCCAGACACTAATTTCGTCAGACTAACTTTTATAATGCTTCAGACGTTTGAACCACGAAGCTTTTTGAACGTCAGTTGCGGTTCCGTGGGTGGGTTCCGTAGGTGGAAAAAAAATATTTTCATACATTTCCTCCCGATTGAGAATTTATCAAATTATTGCTAACCTCATATATTGAACAAAAGCCAAAAGTCAGCTGACTATATAAAGAAGTGGATTATACGTCAGCTGGTAATGCGAACAAGAAAAAAAAATAAATATCGGTGATTTCTTCTCAATCAAATGTTAATCAGATGACGGTCTATATGCTTTTAGTAATAAATAAAAATGTCACCTGGCTGTGTCTCGGTGGATAGATTGTCTGCTGATGCCCAGAAGATGAAGATTATACCGTGCGGGCCAGGCCGGAGCATCTAGTGACCAGTTGACGTATAATTCACCACTGTACGAGTATAGTCAGCCGACTTATTCTTTTTTAAGGTGCTACCTGTGGTCCACTAGCGCCCCATCAGTTATAACAATATTACTCGCTTAATACAAAACTTAACGAAAATCCTGAAAGGCAGATTGAAGTAAACCTATTTACTCTGTAAAATAAAGATTGCTGTAGTTACAGATACAAAAACTGCTAAACGTGGCCGTTTTTGGCACTTATTGTATCTGCAACTACAGTCAACTACATTTTTCAGAATTGATAGGTTCTAATTAACCTAGGGTACCTTTACGCCCCGTGTGGTGCCGGCAAAGAATAGTACCAACCCATACATATCCGTGGGTGTCGTAAGAGGCGACTAAGGGTTAACTGCAGCAGCATCCTCCTTTATATCTTACATCTTACTTACTGCGGTCACCTACAACCGCGGTCCATGGTGCCAGCCGTAACGCTAACAAGCGAGGTGAGGTATTTCCCCTCCACATTTTTCCAGCAAAAGCTAGAATTCTGGAGGGAGCTCCCTGTCCCGTAGTGGACGTTTTATGGGATGTTATGATGACCTTTACGTCAATCTGTCTTTCCGGATTTTCGATGTTTTTTAGAGAACAATATTTTTTTAACTGATGGGGGCTCTAGTTGACTGCAGGGTAAGACATTAGGTGAACTATCATTTGATAAATTTTCAATCGGGAGGAAAAGACAAAAAAATTTTTGGGAGGCTATCGCAGCTCAACCCACCAACGGAATCGCAGCTGACTTTCACGAGGCTTCATGTACAACTATCTCTCATGATATAACTCAAGTTTATCTCCCGAGAGGAAATGACTGACGAAATAAGTGCCTGGCTCGCGGTCTATAATATATAATTAGCAGATAACCCAGGGAGGTTACAACTGATATAAGATAAATGGAATTTTTGACTAGAATTTAATAATCATCATTAACAGGCTACATTTAGGTTTCCGTTGGCTTTTTAAATAACTTAAAAAAAACTAAAGTTCTTAATTCATTGTAGGATAGTTCTTCCTTCTTCAACTTAAGAGCCATGCTCTTATCGGTGGAGCAACTTCCAGTCTGTTCTTTTCTCCGCCAGATGTTGTTGCTGACACGACACGACTTCAAATTTCTCCTTGATTTGTTCAAAGTAACTGCGTCTGGGTCTTCCTCTTTCTCTTCTTCCTTAAATTTTTCTTTCCAAGAATTTTCTTACGAAACTGTCGTGTCGTATCAGCAGTGGCGTATTTTAAGATTGGGCGCCCTGGGCAAATAAGGCTTGCCGCCCCATGAATATATTTTTCATATGAATAGCTGTTACAACGCATTTTTTCTAATAATATTTCCAGCGAAAAATATACCAAGTAAAGTACCGACCCATCGAAACCTATCAAGCGCTGAAAAGATAACAAACTGACACCACCACATTAGCTCATTAATGACCCCACCGAGGGGCTCGAGCCTACCCTAAATTGGGGTGATTAGGCCTTAGTCGACCACGCGGGCCTTGTGCAGATTGGCCGAATTCACACACAACCTTTGAATTTCTTTTCTTCGCAGGCGTGTAGGTTTCCTCACGATGTTTTCCTTCAGAGTAAGAGCGTCGAATAAACGTACTTATGAATTCGAAAATTCGAAAACACATTGGTACGTACGTAGTGGGGTTTGAACCCACGACCTTTGGTTTAGCAGGCAGGGGTCCTAACCACTAGGCTACAGACGCTCTTACTGACATTGACACCATGTTTATGAAAATGAAATACTTGCATTTTTATGATAAGGGATAGATTAAATTAACAAGACCATACAACTAAATGTATAACATTTATTAAAAATTTATAAATGTTCTCTGTGTACAAATTTATTAACAAATTCGTCAATGACGCTGTCGTAATTAACCGATTTCGTCAAATTTGCTTCTATGTTTAAAATAGCTAAGCTATTCAAACCTTCTTCGCTGATCCTGGAATGCAAATAATTTTTTATCCTTTTCAGTACAGAAAAGGAACGTTCTGCACTGCAATGGTTACTGCAGTGCAAAGAAAAATGCGGAGAGCTATTTCCGTGTAACGAAATGCTTCTTTTAATCCTTTTTCCTTTATAAAAAGGCTAAGCTGCCGCAAACTCATATTTTTGTCCTCATTTGATGACAGGAATGATCTGAGAAGAAAACATTCATCCTGTAAATCCTCACCTAAATCGGTTGGGTAGGTGTTTTTAAGTCTGGTTGCGTATTCTTTTACTTCATCTTCGGACAAAGAATGTAATTTGCATAAAAAAGCAAAATTAGATACAACCGCTTCATAAGCAGTTTTACGCCTTCTTAATTCACCTGACAGTTGGTCGCATATAGGAAAGAAGGTATTCACCCTAAAATGGTCACGACTATTCAGAGAAACCTCTTCGGCGCGACTCTCGTCGTCTCGCTTCTTCGTTTTGATTACTCGCTTTTGATTATTTTTGTAATCTTCTGAAGTTTTCGTTTTAGCAACTTCTTCGAAATCATCAAATGAGTGTCGTTTTGTATTAACAAAATCGATGAGTGTCTCGTAGAGCCTTAAAACGACCTCTACATCTGTGTCAACACCTTGTAGAGTCTTGGAAACTATATTGAACTTTTTCAATACTGATCCCCAAAATTCAGATAAAATTTCAATTTCAATTTCAATTTATTTGCTTCCACAATGTTGTTCTTAAGGTCTAATAAAGTTAATCCAGTACAATGTGGACCCTGCTATTAGGGCACCGCAATTGCAGTTTCCATGGTTTAATTTGAGCCATTATCCCTGTAGCTTCATTTTTAACCAAAGCTTTTTGGGAACTATCGGTTTTGATAGCTTCAAGAGCTGCTAATATTTGATCCCAATTATTATTTAGGCTGGTAAAAGCATTTCAAACTAAAAGTGTGAGGGGCGGCCGCCTCCGCCTCTCAAACTTCTTAGTTGACCATGAGGGGCGGCCGCCGCCGCCCCTAATGGTCCGCCGCCCTGGGGCTCGTGCCCCAGTTGACCCTATAGTAAATACGCCCCTGCGTATCAGGTGTCCAATGATCTTGCCACTTCTATTCTACTTCTGACACCTCTTTGAGTTAGGGTGCTGGCTGCAATTTGGGTATATGATTTGCTCATGATTCATATAAATAGGGATGATAGATCAGCTCAATACAAATCGATTTGGTCCTTACCAGTTTTTCTGTGCGTCGCTGCGTTTTTGAGTTAAAGCAAAAAAAAAAATTAAATTAAGATACTAATTATGTTTTTTTTGTCTGCCTTTGTAGCTCCTGTTTAAAATACTTCTGAAGATGTATAAAATCGAAGAGGCAGACATGCAGGGCTCTGCATCATCACGGGACGAAGTAGTGAATATTTGCATCTTGAAGAGCTGTAACTTTACAACGCAGGGCTATTATGGTGGCAGACCATTTTTCTGGAGTTTTATACATTGTATTTAATCAGATAGTCATAGTCTGCCAGGTGTACGTTTCATTGTTAAATTTCAAAATAGTTAAAACTTAATTCCTCAAAAACGCAGATCTTCTAGAGGATGCTCCTTATCATCAGTCAAAGAGGCAGACATGAGCAAATCATATAGAAATTTGTCCTTCATCACCCTTACTATTTATTTGTTTTACTTTTCGTCCAACTAAACCTTTCCATCCTCCTCCAACACACCACATCTCCAATTCTTCAGGCCTTTCCCTGTCTATAAGTGTATCTTTAATCTTTAAGTTTGGATTATTAAATAAAATTACATCGCTTTGCACACAGTGGCTTAAAAAACGCGACAGTAAAAAAAAGCTCGCGCGCTTTCAAAGGTGTCCAATTCTTGAATAATACTACTAAATGTATGTTGTTCAGTCGCCAAGTACATATTGATATCTGAAAGTAAAATTGATTCAATTATGTAAAGATGACATATCAGGGATTCAAACAATAGCTTTTCCTTCAGCAGAAAAGAGACTATTTCGCCCTTTTAATAAATGGTAATGTATCAACTTTCCTATCTTTCGGCCGTACTTTCAAAACAATCTTTGGTGTAAGTAACAGAGTACGATAAGTATGAATCATCCAAACTTTAAGATTCATGACAAAGTGAGCAAAACTTACGTTCCACAAACACGCTTCAAAACTTTTAAACTACGTAGTTCCGCCGCTTGACAAGAGATGGCGTTATATACTAGCTAAAACGCGGTAGTGTTGTGTTTTCGTCGAATAGTTAAAGGCTTCGCGATACGAATTTATCGCCCGCTTGGTAACACATTACCGGCTCGAAAGGACCAATAATGTAAATTTTTGTACTCATGCCTCCTCATAAGGACGATATAGTTGTCGCATGACAATGTGTGTTGTCCGGTAGGTGGCAAGGGTAAGTTAGAGGCTAAGGCGCGATTGCACTAAATACCCCAAGATAATTAGATTTTGGCCTAGACAAAAATCGGAACCAAGATTTTCTTTTTGTGGTTTATGAAGTCTTGGAAGTAATTACATAATTACTTAAAATTAAGCATATCACCAAATGGGACAAGGCGGCAGATTAAAAAAACCCTATTATATAAATAGTTACTGTGGCAAAAATGCCAACTAAACGAAATGTTTTCTGGGCTCGTTCAATGATAAACTTTTAGTATTTTACAAACTAATTAAGCACCTAAGTTCTTAGGTTAATCCTAAAATTAAAAAAATCCCACTAAATGTTTTATTTCTTTTTGTCTGCTCGGGCAAAATACATAACTATCTCGTGACTTTTTGTACTTCAAAATTTTGTTGTACTTGATCAAACAGTCATAAAAGTGAACACAATATGTTAAAGCTTTACAGTGGTATAATTATTGAGGGATTTCTCTTTGGCCAAAATAGGTAACTGAATGAAAAGTGTTTAATTATACTCTAAAACTGTACTTACGTTGATTACTTTAAAAATTAAACATTTCAGGCAATAGCGTATCTTTTAATATAAAAATTACATTATGTAGCGCTTTATATCGACCCTAAAGAAGTTGAAATAAAGTTCATAATTGACATTAACATAGTACACGGCTCGTGATTGCACGGTACGGCAACGTCGCATTGCTTCGCTGTTTTATTCGGTACGCGCTTCGGAATTTAAAGTTAAACATGAAAGATGAAAATTTACATCGGTTGTAGTAAGCTGAAAATACTTTTGATCTTCTGATCTAAATATATAAAACAGCATGCCCTGACCGACTGAAAGACTGATTCATCAACGCCGAGCCGTAACCGATAAAGCTACAGATGTGAAATTTTGTAAGCAGTTTTTTAGTACGTCAAGACTACACATTAAGAAAGGATTTTCTGAAATTCAGCCCCTGAGGGGTTGAAAAATGGGGTGGAAGTTTGTATGAGTATTCTACAGGTTTGACATGAGACTCAAAATAATTGTGGATTTGATCTAATGAAAGGGAAAAACCGGCCAAGTGCGAGTCGCACTCGCGCACCGAGGGTTCCGTACCACCGCATGATATAAATTGTATTAGTTGAAATGTCAGTAAATTACGAGTACTGTGGTCGATATTTGAAGTGAAAACTTCTTCAGCGGCGCTTGGCACTTTTTCAGATGGGAAAAAAATTATTAACTCGCATCAGAAGTCGCGTCAGATCTCGGATGAAGTATCGAAATGGATTTGAAAATAAGCATACCAAGTTAGAGCAGGGTCAATATATACAAAAGTTCTAAAGTGTGATAAAGATAAAAACATCTTTTTTACCTTTGTCGCGTCAGATCTCGGATGAAGTATAGAAATTGATTTGCAAATAATCATACCAAGTTAGAGCAGGCTCAATATATACAAAACTTCTAAAGTGTGATAAAGACCAAAACATCTTTTTTGTCTTTGTCATAGCAGTTTGTCTGTGAAATAGGCAGCTTTTTCCAAGATCAAAGGAGTGTGACTCTTGTAAACTTGTTTACTATTATATATTCTGTGGTCATAGTCTCGGCTTTTTTTGTTGTGCACAACGTGATATGTGCACGACAGACTTGACGTACTGGTTTTGATCGTTATTTAATAGCGAATCCTAAATGTATGAGATCTACATTTCGGATGACAGCAAACTAAAAATCGCTATAACTCGAAAACTACTGACCCTAGACTACTCGTGTGCTGAGACAAATGATAGGTCTCGATCATTGACGTAAGAAAAACGCTGCGCTTCCCCCTGGCGTAGTTTCCAAAATCTTTGGTCTCGATGAGATCTTCATTTCGGATGACAGCTGTCAAACTAAAAATCGCTATACCTCGAAAACTACTGACCCTAGACTACTCGTGTGCTGAGACAAATGATAGGTCTCGATGAGATCTACATTTCGGATGACAGCTGTCAAACTGAAAAACCCCATAACTTGGAAACTACTAAATCTAGAGTACTTGTGTGCTGAGTCAAATGATAGGTCTCGATGAGATCTTCATTTCGGATGACAATTGTCAAACTAAAAATCGCTTTACCTCGAAAACTACTGACCCTAGACTACTCGTGTGCTGAGACAAATGATAGGTCTTGATGAGATCTACATTTCAGATGACAGCTGTCAAACTGAAAACCCCATAACTTGGAAACTACTGAATCTAGAGTACTTGTGTGCTGAGTCAAATGATAGGTCTCGATGAGATCTACATTTTGGATGACAGCTGTCAAAGTAAAAATCGCTATTACTTGAAAACTACTGACCCTAGACTACTCGTGTGCTGAGACAAATGACAGGTCTCGATGAGATCTTCATTTCGGATGACAGCTGTCAAACTAAAAATCGCTATTACTTGAAAACTACTGACCCTAGACTACTCATGTGCTGAGACAAATGAAAGGTCTCGATGAGATCTACATTACGGATGACAGCTGTCAAACTAAAAAAACCCCATAACTTGGAAACTACTGACTCTAGTGTACTCGTGTGCTGAGTCAAATGATAGGTCTTGATGAGATCTACATTTCGGATGACAGCTGTCAAAGTAAAAATCGCTATACCTCGAAAACTACTGACCCTAGACTACTCGTGTGCTGAGACAAATGATAGGTCTCGATGAGATCTACATTTCGGATGACAGCTGTCAAACTGAAAAACCCCATAACTTGGAAACTACTGAATCTAGAGTACTTGTGTGCTGAGTCAAATGATAGGTCTTGATGAGATCTACATTTCGGATGACAGCTGTCAAAGTAAAAATCGCTATAACTTGAAAACTACTGACCCTAGACTACTCATATACTGAGACAAATTTTAGGTCTCGATGAAGAAGTACACGAGCAATGACGCGATTGACCCTTACAAAAACATCATATTCAAAAATTCAAGTTTTCACTTCTGCCGGCACTCTCGGAGTGCAACTCGTCCTTTTTTGAGTCCGACTCGTACTTGATCAGTTTTTATATTTTATAGCTTATGCAGCATGAGATACAGCCCACTGACAGACAGTCAGACAGACATCGGAGGCATATTAGTATGATCCCGTTTTTCACCCTATGGGTACGGAACCATAAAGTCTGAAATAATTTAAGTTTACAACCTTTCTCACAACCAATTAACGCTAGCTAGCTTCCACTTCAAGTAAATTCTTATTAAAGAGGAGTCAAGATCGGGGGATCAAGAGCAATAGCTTAGCACGCTAGTCCGACTCGCACTTGCCCGGTTTTTTGTAACACTGTATCCCACAATGATATTTTCTCCTTTCAATGGACTGTTTGAAGTGTTGTTGTTTGTACAAGCAGGCAGCCAGACACTTGCAGCCCACTCTAGCTACTTGGACTGTTGAAATAAGAACACTAAAAAGTCTAATATTATGTCAGGCTTGACGTACTCTTGACATTACGTAGAAGAAAAAAGTCTCGAGGCGCACGGCACACCATACAGGTTCCAAAGAACATATAATATTACGCCGGTTCTCGCTCGCTTGACGCGATCTATTGAATTAAAAATCAACTTTTTTATCTTTTTATAATTATGCTTAATTTTATAAATAAAGGAAAGAACACACGATGAAACCTGTAATTAAACAAAAGTTTTTCAGTTGGTATTTTTGCTTCAACATTAAATACGAAAATATTTAACTTTTGATTAATATGCTTAATTTTAGGTAATTTGCTCAAAAACTGTCCTGGAAAGTCTATCAAATTTAAAATAATTTGGTTGCCATTTTTGCCTGGACTTCTATGTAACTTGCATACAAATTTGCTAATAAAAAAATATGCGCAAATATTTTTTGCTTAGTTTTAATTGAAGTAGGTACCTTGGAACCCACATCAAAAGTTTACCCCATCAGATATTAGTTACAATTTTTGGCTTGACTTCACATGCATAAACAAACAAAAAAATATATTTTCTGGAGAATCTAAAAGTCAGCCAATTCATTAAAAATTATTTTTTACATAAGTGTTCCACCACCTATTATAATACATAGCAACTTTATAGTAAATTGACGGTTTCGATTTATGTCCAGCCAATTAAAAATTACAGCTTCAGGACTCGGCCTAAAACTTCTCTTGACTCTTAGGCTTGTCCTTGTTAAGAAATACATAACTTGTGCCCAAGTTTAAAAACAGCCTAGCTACAATTTGATTTGCACTAACCGTCTTTACTTAGCTGTGACCTAATTTAGGCGGTATCTAATTAAGTGAATGACTGAGTGAGTTGAAAGATCGATTGTCTATGTTAATTTTTTCTTTCTATAGTACGATAAATTAATGTGGACCACTAAATATTTTTAATCTCTTGTCTTCCTCTTTCTTGTAATGTGTTGAAGAGAGAGATAAAAGGCGAATCATTGGTACATTTTAATTTGTTATGATTGTATCTGCCATTTTATTACATCCCTGCGACAGTCGTTTCACTAGCCAGTAGCATGTAATGTCAGTTCTGACTGTTGTCAGTTGACACTAGAAATTTCACAGAGTAAAGAAGAGTCTGTCATATTCAGTTGAAGTGTAAAACGTCTCCTAGTCAACTATACTAGTCGGTCAAAATACTCGGTTGAGTTTTACAAAAATCAAAAAATCTTTGAAAATTTAATGTTTTACCTAAACTTTATTTGCAAACGTGAAAATATATCTTTTTTAACTTGTGAATTGATCTTAATTTGACTAAGAACGGATGCGTAAATGATCCGTAATAGCCATTTTATGCGTGATTTTTAACACCTTTTTTTTCCTGAATGATAAGTATATGCATTTACCAGAAAAACTGTGGTATATAATAACATTTATTACTCTCATGACATATTTCACAGAGAGAAAGTTAAAATTTTTACATTTTTAAGATTTGATAAAAATAAATACATTTTAGTATGGAGGTCCCTCGCAAGAAATGGATACGCTTATGGCTCTCTCCTTAGCAGAAAGTGCTGCTACTTCAACCTCCTTGAGTAATTTGATGTGTTTATTTTTTAGCAACTTGACATGTACGACTTGACATTTATTTAAGCGTTACCTTACCCTAGTCGCTTCCTAATCGGGCTCATAGCGTTAAGAATGTCATTTGTCATAAGTACCCTAAACCGACGAGCATGTATGAAAGGATTGATGAAGGTTCAGGAAGCAAGGGAAGTATGTCAAGATCGTAGCAGGTGGAGAACTGTGGTCTCTGCCTACCCCAACGGGAACAAGGCGTGATGTTATGTATGTTATGTTATGTTATGTTATGTTATGTTATGTTATGTTATGGTTAGTGCAAACCGATATATTGCTAAGAGTTTCTTAAACAAGTTAGGCAAGAACTTAAGCGATTCCTAAGTTTAGTGCAAACAGGCCCAAGTCTTTATCCTAAGTAAGTCAAACATAACTTAGGCGCGATTGCACTAAACTTCTCTTAGGCTTGTCCTTGTTAAGAAATACATAACTGGTGCCCAAGTTTAAAAACAGCCTAGCTACAATTTGATTTGCACTAACCGTCTTTACTTAGCTGTGACCTAATTTAGGTGGTATCTAAATAAGTGAATGACTGAGTGAGTTGAAAGATCGATTGTCTATGTTATTTTTTTCTTTCTATAGTACGATAAATTAATGTGGACCACTAAATATTTTTAATCTGTTTGTCTTCCTCTTTCTTGTAATGTGTTGAAGAGAGAGATAAAAGGCGAATCATTGGTACATTTTAATTTGTTATGATTGTATCTGCCATTTTATTATATCCTCATTGGTGTCTGCGACAGTCGTGTCACTAGCCAGTAGCATGTAATGTCAGTTCTGACTGTTGTCAGTTGACTCTGACTGTTGTCAGTTGACACTAGAAATTTCACAGAGTAAAGAAGAATCTGTCATATTCAGTTGAAGTGTAAAACGTCTCCTAGTCAACTATACTAGTCGGTCAAAACACTCGGTTGAGTTTTACAAAAATCAAGAAAACTTTGAAAATTTTATATTTTACCTAAACTTTATTTGCAAACGTGCAAATATATCTTTTTTACTTGTGAGTTGATCATTAATTTGACTAAGAACGAAAGCGTAAATGGTCCGTAATAGCCATTTTATGCGTCATTTTTAACACCGTTTTTTTCCTGAATGGTAAGTATATGTATTTACCAGAAAAACTGTGGTACATAATAACATTTATTATGTTTATTATTTATTTCTCAGAGAAATAAAAAAATTTTACATTTTTAAGATTTCATAAAAATAAATACATTTTTGTATGGAGGACATTTTCACAAGAAATGGATACGCTTATGGCTCTCTCCTTATCAGAAAGTGCTGCTACTTCAACCTCCTTGAGTAATTTGAAGTGTTTATTTTTTAGCAATTTGACACGTACGACTTGACATGCACACATGACTTGACAAGTCCGATCTTGTATGGAGAATTGCTGCCACCTTTGGGATGGCTCAGCCAAATACCAACTAGCCGCTCTAGACTTGATCGATCGCAGAGCCAAGAAGCTCGTTGGTGATGAGATGCTAGTGAAAACCAAGTTTCACAGCCTAGCCCACCGGCGCAAAATTGCATGTCTGTCGGTCTTTTACAGATTGTACTTCGGAGAGTGTGCCCAAGAGCTCCATGAGCTTATTCCGCCATCCCCCTTCTACCATCGGGAATCCAGACGCACCGCAGGATATCACCCATATCTGGTTGATATTCCACACATTCGCACAAAGCGCTTTGAAACATCCTTTATAATGCGCACAGCTAAGGAGTGGAATTCTCTGCCTGCGTCTGTGTTCCCGAGCTCTTATAACCCGAATCTATTTAAGTCGCGAGTGAATAGGCTTCTTCTGGGCAAGCTCGTTCAATCGTCGACCTCATCTCTGTCCTCAAGGCTAGATCGAGGTCAAGAGTAAGCCCATACATAATAAAAAAAAAAAAAAAAAAACATTTATTTAAGCGTTACCTTACCCTAGTCGCTTCCTAATCGGGCTCATAGCGTTAGGAATGTCATAAGCGAATTTAGGAACAGCTTATGGTTAGTGCAAACCGATATATTGCTAGGAGTTTCCTAATCAAGTTAGGCAAGAACTTAAGCGATTCCTAAGTTTAGTGCAAACAGGCCTTAGTTTTTTTTTATTGAGATGGAATGCTGAATTTTGTCCACATCAGAATTGTCATACATAGAGGAGGTAATTGCCATCAGTAAGTATTACTAATACAGTCACCGGCAAAACTAACCGGCCGGTCTATTTTCTGTCGTACATTTTCATACAAGTAAGGGATCAAATGAAGCGTCAATATATTTCTTAAACTAAATAAATATCCGTGAATAAACTGTGAGATCAATAATAAGGTACTCGTATTTGACCACCGATTCTTGAAGATTAGACCTGTGCAAGGTATCCAGGAAATTCCGTGCATAGTTCGGAAATGTAATTTTGTCAGAAATCTATTACATTTAGAGAATTAAAATGTTTAAAGTGTCGCACAGGTTTTGTTCAACATTTTAGATATACCTAATCTTTGACAATATTGTTAATAAGGTTCTTATCTAAAGACCTCATCAATCAGATTTGTATTTTTATTCAATTTAGGTAAGATATTGACGCTTCGTTTACCCCCATATTTGTATGAAAATATATGAAAGAAAACAGACCGGCCGGTTATTTCTGCCGGTAAGTGTATATTAAATAGATAACCAAGGGAGGTTACAAACTGATATTAACTGAAAGGCATTTATGACTAGAATTGTATCATCATCAATGATTCAGTTTCGACGTTTCTTATATTTGGGTTTAGAAGTATTTATGCATTGTAGGATAATAATATCTTCTTTCTTCAACTTAAGAGCTGTGCTTTTGTCGGTGGAGCAACTTCCAGTCTGTTCTTCTCTTCGCAGGTTTCTCTTTTCCAAAGTGAAAATAATATTCATTCATATAAAGTTGTTTGATTGTTAATTTTTTTTAATGATGACATATCAGAGATTCACACAACTTTTTCTTCAGCAAAAAGGTAGCTATTTTCTTCCTATCCTTCGGCCGTACTTTCAAAACAATCCTTGGTGTAAATAAGAAAATACGATAAATGTGAGCCAAATTTGCGTTCCACAAAACACACTTTAAAAACTCTTAGGCTATGTTATTCCGCTGCTTGACCAAAGATGGCGTTATATACTAGTTAAACCGTGGTAGTGTTGTGTTTTCGTCGATTAGGTATAGGCTTCGGAAAAGAAAATTAATGACTTTGGTTTTTATATTACTGGCAACCTCAGTAAAACATAGTTGTCGAATGACAATGAGTGTTGTCCGGTAAGTGGCAAGAGTTAGGTCATTTGGACGTAATGTAAATTACAACTGCATTTCTTTTCTTTAGATTTCTTTCATTTGCATAAGATTTTCTGCAAAATTTTGGAATAATTGAGACACGTTCTTTAATTTTTGATTGAACACACGTTCTTTAATTTTTTTAACCAATATTTTTTTTACGGAAATGACGTCACAGCTGAGGCTCTGTAAATAATTTTCCTTTGCCTTTCTTCCGCAAAAAATATTCAATCAAGCAATCTGGCACATCAATTAATCTAATCTGAGGCTTTTTGGCGGGAACTCGACATGGGCGTTTGCCTGCTTAATTGAAATTTTGGTTTTTTGTGCATTTAGTGATTTAGTGGATAATAAAGATAGTGTGTTATGCAGTAAATTTACTACGGAGTGCGCAGCTGATGAAGATTTCAAGTGATCTCGTATTTAAGCGCCGTTTGTGTTGTCCCAAAAGTCACGAACATTTTCCTTCGTAAAGTTCACTATCGCAAAAAGAAAGACAGATTAGACATCAGACATGGCTGTATGGGCTTTGTACTCTTTGCCTTTCCGAAAGGAAGAATGAAACCAAAAAAAAAAATTAATCTAATCTGTGGTGAATCTCTGTGTTTTTTAGATTAAGGCAATTATTATGATTTTTTTGAATTTCATTAAAAAACCTGTTGTAGCATATTAAATTTACTACTTGTATTCCCCTCCCAGCAATGCCATTAGTTTATTCCGTGTGCATGAAGTAAGTGAGAACCTTTACCAAAGCCAAAAAATATTACGCTATACCTGTATTAGCTGGACTAGGAATTCTCCTATAACATAAGTTTTTTATTTGCAAACAAGTTTGTGATTATTTACAATAAGGGCCGTACTCTAAATGAATAATTTGTAAATGTAAAATACATGTTGAGAGCAATCTCGTACTAACGGTGTTAAAGTATGCCACAAACATTACAGTAGGTACAAATACCGCCCAAATTTATCATTTATTGCAAAGAACAAGTCAACAACGAAGAGACGCGGAGTTCGAGAGTGAGCTATGGAAAAACGAATAGCTGAAGCCCAAGATATGCAGCCAAAAAAAAAAGAGTCAGGGCACCTTACAAAAAAAAATCTCACCAAAAACAGTTCATGTGATATTGGTTGCCAAGACGACATTGACTCTTTGCTCATACATAACGCTTTCACTGTTAAAAAGTTATCAAATCCTGAGAAGAGCCAATTTCAGGTCTAACTCTACAAGTACATAGACTCATACACGGCTGATGCAACTCAACCAAAACGTTCGATTTCGATTCGGATTGGTTCTAAGTCAAGTAAGTATAAAAATTTAATGTTTTTAAAATATTATTAAAATCCATAGATTTTAGTATGGAGGTCATTTGTAGGAAACGGACAGGCTTAGCCGCTGGTCTAATCTAAGAAGTGCGATGCGGATGCGCGCATGATGCACGCCGCCTGTCACTTGTTTCATACAAAGCGACGCGTCGTCGCAGTGCGGCGAGGGTGAGGAGCGGTCGTGCAGTGCGCCTGATGCGCGCATCAGTTTGAAGCTGCACGCCGAACGATATACACAGGGACGGAGTACGGACACAGGGAAAATGCGTGACGACGTAGAATTTAATATTAAATTTAGAATGCCCTAAATACGTCCACTGCCGACGCCCGCACCACACCTTTCGCGCACTTCTTGCGTACTGCACCGGCGCTGCCGGTTGCGCGCATGATGCGCGCATCCGCATCGCACTTCTTAGATTAGACCGGCGGCTTACAACCAATATGGCCCCCTCCTTAGCAGAAAGTACTTACCAGGTCCCGTCTTCTGCATTCGCTGGTGGGCGAGTGGTCACTGGGAGACGATGATCGCTCCACCACTTCAGCTCCGACCTCTACGCCACTCGACACGCGGCCGTGCTCGAATTCCCTAAAAAAAACAAATGTACTTTCAGATTCGTTTTAAGGCTAATCGAACCAGAACAAAAAGTCTAGAGACATCTTGCCTACTTCGGAATGAAATCTCAGTATAAACCTTAGATTATGAATAACGGCAGCTTACTGCCTATAGATAAACAAAGAGCCCGAAAACGCGTAACCAATTTTGATTTGTCTATGTGTGCGTTAGATAGTGATGTACCTACATTTGGTATCGATATTCGTGTACCCTGGCGACATTGACTTGTCTGTTCAGGCGGTAGCATCGCTGTCAACAATCGCAGTGTTTCACTTGTAGTAGGTAGTAGTGTCGATAATCCTCCATTTCTCCGCCTGGGGCCGTAGATAAGTGGATTTCTACTGTCGTAAATTCCAGTAGTATAGAATAAAAATGTATGAGTTTGATATTCACTGACGAAATGTTGCGTGACGGCTATGGCTATATTATATGCAACTACCGTTTACGATTACAGAAAGCCCCTTTTCTAGGTACCAACCCAAAAAAGTCGGTGGAACTGTAATTTATGTTTCTTTGTTCAAACCTTATTTTTTTATCTTCGTCACTGCACGACCAGTGCCACCAGCATGAGCCCCTATCTTAGGCCAAATGTATTTTTTTTTATTTTTAATGTATGGACCAAATGTCAAAATATAGCATTTGAGGCCGCCAAGGCCTCTGTCATATGGCTCTTTAACGACTACATCCATAGGTAGTAGTCGGTACCAACGGCTTAACGTGCCTTCCGAAGCACGGAATCATCCAACTTATCGGACTATCAGGTGATTCATCCTGCAATGTCCTAACCAAACTGGGGAAGTCGCACAAAAGGATTTTTGTTTGACAGAGTCCCCACCGGGAATCAAACACAGAACCTCCGGACTCCGGATCGAGAGCCGAGCGCTCTAACCACTAGACCACAGAAGACGTTCATGGCTGATAATTCTACAAAGCAGAAAATCGCTAAATTTCACAACCACAAACGCAACGCAACGTTGCAATGCGTATTGAAGACGCATATTTCACAACATCAGACAGAACAGAACCACATTTTAGCCTAGTAGGTAAAACGTCTCCGGTGCTTACGGAGAAGACGCAGGTTCGAATACCTACTGTCTGTGGTTTTGAAATTTTGCGATTTTCTACTTTATAAACAAAAATTTTAAAATAGTCAGTTTTAAGGAAGGAATGACATTATATTTTGGTAACAATTTGTTTGAGCCGATAATAACTACACGGAAGTGCCTCCGCTGCTGCCGGCACCGGGTCCCATATGAGCTACCGACCGGCGCCGGTTGCTGAAATGGCTGCCGGCGCTGATTTTTTTAAATTTGGTAACAGAACTAAATTAGTCAACCCCGATTCCAAGCTGCCGAATCTGTTAGCTCCTTTTAATAAAGTTGTATTGAGTCGACATTTTCTTTGATATACCTACATCTAGAAAATGTTGGCTACAAACTTAAGAGTATTTTTTAGGATTCCAACTCTGGACGAGTTGGAATCATCACTCTTATCAATTTTCCTTTTATATTCGAATCCTTTGGAAACTGTTGAACAAAATGGCACAACAAAGTTAGGACTGACCTACTTCTGTTTATTTCAAGACGAAAATGGTAAATCAAGTATTTCAGTACGCGACGCGTAACAATGCGTCTGTGAGCTCGTATTATAAATATAAAATAGGTATCGATAAATTTAAGTCAAGCCCTAGCGTAAATGTGAGGTATATTGATGAAAAATATAACACTAAAATTCAGAACATTATCAACAACTTTAATTATTTCAATGCAAAATACGAAAATTAGCAATTAAGAAGAAGCTATTCTATATTTTAAACATGAAATATAAGTTATTTTAAGCAAAAAAACATATAGTTAAATAGTAAGAACGTCCTAGGAATTTACCCGTGAAATGTACATTTCTCTGGACTATTTTTGTGATTAATACCACATCCAACTACAATACACACCGCCATAATTAAAAGTGTCCTTATTTTTATATAAATATGTAGTTTTTACGCAATTTTTTACAAAAAACTGGAAAGCTGGTTTTTCGCGTGGCTCAAAGTGACCCCCTGTCATTCAAAATTAGTTACAGAGCTATTCGATTCGCTATCCTTTGCTATCTTGCAGTATCACCATAAGAGATTTGTTACTCGCTCGCACTCATTGTTGGTCTTCTATAAACAATGAAATGTTCATGGTACAATGCGTACCAAAGAGGCTGTAAAATTTAGTTTATGTTATAAAAAAAAAGATAAAATGTATTTATTTCTTCTTCTACAAACTTCAACAAGACATATTAAACTAAGCCTTACACTTGGAACTGTGTAAAAGACAGGAGCCTAAACTAGGAAACCCTGTGTCCCAATGACACCGATACATCAATAAGGCAGCCAAAATTATCAGATTTCAGATAATTGTGTTCAATGTAGATTCTTTACAGAGTACTTATTGAATGTCATGCAGAATACAATGCAAATAGAGCGAGTCTACCCTGTTTCTTCGTTATCTTCTATATTATCTCTGTACACACACTATGCTTCTGCCTCTCGACAATAGATGGCGCTGAACTTTAGTGAAACGCGATATTGTTGTGTTTTCACCAACTTCTTATAAAATTTTACATTTTTAATGCCGCGCGGAATACCTCTTAATTCAATTGTTTGAACAATTTTTGCATGCGTACCTCCTCATAAGGTTAACATATCCCATGTTGACCGGTAGGTGGTATGTATCTTAGTCACTAGCTATTGTAAGGGTGATGAAGGACAAATTTCTATATGATTTGCTTGCTCATGTCTGCCTCTTTGACTGATGATAAGGAGCAACCTCTAGAAGATACAAAAAATATTGGCGGACAGGACATCCACACCCCTGCGTTTTTGAGGAATTAAGTTTTAACTATTTTGAAATTTGACAATGAAACGTACACCTGGCAGACTGACTATCTGATTAAATACAATACAATGTATAAAACCCCAGAAAAATGGTCTGCCACCATTATAGCCCTGCGTGTCGCAAAGTTACAGCGCTTCAAAATGCAAATATTCATTACTTCGTCCCGTGACAATGCAGAGCCCTGCATGTCTGCCTCTTCGATTTTCTACATCTTCAGAAGTATTTTAAGCAGGAGGCACAAAGGCAGACAAAAAAAACATTATTTAGTATCTTATTTTCATTTTTTTTTGCTTTAACTCAAAAACGCAGAGACGCGCAGAAAAACTTGAAAGGACCAAATCGATTCGTATTGAGCTGATCTATCATCCCTATTAATATGAATCATGAGCAAAATATACCCAAATTGCAGCCAGCACCCTAACTACTAGAGTAGAGTATAACAATTAATAATTTTGTATGTAAAATTTTAGCATGTTAGGGTCACTGTCAACGTACACCGCACGATAGTAATATTTATATGCATACAAAAACGATTATACCACGACTGTTTACTGTAAGAGAAAAGGTTGACTTATGCACCTTTTCCGCAAATTCCGTCCGTGACCAGGAGTCCATAGATTGTTAGGTCACTGTTTTGTAGCTTGCATGCATTCCGTAAGCCTAACGTAGAGTAAGTAAAAACCACAAAATTTGTTATTTAATTTAGGCATTAGGGTAGGGGGAGAGGTAGAGGGAGAGGGGCAGGGACGGTTCAGATGGTTGGACGGACGACGATGGATGGATGGTCAGATAGATAGAATAGAATATTAGAATCCCTCGCGGACAAGGACGCCGGCCGGCAACAGCTAGTATAATTAAGTATAACAATAAATAATATAAATGTTTTGCATTACAACAAAACAGTTATTATGTGTCGAATAAAATACACAGTGTTGTATGAAGAATGCTATTTGTAAATGGCTAGATACCAGATAAATACTACGAGCTTATTTGAATTCCCGCGGTTGTCTCGCCCATAGATGCAAGTGTCATAGACAAGCTGTCAAATCTGAATGACGTCATTGTCTTCATAAACCAGCAAGGCCCTTTGGTGCAACACTGTAAAAAAAATACACAGTGTTGTATGAAGACCTGTTTGAGCTGGTGAGACAAACACAAATGCCAATGTGAATAATTAACTTTTAGTGGTAATAAGGTGCCCCCCCCCCCACGTATGAATGAACAAACGATACAATAAAGGCAACACTTATGTATGAACCACTTGTAGTAGGTAGTATATTTTATTCAGCGTGATACTAATTTTAGATGAAAGTTAGATGAAAGTTAGATTAGATGAAAGTTATGATATGAAATCTTAAACTTATTTATTTATTAATGATGTTAGACTAGCAAAACAAATCAAGAGATAAAATGAAAGAATGTTATATATTTTAATAATCAATTGAAGGTAGAAAATCTGTGATTAAGGTCATTAATTAACCTGTTAAATAGTCCCATGGCATGGGCTTAAAAATATCATTTTTTCAAAGATTTAGCAATGTTCTGATACTTAAAAAATTCGACTATGTTTTTGCCTTCCGGAGGCGAAGAAAAGGAATTGTGCAGTTTTTCTTGATATAATCAATAGCATTTCTAAACTTTGTACTTATTGTTTCTAACCAACAGTAAACACATTTATTTTAGGTACCGTACAGAATACTTCCAAATGTCGCTTAAAGTTCTTTTTGGGATATTTCTGAAACACTCATAAAATTATAGTAGAATTTAAATGACATGTAGTGTATTAAATGGGTTGTCCCATCAATTTGTTTCCATGTATAGTTATGTGATTTGTAAGACACACATTCTACAAATTAATAATTTTAAAAATCAGTACAGCGCGTTCAGGGTAAGCCTGTCTATGACGGTTATTTTCTGCGCATGGGTGACAGGCGGAGAGCCAATGAACGACTCGCTCGCCCCCGCGCCAATTTTTTTTTTCTTTTTTGACTTCTGCGCATCAACGGACACAGACGGAGTTATTTTGCACGCAGTATAACAACATTTTATTGACACGCATGTCAGCAAGTAACTGGTAGCAAAACCCGTATAAGCTGAACCTGTGCCACTCTACAACTTCCGGAGCTCCAGACCCGCTCCAGGCCAAAGTGTTACCACTGTCGTGAGGCAGACTTTACTATGACACAAATAAATCCCTGTTGTGCTATAATGTTCACAGCTATAATGTAGTAAGAATAGATGTCCGTCAACTATTACTTACCAGTATCTACTTTAGGTTTCAGTAGTTCGTCTGTTTTTACACTTGCAGGAACAGTAAAGAATATTCCGCTAGGATAATTCATATGACCATATCTAAAATGGATTCTTCAAAGTGTCTAGACGTCCGCCATCTAATAGCACTGATTCCACTCAGATATGTGGGAATATTATACTTTTAAGTATGTATGTAGGTATATTCGTCTTTGATACTATTTATTTCAAAGTTTTAAGGAAAAAAGGAAAATAAACTCAATCAAGGTTTGATAGTCACATTGAGTTGTTTTTTGAACGTGGGCAAGTTCCGCACTAGACCAGAGCACGCTCACTTTTATAAATATATGGCTTCCGTAGCCATAGGTCCCACTCGAATTATCGATTTGTCGACTGCTGATGATTCACCATTCCGTCGGACCTTTCCTGGTAAGCAGAAATCGTTAGGTTAGGCTTTTTAAACAGGCTTCCGCAGCCTGAGGTAACAGGTAACAATCTGGAGCTGGTCGATTTCTCGACCTAAAGGCAATCCGCTTTTCCGTTGACTGATTTATAAGTAAGCGGCCGACAGCGTTGGTTTGAGCTGCTCGGTAAGTTCCTAATATGTTGATTAGGCCCTTATTGAGGTGCGTGCACCTGACTGCATTCTCTGTGTGTGGTGTCAGTAAGATTTAACTTT
Organism: Athrips mouffetella; assembly: GCA_947532105.1. Taxonomy (NCBI): domain Eukaryota; kingdom Metazoa; phylum Arthropoda; class Insecta; order Lepidoptera; family Gelechiidae; genus Athrips; species Athrips mouffetella. The sequence continues at coordinate 10,644,344 of OX383968.1, forward strand.
TTCTTCGTTCACTGGCCCATAACTACCAACGCAATAAGGACAGGGTCAGTATAACAGTTGTGCAGGCCCTACAGGCCCTGTTTTACCGAGGCAGCCACGCAGCGAGCCGTGCGTGGTGAGGCATGCCTCGCCTGAGGCTGCCTCTAATTCGTAAACACCTTTAATAATGATAAAATTAGTTTATTTACTCCCACAAATGGTTTCTTGCAAATAACCTATCAGCATGGGTATTTTCAAATAACAACAACCAGGTCTTGACACCGTGTTCGTTCTGCCAACACTCTCTGTCCGTTTTAAGCAAGTGGGTTTATTTTGGTATACTTAACAGTTCTCTCGGTTTCAGGTTTTTAGAGCCAGTGATTCTCTTAAGTTTAGATAACAAAACAGTCCCGCACTATAACTTATTTTAAGAGCGACCTTGATGCCAACAGGTCAATGTCTGGCACCGCCCCAATACCTCCGCAGTAGTTAGGGGTAGCAAGTGCTATACAGGGATTGGCAGTCTCCGCGACCACCGGTCAGCTAACATATGAGTCCTTCGTGACAATAAAGACTACAAACATGTACGATGTCAGAGGCCTTTGGCGGCTCAGCAATTCTGACACAAGGTTTGTGACGTCGGACGTCGGTCATTGACCTTACAGCCCATATAATATGATGATGATGACTACAAGGGTCTCCGAGACCTGGTCAACTTATTTCAAATACTTAATTCCTGACTACCACTGCGTGGAGTTAAAGAAGGTGCACGGAAGTAGTCAAGTTCATTATTTATCTGTTAACACTTCTTCTTAAAAATGATTTGTTCCTTACAGAAGTTGGTATAATGCTGGAGGTGCCATATTCGCCAATCTGTAATTGCCCAGTTAGTATTTATTTACATATACCATCGGATATTAACCAACCATGTCTCTTAACCTCGAGATTAATTTATTAAACCCGTCTAGTTAAGAAACAGGAATACATGAACTTGGCTGACACACTGCGGTGTGTCTAGTCATTTTCCTTTAGTTATTATAACCTGGTGGTCTAATATATAGGGATATAAAATAAGGTAGGTATTGTATAGTTTAAAATTATAAGATTAGTTTCCAAACAAATCCACGCTATTAGATTTGCATTGTGGTTTTGCATCCTCCGAGCCATCCGGTAGGCATCAGCAACTGCTACTTTCTATTATAAGTTTGGGCTAGTTTCCGCAACCTGACACCCTTAAAAAGAAAGTAACAATTCACAATAACACTCATGAATTTACAGGTTGTCTGTTTATGATTCTTAAGAACTTTTATCTTAAAGATTCTTTTGAAAAGAAGCATTTTTCTTGGCTTGCATGGAAGCAGAGGGTTTCAGCCATGTCTGTGCCTCCCCCCCCCCACTCCCCTCCCTTACCTGAAGGAAGAGGATTTAATGCCTTTCACTATTATGCATTCTTGTGAGGGAGGAGCATTATGAGAAACTATGGAAACTGAGATGAGTACAAAATTCTAGAGCAGATAGGTACTTACCCAAAATACATACATTCAACGCATCAATCACCATTTTCTGATGCTCGGACTATAAATAATTTATTATTTTGTGGCCTTGATCTTTGACTTTACAGCCGTTTTTGATACAGTAAAGCATGGGATATACCAGCTACAACTTGTTGTACAGTGATAGCATTGCTGATAATAAAATCAATCCTTATTAGTAAGCAGTTTGTGAGTACTCACTTATTCTTAGATGAGGCAAAGCAATTCATTACTTTATAAACTGTTATATATCAATAATCCTGGACTTGCTTTGTATATGAACATGAGTGAAAAGTTTTCTTGTCCTAATTTCTTGAAAATTTAGGTGTAATAGGTACTTAAGTAGGTACAATCTGTCTGCAGTTTTAACAGCGTTTTAATGGAAATCAGTAGGTATAGAAAGTTTCTAAAGAAACCTTTCTTTAAACAACATTCAATGAATGATGAAACCGTAATTTTGTGAATAGGTAGGATAAATACCGTACACACAAACTCACATGATGTACCTATGTGAACATGATAGATAATGGATACCTAGGTATTTATGGTGGTGCACAGCGTTAAATAAAAGGGGCATATGCCCTCTTTCCCTCAAAGAAAAAGGATATAAGTAATTGTCTGCAATCCTTCAGGTTATAATTTTGTAACCTCTAACGGAGGCTTAGGTATTCTTCCGTCTTCAGATTTCACTAAGCTAGCACATCACCTTCACGCACAAACTTATCTAAGCTTTGAAATATTACATTTTACAACAAAACATATTAATATGTTTAGATTTTCACCGTAATTTGGAAATTTGGTATCTTCATGCACGAATTTACAAATGCCAATGACGTCATTCAGATTTGACAGCTTGTCTATGACACTTGCATCTATGGGCGAGACAACCGCGGGAATTCAAATAAGCTCGTAGTATTTATCTGGTATCTAATCTAGCCATTTACAAATAGCATTCTTCATACAACACTGTGTGTGTATGTATTTTAGCAAGACACATAATATCAATTTATAATACCCTTGCATTCCTTGTTAAGGATGGTAGGGTATACAAAAATTCAACTAAGGTATATGAACCGGAACAGATAATTTTTTGTACATAGAACTTATCCATTTACACTAAACATAACGATACCACGTTTGGACTAAAGCGCATCATGGATACAGCGCCATCTGTTGGCGAGTAGCTGTAGCAAGTTAACCGTCTATATGCCGCAGACACATCGTATAATTCGCTGTTTACAAGCGACCGGCAAATTGTATACGTTCGGCATATTGTAAAACGTCGTCGGCAGATTGTAAACGGGGTTAAATCATTACTGGCGCATTTTAAGTTAGTTAAGGCAAACCCAACCGTTTGTTTAGGTTATCATAAGTTAACAACGCACGAGCCGAGCGAGCGTAGCGAGCGCGCCGCGGCATTGGCCGGCGAGTGCCAGAAACGAATTGCGCGGCGTTCGAATTAAAAAATTTGGCTACAACATACACACGGTATTAAGTGCTGGGACCGTTAGTTGGCGAAACAGGCAACTCGACTGCTAGCCCAGCACCACACAACGCTCGCTAACGTGTAACGCTAAGGTGTGATAATACTAAAGGGTATGAATCTTCCTATGAAACTTAACAACTTTTCCGAAGTAACATAAGTCGAAATACGAAAATCAATTTCTAACTTTCCATAGAAACTGCATCAGCTGATAGTAGTCTAGGCAATGAAGCGGGTCGTTGTATGAAGACCCCCGCAATAAATCCTCAGTCGATGAAACTTTGCTGGGGTATTACACTACATGAGACAAACCTTCTATAAAAAAAAATCAGTACTTTTAATTTTTCCATACAAAAATTACAAAAAATGTATGAAAAAATATATTGTTAATTTTTTTTGGATATTTTGAATTTACATTTAATTCATGATTCTTTATCATACTGTCACTTAAATCTGCCTGAGCAATTTATGTTGGGGTCAACTGCTTCGTTGCCTACACTATAGCGCATTTGGTATGGGAAGTCAAATTAAGTTTTTCGTATTTCGACCTATGCTCATTAGGAAAAGTTGTTCAGTTGCTGTGGTTCACCTGTCAACAGCCATCTATCACCTATCAACCGCCATCTAATATCAACTATCACCAGCCATCTATCACCTATTACCGGCCATCTAATATAAACTATCACCAGCCATCTATCACCTATCATCGGCCATCTAATATCAACTGTCACCTGCCTTCTATCAGTTATCATCTGTCACCAGAAACTACCATTTGGTAAATGGACCAATCGGAAAAGTAGACCATTTGGACAATGGACCAATTGGGATAGCATTCTGATCGCTTCCGATGGATGGCATTCATTCCAAAATAGTTTTTTTTAGTAGCTTCAAGTTATGATGAAAAATTAAAAAAAAATACCATTCGCCCCGCCCGAAGTTTCCTAAGAAAAAATCTGAATTAATTACAGTCGAAGACTGCAAAATATCTCTACAAATAAATTTAGTTTTGCGGTCCTAAAAATAGACTTTGTTGCTTCTAAAAATACTATAAGTATACTCGCGCGCCCTGCGCAGACGAAGTCGCGGGCACCAGCTAGTCATATATTCATTAATTCATATGTATGTTATGTTATACTCGTAAAGGGTGTAAGGGACGGTGTACCGAAAACTGAAAGGGCGTGCTCAGTCAACGAAACTGAACAACTTTCCCAAAGAAAAAATTCTGGGAAATGAAAAAAAATTTTGACCTCTCCCTCCAAACAAATTGCTCACTCTGGTCGAACAGTTTGTATGGAGAGATTGGAGAAATGGAGAGGTAAGTTTTTTTTTTCAATTCCCAGAAATGTTTCTTAGGGAAAGTTGCTCAGTTTCGTTGACTGAGCACGCCCTTTCAGTTTTCGGTACACCGTCCCTTACACCCTGTATTATCAAATTATGAAACCCTTACATTCCTTATTAAGGATGTAAGGTTATGCAAAAATTCAACTAATAACCAGAACCGATTAAATTTCGTACATAGAACTTATCAATTTACCCTAAACCCAACGACGACACCACGTTTGCACCGAAGCGCATCACGAATACAGCGGCATCTGTTGGTGAGTAGCTGTAGCAAGTTAACTGTCTATACAGGGTGTAAGGCTTAGATTATGAATAACGGCAGCGTGTAAGGGACGGTATACCGAAAACTGAATGGGCGTGCTCAGTCAATGAAACTGAACAACTTTCCGAAAGAAAAATTTTTTGACCTCTCCATACAAACTGATCAGAGTGGGCAAATAGTATGGAGATGAAATTTTTTTCTGTGGGAAAGTTGTTCAGTTTGGTTGCCTGAGCACACCCGTTAAATTTTCGGTACACCGTCTCTTACACCCTGTTTGTCGCAGGCAAATCGTATAATTCGCAGTTTTTTTTGGTATGGGAAGTCAAATTTGGTTTTTCTTGTTTCGACCTATGTTCCTTGTGAAATGTTGTTCAGTTTCATGGGCAGATTCACACCCTTCAGTATAATCAGACCATTCCGTTAGATGCTGTACAAGGTAAGGTGAAATGAAATAATTTCGAACATTGCTGTGGTTCACCTGACAGCTATCACCTGCCATCATTTATCATCTGTCACCAGAAACTAAGATCGACTGGATAGTGGACCATTTGGAAAATGGATAAATCGGAGAGTAGACCATTTGGGAAATGGACCAATCGGAAAAGTAGACCATTTGGACAATGGACCAATCCGGATAGAAGTCTGATCGCTCCGGATGACAGTGATTGTATACAAGGTGTTAATTTGATTGCGTGTCATAGCTCAATGGTGGGATCAGTATCAGCAACTGAACAACTTTTCCCAAGGAACATAGGTCGAAATACGAAAATCGATCTTTGACCTCCCATAGAAACTGCGTCAGCTGATTGCGCATTTTGTATGGAAGGTCAAATCTGGTTTTTCATACTTCGACCTATGTTCCTTGGGAAAAGTTGTTCAGTTCCTGATACTGATCCCGCCTCTGAACTATGGCACGCAGTCAAATTAACACCCTGTTTAAGAGTTACCTTAATGCATTCCAAAATAGAATTTTTCAGTAGTTTTCAAGTAATGATTAAAAATTTCTAAAAAATCCATTTATTCGAATACCTTACCGAAGTTTGCTATATAAAAAATCTAAATTAATAACAGTTGATAAAAGTTTTAAATATCACAAGAAATATAAAACGATCTCTTTAAGTAGCACCGTTTTTTATGTCCGCAAAAAATATTTTCAAACAAATTTCGTTTTTCGGTCCTAAAAATAAATAGACTTTATTGCTTCTAATAATACTTTAAGTATATCGGAACAGAACCATCGGCGCTTAAGTCCGACTCGCACTTGAAAGTTTTTTTTATTTACATATTTCTCCTCTAGATGCCGAACTAGTTTATTTATATATAATAAAATTTGTATCACATTCCTTTATATATATATATTATCACATTCCTTCATAAATTATCAAATTCCCTTACAGTCCTTTTTGAGGATGTTATGGTACCTATGCAAAAATTCAACTTAGGTATTATAGACCGTTCGATTAAAGACGATGAGTAGAACCACAGAAAAATAGTCTGCCACCTTGGTAGCGCTGCGTTATCAATTAACAGGGCACCCTTAATAAAACAATGGGAACTATTTTCCCACTTTTCCACTTATTTCAAAACTGACAATATTTTAAAAATGGTAACACTTATAGATCATTTCAGTAACAAATTAGAAATAAGGTAAATTTTTCAACCCTTATAATGGCAACCTTGACCCATAAACGTCTTGTGTGAGAAAAAAAACTTGAAACCGTTCGCGGCTTTAATTTTGTTGTTGTTTTCACGTATTTTTGTGAGTTTTATTAGGATATTCTTAAAGAAATATTCAGGTAAGTGAAATTTACGTTCATAGAAACATTATTTATCATATACTTAGTTCATAATCGTGTTTAGTTAGGAGGAAACTTCTTTGTCATAACCATGGGGTGTTTTCAAAGTATGGTCCAGCAAGTGGGAAGATTATTCCCTTTGTTCAACAAAAACATGAATAAATTAACAACTATATAAAAAATGTTGGAATGTTGTTTGTCTAATTTGGTAATACGATTATACGATACATGAGTTCTAGTCCCAGGGAATTCCTCCGAGATCGGGGAGTCCCCATGGTTACTGTAAAACGCTCTGATTCATACGTAGTCAAATAGATATAATTAGGTAGGTACTTCATATTTTTATCCTACTGAAAAAAATTAACGTCTTCAAAAAAGAAGGTTATTCGACTGTTTTTTTTAACCCTAAAACTTTTTTCTGATCTACATCAGATCAATAGCTTTTGGGTTATCCTTAATAACTCGTACCTACCTAGTATTTTAATTGTTTTTCGCTGTATGGTTACACTTACGGTAAAATCACAGTTAATTTTGTATTGTTTTAGGATTATGCCGCCCAAAAAAAGAAAAATAACTATTAATGTTTCCACAGAAGTCAACAAGTTGCAAAACGTTGTCGACAATTTATCGGATTTATCTGAAATCGATAGCGATGATGACGATATTCTTTGTAATGATTCTAGTGGCAGCCCATTAGACATCTATGACGTTTCTTCCGACAAAATCATCGAAAGAGGGCTTGAAAAGTTATTTGGATTGGCCGACTTAGAATTGGAACCTGTCGAGGACGAAAATAATATTAGCTCAGAAACACTTCTAAATATTTTGGAAGACAGTGGGCCTTCTAAGAAACCTAAATCACTTCAATTAGCAGAACCTGCTGAAAGATCTACCACCGAAACAACAAGTACATCGACATCACATACTAGTGAAGATTTGCCATCATCATCATTTTTAAGTCATTCCTATGCTGATTTAGGAAAAAATAATATTGATGTTAAGTCTTCATCGTCACTACGCAATTATAGACACTTGAAGGATGATAAAACCGAAAAACAATTAGTTTCTCTGTCGCCATCGTCATCCGCTCCGCCGTTGTCGTGCGCCCTTGCACCAGTTGCAACTGCTTCATCTGCAAAAAATATTCCCACATCGCTGCCGTCGTTTTCTGTTGGTGCATCGATAGGTGCAACTTCATCCACCGCTCCTCTTTCGCAAACTTCACCCGTTTCTCTATCACTAAAGTCTCCCGCTCCCGAGTCAACGTCACCGGTAATAAACGATGTTATTTTATCGTCATCATCCGGCATTTTCCTGCCCTTGTCTGCTTTACCTACCACAGATTCTTCCACTATAACGCCGCCGTTGTCGTCCGCCCCTACACTGGCTGCAACTGCTTCACCTGAAATAAATATTAGTACTACTTCATCTACCGCTCCGCCTTCACGTTTGATTATCAATAGAATTGAAAGAATCAATCCAATGCCTAGACAGTGGACGATTTCTCAGACAATGCGCGAAATACCTGAATTTGAAAAAAAAATAGAGCCTAAGTCCACTTACACACACAAAAGCCAACCAATTGATATATTTCAAAAAATTTTCCCTACAACTTTGATTGATAAAATCGTAAGAGAGACAAATGCATATGCTGCTTTAAAAGGAAGCAAAAATTGGACTGATATAACTTCAGCTGAACTGAAGGCTTACTTAGGTGTTTTGTTAATGATGGGGTTGAATCCTCTTCCTGATATGAACCTATACTGGTCTAGTGACTCTTTTTATAACAATCCTGAAATATCCAAAGTATTCCCGATAGTAAGGTTCAAAAAAATTACCGAAAATTTGCATCTAAACGATAACACGAAAGAACCGCCCAGAAATAGCCCTCAGTATGACAAATTATACAAATTGCGACCTGTAATAGATACATTAAACGAAGTGTTTCAACAACAAATGGAAAATTCTAGCAAACAGTCAATAGACGAATGCATGGTCAAATTTAAAGGAAGGTGTTCCCTCAAGCAGTACATGCCCAAGAAACCGATCAAACGAGGCTTTAAGGTATGGGCACGCTGTGATGCCACATCCGGCTATCTGTACCAGTTCGAAGTTTATACCGGGAAAGGTGATAATATGGAAAACGAGGGCCTAGGTTACAACGTTGTATGGAAAATGAGCCAAAACTTGCCAAGAAACACCTTACTGGCATTTGATAATTTTTTTACAAGTTGTAATCTGTTAGACGACTTATACTCAAATAATATATATGCATTAGGGACAGTCCGTACAAACCGAAAAGATTTGCCAGACATTCTAAAAAAACAACAACCGAAGAACCTAAAACTGGAAAAGCATCAATTTGCTTCAGTAACTGCTGGACCAATTACAGCTTATAAGTGGATGGATACCCGTGATGTCACCGTTTTATCGACGGCACATAATCCTCGTGATGTTACATTAGTGAAAAGAACTCAAAAGGATGGCAGTAAAAGGGAAGTTCTTTGTCCAAAAGCAATCGCTGACTACACATTAACTATGGGAGGAGTCGATCACTTTGACCACTTTAGGGCTTCGTACCCTATTAACAGGAAATCCAGAAAATTTTGGATGCGATTATTTTTTTTTATGCTGGATTCGGCTGTAATAAATTCATACATTACATATATTTCAAAATTTCATAACGCAGCAAACCACTCCCACAGAGATTTTCGCCTTAGACTGGCACGTGGATTAGTCGCCAATTTTACAGCAAAAAAACAGAACCGAGCCGTAGTTTTTAAAAACAAAAAAGGCGGAAATTTCGGAGTGCCTGATGAGATTCGACTACAAAATGTCGGAGTACATTTACCAGAAAAAAATGGTTCTGGCAAATATAATCGGTGCCGATTCTGTAGCACTAAAAAGGAGGAAAAACGAACAAATATAATTTGTATAACATGCAACGTTCCTTTATGTCCAGCATCTTGTTTTAAACAATATCATACTCCTCCTTTTTAGTAATTAATTACATACAAAAGTAGGTACAAGCGCACATTTTTGTAATTGTGTGCGCCGTACACTGATTTTTTAATTATATTGCTTTTTTCTTACGTTTTTGTTTTATTTATTAACTGTTATCGTTTAAAATATTAGCTGAGTTTAGTCATATTTAAATTGACAAGCAAAGACGTAACGCACTACTAGTATGCTAGGTAGTTAGATTACCAATAGAATAATGGGAATTATATTCCCACTTATTTTTTTCCTCAAAGAATAAAGGGAATAATCTTCCCACCGGGAAAAATCACTTTTCCCTCATTTTCTTGGTAATTTTCTTATTTGTTATGAAAAATTCTATAAAAAATATAACAAAACCATTGTCTTATTTATAAAAAATATATTTTTTTTCTTTGTGTTCTATTAAGGGTTAAAAATGTAAAAAAAAATCATGAGCTAAATCATTTGCTCATGTCTGCCGCTTGCACTGATGGTCAGAATCATCCTCAAAACGATGAAAGTTGAAGAGGCAGACCACCACACCTTTGCGTTTTGAAGGAATATTTTTTTTAGTTTTTTGTTATGATATTAAAGCGTGTAATCATTTGAAATATTACATAAAGGTGTCTCCATCTCTCTCTTTACATTTGTTAGGATACTGCTGCTAAGTTCCTCTGTTCTGAGTAATTTATGAGTAACGTCTGTATATTATATAAAATTCAACTGGATCTTGAATTATACTCATTGATTAGTCCTGTTTTTCCTTAGTTAAAAATTACCCCGAAATGACGGGAAAATATCTCATTGCTTCGGAAAACCGGTAACAACATAAATACGAAATCCACGCGAGCGAAGCCGCGGGCAACAGCTAGTAGTCTTATATATAGGGTGACTTCATAGATTTATATAATCAAGATAGGGTCTTGGGAACAAGCGGTTCAAAATTTCCCCATCTGTGAAAGATCGCGTGAACTACGTAGTGTAGTACTTCAAGGAGGTCTTTGTTCTGAGGTCGGTGCTAAATACACGGAATGGAAATAATATGGCGGGAAAAACAAAACAAAGTCTTTACTGTTTATACGTGACTTAGGCCTGGTTTTTCAGTGTTATTCATTAGATAATAGCTAAAAACAATAAAAGTCTTAACTAATTTTTTAACTAAGAAAATAATCATCGTTTCATTTTTGTATTAGTAAGTTGGTTGTTTTTTATTTGGAAAACTTACATCTGTTTATTGAAAAGTCGCGTCTTACACGAATTAATTGATACATTTTTACTTATTTACTTTTTACATCTTAAATCTTTTGCTTTATTTACTTCTTCTATCATCGTTAGTGCACCCTTTTATGCAACAAGCTGGCATTTTTGTATGTAGTCGCGCGTTTCGCGTGGTCCGCTCCTCAGAACAAAGATCTCCTTGCTCGTCCGCTCAGATAAAGTTGACAATTTGTGACTGACATTTGTTGGTCCACAATGTCAGATTGTGGACCAACGAATTGGGGACAGTGTAACGTGCCGATGGGCCAGTACTAAAATATAAGTACATGGGTGACTTTTAATTAGTTCTTGATAGAAAAAGGTATGAATTGATACTGAATAACTTTCCCCAAGGAACATAGGTTCAAGTTAAAATCAAGTTTTGATCTCCCAAAGAAACTGCATCAGCGGATGGTGATGGAGGTCAAATTGGGTTTTTTGTATTTCGACCAATTATCCATAGGAATAGTTTTTCAGTATCATGAGTACATGCATATCTTTTGCTATCAAGAACTAATTAAAAGTCACCCTATACAACGTGTTAATGAAACTGATTTTTATTAAAATAAATCCATTCCCGTAAAAAAAAATCTTGTATATTTTTTTCTAGATATTGTTATTTTAAAGTTTCATCATAGTTCTAGTTTCATCGTTGTTCTAGTCCGCGCACTCCGCGCACGCTTCCCTCCCCTCCTAACCGCTCATGGTCCGCGCGGCACCACCGGTCGGCAGCGCGCTTATCCACAGAAATGTTAAGAATAGAAGTGACAATAATTCTAGTAATAAAAATTAAAAAAAAATCACCCCCATCAAAAACCCATGAAATTGATTCCACTCTCGATTCTGAACAAACTATTTTCTCAGTTTCGCTAAAATATTTCGGACCTCCTTGCTTCGCTCGCAATAGATACCTTGCTAATTTATTTTAGTAGGGGATGACATCTGCCAACATGTCACAACTCCATCATCGATGATCCATAGAAAACATTCAAAATAACCTGTCAAATCCATAGTAAAACGCCTACACCACCTATTGACGAATTATTTCTTTAATCCTCCTTCTAAGTACCTTTATTTTTCTGTGGTTTTGCTTATTCCGTTAACACGTTGCATAGGGTACTTCCTATTCAACTGCGTTCCTTTGAGTGTGTTACTCTGACCATAGAACTTAATAACTTTCCCTAAAGTACGACAAAAAAATTACAAAAAAAATACTTCACTTAGTTCTTGGTTATAAACTGCTACGGTTATTTTGTAATTTTTAGCGCTAATAGAAACCTTGAAATACTTTGAAGGAGGTGTGGCGTTTTTGTTATAAATATTTTTTTGTTAGGTACAGGCACCAAAAGGTGGTTGGTAACCCTAACTGATCTAAATTACTGACCTGATGATCACTCCTTCAAAGTGGTTAGGACAAACGACTGAAAGGCCTTCCGAAGCACGAATGACGTGGTGTTGTCATATCACTACAATCATGATGTCTCTAAAAAAGTTCGAGCATTTCATGGATAGTCTCTAAGATTGATGGTCAGTAATAAGTAACCAACTTATAGACAGGTACGCACTTCGGTGGAAACAATTTGACCTTGAGCGAGTATTTTCTTTAAGGCGTTTTTAACGTAGCCACAGAATATTCGATCAATATTTATATTTGTAATCGGTTTCTCTAAAACGGCTCTAACGATTTTGATGAAATTTACTATACAGGTTTTCGGGGCGAAAAATCGATCTAGCTAGGTCTCATGTCTGGGAAAATTAGTTTTCACCGTCTTTTTAATCATTTCTTTGCGCGTTTTAGTGCGTTTAAGAAACTTACAGCGCCACCTGGGTTTGAGTAGCATAGCTTGCTCACCCGATGATATTGTCAGGTTGAGGCGGCTATTCTAGAGCGAAGCTCGGTCGCCCAGGTACTACAATAGTAAACAAGTTCAGCGTAGCGCTGGTTCGGCTGACTACAGGTTACACTGGTTTTGTCTCTACGTGTACAATGCCGTGCGTTCCATGGCATGCCATCTCTAAGATGTTCAATTTCCTGTGTAGAGCTTTCACCTGAGAGATTTTGCATTATTTACCTAACGCGTTGTTTTTAAAACACGTAGGTAATCGTGCCTATAAAGTTTGAGCGTTGCTTTCGATTTCCCTGGGATCCCATTATGAGATCCTGACTTGGTGGCCATGGGACAACTTCAGAAGTATGTTTGGTCGGATAAAAAAAGAATTTTGAAAATCGTTCTATTATTTGACAGAACGTTCTAATTGTTGTGCCACTAGCGGTCACACACCACGGCTAACGTTATTTAATTTTAGAGATCGCAAAGAAAAACCAACTTCCACTTGGCCACGAGCGCTTCAAACTTTCGATCAATACGTGACTAAAATTTTGAAGAATTATCCTCCAACTCCTAACCGTTAAGGAGTTGGACCTTCCATCATCAGACCATCAACATGAGATGATGAATACCAGACGCAAATACTTGTGTAGCTTTGAAAAATATATGAAAAACGTTATACGTGCCTATAAAACTTGAGGGTTGCCCTCGATTTCCCTAGGATCCCATCACCAGATCCTGACTTAGTGACAATGGGACTACCTCAGGAGTATACCCTTTATATACCCTTTCGGATAAAAAAGGAATTTAGAAAATCGTTAACACTTGACGGAAAAATAGGTGGACATACATAAAAAAAATACATACATACAGTGGAGCATAGAACCTCCTCCTTTTTTGAAGTCGGTTAAAATTAGGCTTAGTTTCCATACTCCTGATAAGCCCATGTATTTAATACTGTGCCTCTGATTTTTTATTTTTTTTTAAAGCATCGACAAAGCAACCTTTCAAAGCAACCTTTTTAGTAAGATGCTGGCTGGTATTTTGATACATAATTTTTTCATGTTCATGTGTTCAAAGTTCTGTCGAAAGCCCTCATGTGAGTACCAGTACTTCAATAACGAAATATAATCATGAGGCATATCGGTATCATCATACATTTTTTTCCAAAGGACCTCATACTGAACTAAGTCAAATGCTTTTGACAGATCTAAAAATACAGCATATACAGGTGTTTCCCGCGAAGTATACCCAGGTGGCAAAATGACGTCTGGGACGAAAAAAGTACGTCATTTTGAGGTCAATTTAGGGTCAGTACTACATTCGTCGAGATAGGACGTAAAACTGACGTCATTTTAAGGTCAATTTAGGGTCAGTACTACATTCGTCGAGATAGGACGTAAAACTGACGTCATTTTAAGGTCAATTTAGGGTCAGTACTACACTCGTCGAGATAGGACGTAAACTGACGTTATTTTAAGGTCAATTTAGGGTCAGTACTACATTCGTCGAGATAGGACGTAAAACTGACGTAATTTTAAGGTCAATTTAGGGTCAGTACTACACTCGTCGAGATAAGGCGTAAAACTGACGTCATTTTAAGGTCAATTTAGGGTCAGTACTACATTCGTCGAGATAGGACGAAAAACTGACGTCATTTTAAGGTCAATTTAGGGTCAGTACTACATTCGTCGAGATAGGACGTAAAACTGACGTCATTTTTTGGTCAGGACAGGGTCGGTACTACATTGGTCGGAATCGCTCGTCTAACTGACGTCATTTTTAGTCAGTTTAAGACCGTACTGTATTGGTCGAAATCGTCCGTCAAGATGTCGTCACTTTCAGTCATTACTGTACCTACTTGTGATCAATTAACTATACGAATAAAATGTACCTTAGATTATAATAATACTAACATGTACCCAGTGTATATTGAAAAGCCATCGCCGCTCAGTCGGATCGGACCAGAAAGTTCATTCATAAATCATAGCCAAAGTAATGAATATAGCTTCCCGGCGCATAATGTCACGTTCGCAAAATGTCACACTAGGGTTCACCATAGCAAAATGTGACGTTCGCAAAATATCACGTTCTGCGAACGTGACATTGTGCCTAAGGACATTTCTACTATACGAAATACAGAAAACTAATGAAATTATAATAAATTTTTTCTATGTCCACAAAGAATGAAGTCCCAAATCGATATCGATTATTTGGAAAAATCGCCAAAATGTCGTCACTTCTTGGTCATTTTAGGACTGTGCTATACCAGTGAACAGTGAGCGTTTTTCAAGAATCAGCTGAAGTCCATTAAAGGTCATTCAAATTTTATGTCCATCCTGGTCACTTTGGGTCAGTTAGCGAAAGGTCAGCTGTGGTCAGTCTTTGGTAGGTCGACAAAGTCGGGAGAGTGACGTAATCTTACAGTTTATTCAATGAATAACGGGTCAGTAATTTATTTATCGAAATTGTACGTAATTTTTTTTTTGGTTAATATAAGGTTGGTAGGGTACTGCATTCGTCGGAATCGTACGTCAAACTGACGTCATTTTTATAGTAATAAATATATGTAGGAGATGGCGCTGTACAAAACGCAGCATTTTGTATACCGCCCATGCCTCAGAGCCAATCAACCTGGACGCCGCCGACGCAGGTCCCATGGCGTGACCCGCGCCTCGAAAGGAGGGATGGGCCCTCGGGTCCCCCCCCCCGCCCCGCAACCGGCACCCCGCCGGCTCACACCGTCGCCGCAGTCCGCGTCGCTAGCCATGCAAGCCATGGACCAAACCACGACGCCGCCGCCGTCTACGTCGACGGCCCCCGCACCGACGCTGCCACCTACCCCGCCCCCCGCCTCATACGCGGGTGTGACCGCCAAGTCCCGCTCACCGCCCCCTTCTCCGGTGAAGACGCAGACGCCCCCAACCACGCAGCCAGTCGCAGGACAGTCCCGGTCGACGCGGAAGCCACCGCCCATCGTGGTGGACAGCTTCCCCGACTGGCCCCACCATCTTCGCGCGCTCAAGGAGCAGTTGGGCCGCGCGCCGAATGTGCGTCCCTACGGAAAGGGGATGCGCTTCCTGGCGCAAACCGCTGACGAGTTCCGGACCTACCAGCGCTACCTCACCGCGCTGGAGGGGCAGACCGGACTCTCGTGGTTCGCCTATGCGCCGAAGGAAGAGAAGCCGCTGAAGGTCGCGATCCGCGGCCTGCCAGCCGACACGAGCCCGGACGACATCACCGCCGAGCTTCGCCGCCTGGGCTATGAACCTGAGTTCGTGCGCCCCATCCGTGCCCGCCAAGGACGCCCTGGATGCATCCATTTCGCCCAGCTCACCTACACGCCAGGCCTCACCCCGGGTATCTACGCAGTGAGCGAGCTCCTGTGCGTACCCGGCGTGAAGATCGAGGGATGGCGTGGCAAACAGAGAGTCCCACAGTGCCACCGGTGCCAGCTGTTCCGACACAGCTCGCACAATTGTCACCGGCGGCAAGCCTGCGTCTGCTGCGGAGAGGAGCACCCGGCAAAGGAGTGCCCCCGTCCACGCACCGAGCCCGCCACCTGCGCGAATTGCGGGAAGGCCCATCCGGCGAACAGCCTTGCGTGCGCAATCCTGCGCCGTGAGGTGCGCAATAAGAAGGCCGGCACCGCACCGAGAACCTCCACCCAGCCAACAACACCGGCTAGGGTCGTCGCCGTGCCCAAGGGAGAGTCGAACGCGCCGGGGTCACTCATGGCCTCCGCGAACGAGCCCGGTGGGCCGGCCAGGAAGAGGAGGGGAAGGAGGAGGAAGAAGGGGACCACCTCCGCCACTCCAGCCGCCGACGCTGCCATTACAGCCGGCCTCATCCCGTCGCAGTTAGCAACTTCGAAAGCGGTCGCCGCCCCGCACACTGCGGGGAAGAAGGCGAAGCTAACGAAGGCGCCTCCCAGCTCAGATGCCACACCTACGCCGACTCAGATGCCCCAGGAAGCGGTCACCGCCCCACAAGACGTGGGCAAGATGGTGAAGCACCCGGGGGCAACCTCAAGCAAAGCTGCCGACGCGATAGACCTCGCCATCGAGCTCCTGCTCTCCGTCCTCAAGGCCGTGAGAGCAGGCACAGACCCGGTGGCAATAGTCACGGAGGGTGTCTCCATCCTGGCTCGCATGAGAACAGGATGCTGAGGCCCCTCCCCTCCACACCAGGCAGCCCACGTCCACTACTCCCTGCCGAGTAGTCAGGGCTGTGGGCCCCTACCACCAGCCCCCAACCACGACGTGCGCAGTGCGCGCGCGCCGCGCAAGCGTGCCGACGCCGCACCGCGCCCGCCCACCTCCGTTGAAGAGAAGCCGCCGCTGGCTCGTAGGCGCTCACTAGGCCTCCCCCAACGGGGAATCACCTGGTGGGCTGCCTCGCCGCGGCGTGAAGACCGGACTTGACAGGCCCCTCAGGAGGCCGCCCCCGTGACACGCCTGTTGCTGCAGGCGTCGATTGAAACCAGCCTCAGTGGCCCCAGGCCAGAAAGGCTCTCCCCGCTGCAGCTGCGCTGCAGCGAGAAGATCCCACAAGCAGTGGTATGTAGCCGTGACATTTCCTTGGTGGTGGAAATGTAGGGTTATAGGTTATACCTATAAATAACGTTCCTAGATGGCTAGATTGGTTAAAGTGACTTAACATCACTTATAACATCACATCTTCAGTTATGCAGCTATTTATTTTTATTAAGCCACCTACAGCAGCGCCGCTTTGCCTTTGTCTTGAAGCCACGTCTACAGAATGAACTACTACAGTACGTCGTGAGTACGTCATAAGAGACGTCATCAGTACGTCGTAAGAGACGTCATCAGTACGTCTTCAGAGACGTCATCCTACCGTCCTCATATGACGTCATAAGGCTGTGACAATAGTACGTCATTGGCTGGTCATACAGACGTCATAATATGACGTCTCCTGCGTCGAAAATGACTGTATTATGACGTCATTTTGCTACCTGGGTAGTACTGGACAGTCTGCTTGAGGCAAAGAACTGCAGCTTCGGTAGAAAGACCGGGTCTAAAGCCAAATTGTGCATCGTGTAGCTTTACACGAGTTTGCAGCTGTTGGTCAAGCAGTCTGTCCAGATATTGGCCTGTAATTCGATTTGTCACTAGTATCACCTGTTTTATTTTTAGCAATAGGCACGACTAAGGTTTTTAACATGTTGTCTGGTAAGTAGCCGTGACTCAAGCAAAGAGAGAAAAACATTGCTAAAACTCGAGGTAAATGCACACCCGCATACAGCAGGTGTTCAACACTTAAATGGTCGTGTCCAGGAGATTTGCCTCGACTCATCTTCTTTAACACAGTTTTTATCTCCTTTGCTGTAATCACCGCCGCCTTTTTACCTAGACAGTTATCATTACTGCCAATAGTAGAAACATCCGCAGAGATAGCAGGACCTACTGGTGGCTGTACCCGAAAATGCTCTTTGAACATTTCCGCTATATGCGAAGGTTCATTTAACCCCTCTACACTCACTGGAATACTTGGCTTTGGGTTTAGCCTTTTTGTGTGTTTCCAGAAACCCGAAAGCTTTTTATGTGAGTGATGCATACCTAAAATGTCCACAAAATAACCGAGGAAAAGTGCCTGAAATTTTGTAAAGCCAATAAATAGTTGTATAAATGGTAATAGTAAGAAATAATTGTATAAATAGTAATAGTTTATTTATTGCATATCTTTTGTTATCAAGAACGGATTAAAAGTCAGTCAGTTGAGTGCGGGCTCTCTCTCAACATGTTGCAAAGTATAGTTCGGTACCTACTTCGAAATGCTACTGGAGTTCATATCTATACAGCATGTAACGGAAAGATGTGATAATGCTAAAGGGTGTGAATCTGCCTGTGAAACCGAACAACTTTTCCCAAGGAACATAGATCTAGAACAGAATAAACTTTTGACCTCCCATAAAAAACTGCATCAGCTGATAGCGCATTTTGTATGGGAGGTCAAATTTGGTTTTTCGTATTTCGACCTATGTTCCTTGGGACAAGTTGTTTATTATCATGGGCAGATTCACTTCCTTCAGAATTATCACACCTTTAGGTTACATGTTGTATAGATATGAACTCCTTTAGAATTTCGAAGTACCGAACTATACTTTGCGACATGTTGAGAGAGAGCCCGCACTCAAAAATCTTGACTCAACTGAACAGTGTGAAAACTGCGGCTAGTATGAAATCTTACCGTGTGAACACCCGGCTGATTGTACGTTAAAAAAACTAATACAGAAAAAACATGCAGGACAATGCAGAGTGAACCCGGCCGCTGGGCAGTACACAAACCACGTGTGAATGGTTATATATATTATTTATTCATTGAGACGTATACTGCAAGCAATCAATCCAGTAATTAAAAGGTTAGGCAAAATTTCCGTTCCTATATTGGATACTAGCTGCTGCCCGCGGCTTCGCTCGCGTGGATTTCGTATTTATGTTGTTACCGGTTTTCCGAAGCAATGAGGTATTTTCCCGTCATATCGGGGTAATTTTAAACTAAGGAAAAACAGGACTAACCCTGCGCAAATCAATGAGTATAATTCAAGATCCAGCTGAATTTAATATAATATACAGACGTTACTCATAAATTACTCAGAACAGAGGAACTTAGCAGCAGTATCCTAACAAATGTAAAGAGAGAGATGGAGACACCTTTATGTAATATTTCAAAACAGGGTGTCTACTCTCAAAGTCCGAAATATCGAAACGGTACTACTCGAAACATGCAAATGCAAAACTTCGTCCCTTGACAATAGAGTAGAATATTGGTTGGATGAATTTTCAAACTGCATCCAATCAATATTCTACTCTATTGATAAGGGACGAAGTTTTGTATTTGCATGTTTCGAGTTGTATCGTTTCGATAAATCGGACTTTGAGAGTAGACACCCAGAGCCAATTCGCAGAAGTAATTGAGAAAAACTAAAACCCTCTCCCTCTCCCCCTCCCTCTGTCTCTCCCCCTCCCCCCTCTCCCCCTGCCCCTCCCTCTCCCTTTTCATCACCCCCTCCCCCTCCCTTACTCTCCCCCTTCCCCTCCTTCTCCCTCTACCTCTACCTGTACCCCTCTACGTCTCTACCTCTTTACATCTCTACCTCTCTACATCTCTACCTCTCTCCCTCTCTACCACTCTACCTCTACCTGTCCCTATCCCTACCCTACCCCTTACGCCAATTTAACCGCTATGCCTAACATAGAAATGACACCCATATTTATTTTTAGACATTTCAAACCTATCGCACCCCAACCCCATCCCCAGGGGACGATGGTATTTCACGTCCACCACGTTGGATTTCAAAGTTGTTGTAGCTTTCGTAATCAGCGACCCGATAAACCATACAAATGACACCCATATTGATTTTTAGACATTTCAAACCTATCGCACATCAACTCCATCCCCAGGGGGATGATGGTATTTCACGTCCACTACGTTGGATTTCAAAATTGTTGTAGTTTTCGTAATCAGCGACCCGATAAACCATACAAACGACACCCATATTGATTTTTAGACATTTCAAACCTATCGCACCCCAACTCCATCCCCAGGGGGATGATGGTATTTCACGTCCACCACGTTTGATTTCAAAATTGTTGTAGTTTTCGTAATCAGCGACCCTATAAACCATACAAACGATACCCATATTGGTTTTTAGACTTTTTCACCACATTTCCCATTTTTAGGGGTTGAATTTGGGGTGGAATTTCAATAACAGTGATGAACGTTGCATAGAATTACATCATTAATGCCTAAATAATAAATTATGTGGATTTTACTTTAATAATAAAGAATTTTCAACTTCATCCCCCTTTTCACCCTTAAGGGTGTCGAATTTTCAAAAACCCTGAGACACGTAATTATTAATTTTTAGTCGTCAGCCTAAATACAAATTTTGAAGATCCTAACTTCAAAACTGACGGACTTTCATACAAACTTTCATCCCCTATTTTACCCCCTTAGGGGTGGAATTTTGTAAAACCCTTTCTTAGTGCACCCCTAGGCTTCATAAGGAACCTACATACCAAATTTGGAATCTCTAGACCCAGTGGTTTGGGCTGTGCGTTGATATGTCAGTCAGTCAGTCAGTCACCTTCTTCTTTTATATATATAGATAGTATTTGTGTTTTTCATATTCGTTTATTGCATGTCACAGTCATTTAGTTGTTATAATCTGCTCTGTGGTTATAATACAGAAATGGTTGACAACTCTTGCGTTTTTGCTGACGTCAGCGCTCGCACCTACGCCGCCGGCGGCATCGTGCTTTATCAAAGGCGTTGCACTACTGTAGAAATTATCGTAATACTGTGCCTTTGGTATGATGGCCTCAGCGCGCAGGTCCATGTAAGCTGGTTGGTCGGGCAGCGCGACTCGCTTGGCCCATGTGGGACAGGAATGCACCTAGCCACACGACACTGGCAACGTCCACAGATATACCTGTACCTTGAGCGTGATGGCCCTGTACCCGACGCATGAAGGCCCTGTACCTTAGGCATAATGGCCGTGTACCTGACACATGATGGCCCTGTACCTGACGCATGATGGCCCTGTACCTGACGCATGATGGCCCTGTACCTGACGCATGATGGCCCTGTACCTGACGCATGATGGCCCTGTACCTGACGCATGATGGCCCTGTACCTGACGCATGATGGTCCTGTACCTGATGCATGATGGCCCTGTACCTGACGCATTATTGCCCTGTACCCGACGCATGATGGCCCTGTATCGTAGGCATAATGGTCCTGTACCTGACGCATGATGGCCCTGTACCTGACGCATGATGGCCCTGTACCTGACGCATGATGGCCCTGTACCTGACGCATGATGGCCCTGTACCTGACGCATGATGGCCCTGTACCTGACGCATGATGGCCCTGTACCTGACGCATGATGGCCCTGTACCTGACGCATGATGGCCCTGTACCTGACGCATGATGGCCCTGTACCTGACGCATGATGGCCCTGTACCCGATGCATTTAGGAGGTGGTAGGGCTTTTGTGAAAGGTCCGTCTGGGGAAGTACCACCCTCTTGCTTTTTTTTCCGTAAAGCAGCAGTGTTTGCACTGCTGTGTTTCGGTTTGAAGGGCAAGGGAGCCAGAGAAATTACTGGCACATGAGACATACCATCTTAGTTCTCAGGGTGGGTAACGCGCTTTGCTGTCTTATTAGTGTCAAGTTATTTCACTAATAAGACAGTAGGTGTCATGGGCGGTGGTGACCACTTACCATCAGGTGGACCACCTGCTCGTTTACCCACATTTAACATTAAAAAAAAATTAAGGCCCTGTACCTTAGGCATGATGGCCCTGTACCCTAGTCATGATGGCCCTCTACCTGACGCATGATAGCCCTGTACCTGCCGCATGATGGCTCTGTAGCTTAGTCATGATGATGGCCCTGTACCCGACGCATAAAGGCCCTGTACCTGACGCATGTTGGCCCTGTAGCTTAGTCATGATGATGGCCCTGTACCCGGCCTTCAGGCTTTCTCTTTTTTTCGTATAGCTGCATCCCTCAAAGGTGCCTTAATTTTGCCGACATGTAAATCCGGCTATAAAGTTACGTCAACTGAATTATTAATAAAAACACGAAAACATAGAATATCCAATTTAATTTAACAACTCTGTAACTGAACAGATCACAACAAGTTTAATACACTTTCAAAATTTTTACATTATGATAATTTTTTTTTCGTTAATTCTAACGCTTACCAACACATTTATGCTATGTCAAAAGCAATCGGCTAAAGCGGCAGAAAAAACAAGTTTGTAAAACAATGTTATTATTTCTGTCAAATATTATACTCTGGTTTAAGTGTCATGGCTGCAAAATGTGTTGGTAAGCGTCGGAATAAACGAAAAAAAATATTATACAAATATGAATGCGTTTTTTTTCCAATGAATAAATGAGGGTGAAGTTTTACTACGATATCATATGTTATGGAGGCGTACCAGAATTTTTATGGAATATTTTAGACAAAAATGTTTTTCTATCATGGCATTATCCTTAGTAACAGCTCTTAAAAGGGTACTTTTTTACACCCTGTCTAGTAACAATGTACACCATCAATAAATCTTGGACTGAAATCAAAGATATCGCAAATGCCTTCTCATTGGATTCTGGCGCACCTATAATGATTTTTTCAACACACTTGCTCATAATACAGCTCTATTTGCACTGTATTAAGGTCCATAATCCAGCTTATTAAACACACGTGCTTTTTTCATTATATTACCGCACTAGTTTTATTTTTGACTTTTTTTTTAAATCGGTTAGGTGCAAGGAGTTTCTATATGTATAACATTCATCATATTTTTATGAATAAATGAACTGTGTTCAATTATATGATAAATAAACGTCAATTACATGAAAATATTTGTAATAACCAACTAAATAACTACAAATTTGTCTTTAAAGTAACAAAACATTCAATTTTAAATAATTCAAGGAAGTACGCTGTTTGGCAGTTTCGAGCGCAGCGAGCTTCAAATCTCTTGTGCTTCCTGCGCGCGCATGTATAATCTGGGTCTTTCGAAAAAGTAATACGCGCGCTATTTTAAAAAATATTTGTTTTGTTTATTATGATTATTTTCAAAAGCATTGAATTTTAGAAATAAAAAAACAGTAATTGGTGTAGTTCCTCAACGTCGAAAATACTTGGATACAAAACACAAGTCTGGAGTATCGGGTCACGGGTGAACCTAGAAATGTGAGGAAAAGGTAAAATGAATTTTCCTTCGGTAGAAAAGGTAAGCAAATTTGTTTATTTTTTTTATTCGCAAATGTGTTGAAAAACGTCGTAAGAAGCTCGTGCGCTTTGGTGATTACACCCTCGGCTCCATTACTGCAATTTCTGAGCCTCGGCCGTAATAACTAAAATAGCGCACTCGAGTCCTTATGTACTATACAATTTGTTTCTTTATCTACATGGACATATGATGCACATAAAATGTTTTTCTTTTTGGTATTAGGAGAATAAAATTATGAATTCCTTTAAAATAGATACTGAGTTCTGAAGATCCTATACAAGTGATTGAATATATAGATGAAGGTATAAAAACATCCAGCGATGATTATGAAGCGAATATTATATGTAAGATCTCGTACAGTCAACCATTAAATTATAGTATTATCAGTAAAATTATTATTATTATTACCAAGACTGTGTCTTCTCACAGCTGGGCAAAGAGCTGTTGTTTGAATTTTTTTTTTACTTACAATAGGCTTACACTTGACCTCGATCCAACCCAGACAACAGAAATGAGGTCGACGATGGAAGAAGTTTGCGAAGCCTGATGAACTCGGGAAGACATACGCAGAGAGTTCCACTCCTTAGCCGTGCGTATTATATTCTCTTTAATCTGGGAATCATTCGACCGACATCATCTAGGTAAGCTACGCCTCTTTTTGAAAGGATGGCAGTATCCCTAGCGATTATTCTTGGCGGTTAGTTCGCATTCAATACCTATAATAATAATTAAAATTTCTGAAATATACAAAATGCCCATCACAGTGGAAGAGAGAGACATCAATAATAATCAAATCTACGAAATAGAGTGGGACGGAGAAAACCCAGTACTAGCTACGTTCGGTATGGGTGTAGTTGCATCAGATTTTATACTTGGATAGTTTTATGGATGACTATACGAACTTCTATACAGGCACAAGGTTTTTTACCCTAACACATAGAATAAGATATTTGTAAAATAACTACACCGTATTAATAAGAGAATATACAATTTTACTACAAGCGCCCAAAAATTTAAGTCTTTCTGCCGCTGGCAATTCATCTTAGCAATATCTTTTTAACCTGGTAAAAATAGATACTTTAGACATTTCACATGAAATATCACGCAGCAAAAATGTATGCATATTGGGCTTTCAAGATACAGTGGTATTTTGGTAACTTCTTTAAATACAGTACCTCTACCTACGCAGAATGAACATTTCAAAATAAAATTACACTTCTACATTAACATGGGTCGAGCTGCCAAGCCGTACAAAAATGAACATATTTAAGTTTATGTTTCTTGTTTTTGATCTATTTTTACTGAGAAACCTTTTTTAGTTATATTAGGTCTTTACCTATGAAATTGCCGTTTTGTATGGCGAATTTTAGGTAAACTCAATTTTCATTACTAACATTTTTGCATTTTTCTTAGGAATTATATATCCAATTTAAAAAAAAAAATTAAGCATTATTGGGAAGACATTAAGCTAACAGAAGCTTAAATTTAATTTTCGAAAAATATTATCTGTAAAAAAATATAACAAATCTAATGATGAAATCGAACGACATTTAAGACGAACAATTTTCGAACCTTTAATTTTATATATCAAACTAAAAATAAAAACTTTATTTTATGCGTAAATTGATAAACTTGAAGTCAACTTTCAAATATAAGACAAATGAAAAAAATAGCATTAGAATTATAGGAATTATGATCTCATTAACCTGTAAGAAAATTTCGGCAATTTCATAGGTAAAGACCTATTATAAGCTGTATTTCAATACTTTCATGGACAATTATGTCTGCAAAAGCGGGCGCCATGTTAACGTTAGAAGTGTGGGTGTCCATTCTCAATTTAATTTACGATATATCGATACGAGACTATTCGAAACATGCAAATTCAGAACTTCTTCCCTTGAAGATAGAGTAGGACATTGGTTGGATGCTACTGCCACTTGGACAATTCATCCAATCAATACGGTACTCTATTGTCAGTGACAGAAGTTATGAATTCAACTGTATCGAAGTACTATCTTATCGATACACCCTACAACAACTTTACATTATACTTTAAAAAATCTATCTAAAAATCTAACAATTTTCTGAAGCCCTAAAATTAACGGAAAAAAGGCTACATCATCGTAAAAAATATTATTTTAAAATATGGAAATATTTACAACCATCAAGAATTGGGTACAGTCTGCACTTTATTGGCACGAAAATAATATAATTTATTTATAATATAATACAATTTAAAACAATATATCTACAATCTACACGTGTAGAAATATATACCTACAAGTAGAATGTAACACCAAAAGCTACTATATCATATTCTCAATGCGTTTCATATAAAAATGTGTCCACAGATAAAATGCTAATGATATTAACAAGAAATCATTGCACAAGTAACTAACACGTTGCTGTTTTTTAAGCGACTTCAAAAAAGGAGGAGGTTCTATTTTCCACCATAATGTATTTTTACTCACTATCGTTCATATAATAAAAAACCGACCAGGGTATTTAGGCTCACAGTACCAATAGGTATTTGAAATAATTTAGGTTGAATAGATGACAGCAGGACAGAGGTATGCGAGAGAGTAAGAGGGTGCTGTCGATAGGTGGTCTTCGTATTTAAACACTTGCCTTATACTCTTATAACTGTTTATTGAAGGATTTAACCATTGAAAACGCATTGAAGCACAGTCGTAGTAGACGTCACCCTTGGCGCTCTATTTGACAACTAAAACTGACATTTCACTTTTCGTTCTAAAACTCTACAGGTGCGATATGTGTCTTTGTCACTCCAATATCTTACACATTGCGCCGTCCTGCTCTCATTCTAATCTAGGCACATTATTTCGACTATAATGTCATCTCGAACAAAACCTTTGCTCCACATTGGTTTGGCTTGTACGACCCTTTGTATACCGAAATTGACGATAGAACGCGACTTTTGTAAACAATCATTTTGCAATTAAGAAAACATTCATCTTCAAAAACACGAGGTACACGTTTGTAACCTCAAAACACACATAGACTTAGACTGTAAAGTCAGGAATAACCACGTTTTTAACTTTTTGCATTAAGTTGATGTTATTATTTTGTTTACAAAACCCCACCGTCTTTCGTGAACTATTATTCAGTCAAAAGAAGATCAAGCTTTACAATCGCAGCGTGACTTGAGACTCTACGGATATCGAAGGGAGAACGGTACAAAGTGCAAAGTGTCAAGCTTGAGGTCACCTTGACTGTACGAACATTGTAACTTGCGGCTTATTTCAAGTGATATTTCGTTCTTTACTGCATCATTTGCAATTCATACTTGACTAGTTACAATATGTACTTTTTTATAGGGTCTATCAGTGAACATTATTTTATCATGTTACTCAGACCATCAAACTGAGTGATTCCCATTACGTCCAATGTCCCAACGCACCATTTTGGTGCGTTATGGGAATTGAATATTTTATTTTTATTTCCATTACGTCCCACTTCATTTTTTATGACGTTTTATAAGGAAAGTAATGCTAACAACAAAAGTGTTTTCAAAATATTTATTATTATTTAATGTTTGCAAGATAGCGAAACACAGAATACAACGTGTAAATTAAATAACGCAAAACCTATCGGGTGGTGGCTCTGAACATAAAACTGAACAACTTTTGTTCTACGACTTTTGAAAATTCGCAAAGAATGTTTTTGCTTTTTCATATAAATTGGCTTGCTCAGCTTATCGAATTGGCTTGGTCAGCAAACATAGTGCGTAGGTATTAGGACGTAATGGAAATCACTCATCAAACTGAACAATTTTCTCTAAGCAACATAGGTCGAAATATGAAAAAAAATTACCTCCCACACAAAATGCACTAACAGGTGATGCAATGCAGTTTCCAAAGAAAATCGATTTTTTTTTATATTCCGACTTATGCTTCTAGGAAAGTTGATCAGTTTCATGGTCTGAGTAACATAATAATGTTCACTATTTCATTAGGACCTTATATTTTGCTTTACTTCGCTTTATAAACACATCATCATGAAAGCTTCATGAGCTAAAATTAATTATAATTATAAAAAACGTTTTAAAAGGATTGTTTGTCCGCAAAATGTTGCCAGGTTCATAATTAACAAAAGTAACAACCTGGATATTCAAAAATTCAAAGCTGCAATTAGTTTTACGCTACCTATCTACATACTAAAAGTTGGTGTTATTATTGGTATACTACGATTCCGATATTACAACGATTTTTGATGCCGTTTGGTATAAAACTACATAAAAACTGTAAATTTTCATGATATGGCAATTCGATTCTTTTATAGGAAAATAAAAATCTACAAACTACATGAAGAACGAATATTGGTTGTAAATAAATTCCGAAAATATTTCTAAATGCAACATCGTAAGTACTTATGAAAAAAATATTTATCTAAAAAGATCTTCGTGATTTCGTTCGACTGCCTCTCGCTAGATATTTCTAATATTTTCTTTCAAGATCTTATTTGGCTGTTTGTTTAACCGGCTAGATGTAACAAGTTTTGTTTTACGACTTTTGTGAAATCACAAAAAATAATCGACTTTCCATACAAAATGATCAGCTGATCGTTGTATGAAAAAGTCGATTTTATGAGAGTTTCAAGAATTCAAAGAACAAAAGTAGGTGCATTTAGACCCTTGAATATGCTCTTAAAAGGTTTTACACGTTTTATAGCCCTGTATGGCACAGACAATGAATTTTTCGTTGAATAAAAATTCGAAAAAGTACGTTTAAGACATTTTCACTACATTTCAAACTATCATTTTGCTATCAATCTATATAGCAGTTTTGCAATCAATTGTGTTGTAATAAATTTAAAACAGGTAAAGTTATTCCCTTTTCGTTACAACTTGCATACTTTGCATTTACTTTTTCAAAAAACACTATATACATAGTTTTTTATAAAAGATCCGAAATTTAAAAAAAAACATCATATTGACCTACTAAAAAATATTAAAATAGGTAATAATACTCTTGGCGTTGTAAATCATCTGTACAGTTTGAATGGCTATGAATAAATTAATGAAATTCTCTTATACCGCTAAAATATAACTTTAAGCAACCACGCGCCATATAAAGTGACGAAAATTCTGAATTCTCACAAGTTTGACGATCACCATACATACCGAGAATGTATGTATGACATCATACAACTTACGATAATTTGCATAAAGTGGAGTATTCCATGTTTCCGAAATTACATTTGTTTTTATTGTATTTATGCACTCTTTAAATTGTTAGGAGTGATGGTTGTCGAGCCAAGCAGTTATTTATTACCACGTTGTTCAATCCTGTGAATTGGATTCGCCTCAATATACCCAATATAGTTGTATTCGTCGACTCAGTCCAAGACATATATAATATTAAACACATTGTACAACCACTATACAGCTTAAAGCGCTTAGGATTGATTTCCGTCGTTACAAGCTGTACCAAGTTTGTTTTAATAAAGTTTTTTTTAATGTTTTTAGATTTCTTAATTACATGGTTCATTAGTCATTGAACAAGGTTATAATTTTCTCATACACTGTAGGCCGACTATATTTAGCAGCTTTACTTATCACGCTATATAACATCTATACTGGTTTAAGTTTTATAATAGCCATTGTTTTGTGAAAGTTTACCGTTAGATAAATTCAAAACTGTAATCAAGCAGAAATTATGTAAGAAGGGTTATTATAAAATATCAGATTATCTAGAAGAGAAAAATCCATGGGATTAGACTACGGTTCTAACAGGCTAATTCAAAATTAAAACTGACCTATGTATGTTGTATATCAACCTTGTACATTCAAACATATTTAAAAGAGCGCGTGCGTTTTTATTGTCGCTTCTTTTTTTTCCCACAATGGCGCCACATTGTTTGTGAAGCGATGTAGTTTAGCTGACGTCATTAAGAGATTTTAATATCCAACAATGAATAAACGATTTTGATTTGATTTGATTTTGTATTTCAGGATTATAAAGGGTGTAAGGGACGGTCCCTTACACCCTGTATAAGGTGTAACAAAAAAGCCTGCAGGAAGTGAATCTGCCTAAGAAACTGAATACCTTTTCATGTAACTCAGGTCAAAATACGTATTTTTTGACGTAAGTATACAAAATGCGCTACCAGCTGATGCAGGTTATATGGATTTTTTTTTTCATATTTCGACGACTATATTCTTGGGAAGTAGGGTAATAAATAGGTAATAGGGTATTACTTTCACATATTTCAGGATAGTAATACCCTATTTTGTTACTTGTGTGCCAGCCGCTGTAGCTGTCTTAATAGTTTGATACGCATAGCGAATTTTAGTAGTTGCACTCTCCGTTTAGTTATACTAATCTCACTATACAGCTTAAAGTTAAATTTGATGGTCACCTCAACTGTCCTATTGTTCAGTCACTGCTTGGTCTACGTCTCTTTGGTGACATCTTTCTATATCTCAAGCTTGGTTAACCATGTAGCCAATCGATATATAAATTATATTGTACAGCCACTATACAGCTTAAATTTGATGGTCGTCTCAATTGTCCTATTTCAGTCACTGCTTGGTCTACGTCTCTTTGGTGATTCCCTCTAATTTAACTAGATCTTTATGAGCTAGGTACTCTATAAAATACAGCCATTAATTATATAAATTATATTGTACAGCCACTATTCAGCTTAAAGTTACGTTTGATGATCGTTTCAACTGTCCTAGTTTTCTGTCGCCGCTTTTATTTAACTAGCTCGGTATGTTTATAGAACTCGGTGTACTATACGGCCATTAGGTATACAGGATGTAAATAAAAGTACGATGATCTCTCCAGGGGTGAGCGATTGGTGATTCTAATAGGTCTAAAGCACTATTAGAATAAACATATAAAGAAAAATTGTTTAAGCTTAAGAAGTAAAGTGCCTGGAGGTTTAAATAACCTCTATGATCTGGTCGTGACGCAGTAATAATACCCGTCACTAGCAAGTACCTATCCATTTCAATAAATTACTGTAACGAATTACTGTTTCGAAGGAAAATCAAATTTCATGCTCTTGCTCACCCAAAATGAAAAAATATATATTAAAAAAATAATTTTTCTTATATTTTTTTTTACAATCTATAATGATGTAGAAAATTACTCCTTTGAAGGATCATCTTACTTTCTTTAACATCCTATACAAATAATATTGTAAAGCCACTATATAGCTTAAAGTTACGTTTGATGGTCGCCGCAGCAAGCCGTGCAGTCGAGGCAGTTTTGCGGCGTACCGCCTCTTGACCGCTACCTTTTCCCGCGACAACCACCTGATATCTGCTCCTAGAATAAATAAAAAAAGAATGCAAACATACGCGCCCGTGTGGTGTCGGCAAAGGCGACTAAGGGGCTAAGGAGGACGGGCAGCAGCGTCCTACTGTGTATCGTACCAACTTACATACTGCGGTTACCAACAACCGCGGTCCATAGTGCCAGCCTATGGTACTTCCCCTCCAAATTAACACGCGATTTTGCTGGAATTTTAGAGGGAGTTCCGTGTCAAGCAGTGGACGTTTCATGGGATGTTATGATGAAATATAAAGAAGTCAAATCGTAACAAAATCAAGGAGAAGTTTGAAGTGGTGTCGTGTCAGCAACAGCATCTGGCGTAGAAAAGAACAGGGAGCCAATTTTTGAAAGTCACCGGGTGATTTTCGAGTTTTTAAAAGTAAAATAAGCCTTGTTAAACTCCTCAAAAGTAAAGAACAGTATTTGTTAATTATAAAACAACATTCAGTTTTAAAATTACCAACGTAACAATTTGAGTTTTATGAGTTTATCGTGACTTTTCTTAATTGTAAAAACTCGAAAATCAGCCGGTGACTTTCAAAAAAAAGGCTCCCAGGGAGCCAATTCTTGAATATTACCGGGTGATAAAATATCACTCCAAAAATTCAAAATAACAGATTTATCTTTTCAAAAGTGAAGATTGATATTCGTAAAATAAAGCAATCCTTGATTGTTAATTTCCATGTATTTTGATATACCTTTCAACAGTTTATCAGGGCAAATGTCAATTTTTAAAGTGTCAAAAGTGATATTTTATCACGCGGTGATTTTCAAGAATTGATTCCCTGATCGGAAGTTGCTCTACCGACAAGAGCATAGCTCCCAAGTTGCACAAAAAGAAGTATTTGCTTACCTGAAGTATCCGGACTGCCTCTAATAGTTCTTGTTTGTCGGACAGCAAGCTAGCTGCTTCTTGTTGGGCCGCGTGGACGCATTGCCTCAAAACTGATGCCTCTTCTACTTTGCTGTAAAAAGAAAAGAAAAACATCTTTTTATCATTATCATAATCATTAGAATTCCATGAAACGTCCACTGTAGGACAGGGAACTACCTCCAGAAAAACCGCATGGTACAATTTAGAGGGGAAGTACCAGTCACCACGCTTGATAGTATTGCGGCTGGTATCATAGATCGCGGTTATACACAGGACGCTGCTGCCCATCCTCCCTTCATAACCCCTTAGTCCTCTCTCACGACACCAACGGATATAGATGGGTTGGTTATTCTTTGCCGCCACATACTCGCAACATTTATGATACAGGTGGTAAAAAAGGTGAAAGAACCCTGAAGAATGTCAATTACGGTTCTTGTTGACTACGGAACCCTAAAAACGATAAGAAATACGAACAATAAATCTATTTTATTTACTTCTAAAAGCCTCACAAAAAATAATTCCCTATAAGAATATTCAAACTTCCTCCGCTCGTCAAAAGATGGCGCCTAAATGGATAACGTGCTGAAACGCGCTAGCGTTGTGTTTTCACTAACTACCTAATAGCTGTTAGAGACTCCCGCTTCCGACTTTTCATTTTGATTTTTTTTTTTTGATCTCGCCTGTCGCTTCGAGGAGAACAGATCACGTCCGCGTATTTTCTGTCTGACTACCCACATTCGGTAGATTATTCCTCCGCGTAGGATATTCGGGCTGCTTACATGCCGTAAGGAGCCCAATATCTACCTACCGCGTACCTTACCGTCGGCTAACCACCTGCCCCCGGTCTCCGGGGGTAGGCTTTGCCTACGTGTGGACGCGACACCCAGCACGCAGCCTTCTAGGGAGACATGACTCCCCCCGCCTCCATCGCGAAGGTTAAGAAGCGACCGAGGGCACCCCGCAATGTTGCCCAGGCCGGGAAGAGCCCGCCAACGAGCGCGCCGCAGAGGCGCCTGCCTCGCCGCCGCTTCACCGCACCCCGTCGAAGTCCCCCGCAACCGCGGGCCCCCGACAGCCGCCTCTCTGGGCGTTACCGCCCATGCCTCAGAGCCAATCAACCTGGACGCCGCCGTCGCAGGTCCCATGGCGTGACCCGCGCCTCGAAAGGAGGGCCGGCCCTCGGGTCCCCCCCCTGCCCCGCAACCGGCACCCCGCCGGCTCACACCGTCGCTGCAGTCCGCGTCGCAAGCCATGGACCAAACCACGACGCCGCCGCCGTCTACGTCGACGGCCCCCGCACCGACGCTGCCACCTACCCCGCCCCCCGCCTCATACGCGGATGCGACCGCCAAGCCCCCTTCACCGCCCCCTTCTCCGGTGAAGGCGCGGAAGGCCCCAGCCACGCAGCCAGCCGCAGGACAGTCCCGGTCGGCGCGGAAGCCACCGCCCATCGTAGTGGACAGCTTCCCCGACTGGCCCCAACATCTTCGCGCGCTCAAGGAGCAGCTGGGCCACGCGCCGAACGTGCGTCCCTATGGCAAGGGGATGCGCTTTCTGGCGCAAACCGAAGCTGAGTTCCGGGCCTACCAGCGCTACCTCACTGCGCTGGAGGGGCAGACCGGGCTCTCTTGGTTCGCCTACGCGCCCAAAGCCAGCCAGCTCGCCGACACAGCTCGCACAATTGTCACCGGCGGCAAGCCAGCGTCTGCTGCGGCGAGGAGCACCCGGCGAAGGAGTGCCCACGCCCACGCACCGAGCCCGCCACCTGCGCGAACTGCGGGAAGGCCCACCCGGCGAACAGCCTCGCGTGCGCAGTCCTGCGCCGCGAGGTACGCAATAAGAAAGCCGGCACCGCACCACGAACCTCCACCCAGCCCGCAATACCGGCAAGGGTCGTCGCCGTGCCCACGGGAGATTCGAACGCGCCGGGGTCACTCATGGCCTCCGCGAACGAGCCCGGTGGGCCGGCCAGAAAGAGGAGAGGAAGGAGGAGGAAGAAGGGGACCCCCTCCGCCACTCCAGCCGCCGCCGCCATTGCAGCCGGCCTCATACCGTCGCAGTTAGCGACTTCGAAAGCGGTCGCCGCCCCGCACACTGCGGGGAAGAAGGCGAAGCTGACGAAGGCGCCTCCCAGCACAGCTGCCAAACCCACACAGAATCAGACGCCCCAGGAAGCGGTCACCGCCCCACAAGACGTGGGCAAGATGGTGAAGCACCCGGGGGCAACCTCTAGTAAAGCTGCCGAAGCCATTGACCTCGCCATCGAGCTCCTGCTCTCCGTCCTCAAGGCCGTGAGGGCAGGCACCGACCCGGCGGCGATAGTCACGGAGGGTGTCTCCATCCTGACTCGCATGAGGTCAGGATGCTGAGGCCCCCTCCCCTCCTCACCAGGCAGCCCACGTCCACTACTCCCCGACGAGTAGTCAGGACTGTGAGCCCCTACTACCAGCCCCCAACCACGACGTGCGCAGTGCGCGCGCGCCGCGCAAGCGTGCCGACGCCGCACCGCGCCCGCCCACCTCCGTCGAAGAGAAGCCGCCGCTGGCTCGTAGGCGCTCACTAGGCCTCCCCCAACGGGGAATCACCTGGTGGGCTGCCTCGCCGCGGCGTGAAGACATGACCGGAAATAGGCCCCTCGGGAGGCCGCCCCATCGCCACGCCTGTCGTTACAGGCGTCGTCTGAACTCAGCCTCAGTGGCCCCAGGCCAGAAAGGCTCTCCCCGCTGCAGCTGCGCTGTAGCGAGATGAACCCACGAGCAAGCACTTCCGACGTCTGGATGGTAATGAATGATAAATTTTTGCACGCGTGTCTGCTCATAAGGTACACATACTCTGTATGTTGTCCGGTAGGAGGCATGTGTCTATAATTAACGCCATTTTTCAAATTTCAATACGATAAAGAAATTATAATATAAGAGAGAAGTTTGGATTGGAAACTTGGATGTACGAACTGAAGCAAGTAAGTGGTAACAAAACTAGTACAAGCTGAACCAGCGCTACGTTATACCGCCGAAACCAAAGACCAGCCAAAGGTCAGTGTTAATAGTTAGGGTGCTGCCTGCAATTTGGGTATATGATTCGCTCATGATTCATATTAATAGGGAGGGATGATAGATCAGCTCAATTCAAATCGATTTGGTCCTTACAAGTTTTTCTGTGCGTCGCTGCGTTTTTGAGTTAAAGCAAAAAAAAAATAAGATCTAAATAATGTTTTTTTGTCTGCCTTTGTGGCTCCTGTTTAAAATACTTATCACGGGACGAAGTAGTAAATTTTTGCATTTTGAAGAGCTGTAACTTTACGACGCAGGGATATTATGGTGGCAGACCATTTTTTGGGGTTTTATACATTGTATTTAATCAGATAGTCATAGTCTGCCAGGTGTACGTTTCATTGTCAAATTTCAAAATAGTTACAACTTAATTCCTCAAAAACGCTGGGGTGTGGATGTCCGGCAATAGTTTTTGTATCTTCTAGAGGATGCTCCTTAGCATCAGTCAAAGAGGCAGACATGAGCAAATCATATAGAAATTTGTCCTTCATCACCCTTACAACTGACGTGCTATCTCAAAATAAATAAATGGTACAGCAGCACTGCACTTACTTTCTCGCGATATACGAGAGTCACCATTCAACAGTGTCCCCACCGGGAGTCGAACCCAGAACCTCCGGATCAAGAGCCGAATGCTATATAAAGGCTGCGGATAGTAATGAGTAAATAAGTACCAACTGCAAACTTAAGTTTGTAATTCCATACAAATAATATGCAAATAAAACCTATACGAACTAGATTTATGTAAAAATGATTTAATGAAATATGCAGTCAGGTAGAAAACCAATTTAGAATCCAAATTGTAGAACATCAAAATAAGCTCGACGAAACAGATTTTGAGTAAATCACATTTTTTAAATTTTAATAGTAAGGGAACACCCCTTATATGAATTTCTAGAGACCAATTGATACTGCCGCAAATACCTTAAATAGAGATGCTTGGTCATGCAAAGTTTCATTAAGATTTTATGAGCCGTTTTTGCGAAAATCACAATTTTTCATTTTCGTTGTATGACAGCAACTCTCAAAATGAGAACCAGCAGGAAACCACTCAAAACCCTTCGATGGATTAGCATAAAACTCTTAAATTCCAAATATGGTGTCAATTGGACCATTCGTGTAGCCGCTAGGCCAAAGCGTGACGGACAGACCGACGACCGACCGACGGACCGACCGACCGACCGGCCGACCGACAGACGGACATTTTTGGGAGACTTGTTTTTTATGATGTATAAGTGATATAGAACAAATTTTTGAGAAAATTAGAAAACTTTTTTTTTTCACGAATACAATACCTTTCTCGCTCCGCTCGAAAGTAAAAAAGCAATTTTTCTTACAATGGATAGTCAGGGTGATTAATGTGATTATACAGAGGAAAACGTTCCGTCCGATCCTACGGGAAGATCGTTACATTCTGAAACTACTGAAGTGATACATTACATACATTCTTTCCCTAATTAAATACTACGTAGGCTACTTTTTACCGCCGAAAGGCATTTCATTAAAGTGATCTGTGACGGCCAACTTAGACCCAAACGCAACTAGATGGAGCCACTGCTGCAAATATAAGGTTTTATTTTTTTAATGCAATAAGTATCACCTATATATGTGCAAAAAGTTTATCAGCGTAAATTTCATGGTGCAACTTCAACGCCTAACAACAATTTCGATAAAAAAAAATATCTCCATATGTCCAGTAAAGTCAATTACTCTCGTCAGTCCGTGATTTACATGAGTACGATCACTCACACATGCACACAAAGCACAACCGTACAGTTTTGACCGCACGCCCACAATCTTAATATTGAACCAAAAATTGCTAACAAAAACTAGTACTTTCAATACATTAGCTGTATTATTGTATTAATCAGCGAAAAATTTAACTAAAAATAGCAGTATTCGTTCGTTTTTCAAAAATTCAAACGACTTGCATTCTTACGTGGGATATACCCACGTAAGAATGCAAGTCGTTTGAATTTTTGAATGGAAAACGGATCACCTTAAGCAGGACGCCCAGCAGTGAAAGTATAAGGATTTGACTGACAGGTGCACAAAGCGACTTTAAAGTTAAAGCTCCTTCAAATCCGTTGCTGTCACTATCTTTACTATCGAAACGGAAAGTGACAGAAGCGTATTTTAACATAGCTATAACTTTGAAGAAGTTTTCCGAAACGGCGTAGACTCGCTCTATTTGCATTGTATCTGCATGACATTCAATAAGTATTCTGTAAAGAATCTACATTGAATAAAATTATCTGATTCTTTTAAAATTTATTCTCACTAGTATTGCTCCGATAGATTCCCTATAGAAGAACTACCACTTAATCGAAAATATCGATTTTTTTGATAGTGAAAATGGTTAATTCTATTGAAATGTGTTGATACTATCATACTATCAATAGTATCTAGTAGTATGAGTAGTATCTATGAGTAGTAGTAGGCTAAAGAGTGGAATTCTCTGCCTGCGTCTGTGTTCCCGAGTTCATATAACCCGAATCTATTCAAGTCGCGAGTGAATAGGCTTCTTCTGGGTAAGCTCGTTCCATCGGCGACCTCATCTCTGTCTTCAAGACTAGATCGATGTCTAGAGTAAGCCTATTTTCAATACAAAATAAGTATCAAATTTCGATAGAATTATGCAGTCAACGCCTGCAGTGAACGTTTCATGGGATGTCATGATAATGATGATGAATGTTATCAATAGTCATCATCATAACATCCCATGAAACGTCCACTACAGGACAAGGAGCTCCTTCAAGAATTCTAGTTTTTGCTAGAAAAATGTAGAGGGGAAGAACCATAGTCATCTCGCTTGTTAGCGTTAGGGCTGGCACTATGGACCGCGGTTGTAAGTGACCGCAGTAAGTAAGATGTTAGATACAAAGCAGGATGCTGCTGCCCATCCTCCAGTTTATAACCCTTAGTCGCTTTTGTATGCCGATAGCAGAACATAATGTGCCTTGCTGAATAAACTCCTCCAATGGGCGGAGTAACCCATTGGAGAAATAATAAAATAAAAAAACCTTAGTCGCCTCTTACGACACCCACGGGTATGTATGTATGGGTTGGTACTATTCTTTGCCGGCACCACACGGGGCTTTTATCAATAGTATTAGAGACAAACAATCGATACTATTTTTATACAATTTTTTAAGATAGATATATATTAATTTATTTAATAGCATCACATCTATAGATTAGATTCGATTTTATTATCTCACATTATCAATTTCAAATTTACAAAAATTGTCTATATGTCCGAGCATAACGTGATCGTCAAAAATACATGTATTCACAATGAAAAAGGAAAATTCAAAAAATTTCAAAGATAGAAAATAATGTAAAAATATACGAATTTTACAAATGTCAAAAATAAACTAAAATGTCTAATAAAAATATAACAACAATACTTAAAAGTATTGAAAATATCTAGTACAATAATAAAAATCGAATTTTAAAAACATGTCAAGGTATTGAATATTTGAGTATTTAATGTCAAAGTAAAATGTGAAATGTCAAATTTACAAAATAATAATTTTAAAATATGTCAATATCAATTATATTATAGAATAGAATGTTAGTGTAGCACAAAAGGAATATAAAAGAGTGAAAGGTATTGTAAAGGATGTTGTTGAGAGAAAGAAAGAGGAGTGTAAAGATGAGTTTGACAGAAGGCTTTCTGAGGATTTCCAGTCAAACCAAAAGTTTTTCTGGAAATCCATACGGACAGCCCGAGGAAAGTTTGGAACATCGGAGCTGAGTAAAATCAGAAGCCAGGATGGAAGTATTATAAAAGGTGAAGAATGTGTGCTGAAGAGATGGAAGGAATATTTTGAAAGTTTGTTTGAGAGAGAAGCAGAGGCTAGCGTACCGAGGTCTTCTGTGGAAATGCATGAGAATGAATATGATAGTAATGCAAGTGAGATAAGTATGGATGAGATCATGAAAGCAATGAAAAGTATGAAATCAGGTAACGCAGGTGGGTATGATAGAGTGTCGGTCGAAATGTTGAAGGCTGGGCGAGGCATTGTGGCTTGTCAGCTGTACCGCCTTTTCAACCTGTGTTGGACGAACGGCCGAGTACCAGGTGACTGGTGCAAGGCTGTGATTGTGCCGCTGTACAAGGGAAAAGGGTCACAACAGGACTGCAAAAATTACCGCGGGATAAGTCTTCTCAGTGTCGTCGGCAAACTGTATGCAAAGGTTTTGATTGAAAGAGTGATGAAAGATACTGACGAAAAAATATGGGATGTACAAGCGGGATTTAGAAAGGGAATGGGATGTACAGATCAGGTCTTTTCCTTGCGGTGCATAGCTGAAAAGTTTTTGGCCAAAAACCAAAAAAGTCTACTGCGCGTTCGTGGATTTGGAAAAGGCCTATGACCGAGTGGTGAGGAATGAATTGTGGTCGGCATTGTCTATGTATGGGGTGAACGGTCATCTGATTCAAGCACTGAAATCTCTCTATGAGGATTCCAGTGCTTGCGTCAGAATAAACGGGGCGTACACTGAATGGTTTAGCATCGAAAAAGGTGTTAGGCAGGGATGTGTAGCGTCACCTTGGCTGTTTAACCTGTTCATGGATAATTGTTTGACTGATCTGAAAGAGAGTATGTGTGGACTGAGAATGAATGAGTTACTCATCAAATGTCTTCTCTACGCTGATGACCAAGTTATACTTGCGTCATCTGCTGACGAGTTACATGAGATGGTAACAATGATGAATGTGGCTTTTGATAGGAAAGGAATGAAAGTAAATGTAAGCAAGACGAAAGTAATGGTACTTGAAAGAGAAGAGTGTATGACAGAGTGTACTATATTAATAGGTGGTGAACAAGTCGAACAAGTGAAGGAGTTTGTGTATCTGGGTTCTAAGTTTACGAGAGATGGAAAGTGCGAAAGTGATATCGAAAGAAGAGTGAATGCTGGAAACATGGTGAATGGTGCTCTGCATGCTTTTATGAAAAGTCAGAAGGTGTCTCACAAGGCTCGTCTGGCTGTTCATAGAGGCGTTTTGGTACCAACACTGATGTACGGCAGTGAAAGCTGGGTATGGCAGAAGAAGCATGAAAGTAGAATTAATGCAGTAGAAATGATAGCGTTGAGGAGTATGATTGGTGTGAAATTGAGTGACAGGGTTAGAAATAGTGTGATAAGAGAACGTTGTGGCGTAAAAGAAGACGTAGTGACTAAAATTGAGAAAGGGATGCTAAGATGGTTTGGTCATGTGGAGAGGATGAATGAAGGAAGATTGACGAAAGAGATCCACAAGGCGAGAGTGAATGGAAACGTTGGAAGGGGAAGGCCTCGGCGAACGTACCAGGACCAAATTCAAGACGTTCTGAATAAAGGCCAGGTTAAAAGTACCCTAAACCGACGAGCATGTATGAAAGGATTGATGAAGGTTCAGGAAGCAAGGGAAGTATGTCAAGATCGTAGCAGGTGGAGAACTGTGGTCTCTGCCTACCCCAACGGGAACAAGGCGTGATGTTATGTATGTATGTATTATAGAATCATTCAAATTTTAACATTAAATATTCATTTACATTATAAAATTCTTTTTCCAACAAAAGGTTTTTCAGTTGGCGACAAAACGTTTCGTCATTTGTCTCGTTTTTAGGGTTCCGATACCAAAATGGTAAAAAAAAGGAACCCTTATGGTGCCGCTCTGTCTGTCTGTCTGTCTGTCTGTCCGTCTGTCTGTCACACCTCTATATCTCAGCAACCACTTACGCTATCGAGCTGAAATTTGGAATAGTTTTAGAATATAGTTGCCCAACTTAATTGCACATGAAATTTTTTTGAAAAAAGTATGATTATTAATGTAAAGGGGGCCAAAATAGGGGGGGCCAAATTTCAAATTGTCGCTACTAGGTCGAGTGGGGTATCATATGAAAGGGCTTTACTTGTACATTTTAAAATATATTTTTGTATTTTTTTAAGTTTCTTAGTTTTCAAGTTATGATGAAAAATGTCAAAAAAAATACCATTCCCCCCCCCTTATCTCCGAAGTTTGAGTAAGGGAAAATCTGAATTAATTACAGTTGACAGAGGTTTATGTAAACTTTACAACAAAAATAAAACGATCTTTCTAAGTTGCACAGTTTTTCAGAAATCTGCAAAAAACCTTTACAAACAAATTTAGTTTTGCGGTCCTGAAAATGGACTTTATTGCTTCCAAAAATACTATAGGTATATCGGAACCCTCGGCGCGCGAGTCCGACTCGCACTTGACCGGTTTTTTTAGGTGTTCGGGTAGGTGCTCGTAAAACTTCGGACCGATTACGCGTGGGTTTTTGTTCGCAAGTTCTGTTCGTATTGGAACTGATTCAAGTTTTCCCGCGCTCCGAAGATTTCGCCCATCGAATGAACGACGACCAAACTTTTCAATATTCACCCTGACATATTTAATAATTTCAAATAAGTACAATGAACTCAATGTTAGGATATTGTATTTTTTGAAGACTGACCTACATGTAGTTCTTGGTTTTGTTTCACAAGTCGTACTTCACCAATATCAAAGTAAAGAAATTATTACAAAAGTATGGCGAGGATTTTTTTTTATACAGTTGATGAGCTTGCTTTATGACTTGCTATTTATGAAATATCGAAAGTATTGCTGTAGTAATATTATAATTATTTTCATTACTATAGTGGAACAAATAGTGTTGTACACGGATGATTGTGGATGGAAAGTTCGAAAGCAGAAAGTTTGACTCCGGAACTTTGTTTGAACTATATTCCAGTCAGTTATAGTCTTATATCGCATTTATGTAGACACGCTTCACAATCACACCAATTTTCTTCCAGGTATTAGTTAGGTACACAGCTTTAATTATTTGATAGAAGCCAAAGGAAAAATCCGTCATCTTGGATTTTATAGCGGCCATTTTTAAAATTTGTTCTTTTATCCACATCTCGGCTTCTAAGTCACATAAAACCACAAATATGGTATCTAAATGTACATAATTAGGGTCAAGAAATACAACTGCACCATTTTTAAAGGTATCAGGCAATATTTATTCAGGGTTATTTGCACAAATCACAAATAAGTACGTTTTGTGCGTTTGTGCATTGCACCACATTCCAGGTATTAGTTAGGTACATAGCTTTAATTATTTGATGGGAGCCAAAGGAAAAATCCGCCATCTTGGATTTTATAGTAGCCATTCTGAAAATTTTGTTCTTTTATCCATATCTTAGCTTCTAAGTCACATTAAACCACACATTTGGTATATAAATGTATATAATTATGGTCAAGGAATACAACTACACCTTTTTTAAAGGTATCAGGCAATATTTATTCTGGGTTATTTGCACAAATCACAAACTAATCACATATAAGTACGTTTTGTGCGTTTGTGCATTGTACCAATTTTCTTCCAGGTAAGTATTAGTTAGGTACATAGCTTTAATTATTTGATAGGAGCCAAAGAAAAAATCCGAAATCTTGGATTTTATAGCGGCCATTTTAACGTACTTATTTGCGATTAGTTTGTGATTTGTGCAAATAACCCTGAATAAATATTGCCTGATTCCTATAAAAATGGTGTAGTTGTGTTCCTTGACCCTTATTATGTACATTTAGATACCATATTTGTGGTTTTATGGGACTTAGAAGCCGAGATATGGATAAAAGAACAAAATTTTAAAATGGCCTCTATAAAATCCAAGATGGCCGAAAAAGGAATTGGCTCCTATCAAAAATTGAGAGCTATGTACCTAACTAGTACCTGGAAAATTTTTGGTGAAATTGTAAATTGTGTCTACTTAAAACAGCTGACTGACCGCACTACTATCTGACCGCAACCGCTGTAGTGGGAAGGAAAGAGCAAGAACTAGTTGCCGCCATGAGCGATGACGAGTGATGCCACCCCCCCCCTCCTCTCGCCGTGAGCGTACCTACCTATACAGCGGTTGCGGTCATGTCCTTGCAACTATAGGAGGTAAGCATACTATAAGTCCTGGACCCTTTGCGGCTAAGACTAGGATCGTTTTCTAGGTTTTCTAGT
This sequence comes from Athrips mouffetella, assembly GCA_947532105.1. Lineage (NCBI taxonomy): Eukaryota > Metazoa > Arthropoda > Insecta > Lepidoptera > Gelechiidae > Athrips > Athrips mouffetella. Next base: position 10,686,813 of record OX383968.1, read on the forward strand.
TTAGTTTTTCGTAAATACCTCGAAAACTGCAACACATAGCCAAAAACGATATCTACTTACATAAAACTTTCAACAAAAAAATCATGCAAGTTTTCCCTGGAATCCATACTTAGAAAGATCTTGAGAGGGCAAAATCGGCAATTACGAAAATCAAAGAACATTTCCTAACTGAGTCATCAACGTCGGGGTGTAACCGCTATAGCTACGGATGCGAAATTTCTACAGAGGTTCAGCACTTAGAAACCACCTACTAAGAAAGGATTTTCCAAAATTCATCTCCCAAGGGGGTGAATTGACTTAAAAATTTGGATTTGAGCTAAGGAAAGGAAAAAAGAAACATGCATTAATGCAAAATCTTCCTCCAAGGGGGTGAAATGAGCTATAAAAGTTTATATAAAACTCTTATACATTAAGATTTTTAAAATTGACTACAGCGAAAATTTGCAAGATCTTTTGTGTAGAAAAATTTAAGTAGAGTAATTTAGACCCAGGATTTTTTTTGCAATGTGTCGCATTTTCCGATATTCACGAAAAACTAAAACACGGGACCTTCTTTGTGCCCCTGTCCTACACCGCGCCTCCAAGTGTCCAGGACTTAGTATGTATAGCTCCTAATTAATCCAAACAAACTTTCTGCTATCGAACTTTACATCCAAAATCCCCGTTGAAGCGTCTATTTCCTAAACTAAAAAGGTGACGTAAGTTCCTTTGTGCGAGCAAAACTATCAGGAGTGTTAGATAAACTATTGAAAGAGTTAGAAACAAACTATAGACACTATTCGGTAAAAAAAATGGTAATGGTCTAAAATAGGTGTAAGAACCCTGAAGGATGTCAATCTGCCCATGATATTGAACTACTTTTCCCAAGGAACAAAGGAAAAAACGATGCAAATAAAAAATCTACTTTTAATGGACTAAAAACTGCAGTGCAGCGCATTTTGTTTTTTGTTTACCTCGAAAAGCTTCATACTCGTACAAGAACAATTCGCTATAAGAATATTCAAACTTCCTCCCCTCGTCAAAAGATGGCACTTAAATCGAAAACGTGCTGAAACGCGCTAGAGTTGTGTTTACACCAACTAGCTAATAGCTGTTAGAGACCAATTTACCAGCGAATCCCACTTCTGATATCAAATTTTTGCACGCGTGTCTGCTCATAAGGTCAACATACTCTGTATGTTGTCCGGTAGGAGGCATGTGTCTAGAAATTGAAACGCCATTTTCAATAAAATAAATTACAAAGAGAGAAGTTTGTAAACTTGGATGCTCAACAGCACGTGAGTAGAAAGAAACACTTTTGGACCTTATGGCGTAGTAATAGAGTTAAAAAAGTTTCTACCGACGTGCGGTTCACCATACGCACGGGAGCAGTTAAGTGGTAACAAAACCAGTACAAGCTGAACCAGCGCTACGTTATAGAAACCAAAGACCAGCACAAGGTCAGTGTTATAGATGACGTCCCGAATAAAGCAATTTGCTGACAATCAACGCAGCCAAAAGCAACTATATCATCTTTGCGGCAAAAAACAAAAAAGTTCCCGACCACCAGCCTCTAACCATCAATGGAGAAATACTTCACGAAGTCCAGTCAGAAAAATATTTAGGTCTAATACTCGATAGAAACTTGTCATGGAAACCTCATCTGGAGAAACTATGCACTAAACTGTCACATCTTTCTGGTGCACTTCGCAGTTTTGTCCGCTGCTTGCCAAAACAAGTAAGATACTCGTACCTAATATATTTTTCGCTGGTCAAGCCTCAAATAGATTATCTTATTGAGGTATGGGGTACTGCTGCTAAAACAAACCTTAAAATTTTACAAATTGCGCAAAACAAAATTATCAAGCTCCTATTTAATTACCACTACCTTGCCACATCTAGTAAAGTTTACAAAGATACAAAAATGATGACGGTAACACAGACATGCAAATATAACACATGCATCCTTTTAAGAAAAATTCTTCATAAAACTATACACACACGCTACATACACATTCTAAAAAAATCCCAAGTCCAAAACCGTATAACAAGAAGATCACAAGATATTAGTTTACGACCACCTCGAACAAATTACGGGAAAAAGAATATTACATTTGAAGGAGCACAACTGTACAACAAACTTCCTCGTGATATTAAAAATATACAATCATTTCAACTCTTCAAAAAAGCGCTAAAACATCATGTTTTGAGGGATTTCTCCACAAATGATTGAAATATTTCAAGATACCGTCATAAAAGTAAATGAGTCTGAACTGTTAACTGTCACTACCTAAACTAACAAAGAATAAGTCTTAATCTAACCTCTTAATTCTCGCCTTATAAAAATATGTTTTAAGATTAAGCTAGATTTCTCAATGTAAGCGAATGTTACATTCTTTTTTGGGAAATAAATGTTCTTTAACCGTAGTCTGAAGGACTTGTATGTAAATGTTCGTTTACTGCGTAGAGGAACACGGTTTTTGAGCACCTAGTGAAGTGATGAGTTCACGTGATTATGTATGATCTTGTAAAGGTACATGGTGTCTCTTAATATCCCGTATTTTCTCCAAGCTCAGAAAGTTGTGTCTTTTAGCTACAGTGTCATAATCAGTAAACCTGAACCATATACAAAATTTTTGTGAAAAAACTTATTTTGTACTTTATGAAGTCTGTTGATGTGAACCTTATAACTAACCTTATAACTTTGTTCAGCCTTTCTATCCTCTCCTTTTGGCCTCCTGTAACTCTGGTTGTAGTTGAGACTTGCCATAAATTTACTTAAGATATGAATAAGTAAGTACTCACGCTCTCAACTCGGTATTATCATGTGCGATCCTTGCAGCGTGACGAGTCTCTTCCTCAGTTCTTCGTTCTCTTTGTTCAGTCTTTCTGTCCTTTCCTTGGCCTCCTGTAACTCTGGTTGTGGTTCAGACTTGCCATATATTAACTTAAGATATTAATAAGTACTCACGCTCTCAACTCGGTATTATCATGCGCGATCCTTGCTAACGTAACAAGCCTCTTCCTCAGTTCTTCGTTCTCTTTGTTCAGTCTTTCTATCCTCTCCTTGGCCTCCTGTAGCTCTGGTTGTGGTTGAGGCGTCGCAGGACTTGCCACCGTGGAAGGTGTTGACAGCGGAGGACCTAATAAAAAGTCAATAGCAGTACAGTCTACTGCACGTTAGTGGAAACATTTGTAACTCTATTAACATGCGATAAAATCCAAAGTGTTGCCACTGACGTGCTGTTGGGTGTACTAGTTAAAATTGGACGCTTGAACCCTACTCAAATTTTAGTGTGTGACTCAGAATGCGAGTCTCAACAACATTCCTAAAGATGGGCCTTTCCGAAGAGATGGTTTTTTTTGTGTTCTGTACCCAAAGGGTGCCAACGGGACCCTATTGCTACGCCTACGATGTTTGTTCGTCTGTCGACATTAGTCATCTTTTGAACGGTAGTAGCTACATGGTTGAAATTTTCGAGGAATATTTGTAACAACGGTTCATCAGATACAATTTTTCACTTGATTATGACGGGTTACCTAAAAAATCATAAAAACAATGAAAAGTTAAATAATAAGAACTCGTACAAAAAAAACGCGTTTTTTGGTGTTTTTTGTTTATGCTCTATCCTATGTGCAAACGGGAACACTTACAAGCGTGAAAATTGGTATGTTAATATGAACAAATAATAAAAACTGGTCAAGTGCGATTTGGACTTGTATTGCGCATACTTGTGCACGACTAAGCATTCCTGACTAAGACGGTATTTTTACTTTAGTAGGTACGGTCAACCGCTCGTCGGTAGAAACTTTTTCAACTCTATTACCACGCCATAAGGTCCAAAGTGTTTCTACTGACGTGCTTTCGAGTGTACAAAAACCTCGATGCGCGAGTCAGACTCGCACTTGGCCGTTGTTCTGTTTTACAGTCCGAGTAACATACTCAAATATTCGCAGTTAATTAATAAGAGAAAGTCCTTCGAAGCCTAGTTCAGGTGGCTGGCCCGTTACGCCGTGAGCCGCGGCTCCGACCCCCGCCCAGGGCATGGGGTCCCATTCCGTACTACGGTTTTTTCGACGGAGTAAATAGCCCGAATTCATTTGGCCCTTTTGTTTATAATTATTAAACTAAATGTTACTACTAGGTTGGTAGGTAAAGGTGTAAACTATGACATTAATTCAATTTTAACATCAAGATATCAATTTATTCTAAGAAAATACCTTATGGAAAAAATAGCCCGAACAATTTTCGGCACAAATTCGTTCTATGACGTGAGGCATCTGTACTAGTATAGTATTATATTATCTGTGCCCAGGGCAAACATTTTTATAATAAACACAAGTGTTTGTTCTGTGCCTGGGTGTTATTTATTTATTTATTTTTTATTTTGTTTATTTATTTAGGATAACAACAGCTTTACTTTACCTTATGATATAGATTTATATAATTACAAATGTGAGCCAATAATAGTTATCCACTTAAGTTTACAATTCATTGTTGAGAGCAGTATAAGTGAGAGTGTGAGAATTGGAGGTTAAAAAAAAGACACCTACCTAATTGTATATGTGTAAGTATATCAGTCTTTGATATCCATATACAGGCTTTGCCTACTTTGGGTAAAGACGAGGTTTTCTTTCTTCTTTAGCCTGGACTGTCCCACTGCAGGGCAATGGCCTCCCCTTTTTATTTCCAATCGTCAGGGTCATCAGCCATGCCCTGCCAACCCTTCATGAAGGCATCGAGCTCGTCGCGTCGACCATCCTAGCCACACTACCACTTTAGTTTTGCTGTTTATCAGCTATTTTAGTCTTGGAGCGCAAAGTGGTATTGCGGTCACTATCCGTTCTTTTTACCCCGAAAATACTGCGCTCCATCGCTCGCTGACAAACCGCAAGTAAATTATAAAAAAAAATACCTAGTTTGACGACGCCTGCTGTATCTCTCGTCAATCGGAGAGTGGTCAGGTCTATATCCAGCGGTTGAGGTGGAGGGGATGAAATTGATCGCGTTGGACGGTCTTCTATTAAGTGCAGCTTCACGTTTTCAATTAATACCTGAAAAAAATTATTTACAGTGTCAGAAAATACAGTTTGTAAAAAAAAAACAGCCAAGTGCGAGTCGGACTCGCGCCCTAAGGGTTCCGTACCTATCTAACATATGATATACTAAAGGCTTTTGCTCTTTGACTTTAAAATCTCCGCGACCATCCAACTTGACCCCTCTTTTATAGAAAAGTTCTTGAAACGGGAGCTCACCTTAATTGGTTACTATTAGTAGTGAGAATTTTTTTAATATTTAATGATTTTAGAGTTTTCCCTTTATTTGTACTGTGAGACCCAGCTTCTTGCCAAATTTCATAATTTTCGGTCAACGGGAAATACCCTCAAGGTTTTGCTTTATTGCATAAATGTATGGAGATGAGGACATAAAAAGCTATATCTTTTGATTGAGTCGTTGTAAAAAATTAAAATTTACAGATCTTGTGTGGTTTATGGACCCATAAATTCGTTATCAATTTCAACCTGAAAACTCTACCCGTTCGTGAGAAAAAGGGCCTTGACAGACAGACAGACATACGGACAACAAAGTGATCCTATAGGGGTCCGTTTTTTAATTTTGAGATACACAACCCAAAAAATCATCCAAAAACTGACATATACCCTCATATTTTATAACCCGTTAGGAAAATATGTTCAGTTTCATGGACAGAACCGCCTCTTAAAGTATCCGGGATGATACAATAATAATGCTGTATACAACGTGTCATTTCAAATACGCAAAACCTCTAGTTAGTTTTACCCATGTAACTGAACAACTGTTCCACATGTAATTGATCCACAACCTATCATTTTTTTTGTTCTCCATACAAATTGTACTGATAAACGATTAATTTCCAAAAGCTGTGGAACAAGAACGGACCAGATAACAAGAAAAAATCCTCAGTATGGGCACCACATATCTACTCGTAAGTAATATCTGGGCTGAGACACAGGGTTCTAAATTTTACTGATTTTTTTTCTGCTAGGAGGAGACAAGATAGGGGTTAGTAACGTTTGGCAGGTTTGTTAACAATTTGCCCAGCAGTGGGACAGTACAGGCTAGGATGTTTTTTTTTTTAAGTTTGGTTCATGTATCTAACGGCATAACATAATTTTGAACACAAAATTGATTTCATTTAAGGATGTCGCATACTACTTCCTGGTCACGGTATCCGCAAGTTTCCAACCTAGTCAATTGACATACTCTTTATAGAACGTCAAAACAGAAACCTTCCACATACATAATAATAATCTTACAATAGGTTTTGTATGAAGTTTTTGAACGATGACGTCATAATTTCTGCCATCGTTTATTAACTTTTTAACACTAAGTTAATAATTAAAAATGTAAAACTACGTATGACATTTAAAATTACTTGCTTGCTCACAGCTTAGCTCCCCCCCCCCACACCACTTGCGGCAATTCACTTTATCTATAATCAGCGAACTAATAGACACATACCACCTACCGGACAACATACAGAATATGTTGACCTTATGAGGAGGTACGCGTGCAAAAATTGTTAACATCAGAAGTGGGATAGGAATCCACACGGCGCGAAGTTAGTATACAAAACTTTATAAGAAGTTGGTACAAACACAACGATATCGCGTTTCGACTAATTTTTAGCGCCATCTATTACCGAGAGGCAGAAGCAAATTGAGTAGTCATTTGAAGCGTTTAGAATTGGGTAAAAATTAACCTGACAGTTGGATTGCTTCATAAGACGTCCATATGTGTGGTGGAGAGGATAATTATTACACAAAACGTAATGGCCTCTAATTTCATGTCTATACATAGTATAAAACAAAATGTCGCTTCCCGCCGTCTGTACGCTAAGAACTTTTAAACTAGGCAACGGATTTAAATGCAGTTTTTCATCAATATATAGTGATTTAAGAGGAAGTTTATACGTATACTTTTGTATTTTTATATTTTTTTGTGTTGTTGAAATATGACGATAATTGTTTTCAAAATGTTGGAAGAAATCAATAATGAGGGAAGAATGATAATACAAATTAATTGATTACCAAAAGTTTTAGCTTTGGGTAGTCTTTGACTCTCTTCACAATCTCAAATAAATTCCTCTCGATTATTGTCAGGGGTACTCGCAGGACAGGTCAAGAGAGGTCCTTTTTTTAGGACGTTCGCTAGTAACTTGAAAACGGTGCGTCTTAGAGAAAAGGCTTTCAGAGATGACATAAAGCCTAGTAAATTTGCCACAACTTTTTCCTTATACATAACTAGTTGTGCCCTACGACTTCGCTTGTGTGAAGTGTTGATTGCGGCTGCGTCGCCTTAAACTTCATAATCGCATATCTTCTGTTACGGTTATTCGTTTGCAATGAATCAAAGTTTATATGATGCACCAACGTAAGCTTCATACATTCTTCAAATATTCATTTGAATCGGTTCAGTAGTTTAGTGTTCTACATGTAGGTTCCTTATGAGACCTAGGGGTGCACTAAGAAAGGGTTTTACAAAATTCAACCCCTAAGGGGGTAAAATAGGGGATAAAAGTTTGTATGAAAGTCCGTCAGTTTTGAAGTTAGGATCTTAAAAATTTGTATTTAGGCTGACGACTAAAAATTAATATTTACGTGTCTCAGGGTTTTTGTAAATTCGACACCCTTAAGGGTGAAAAGGGGGATGAAGTTGAAAATTCTTTATTTTTAAAGTAAAATCCACATAATTTATTATTTAGGCATTAATGATGTAATTCTATGCAACGTTCATCACTGTTATTGAAATTCCACTCCAAATTCAACCCCTTAAAAAAGGGAAATGGGGTGAAAAAGTCTAAAAACCAATATGGGTATCGTTTCTATGGTTTATCCGGTCGCTGATTACGAAAACTACAACAATTTTGAAATATCAACGTGGTGGACGTTAAATACCATCATTCCCTTGGGATGGGCTTGGGGTACGATAGGGTTGAAATGTGAATATGGGTGTCGTTTGTATAGTTTATCGGGTCACTGATTACGAAAACTACGACAATTTTGAAATCCAACGTGGTGGACGTGAAATACCATCATCCTCCTAGGGGTGGAGTTGGGGTGCGATAGGTTTGAAATGTCTAAAAATCAATATGGGTGTCGTTTGTATGGTTTATCGGGTCGCTGATTACGAAAGCTACAACAACTTCGAAATCCAACGTGGTGGACGTGAAAAACCATCATCCCCTGGGGATGGGGTTGGGGTGCGATAGGTTAGAAATGTCTGAAAATAAATATGGGTGTCGTTTCTATGTTAGGGATAGCGGTTAAATTGGCGTTAGGGGTAGGGATAGGGGCAGGGATAGGGAGAGGTAGAGGTAGACGTAGAGAGGTAGAGATGTAGAGAGGTAGAGATGTAGAGAGGTAGAGATGTAGAGAGGTAGAGGGAGAAGAAGGGGAAGGGGGAAAGGGAGGGAGAGAGGGAGGGGGAGGGAGGGAGAGAGGGAGAGGGAGGGAGGGAGAGAGAGAGGGAGGGGGAGGGGGGAGGGAGAGGGAGGTAGAGGTACAGAGGTAGAGAGGTAAAGAGGTAGAGACGTAGAGACGTAGAGAGGTAGAGAGGGAGAGGGAGAAGGAGGGGAAGGAGGAGAGGGAGGGAGAGGGGAGGGGGAGAGGGAGAGGGAGGAGGCGGAGGGGGAGAGACAGTGGGACGGGAAGGGGGAGAGGAAGGGGGGAGTGGGAGAGAGGAGAGGGTTTCAGTTTTTCTCAATTACTTCTGCGAATTGGCTCTGATATGAAATATTACATAAAGGTGTCCCTCATCTCTCTCTTTACATTTGTTAGGATACTGCTGCTAAGTTCCTCTGTTCTGAGTAATTTATAAGTAACGTCTGTATATTATATAAAATTCAGCTGGATCTTGAATGATACTCATTGATTTGCGCAGGGTTAGTCCTGTTTTTCCTTAGTTTAAAATTACCCCGAAATGACGGAAAAATATCTCATTGCTTCGGAAAACCGGTAACAACATAAATACGAAATCCACGCGAGCGAAGCCGCGGGCAACAGCTAGTACTCTTATACGAGGTGTACCAGAAAGTGTATATCAAGCCTGAAGGATGTGAACCTGCCGATGAAACTGAACAACTGAGGAACATAGATCGAAATACGAAAAAAAATACCTCCCATAGAAAATGAATCAGCTGATATTTTGAATGGGATATAAAAAAAATCTTTTGTATTTCGACCTACGTTCCTTAAGGAAAGTTGTTCAGTTTCATGGTCATCGTTGATATACCCTTTCTGTTACACCTTGTATTGCACCCGTGTGAAGCCGGGCGGGTCGCTAGTATAACCTATTCTAAGGGCTAATTGTAAATCCTACTTAATTAAGCATATTGTAAAATAAAGAAACCATGCATTTCGTAATTTTAGTACAATCAACTGTACATACATCAGAATAAATACTTTCACTACTTTTACTAATATCAACTCTACATAATAGAGGCGGTTTGAAGGTCAAAGCGTATAAAGGGTTATAATCTTTTAAGGGGTTATACTCTGCAACAACTTATGGAAATTCAAAAAAAAAATTGTTTTTACTTGCCTTTTTAAGTTATCAGCTGATTAGTACGGGAACTCAACTTTTTTTCGTTTTTCAAAGTCGTTAAACAAAAGTTTATGCATTTATCCTCCAAAAGAAGCCATCAAAAGTTTGTACAGGAATTCACTAAACTTCTGTTGACTTTACTAATCTTTAGACTAATTCTTCAAAACCTGGATGATATACTACTTCTTGAAATCCCGGATCACTATACTAATTCTTAACACCTCGGTTGACTATGCCAATTCTTAAAAACTCTGTTGACTATACTAATTCCTACAAACTCGGTTGACCATAATAATTCTTATAACCCTGGTTGATTATCATAGTTATTTAAACCCCAAAACAGACAACTCACACACACTCACATTATACTCAAGAATATTATAATTCTAAAGCGACTACTTTTTTTTTGTAACCCCGGTTAACCATTCAGTAGACTATAATAATTCTTTTATCTCACCTCTAAAGGTATGGGTAGTGCGATTATTTCATCCATAATATAATAAACTTTAGTTGTTGTATTTTTAGGTTTTTAAAATACCATTTACAACCTTTAATTTTTATGATTCCGGGTGACTATCCTAATTCTTGGAACGCGAGTCAACTATCCTATCCTTCCTATTAACCCTACTAATATTATAAGCGTGAAAGTTTGTAAGTTGGATGGATGTTTGTTACTCTTTCACGTGAAAACTACTGAATGAATTTTAATGAAACTTTACAATAATATAGCTTACACATCAGAATAACACATAGGCTACAATTTATCCTGCGCAGACAAAGTCGCGGGCACTACTTAGTTGACTATAATAATTCTTAAAGCCCCGGTCCCGCCCGACGCAAAATGTCACTTTCTCAAAATGTCACGTTCGCAAAAAGTCACGTTCACAAAATGTCACGTTCGCAGAATGTCACGATCGCAAAATGTCACGTTCGCAAATTGTCACGTTCGCAGTGTCACGTTTTTTGGGACTTAGAAATATTTCGAATTATATATTTGGGACTTAGAAAAACTTTGAGTTTCTATTTATAGATTTTGGACTAGAACATTTTTAATTCTTTGTGGAATTTTCATTATTTTTTCGCAGAATGTCACGTTCGCACAATGTCACGATTAAATGTGACATTATGCGAACGTGACATTTTGCAAGCGTGACATTCTGCGAACGTGACATTTTGCTGTGGTAAACCTTAGTGTGACATTTTGCGAACGTGACATTATGCGCCGGGAGGCCCCGGCCTCCCGTCGCAAAATGTCACTTTCTCAAAATGTCACGTTCGCAAAGTCACGTTCACAAAATGTCACGTTCGCAGAATGTCACGATCGCAAAATGTCACGTTTTTTGGGACTTAGATATTTTTCGAATTATATATTTGGGACTTAGAAAAACTTGAGTTTTTTTACTATTTATGGATTTTGGACTCAGAACATTTTTAATTCTTTGTGGATTTAGAAATATTTTCATTATTTTTTCGCAGAATGTCACGTTCGCACACTGTCACGATTAGATGTGACATTATGCGAACGTGACATTTTGCAAACGTGACATTCTGCGAACGTGACATTTTGCTGTGGTAAACCCTAGTGTGACATTTTGCGAACGTGACATTATGCGCCGGGAGACTACAATAATACTTAGAACCCGGGTTGACAGTTCTTACCTCTAAAGGCATAGGCGGCGCGATGATTTCATCCTCAATAAACTCTGCGAGCGCTAACGCCGTGCTCATGTTGAGGGCTACTTTTAGATCCCTTATTCGAGCCTCCAGCAACTCTTCGAAAGGTGGCAGCCCTGTCGGTACACCCTGAAAACATATCAATTACAATAGTTAGCCCATAAAATATATGTATTCCATATACAATGTGTTAACGGAATAAGCGAAACTGAGAAAATAGTTTGTTCAGAATCGAGAGTAGAATCAAATTTTACGGGTTTTTGGTAGGGGTAATTTTTTATTATTTAAATTTTTGCCGTCGTTCTAAATATTTCTGTGGATTCGCGCGCTGGAGGCGGCGCCGCGAGATTAGATTTTTTGATAAGATTTTTTTTACGGGATTGGATTTATTTTAATGAAAATCATTTGGGGAGTATGAGGGTTTCGCTTATTAACACGTTGTATGTTTGCCATAATTAAGAAAGTAGGTTTTACGGGCGGTGGCGACCAATTACTAGAGGCCCATTTGCTCGTGTGCTTACTTGTGATGTAAAAAAAATCTAACAAACTTACCTGTTCATTTAGCAGTCTAGGTAGCTCGCTTCTGGTTAGCCTAGCGGCCACATGCGGCGTCTCTCTCACACGCAATTCATCCGTTTCGTCTGGTATTGGCTCCGTCCATGCTTTCGCTCGCATCGAAAATTTGTTCTGTGTGAGATAGGGCACATGAAAGGTGATCTGGCGTCTAATGTATACACGGCTTCCCTAGTTTTGGATTCAGTTCTTTAACAGTTAATGTATGCTATATTTTTAGCTAGGATTATTCAATTAATTTGTATTTTAGTATCCTTAAATGAGATTGATTGAAAGGAAAGTGCGGTTTTAACGAATTGATTTAAGTTGACTTAAAGAGGCTGAAAACGTAACTGCAAGCTTGCATAAACCTGAATATTAGGCAAGGATTCTTGATCATATTCATGACGATTTATTGTAACATTGAATGTTATATAGCAACTCTTATAGCTGCGCTGCGCTAAGCTAAGCAAGTGGTGGCAATCCTATTGGTTGAATTTTTCAGCTACAGATGAGCTACCTCGCATAGCTCTGTTGGAAAGCCAACCTTAAGCGTTAAGTTTTTCGACTGCCCTTATCTCAAATTATTTGGGATTCAGTTGTTATCCGGTATAATGTAGAAAAGATATCGGTTGTCGACGACGGAGGTTGCCTGCTAGCCTGATACTGGCAGGCTTCTGTAAATATGTATATTTAAACTTAGACGTAAGCAAATTCCAAATTACGACATTGATTAGTTTGGCAGTCTCTACTTGGTTTGCTTGTAAATACTGTGTGTTTTACTGTTTTTAATTATATTTTATTAACCTGAGGAGCCGTCTTCTAATTTCGCAGACAACCAGCGCAAATCAGTAATATCGGTCATCGAACTTGCAACCCAATAAATCGTTTAATATGCCGTTTACATTTTTTTATAATATGTCAATTGTTTATGATTTGCTGAAAAGTAACAAACTTTGAAGGATAAACCCGGTAAAGTTTTTATATAATTTAAATATTTTACAATACTTCAAATTTATTAAGCAATACAAGTCTGTTACTTAACAACAACCATAAAATAATCTAAATCTATTCCTACAATTTTTACACTCACTTCAAACAAGAAAAGTGTCGGTATGAGATGATGGTGTAAATTGTAAAGCTTTCGATACATGCAATACTTTTTTTTCACATGCTTGTTAATTTGTATTTTGAGTCGATATTGGCTCATCTGTGATTTTTTATGTCCATGTTTATGAATAATGATAGAAGTATTGGTGATGTTTAGTGATTAGGAACTAATTTTGTTTCTAATTCTAATCTATTATCGTGTTTTTTCATTCTAGATTTTGCAAAAATTTGTTGAAGTTCGATATCATGCTTTTCTAACATTGAGATATACGGGGGTAACTATTTGCATTAGCACTGTATTTTGTCTAAGACAAAGTCATTGTAAGAACATTTCTATAGATAATTAAAATCTTTGGAAGTCGTTTTCGATATCAGTGTACTTGTGTGTGCGTAAGGTAAAATTATTTCTTGAGTAAATAAGTCGTGCAAATACAGAATCGTGCAAACATTTGCACAAATCTCGCAAACTTTCATTATTTTTCGGTACTTAAGAATATTATTTCTTTGAACCTTTCATGCACGGGTGAATAGTGGCTGCTGTGCAATATTTTACTGTACCTGTCATCTTCAGATTGCATGTGTGTTGTAGATTAGTAAAATTAAGCAAAAACAGCAGCAAAGCGTAGGTAGATATTTCCGTTACTTTTATGAAAAAATTATATAGAATTCAACGATAGGTTCTTGTTCGTGATCATAATAAATAACATGTAATCGGACCATACCGTGGGATATCCGTTTTGTAAATTTTAATTAAATCACCTATTAACTTCAGTAACTTTTCAAGTCACTGAACATTACTCAGAGTTAAATACCGACTGTACTTAAACAATCGTTTATTGTTACGGAAATATCTCCCAAAGACATGAAAACCCCCTTGGCTACGACACAATACCACTACATTTCTAAATAAACACTATGTATTAGGTACGTCTATACAACAACTTATGTCAATCGCAAAAGCTCATCTCACGTGGAACTGGGAATCATAACTAGATGGCGTCACTCAATTACATAGAGTTTGCAAAAGGCAACAGGCTTAAGGCGGTTGCCGGGTGGCAGCACCTTACTTTTAGAAATAAATTTATTGCGTCGCAAATACAAAACTTTTCAGTAGTATTGTTCGTTTGGCGGCAATATAGGGTAGTTATATATGTTATAACCCATGACATCATAGCTTAGCTTATCATTTATAGCTTTGTATTGGTAAAGTGCTAAAAGTGGCCGTTTTTGGCACTTTTACAATACAAAGCTATTCATGAAAGGCTAAGATGTGATGTGATGGATAATAAAATATAGAACTACCCCAAATTGCCGCCAATCAAACAATCCTTATTAAATACTTTGTATTTATGACGCAATAAAGTTATTTCTCAAAGTGGCAGCACTTCTCCTCAGCAACCACCTTAAATGCGATGGAGCGCTTGGTTCTCCAGTGTAAAACAGAGGTTATATGCAAAATGAGATGAACTCTTGCAATTCCGTTATTTGTGTAGATTTACCCAACACAGGAAGTGTTACTAAGAGACCTTGTAATCAGAGCGGCAATTTGAAAGCAAGTGAATGGGGCTTGTATCCGAAAAATCCTGGTACAGAAATAATTTAAATTTATCTTTGTACTACCGAACATTTTTGTTATAATAGTTTTCATTTTGAAAATCCCGGGAATGCATAGCTAGACACCATTTCATGGAACCGAAATTTCCCGGGAACATGCCCCATCACTTAGTCTAATGTACCACGCTGATATAACTTGATTAACGAAAAATAGCGCTACAACATTCAATGAAATGGAAACGTTCCAAATTTTCAAATTTTATAATTATTTCGTTTTGTCTTCTTTTGTTCGTTATTTAGGAAAATCTGGCAACGTCTACATGTCAATGCACGTGATATTAGGCACCATTTTGTGCTAATCGAGCTGTGACAGGGTCTGCTAATGTAAATTAAGTTTTGGCACTACTGTATACCTTGAGTCGAATCTGTCGGGGCCGAGCGGGCAGGGTGGTAAAACACGACATATAGTTATAGTCAGAGAAAACGCATTCCGTTCTTAAAAAGAGCAGTTAGGGGAGCGTGGACCGAGGAAACAAATCGAATCTTTTATAATGCGCACAGTCAGGAAATAACATTCCCTGCCCGTATCTTTATTCCCGAATTCATATAGCCTAAATGTATCAAAGTGACTGCAAGTATGAGACTCATTTGGGTGAGTTCGTTTTATAGTCGACCTCATCACTTCTCTACGCTGATGACCAAGTTATACTTGCGTCATCTGCTGACGAGTTACAGGAGATGGTAACAATGATGAATGTGGCTTTTGATAGGAAAGGAATGAAAGTAAATGTAAGCAAGACGAAAGTAATGGTACTTGAAAGAGAAGAGTGTATGACAGAGTGTACTATATTAATAGATGATGAACAAGTCGAACAAGTGAAGGAGTTTGTGTATCTGGGTTCTAAGTTTACGAGAGATGGAAAGTGCGAAAGTGATATCGAAAGAAGAGTGAATGCTGGAAACATGGTGAATGGTGCTCTGCATGCTTTTATGAAGAGTCAGAAGGTGTCTCACAAGGCTCGTCTGGCTGTTCATAGAGGCGTTTTGGTACCAACACTGATGTACGGCAGTGAAAGCTGGGTATGGCAGAAGAAGCATGAAAGTAGAATTAATGCAGTAGAAATGAGAGCGTTGAGGAGTATGATTGGTGTGAAATTGAGTGACAGGATTAGAAACAGTGTGATAAGAGAACGTTGTGGCGTAAAAGAAGACGTAGTTACTAAAATTGAGAAAGGGATGCTAAGATGGTTTGGTCATGTGGAGAGGATGAATGAAGGAAGATTGACGAAAGAGATCCACAAGGCGAGAGTGAATGGAAACGTTGGAAGGGGAAGGCCTCGGCGAACGTACCAGGACCAAATTCAAGACGTTCTGAATAAAGGCCAGGTTAAAAGTACCCTAAACCGACGAGCATGTATGAAAGGATTGATGAAGGTTCAGGAAGCAAGGGAAGTATGTCAAGATCGTAGCAGGTGGAGAACTGTGGTCTCTGCCTACCCCAACGGGAACAAGGCGTGATGTTATGTATGTATGTATGTATCACTTATCCCTAGTTTTAATACATGATATTTATTGAAATTAAATTATTTTAATGGATAGGACCTTTCTAAAATGTCTTGTTCCCTCCTTCCACGCAGTATACAATATACGATGGTACGTGGATGATACAGTGGAACAATCATGCAGTTGAGTCTTTACCTTATTTTATACTCATTTAAAGTATTTTCAGCCAATGTCAAAGTAAGGCCAGAGAATTAGTTTTATAATCATTTTACAAATCATACTTTATACTAATGTTATTTTTTATCAATAATACGAAATTATGTTCTTATGCGAAAGTCTTTCACGGTTAAACTGATAGTTTGAAAAGAAATGGGCTACATTATTTTAATCCCATGCACATTGGCGGGTATCTGCTAGTAAATAATGACGCGGAGCAATAGATATTAGGTTTGAAAAATTAAAATATTTTTGCTAATGTTTAACTTTATTCTAACAAAAATTTCTGATTTAATTACAGGTAGAGGCTCAACCTAGAAAATGAAATTATATAACTGACGTTAAAATAACAAAATTTCGATACTACATGCTATAATATAGACCATATATTTTCATACAAAATATTATGTCGTGAATCTGCCCATGAAACTTATTAACTGTTCTAAAAAAACAGGTTTTGGAAGAGATGTCGTGGCCAGATCCTAAGAAATGATCACTTCATGATGTGGCCGACTTCTCATGACTACTCCATGAAAGTGGGCATATCATAAAGTGGCCAACACCATGATCTGGCCACGACAGACGTCTAAATATTTTTTTTGACCTCCCATAGAAAATGCACCATCAGTTTTAATAAAAGATTATTTTCTTTTTCGTATTACGATCAATGTTTTTTATAGGGAAAGTTGTCATGGTTCATGTGCAGAATTACCCATTTTTAGCTGATGAATAAACATCACGTTGTATGAAACATAAAAGTAAATAAATCGCAAAATTTATAACTTCCGACGAGATTCGAACCCGTGTCTTTTCAAACACAGGGTTGTGGCTACGAGTCCCGACTACAGCAGAAATATTTCTGTTCCCAGCAAATTCCTTAATGGATTATTCCCATAAGTTATTGTTAATTTTTACCAAGATTAAAATAACGATTAAATAACGACCACTTTTCCCGTTGAATGTTTCTTTCGTTACCACATAAAATACAAAAATAAATGTCACTTGAACAATGGTAAAACGCCGGTAACAATGTAACTATTTTTTTTCTTTAAATATAATAAGGCTGAAAGTAACTTTGAGCCACCCCAATAAAAAAAGGCAAGGCAATAAACTACATGGCACATTAATTCATTGGAAATAAATGATAATTCATTCCTTCTCTGCCCGCGTCTGTGTTCCCGAGTTCATATAACCCAAATCTATTCAAGTCGCGAGTGAATAGGCTTCTTCTGGGCAAGCTCGTTCCATCGTTTACCTCATCTCTGTCTTCAAGACTAGATCGAGGTCAAGAGTAAGTCCATTGACGATAAAAAAAAAAGAAAAAAAATGTTAAAACCGGGATTATTCCCGGGATAAATGCAAGTTTACCGAGAACAGAATATAGTCACGTCTGCGGTTGTAAATTTTGCGGCTTTTTGTAATTGAAAGAGTTAAAGAATAAATAAAAAAATATTTTGTTTAATTCGTGACAGTAAAATCTGTGATGTTACATGTTTGTTTGTCTTATCATAGACGAATAAAAGACGACTGAAAATTTGCAAGAAATTGCTGAATTATTGTGCGGAAAGTTGTGATAGTCTATCAAGTAACTAGATAAATAAAAACATTGTTTACACTATGTCAAAAGTCTGTTGTTTGAAAGCAGGATACTTGATAAACCATCATAATATCTAGTTTTGAGCACTTTCAGGTTACAATATCTAGTAGTGCATTTTCAGTCCTCTATAATTCATCACAATTGATATTGTTTACATTTCGTCTATTTTATAAAACAGCAATGTTATAAACTTGCTTTTTAAATAATAGACACAAATGTAAATCGTAGTTTCAATTCTAGTGATGAGTACCTGGGAAAACCCTCAATCGGGGTAACATAAAGCTATAGGGGTAGCTTTATCCACATTTGAAGAAATCGGAATTGAAATTTTAAAATGGGTTTTTTCAAGTGTCACATAACACAATTCAGAACCCAAACGTATAAATTTTATTCACAATATGGTGGTTATCCTCAAAGAGATTTCATGTAATTTCCATGTACAATGTGAAGGAATATTTCCGTGTCTCAAAAAACAAATGTAAAGGTGCTCCATCTCTTTCTAGTAACAGGCTTGAAAGAGATGGAGGCCCATTTAGGCGGCAAGTTGAAAGTAACCGTCTGGGACGTCTCCGCCATTTGCGTGCACTCTCTGGTTGTATAGATACTATAATTGGAGTCTCTGGTTATTCTCGGCCAAAATCCAACAAATTATTAAAAAAATAAATAAATTTAATAATAATAAATTTTAATAAAAAATAATCATTTTATACATATATTTATTTTTAATCTAACAGCGAACGTACCTGGAATTCATCCCACGGTATGGACGAACATTCGTCCGTAGTTAGATCGTCGGCTGCGAAGCGAAGGCACGACTTCCCCCCTACACTTTGATGTACCAAGTGTAAGTTGTTCAGTCGCCAAGTACATGTTGATATCTGAAAGTGAAATTGATTCTATTATGTTATGATGACATATCAGAGATTCAAACAACAACTTTTCCTTCAGCGGAAAAGAGGCTATTTTGGCCCTTTTAATGAATGATAATGTACCAACTTAATTTGTAAAGAATATTTCTGCCTATCTTTCGGCCGTGTTAATAACAAAATACGATAAGTAATCTAGGCAACGAAGCGGATCGTTGTATGAAGACCCCCGCATTAAATCCTCAGTCGATGAAACTTTGCTGGGGTATTACACTATATGAGACAAACCTTCTATAAAAAAATCCAAATAAAAATCGGTACTTTTAATTTTTCCATACAAAAATACAAAAAATGTATGAAAAAATTAAAAGTACCGATTTTTTTTTTGGAATTTTTTTATAGAAGGTTTGTCTCATATAGTGTAATACCCCAGCAAAGTTTCATCGACTGAGGATTTAATGCGGGTGTCAACTGCTTCGTTGCCTACACTAAAGTATGAAGCATCCAAACTTAAAGATTCATGAGAAAGTGAGCAAAACTTGCGTTCCACAAACAAACTTATAAACTCTTTGGCTAAGTAATTCTGCCGCTTGACAAGAGATGGCGCTATATACTAGTTAAAGCGTGGTAGTGTTGTGTTTGCATCGATTAAGTATAGGCTTCGCGATACAAATAAATCGCACATGCTGGATTCACGCCAATGTGAATAAAGTTTTTGGTCTCGAGCATCCTCATAAGGTCAGCGAAGTTGTCAAATGTAGAGGTGGGTCGGTACGCGATTTTCTAATACCGAAACGAAACTAGTTATCAGTCGATTAAGGGTTTTGAAACTATTTATTTCAATAACTACTATGTATTGGATGGTATGGCGATTCAAGAAGCGACTTCGTTTCTGTGGGTTATTGGTATTATTGCGTTATCGCGGTGAACAGGGTATTTCGTTATTGGTATTATTGCGTTATCGCGGTGAACAGGGTATTTCGTTATCTTAGTTATTGTATTGGATATTGTTGGTATTTTGAATAAATATTTTTTATTTCTTATAGGACTAGTGAAACTTGTTAATTATTTACTTTTCTTCGTTTGCACATCTGTATTGACCAAAATGGCATAAACTTCTTTTTTATAATCAACAGTATAGTTTTTTCCAATTTCGTTGTTTCTAAACTTAGTTTCGGTAGGCGTTTTACGCAGTCTTTTTTTTCGATAAATAGTTTCGCCCGATAAATAGTTATTGCAGAACCGAATACCGTATTTTAGTTATTGTACCGATACATAGTTATTGAAACTATTTACGTTGCATAACGCCCATCTCTAGTCAAATGACAATGTGTGTTGTCCGGTAGGTGGCAAGGGTCCGTATTCTGTAATTTCAAAACAATACGTTTATTGATAATGCCAAATTACAAGTCAAGATTTGTATAATAATGTAAATAAATGGTACAGCAGCACTGCACTTACTTTCTCGCAATACTCAAGGAAAAACTATCAACCGCGGATAGTTTAAGTTTGGATTATTAAATAAAATTACATCGCTTTGCACACAGTGGCTTAAAAAACGCGACAGTAAAAAAAAGCACGCGCGCTTTCAAAAGTGTCCAATTCTTGAATAATACTACTAAATGTATGTTGTTCAGTCGCCAAGTACATATTGATATCTGAAAGTAAAATTGATTCAATTATGTAAAGATGACATATCAGGGATTCAAACAATTATTATATTATTTATTTATTATTATAACAATAAAAATACAAATTTATATACTAAACGGTGCAACAAAAACCTATTTAGATTTATCTGTGCACCGTCAATAGCTTTTCCTTCAGCAGAAAAGAGACTATTTCGCCCTTTTAATAAATGGTAATGTATCAACTTTCCTATTTTTCGGCCGTACTTTCAAAACAATCTTTAGTAAAGTAACAGAGTACGATAAGTATGAATCATCCAAACTTTAAGAGGATATGTCTGAAAATATTTAACGCTCAATGGGCGGAGTGTTCTCGCTCGACCCCCCCGCTCCCCGCACACAACACACGCACTGAGCACCCGCCGCACGCGCACGCTGGCCGCAACAAGCATAGAAATGCATGGAGTTGCGTCATATAAAATCTTTTTAAATAGAAACATTTAGCTTATTGTTATAAATAGTTTATTTAGATGCCGAATAGTATGATTAAGGGTTTTATAATCACCTAAAGTCGAAATTATGCAGTAAAATAAATTTTGTATTTTTTTACGACTCATTTTACAGTTAAACAAAAAAAGTCTATAAAAACGAAACGAAAAATCTGAATTGATTACAGTCGATAGAAGTTTATGTAAAAAATTAAAGAAAAATAAAAAGGCCTCTCGAAGTAACACTGTTTACTAAAAAAAACAATTTACGCTCTTATATTTAACTATACCTACTTTCAGTATAGGTAAGCAGACACTAGTACATATATGGTATTCTGTGACGCAGATGAACGAAGCTAACAAAAGCCGCGCGTTTTTAGGGTTCCGATACCAAAATGGTAAAAAAAAGGAACCCTTATGGTGCCGCTCTGTCTGTCTGTCTGTCCGTCTGTCTGTCACACCTCTATATCTCAGCAACCACTTATGCTAATCATATCAGCCGAAATACGTCCACTACTGGACATAGGCCTCCCCTAAAGAACTCCATGACGACCGGGTCCTGCGCTGCTCGCATCCAGCGGCTTCCCGCGACCTTGACCAAATCGTCGGTCCACCTTGTGGGGGGCCTGCCAACGCTTCGTCTCCCGGTACGTGGTCGCCACTCTAGAACCCTCACGCCCCATCGGCCATCGGTTCTTCTTGCGATGTGCCCTGCCCACTGCCACTTCAGTTTAGCGATTCTCAGGGCTATGTCCGTTACTTTAGTTCTTCTGCGGATCTCCTCATTTCTGATTCGATCGCGCAGAGAGACTCCGAGCATAGCCCTTTCCATAGTCCTTTGGGTGACTTTGAGCTTTCTGATAAGGCCCATCGTGAGCGGCCACGTCTCGGTGCCATATGTCATCACTGGCAACACACACTGGTCAAAGACTTTCGTCTTGAGACACTGCGGTATTTTGGACGTGAAGATATTGCGGAGCTTCCCGAACGCTGCCCATCCGAGTCGGATTCGACGAGTAACCTCTTTCTCTAAGTTGGATTTACCCAGCTGGACTGTTTGTCCCAGGTATACGTACTCATCAACAACTTCGAGCGTAGAGTCTCCAACTTTGAGTGGAGTGGGTACAACAAGGGCGTTAGACATAATTTTCGTCTTATCCATGTTCATTTTAAGACCCACTTGTTGTAAAACTCTACTGTGGTTATTGATCATCGTGCCGAGATCTTCCAGGGTCTCAGCCATTACGACAATATCGTCGGCAAATCGAAGGTGGGTCATGTACTCGCCATTGATGTTGATGCCAAGTCCTTTCCAGTCCAGGAGTTTGAAGACGTCTTCCAATGCAGCGGTGAACAGTTTAGAAGATATGACGTCCCCCTGTCTCACTCCTCGCTGCAATTAGATAGGTTTCGAGTCCTGGTCCTGAAGACGAACTGACAGAGTGGCGTTTTTGTACAGATCCTTCAACACTTCAATGTACCGACAGTCGACTTGGCACCTCTGGAGAGATCGTAGCACGGCCCACGTCTAGATCGAATCGAAGGCCTTCTCATAGTCCACAAACGCCAGGCAAAGTGGCTGTTTATACTCTTCGGTCTTCTGTATAACTTGCCGTATCGTATGTATGTGGTCTATGGTACTGAAGCCTTTACGAAAACCGGCTTGTTCGGGAGGCTGGAAGTCGTCGAGCCTGCGCGCGAGACGGTTCGTAATGACTCTCGAGAACAGCTTATAGACATGGCTCAGAAGTGAGATGGGTCTGTAATTCTTCAGCAGGGTCTTATCACCCTTTTTGAAGAAGAGTACCACCACACTTCTGTGCCATGCCTGTGGCGTTTTCCCTTCGAGTATGACAGAATTAAACAGCTTCTGAAGAGCTTTAAGCACTGGCCTTCCGCCTGCTTTCAGAAGCTCAGCCGTAATTCCATCGTGCCCGGGTGCCTTGTTGTTTCTAAGCTGTCTGAGAGCCATTCTAATCTCGTACAAGCTGACGTCCGTCCCAGTGTAACCTGCTCAATTCTTCTTCGAGTTCTGCAACCTTCTCGTCGGTCCGCAATGTGCGCGTGTTATAAGTTGCCAGGGCCAGAGGTCGTCGTTGTTGGTAGCTCGACATCTGCCGGGGATTCTTCGCACCCCCTGCCCCACCGTTACCATGGCCGCTACCGGAGCCAGGAATAGCGGGGCCGTCGGGGACTAGGGGCTGGAGACTATTATTGTGATTCATGTTGATTCTTAGGGGGTTTTACCATAGTCGCCACGCTTGGCAGACGGGTTGGCGCCCACAGTAAGATGAAATAATACACAGAAGGACGCTGCTGCCCATCCTCTGGATTTCATTTCATAGTCGCCTCTTACGACACCCACGGGAAGAGATGCGTCGGTACTATTCTTTTTAGGCCGGCACCGCGCAGCTTACCACTTATGCTATCGACCTGAAATTTGGAATAGTTTTAGAATATAGTTGCCCAACTTTATTGCACATGAAAAAATTTTGAAAAAGTATGATTATTAAAGGGGGCCAAAATGGGGGGGCCCAAATTTCAAATTATCGCTACTAGGTTGAGTGGGGTATCATATGAAAGGGCTTTACTTGTACATTTTAAAATATATTTTGGTATTTTTTTAAGTTACTTAGTTTTCAAGTTATGATGAAAAATGTCAAAATAAATACCACTTCCCCCCCTTATCTCTGAAGTTTGAGTAAGGAAAAGTCTGAATTAATTACAGTTGACAGAAGTTCATGTAAACTTTACAGCAAAAATAAAACGATCTTTCTAAGTTGCACAGTTTTTTAGAAATCTGCAAAAAACCTTTACAAACAAATTTAGTTTTGCGGTCCTGAAAATGGACTTTATCGCTTCCAAAAATACTATAGGTATATCGGAACCCTCGGCGCGCGAGTCCAACTCGCACTTGACTGGTTTTTTCGTATGTCCCTACATTCCGTCCGCCAGGTCTGTCAGTAATAGCGACTCCATTACTCTGTTCGATCAATGGATACGTACTTTTGTAGAATTCTAGTTTTTGCTGGAAAAATGCTGGAAGTACCATAGTCACCTCGCTTGTTAGCGTTTTACGACTGGCACCATGGACCGCGGTTGTAGGTGACCGCAGTAAGTAAGATGTAAGATACAAAAGAGGATGCTGCTGCCCATACTCCAGTTTATAACCCTTAGTCGCCTCTTACGACACCCACGGGTATATATAGGTTGGTATTATTCTTTGCCGGCACTACACGGGACAGGTATTATTATTAGTAGTATTAGCAAGTAGTATGTACAATAAAATATGTAATCAGGTTGGTATTTACTTTGATCACAAATAAAAATTCTCATCTAGGGCTACAATGACAATCTCTCAAAAATTATTATAAAATATATTTTTTGATGAAATAGTTTTTATTGCGCGTGAAAGGTTGGATTTGGGAACAACGAATACAGGTCTGTCGTCGACAGAAGGTCACGGGCAACTGATCGGTGAAAGAAAGGAATAAAATAATTACTTCCGCAACGTATTAGACTGCGACAGATGTAGTGCGCGTGCACCAAAACTAAATGACGTAAGCGCCCGATATAAAATATCGACTTTTTGTAAAAACTAAGAAATAAAATAAAATTTTAGCTTTAGTCAACCCTAGCAACTACGAATACCTTTCTTTATACTTAATTTCAATACTTAAAACACCTCAGATTACACAAAAAGAGAAAGAAACGAAAATTGAAGAGGCAACTTTGGATTTTAATTTTGTGTAGTCGATTTTCAGTAATCATGTTTTGGTCTTAGTGATGCCCTCACATGAATGGTCAAGAAACACATACCTGAAAATCACGGCAAGAAACTGAGTAAATAAAAAGATATTTGTCTCTAAAATACCCAAAAAAAATGTACATATCGTCTTAAGATTCATGACAAAGTGAGCAAAACTTACGTTCCACAAACACGCTTCAAAACTCTTAAACTACGTAGTTCCGCCGCTTGACAAGAGATGGCGTTATATACTAGCTAAAACGCGGTAGTGTTGTGTTTTCGTCGAATAGTTAAAGGCTTCGCGATACAAGTTTACCACCCGCTGAGTAATACATTACCGGCTCGAAGGACCAATATTGTAAATTTTTGTACTCATGCTTCCTCATAAGGACAATATAGTTGTCGCATGACAATGTGTGTTGTCCGGTAGGTGGCAAGGGTAAGTTAGAGGCTAATGCCCGCGTCACACAGAGGCGGTAGCGGAAGCGTTCCGGGGCCGGTATTTTTTGTAAAGTATGAGTTCTTATGCACCCTGTCACATTGAAAAGCGGTCACGGCGCGGTATTTTGTTCCCGCCAAACCGCCCCGGACCGCTTTCGCAATAATACCGCCTCTGTCTGACTTGAGCTTAAGTCTTTATCTTAAGTAAGTCAAAACTCAAACATAACTTCGTTTTTTTTATTGAGATGAGATGGAATGCTGAATTTTGTCCGCATCAGAAATGTCATACATACATAGAGGAGGTAATTGCCATCAGTAAGTATTACTAATACAGTCACCGGCAAAACTAACCGGCCGGTCTATTTTCTGTCGTACATTTTCATACAAGTAAGGGATCAAATGAAGCGTCAATATATTTCCTAAACGAAATAAATATCAGTGAATAAACTGTGAGATCAATAATAAGGTACTCGTATTTGACCACCGATTCTTGAAGATTAGACCTGTGCAAGGTATCCAGGAAATTCCGTGCATCGTTCGTACGTCATTTTATCAGAAATCTATTACATTTAGAGAATTAATAGTAGTTTATGCAACTGTCATATAAAACTGGTTATTAAAACACGAGTTTGGGTTTATCACACGAGGCGCAGCCGAGTGTGATAATAGCATCAAACGAGTGTTTTAATACCATATTATATGCAGTTGCGTATACTACTTTATCTTCACTCATACAACAGGTAGGTACTTACTTATAAAAATTAAACGAAAGTAAGTAAACAACAAAGGCAACTTATATTACGTATACTACGGTTCTGATATAAGTCTATAGAAGCCGCCTTAATATATCCGCTAGGTCTTCTTTGAAATATACAAGCAGAACATTTTCTTTACATGGTTTTCTTTTAGATTTTCATTCTTTCCCAATTCATTGTAGGTTATGTCGTAAAATGTCCTAGACTAATATGAGAGAAGATCATAAGTTATTGAGTATCTTCTGGTGTGAGTGCAGTATCCTGACTGCACCACTTTATCTTCTTTTTCAATAAACTTTCACATTACTTTAACGGGCACAAAATACTTAAAAAAGGTAAATGTTTGAAAATAGCGGCAAATCTAATATCTATTTCCAAGTCCTTTCTAATTTCAGGCTGCGCGCGCATATTAGAATAGAATAGAATAGAAACGTTTATTTGCAGAGATACTTACAAAATACAAATTCCAGATCTTATAGAAAAATAGTCTTAGTATCTAGTCTGCGAAACAGGCATGCAAATATTTATATAAATGAGCAATAGTCGTGCCACAGATTTTGAGCCACAGATGAAATAATTGTAACTATAGTAACTGTTACTCTAACTGCTCCAAAATAATAGGTTGTTTATATGGTACACTTTGTAATATGCTACTGATATTTGACAGCTACTAAGAAAAACTGATATATTACTAACGGGCTCTCTAAAAGACCTTCTATTCAGTCTTCTTAAAAAAAGTTTAGATTCAAGGAGAATTGTATCCAAGTGTTATGTAATGATTAAAAAATTAAATTACGTAACACCTTTGCAAAATTTTCATACAAAAATCGTTACGTAATGGTAACTTTTTAATTTTTTATATATACTCTGCGTAATATACAGCCTTACGTATCAACTTTTTGAATCATATTTCAAATTTTACGACATGAGTGTAGATAAAATGTTTAAAGTGTCGCATGGGTTTTGTTCAACATTTTAGATATACCTAATCTTTGACAATATTGTTAATAAGGTTCTTATCTAAAGACCTCATCAATCAGATTTGTAATTTTATTCAATTTAGGTAAGATATTGACGCTTCGTTTGCCCCCATATTTGTATGAAAATATATGAAAGACAACAGATCGGCCGGTTATTTCTGCCGGTAAGTGTATATTAAATAGATAACCAAGGGAGGTTACAAACTGATATTAACTGAAAGGCATTTATGACTAGAATTGTATCATCATCAATGATTCAGTTTCGACGTTTCTTATATTTGGGTTTAGAAGTATTTTTTCATTGTAGGATAATAATATCTTCTTTCTTCAACTTAAGAGCCGTGCTTTTGTCGGTGGAGCAACTTCCAGTCTGTTCTTCTCTTCGCAGGTTTCTCTTTTCCAAAGTGAAAATAATATTCGTTCATATAAAGTTGTTTGATTGTTATTTTTTTTTAATGATGACATATCAGAGATTCACACAACAACTTTTTCTTCAGCAAAAAAGTAGCTATTTTCTTCCTATCCTTCGGTCGTACTTTCAAAACAATCCTTGGTGTAAATAAGAAAATACGATAAATGTGAGCCAAATTTGCGTTCCACAAAACACACTTTAAAAACTCTTAGGCTACGTTATTCCGCTGCTTGACAAAAGATGGCGTTATATACTAGTTAAACCGTGGTAGCGTTGTGTTTTCGTCGATTAGGTATAGGCTTCGGAAAAGAAAATTATTGACTTTGGTATTTAAAAACTGGCAACCTCAGTAAAATTTTTGTACTCATGCCATCTCATAAGGTCAACATAGTTGTCGAATGACAATGAGTGTTGTCCGGTAGGTGGCAAGAGTTAGGTTAAGGTTAAAGCAACTTGATAACGATCGAAACGGGTTATGAACTTTATGAACTTATGAGAGATGGCTTGCTATTGCTTGCTACTAGCAAGTCAATTAGATCCCGTTATCTACGGTAGTTTCTTTTTATAGAGATGAAATGCTGAATTTTATCCACATCAGTTTCCATTTGGACGTATTGTAAATTACAACTGCATTTCTTTTCTTTAGATATCTTTCATTTTCATTAGATTTTCTGGAAAACTTTGGAATAATTGAGAACACACGTTCTTTAATTTTTTGACCCATTAATTTTTTTACGGAAATGACGTCATAGCTGAGGCTCTGTAAATAATTTTCCTTTGCCTTTCTTTCGCAAAAATTTTTAATCAAGCAATCTGGCACATCAATCAATCTAATCTGTGGTGAATCTGTGTGTTTTTGAGATTTAGACAATTATTATGACTTTTATTGAATTTCTTTAAAAAACCTGTTGTAGTATATTATTTAATACTTGTATTCCCCTCCCAGCAATGCCATTAGTTTATTCCGTGTGCATGAAGTAAGTGAGAACCTTTACCAAAGCAAAAAAATAAAAATATTACGCTATACCTGTATTAGCTGGACTAGGACTTCTCCTATAAAATAATTTTTATTTGCAAACAAGTTTGTGATTATTTACACTAAGGCCCGTACTCGAAATGAATAATTTGTAAATGTAAAATACATGTTGAGAGCAATCTCGTACTAACGGTGTTAAAGTATGCCACAAACATTACAGTAGGTACAAATACCGCCCAAATTTATCATTTATTGCAAAGAACAAGTCAACAACGAAGAGGCGCGGAGTTCGAGAGTGAGCTATGGAAAAACGAATAGCTGAAGCCCAAGATATGCAGCCAAAAAAAAAGAGTCAGGGCACCTTACAAAAAAAATCTCACCAAAAACATTTCATGTGATATTGGTTGCCAAGACGACATTGACTCTTTGCTCATACATAACGCTTTCACTGTTAAAAAGTTATCAAATCCTGAGAAGAGCCAATTTCAGGTCTAACTCTACAAGTACATAGACTCATACACGGCTGATGCAACTCAACCAAAACGTTCGATTTCGATTCGGATTGGATCTAAGTCAAGTAAGATGAAAATTTAATGTTTTTAAAATTTTTTAGATTTTAGTATGGAGGTCTCTTGTAGGAAACGGACAGGCTTACAACCAATATGGCCCCCTCCTTAGCAGAAAGTGTACTTACCAGGTCCCGTCTTCTGCATTCGCTGGTGGGCGAGTGGTCACTGGGAGACGACGATCGCTCCACCACTTCAGCTCCGACCTCTACGCCACTCGACACGCGGCCGTGCTCGAATTCCCTAAAAAAAAAAACAAATGTATTTTCAGATTCGTTTTAAGGCTAATCGAACCAGAACAAAAAGTCTAGAGACATCTTGCCTACTTCGGAATGAAATATCAGTATAAACAATGAAATGTTCATGGTACAATGCGTACCAAAGAGGCTGTAAAATTTAGTGTATGTTATAAAAAAAAAGATAAAATGTATTTATTTCTTCTTCTACAAACTTCAACAAGACATATTAAACTAAGCCTTACACTTGGAACTGTGTAAAAGACAGGAGCCTAAACTAGGAAACCCTGTGTCCCAATGACACCGATACATCAATAAGGCAGCCAAAATTATCAGATTTCAGATAATTGTATTCAATGTAGATTCTTTACAGAGTACTTATTGAATGTCATGCAGAATACAATGCAAATAGAGCGAGTCTACCCTGTTTCTTCGTTATCTTCTATATTATCTCTGTACACACACACACACTATGCTTTTGCCTCTCGACAATAGATGGCGCTGAACTTTAGTGAAACGCGATATTGTTGTGTTTTCACCAACTTCTTATAACATTTTACATTTTAGCACCGCGCGGATTCTATCCCACTTCTGATGTTAGAACAATTTTTGCATGCGTACCTCCTCATAAGGTCAACATATATCCTATGTTGACCGGTAGGTGGTATGTATCTTAGTCACTAGCTATTGTAAGGGTGATGAAGGACAAATTTTCTATATGATTTGCTCATGACTGCTTCTTTGACTGATGATAAGGAGCATCCTCTAGAAGATACAAAAAGATATTGGCGGACATCCACACCCCTGCGTTTTTGAGGAATTAAGTTTTAACTATTTTGAAATTTGACAATGAAACGTACACCTGGCAGACTGACTATCTGATTAAATACAATGTATAGCCCTGCGTGTCGCAAAGTTACAGCGCTTCAAAATGCAAAAATTCGTCCCGTGACAATGCAGAGCCCTGCATGTCTGCCTCTTCGATTTTCTATATCTTCAGAAGTATTTTAAGCAGGAGGCACAAAGGAGGGACAAAAAAAACATTATCTAGTATCTTATTTTCATTTTTTTTGCTTTAACTCAAAAACGCAGCGACGCACAGAAAAACTTGTAAGGACGAAATAGATTCGTATTGAGCTGATCTATCATCCCTATTAATATGAATCATGAGCAAATCATATACCCAAATACAATTAGTAATTTTGTATATAAAATTTTAGCATGTTAGGATCACTGTCAACGTACACACGGCCGCACATCAGTAGAAACACTTTTGGACCTTATGGCGTAGTAATAGAGTTGAAAAAGTTTCTACCGACGAGCGGTTGACCGTACACCGCACGACAGTAATATTTATTGATGCATGCATACAAAAACGATTATACCACGACTGTTTACTGTAAGAGAAAAGGTTGACTTATGCACCTTTTCCGCGAATTTCTTCCGTGACCCGGAGTCCATAGATTGTTAGGTCACTGTTTTGTAGTTTGCATGCATTCCGTAAGCCTAACGTAGAGTAAGTAAAAACCACAAAATTTATTATTTAGGCATTAGGGTAGGGGGAGAGGGGCAGGGACAGGGATGGTTCAGATGGTTGGACGGACGACAGATAGACGGAAGGGTAGATGGATGGATGGTCAGATAGATAGAATAAAATATTAGAAAGAATAGAATCCCTCGCGGACAAGGTCACCGGCTAGCAACAGCTAGTTATAATAAATAATATCAAATTATAAAACCCTTGCATTCCTTGTTAAGGATGGTAGGATATACAAAAATTCAACTAAGGGTTATGAACCGGAGCTGATAATTTTTCGTACATAGAACTTATCCATTTACACTAAACCTAACGATACCACGTTTGGACTAAAGCGCATCATGGATACAGCGCCATCTGTTGGCGAGTAGCTGTAGTAAGTTAACCGTCTATTATGCCCATTGACGTAAGAAAAACGCTGCGCTTCTAAAGGACCTGAAGCTATTGTCTATGGAAAACTTAACTGATAGAGTTAATGCTATTTCTTTCTAACTAATCTTTGTTTACAAAGGTTTAAAAAGGACAACAATATTTTATCAGTATCGAAACTTTTTTTTCCGAAAACACTTTGTCGCCAGTTCGCCATTTTGAAAAACGGTATACGACAGTACGTGGGCTGTCAAATTGGTGTACATGTTCGACAATTTTATTGTTATTGTAAACAAACATATCAGTTTAGAAATGTTTTTATAAATGGATTTCTTTATTTAGGCTTCGGCAGGATGCCAGTGTTCTATTTTGTTGTGTAGTGCAAGGAAGATCAAGAACCATCCACAAATATCTATGCACAAGTAAGTCGCTGGTTATTTGGTGTACGAGCAAGCTCACACATTCTTACTTACTTATGTATTGTATCTGCTGACTACAACATTTTCACTTTACATGACAGTGGCAAATAAACCTTCCTTGCAAACGCACGCGTCACTCTTTTACTTTAACTTACCCTTAACAACATCGTGTAGGGCCAGCCCCTACATTTATGGTCCTTCGAGCCTCAGTGCCTTGTGTTCTTGTGCGGTA
Source organism: Athrips mouffetella (assembly GCA_947532105.1). Taxonomy (NCBI): domain Eukaryota; kingdom Metazoa; phylum Arthropoda; class Insecta; order Lepidoptera; family Gelechiidae; genus Athrips; species Athrips mouffetella. The sequence continues at coordinate 10,718,237 of OX383968.1, forward strand.
GCGGATCGGTTCACCGGCCTCCCAGAAGCGGGTCTCACCGGTGGGATTGAGAAGTCGCACATGCCGTATGAGAGTGCAAGCGCACTGCACAAACAACCAGTGCAATTTGGATTACTCAAGTTTTGTGTGATCTTTCAACAATTACACTACATCTAACATCTACGCTCAGGTGAGCTAACATCTAACATTACAACGCATAACTGGATTATCTTCGTGATGGAGGCGCTCTTCGCACGTCAAAGCGAGATAACTGCTTCGATTGAGAGGATAATCTCAAACTTCAAAAAGGATTCTCAAACACGAAAAACAGCTGAATATCTAAAAACGAGGGTGGAGACCTTACAAACCTTATGGAGTGAGTTTGTGTCCAACGATGATCTGCTGCGAGAAGAGGAAGATCAATCGCATACTTACTTCACTGCCGACAAGTTCAACGTTCTGAAACAATTATATGACAGCGGTCTTCAGCAAATACAATCAACAAAAGCCTACACCAAGCCCAACGCCGACGGCGGCTCTGGCGGCAGCGGTTCCGGTAGTACGGGATCTCCTTCTAAATCGGATGAATTAAAAAGCCATCAAAAAACCAACTTCCGAGCCCTAAATCGGGTAATTAAGAACATTGTCACCAATGAACTTACAGAAAGCTGGGAGATTGAAGATAAGCTTCAATCGCTTCAATCACGCTGGAGAGCAATTGACGAGCTACACTGGCAGATAGACAACCTACTGGAAGGTACAGACGAAATTTATGATAAAGAATTTTCTCTTCACGAAAAGTTGTTTGAAAGTTACAAGACCGATTTACACCGCAAGTTGAACTCTGTTAAACATCGACAGGAAGCGACCCCACACGTCGAAATACCTATATTTACTGGTAACTATGCCAACTGGCCAGTCTTCTCGGATCTCTACTGTGAGGCCATTCATAACAACCCAACTCTAAGCAAAACTCAGAAGATGCAACACCTCAAGGGCAAGCTGAGAGGCGAAGCCGAGCGGATTGTCCAACACCTAACAATTTCTGCGGAAAACTATGATTCCTGCTGGGAAATACTTAACCGCAGATACAACAACGTCCAACTCCTATTTACTAAACTCATGCAAACTTTCATGAATCAACCTACGATGCAGAAACATTCAGCGCATGAAATAAAACGTCTGCATGACGTCAGCCTAGAAACGGTTCACGCTATACACAATCTTGGGGTGGACACTTCAACATGGGATCCGATCTTGGTGCACATTATTACTGAGAAAATGGAGTCTGAAACATACACAGCATACATGGACGCTCGACAAAACAAACGTGATTTGCCTTCATTCGAAGAATTGATAAGTTTTCTCGAATGTAAATTCACTGCGCTTGAGCCTTTAAACAAAAAAGGCAAGCCGAACAAAACAACATCTACAACATCAACTTCGTCATCGGCGTCATCGCCAAGGGACACCGAGCACAAACATAATAACAACGCCAACTATGATACAAAGTTCAGCAAACAATATAGAACATACGCTATACGCGACTGTCCTCTGTGCAAGGCAAAGAACCACGTGCTAATTACATGCAAAAAGTTTTTAAACATGACACCAGATACAAAAATGAACACGATAAAGTCACTGGCTGTATGCGAAAACTGCCTGTTTCATCATAAAAATAATTGCACTTCTACAAAGAAATGTAAAGTGTGTAACAGCGCTCATCACACTATTCTACATGACATGCTATGTAAAACCGACACCGCGTCAAATAACAATGCAAATGCAACTCAGCAGTCAACCTCGACGCAAAATTCCACACCGGGTAAATCGTACCACGCGGTTCGTAATTATGATGAAATACTACTCGCTACTGTGGAACTGAAAATTCGATCAAAGGATGGAACATTTACAAAGATGAGATGTCTTATCGATCAGGGATCCCAAGTCAACTTAATAACCGAGTCAGCTGCTCAACGCTTGGGCCTTGAAAGGTGTCGTCAAAATTCATCAATTTTCGGCGTCGGTACAACTGCCACACACAGCAACGGGGTTGTACAGTTAATCTGCGAGTCTCTGTATAACAACTATACATTCGTCACTGAAGCTCTGGTGATGCCAAAAGTTATAGGAAACTTACCTAACTTTACATTTGAGAAAAAATCTTGGTCTCATCTACATAACATAAACCTGGCCGACCCAGACTACAACATCTGCAGACCGGTAGACCTGTTACTCGATGCCAAGGTCTACGCGGAAATCATCATGGACGGCATACTACGCGGTCCAGCTAACGCACCGATAGCTCAGCAAACACAGCTCGGCTGGATTCTGGTCGGCAGTGTGAAAACGGTTAACTGCCATGCCGTCCTAAACAATCTCGAAGAAATCTCGCAATACTGGGAGATGGAAGAGATATCAAAACCTACTAGTAACATGACACCTGGTGACGAGTATTGCGAAACCTTATATCAAAACACAACTACGCGACAAAGCGACGGGCGCTATGAAGTGAAGCTGCCTATGAAACCCAACTTTGAAGAGCATCTACAGCCTTACAAGCCGCAGGCACTGGCACAGTTTAAACAGCTTGAAAAAAGATTCGCCAAAGACAACAATATTGCTGAAAAATACAAGCAATTCATGATTGAATATTTACGACTTGGACATATGAAGCTATGCACCGATCCACGTGACATAAGCTCCTATCTCCCTTATCATAGCGTGATAAAGCTCGACTCACTAACGACTCAATTTCGTACTGTTTTCAACGCTAGTTACAAAAACAAAACGGGCCTAAGTCTGAACGAATTGATGGAATGTGGCCCCAACCTCCAAAAAGATCTACAAAGCATGATATTATTATGGCGTACATTTCAGTATGTATACACAGCCGACATCGAAAAATTCTATCGCCAAATACGTGTGAAAGAGGAAGATCAAGATCTCCAAAAAATAGTATGGCGTGAATCAACGAGCGATGAAATCCGAGACTATCAGCTGTGCACGGTCACGTACGGAACTAAGGCGGCGCCCTATCTCGCCATGCGAACAATGAAACAATTAGTCCTCGATGATGGGCACAAGTACCCACTAGCAGTGGATATTTTGAACAACCAACTGTACGTCGACGATCTGCTTGGCGGCAGTAACAACATCATAGAAGCCAAAACCGCACAACAACAATTAATCAACATTTTACGCGGTGGCGGTTTTAACCTACGAAAATGGGCCACAAATGACGTCCGCTTACTAGAAAATTTATCTGAAAATTTGATCAGTCAAAATATGTTTGACTTCAAGCACGCTGAAACAAACAAAACTCTCGGACTCTCGTGGAATCCACACACCGACAACTTCACATACCAATGCGCGCTCTCCACTAGAGATGGCAATAAGCGCACTACAAAACGAGCATTACTGTCTAACATATCGAAGTTATTCGATCCACTCGGCTGGCTTTCGCCAATCACGATAAAAGGCAAGATCATATTCCAAATAGTGTGGAAAGAAAACTTGAACTGGGACGATGAACTTCCTAACGAACTGCAGCTGGAATGGAATATATTAAAAGAAGATCTACCAAACATAACCAAAATTTCGATAAATCGATGGATTGGTAACAACGAAAAGCCCTTCGAACTGCACGGATTCTGTGACGCTTCTGAGAAGGCATATGGCTGCGTCATTTACTGTAAATCCATAAGTGACGATGGGCAGCCGAAGACAAAGCTTGTGGCGGCAAAAACTAAATTAGCGCCACTTCACAAGGTCGTGTCATTGCCGCGTTTGGAATTGGCCGGCTCATTACTTTTGTCTAATCTAATGAAAAAGATTATAGACTCCACAAACATTCAGAATAGAACATATACCATACATGGATGGACTGACTCTATGGTTGTTCTGGGATGGCTGCAAGGAGACATCGGACGCTGGAAGACCTTCGTCGCTAATCGAGTCGCATCCATCAGAGACACCATGCCTTCATCATGTTGGAAACACGTGAAGTCAGAAGACAACCCCGCAGATTGCACCAGCCGGGGTATGTTGCCATCGCAACTTATCACGCATAACCTGTGGTGGGATGGGCCAGAATGGCTAATAACTAATAATACACCACAACAACCTGCATCATACACCTCGATCCAGGAAGAAGAAAAAAAATCTAAGGTGTGTCATACCAAACAGATAAACAACCAAAGCGAAATAATCGAGTCGTGTCTAGAGCGCTATAGCTCGATGGATCGGGCAACGCGTATACTGGCCTGGGTATGGCGCTTCGTTTACAACTTACGGCACACTGATAACAAGCGCACTGCGAACTTGAGTGTAAATGAAATACGATGCGCACATGATTCAATCATCAAGTATGTGCAACAGAAACATTTTAAGGAAGACTTAGAACAACTTTCTACGAAAAACAAACTAAAACGAAAAAGTCAACTACTTAATTTGAATCCATGGATCGACAATGACGGAATTTTGAGAGTTGGCGGTCGACTTAGACATTCTGACCTACGCAACCAGCACAAATATCCCATGATTGTACCCCACAACGACCGACTGAGTATACTGCTAATAAATTGGGCACACAGCACTACACTACATGGGGGTGCTAGGCTTACATTAAATTACCTTCGGACGAAGTATTGGATGCTCGGTGGCATGAGTGCAGTTAAACGTCGACTACGAAAATGTACAAAATGCCTAAGGTTCAAGGCGTCTACAAAAAACCAACTCATGGCGGACCTCCCAAGACCGCGTGTAACACCTTCACGCCCGTTTACTCACGCTGGAGTGGATTTGGCTGGACCTGTGGACGTGAAGTCTAACAAGGGAAGAGGCATCGCAACATCTAAGGGCTACGTCGCTATATTTATCTGCCTGTCCACCAAGGCCATCCACATAGAGCTGGTCTCTGATTTAAGCTCAATCACATTTCTGGCAGCATTCAAACGACTATGTGCGCGTCGTGGAACTCCACGGCACATGTACAGTGACTGTGGGACTAACTTTGTCGGCGCCGCTCGCAGTCTGGAAAAAGAACATAAACTGGCACTACAGAAATATCTAACAACACCTGGAGTTATGGATGAACTGGCAAACAGTGGTGTCCAATGGCATTTTAATGCTGCTTCTTGGCCTACAGCTGGAGGATTGTGGGAAGCAGCTGTAAAGCAGATGAAACACCACCTAAGAAGAGTGCTAGGCGAACAAAAGCTGACATTCGAAGAGTTCAGTACACTACTTACCCAAATCGAAGCATGCCTGAACTCGAGGCCACTGGTCGCATTAACGGACAGCATTGAAGACCTGGAATGCCTCACACCTGGTCACTTCTTAACCGGAGACCAATCGTTAGCGCCACCACTCAACCAAGAAGTTGAAGACATCAGCCTTGGCACGCGTTGGAAGCTTACTGAAAACATGCATAAGGACTTCTGGAGAAAATGGTCCACAGAGTACCTTCAGACTCTACAAACACGCAGTAAATGGAACTACCCTGAAAGAGACCTTAAAGTTAACGACTTGGTGATTATAAAGGAGGACAACATTCCGCCTGCTCGTTGGCTGCTGGGGAGGGTCATACTGACTCATCCTGGTGACGATGGCCGCGTCCGGGTAGTAACTCTGAAAACAAAAAACAACAATGGAGTTAAACGTCCTGTGAACAAGCTGGTGTACTTACCTGTCGAACCTCAGGAACAGCCTCAGTCTGGAACACCGGAAAAAATGGAACAGAACACTGAAACGAAAACAAACCACAGAGAACAACGAAACAAAAATATAAAGAAAAAAGGATTCAAACCACTTACCTTATTCACACTGCTACTGACAATGTGTGTAACAATCACATGTAAACAAACTCCGCATGCTGTGGAAGTGACAACCCTACACGAAAATCAGCCCGTGTACTTTGATAAAGTCGCCGACATGCATGTTATTCAGGACGAGTGGAAGATGGTTGTATACTACAATTTATCCACTTATTGGCATAGCTTTGCGAACGTGAAGTACTACATTGATCTACTAGACGATCTTAGCAAAGACGAACTTGCTTTCAAAGTCATCACATCTCAACTACGTCACGAAGTGTCGGAGTTACAACATTACAATGACATGTTGACAAACGAACACGGCAGAAGAAACAAGCGAGGTCTGATCAATGGAATTGGATATGTAGCCAATCAACTATTTGGCATCCTTGACGAACAGTTTGCTATTAAATACGAAAAGGATATCCAAACAATAAAGCAGAACGAAAATCATCTAATCAATTTATACAAACAACAAACCTCAATAATTGAAGGAGAATACAACATATTGAAACGAAATGAGGAAAACATGATCAAACAATTCGCCAGTATAAGTCAACAAATGTCTCATCTCAACAACATGATACAAGATGAACACAACAAGTCCATGTACATAACCGCAGCAACCCTAACGGCAAGTTTGGTTATTGAAAACCTGCGTCGCCTGCAACAACAACTTTTGGATCTCGTAACTGATGTACGCAGCGGTCGCATGGACACGCACTTATTAAAACCTGAAGAGTTTGAGAGCCAACTCAACGTCATAGCGGCTCAAATTCCAAGCGACATAACTCTCCCATGTGTTGGCAGTCAACAAGAATGCGTACGTGAAATATACAAGCTTTCAAGAGTACACGTCAGATTGACCAACTATCTTATATTTAAAATTAAGCTTCCTCTGTTGAACATTGAACCTTTTGAACCTGATAAGGTCATACCTATCCCAAAAATAAGTCATCAGACCTTGACAGCAAGATACATCAAGCCTACAGCCAAATATGCAGCCTTGAACCTAAGAAAGGACATGATTATCCCCATGGAGGAATACGATGTAAACACCGGCTGTATAACATTCCGAGAGAACAATTTACTATGCAGACTTAATTTGCCTATACATACAACTACAAAGGAGCTATCTACACTCTGTGAATCGCAAATTATAAACAATCATAACTTATCGGGCTGCGACACTACCGTGAAAGCTTGCACCGACGAGTGGATCATGTTACATAGTCGCACAGCTTGGCTGTTTACATGTTGTAGCGAGTGTACCGTACGTATATTTTGCAAGGACGCTATTGTGACGTCAGAAAACCTACGAGGCATAGGAATAATGCAAATATGGCCTGGCTGCATGCTAAAGGGAGACAACATAATCATACACTCGTCACAAACATACCGCACAGAAGTATCTATTAATGAGAACCTGACTTATCCCTACCTATCTGAATCGGGAGTAAACAACATGTTGAAGGGCATGAATTACACCTATATTCCTGAAGCCCATGAAAAACAGTTCAATGACCTGCATCGTCAAATACAAGCTGTAAAAGCATCTCAGAAAAATCTAAATACGCTCAGCAGCTTCCATGATGCACATCATTACACATCATATGCTCTCTTTGGAACGGTGGGAGTCATAGCTATTACCATCTGGATATGGTTTAGAGTGAAACGGTGTAAGAAACCCCACGTTTCTCAGGACATAGAGCTACAGAAAGTTGAACGCACTACGGCGGAGACGGAACGCACGGAGCCACGTACCGCGCCGAGGAGAACCGTCGACCGGCAGACATCCACACGGGTCAACCGACAAACATCGCCGTAAACTTAGTGTTATTTTAAGCATTTTTCGTTATATTTTAAGATAATTTTCTTGTTCTTTTTAAAATTCGGCAGCATGTACGAGCAAGCTCACACATTCTTACTTACTTATGTATTGTATCTGCTGACTACAACATTTTCACTTTACATGACAGTGGCAAATAAACCTTCCTTGCAAACGCACGCGTCACTCTTTTACTTTAACTTACCCTTAACAACATCGTGTAGGGCCAGCCCCTACATTTGGCTTTTTGACGAATATTTCGCATATTTGTCTGATCGAATTTTTGATGTAGCGGTGTTCAACCATGAAGTAAACTAATTTATATTTATTTTATGTATTCAAGCTGCCATTGTCTTTATTTCATTACAAAACTTTTACATACAAACAATGTAAACACGTAGTGATGTAATCAAGCACAGCTGATATCGATATTACAATATTCTTACATTATCATATAATGCTGTTCAATAAACCTTAACTTTTAGCAAAATAATTAAGTGTACGGTTAAAGGATACAAAAGGGGTCATTTTGGAGTTGGAACTTTCAATTCAATAATTTATGAAGAACTGCTGCCGCCTCTGGGATGAGTCTGAAAAATACCAGCTGGCCAATCTTACAGCAATTTAAAAGCGTGCCATTTTAACAGATTAAAATAAAAGTAGGGAGAAGTATAATGTCTTTGGTTATAACGGCCAGTTGCACACAGGGTCTACAACTCATTTTTTAATTTGTTTTGAAACTAAAACAGTATGAGACTGTAAAAGATTGAGAGACTTTGTGCAGCAGCTGCCCGAGTTGCCCGACCAATATTATAGATTGAACGTGAAGGAATTTAATAATATGTTCTAACCTTTTCTTGTAGATTCCCACGAAATGAAACTGCCGGAAAGAAGTGGACTGATATTTTTGATATAGAAAACATAAATACAAATTTTAAAACCAATTTCTCTATACGCTGCATTTTGAGGAATCTTGTTTTGACAGAACTGTGGATATCATACGTTTACATGCTGGGGCAGTACACTCACTGCTCTATGCGGTTCGTATTTGTGAAGTAGTAGACTATCAACCATTATAATAATGATGATGATGAAGATGTGCTTGGCCAATGGTTTTATTTCATGTCAACTATACAGGTTGAAAAGTTGAGATGGGGCATACAGGGCAGCTACAACAGACCATAAGAACTCACCTCCTCAAAACTCATCTTGCCGGTACGGTGATTGTGATGCTATTGGTGTATCTAATTTGACTTATTTTATAGTAACCAAATGTTTTATTGGAAGGGGAAGTGTGACGTAATAAGAATGCGAAAAATGGCCTCGTTTTCGATCGATCGGGATAATTTTAGGGAGTAATTATGACAAACTTTATTTATTTTATAGCGAAATAGATGTTCTATCCTCCGATTATTTTAACTTTATTTATTTAATAGCCTAATAGATGTTTTATCCTCCGATGCACAAATTCTGTTTCTAGCTTATATGGGAAATATGAGAAGAATCACCTCTTAAAATTACCGGATGGTAAAAAAAATAACACTGTATAATCACATTAATTATGAAACTCGAGTTACATAATAATACTGAGTATGTTTTATCATCGTCATAACGTCCCATAAAACATCCACTGCAGGACAGGGAGCTCCCTTAAAAAAATCGCGTGGTTCTTTGGAGGGGATTTACTCTAGTCACCACGCTTGTTAGCGTTGTGGCTTGCCACTGCTGTTGTTGGTGACCGCAGTATGTAAGATAGTAAAATCAACAGAAAGATGCTGCTGCCCATCCTTCCCATCATAAGCCCTTAGTCGCCTCTAATTCTAATTATGTAACTGTACAGTCAAGAGCACATCAAGCTTGACACATTGAACTTTGTACCATTCTTATTTCGGGCTAGAGTTACAGTACTTGGAGATAAAAGTACTGATGGCGCGGCGATTAAGCTGTCTATCAGCAATCTATCTATCACTTAACGAAGTCTACTTGTACGTCTCCGACGTCGTCTGCCAGCCCGCATATCGATAAAATATCGATTACAAGTTAGACAGCACTACTAAACACCGCCATTTTCAAGTCCACTTTGTCTTTTACGTGGCACGCTTTTGCCGAGTATATGGCATATCTATAAACGCCCCCTGGCGTAGTTTCCAAAATCTTTGATTATGCCGCAGACACATCGTATAATTCGCTGTTTACAAGCGACCGGCAAATTGTATACGTTCGGCAAATTGTAAAACGTCGTCGGCAGATTGTAAACGGGGTTAAATCATTACTGGCGCATTTTAAGTTAGTTAAGGCAAACCCAACCGTTTGTTTAGGTTATCATAAGTTAACAACGCACGAGCCGACCGAGCGTAGCGAGCGCGCCGCGGCATTGGCCGGCGAGTGCCAGAAACGAATTGCGCGGAATTAAGTCGAAATACGAAAATCAATTTCTAACTTTCCATAGAAACTGCATCAGCTGATAGTGTAGTCTAGGCAATGACGCGGATCGTTGTATGAAGACCCTCGCATTAAATCATCAGTCGATGAAACTTTACTTCACTACATGAGACAAACCTTCTAAAAAAAAAAATCGGTACTTTTAATTTTTCCATACAAAAATTACAAAAAATGTATGAAAAAAAATGTAGTAACCACAATATAAACTATCACCAGCCATCTATCACCTATCATCGGCCATCTAATATCAACTGTCACCTGCCTTCTATCAGTTATCATCTGTCACCAGAAACTACCATTTGGTAAATCGACCAATCGGAAAAGTACACCATTTGGACAATTGACCAATTGGGAATAGTATTCTGATCGCTTCCGATGGCTGTGAATAAGACCATTCATTCCAAAAGTTTTTTTTAGTAGTTTCAAGTTATGATGGAAAATTTCAAAAATATACCATTCGCCCCACCCGAAGTTTCCTAAGAAAAAATCTGAATAATTTACAGTCGATAGAAGTTTATATAAATATTACGAGAAAAATAAAACGATCTCTCTAAGTAGCACCGTTTTTTAAAAGTCTGCAAAAAATCTCTACAAATAAATTTAGTTTTGCGGTCCTAAAAATAGACTTTATTGCTTCTAATAATACTTTAAGTATATCGGAACGGAACCCTCGGCGCGTAAGTCCGACTCGCACTTGAAAGTTTTTTTTATTTACATATTTCTCCTCTAGATGCCGAACTAGTTTATTTATATATAATAAAATTCGTATTACATTCCTTTATATATATATTATCACATTCCGTCATAAATTATCAATTTCCCTTACAGTCCTTATTAAGGATGTTATGGTATCCAAAAATTCAACTTAGGTATTATAGACCAGAACAGAAAATTTTTCGTACATAGAACTTATCCATTTACTCTAATCCTAACGACACCAAAGCACATCACGAATACAGCGGCATCTGTTGGTGAGTAGCTGTAGCAAGTTAACTTTCTATATGTCGCAGGCAAAACGTATAAAACGCAGTTTTTGGTAAGGTGAAATGAAATAATTTATTGGTAACATTGCTGTTGTTTACCTGTCAACAGCCATCTATCACACATCACCGGCCATCTAAATTCAACTATCACCAGCCATCTATCAGTTATCATCTGTCACCAGAAACTCATACCGAAAGGATAGTGGACCATTTGGGAAATGGACCAATCAGAAAAGTAGACCATTTAAACAATAGACCAATCGAGATAGTAGTCTCATTCTCATCGCTCCGGATGGCTGTATTGTAAATAAGAATTAGCAACAATTAGCAATGCAGAATCAGCATCATCAGGCGACTCAGCTGATAGCCCTCCACCACATAACGACCGGGAAAGTGGATTATTTGAACAATGGACCACTTGGGAAAGTAGACCATTTGTACAAGTGGACCAAACGGGAAAGTAGACTGATCGCTGCGTAGGATCGTCTATAATAGTTACCTGAATACCTACAACCGCGGTCCATGGTGCCAGCCGTAGCGCTGACAAGCGAGGTGACTATGGTACTTCCCCTCCACATTTTGCCAGTTAGAATTCTGGAGGGAGCTCCCTGTCGTGTAGTGGACATTTCATGGGATGTTATGACGAGTTACCTGAATGCAAAGTCGGCGTCATCAGGCGACTCGGCCGCCAGCCCCACCACCACATATCGCTCGCTGTCTGAACTCGCCGTGGACGCCGCGTCGCTCCGAGCGTCGTCTCTAGTTAAAGCTACGTCTATGGACGACACTAGCGAGTTGAAGCCGCGACGCATTGTTGAGAACCCTGGAAAGAAAACAGTTTACGTTTTGGAGTATGTTATCGGCAGTTCGATTTTAGGATAAACTAGTCTGGGGTGAGGGGTTTTAGTTAAATGTTAAATCTTTTATAGGAGATACTTTTGTAACTATACGCATTGCTTTTGTTTGTACTTGTCCTATTATCTAAGGTTGCCTTTAAGAGATCGCTTGTAGCGATAAGGCTGCCTTTGTTCACATTATATTTAAGATTTTTTGTAAAACTAATTATATTGTTGTTATGTGCGCAATAAAGCATTCATCTATCTATACTTTGACATCACGATGGACATTACCTAACTTTCATCAATGTCCTTAAAAATTGATGAGTTCTGTTTTTGTTTTTTAAGAGGATTATAGTCTCGAATGACCTTGAGCATCTGGGCGGAGCAAAGGCGGGCGAGGCGCCTCACTCCGCGCTCCCCGCACAACTACCAAGTGCCAAAGATTATCACAGAGCATGCAGGTGCGGCATTGCTCGCGGCGAATTTTAGTTATCTGCCTACACTTGGCCTATACGTAATTGCTTGACTATGATTTTCTTTTTCTTCTTTTTTTTGTCTTTTTGTAGGTTTTTTATGGTCAATATTATTAAAATTTTTTCGCTTTCCCTTGTTAGGGTTCCGATACCAAAATGGTAAAAAAGGAAACCTTATGGTGCGACTTTGTCTGTCTGTCTGTCTGTCACAACTCCACAAAAAATAGCTGCCCAACTTAATTTGCACACGAAAGAATTAAAAAAAAATTATGATTATTAATGTAAATGGGGCCAAAATAGGGGGGCCAAATTTCAAATTGTCGCTACTAGGTTAAATGGCGTATCATATGAAAGGGCTTTATTTGTACATTGTAATAGTTATTTGTTATGCAAGGCAGCAAAAGCGTTATTTGGCGTGAGTGCCTTGTATTGAAACCTGAGCAAGCGAAGGATTCTAGAATTGAACCACGAGCGAAGCGAGTGGTTCAAAAGAAGAATCCTGAGCGTAGCGAAGGTTTCAAGGCACGAAACGCAAAATAACTTTGCTGCCGAGCGAAACACAAAATTTTTCACCTCACTAAAGCGAGGAAGCAGCCAGTACCGCAGCGTGGAGGTCTGCCATACTGCATCACGTTCGAATTTCAAAAACCTTTTGCCCGCTAGCGGCCAAAAATCGCTTTTGGCCGCAGAATTTAACCGACAAAACAAATGTTTCTGAGCTTTGGAGGTGAAAAATATATTTTTGTATTTTTTACGATGATGATATTACCTCCGAAGCTGCCGATCCCGGGGCTCGGTGGAGCCATTTCCTCAGCAGGCAGAGGCTGCCCGGAGCAGATCTCTATGGACTGCTGCGGTGGAAGCGTCAGCGTCGTGTTCTCGCGTTCCAGGGTAGAGGGCGCCATCGTCGCTTCTGAACCTTCAAACGAAAATCATGATTTTAGCTAGACCATGAAACTGCACAACTTCCCCCAAGGAAAATAGGTCGAAATATAAAAAAAAAGTTTGTTCTCCCAATCCTCCCATAAAACTGCATCAGATGATAGCGCATTTTGTATGGGAGGTCAAATTTGTTTTTTCGTATTTCGATCCATGTTCCTTGTAAAAAGTTGTTCAGTTTCATGGTCTAAGTAACATGATAAAATTATGTTCACTATTTCATTAGGACCCTATATCCTACTAATATCCTACTTCCTACTATAATATTATAAACGCGGATGGATGGATGTTTGTTACTCTTTCACGCAAGAACTACTGAATGGATTTTAATGAAACTTGGCACACATATAGGTTAGGTCCTGGAACAGCACATAGGCTACTTTTTACCGCGGGAAAACACTTCATTCCCACGGGAAAACGCATTTAATACGGGTGAAACCGCAGGCGGAAAAGCTAGTCTAAGCTAGCAATCCAAGGCCAATGTCATTGAAATATGTTTTCATTTTAACACTTCCTGTACTCGAACACAACTACAGGCAAGATTCGAACCTGTGTTTTATCATTAGAGACGCCTTATCCACCACTGTGGCCTAGTTGGTCTAGGCGTCTTCGGTACTGAAGGAGATGATGCAGTTCTTAATCCTGTCTATGGTTGTGAAATTTTGCGATTTTGTACTATATTCAATGTATTTTTTTTACTTAAATGTATAGAGAACAAATATCAATTCCACACAAACACAACTTGCTTGTGTAAAGATCAGCGCGCCATCTATCGGGGAGTAGTGAAACTAATGTACTGGCTTTTGACGTAGACATATTTTTTATACAAGGTGAAATTCGTGAATTAAAGTAATTAAATAAAAAATACAACTGATTTTATCCATGAAACAACTAGTTACTTTTTCTTATAGAAGCAAATGATTTTTCTTAACAAATAATTTGCTTTGTATTTGTAAGTAAATCGATTTATAAATAATTCGTTTTTAATATCTACCTCTAATATTCTTATCTACAACCCGTGTAAGGGACGGTGTACCGAAAAGTTACCGTGTTCAGTCAACAGAACAACTTTCCTAAAGAAACACTTTTGGGATTTAGGATTTTCTGGGCGCTAAATAAATTTTGTTCTATGACGTGTCGTAATTCGCAAAAAAACGATTCTCATACAAATTGGACCAATCAGATGATCGTTATTTCTTTATTGAAAATTTTTATCTAGTTTCATACGAATTTATCAAAACCCTGTTAATGAAAGCACTGCATATTGATCAAAGTTCGTTTTGAAGATAGCTTTTTCCCAGATATAAACTCCTTTTTGTATGTTTCTTAGTTTGAAATAAATAGTAAAATGAATAAAATTAATTAATATTGATTGGCGTCTTACCCATTTTCATATCTTGCAAACTGGAGGAATCAAGAGGTACGCTGTCTAGATCTCTAGAAGATTCTTGTCCGGGGCAGCTGGACGGCAGCACGAGCGTTAACTCTACTGCTGGAACCACCACTGCTACTACTATTGACCTGGAACAGGATACATGGAAAATCTTCTGTAACTTTGATACGGCCAAGTTTTACATGGATACGTCTTTGTGGGTAGGTACAGTCAAGAGAACGTCAAACTCCCACCCAGGTCCACTCACTCTCTTCCCCCTCCCATCACCCTCTGACTCGTCCAAAGCTCGATGTAGTACCAATTATTGCCACCAGGGGGCCTATACCCACTTTGCACGAAATAGCTCTCCAAACGAAAGCATATACGTATCAACGTTAGTTTACTATTATGTTATCTGTGTCAACGTCAAAAATTTGTTTGCTCAATTTTATTTTTAACACAATGATTATGGCTATTGTCCGATCTCAAACAAGTTTCAATCTAGAAGATATCTGTTTGGAAAAGCAGGACTGTGTTAATTTTCACTATTGAAACCACTACTTTTACTATTGACTTTTACAAGGAAATTTTTGCAAAACTCTGCTCGCCCAAATTTTTGTATTCTTTTTGTAATCCTTTACTATAAAATAAGCAAAATTTGCCTATTTATGCATTTGTTATAGTTTTTCTACTTCATACTAGATGGCGCTGTTTATTTCATGGTTGAAGCAGAGTTCGGTCGCAAGGGTACTAGAATAAAATGCCTCATCTCGGAAAATGCTAATAATATCTAGAAGATCCCTGCCCGGCAAAGCGTGACGGTCTTAATTTCACTGTTGAAACCACGACTCTTACTACTATTGACCTGGAACAGGATATAAGGAAAATCGTTAAAAAAATCTGTTAGCTCATTTTTTTGTAATAAAATGATCAGTCAACCAATAATTTTCTTTCACTGTACATACATACCTTTGATCAGCTAATTGAGGTCTTAAAGCGTCAACTCTCATCTTTCTACCTGCCTCATCAGGAATAATATCTGGTTGAGCTGAAGATCCGCAAATATATTCTGCGTGCACGTATCATAGTGACAACTGCTCTTTCTGTTTCATCATTCGTCAGCTCCCGGAGAGGTGAGATTCCCTAGGTGGCAGGACTTTTGTACAAAGTCGACGGACTTAGAACGGCAGAAATACGTCTAGTGAAGTACGTCTACACTACGTCTAGTGAAGTACCATCCCCTTGTCTATTTCTGCCGTAAAGCAACAGTAGTGTTTGCACTGCAGTATTTTGGTTCAACGGATAAGTTAATGAAATTACCGGCACAAGAGACATACCATCTTTGTTCTCAGGGTGGGCACTATGCAACGCGCTTTGCGGTCTTATCTATGTCAAATATTGTCACTGATAAGACAATGGGTGCTATGGGCGGTGGTGACCGCTTACCATATGAAAATTAGAGTTTTAGCTACATTATTTTCAATTATTTTATTCTTCTGTTTGTGTGTATATGGATAAAGGTGTGCTCAAAATGTGCTTTAAGCTGTGTTCATACTTTTCCTCGATTTATTCTTATGCGTTTTTCTTCAACTTTAGTTTGTTCCGAAACAATTATTCTACATTTGAATTTTTTACACACCCTTGATCAGCTAAGGGTGGCCTCGCAGCGTCGTGAGCGAGCCATGCTGTCATCTCTGATATCTTCTCTAGCTGCCTCAACAGGAACAGCATCTGGTAATGGTTGAGCTGCAGACCGGCCAGGCCACAAGTCCTCGCCACCACCCAAATGCGGGAGAAACCTTCCTCGAAACATATCTGGAAGATTAAGATACTTATACAGGGTTATATCTTTATCACTCCAGACATTAAATAGGTAGGTCTGTCTGTGCAACTGAAAAAGTTTCCCAAGAAACAGTAGACGAAATAAGATAAAAAAAAATTTGACTTCCCATATAAGCTGCGTCAGCTGACAGCACATTTTATATGAAGGGTCGAAAATGTATTTTGTGTTTTGACTTTTTGGGAAAAGTTGTTCTGTTTCATGGGCAGAACCGCCTCTTTGAATTCCCGGAGTGATAAATAGTAGATTTTACAACAAGTGCACAAAACGAACCATTTTTCCGAAACTTTTAGCAGCCCGAGCCGAAGGCGAGGGCTGATAGTAATGTCGAGGATAAAATGGTTTTGTGGACGAGTTATAAACTCTGCTTTTCACTTTGATTGCGAGGAAATAAAACGTAAAAGTACGCTCTAAATGTAACTGAAGAATATGTTGACGCATGGGGGGGGGGGGGGGGGTGCAGCAGGCCCGCGCGCAGGGCGTACACCACCGCGATTACTTGCATGCCCGCGGTGCACAAAATTAGATTTCGTGCAGCCTATATCCTGCACAAATAAGCATTTTCAGAGCATGAGAAGTGAAAAAAATATTACTGTATATTTCCATCCAAACAATCCCCGCCTAAACAAAAAACCGGCCAAGTGCGAGTCGGACTCGCGCACCGAGGGTTCCGTACCACCACATAATCATAATTGTATTAGTTGAACTTTCAGTAAGTTAATGTGCTAGATTTTTTGAGTCCGACACGCGCTTGACCAAATTTTATTACTTGTTGTTATTTTATAGCTTATGCACTATAAACATACCAATTTTCAAGTTTGTAAGTGTTCCCGTTTTTAAAATAAATCTAAAACAAAAATCGCCTCAGCGACCATCCAATTTGACCCCTCTCTTATATGAATGTTCTTGAAACGGGAGCTCACCACAATTGGTTACCATTAGTTGTGAGAAAAGTTGTAATATTTAATGATTTCAGACTTTTCCCATTATTTGTACTGTGAGACCTAGCTTCTTGCCAAATTTCATAATTTTAGGTCAACGGGAAGTACCCTGTAGGTTTTGCATTTTTGAATAAATGTATGGAGATGAGGACATAAAATGCCATATCTTTTGATTGCGTCATTGTAAAAAATTTAAATTTTCAGATCTTGTGTGGTTCATGGATCCTAATATATGGTATTAATTTCAACCTGATACCTTTACCCGTTCGTGAGATAAAGGGTCTTGACAAACAGACAGACAGACAGACGGACAACAAAGTAATCCTATAAGGGTTCCGTTTTTTTCTTTTGAGGTACGGAACCCTAAAAAACGCTTAAAAGTAGTCTAAGCGTAAAATATTTATTTAATAGAAATCAAGAAAAATGGAATTCGTAACACGGGAAAGGATATGATAATATGAAATAAAGTTGTACACAGAAAAGGAAAATAGTTGTACATAGTCTTTCTTTCTTCCTGTTTACTATACAAAGTCCCTATATATGCCTGTTTGATCCTTCGATGCTTTGCCTCACCTACCTACACATTTTTTTGGGCGTACTGTAAATCTGATTTGCTATGTTATCTGTGAAAAAAATTTATTTTGTACAGTGTTCTACCGACCCATGCAGTGAGCGGCGTGGCATCTAACAGCGGCGCGGGCTTGTAGTTGGTGGCGCGCGCGCCGCAGCAGTCCGCCCACAGCGGCTCCACGCGCGCGCACCACACGGCGCGGCACTCGCGCCACTCCAGCTCGGGGGACACCGCCGTGCCGCGCTCTATGTCGTCCAGGTCTGCGGCGGGGCCACATAAACACGTCTTATCAACAGATGTGCGGAGTAAGCGATCCAGTCAAATAGAGAATAACATAGAGATTTAGAGTAAACAAATCTCATTAAATAGAGATTAAGAGTAAACAAATCCAATCAAATAGAAATTCAGAGTCAACGCATTCAAAAAAACAAAGATTCAGAATAGACACATCTAATTAAATAGCGATTAATAGTAAACGCATCCAATCTAATACAGATTCAGAGTAAATGCATCCAATCAGATATAGATTCAAAGTAGACGCATCCATTCGAATACAGATTCAGAGTAAACGTATTCAATCAAACAGAGATTCAGAGCAAACACATCGAAATAAATAGAGACTCAAAGAAAACACATTCAATCATAAACATTTTCAGAGTGCACGCATCCAATCAAACAGAGATTCAGAGTAAACACAACCAATCAAATACAGATTCAGAGTAAACGCATCTAATCAAACAGAGATTCAGAGTAAACACATCCAATCAAATACAGATTCAGAGTAAACTCATTCAATCAAACAGAGATTCAGAGTAAATACACCAAATTAAATACAGATTCAGAGTAAACGCATTCAATCAAACAGATATTCAGAGTAAACGCATCCAATCAAACAGAGATTCAGAGTAAATACATTTCCTATAAAACAGCAATCGCAAAACTGCATGTTGCTGATAAATTAGCAAATAATTAAGATTTAAGCATAAATACACGTGATTACGCTTTCCTCTAACAGGTGATTTGCGTATCATTGGTAAATAAGGTGACTTACAGTCGGCGTGCAATATGAACTGCTCATGTATTGGATCCATGTCATCGGAGTCGCACGGGAATTGACCTCTCGGTGGTGCTGATCTCCTCAGTGCTGCTAAGATCGATGCCAAATCTGCCCGCGTACCTGCTGTGTCTGGAAATACATTGCCAATTTTCATACTACGCGACAGTATTTGACTACATACATAGGTGCTTAAGTAACAAAGAGATACGGATTTTTTCCACAAATTTTTTTGAATAGCAACTGTACAATATGTAAAAAGAAAAGATGTACTTTGTTCTTCTTCTTAAATAAACACTGTTCGGCAAAGACTTATATTCTTTTTCCTTATAAGACTGACAATTTTATTTTTTATTTTTACTAACTTTCTGCCCTGTGGCTTCACACGGACACAGATCATATAATACTAGTAAATTACACGGATAGAGCCCGACCCTGTCATACAAAAATCCCAAAGAAAAGAACACTTTAATTTTCCCGATTTTGTAAATTTTCCAAAACATGTTCCACTTTCTCTTTTCATACAAACATTGTATTTAAAATTCCTAAAACAACAAAAACAGAATCAGCCAAATCGGTCGAGTCGTTCTCAATTCCATTCATTTGTATATTGGGTTAGATAGATTTAAACATGGACCTGTAGTAGATTTCTTTATTGAAAAATAATAACGAATTGTAATTATTTAAAAAAAAAGCAAAAAATGGGCCGAAATAAAAAAAATCTACTTCCCACAAAAACAAGAGATAGCGCTTTTTGTATGAAAGATCAAAAATGTTTCTTCGCATTTCAACCTGTTTCTTGGGAAAAGTTGTTCAGTTACGAGTACTAATCTAAAGGGGTGGGCCTGAGCTGGTAGGCGAGAGTGAATGGAAACGTTGGAAGGGGGAAGGCGAACGTTCCATGACCAAATTCAGGTTGTTCTAAATAAAGGCTGTATTAAAAGTACCCTAAACCGACGAGCGTATTTGTTACGATTGATGAAAGTACAGAAAGCGAGGGAAGTATGTCAAGATCGTTGCAGCTGGAGGACTGAGGTATCTGCCTACCCCGACGAGAAAGAGGCGTGATGTTATGTATATATGTATAAGATAATGCTGATCCTTACTTGCTCTGGGCGACTCGCGTACATTAGTAAGAGTAGCCCTCGCGGTACATATATGTAATTCTTTTGGTCTGTCCCGCTGTTGAGAAATGTGTTCTGGGCCTGCTTCTAAGACGATCTGTAAACAGAAAAAACATAAGTTATTACAGCAAGTTCAGGATAAGTCTGTCTATGACGGTTATTTTCTGCGCATGGGTGACCGGCGGAGAGCCAATGAACGATTCGCTCGTCTTGTGGGGGGGGGACGCGCTCACCACACCACCGCGACAAATTTTTTGACTTCTGCGCATTAACGGTCACAGACAGGGTTATTTTGCACGCAGTATACTTGAAGGTTATTTGTTTTTTATTGGCATGACGTCGAGTCCAGAGAACAGGGATGAGATCGACGATGGAACGAGCTAGCCCAGAAAAAGCCTGTTCATTCGCGTCTTGAATACATTCGGGATTATGTTAAATAAAATATATTGGATAACTATTAGATATCAAACAATATTTTTTTTAAATCGGTTCTGGGATTCGATTCTTGAAAATCACCGGGTGATAAAATATCACCGGTGAAAATTTTTGTCACCGATGATTTCGAAATCAGCATTCACCAAAAGTCGTATTCTTGAATATCATACCCTGAGTACCAACATGCAGAAACTATGCGGATTTTGACGTTTGGTTGTGTTCCATTTCATGCAGAAAATATTTTTTATCGGTAATTACCGGTTTTTGTTTTCATACAAACTGCTGAAAAATATGATGTGACAGCAGTAGAGCGTGTAATGAAACGCATGTTTGTAAAAATTAAAAAAATAATAACCTAACCTCACCAACATTGTTTTGAAAATGGTTTGATTATAAATTATAGGAGCAATTAAGATTGAATTAAGATAAAAAAGCAAGCTGAAAGCTACAAGAGGAGGCACTTTTTAAAGATGGATATATGACAGGAGACACCGTGATTAAGTAAACCAAATAATTATAGATACCAAACCTTATTTATCATGTAAGTATATTTTGGAGGAATAAGTAATATTTATAGTAATATTTGGTATAAAATTAAGTTGCTGTTAAGTAGCAAGTATCTAAGTAAAGTATCTCTTGTGATTAATGAAGAGAGAGTGAGTAATAAGTAAATCTATTATTTACAGATACAAGAACAACTTGCTACCTGTTGCGTTTACCTACATGAAGAGAAGACTAAAAAGTTGCTATTCCCATGGATTAGCTGGGGCTCAAAGCACAGGAGTTGCCGTCTGTTCCTGGGATAAAGTGTGAAATAGTTCCGTACATGTGATTTTATCACCTGCCTGCGTGCGTCGCGGTGTCCCCAATAGAAATAATATTATAATTATGTAACGAGATTTTGTGATGTTCTGTAAAAATATGGCACAAAACTTTCTGCTCGTTGCAAAAACTGCTTGCACTGCCTGTTCATAACGCTGCAGGTTTTCAATGCAATAGCTATCCTTACCACAATCTTAGGTTAAAATACCCAACACTGTTTGTAATGGGATTGGATGGCTACGATAGGTTAGAAGTTAGAAGAAAGTAGACCCTAGTTATGTACTCGTATGTATTCAAGGTATTCTGTGGAAAACTAAGTAACGCACAGATTTTAGAGCATATTGGGTTAGCTGTACCAAATCTGAGGTTGAGACGGGGACTTAGAGATGTGGTTTTTGTTCTCCCTGACTGTAGGATAAATATTTTGAGACATTTCCCACTTACTACTGTACTTAGAATCTTAAGTTGGACTTATTTAAATGTAGATTGATGAAATTCTCAGAAGTAGCTTTCATATACATTAGTAATTCAAAAATTAACTAGTTTTACTCTTTTAATTGATTCTATTTAAATTATATTTAATTGTTACAGAATGAATGAAATGTTATGTAATTAATAATTTTCTTATGTCTAATGACGGAATGGATGTACACATAAATTAAATATTGTAAAGTGATATTGTTAAGTGTAGGTAATGTTTTCAAAATAAATAAAAGATATTGATGATCCAAATAAAGAGTTTTACTCCAATATATTACACTGGTTACTAATAAGTGTATACTTTATTAGCTTATACAAAGCATTGTGTCCAGCGGACAAATCGCTAGTTGCTGGAGTTTTCAAGTTGCCGAAGGGCTTCTGACTTGGCTCTACATCTAGAACATGTTGAAAGTTGTTGTAGAACATGTTGGAATAATTCTATCACTAGCCGTCTTCTTCTAGGTTCTGACTACAGCCAATTATAGGAAAGAAAGACCCACCACCACTTGCTTCACAACATCATTGATCGGTCAAACTATCATGCTGCTTCTATCTCATAAACTAATGAAGGCTCCGCTTATTACCTGCAACTTTATTACAAGTATAGATATGGCATTATACCCAACCTTTAGGTATATTATCTTTCCTGCAGTTGTTTGCTGTTTTTGCAGGAGAAATAAAAGAATGTCACTTTCTGAATAAAGTTTCAAGGTAGGTATGGTCCTTGATGTTTAGGTTTGCCGAGATGCTTCCGACGTTATCTGAAGGTCTTCTCTTCATAACTATCGCCAAACAAGCAATCTTAACAAACAAACATGTTCTCAATATTATTTCTTGGGCCTTGCCGCGTCTACTGCTGAGGCTACCGCAAACGGTTTCAAACAATCTTAAACACCTAGGTATTCTTGTATTCATCAAGACTTATTTAACACAGAACACACAATATTTATAACCTTTTATTTTTTTAATGTCAAAACCACCGGTGACTTGAAATCGACTGGGGGGGGGCACTCGATTTCAAATATCATAGGTATGATATTTTATCACCGGGTGATATTCAAGAATGCGACTTTTGGGAAATGTATGATTTTCTCGTTTTTGAGTGATATTTTATCACCCGGTGATTTTCAAGAATCGAATCCCTGTAGTTTTTTGCGTGATGCTCGAACAAATAAACAGACAAAAAGTTCAAAAATCAGTGATTTGGATTCAGGGATTAAGATGATTTTTTTATAAATATCTTCGATTGGAGAGGAAGTACCATAGTCACCACGCTTGTTAGCGTTACGGCTGGCTGCATGGACCACGGTTGACCTCAGAATGTAAGATGATACGATAAACAGAAGGATGCTGCTGCCCATCCTCTGGTTCATTAACACTTAGTCGCCTCTTACGACACCCACGGGTAGAGATGGGGTGGTACTATTCTTTGCCGGCACCGCATGAGGCAAAACGTAAACAAATCTAATAAAATTTCATGACGAAATTCACTTTAATAGTTCTGCTACTCCCCGCTAGATTGCGCGCTTAACTTGACATACGAAAGTTAAAACGCGGTAACGTTGTGCATTCCGTGAACGGTTACATTATTTGACTGCATTCCCGCGCGCCACAGATTAAATAATAGTAAACAGTTAGGTGCGGAGTGAAACAGGCCTTAACTATTTACAAATTTTTTGAAACCGCTCAGGCGGTTTAATAATAAAATATGCAAATAAAGAGTAGTAGATTTAAACAAATATCTGAAATATCGCAATCAAATTAACTTCGCGCTGTAATCAAGCTTCGTTCGTTCACGCGTTGAGTCGCGCGATCTTAATTGTTTTTGGTTTTCAGAAATAACTAGTTTCGCTCGATATATAGTTTTTGCAATAGCCGATAACGTAATGAAGCTATTGCACCAATAAATAGT
Organism: Athrips mouffetella; assembly: GCA_947532105.1. Lineage (NCBI taxonomy): Eukaryota > Metazoa > Arthropoda > Insecta > Lepidoptera > Gelechiidae > Athrips > Athrips mouffetella. Next base: position 10,742,087 of record OX383968.1, read on the forward strand.
TATCAAAACTATTTACGTTATTTAACGCCCACCTCTAAAAATAAAATAACAACATGCAAAAAGTAGAGGTGGGTGGGTCGTTTCGTTTCGTTTTTCGGAATACCGAAACTAGCTTTAAGAAGTAAAAAGGCTAACTAAATACAGCCCGCCCGCATCACGATTAGATCGGGCGGGATGCAGATATGCGCAAGACAGTGCACCAAAAGTAATGTAATGTAATATTACATCACATTACTCGTGTCCGTCAGAATGGCTGGTTGCCTTGCCGTGATTTATTTCCTCTATGGCCTTGCCTGTGGAGTTTGTTTGTGAAGTTGTGAGAATTTGGTCAAAAATTGCTACCTACCTATTTGCTACCTATCATAAAAAAAAATCTACCTACTTTATTTGCTACTTTTATTCATTTCAGTTTTAGATTCATACGTACAGTGGGTAAGGAAATATTGATATTAAAAATAACAGAGGAAATGTGCCTGAAATTTTGTAAAGGCAATAATTATTTGCATATCTTTTGTTATCAAGAACGGATTAAAAGTCACCCTATATGGAAATGAACTCCAGTAGCATTTCGCAGTACCGAATATATTTTGCGACATGTTGAGAGAGAGAGCCCGCACTCAAAAATCTTGACTCAACTGAACAGTGTGAAAACTGCGCCTGTTCATTTTAACACGAATGAAAGATCGTAGCAGGTGGAGAACTGTGGTCTCTGCCTACCCCGACGGGAACAAGGCGTGATATTATGTATGTATGTATGTACGAATGAAAAACTTACCGTGTGAACCCGGCTGATTGTGCGTTAAAAATACAGAAAAAACATGCAGGACAATGCCGATTGAACCCGGCCGCTGGGCAGTATAAACCATGTGTGAATGGTTATATTATAAAGTTAGGCAAAATTTTCGTTCCGATATTGGAAATAATATTTGTGTTATTTTCCATTTTGTGACAACCCTTGTGTTTTTGCTGACGTCAGCGCTAGTACAAACGCCGCCGGCGGCATCGTTCTTTATCAAAGGCGTTGCACTACTGTAGAAATTATCGTAATACTGTGCCTTTGACATGATGGCCTCAGCGCGCAGGTCCATGTAAGTTGGCTGGTCGGGCGACGCGGCTCGCTCGGCCCACGTGCGACAGGAAGCCACACGACACTGGCAACGTCCACCGATATACATGTACCTTAAGCATGATGGCCCTATACCCGACGTATGAAGGCCCTGTACCTTAGGCATAATGGCCCTGTACCTGACACATGATGGCCCTGTACCTGACGCATGATAGCCCTGTACCTGATGCATGATGGCCCTGTACCTGATGCATGATGGCCCTGTACCTGATGCATGATGGCCCTGTACCTGATGCATGATGGCCCTGTACCTGATGCATGATGGCCCTGTACCTGACGCATGATTGCCCTGTACCCGACGCATGATGGCCCTGTACCTTAGGCATAATGGCCCTGTAGTTTAGTCATGATGGCCCTGTACTTGTCGCATGATGGCCCTGTACCTGACGCATGATGGCCCTGTACCTGCCGCATGATGGCTTTGTAGCTTAGTCATGATGATGGCCCTGTACCCGACGCATAAAGGCCCTGTACCTGACGCATGTTGGCCCTGTAGCTTAGTCATGATGTTGGCCCTGTACCCGACGCACCCTGTACCTGGCCTTCAGGCCCTGTACCTTAGGCATAATGGCCCTGTACCCTAGTCATGATGGCCCTGTACCTGACGCATGATGGCCCTGTACCTTTGGCATGATGGACCTGTACCTGCCGCATGATGGCCCTGTACCTTTGGCATGATGGCCCTGTACCTTGGGCATGATGACCCTGTACCCGTCGCATGTTGGCCCTGTACCTTGGGCATGATGGCCTCAGCGCGCAGGTCCATGTAAGCCGGCTGGTCGGGCGGCGCGGCTCGCTCGGCCGCCTCCTGCGCCGCGCGGCCCACGTGCGGCAGGAACGCGCCCAGCCACACGACACTCGCAACGTCCACCGATATGCGCACCGGGCTCAGCTGGATGTACAGTTTCGGTGAAGGCACTGCAATCATAATATCATATTTGACAAGTTATTTTTGGACCTCATGCAAAAAGAATTTAAGAAAAAATGCACGAATGGATTTTTAGTAACTGTTTTTTTTTATAATCTTATTGAACTTTTTAAATACGCCGCGCAAACTAACAAGCCCTGAAGGTTATTTTCTAAGCATGAGTGGCAGGCGGCGAGCAAATGAACGATTCGCACGTCTCCCTCTAATTACCGCGCTTACCCCCGGGACAATTTTTTTGAGTTTAGCGTATTCTTTTCTTCATAGTGGTCACCATAGATAACCACCTAAACTTTTGCGCGGTATTCATAACAACGCCATCTTACGAAAATTGCGTGTACTGCAATCGTTTGGGCAAACTCATGGGCAAACTCGAGCATCGAAAATGCAACTAAATAAAACTAGCGCCGCGGCCGTTTACTGTACTAAAATCTCATAGAAAAAAACGCGGATATACCTTTTCATCTCATTTATTCGAAAACCGCTGAACGGTTCGTCAATAAAGGCGAACAAAATAGCTGTTTTCTCCAAGAGACTTTCGTAGCGGGTAAAAATAGGATTTAAAATTAGAATTTAGGTCCACCATAGGGATATTTTAAGTCAACCATAGAGGTCGAACCAAAATATTGTATGAAAAATGATACTGGCCGGTTGTACTATTAAAATTATTATGAATATAAGAAAAGAAATATGCTTGAAATGTAAACAAGACTACCAACCAAAGAGGTTCTGTTCCTAATTGATACAAAAATGTCAATAACGTTTTCAGTTGTTACAAATATATGATTTTTAGTATTGTTTCATCAAGTAATAATATTGTAATGGTATTTTACATTTAAAATTAATGACGATTGTGTGTCTCAATGAGCCTCTTATTCTTTTCTCATAGAGGGAGATGAAAAGTAGAGTATATTACGCGGCGGCAAAAATATTTTTACCTCGGGCGACCTATTAAACCCCTCGCTACGTTCAGGATTCTACTTTAGAATCCCTCGCCATGCTCGGGATTCTACTCAAGAATCCTTCACTTCGCTCTGGATTCAAAATAGCGCCCTCGCCTTAAAAATATTATTTTACAGCCTTGTGATACAATCTACTATTTTTGTCCTAGAGACTAATTATACGTGTCTCTTATGGCTAAAAAAAATCTATACCGGAAAGAGTTAACTGTTAATAATAACTGCCAGGACTAGAGTTAATTTGAGCCCCGTATAATTTGATGTAATTGTTCCCTCCTTGATTGAATTATGTTATTGTTATAATTAATGTTTATTTTATAATTGAAAAATGCTTCCTAATTATCTGATTCTTATTAGAATGTTATTCTTCTAATAGCAAAACTGAATGGACTTATAAATTGATTTTTGAACATTTTTATAGCATGTATTGAGCAAATAAAGATTTGTCTTGTCCTCATCATCATATCAGCCGAAAGGCGTCCACGGCCACATAGGCCTTCCCTAAAGATCTCCATGACGACTGGTCCTGCGCTGCTCTCATCCAGCGGCTTCCCGCGACCTTCCTTGTAAGGGGCAGGCCACGTTACGTCTTCCGGTATCTTATCCTAAATAACACAAATCTGGACCTTTATTCCGAATAAACATAGCTCAAAGAACGATAGAAAGAAATTTTGGTCCTCCACAGAGCAGAAACAAAGTAGAGGTGCTGTAAGGAATGTAGCCTTGATGCAATCAATGTAGTCCTGACGACACATACTCTATAGTTCTGATACTCCACGCTAGGAGCGCTGACATCAGTACGCGACTACTTCTCGTTAAGTGTGCACGTTACTGTTCCTCGGAGATTTTATTTTAACGTGTTTCCCAGTGCAAAATGAAGTGTTGTATCATTGGATGTAAAAGCTGTACGGATGTTCCCAATAAAATAAACGGAAACAGATTTACTTTCCACTCCTAAGTATTTTATTTGTCATTTATTTATTTTTTATGTAGAATATTCTAGAACATAGAATTTAGTATACAATCCTGCATCGCGATGGCAATTTTCTTAATGCCACCTAGTGCCAAGTAGGCGTACTTGGTAGGGACAAATTTCAGGGACGCACTCGAGAATAAAGTAAAACGGGGGGTCAAAAATTTTACGATCTTTCAACTGAGAAATCGAAGGCGTTAGAATAAAAACCGGCCAAGTGCGTGTCGGGTCAAGTGCAGTATAGGGTTCCGTAGATATTTAACGATTTTTTTTTATCGCAAAGCAGGTTTTGATTAAGTACCTATGTCATAATGTTGTAACCGGTTGTAACTTTTTTGTAGACCTTTTGAAGGTGTACAATACATTATTTTGATCTATCTCGCAGGGTTCAGCCAGCGTTTGCAATGTAAGCGCAAAAAAATGTGTTCTTTTACGACAACACATTAGAAATCTATTAGTATTTCTCAACTATATTATGCATGTATTATACATAAAAACCTTTCTCTTGAATCACTCTATCTATTAAAAAAACTGCATCAAAATCCGTTGCGTAGTTTTAAAGATCTAAGCATACATAGGGACAGACAGACAGACAACGGGGAGCGACCTTGTTTTATACTATGTAGTGAAGATAAAGCTTATTTATTTCATTTTGAATTATTTCTTATCTTTACCTAGAACCCCCCCTGGGGGGTTTTTACGTTGTGCCTATTATACGTACCTGGTCGAAAATATTTATTAGCCATCTAGTGCTGAATAGCGGTTAACAACATAAGTACACCCCAGATTCCACTAGGTTCTATCCTAGAGCTCCACTTGGTTCTAATACTCATTACTAGGTGGCGGTGGCATCGCGTAACGTCCCCCGCACCCCCGTTTGCCAGCTTCACCTGATTCTATATAGAAAACAAGAAAGGGCAACTCTACTTTGTTTCTGCTCTGTGTGGTCCTCTCATACAAATTCCACTATATTCGGTGCAAGTTTTGGCAGCGGACTAAGCGATAACACTTTAAAGCAAGGTTTAAGAGAGAGAGAGGATTATTTTACCAGGGAAGATGACGTCCCCAGGGTAGTAGAAGAATGTGAGTTCAGCGTGAAGCAACCCCGCGTCTCCCGGTAACGTCGCTTTTTCTGCACTGATCAACGGCCGCGGTGGTTCTCTGGATTTCGACCCTGTTGTCACCTGAAATTACCAATTATATTGTTGTTTATCGAGAAAAGAAAGTGAGAGAGGCCTGAGGCACAGCCGAGGGCACACCCGAATTGAGAATCGTACTCTTTTGAGTGGTAAATAGTGCTTTATACTATACCCACGAGTAATAAAGGACACAAACTGTCCTCCACCTGCTACGATCTTGACATACTTCCCTTGCTTCCTATACTTTCATCAATAAACAATTACTTATTCATCATAACATCCCATGAAACGTCCACTACAGGATAGGGAGCTCCCTCTAGAATTCTAGCTTTTGCTGGAAAAATGTAGAGGTCACCTCGCTTGTTAGCGTTACGGCTGGCACCATGGACCGCGGTTGTAGGTGACCACAATAAGGAAGATATTAGATACAAAGGAGGATGCTGCTGCCCATCCTCCAGTTTATAACCCTTAGTCGCCTCTTAGAACACCCACGGGTATGTAAGGGTTGGTACTATTCTTTGCCGGCACCACACGGGACTAATTACTTATTAGTTAATACTAAAGTAGGTTAAGGTAGCTCTTAAAAAAAACATGGAAGAAACCTTTGGGTCTTAGTCCTACGTCCCTTCTGTTTGGCCAGCTCCTAATAAAAGCGAAGTAAATACCTACCTTATTAACGGTAAAGTCGTCTATCCTAAGTACAAGACACGTCGTCATTAATTTGCCGAGTTGTTGCAATATGCGCGTCCTAGTCGGCGACGCTGGAATAGAATGTAACTAAGTTAAAATTTCTTAAAATATAAAACAAAATTGATTACTGATTTGTTAAATGAGACCAATATAAATATAAATTTTTTACAACTACTATCAAAAAGGGTATTAACTTTTGAATTCATCATAAAATACGAAAAAATAATTTTAATTTGCCACAGAAACTGGAAAAACATCACTAAAGGGGTCAAGTGACCGACACATTTTGTATAAGGAAAAAAAAATCTATATTTTTCTTCGGGAATATTGCTTGTTACCATTAGGACTTCTATAATATATCCAATCGAAAGTTTTGAGATTTGATGCCTTTAGCAATTTTTCATAAAGTTCCCGGGAAATGGATTGCAATTTATCGAATAATAAGCTTGGTTTTAATGTAACAATTGTTGTTTGACCAAATAAACTAATATTGATTAATCATTATAAATTGTGCAATATTGCGTAAATAACTAAGTTTTCTTTTCCATTCCTTAAAATCTTGACACGGAGGTACAGAGTTCAAAACCAATGAGTATACACCTTGTATAAACTGTGCACTTAGTACAGCGCCACCTGTCGAGCACATTGGAACTGTTAGTTACCTTGCGAGGGGGCGGTGTGGGCGGGGCCGGGGGGCGGCGCGGGGGGCGGGGCGCGCGGGGGGGCGCCGTTGGACAGCGCCTCCTCGCCCGCGGGGGCGCCCGCCTGCAACACAATGAGATAACGGTCGAAATTTCTTAGTTCTCATGGTGGTGTTATTAATGTCAAGTTATGCCACCAATAAGACAGTGGGTGCTATGGGCGGTGGTGACCACTTACGATCAGGTGGCCCACTTGCTCGATTGCCCACTAGAGACAATAATGTAGCTTGATGAGAATGTCAGCAATGTGACAGCAGGACCAAGCGGTGCATAATATATTGCAGTCTCAGAGACACGTTTTGTTCCGGCCTGCTTTCACGTAGAGCTAGATCCTGCTGTAATTAAAATTAGGCAACATTATTTTAACTGTAGTAGAAACTATCTTATAGTCTAAGAGCGGGCAGTAGGCAACCCTACCTCATCGGATACCAAACAGCGACCTATCTAGGCTGCTGCACAATTAAATGCAGAGTCTAAAAAAACAGGGTTGCCTGGGCGCAACCTGGCACGTTTTGTACAGTCAACAAAAAACTGTTTATTTTTTTTTATCAAATCGTATACCAAGTAAGCACATAGTGCATGCAAAAGTACTAATTAAGATGTCCCAAAACCAACAGGATTGCTTTGCTCAACTATGATACTTAGTGAGTTGACATAACCTAAATAATTTGCATTGCAACTCCTTAAATTACCGGGTTTGGGCAAGGCAACCCTGGTTATTTTGGTACATATTTCATAAATTGGTAACAAATTGATCTTATTTATACAAAGCATAAGCTTATATGTAAAGGGTAAGGGGTAAAGGGTAAATTAGTGCTTATGCATGTACACTGTTACCTCTACTTACTTGCAACATGAAGTGGTAAAAAAATAACCAGTTTTTTGTTGACTGTACAAAACGTGCCAGGTTGCGCCCAGGCAACCCTGTTTTTTTAGACTTACCATTTCGTTGTACAGCAGCCTATATAGGTCGCTGTTTTGGTATCTGATGAGGTAGGGTTGCCAATTGCGCGCTCTCCGCCTATTATCATCATAGAGTCATACTATGTTCAAAATAAAAATCGCATAAAGAGTCTTAGATCGCGCCATGCTCGGCATCAAGCTTCAAGATCGTATGAGTTGAACACTGAAGTTCGGCGGCGCATTTGAGTGCAGAACATCGGTATAAGGATAACAAAGCTTGTTTGGGTGTCGGCAGGACTCTTAGCAAGATGGAATTGAAGGAATTGGAATGGAAGGTGGACCGGCTGTAACGGAGTGGCGACCAAGGTTTGGTAAGCGTTCGATAACCCGCCAGATGGTCAGATAGATGTCATTAACTTGTCGCGGAAAAGGGCTGGTCAAGAGCTGCACTGGACAAAATAGAAGCTGTGGTGCAAAAAAAATAGATGCCTAGTCACAGCAGTGGGCTGATGTAGACTAATAGGGAGTATTTCTTGTCGTTTGTCAATTACATTATTTTAAGTGTCGAAAGGTAATACGCTTATCACTGTTGGTAATTTTTTAAATCTTATTATAATACATAAAATCTTTTTGCAAGAAAAAAATGTTACAGGCATTTGTCAGCAACAATCAAACTGACCTAATCATTTTCGTACTAATTATATGGTGGCACCATGACAGATTTTCTTTATGCTGACCTGCAGTTTCCATTAGTACTTTCAAAAAGTGTTTGGAAGCACCCTATTGGCGGAGGAGCCTGTAGGTGAATAAACGATGTTAGAAATCAAGCTTTAAGCCGCCACACCGCTGCATAGTCGCTTGTTTGTCAGTCGTAAGATTGTACTTAGGTGAATGTGCCCAGGAGCTATATAGGGTGACTTTTGATAAGTATTTGATACAAAAAGGTATAAGCATGTACTCGTACTCATGATACTGAACAACTTTCCCCAAGGAACATAGGTCGAAGTACAAAAATCAAGTTTTGACCTCCCATAGAAACTGCATCATCTGATAGCGCATTTTGTATGGGAGGTCAAATTTGGTTTTTCGCATTTCGACCTATTTTCCTTGGAAAAAGTGGTTCAGTATCACGAGTACATGCATATCTTTTGCTATCAAGAACTAACTAAGTCACCCTATATGAGCTTATTCCACTATCCCCCGTCTTAAAATGGCCGTCCAGATGCACCGCAGAATATCATCCATGCCTGGTTAATATTCCACACATTCGCATGAAGCCATTTCTAGCTGATCCATCATAAATAGGTCTACTTACATTAGGTTTACTACTAGGTGTCAGCGGCCTAGGATCCAGCGATTCTAATAACGTCGCACAAAACGACGATAAGGCTTGCGATAACCATTGAGTGTGTGGTGTGGCTGCTTCTCTGCAAATAATTATAGAAGTGTAGTATAGTAAGCCGATATCTCTGTTTGACGTGGACAGCACAAGAAAAAAAACATGTTTCTTTACGACAAAAGATTTTTGCTTCTCTATTTCTGGATTCTCTGATCTACCCACTTCTGCTTCTTTTTCCTTTCGAGTCAATGGCAAGAAGTTACAATAAAAGCTTAGCCTATAACATATCCACATCAATTAGCCTATTGGATGTATTAAAAACGGTGCAGGAAACAAGTGAAGGAGGGCACGGCAGCAAGTGTGTCATGGCTTGCAAAACGCCGCACTCACACTTATGGGTATCAGAGAAGCCTCACCTCTTCCTAAGTTCCCCTCACTTGCCAACGCCCGACGCAGTCTATTCAGTGACTTCCATATGGACCAGGGAAGATCTACCTACTGTGAAAGCTTTTTTATAATATTTATTTTAATTATATTCGTTTTTCACTAGCCTTACTAGCCTATACTGTCCCACTGCTGGGCAAAGGCCTTCCCTTCGGTCCTCCAACTGTCGCGGTCCATAGCAAATTCTGGCCAATCGCGACGGTACGAGTCTAAATCGTCACGCCACCTTTTCCGTGGTCTACCCCTGCGGCGTTGGCCATTCTGCGGTATCCATTGGGTGACGACTCTCGCCCACCATCGCGGATGCATTCGGCTTATATGTCCAGCCCAGTACCACTTAAGTCTATTATATTATAGTCTATGTTAATTATATTATAGAGCCTAAAATAAAACAGATATTTACCTATACCCTCTCCAATGCCTTCTGTCGCCGGAAGCTTTGTGGTACGGAAACAGGTCTGCTTGCATACTGACTAGGGTCACTTGTAACGCGCCGCCGTTGGATAAAGATGGCTTCTCAGATCTACCCACTGCATATAAAAAATATAATACTTAAAAGAAAGTTTGAAGATAGTTATGAGGAGATTGAACATATTTGTTTTTGTGAATGTTTGTATCAAGAATGAAGTGTACTGGGTCATTTTTGTATTCAAATTTTTGTATGTGACTCAGACAGAACACGAATCTGAGTAACAATCCCAAGTATACCGCAACCGTACATTTTAAAATGCCCTTATCGATAAAGCTAGAATTAATAGAATAATTTTTATTCAATTCGTAAAATACATCCCACCAAAAACATTTTCATGTAAAATGTTGCCAAGACGAGACCATATAGCTCGCATTTTCAAAAAGTTATCAGATCTCATGTAGAGCCTAGCTTCTAACTCTACACACCTTAACTCTACAATCCCTAACTTCACAAAATCTACACTTTAGTAAAAATATGTGGCTAGGCCGTTTCTTTAGTACAAGAACTATTGAATACATTTTTTACATTACGCCTACGAGACGGTAGCGAAACGGCCAAGCCACATATTTTGACTAAAGTGTAGATTTTGTGAAGTTAGGGATTGTAGAGTTAAGGCGTGTAGAGTTAGAAGCCTGGCTCTACATGAGATCTGATAACTTTTTGAAAATGCGAGCTATATGGTCTCGTCTTGGCAACATTTTACATGAAAATGTTTTTGGTGGGATTTCATCTTTTTTTTGGTAAGTTTAAAAACCCTGAAATACGTGTTTTATTGTTTATATTTATTAACAAGGAGTCTCTATTATAAAACTAGCGGAAGTCCCTTACAAACTTCCATCCCTTGATTTAAAGGGTTGGGGATAAGTTCAAATTTTTGGGATATTTTTGATGTTTGTGTATTAATTTTAGCTTACATACCAATTTTTAGCTTTCCAGGACTTAAATTTGCGAAAGTCCCATACAAACTTTCATCCCCCCGTTTAAGGGGTTGGGGGGGGGTAAACTTTCCAAGTTTTAGGATTTTTTTGTTGTTTGTGTACTAATAGTTTTTCTTCTTCCTTTAACGTCAGCGTCCAAGCTTCACACCCATACATTAAAATCGGTCTGATCACTGTTTTATAGACACGGATTTCAGTAGCTCTGCTTAGAAGCTTAGACACTAACACTTTATGAAGGGCTGCGGTACATCTTAGTGTGTTTACAATGCGGATGTTTATTTCTTCTTCTCTCTGATCCGTGTCAGTAACAGTGCAACCTAAATACTTGAATTTGGCAACTCCACGGTACGTTGTGCCATTTACGCACAGATCTTTTCTTTTGGCGCGATGGTCTTTGTATCTTTTTATGTGCACGTATTCTGTTTTCTCACGACTGATTTTGAGTCCAACATTCTGTCCCTCCTCTTCCAGCACTTCTGTCATCTTCTTCACATCATCTTCACACTGCCCCATAATTGCTAGATCGTCAGCGTACCCTATTATTTTATTAGTCGCCGAAAGGAAAATAATGCGAAAGATTTTGGGTCCAACAAGAAATGAAGATGGGAGCTGGAGAAGGAGATATAATAGGGAAATAGGAGAGCTGATTTCTGAACCAAACATAGTTGGTGAAATAAAATCTTCACGGCTCCGCTGGCTGGGCCACGTTGAGAGGCAGGGGATCGAGCCGCAAAGAGGGCGTATCATGGCAAACCATCGGGACGCCGCCGGCCTGTTGGCAGGCCAAGATCTCGATGGAAGGATGAAGTCGCCAAGGATCTTAAAGAGCTGGGAGTGCCCGACTGGACGGAATTGGCACAGAACAGGGAAGCGTGGCGTACTTTAATGTCGGAGGCCAAGAACCACTTTGGTTCACTGAGCCAAAAAGAATGAATGAATGAATGAATGAATTGTGTACTAATACTAGCTTACATACCAAATTTCAGCTTTATAGGACTTCGGAAAGTACCCTAAGAATTTTGATTACTATCAGTGAGTGAGTGAGTGTGTCAGTGACGAAATCGGGGTTTTTTAGATATCAATAAAATCTAAAGTACTAGAGCTATGCAACTGAAACTTTATATGTTTAATAAGTCCACTATTGTCATCATATCCTGTAAATTTTGTTTTTCTGGTGTAATCCAAACCCAAGTTATGAGGGTTCAAATAAACGACGCTGCTTATTGTTGAATATACTCACAGCCAGGATCATCACAAAGGTGCAGGTCTATTCTTGGCGCTAACAAGTGGTAGGAGGTCTCTCGAACGTCGTGCTTAGCGAACATCCGCGCCAGAATATCCCTGTCGCCGGTAGACGACCGGCTCTGGATGTTTTCTCTTGGTTCTTCTATCTGCAACAGAGACATTCGTTATATTTTTTTTTATTTATATGTAGTTAAGGTTTTCCGAAATCAATCATCTGTGCTCTATTTTGGGACCAACAAAAAATAAGATAGGAATAAGATAGGCGCGGCGGCACACGCTAGGGGGGACCCTACCACTGCCCTACCTTCCGGAGCGCCTTGGCGCTGATGGCGGCCTGCGTGGCCCGCTTGACTGGCTCGGCGAGCGCGGCGGCACACGCTAGGGGGGACCCTACCACTGCCCTACCTTCCGGAGCGCCTTGGCTCTGATGGCGGCCTGCGTGGCCCGCTTGACTGGCTCGGCGAGCGCGGCGACACACGCTAGGGGGACCCTACCACTGCCCTACCTTCCGGAGCGCCTTGGCCGTGGTGGCGGCCTGCGTGGCCCGCTTGACCGGTTCGGCGAGCGCGGCGGCACACGCTAGGGGGGACCCTACCACTGCCCTACCTTCCGGAGCGCCTTGGCCCTGGTGGCGGCCTGCGTGGCCCGCTTGACCGGCTCGGCGAGCGCGGCGGCACACGCTAGGGGGGACCCTACCACTGCCCTACCTTCCGGAGCGCCTTGGCCCTGGTGGCGGCCTGCGTGGCCCGCTTGACCGGCTCGGCGAGCGCGGCGGCACACGCTAGGGGGGACCCTACCACTGCCCTACCTTCCGGAGCGCCTTGGCCCTGGTGGCGGCCTGCGTGGCCCGCTTGACCGGCTCGGCGAGCGCGGCGGCACACGCTAGGGGGGACCCTACCACTGCCCTACCTTCCGGAGCGCCTTGGCCCTGGTGGCGGCCTGCGTGGCCCGCTTGACCGGCTCGGCGAGCGCGGCGGCACACGCTAGGGGGGACCCTACCACTGCCCTACCTTCCGGAGCGCCTTGGCCCTGGTGGCGGCCTGCGTGGCCCGCTTGACCGGCTCGGCGAGCGCGGCGGCACACGCTAGGGGGGACCCTACCACTGCCCTACCTTCCGGAGCGCCTTGGCCCTGGTGGCGGCCTGCGTGGCCCGCTTGACCGGCTCGGCGAGCGCGGCGGCACACGCTAGGGGGGACCCTACCACTGCCCTACCTTCCGGAGCGCCTTGGCCCTGGTGGCGGCCTGCGTGGCCCGCTTGACCGGCTCGGCGAGCGCGGCGGCACACGCGAGGGCGGCTCGCAGCTGCCCGTCTGTCAACGCCCACGCCACCGGCTCCGGCCGGATCGCGAGGCGGGACCCTATCACTGCGCAGTCTGTAGACAACAAATACCGTCGTACATCGCAGTAGCAGTAAATTAAGATAATTGGATACTCTTTGTTTTTATAAACACATTTGTTGTATGTAATTAGTGTTAGATGACTAAAAAAAATAACGATATTGCAATTCATATTTCCAAGAAGCACTCGTAATGGTTAGGTTACAAGTTCACCGCGGCTTCCGAGTGCACCTTTGCTTCTATTCAATGGTGGATCAATCTTCAAACGTTCGTGATTGATCGACCATAATCGATGACAAAGAGTAATATTGTTTGTGAAGCGATGTAGTTTAGCTGACGTCATTAAGAGATTTTAATATACAACAATTAATAAACGATTTTGACTTTGACTTTTGAATAGTCTAATAGGATCGTGTAGAAAATCGGGATTATTTGGCGTTACATATTAGGATTGTGTAACTTCGTACACTTGTTTCCTTATCCTATTAGACCAATTTGACTCGGAGCACCGGAAATTAAATTGATGTATGGGAGAGTTATGATGTCATCAATTTTTTGTATGGATATTTTTATTTTATTTTACAGAATCCTATCATGTGGGGTATCTAATAAAAGGGCTTTTTGAGCCGATTCTAAAAATATAGTACATCTTAATATTCCAGTCACTAATTTCCTAAAAATTTGAAAAATATGTTCAAAACATACCAAGTTTGGGGTTTTCCTGGTATAACTTTGTAAAATATTCATGAAATGACTCGTTACCAGGCCACTCAGAAAGTATTGCGAAAAATAGTTTTTATATATGGGAGACTGGCCGGTCAGAATCTTTTTCGAAAATATGATTACTTGTAAGTAAAAATATGTGTGTTCCATTTTCAAAATTTCCCTCCACTTTTTTTGCGAGCCAATTCAAAGTATCGTGTCTTACTGAAAAATGGATCTGCGCCGGGAACATTTTAGAGCTATGATTTTTTACGATTTCAAGTGTCGCCTGAAACCGGATGAATCGTTCGATAGACTTCAAATGGCATTTATGGATGAAGGCCCCTCCAAGGCAACCGTGTATCGTTGGTATAACGAATTTAGGCGCGGTCGACCAACCTTGGGGGATGAAGAAAGAAGCGGTCGCCCTTTGACGGCTATTACGGAAGAAAACGTGCTAGCAGTGAAAAATTTAATCCAAGATAATAGGCGAATTACATATCAGGAGATTCAGCACATATTAAAGATTGGATCGGGAAGCGTTCACGAGATTCTACACGGCATCTTCGCGTGAGGAGGATAGTATCGCGCTGGGTGCCGCACTACCTCACCGACGCTCAGAAGCAGGCCCGGGTGGAATGGTGCCGTGATATGCTGAACAAATTTGAAGCAGGCTCGTCTCGGCGTGTTTACGACATCGTAACAGGTGATGAGTCCTGGATTTATCAATACGATCCAGAAACCAAGCGCCAGTCGACAGTTTGGGTGTTTCAAAATGAACCAACGCCTACCAAAGTGAAGCGATCTCGAAGCGGGGGGAAGATTTTGATCGCCAGCTTTTTTAATTTGACTGGCCACTTGGCCTCAATTCCCTTACGAGATCAAAGAAGCATCAACGCCGAATGGTATACTACCAAATGTTTACCAGAAGTTTTTTCTGTTGTGAGCAACAAGCGACCAAACACAGGGCTCCGCGGACTACTGCTCCACCACGACAATGCGCCTGCACACACCGCGCTCAAAACGAGGGACTTCCTGGACAGCACACCAGTCAAACTCCTGGGTCACCCTCCTTACAGCCCTGATCTAGCACCGTGTGACTTCTTTTTATTTCCAAAAATAAAAAATCAGCTCAAGGGGATACAATTTTCGTCGCCGGAAGATGCGCTGGCTGCGTTCGAGCAGGCTGTAAACGAGGTGTCTACGGCGGACTGGAAAAAGTGTTTTGAAAACTGGTTCAGACGCATGAATCTTTGTATAGAGGCTGGTGGAGAGTACTTTGAAAAGATTTAATAAAAATATATGTACCTGTAGAACAATTTTTTTTAGTGTCGCAAATATTTCTGAGTGTCCCACGTATATTCTCATATCCAACGCCATGAAATCATTTTTGAAAATATTAATAAGAACTATATTTTTTGATAAGAAAGCTATTAGCTGTTTTACTACTTTTTTTTGCTTGTTTTTTAATTTTTGGGGACCAGTTACTGAAACGTAAGATAAACTATATTTCTAGAATCAACTTGAGGAGCCCTTTCATTGGATACCCATAGTCCCATAATGATAGGTTTTTGTAAAAAAGAATATAAAATTCCGTACAAAAATTCAAACAGGTTTCTTTCCTTCTTTTTTTTCTAGCCTGTACTGTCCCACTGCTGGGCAAAGGCCTCCCCCTCGACCCTACAACCATCGCGGTCCTGAGCGAATTCCCACCAATCGCGTCGGTACAGTCTTATTAAAAAAAACATAGTTCTGATTAATACATTGAAAAATGCTTAGAGGAAGTTCGTAATGAGGATATAACGATTCATTTGATTTATATTTTACAAAAGTTTGTTCAGCCATTTCCTACCAGGAAGAGGCCAAACTTGGTATGTTTTGAAAATATTTTTCAACTTTTTAGGAAACTAGTGACTGAAATATAAAGATGTACTATATTTTTAGAATCGGCTCAAAAAGCCCTTTCATTAGATACCCCACATGATAGGTTTCTGTAAAAAAAAAATCCTTACAAAAAATTGATGACGTCATAACTCTCCCATACATCAATGGAATTTCCGGTGCTCCAAGTCATATTAGTCTAATAGGACTAAGAAACAAGTGTACGAAGTTACACAATTCTAATATGTAACGCCACGAGATTACACGATACTCTAAGACTATAACGAACTGTTGATTAACGTTGTCTCGTTTCGTTTAAGCTTCCATTGAACGTGGATAGATGTTCGGTGGTGAATTAAAATTATAAACTTCCCGCCATGCCCGCGACTTCGTCCGCATATTAAAGGATTTTAAAAAAACGTTCAAGTGCGAGTCGGACTCGCGCGCCGAGGGTTCGGATATACCTTTAGTAATTTTGGAAGCAATAAAGTCCATATTTAGGACTGCAAAGCTAAATTTATTTGTAAAGGTTTTTTGCAGATTTCTAAAAAACTGTGCAACTTAGAAAGATGGTTTTATTTTTGCTGTAATCTTAATATATAAAATTGCTTGTATTTACATAAACTTCTATCGACTGTAATTAATTCAGATTTTTCCTTTCACAAACTTCGGAGATAAGGGGGGGGGAATGGTATTTTTTTGACATTTTTCATCATAACTTGAAATCCAAGAGTCGTAAAAAATACAAAAATATATTTTGGAATCCAATACTATTAAACGAGCAATATTTGTAATCGGTTTCACGAAAAGGCTCTAACGATTTCGATAAAATTTAGTACGAGTATACAGGGGTTTTTGGGGGCGAAAAATCGATCTAGCTAGGTCTCACGTCTGGGAAAATTAGTTTTCACCGTCTTTTTTAATATTTCTTAGCGCGTTTTAGTGCGTTCAAGAAACTTACAGCGCCATCTGTTGTTGAGTAGCATAGCTTGCTCACCCGATGATATTATCATACAGAGCATAGCTCGGTCGCCCAGGTACTGTACAAGTAAAGCCCTTTGGTATGATACCCCACTCGACCTAGTAGCGACAATTTGAAATAATAGTATTTTTTTTTATTCTTTCATGTGCATTTATGTTGAGCAATCATTTTCTAAAACAATTCCAAATTTCAAATCCATAGCATGAGTGGTTGCCGAGATATAAAGGTGTGACAGACAGACAATGTCACACCATAAGGGTTCCTTTTTTTTACCATTTTGGTATCGGTACCCTAAAAATAAACAAAATGGGAAAATATTACTTCCCCGGTTCTCATTCCAAAAAAAAATTGCAGTGTTTAAGTCAGTCTAAAATCCGTTCAGTCGTTTTTGCGTGATGTTCGAACAAATAAATAAACATACAGACGAATAGTCGAAAAATCAGTAATAGGGAATATGCATAATTTTTTTTAGTCGCATTTATTAACAAAATATGAAAAACCATAGTAGAGATGACAAAAAGTAAAATTTAAATCGGCTAAGAAATACGGCTGATATAAGCATTTAAAACTATTAATTACGCGCCGATTAGACAGAGAGATCCGACATGGCATGTGACGTCACATGCCACTACGGCCATACAAACTTCGTATTAAATTTTGTTTTGCTAGAAAGAGACATAAACAAATCTTCGATGGCTTATATCTATTTTAATTTCATAGTTATTCGAAAAATTGTTTTACTAAACTGTTTATTACGTGAATGAGGAGATTTTTTTAAAAATAAAAAGTAATCATGCATTTTCCCTATTTGATTCAGTCAGGGGGGGAATCAAAATAGTGATATTTTTTTTATAAATATCTTCAACAATTTCATAATAATAGGTCTTTACCTATGAAATTGCCGAAATTTTCTTACAGATTAATGAGATCATAATTCCTATAATTCTAATTATTTTTTTTCATTTGTCCTATATTTGAAAGTTGACTTCTAGGTTATCAATTTGCGCATAAAATAAAGTTTTAATTTTTAGTTTGATATATAAAATTAAAGGTTCGAAAATTGTTCGTGTTAAATGTCGTCCGATTTCATCATTAGATTTGTTATATTTTTTTACAGATAATATTTTTCGAAAATTAAATTTAAGCTTCTGTTAGCTTAATGTCTTCACAATAATGCTTAAAAAAATAAGAAAAATTGGATTTATAATTCCTAAGAAAAATGCAAAAATGTTAGTACTGAAAATTGAGTTTACCTAAAATTCTCCATACAAAACGGCAATTTCATAGGTAAAGACCTAATAGTAGAGAGTAGTTACCGGCTAGTCGTTTCTTGATGACGATTCTACAATGCGTATTCCCTAGTAGCAGTCGTAACGGTTGCAAGTTCTCCGTGGCTGCTGAGTGCGCCTTCGCTTCTATACGCGCGCTTTGCCATTCTAATTCCTGCGAATATAAATAACGAATCACGAAAATTGTAGATAATTGCTATAAACGACAGAGAAAATAAACTTCAGCATAGTGTTCCCTCGCTTTACCGGTTTTTAAAATCAGTGAGTTATTGCTTTCCGGTTTTTATTTCTGACAGTCGGTCGGTCGGATCGCGCTGACAAAAACCGACACCAAATATGCTAGTCCGCGCGACCGCGTCAACTCCAGTCGCCCGCGGGCCGAGCACCGAGCTAAAGGTGTCTATCGCTAAAAGAAAGTTTCGCAATGACACAAGGACTAATTGAGTTCGTAAACGATTGCGACGTAACAAGTTATGTGTAAAAAAAATTCGTTATGAAAAAATTTCAAACGCAGACAACTTTGTTAACTATTGTGCAACAGTTATAAATGAGGTATCGTTGTAAAGTGCGTTAAATAGTGAATCTATTGTTATAATAAATTTAAAAGTCTTTTAGGAACTTTGGAAACATGAGTCGTTGAAGTTTTGCTAATAGCCATGGCGCGCCAAAAATCGAAGAATACTAAGAGGGGTGGAAACTGGTAAAAATATATGCATAAAAACAGAAAACAAGCTAAGAGACGTCGATTAAGTAAAGAAACATTGCAATCGGCTGACGAGAGCCCAGCCATCCATCCAGTCCTCCGAAGTTCAGTGCGACAAGATAAAGGGTATATTTTACTCGTCTCAAGTACACAATTTTCGTATCACCGTTTTTCCGCTGTGACCCCGTACCTCAAAGTTAGACGATCATAGAATTCACATCAAAAAGTAGAAGGGTTCCTTGTAAAAAAAAACCGAGGTACGACCAGATCGTGCTTCCGCCCGTTTCTATTAAATCAGGAACATTTATAATCAACTGAAAATGATTTTTATTTTAACACTTCCTGTGTTCGGATAAATCTACAAAGTAGAAAATCGCAAAATTTCACAATTTTGCATTTTTTCAGAAGACGCAGGTTCGAATCCTGCCTGTGGTTGTGAAATTTTGCGATTTTCTACTTTGTAGATTTATAATCAACTTCCTACAGTCAAGAGCACGTCAAGCTTGACACATTTAGTTGAAGATAGATCCACTTTTGTCGAGAAATTGATAATTACTAAACAATTTCTATGCCAATGTATGCAGACACCCCTAGAGATGATATGTAAAAAAGTCCCGGGCGATCCCAGGTGGGAGCAGCTGGAAATGCTGGAATTAGTGTCCCTGACCCAGGTTTTGTTAATTTTCTGGAAAAACTAAAGGATTTAGGATAAAACTCTCTATTACTTAAATAATCTACATTTAATTTCCTACAATTTGGCATCTAATTTATTTCGATAAAGCTCTTGGTTCTTTGAGAATATAAGTTGAAACTTTTTGTTTTTTCCGTAATGCAATATTTTTTTTATTTGCGCTACAATTATGGACCAACGGCTGAGATTGTTTATTTTATACCATTTATTTATTTCATATTATTACAACTGGTTTTTGTGGATTTTAATAATGCACTACTGAGTCCCGCTAATGAACACTCTCTCACACTACCATGGGTTGGCTGGAAGAAATCTCTTATAGAGATAAGCCCGCCTTTGTAAATGCCCTTTTGTATGTAACTTTTCCCTGCCCCTCTCCCCCTCCCTCTCCATTTCCCCCTCCCTCTCCCCGTCCCTCTCCCTACCCCTAACGCCATCTTAACCGCTATCCCTATCCTCATATAATCATAGAAACAACACCCATATTGATTTTTAGACCCTACCCAACTGAACTCCATCCCCAGGGAATGATGGTATTTCACGTTCACCACGTTGGATTTCAAAATTGTTGTAGTTATCGTAATCAGCAACCTAATAAACCATACAAACGATACCCATATTGGTTTTTAGACTTTTTCACCCTTTTCCCTTTTTTAGGGGTTGAATTTGGGGTGGAATTTTAATAACAACCACGTTGCATAGAATTACAACCCTTATGCCTAAATAATAAATTATGTGGATTTTACTTTAAAAATAAAGGATTTTCAACTTCATCCCCTTTCACCCTTTAGGTTGTCGAATTTTAAAAAACCCTCAGACACGTAAATATTAATTTTTAGTCGTTAGCCTAAATACAAAATTTGAAGATCCTAACTACAAAACTGACGGACTTTCATAAAACTTTCATCCCCTATTTTACCCCCTTAGGGGTGGAATTTTGTAAAACCCTTTCTTAGTGTCCTTCTTAGAGACCTCACAAAAAACCACATGCCAAACTTGGAATTTCTAGACCCAGCGGTTTGGGCTGTGCGTTGATATGTCAGTCAGTGAGTCAGTCACCTTCTTCATTAACATTAAATGCGTTTTCCCGTGGGAATGAAGTGTTTTCCCGCGGTAAAAAGTAGCCTATGTGTTATTCCAGGACCTTACCTATATATGTGCCAAGTTTCATTAAAATCCATCCTTCTTTATTAACATTAAATTCATTTTCCCGTGGGAATGAAGTGTTTTCCCGGGGTAAAAAGTAGCCTATGTGTTATTCCAGGACCTAACCTATTTGTGTGCCAAGTTTCATTAAAATCCATCCTTCTTCATTAACATTAAATGCGTTTTCCCGTGGGAATGAAGTGTTTTCCCGCGGTAAAAAGTAGCCTATGTGTTATTCCAGGACCTTACCTATATGTGTGCCAAGTTTCATTAAAATCCATTCAGTAATTTTTACGTGAAAGAGGAACAAACATACTTACAAACTTTCGCGTTTATAATATTATAATATATAATATATAATATAATAATATATAATATAATAATATATAATATAATAATATATATATCGGCGCAGGAGGCCATAATATCATAATCCCAAGTCTCACAAGGATATAGTGGGTTCAGGTATAATTAACCAGGATCGAATTATTGTCACATCACGTTTCGTGCTCCGGGCTTATGATGAGGCACCCGGACCCTTCTGTTCCAGTCTGACCCTGGGTAGCTATTACAGCTGACTCCATGTTTGCACATCCTGTGCTGTGATATCACTAATCATTAGTTCAGGAGTTGTTATTATGATTCGTTTTGGGTTCAGGACGATCGCAACCCTCCACACTAAGATGGTTTGTTGTGACGTCCTTTCACCTTGACGCTTCATAAGATCGACAGCTAACTAAATACTCAGCTGCCAGTCTATTCCTGAAGCAAGTGTCGCTAAGAAGGTGCTGCTAGTATGTGCCTACATATAATATAATATTAGTAGGATAGGATAGGATGGTGTATTAACGAATTTATCCTCGTATATTTACCTAAATAATGATACCTCATTTACTATCAGGAGTGTAGTGATTTCCAATTTATACCTGTCAGCGCAATAGTCTCCGAAGTACAGTGGTGAATTTTCATATAATTTGGGTATATTTTTTTTTCTTCGATCCTAACTTATATGATATCATATGAAAGGTCTTGGTTAGTGTATTATAAATATCAAATTTTTATTTTTTTTGTTTCCTAGTTTTGGAGAAATTCAAGAAGCGTGGATGAAAAAATAAAACACCACATATTTTTTAAACGGTAAAAGGTAGAAATCTACAACTGAGGCAAAAAATAAACATGATAAGTTTTATACGTGAAAAATAATTTTGTCTTTCTACATTAGATGGTTTAGGAAATAAATAAAAAAAACCGTAAAATGGGATTTTTACGGTTTTTCGTATCTATTTTCTAAACCATTAAGGTAAGAAAGACCAAACTTCTACTCCCTTAAAGTAACTATCATTATATGCTTGTAGTTTTATTTTCAGGTTTCTATATTTAACCATTTCAGAAATATAGGGTGTTAAGAAAAAAAAAAAAACTATAATTTTTTTAGATCTTCATTTAACGCTACCAGCTATAAACTGGAAACTACTCCATGTATTGCAGTAAATGAGATACCATTTTTTAGGTAAATAAATGAGATTTATTTTCTTCATAGACTATTTTCTCACAACTTTAGTCGATTGTCTAAAAATTAAGCACAAATGAAAAAAATATACGTCCCAGAGGAGGAAATCTGCTGTTTGCCTTCATGGAGAGAGAGAATTTGATAATTACTATACGATTTTTGTACCAGTGTGTCCGGACACCTCCGGAGATAATCTGGAAAAAAGTCCCAAGAAATCCCAGGTGGGAGCAGCTGGAAATGCTGGAATTAGTTCGCAAAATAATCCCTAACCGCGGTTTTGAATATTTTCTGTAAAAACTATAAGATGTAGGATAAAAATGTCAATGAATAAAATAATCTCCTTTAAATTCTTTAAGATATGGTAGATATGTAAATTCAAATGGCTATTTATTCATGAAAAATATTAACTTAAACTTTGTGAACTTTTTAATTTGCATATTATTTTCTCAGTCGCGCTCAATTTGAAGACAAACGGCTGAAAATGTCATAAAATATTGTACGGGCAAATTAATCTTCATTTAATTACCTAAAAAACAATACCTCATTCACTATTGTGCTTATATTAGTTACCGATTTAAAATTAACTTAAATGTACGGCATAAGGCGAAAAGAGACAATGTATCTGTTAGGTAATTAAGGTGATTTCGAGGCAAATTCCAGAAAAATCACCTGTAAATAGCACAATAGTAAATCAGGTACTGTTTTTAGGTAAAAAAAATATTGATTAATTTTTTATAGACTATTGTAACACATCTTCAGCCGTTTGTCTACAAATTGAGGGCAAATGAGCAAAAAAATATGCAAAATGAAAAGATCAAAAAGTTTCAGTTAATATTTTCCGTGAATCAATAGCCCCTATCAAAACAGCATAACCACCATATTGAAGAGAATTTAATGGAGAATGTTTTAGTCATTGACAGTTTTATCCTATATCCTATAGTTTTTACAGAAAATGAAAAAAACCGCAGTTAGGGATTAATTTACGAAGTAATTCCAGCATTTCCAGCTGCTCCCACTTGGGACTTATTGGGACTTTTTTCCAGGACACCTCCAGTGATGTCTGGACACACTGGTACAGAAATCGTTTTGTAATTATCAAATTCTCGCTTTCCATACAAGCAAATCGGGTCGGTCTTAGACTAATTGTTTTAACCGTTCTTTTCAATAGTAAAGCCCGATCTGCTATTGACTGTACACGATTTGTTTTCGTATGCGAATTAAAGATTCACTTCGAATTCATTGAAAATGCTTCTCCGTATAACGTTTAACGTATGTACTTTTATTTAGTGTTTCTTCTTACTTTAAATATCAACAGCTGTCCAGTGTCAGGCGATTTGATCCTAGTCAGTCTTAGGTCTCCTTTCCTGCCTTCCGGCGTACGCGACTCCACAGTCACTCTTGAGATCTGTAATTAAATATTTTTTTATTTATCATTGATTAAAATTTTATTATGCTAAATAGATTATCCGTGTGTTTTTAATACGAAAATAATACCAATATTGTTGTAATAGCTAAACTTTCGTAAAATTTTGATCCCCATTCACAGATTTTCAAATACATGTACATGCAAGAAAATTGCCATTTTACACAAAAAAGTTTTTTGATGCCAATCGATCCTGTTTCTAATACCGATCAAAAACTTCAATGGGACAACCCAGGTATTAGGATTGAAAAGTTAGAAATTGAAAATACTTTTACCACTTTTACTTTTGCAATTTCTGACTTTTTAGTACTCCAACCTGGGTTGGTCCGATTGAAGTTTTTAATCAGAATTAGAAACAGGATCCATTGGCACTTAGATTCTGAATAACGGCAGCTTTAATGCATTGGCATCATCTAAGTTGTTGAGTTGGTCCCATAGAAGTTTTTGAGTTTTAGAAACAGAATCAATTTACATAAAAAATAATTGTGTAAATTTTTTCATACAAAATGTTGAAAAGTTTTTGCAATTACTGACTTTTCTAGTACTCCAACCTGGGTTGGTCCAATTGAAGTTTTTAATCAGTATTAGAAACAGGATAGATTGGCATCAAAAAACGTTTTTGTATAAAATGGCCATTTTCTTGCTTACTGTAATTTTTTTGAAAATCTATTAATGGGGATCAAAACTTTTGGTAAGTCTCCTAAGACCATTTTCGTGTAGCTGTAACGGTCAAGGTACCTGCCCTTGCAGTTTTTTGCAGTGATATAACCTTGTATCCTTAAGTCAGTCAGTTCAACAAAGACGCCGGATTCAATTGACTTACCTGAACAGTACTGGTGAATGCATCACAGCAGAACTCCACCTGTACTTGATTCACAGCCACGGAGATTCCATCTATCACCTGCAAAAAACATTGTCATTTTCATTAGACTTAAGCTGTTTGTCTACCGCGACGATTCCGAGTCGATACCGATACAAAAGAACAGCGCCTAAAAGTACTTTTTGCTTGTCACTTTGTCGGCGCGGAATCGTGGCGGTTAGCAAACGGTTTTACTGCCGTTATACGCCAGTAAGGGTAGCTACACACATATATAGGCTTTTTCTTAGAGCTTGAGTTGTCTGTTGTATGAAAAAGGCCAAACCGAACATGCCGAATCGAACATGTAGCTACACTGTAGTAAACACAAAAATTGCGTTAAGTCGCAAAAAATTGCATCACACTGATTTTTTTAAAATGTTTTTAAGATACATAACAATAGTATAAAACCAAATTATCAGCTTCAGAATACTTGTATTAATTGCCTTTGCTCGGTAAACCTAGAAATTTTCAGAATTTCGAAGTTCTCTTATCACTTTTAAAGTGCATAAAATTTGCTACGATTTATGTTCAACTACAGCTCTTCAGGTCATAAAAAAACTCGAGGCAAAGCACTTCATACCAGAACGTAATTTCGAACTTTGTGGGGGAAATGATCAATATTTAAAGTGCTGTATCTCAAGCAATATTAGACCTACATAGTTTTAATAGCACTGAAATCATAGCAAATTTTATGTTCTTTAAAACTGACGTGGTGCCTTTCTTAGTTAGCAAGTTTTACAAGCGTTAAGGCGAATATTGAAAAAAGTAGAGGTCTTCAGGGCATTACGTAGTTAACACAAGTCTTTTGAAGCTGATAATTTGGTTTCACATAATTGTTATGTATCCTAGTAACATACTCGTATCGAAAAATGAGAGCTGTAAATTTTTTTGCAACCTACGATGTTTAGATTACTGCCGAATCATCGCTCACAGACGTAACCTCTTGCATTGAGCCTCGTGTTGCCTCACTTTCTTCGCATTGAAATCGAAAAGGACAGCATGAGATTTCACGAAAGATTAACTTTAGGTAAGTGACGTCTGAGTACGGCAATTATTTTTTTAAAGTTTAAAACAAAATAGCTTCCCTACTGGACATAGAGACCAGTCTAGGATTTATTTTCTGAAATAGTTTATACATGTTCTTCAATCGATGCTATAATGTACCTATACCAAAGCAGAAAATAGGTAGGGTAAGTATTTAAACTAAGTTTTTCGGGAAAATTTATGAAGTACTACGTATATTGACGATCGATTGTATATTGCATTCAAACCCATTTAAAAGAGCGCGTGGGATTGTATTATCGCTTCTTTTTTTCCCACCATGGCGCCACTTTGTTTGTGAAGCGATATAGTTTAACTAACGTCATCAAGAGATTTTAATATCCAACAATGAATAAACTATATTTTATTTAATTGACGGTCGTAGATTGTCTATCGTCATGGACGAATAATAAGACTGACAATCCCCATACTAGAAAGTGTAACCCAGAAAGGCATTTTCAAATTCAAATAATCTGGAAATTAATTATGGTCTACCGAGTATTCTGCCAAAAAAACATTCAAAATTTTAACATAGTTTCAATGTAATGAAACGCTAACATTGAAATTAGGTTTATTTTTTTAGCAGAATACTCGACAAATCATAATAACTTCCCGGACTATTTATTAGCGCCATCTAGTTTTATACTTTTCCGGGTTATGATTTCTAAAAGGGGATGGTCAGTCCTTCTTATTGTTCGTCCATGCTATCGTTTCGTTTTGTGCATACCTTGTGTATGTAACTATATTTCCCTGGAATAGGCATGGAGCTCCCGGCCGTCGGGTTGATTGGTCGGGGCTCCTGACATACTTCTAGAGCTATGTGCACTTCGTCCAGATTCTGAAACAAATCAAACAATACAGGTTATTTTTTAACCAGGTCTAAAGCCGCAAGTTGCACGGCATGTCTGTTTTATTGACAATGGACTTGCTCTTGACTCTGTCTAGCCCTGAGGAAAGAGATGAGGTCGATGATGGAACAAGCTTGCCCAAAAGAAGCCTACTAATTTGGCACTTGAACGGATTCGCAGACGAAGGTAGAGAATTTTCCTCCTCAAGGGTCCCTGGGAGCTTTTAGTTCCCATACAAACTACCTTTTGCGATAACTTCTACACTACAAAACACATTATAACAAAATTTTGTACATACAACTGGATAAGATGTATCAAGGTTTGATAAAGGTTTTAAATTGAAAACAATTTGATCAATATAAAGATAGAGCGAGTTTATATATACACTTTTTCAACTACATACAAACATAGTTCAGTTTATATATTAATTTATTAGTCTAGTTTATATATTACACACATATTTTTAACTCTCTCTATCTTTATATTACTTAGTGGTTTTCAATTAAAAACCTATGCAAACCTTGATATAGCGCGTTCAGGACAAGTCTGTCTATGACGGTTATTTTCTGCGCATGGGTGACAGGCGAAGAGCCAATGAACGATTCGCTCGCCTCCCCCCACATGCCGCGCACACACCCGCGATTAATTTTTTGACTTCTGCGCAGGTCACAGAGTTTATTTTTCACGCATACTTGTTATCCAATGGTATGTACAAAATGTTGTCATATTGTGTTTCGTAGTTTAGAAGTTATCGCAAAAGTTAGTTTGTATGTGAACTCACAGCTCTAGGGGACCCTTAGTAGCTGCGTGGCTGCGCGAACAATAAAAGATGTTGCAAAGCGCTTTGTGTGCATATGATATTTTGAGGTATTTCTAGACTTCCAATAGTAGAAGGGCGATGGCGAAATAAGCTCAAGTATTCTTTTACAAATTGTACTAAGGTGACTGTGCTCTTAAGCGAATCAGAACATTAATTTTTCTACAAGACGCAACGATCGACGCATCTTAAAAAGCTGCATAAATGTATCGCGCCAATATATGCGGCTTTCCGAGGATTGTTTTCTCAAACATCTCATAGATGGCGCTGTAAAGGTTTAAGGTTCACTCTATGCTTTTGAATTAGCTGAAGGAAGTTTTTACTATACGATAATGTTGGAGGCCAGTTACCAAAGTAACTAAGACTAATTTCCTTACAATGCTTACTGTGATAATGCAGGGTGTCTCAATTCACAAATCGTATCTCTTTTATTAAAAAACCCTACTGCGTACAAAAAAAGAGGAAAACAAGCTCTAGGATCTATAGGATTTTGGTTAACTTGAATTTTATAAAATATTAATAATTTTGTTCGTCACCGCCTGCAATCCAAACTATATTATTAATGCGAAAGTAACTCTAACTAGCTATATCTTAGGATACTTTTTCCTTAATTCCACGCGTACGCAGTCGATGGTAACAAATGGTTTAGAATATAAACCCAACCAACTCTACGATCGGTTTCAAATACAATACAAAATATGATTTAATATTCAGTACGCGCAGGCATTACAGCTAAAAATGAACACGTAAGATCAAGGCTCAAGGTAAACATAGCACGCTGATCATCTAACCGTGACGCTTGCATTTTTTATCTCTCTGTCAAGGTGAAAAACGATTAGACTTCTATGTTTGAACGTTATATTATCTCCTACTGAAATAGTGAACACAATATTAGCGTGTTACTCAGATCACGAAACTGAATAACTTTTCATGAGAAACATAGGTCGAAATAGGAAAAAGAAATCACATAATATATCCACTGCAAACACCACGAGTTTTTTTATATCATAAGTGGGCAAACGAGCAGGTGGGCCACCGAATGGGACGTCACCACCACCCATTAGTGGCGCAATTTGACACTAATAAGACAGCAAAATGCATTGCTAACTTTGAGAGCTACGTGTGTCTCATGTGCCGGTAATTACACTGGCTCTCTCACCCTTCGAACCGAAAAAAAAACAGTGTTTTACGACAGAAATAGGCAAGGTGACTTTCCTTAGACGGATTTTGCGCAAAAGAACTACTACCTTATATTTACTCGCAAAATCTCAACTTTCCAGCAGCGCCAGCACGAGCGCCTAGATAAGCGCTTTTTCTCAAACATGTTTGGAAATTCGATCATTATTTTGCCAACCTTCATCGAGATAAATCAAATTAGCTGTACTGATTACTGATTAAGTACTCGCGAGCAGCTGCCGGAAGATAGTATGAAAATCAATTTCTATCGAATTTTGCTACCGAGTAAATTACTATGAAAACTCATATTTGTCTAGTTATTTAAACCTGTTGGTTTGGCATTACAACCAAGGAGGTAACTTATCAAAGCGTCAGAACGAAGGAGGTAACTCCCAGGTTCCGCCTCTGCCCAAATTATCACGTGCGTCCTTTCATATCTTTTTTGTCGGCCATGGCAGTACTATACACTCGCGCGAGATAATTTACGTTTGCTTCATACATTAGAAATCACAGGCCTTAGATGTCCTCTGTCAACAAACTGCCCTGCAGTTTGGCAAAAGTATTAAATATGTACAGGGGCTGATTATTCACTTTTTTTAAATATTTTTATCTAGAGACTCATGTTGAGGCTGCAGCATCCATAACTGTTGATTCGGAATATAAAATATTTAACAAACAGTATATTGTGTTGTTTGTATTGACGCACGCCACAAAAAAATACGCGAAAATAAAACTTGAAAAATAAAATGTAAAAAATTAAAAACGAAAGTCTCATTTCTTTTTAATAATGCTAACTCCTTCCTTAAAATATTACCATAATTCAAATGGCAGAAACTGTCGAGTATTGATTAATAACTTATTGAACAAGTTCAAAACAGCCCAATGAACCGTAATGGAGTGTTATCGTTGATGACACATTGTCGTCTTTAATTATAACACCTCATTACTCATTTATTCTAGACCAGCTGTTGCCCGCGACTTCGTATGCTTAGAATTTAGAAGAAGTAGCCTAAGTCCTTTTCCATGGTTCAAACTATCTGGTTATCAAATTTCATCAAAATCGGTTCAGAGGTTCTGCCGTGAAAGCGTAACAGATAGATAGACCGACAAAATTACTTTCGCATTTATAGTATCTATACTTTATACTTTTAAATGAGCAATATTTGCATTGCTCGTTCAATAGTTTCAAATATATATATTTCCAATCGGTAAGTCGAAAACGACTCTAATGATATCGATGAAAAAAAAAATCTCTGATTTTTAAAGCATTTCTTGAAAATAGCGCTAGCTGACAGCTTTAGCTGATTGCTTTTGACATTGCTGCAAATTGTGTTGTAAGCATTGAAATAAACGAGAAATATGGATCATAAAAAAAATTATCGGAGTATTTTCCTACCTATTACACGAAAACTGACTTCATTATAATATTATGGTGTGGAGTAGACATGCATTATACAAATTAATTTGACTTCTAACCAGTTCAATGATAAACAATACAATGCTTGCTTATTAACTATTTATATTTATCTTCATTAGTTATTAGTTTAAAACTTTTGTGTGCAAGATAGTGCAAAATTATTTTTGTATGTCTAAATAAATGACATTCTCTGTTTAAATAGAAATATGATTTGTTCATAACATTGAAGAGACAAATAGATTTTTTGAAAAATTTTGGTATTAAAAAAAAACCGGCCAAGTGCAAGTCGGACTCGCGCACTGAGGGTTCCGTACCACCACATAATCATAATTGTATTAGTTGAAATTTCAGTAGGTTAATGTGCTAGATTATTTTGAGTCCGACACGCGCTTGACCAAATTTTATTATTTGTTGTTATTTTATAGCTTATGAACTATAAACATACCAATGTTCAAGTTTGTAAGTGTTTCAGTTTTTAAAATAGATTTAAAACAAAAATAGCCTCTGCGACCATCCAACTTGACCCCTCTCTTATATGAATGTTCTTGAAACGGGAGCTCACCACAATTGGTTACTATTAGTTGTGAGTAAAGTTGTAATATTTAATAATTTCAGACTTTTCCCTTTATTTGTACTGTGAGACCTAGCTTCTTGCCAAATTTCATAATTTTAGGTCAACGGGAAGTACCCTGTAGGTTTTGGTTTTTTCATAAATGTATGGAGATGAGGACATAAAAGGCCATATCTTTTGATTGCGTCGTTGTAAAAAATTGAAATTTTCAGATCTTGTGTGGTTCATGGACCCTAACATACGGTATTAATTTCAAGCTGATATCTCTACCCGTTCGTGAGATAAAGGGTCTTGACAGACAGACAGACAGACGGACAACAAAGTGATCCTATAAGGGTTCCGTTTTTTTCCTTTGAGGTACGGAACCCTAAAAAAGAACTTTATATAG
The DNA here is from genome assembly GCA_947532105.1 of Athrips mouffetella. Classification (NCBI taxonomy): domain Eukaryota; kingdom Metazoa; phylum Arthropoda; class Insecta; order Lepidoptera; family Gelechiidae; genus Athrips; species Athrips mouffetella. The sequence goes on from OX383968.1 coordinate 10,772,722, forward strand.
CGTGTGCAGGCTAACTTTGGCTCTGATGATTATTTCCTGCGCATATGTGACAGGCGGAGAGCCAATGAACGATTTGCTCGCCTTCCCCCACCTGCCACGCTCACCCCCGCGACTCGTTTTTTGAGTTTTGTGCATTAAAGGTCAGAGCCAGACTAAGCCTGCGCACTCTATACTGCCATAATAATATTAGACGAAAGATAGATCACATCCGAAACACCATTCTGCATTGCCAAACTGGCATCGAACATGGAGGCAAAAAGGAACCGGGCAGGACCTATCTATTGCATGCATCCTGATAGGTGGGGAATAAAAAGGGGAAGCCTTTGCCCAGCAGTGCTAAAAATACAAATTGCTCACTCTGATCAAACAGTTAGTATGTGGTCAAAATTTTTTTACATACATACATACATAACATCACGCCTTGTTCCCGTCGGGGTAGGCAGAGACCACAGTTCTCCACCTGCTACGATCTTGACATACTTCCCTTGCTTCCTGAACCATCATCAATCCTTTCATACATAATTTTTTTACATTTCCCAAAAATGTTTCTTTGGGAAAGTTGTTCAGTTTCATTGTCTGAGCACCCTCTTTTAGTTTTCAGTACACCATCGTCCTTTACAACCTGTCTAGACTACAAAAAAAAAAAAAAAAAAAATCCTTGTTTTCAAAAATTTACTGTTACCTACAATTACATATCCATCATAGTATCATAAAATTTCAGATGAATTTTTTTAGAACATGAATATCTATAAAATTTAGGAGAGAATCAAAAAAGCTTGCAAAGAAATTAAATCCTAACTTTATTTTTCAAGTTATTTTAAAGAGATTTTAAAAACAACAAACAAAACTGCTGATAAGGAAAATGTGAATGACCAATCTGATCTTGTAAATAAGATTTGTGTGGGTCAAGTTTTAACTGTCTGTCTGTATTTTAGATGTTTTTGTATGACAAATTTATAGTTAAAACATATTGTGCATGCAAAGTAACAATAAATAAAAACAATAATTATTTATAAAACCCAACCAATCAAGTATAAAAAAGAAAATACTTTTATTTAATAATACTTGGTGTAGCTTAAAATCTGTTGTTGTCACTTTCAGTTTTGTTGATAAAAAGAAAACATAGTTATTTCTGCAATAAGGCATATTTTCACAAAAATCACAATACAATTTTCATGAATTTTCCATTTTCTGGAAACTTTACGGAAAATTGCTGTAGAGAACAAATGTCAATGTCATTTAATCTGTTCAGAAATTAAGGTATTCTAGAGGTTACAGGAGCTTTAACTTTAAAGAATCTTTGCACAACTGGCTGTTCATTGTATCAGCTGAAAGACGTCCACTGCTGGACATGGGCCTCCCCTAAAGATCTCCATGACAACCGGTCCTGCCCTGCACTGCTATAACTGGCTGTTAGCTGATAATAATATTTTTATACCAAAGTTTAACTAAAGTAAATAAATAGGTTGAGTAGATAGAATGCAGATACCTACATATTTTGTAAAGCTGACAGAAGTTATCTTATTTAATAGTTGTTTTTTATTAAAGGTTTTGTTTTAATCATTATGAGCTAATCTCAGTCAATGTAATTGAGTAACGAATCATGCATAATTTTTCTGAAGAACAAGCATTATGAAACCAGATGTATTTTACTGCTTGGATTTCAATGGCAAGTTAAGACCAGGAAATAAGGGTCTTATATCTATATTCATTTCCCTAATACTTGTTCACTTAAATTTTTAATATTTAAGGCAATCAGCCATTATAAGGGGCAACAGATCCTGCCAATCTGAAGTCAAAGGAAAAACACGAAAAAAGGGAGATTGACCAGTTAAAATGGCCTAGTTGTTATCAAAAATAAAGACAAATAGAAAAATATCTCACCAAAACAATAGGGACGGTCTTGAGCTTAGTCCACTGTATCCGGAAGGAGGCTTTGTTGCAACGGGCTGAGGTCAACCGGACCCACCCGGGCAGTTCTAAGAGTTCCGTTAGTAGATCCTCATCTAGGGTCAGGTCATGCAGCTCACCAGACCCTCGAAGAGCAGACAGTGTTATCTGCTCCGGTGAGAGATTTTTTGTGAACCTGTTGAAAATATTCATGAATATATTGTTAGATTAGGTGCATTATTATAATATGATCCCAAAGTAGTTACAAACATTAATATAAACCGGGAGAGATAATTCTAATCAGCTAGACTTGTAGATAAAGGTATTTTTAAGTATAATAAAAATAAGTAAATATAAATTATAATAATACTATTTAGTTTGAATAGGGAGACCTATCCAAGCTTAACTTTGGATATTTTTAGAAAGTGCGTAATTAATTATGACAAAAGAACATTAGCGTCTTATAATAAACTGAGAACTATTATTGGTATCGCAATAATTTGATTATTATAAACAGCAGATCATAGTGCCATATCAAAAGCCGAATATCAACAAAAGTACTGACCTCGATAGATGTTTCAGCAATTGGTTTTTTATTATAGTAACCATTTTCACTGATAAATTGGTTGTGTCTAGCTAATTAACGTGTGATATTTCAATAAATCATTATTACACGAATTTCCCAACACAAAGTATTTTTCTTTGTGAATGAAAATGAACGGAGAACGAATAATATTGAATCAACGAAATGTCAAAATCGACCGCTCAAATTCGGATACACGGAAATGGACACTTGCTAAAATATTTTACAATGGCAACACAACCCGACCGTACGACGCGCTGGGTGGATGGGCGGCGTGTGGCGGCTCGAATAAAAACCGGAAATAGGTAGGCGGAGATAAAAAAGGCGCGATGGCGCGATATTTGTTTACATGTAACTAAGGAAACTTTATTGATTTTTGCTAAAAGTTATTATTATAACCATTGTATTTTTAACACAACGCTGCATTTTGAGGAGGATTTTGATAACCTTGAGTTGCTGGCTGCTAGATTTACCTCGAAAAGCCGTGTAAGCTTCTATGGATAAAAGTAAATTTGACTTTGTCATTTGCATGTCATTTGGTGTATATTTTCGGAGAATTTTGATTGAATTGATTTGTATAATATTTCGTGTATTTATGCTTCGTTGATATTAATTTGATAGTAGGTATTGCTATAGCTATTTCGTACTCTAGTCTAAAAACTAGCGAAATTACCATTTAAGCAAAAAAATTGTTTTTATTGTAGGAAAGTACTTATCAGTAGGTATTTTTAGTAGGTAGTGTTTTATGCCACTAAAAGGCAAAAGCTCATCTAATGATGATACCTGCCTACTAAAAGCAGTGTCAGCAGAAGAATTAAAGCTTTGATGAGGCGTTAAATTATTGCAATAGGTAGTGTTTTGAAACAAGGTGTTCTTCATGAAATATTTGTGCCTATAATATTATTGCGGGCACTTCCGCCGGATCACCAGTCAGTAAGCTCATTTCTGATTGCACTTGTCCCGATAGTAGGTACCTACCACCCAGCAGCACGTCAGTAGAAGCATATTGGACTTTATGGCATGTTGATAGAGTTGCAAATGTTTCCACTGACGTGCGGTTGACCGTACGTACAAAATGTTTGATTCTGTTCTGACCAAGGGACCAACTTTGAAATAGCAATAATAATCAGCTGTTTTATAGATTTTAAAACATGTGATCGGCAAATATTATTTTTTTAATTCAGAGTTGGTTGTATAGAGAACACTTTGGTTCTTGTATGTTTGTGATACCTTCTTTTAATAAACATTGTAATTATTGTGAGGAACAGCCTGTTGCAGAAGGCTTTGACTTTATTTTTCAACAAAACTGAAACCGCCATCAAAAGATTTAAAAGAGGTTTAACTATAAAAACTCTTCCTGCAACTGGTGGTTTACTATTAGGAGTACGCAAATTTGTTGCTATAAAATTTATGTAATTCACTTTATTTTTTATTCTTTTATAGTAAGTCACGCTTGCACAGAGTAAAAATGTCGTCACGCAGACAGCAGCAGCGTAAGGTACAAAAGAAGGGCTTTGTAGATTATAAAATGTGCGCGGGAGACTCGCCCCGGATTCGAAATGTTAGTGAGGAAGACGAAAAACCACAGGTAAATTAGAATAAACACACACTTAAAGTGCACTCTAGAACAATCGACGCAAAGTAGCCTACTCAGTAGAAGGTATGTGACTGTTTGCCCTATTTTTAACCGACTTCAAAAAAGGCGGAGGTTCTATGTTCCACTGTATGTATTTTTTTTTATTAAGTCACAGCTTTTAAAAAGTGGCTAAATGTGTCACCTTTTGCCCGAGGTAGCTTTCTGATGCAAAAAGTGACCTACTATGTCACTTTTGAAATAAATAGTGGCCTACTGGTATGTCAATGCGTATTTTTTTCTCCAAGTTTTATTTCTCGCAATGAAAGCCCAAAACAACCTTGATTTCGGGCATCCGGTGTCCGGCATCCAGGATCTTACTGGGGTTGGTTTGGGAGTCAATTAATGCGTATTTTTGCGAAAAACGAGGGCAATCTACTGAAAAAAAAACTTGGGTACCACCGGTACCCAGGGGCACGTGAGTGGATAAAGTTGTCATAGTACAAAAAATACCCTATACTATGTCATTTGTTGCCTTAATTATGTCGATTCTCTCCGGAGTAAGAAGTGGCCTACTATGTCATTTTTTGCCTTAATTTCGACCCAAAAAAAATCCTACCATGTCACTTCTTGCCTTGATTGAGTCATTTGTTGCCAGTACAAGTGACTCACTATGTAGTTTCTTGCCATTCCGACTATCTACCCAAAAATAGCAATTATACTTAACTGACCTAAATAATTAACATCTGGTTTCAGGAGGAAAACAACAACGAAATCGATGGCCTATCCAAGGAATTACAGATGGGCTGCATAGTTGACGCCGTCAAACGACCGCCCAACATCTGCGTCGAGACTTGCGTTTATGACGAGGCTGATGAGACTGAATGTAATTAGAGTTTTAGAGGCACAGCAGACGAAGGGGTGTCCGTCTTCCCAGCAAGCCCGTGCGAGATATAGCCAAGTGGCATACACCAAAATTTAGTGGAAATTGGTTCATTCCATCAGTAAAGTGACAGATTCAGTGCATCAAAACTGATGACACAACGAGGTGAAAACTTTGGGTGACTGTAGAGACGTCTCGTCAGCCAGCCCATTCTATACAGGGAAAACTACGAAGATTACATAAAAGCAAAATAGTTCCACATTTACTGCATGTCTAGTGCAATTGATTGTAAAAAAGCCGAATCGAAAATGTCCATATGGTAGGAGCACTTCATCAATAATTATGGGTGGCTGGAGAGACGTTTTCCCAGCCAGCCCAGGTGATATTTCGGAACATATAGTAGGTAGGAAGATGAAACAAAGCTTAATATTTACTACCTACTCGGAACAGTAGGAAGCAAATATTTCAAAATCCTAGCTCCACTAACTTTTGAGATATTTGTATTTTTTCATGGGCTTGCTGGGGATACGTCTCGCCAGCAAGCCCATGCTGTAACTCAAAAAGTACTGCACGTAGAATGCTGAGCGATATACCAATAGAGAGTGCATATTTGATGCAATAAGCACCAAGAAAAATGAGTCCCTAGGTCTTACGATTTCTGTGCTAGAAACAAAAATCATTTTCCCGCCGAAAATTTTGAATGCATGATGTGAAGTGCGACGTTGCCGTTCTGTGCAACTCTACATGTTGCTGTTAGAGCATTCAAAAATCAATCTTGTATCCTTATAGTTAAAAGGTACTGTAGACGCACGTGTAGATTATTTGTAATTTGAGAATAGTTCGGGAGACGGTGTACTTAGTAAAAGACTGATTGGTTAACAAGAAGTTTTTATTTATTTGTAAACAACATGTTAAGAACGAAAGAGATAATATGTATTTTAGCTCAAGTGAAGACTAACTGGTGCCTCAATCTCTTTTTAGCAACCGTGACAACTGTATTCTAGGAGGAGATGTAGGTTTAGTGGTCTCAGTAACAAACTAAAATTTTTAAAGTATTCTTAAATTGTCCTGTAATTAATAAGTTAAGAAAACTGATTTATTAAATAAATACGTGAGCCAAAATACATATTATCTCTTTTGTTCTTCACATGTTGTCGACAAATAAATAAAAATTTCTTGTTAACCAATCAGCCTTTTAAGCACACTGTCTCCCGAACTATTCTCAAATTACAAATAATCTACACGTGCGTCTACAGTACCTCTTAACTATAAGGACACAAGATTGATTTTGAATGCTCTAACAGCAACATGTAGAATTGCACAGAACGGCAACGTTGCACTTCACATCATGCATTCCAAATTTTCAGCGGGGAAATGATTTTTGTTTATAGCATCGAAACCATAAGACCTAGGGACTTATTTTTCTTGGTGCTTATTGCATCAAATATGCACTCTCTATTGGTATATCGCTCAGCATTCTACGTGCAGTACTTTTTGAGCTACAGCATGGGCTTGCTGGCGAGACGTCTCCCCAGCAAGCCCATGAAAAAATACAAATATCTCAAAAGTTAGTGCAGCTAGGATTTTGAAATATTTGCTTCCTACTGTTCCGAGTAGGTAGTAAATATTAAGCTTTGTTTTATCTTCCTACCTACTATATGTTCCGAGATATCACATGGGCTGGCTGGGAAAACGTCTCTCCAGCCACCCATAATTATTGATGAAGTGCTCCTACCATATGGACATTTTCGATTCGGCTTTTTTACAATCAGTTGCACTAGACATGCAGTAAATGTGGAACTATTTTGCTTTTATGTAATCTTCGTAGTTTTCCCTGTATAGAATGGGCTGGCTGACGAGAAGTCTCTACAGCCACCCAAAGTTTTCACTTCGTAGTGTCATCAGTTTTGATGCACTGAATCTGTCACTTTACTGATGGAATGAACCAATTTCCACTAAATTTTGGTGTATGCCACTTGGCCATATCTCGCACGGGCTTGCTGGGGAGACGGACACGACGAAGGGGCGGGCATACGCGGGAAGGGCTTTTTGCCCTGACAGCCCGCCAGTCAGTCACGGACATTGTCCTCCAGTGTGGCTGGTATTGCGAAAATTATAGTTTTTATCAGAATAAAATTCAAACTTACAATTTTTCATTATTTCTCTACGTTTTAAACTAAATAACAATCAATCTGAACAACCTTTTCGACTGAATAACTCTTTGAATTGAACAACTATTCAAACCAAAGATTTTGGAAAATACGCGCATAGAAATGGAGCGTTAATCTCATGTCAATGACTATTAATAATACGAAAATAATTGCAGTACCGGCCACACTGGCAGACTGTCAAGACAAAAAGCCCCGCCCGCGTATGCCCGCCCCTCCATCTGCTGAGCGCTTTATAGTCGAAATGATGCAGCTTGATTGTATGACAGCAGTGTGAAAGCAGGACGGAGCGATGCGTAGGATATTGGAGCGACAGAGATACGTACAGTCAGTCCTGCTTCTAATCAAGCTACACTATTTCAAGAGTAACGTAGAATAGGTACTCACTATGCAATGCAATCAGCTTTTATCTATCTCTATCTCTAAGAGATGTGCTATTACCATTTCCTTGTCTATCAAAATGGTTTATCTCACTCTATCAAAGCAGATAGGTAACCTATTTTTCAGCACAGAGGCCTCCACCTACATAGTCCTAGTCCTTTGACTACTGTCTAATACACGCAAGACTGGGAATCGTGGGAAAAAAGCAGATTGCCAAAAAATATAGATACGTCGAGAAAGTTTCGCTTTTTTACTCTACTCGGTTTTTTGTTATTGAAGGTATAAGCAACTTGGACTGTTATTGTAATCATTTTCAATTTGCGACCACATTGCCATGTTAGTAGAGAATGTTCATTTTGTTCATCTACTTCCTTAGTCTTATTCTTTTTTGCTAAGATTTTTCTGCCTTTGTCTTTGTTCAGTCTATTTAATAAAATGTATTTCCTTATATTCTGAGATCCTATAGAGTTACATTGATGATACAGACAGAAACAACCTTTCCTTATCTCAGCCGAATTCTAATCGCCAATTGCGTAGTGATGCGACAATGTGGAATTGTTTGCTAGTACTTAGAGCTTTCACAGACCAATGACAAGGTAAGGCGATGGCCGTAGACGACTGCCGTCGACATCTGCGCGCGACCGTCGACGACCGCTAACGACTGCTGACTGCCAGCTACAACCATTCACTACTGCCAACGATAGCCGACTGCCGTCGAAGAATGCCAACGACAGCCATCAACGACTGGCAACGAGGATCCCGCGCGGCTGTCGTCGACGGTCATCGTCTCACCTTGTCGCTGGTCCGTAAGAGCCCTTACCCTACACATCTTATGTTGTTTCAGCCAAGCCAAAATATTGTCTTTACTTTACCAAAGGTACTTGCAACGAAGAGGGTACAGAAGCCGCTGGCGATGACGATGATGACGTTGCGTACTCGGATGACGATTTTGAGGAAGACTTTGAAGATACCGAAGATTCGGCTAAAGACCCCAAGTCTACAGTCAGTGAAACTGATAACAGGGCCGATCAGCCAGAGTGTTCCGTTAAATTGTCCAAGAGCAACTCGTTCATGTCAATTAAGGGGGGAAGGGCTAACGGATCGGTGTCCGGAAAAAGTGTAAATTCTTCTAAATATGGGTAAGTACCTATCCTTTTTCTTCAAGCTCATTATAGGGAGTGTCTAGCAGCGCCAGCACGAACCCCTTTATTTACTCTTGCGCGACAGAATTGACGTTTTCTATACATTAACAGTCTAAATCATAAACATTACTTTTATCTATGTGATCATGATGGCGCTGCTAGGAACGCAGTGTCGTTATATAGCGTTGCATTGTTGCGATTTGAGTCATGATCGCGTCGTTTTCGAAAGACGGCCACACGGCCGTCTAAAGAAACTGAGATAACCCTGTAACTACGGGCCTTTTCAAGTGCTCGAAACGTCAGATTTCTTTATTTTAGAGATGATGTTTGAGTGCCGTCTTACAACATAACTTATCTGTCGACCGTGGTGTGGTGTGCGTTTCTTTAGCTTCCTTACGATACCCATTATTTTATTTTTAATGTTTAGCAGTTGATGTCTTTCGGCTGATATGATATCAGAGATCCGGTGTAAAGGACGTGTGACTGTCTTAAGTAGTATAAGCACTGATTAGATAATAGATATTAGATAATTTGTAGATTACATGCGCTCTAACTTTTCTCAGACTACCATGACATTTTTCCGCTAGCTTCCATAATGGGCTAGTTCTTAGATTATGAATACTAGTTTATCTATTCGTTACTGTCAAGTCTGACATAAAGCTCAATTTAGGAAATTTTATTGCTGACAGTTATTTTCTGCGCATCGGTGACACGCGGAGAGCCAATGAACGTTTAACACTCTTTCCCCCTCCTCCCCCGCGCACCCTTGGACTCGTTTTTTGAGTTTTTCCCATTGACCATCAGCTCTAGTGTTACAACAATCCATCTGTACATTGTTACAGCTCCCTGTCAATCCCGCGCACGCAACGCGTGAACATGTCATTCACGAACGACCGCCTCCGCGAGATCGAGCGCCACAACCACATCCTCCTGAACAAGATCCTCTACGCGCGCAACGTGAGCAAGAGCTCCATCCCCCCCCTCGCGCCACCCGCCCCCCCGCGCCGCCCGCCCGCCGCCGCCGTGCACCGGAACAAGCTGCAGCGGCAGATCGACCACGACAACATGGTCAGTACTCAGTACTAGCTAGTAGGGTGTCGAAGTCGGGAAAGAAAAGCCACCATAGCGCCTGACAGCAAAGTGTAGAGCTACTGCCGTGCATTGGAGCAAGCCGTAGTGGCAGATTGACCATGACAACATGATCAGTACTGGGTAGTAGGGTGTCGAAGTTGGGGAACAAAAGTCACCATAGCGCCTGACAGCAGATTGAGGAGCTACTGCCGTGCACCGAAACAAGCCGTAGTGGCAGATCGACCACGACAACATGGTCTGTACTGGCTAGTATGGTGTCGCGGTTGGGGAAGAAAAGTCACCATAGCGCCTGACAGCAGAGTAAAGAGAACTTGAGTTGTGTGTTGAATGAGCAAAGCCGAACGAAACATGCTGAATCGAACATATGTGTAGCTACCCTAATAGAAGGAGGAGTAAATAAATAATTCACAAGGCAGTGAAGGTGTCGTTCTATTAATTTGGAAGGGTTATTTTGAATATTGTGATAATTGACGATGTGACATTGACTGCATGATAGCAAAGTGAAGAGCAGCTGCCTTAGAAGAAGCTGCAACAATAGATTGACCATGACAACGTCTCGACAACACAGTGCGGTCGATATGAACGACTATCGTACGAGACAATCGTTTCTCTTCAAAGCTCTCCCGGGTAGTAACATACAACGATACTTGTCAGTACTAGTAGGCTATCAGGGTTATTTAGGTAAGCAAAGCTACGAAAGCAATGAAACTAATGTAAAAATCTTCACAGCGAATTTGGTTTCGTACCTTTTCGACTTTCCATAGAAAATGAGCCGATCACGTGACTACTTTAGTATGGAGTCGAAGTAACATTTTCAACTTTTCAAGTGTTTTTACGTTTTATGAGTTCTACTTCGTTTGTCTACAGATCCTGCTTCGCAAGATCCAGCGCGCGAAATCTTCTTCGTGCAGCCTCCGCCGTTGATATAGAGAGCGCGCTCGCTGCCGGGCGCCGCATACTGCCTTCCAATTGTTAAAACCTTTACTAATAATATTACACTTTTATATTATAAGTGAAGTTTTATTTCTGACTAGCTGTTGCCCGCGACTTGTTCGCCATAAACGTTCCTTCAGTAGGAAAGAGACTTTTCCTACTTTAAAAATGCTTCAAGGATGTAAGAGTTATACGGTATTCCAGGTTGAATTTTACTACTAGCAATCATATTCTTAAACTATTCCAAACAAGTAGCATGAGTGGTTGCTGAGATATACAGGTGTTACTGACAGACAAACAGACGAAATCGCACCAGGGTTCCATTTTTACCATTTTAGTACATCGGAAGCCTAAAAACTTTGATAGAAACTGCTCATAGAGAGCACGAATGCTTAGTACGACTTTTCTATCTTAAGACAAATGTCGCCCGTGCGCGCACTCAATGTTGTCTTTGGTTAGTAGATGGTACAGTCTTTGGTAATGGGATTACTGAGGTAAAGTTAGTGGTTGAGCTAGTAGCAGTTTTCATCCATAACATTGATATAATCTTATCTACAGACGTTTAGTTCTACAATTTTCTTTCCTCTTCCAACAATATTTCTTCCAACTTATTTTATCATTTTATTTATTAATAATATTATTCATTGAGACCTATCTACTTCGTACCTACAAAAATACTTATGTTTACGCAAACAAGAGTAACTTATCTGGCCCGATGTTCTCGCCTCTGACCTACTGTGGCCTCTGGCATCACCACCCGCGGCTTTTATTCTAGTAAATAAAGTACCTACTTAGATTTAAAAATAGGGGTCGATTACTGCGTAGCCGCTAAAAAGCCTTCCATTACGCAGTTCCACCAAATCGCAGTTGGTCAACACGCGTTTCGTCCAACACACAGTTCGTCAAAGCTATGATTTCGTAGAGACGCACTTCGTTCTGGACTTAGGTATTTTTTATCTTTAAAAAAACCGGTCAAGTGCGAGTCGGACTCGCGCGCCGAGGGTTCCGATATACCTATAGTATTTTTGGAAGCAATAAAGTCCATTTTCAGGACCGCAAAACTAAATTTGTTTGTAAAGGTTTTTTGCAGATTTCTGAAAAACTGTGCAACTTAGAAAGATCGTTTTATTTTTGCTGTAAAGTTTATATAAACTTCTGTCAACTGTAATTAATTCAGATTTTTCCTTACTCAAACTTCGGAGATAAGGGGGGGGGGAATGGTATTTTTCTTGACATTTTTCATCATGACTTTAAAACTAAGAAATTTAAAAAAATACAAAAATATATTTTAAAATGTACAAGTAAAGCCCTTTCATATGATACCCCACTCGACCTAGTAGCGAAAATTTGAAATTTGGCCCCCCCTATTTTGGCCCCCTTTATATTAATAATCATACTTTTTTCAAAATTTTTTCTTGTGCAATTTAAGTTGGGCAACTATATTCTAAAACTATTCCAAATTTCAGGTTGATAGCATAAGTGGTTGCTGAGATATAGAGGTGTGACAGACAGACGGACAGACAGACAGACAGACAGACAGACAGAGCGGCACCATAAGGGTTCCTTTTTTTTACCATTTTGGTATCGGAACCCTAAAAATGAATAGACCTATTCAATACAGGGTGTAAGGGACAAGTTGAAAATACTGAAAGAACCATAATCAGCCGATAAAACTGAACAACTTCGTCAACTTTTACTATGAAATGTATTACCGGAACCTTAAAAGAATCGGCCTCTCCATACAAACTATTTAATAAAATTCTTAATTTTGTATAGAGCGGCCAATTTAATTTTTCATTTCCGGTGACATGTTTATTGGAGAAAGTTTACTTTCATTGACTGATCATGGTCAACTTTCAGTTTTTGCCCAATTCGGTCTGGTGGCGACTGGTTGTCTCCGGGTATTGCCCGTGGTTCTCCAACCTGTCCATTACACCCTGCGTATAACATCTGGAAGAAGTTGGGTAGGACTGTGGGTAGCTGGGTAGGCCCACTGAATTAAGTATTGATACTTGCCTTTACTAAAAAAACTTTTTAGGCCATATTGGTTCATAATGAAGAAAAAAAAATTCAAAAATTAAACATTCCAAATTCTTTATTTAAAATAAAAAAAAGGAAATAAATGAACCCAGATTAACATAACTATCTTCGATTAATTAATAGATAAAGAGCGGGCCGTAAATAACCCGTCTGATTACGTATCATAAATACCTACATAACGCGAAAAATATGGGGTGAAAAATATCATTTTTTTTAACTGAATAAAAAATGCCAGGTTGCCACTAGGCAACCAGGCAACCCTGTATGTTTAGATAATCATTTATTACCTACTGAGCACACCCTAGACCTTGGCGACTTAGTGGCAACCAGGCAACCAGGCAACCCTGTATGTTTAGATAATCATTTATTACCTACTGAGCACACCCTAGACCTTGGCGACTCCTAAATAATGTATGTGAAACTAACGTAACTACGTAACCAAACACAGTAACCAAATGGAGAAAAAAAACTGCACCTACTTATAACAAAAAAACGCCTTGCAAAATAGGTACCTAGGTACCTAATTAAAATAATAAAAACCAAATAAAAAAATACCTGCTTTATGTAAGTAACTTCTCCTTAATCGAAAGCAAGTTTTGTCGTAAATTAAATTATCTTTTTTTAAATAGATTCTAGATATAATACTTGCAACTAGGTTTAAACTTTGTAAACAACTACCTACAGCGCAAAATAAAACCATAAAAGGATAATTCTTGCGTCATTACAAATTAATCGTAAAAATGAATTAGACAACAAAACAAAATAGTTACTCCTCTTAATAAAAATTGCACTACACAAGGTATACCAGAAAGGATATACCAAGTCTGCATGATGTGCAATAAAGGGCAATACACACCAAAGCCACCGGCCCGCCGACACAACCCGGCAGCCTATTAAAAAGAATCATGTCGGCAACATTTGCCGCCGACATTTGCCGCACATACAAATGTCGAGCCGCCGTCATGTCGCCGACAAAGTTTTCCGCCGTGTAATGAGTGAAGTCGCCAATATAGCCCGCCGACAAAGAGTTGCCAACATATGTCGGCGGGTCGGTGACTTTGGTGTGCAGAGCCCTTAATGTGCATCAAGGTTCAAACTTCTAAATACTACCTATAGCGCGAATTAAAACCATAAAAAGATAATTCTTACGCCATTACAAATTAAACGTAAAAATTAATTATACAACAAAACAAAATAGTTACTCCTCTTAATAAAAATTACACTACACAAGGTATACCAGAAAGGATATACCAATTCTGCATGATGTGCAATAATGTGAGTATTGAGTACCTATTGAATGTGCATCAAGGTTCAAACTTCGAACAAGGTTCAAGCGCGAATTAAAACCATAAAAAGATAATTCTAACGCCATTAAAAATTTTACGTAAAAATGAATTAGGTATACAAGAAAACAAAATAGTTACTGATCTTAATAGGTAATAAAAACTACTGTGCACAAAGTATACCAGAAAAGAGAGTAGAGTTTTTAGTATTTTATGTAAATACAATGTCTTTTTTGTTTTTCATTTATGTAGTTTATATGAGTGCACTACACTGCAGAATTCTGTAAATGTTGACTTCGTCAAAAGGTTGTCTGGAAGAGATCACTCTTAGTGATAAGACCGCCTTTTGCCCACATTTTATTACTCGTTATGTGTAAATGTTACTTTATTAGTGTGCAATAAAGTGTTATTCATTCATTCATTCATTCATTCAGAAAGGATATACCAAGTCTGTAGGATGTACACATCTACCCAAGATACAGATAAAAAAAAAATAAAAGCTGCTTCAGCTAATAGCGTACATGGTATGGTAAATAATAATTCCAACATCTCTTACAAAAAAAAATCCGGTCAAGTGCGAGTCGGACTCAGTCGCCGAGGGTTCCAATATACGGTATACCTATAGTATTTTTGGAAGCAATAAAGTCCATTTTTAGGACCGCTAAACTAAATTTGTTTGGTAAGGTTTTTTGGAGATTTCTAAAAAACTGTACAACTTAGACAGATCGTTTTATTTTTGCTGTTAAATATATTTTACAGCTAAAGATAGGTGTGAACATAAACTTAAGATTAGGCGGCTAAACTTAGGTTTATCTTCGAAAAGCGGCTAAAGTTAGTTTCTTCTTTCATAAGCCGGCTAAACTTAAGTGTAACCGCAGGCTCTTGGCTAAAAATGTAGAAGTAAATGAAAAAGGAAATGAAAGGTTAGGTTAGGTTCCCCTCCCGATAATTTTCCGCCTTGTCGTGGCGGGGGGGCTCAGTACCCCGGGCGGGACTGCTCCTCCGGGATTTGGTGTCCAAGCCCGCGATGGAGCGGCCTAGGGCAGTAGGTTGCGGTAATGTATGGGCGCTATCGCAACTGAGGCGGGCTGCGGTGTCGTATGGGAGGCACCGCAGTTGAGGGGTAGGGGCCGCGGCGGGAGAGGAGTGTCGATGTTACGTTGAGCCGCTCTCCCTGCCTTTCGCGACCTCGGCGGGATCGCCACCGCTTGATGGTTGACGCGGTGTGGCCGCAGGGGAAGAGGAGTGCCGTTCTCCCTCCCTATCATCTGCGGCCTAAGTGGCAGGGGGCGGGACCACTGACCTCACCTGTTGCAAGGGACCTCGGCCATTCAGACACCCACCCATGTTTGCCGCCCATCTGGCTGGGTCCCCCGTGGGTGGGAATGGCCGGGCACTCACGGTCATTCCTGGCCTCCTCCTTGTCGGAAGGGCGTGAAGAGCCCGACGTGGAGGCGGGCGGCTGCCGGTGTGGGACTGGAAGTAAAGGCTCTGCCGGTTTCCCAGTCCCCTGCCTCTCGGGCGATGCGGGAGTGCCGCTGGATCGTTTTAGTGGGTGGGAGTCCCACATACCCCTCTCAGTCCCCGCTGGGGTCCATTATGGACCAAAACAAAAAAATTACCAATCCAAACTCGAATCTATGTTTATTTTGTAGTCCGATGAGTTACCTACTGTTTTGTAGTTCGATGAATAACGTTTACCTCAACAGTTTACTATTTGTAGTAGGTATCATTGTGATCTGTGAATACAAGTTCACTTGTCTTCAAATTTAAGATTTTGGTTTTCGACGCTGCTGTCCTAAGTTACGGCTTGTACTTTTATCTTGTCCCGTTTTCTTAGCCAAATAAAACCCGATCGAAATGAACTCGTCACTTCTATGCGGAACTTGGTTTCCATCAAAGACCATTCTAACGAGGCCAGGGTGAGCTGCGGAACAGTCAGAAGGCGCGGGTGTATCGGTCTGGTACTTCAATACTTGCGCGATTTTTTTCAACCCCAAGTATTGCACACAGTTGTATGCAAGATTGAGGGAACTCAGTACAAAATTGCCGGTACAATACTCGACACCATTCTCAGTGATGACATGCTCTTTGTCAAACACGTCTCTAAAAGGACCACCGATTAGCTGCATTGTCAGTTTTTCCGTTATCACTTTGATATCTGATGTCGCTGTCGGTGTTCTGGATTTACGACTTAGACCCGAAGCCACTGTAGACTTCTTTCTTGGTTCATCATCTTTTGCAAATATTGTAGATTTCTTCCTTGACAGATCGTCCTTTTTACCTGTAAGAGTTTGCATGTTGTGAATACGCCGCCTTAATTGATCTTGGTAGACATTCAAGTAAATATTAGCTTTCCTTTTAGCATACATCACATTCTTATTTAACTTCTCTTTTATTTCTTCTTCGTTTAACTGGAACTTCATCAATGGGTTTAGAATATATTCAGCACCTGTATCCGTGATTCTGTTCCCGGCGAGATTTAAATGAAGTAACGTGCGGTTCTTTCTCAACGTACATCCAATTTCGTAAGCTCCCTCATCTGTAATAGTATTAGTTGAAAGTTCCAGTACTTGTAAAGTATTCGCTTCGCCGGCACGAATTCTCGTAAATATTTCTTTTACTATTACATCACCGACGTTGCATCTATTTAACGACAGAACTTTGAGTTTACTTGGGTATTCAAGAAGGTAATAATAATTGCATTGCTTGCACCAGCATCCATCAAGACATAATTCTTCAATATTTGAACCCGGTAAGAGCTGCCCCAATTGGTACACTGCTTCTTGTGTTATTGAGCATCTTGTAATGGTCAGCTTGGTGAACCACTGATGGTAAGGTATAAAGTAATTCATTGATTTGATATATCCTACGGCAAGGCGATTGGTGTCTTTAATTAATAGCTCAGTAAGGAAGCCCGTGGGTACGTAGTAGGCGTGAACGGGAATAGTCACATCCCCAGTCCTCAGGGTGAAAGGCACTTCTGACACAATCCTCTCTTCGGTCTTGAACGACCAAGGGTGGGTGTGGCCGACAGAGCGACTAGTTTTTAGAGTTTTTTCTGATTGTTCTAGTTCTATTTTTTTTACTTTTACTTTTTCTAGCCTTTTTTTCACTGGTACATATTCTTCTGCAAGAATAAAAGGGTAAATTGAATTAAGGTTCCCCTAAATTATATTACTTACATAATATTTAAACATTTATATTTATTTACGTAAATGCTTAATTATTTCATCATTTGCTAATTTTACAGCCCAAAAACACATAATATCTATATTATCTATCAATGTCAGTGGCAATCTGTATGATTCAGGAATTCTATACAATACTTGTACATATGCAATGTCTGAAATTGTATGAAAATTACTCTTTGCCTATAGCCATTGTATACAACTCCTAGGGATTGTATAGAATACCTGCTAGTCCACCGAAACTCAGGTTACATTAGGTTAGGTTTGGTTGAGTTAGTTTAGGCTAGGTTAGGTTTCCCCCCCGAAGGGTTCCCGCCTTGTCGTGGCGGGGGGGCTTAGTACCCGTGGCCTGGTCTCCCACGGCGAAGCGAAGAGGAACACCACGGGGCCGTTCCGGTGTTCGACTGGGCGGCCCCCGGGCGGGGCTGCTCCTCCGGGCTTTGGTCTCCAAGCCCGCGATGGAGCGGCTTATGGCGGTAGGTTGCGGTAGTGTATGGGCGCTATCGCAACTGAGGCGGGCTGCGGTGTCGTATGGGAGGCACCGCAGTTGAGGTGTAGGGGCCGCGGCGGGAGAGGAGTGTCGGTGTTTCGTTGTGCCGCTCTCCCTACCTTCCGCGGCCTCGGCGGGGTCGCCACCGTTTGATGGCGGACGCGGTGGGGCTGCAGGGGAAGAGGAGTGCCGGTGTTACGTTGTGCCGCTCTCCCTATCCTCTGCAGCCGATGTGGCAGGCGGCGGGGCCACTGACCTGACCCGTCGCAAGGGACCCCGGGCGTTCAGACATGGGGATGTTTGGCGCCCTTCTGGATGGGTCCCCGCGGGAGGGAATGGCCGGGCACTCACGGCCATTTCCGGCCCCTCCTTATGTGAGGGGCGTGAAGGGCCTGCCATGTAGGCGGGCGGTCGTCGGTGTGGGGACTGGAAGTAAAGGCTCTGCCGGTTTCCCAGGCCCCCGCCACTCGGGCGACGCGGGAGTGCCGCTGGGTTGTTTTAGTGGGTGGGAGTCCCACATACCCCCTCTCAGACCCCGATGAGAGGGATGATGCATAATGCATTTTTTCCCAGCGTCAACAAAAAAAAAAAGGCTAGGTTAGGTTTGGTTTAGTTAGATTTCACACATTACTGGCTGCGCATTACGTAGTGAATATAATGCCTACGTAATAATATATCATGCATTACTTGCACGTTTTAGGCATTCTTCACATTGCCTAGGCATTGTGTAGAATACCGGAATACACACTGCCAGTGCCAGTATTATCAAAACTTTAATTACATTACCCCAATGAAGTAATTCCTCTGACGGCCCTCATACCGAACGTCTCTACCGACGAACTGAATCGTCATCGATTCTCTCTGTTTTTCTATACAAGAAGAAACGAGAGAATCGATAACGATTCAGTTCGTCGGTAGCGCCGCAGATCCACCTACTCCACGCTTCGCTCCCATTAGGCCACCGACATACCTACCCTCCACGATCATCAAAACACTGCTTGACATCCGTGCCCCACAGATTTTCGTAGTACCTATATTTTAGGGGGATGTACTAAATTCACCAATACCATAATTGTTATTAGGAGTAACCCTGTCATGACGAACCGCGGTGTTGGTGACTGCTGTAACTACAATTCGCAGTGGTTCGGCCGATGTAGGCGGAGAGCGAGAAGTTGGCAACCCTACTTCATCGCATACCAAAAAGCGACTTATCTAGGCTGGTGCCTGGGCGCAATCTGGTACGTTTTGTACAGTCAACAAAAAACCTGTTTATTTTTTTTACCAGTTCGTGTACCAAGTAAGAAATTAGTACATGCAAAAGTATTGTTTTTTAGACTCACGTTTTCATTGTGCACCAGCCTAGATAGGTCGCTTTTTGATGTGCGATGAGGTAGGGTTGCCAACCGTCAGCTCTTAGTCTAATATGACCCTTAACCCAGATTGCAAATTCGCAGCAAGTTTATATCAAACTTGCAAGTTCTCATGCGACAAACTTAAGGTGATCTGTAAGGGCCAGCTTAGCCCCGAACGCAACTAGATGGAGCCACTGCTGCAAATATAAGGTTTTATTTTTTAATGCAATAAGTACCAACTATAAATGTGCAAAAAGTTGATTCGCGTAAATTTCATCGTGCAACTTCAACGCCTAACAACAATTTCGATAAGAAAAATATCTCCATATGTCCAGTAAAGTCAATTACTCTCGTCAGTCCGTGTTTACATGAGTACGATAACTCACACATGCACACAAAGCACAACAGTACAGTTTTGACTGCACGCCCACAATCGTAATATTGAACCAAAAATTGCTAACAAAGATAGTACTTTCAGTATCTACATTAACTGTATTTTTGTATTAATTAGCGAAAAATTTAACTAAAATAGCAGTATTCGTTCGTTTTTCAACAGAATTTTATGTCCCGCGTAAGAATGCAAGTCATTTGAGTTTTTGTATGGAAAACGGATCGCCTTAATAAGTACACACTACTACTACTACAACAATTCAGTACATAACAAGCAAAAACAAGTAGCTACTTTGGTTATGTCTATAATCGAACGTCCTGGGTTCGATTCTGGTTCAAAACTAACACTTCTGAGCTACGAGTATGAATACTGATAGACAACTATTCGGATTTAGGATACTATATATATTTCTTCCAAGTCCCTGCACACGTTAGCATCTGTATTGCAAAATTTGCAAGCGCTGCTAACGGTTGCATTTTATTTAACAGGCATTAGGACAGTACCTAACTATCAACATAAAAAAATAATTATCATTTTTGTCCCGGTAACATACTACTTTCGTGCAATACAACCAGTACAAAAATACATAACGGTAATTTTTTTTTGCGTTTCCAGATGAAAGTGCATAATTTAGGGCAATATTGCAGCAATCTTGCTTTTCCATGTTTGACGCGGCAATTCGAAGTCAAGGAAATACAAGTTTGATTGCGGTAGTGGTATTTGATCGAACCGCCGCGCCGCCGCCGCCGCCAAAAATGTATGGTTTTGTGGATCCCAATATCAAAGGAATTCTCATCGAAATACCAATAAGTGCTATTCACCAGTAAACGATACGTCAAATGATTGATAGTGCGAAGCCTTATTTCTTGGAATGTTCAAACAACGATTTACCTGAATTATTACGTCACGTGTGAAGTTATTACTTTTTTTTTCTCTAGCCTGTATTCTCAGAACAAAAACCTCCTTGCCCTGTATTGTCCCACTGCTGGGCAAAGGCCTCCCCCTCGTTCCTCCAACCATCGCGGTCCTGAGGAAATTCCCACCAACCGCGTCGGAACGAATCTAAGTCGTCACGCCATCGTTTTCGTGGTCTACCCCGACGGCGTTGTACTTAGATAACAATTATAGAGGAGTATACCTGAATATTTAATCAGCAAGATTCCCGCTATGGGCTCAAATGGGTTTGACCCCCGATTGACGACTTCGCGTCCAAGAGATCCACCATGGCTCAATCAGGCTGCATGGCTTCACAGAGTGAGACAGATTTAGGGTAGCTCTGCCTCCGATTACTATTTCCTTTAGTAGAAACGGACTCCCCTATCTAACTGGCCCGTGTGGCGCCGGCAAAGAATAGTACCACCCGTGGGTGTCGTAAAAGGCGACTAAGGCCTTATGAACCGGAGGATTAGCAGCAGTATTTTTCTGTCTGCGATCACAAACAACAGCAGCGGTCGTCAGCCGCAACGCTTCCAAGCGTGGTGACTATGGTAAATCCCCTCCTAAGTACCACGCGATTTTGCTTGAGTTCAGGAGGGAGCTCCCTGTCCTTCAAGGGACGTTTCATGGGATGTTATAATGATATATCTACCTTGTAAATGCTTGATGATGACGATTTTGTCTAAAAGTCCCAACTTAGCGCAAAACCAAGGGTAAAATTCGTCAAAAATTATTGGACTGACTCTTTCCTGCTGGATTATGTTACTGACGGTCGGCATAGCACTGTTTTCCTTTTCATCGTCAGCGATGTTGATGACTGCTTTAGATTTTGTTAAGAATCCGGGCTGTGCTCCCCCTCCTTGGGAAGACCGAGACGATTTCATAGTTGCCTTTGATTTCAAGGTTTTTAATGAAGCCGCCATCTTTAAGTTTTTATTCTGTATTTTCTGTTCTTTTTAATTATGTTTCGATATTTTCATTTGAGGATGTCTCCCACGGCTGTCTCCAATTATGATGCTTTGGGTTTCTAGGGCTTTGCATAGGTACGCCGGTTTCATAGAGAATATAATTACCTACTTATTTGTTTCCCAACTTTCACGACCACGAATGAACATCTAAGAGTGAAAGATTACCAAACACTAAGCTGAAATTACTTATCCTATATATACCTAACGTTCTAACTAGCTCAAAAAATAAAATATATTCTATTCTACATTCTAGAAAAGGACTAACTGACACCAAAGAATTGACACTTGCGCCTAGTTTTTTTGGTCCAAAGCAATGACGTAAGAAAAACGCGCAATCCGCTTCTAAGTTCGCGCGTGGCTTTCCACAGTCTAAATCAATTTTTCAAATTACTTTTTTTACATACCTACCTACATACATCATATCATACATACCATGGTCCATGATAACATCACGCCTCTTTCCCTCTTTATTTTTTTCACTTAAGGGATCCCGCACACGACCGAGAATCGGTGACCGATTTTTTGTCGGCATCCCGCTCTGACGTGTTATCACCTGGAACTTCCGTCCTTGTCCTGGCCGATAATTGCCCACCGATTCTCGGTCGTGTGCGGGAGCTCTTATATACAGCACAGGGTGTAAGTAAAGAGTGTTTACTTTTTCCTTGGTCCTTTTGGCTGGACAACCGAACCGTACTATAGGAAACGAGCGGGAAAAGCAATGAGATCGGTCGGATCTACGGCAGAGATACAGAAATGAAGCCTGAGCTCAGTCCAATCCTAAACAATATTGAAACTTGTGAGACCGTTTTCATGCTTAGTTTTGCCTTAGAATCTTTAGAACCGGGGCCGTTTGCACTAAACTCAAGAATCGCCCCTAACTTGTTTAGGACACTCCTAGCAATAGTTTGACGGCCCTTAAGCAAGAACTTGGGCGATTCTTAAGTTTAGTGCCAGATTGGTAAGTATATAGGAGTACTCTAAATATGTTCTTTGGGAAAATGTATTCAGTATCAATTTTGAAACACGTTAGTATTTTTCGAACATTTGTATTGTAAATAGTAGGTGTAGCAGTTTTTAAAAATCCTTCTCAAAAATAAGACGAATCGCACTGCCATTTTTTTATTTCCTAAAAATGTTTCTTTGGGAAAGTTGTTCAGTTGCGTTGACTGAGCACGCCCTTTCAGTTTTCGGTACACCGTCCCTAACACCCTGTATATTATTTGGTTAATTTATGAAAACGTACATTTAGTGTTGTCTTATGTGAATCATAGACTCACAGACGATGTTGAGTAAATAGTTTTGGTAGTTGAGTCAGTTGTTAAGAATCGAATCATGCAATTTGTTTAATTTAGAGCCATCCAGCCAGACACGGCTGAGTTGCGGCTGAGTCAGCTCGCTACTAGCCACAGAACACATTTCATACTCGGCTAATTACTCGGTGTTTTAACGGGAAGACAACAATTTTTTACAAGTGTGATCAAGAAGTTTCTACCACAGAACTATATATCTATATCTGTGGTTTTTAATATAAATGTTACAACGGCAAACATATTTTCTGTCTACTCTGAAGTCTGCTTGTGCCAGTACCTCCAGACAGTTGGTTTCTCCGAAAATTTTAGCCGTATCATGCACATAGGCAACCATTTATATTTTGCGATTGTCTTTGAAAAGAGATATTATTTAATTTACATGTAATATAAACAAGGTAGGTTTCAAAATACTGCCTTGCGGAATATCATGGCTGATTGAAGCGGCAGGGCTACCATAGCTGATTGAAACGATCGTACTTTCACTTGCTTTGAAATCATTTCAATCGTTTATTCATAATATAAATTTACACGTCATCTTTTTAAATAATATAATTCAATTTACATTATAGTAAAGTTTAGATTAATTAATGATAGTTAACATAGAATATCTAAGTTCAATGTCATTTAACTGAGACAGTTTGCAGCAAAAACTCATCCACCGAGTAATAAGCTTCTGTTAGTAAATATGTTTTTAGTTTATCTAAGAAACAAGTGTCGCTCTTCGAGTTTTTTTATTTCCGTGGAGATTTTATTGTATACTTTAGGCCCTATCGTGTGAAGACATTTATTAGACTTGACTAGTCTCGTCCGAGAGGTAGCTTTAAAACATTGGACATAAGTTTACATGGTTTTTTACCAGTATCTGGTGGGAGACCATGTCGTAAGCCTTAGCTAAGTCTACGATCTTAAAGTAGATTTGGTTTATCGAAAGCCGAATTAGGATTAAGAAAAAACGTTGTTTGTCTTTAAGACATTAAGCATTCAGAAAAAAATATTTCAGATTGTTAGACTTTCGGACAAGACTTGTACTGATACTAAAAACATTGGTCAGATAAGAAAGCCAAAGGCTTTAGATAAAATACACTAGCGTGAAAATTTGAGAAAGGTTTCCTGAACACCGGGCTCTGATCTAAATGTTCTTACCTTCATTCTTTCTTGACCTCTCATTGTCCCCCATCCACTAAGAAGATATCCCGTTTTCGCCCTGATACGTATACGTGGGGCTGGGAAAATTATTTCCATGGTTTTTCACGTGATGTTCAGGTACGTACCTATACCAATATACCAAGGTAGGATATTTTAATTTCGTTCTATTTTAGCTTAAATTCATTTACTGAGATTGACCTGCCAATTTAATTCACCTTTTTCTAAACAAAACCATATTTGCAATGCTGATTCAACACCACAATCACAATAAGTAGCTGACTTAACATCACGGTGCTAAAAATAACTTCTGTGTAACCAGGGTATTTCGTGCGCGACTGATAACTAACACTCTATTGATAGCCCTTTATCTGATAATTTGTATGGTAGCTTGTTTATAATTGAGTTTGTGAGGTGTTTCAGCTATGAATACACCTTATCTTTCAATGTAACGTAATTGTATATTTTGTTATCTATCAACATACCACGAAAGAGCTCACTCCAGATTTCCAGCAAAAAGACATGGTTTAATTTGGAGGTGAAGTACGCTTGCTTGTGGCTGGCACCATACGATACCCAGGATCCTGTTGCCCATTTTACAGTTCATAATCCCTAAGTCGACTCTTACGACACTCACGGGTAGAGATGGGTTGGTTTGGTATTCTTTTAGAAAGGAAGGAAAGTCGAGTATTTTTGTGCGTTGGTTGCAAAAGTCGTAGTAGACTAAATTTCCTTACACATGCTTACAGTGAGTTCGAATTTACGAATTAACGTTTACGTAGGTATTTGAATCATCGTATTTTATTACTTATTTACTCTGGCTAAATAAACGAATTAATTTTTGTTCTTCCTTCGATATTCATCAACAAAACGATGACATGCGGACACAATTTTACTAATCTAATCATGAAAAGAACCACCAATGCTTGAAAGCGTTGCAGGCGGCGTTGCAGCTAGCCATTGCTGTGGTTCGTGACCGCAGTATGTAAGATACGATACACAGAAAGATGCTGCTGCCCTTCCTCCGGTTCATAGACCCTTAGTCGCCTCTTACGACAACCGCGGGTTGGGATGGGTTGGTACTATTCTTTGCCGGCACCACACGGGCGCATGGGTATCGTCGGTGAGTTGGCGACACTTACCAATCGCGCGCGCTGGAATCTCTTTGAAGAAAACTGGTTATAAGTTTATACTTTTTCTTATGACATGACATGCATGACAGTCACTCACTATCATTGTCTTTGTTTCATTTGGCGATTCCAGGGCGATTCTTTGGGTCTATCCCACTTTTAGTTCGGCGGCTTTGTACACGTGTGATATTTGCCAAAATTTATGTTTCTCGTATTTCGAACTATATTCTTTGGGAAAAGCAGGGACTAGATAAATACTATACGTACAACGGGAAAAGTGGTTCAGTTTCATGGGCAGAACCACCATCCGGGGTGATAAAAAAATAACGCCGTATAGATTCTCTTTTGTCCAATATTATAGTAAAATTATTTCGGCTCATTCTAACCAAAAGCAGAGTGTTGAACCTGGAGCATACTAATAGCGCCATCTATGAGATTTTTGAGGAACAGACACCGGAAAGTCTCTAATTAAAATTACGGTGAACAGCACGTCAGTGGAAATATTTGTAACTCTATAACCATGACATAAAGTTCAAAGTGTTTCTACTCACGTGCTGTTGAGTAGAAACATAGTATGCGAAAGCTAGCATAGTATGCGAAAGCTAGGGAGTGCGGGCGAACCATGGGGCGAACCGTATGGCACAATCAAGCTGTCACGTGCTTTGGTACATTCGGTTTTGCCTGTCATTTACGTACAGTTGCAAAAACAACTATACTGCGTGCAAAATAACTCTGTCCGTGACCGTTTATGCGCAGAAAACCAAAATTGAGTCGCGGGGGTGAGCGCGGCATGTAGGGGGAGGCGAGCGAATCGTTCATTGGCTCTCCGCCTGTCACCCATGCGCAGAAAATAACCGTCATAGACAGACTTGTCCTGAACGCGCTGTACCTGTATAGTTTCTTGACATCAAAACGACAGTATTTATCGCAGCTGCAATACTCCAAATACTTTGCTATTGATAAGCATTGAATTCTACAGATTTTTCCACTCGTCACCTTGTTCAGTGCAGTTGTTTGTGTTTACAGAAGTATCATAGCTAATCGAGTTCAAGGCACTTGTTGGTTTTTCGCTTATTATACTCGTAGATAAGACGTGCTTACATTTTCGACGAAGTTACCTAATCTGTACTGGTACCGCCCGACTGTGGATATACAGGGTGTTAATTTAATTGCGTGCCATAGCTTAGGGGGTGTTTCAGTAACTATAAAGGAACACAAAAAAATATTTAAAAAAATCCTACTTAAAAAAAATTTAAACTCCATTGAAACTAAACTAATGCGGAGGACCCGGACGGAGCACCGCGCTATCACCGAGCCAGTGCGCGAGTATCAGTGGATAAGGTAGGCACATACATAACTGAAACTCTTTCGCGCTTTTTTGATAGCGCGGTGCTCTGGGTCATTGCTCTCCGCGTTAGTTTAGTTTCAAGGGAGTTTTAATTTTTTTTAAGTAGGATATTTTTTGTGTTCCTTTATCGTTACTGAAACACCCCATAAGCTATGGCACGCAATTAAATTAACACCTTGTATAACTAAAAGTAAATTAACACCTTGTTCTATGCGAGGGAGCTAAAAAAAATTCCAACCAAATAGGATTGCGTAATTTTCCTAGTTTCCCAGTTCACAGCTTAGCTCCCTCGCATAGCACTGGTGGGAGTTCACCCTAAGGGTGGCTCCACCAGAGCTGTGCTCGTAGATAGTTGCCGGCACCAACGACTTAAGACTGCACTCTGCGCACACTAGCGCCCTCATCAGAATTTAGTTAATTTCTTTGAGTTGGAGACAAAAATGAAAAGTTTAAGCCCGGTAAAGTGTTCTTTGTAAGGACAGCGTTATTTTAAAGTATTACAATTAGCTTTATGTTATCTTGTTTATTCAAAATCCTTTGAACGGAACGCAGTGGCCACCAATATCCGTTTTACAAAGAACACTTAACCGTGCTTAAATTTTTCATTTTTGTCTCCAACTCAAAGAAATTAATTAAATTCTGATGAGGGCGCTAGTGTGCAGTCTTAACGTGCCTTTTATACAGGGTGTAAGAGGCGGTGTACCGAAAACTTAAAGGCCGTGCTCAGTCAACGAAACTATGGTTTGGAAAAACAACTTTCCCAAAAAAATACTTGCCCAAAGAAATAGTTTTGGGAAAATAAAAAAAATTTGACCTCCTTACATACTCACTTTGATCGAACAGTTTGTATGGAGAGGTCAAAATTTTTTTCACTAAAATATTTCTTTGGGAAAGTTTTTCAGTTTCGTTCACTGAGCACGCCCTTTCAGTTTTCGGTACACCGTCCCTTACACCATATATAGTGGAATCATCTTAATACATACATACATAACATCCCGCCTCTACCCCGTCGGGGTAGGCAGAGACCACAGTCCTCCACCTGCTACGATCTTGACATACTTCCCTTGCTTCCTGTACTTTCACCAATCCTTTCATACATGCTCGTCGGTTTAGGGTACTTTTAACCTGGCCTTTATTCAGAACGTCCTGAATTTGGTCCTGGTACGTTTGCCTAGGCCTTCCCCTTCCAACGTTTCCATTCACTCTCGCCTGGTAGATCTCTTTCGTCAGTCTTCGTTCATTCATCCTCTCTACATGACCAAACCATCTCAGCATCCCTTTCTCGATTTTGGTCACTACTTCTTCTTTTACGCCACACCATTCTCTTATCACACTATTTCTAATCCTGTCACTCAATTTAACACCAATCATACTCCTTAGCGCTCTCTTTTCCACTGCATTAATTCTACTTTCATGCTTCTTCTGCCATACCCAGCTTTCACTGCCATACATCAGTGTTGGTACTAAAACACCCCTATGAACAGCCAAACGAGCCTTGTGAGACACCTTCTGACTCCTCATAAAGGCGTGCAGGGCACCATTCACCATGTTTCCAGCATTCACTCTTCTTTCAATATCACTTTTACACTTTCCATCTCTCGTAAACTTTGAGCCCAGATACACAAACTCCTTCACTTGTTCGACTTGTTCACCACCTATTAATATAGTACACTCTGTCATACATTCTTCTCTTTCAAGTACCATTACTTTCGTCTTGCTTACATTTACTTTCATTCCTTTCCTGTCCAAAGCCACATTCATCATTGTTACCATCTCCTGCAACTCGTCAGCAGATGACGCAAGTACAAGTTGGTCATCAGCGTAGAGAAGACATTTGATGAGTAACTCATTCATTCTCAGTCCACACGTACTCTCTTTCAGATCAATCAAACAATTATCCATTAACAGGTTAAACAGCCAAGGTGACGCTACACATCCCTGCCTAACACCTTTTTCGATGCTAAACCATTCAGTGTGCGCCCCGTTTATTCTGACACAAGCACTGGAATCCTCATAGAGAGATTTCAGTGCTTGAATCAGATGCCCGTTTACCCCATACAAAGACAATGCTGACCACAATTGATTCCTCACCACTCGGTCATAGGCCTTTTCCAAATCTACGAACGCGCAGTAGACTTTTTGGTTTTTAGCCAAAAACTTTTCAGCTATGCACCGCAAGGAAAAGACCTGATTTGTACATCCCATTCCCTTTCTAAATCCCGCTTGTACATCCCATATTTTTTCGTCAGTATCTTTCACCACTCATTCAATCAAAACCTTTGCATACAGTTTGCCGACGACACTGAGAAGACTTATCCCGCGGTAATTTTTGCAGTCCTGTTGTGACCCTTTTCCCTTGTACAGCGGCACAATCACAGCCTTGCACCAGTCACCTGGTACTTGGCTGTTCGTCCAACTCGTTCGTAATCTTCAAACAATAAGTAAAGAAAAGTGTCAAGAAATGACTCTTGCTTCCGAAAAGACCACGATACGATATGCTTGGTAACATTGTTCCAAACAATCGGGACCCTTGACAGTGTCCCCTTTGGGATATCGATAATGATGAGATTAATAAATACGTTTTGACCTATGTTCGTTTCCGGAAGGTTCGTTTAGATATAATATCTACATAATAAAATATTGTTTTTTTGTTATACTTTTATAGCTACTCTGCTATTTATACAGCGTTATTTCTATTACAAAAAAATAATGCTATTCAGACCATATAACTGAACACCTTCCCCTGAGACCTTAATGAGCTTCCCATACAAACTTTGCTCTATCGATGGTTACTTCGCTACGTTAGTCGTATAGAATCACCCCTCAGAAGGATCATCGTACTTTTGTTTACACCCTGTATAGTTATTTGTTATGCAAGGCAGCAAAAATATTATTATAATAATTATTTAATTGTTATTATAGAGACGCGAATAGTTGCCGAGCGAAACACACAATTCTTCACCTCCCTACATAGAGGAAAATCCCTATAGCGCCAGTACCTTACAGCATAAATTTATCATCACGTTCTACTTTCAAAAACCTTTTCCACGCTAGCGGCCAAAAATGAATTTTGCACGCAGACTTCGACCGATTAAGCAAACTTTTCCGAGCTAGTGTAGTGAAAAGTTCTTTCTCGTTTTTTCGACCCATGTTTGTTTGGAAAAGTTGTTCAGTTGTACAATTTATGTCATCATCATAATATCCAATGAAACGTACATTGCAGGACAGAGAGCTCCCTCCAGAATTTCAACTTTTGCTGGAACAATGTGAAGTGGAACCACGTTTGCGTTGCGGCTGGCACCATGGACCGCGGTTGTTTGTAACCGCAGTACGTAAGATGGCATGATAAGCAGAGGAACGCTGCTGCCCATCCTCTGGTCGTTAATTTATGTAGTAATAAATAAATTTGGTACCCTGTTTACTTTCTTGACCTATTTCTTCACGCGATATTCAAACAAACTTGCCTCACCTATTAACTATTATCTCCAGGATTGCCATCCGTGATAAGCAGGTTGAGGTCATGACAATTCTAGTAAATATTTATTTTCCATTGAACAACAGACATCATTAAAATTTTCCATGTCGAGATCGGTGTCATTCTATTTCAATGTTATGTAAGCGATCGAAACAATAGATACTTAGTTTATTTGTTAATTGAGCGTCTATTTACAATTTATTGCAATGATTTGTAGTAATATAGAGCTGTAAAATATGATTTTAATGGGACTCGAGTGATTCTACGTTGAGAGAATGATTATTTATGAGCTTTGTTTTTCTACTGAAACCAATGCTATTCTGACGGGATTTTACCGCGAAAACAGAAGGAGGCAGAGGAGCAGTCACCTATGGTAAGTGACTGATCTAGTTGCTCGTAGACACCCGCAACACCAGGGGGGTCACAGATGCGCTGCGCCGGCCTTTTAGAAGTTTTTAGGCTCGTTTTTTGAAGGCTGCTTTGTTATTGTTTTTCGAAACACACAGATTTTATAACTCCGGCTTCACATCTCTGGCACAAGGGTTTATGAGGTCCGTCATCGATTGTACAGCACACACATTATGATGATGATGATTGCGCAAAATGCTTAGGCGCGGACAGTGTCTAAATAAAAAAAATGTCAGTTTGTTTTTAACGATTTCGAGAGATTTCTAGACGGGGGTTTTTAGAGGCGAAAAATCGATATGGCTAATGTCTGGGAAAATACGTTTTCTCAATTTTTTGAGCATTTATGTACCCCTGTTTTATTTATATACCCCTTTCCTTACTCCCTGAAGCCTTTATAAGATTGGCTGAAAAATTGCTGGTTATTCATAGAATAACTCCTTTTACTTTTGTGTAACTGTAACATTCTAAAAGTAACTTTAAAAAATACTGGGTATACACAGGGGGTATACAAGTCCTTGCAAATAGGTATAAGTTCGGAAAAACCTGAAATATAAAAAAATTGGTAGGTATATTTCTACAACAAAAATTATTCTTTTCCCTCCGCAGAGTTTTTACAAAATGCTAATAATACTTTTCATTTCTTATCTAAGTAAGCTCGAGATAGCTTTCCCCGACCTTGCGCGAAAATTCTAAGTGGAAGTATTCAGAGGTGTCATGTTCTAGTTAAGCGTTTGAAAGTTCTAGACCGCATATGTATGCTTGTTTTAGGCAAACATAATTTTATTGTACTGGTTTACGTCCGATTAATAAAAAAGAAACCTGCCAAGTGCGAGTCGGGCTCTTGCGCCGAGGGTTCCGATATACCTATAATTTTTTGGAAGCAATAAAGTCCAATTTTAGGACCGCAAAACTAAATTTGTTTGTAAAGGTTTTTTGGAGATTTCTAAAAAACTGTGCGACATAGCAAAATCATTCTATTTTTCCTGTAATATTTGCATACACTTCTATCGACTGTAAATAATTCAGATTTTTTCTTTCACAAACTTCGGAGATAAGGGGGGAATGGTATTTTTTTTACATAACTTGAAAACTAAGTCGTTAAAAAATATAAAAATATATTTTAGAATTTACAAGTGAAGCCCTTTCATATGATACCTCACTATACCTAGTAACGACAATTTGGGCGCCCCCTTTACGTTAATAATCACTTTCTTTTTTCATGTGCAATTAAGGTGGGCAACCATATTCTAAAACTATTCCAAATTTCAAGTCGATAGCATGAGTGGTTGCTGAGCTATACAGGTGTGACATACAGACAGACAAAGTCGCACCATAAGGGTTCCTTTTTTTACGATTTTGGTATCGGATCGCTAAAATTATAAGGTAACTCGATCAGCCACAGATGAAATTTTATTTACAAGATTTATTTTCTGTCAAATGACCTGTATTGACCCCTTAACATTATTATTTCATTGCGGTTCATAAAAACAGGCATATTAATCAAAAGTTTATCAACAACTATTTCTGAATAAATAACCTTATAATAATAATAAACAGATGATAACTGAAGGTCAGTATTGTCGTAAATGCAAAGTAAATATATTGTAACAGCGTACTTACTCTACATTATGTACACAGATGGGCAAATATTTGAATTCATGACTTTTATAATGAAATGACAATTTGCCGTCAAGAGGTGGCCAAAATTTACCTATAGCGTTCAGTGGTCTCTTTAAAAATACTAAAATAATTTTCTATGACATTTGTCACCTATACGCTCGCTCATCACTTTTGGTATTTCCTGTGGTAATTTCTTTATTTATGGCTTCTTATCTTTTTAGAAGAAACCAGTACGGATACTTCGACTTTGCTCTAAGAAGGTTGTCAAAATAATGATTGAATTTCCAAGCATGTTTGAGAAAAATATATTACAGAAATTGACAATAGCAATCAAACGGACTTTATCCTTTTCATACTGGTCGACCGTTGAGTAATACTTTTTCTATGGTTGAGTATCAGTGTTTCCCTTATCCTTGTTGAACTTTTAAAAGGTGCCGGAAAGCACCCTATTGTATGAAATCGTGTATAATGTAGACGTACAAGCGGTCATGCACCTATGGCCTAAGGTGTGTACGTCATGTCTGGTCTAATGCATGTTAAATAGTTCTATGTAAATATATTGAGATATTTAATTCACCAAGCACGTTAAAAATGTAGCCAGTTCAAGGGCGAACAATTGCGTTTTATGCTCTTGACGATTGATTTCAGCGGTTAGATAAAATTGAATAAAATCTTACAAAGAATCATCTCAAATGCAATGTGTGGTGTGGTATGCAGGGTGAATTTTCAATGGTTTTGCACTCATGATATTCAAACAACATTCCCAAAGAAAAAAAAATACACAAAAAAATTCTTCGCCTTCCCATACAAAATGAGTCAATCACGTGACTACTTTACTGTGGTTTCAGTTTATCTGTGACTTTTGTTTCGTGTCGACTTTGTTAATTCGTTATAAATTTTACCCAGCGTTTTTTTTTTGAAAAGTGTTTAAAATTATAAATATTTTATTATAATTTTAAACACTTTTCTCAAACAGAAAAGGATCCATAGCTAAGTCATGCATGACTGCACGAAACATTTAACCGTTACCAAAAACTTACAAATGTTGCGCTGATGCAAGTAAAATAGTACATTATGGTACTAGTGTGTAACATTGGTGATTACCGCCGAGGCGCCATTGAGACCCGGGTCGGTAATCATCAATACACACGTGTATCATACGACGTTTTTCAACACACTTGTGAATAAAATAGCAATAAAATTTAAAACAATAAAAAAAATATATATACAACTCACTAGTAAGCTATAGCAATGAAAAAGTCACAGTTTGATTATGGGTGTTATTCTGTGCCTAATTGCGGTGACCATAGAGCCACTTTATGAACAAGTGTGTTGAAAAAACTTTTTTAAGAACAAAGCAACTCAACCAATAAAAAAAAAACTATAACTCACTAGTGAGTTATAGCAATGAAAAAGTCACAGTTTGATTATGGGTGTTATTCTGTGCCTAATTGCGGTGACCATAGAGCCACTTTATGAGCAAGTGTGTTAAAAAAAAAAGTTTTATGCCTCAAGTATAGGTACCTCTTAAATTCGCCACTCTGTATATCTGTCTGTGGCTGTTTTGCTGCGCTTAGGAGTACGATGAACAACTTTTGTTCGGCATGTCTCCTGCATATAGGCTGACTTTTAATTAGTTCTTGATAGCAAAAGATATGCATGTTCTCATGATACTGAACAACTTTTCCCAAGGAACATAGGTCGAAATACGAAAAACCAAATTTGACCTCCCATACAAAATGTGCTATCAGCTGATGTAGTTTCTATGGGAGGTCAAAACTTGATTTTCGTATTTAGACCTATTATCTGTTACTTGGGGAAAGTTGTTCAGTATCATGAGTACATGCAGACCTTTTTTTATCAAGAACTAATTAAAAGTCACCCTATATATTGATAATGATGAATTTTAAATGCTTTTAAAAGTTATATTTAACTGCAAAGACGGTCAAGATACAAACTAAACATTGTGCTAGTAAAACCCATGCAAAACCGCATAGTTTACTTACATGTACACCAACAACGTAAATGTTTGACGGCTATTGCGTGCTCGCGATTGCGAGAAATACGTATTTTTTGCAGCGATAAAACGATTGTATCGTTTCGGTTCTAAAGCCATATCTAATCTGAATACGTCGATATGTACGTCAGCCTATCTATTGTTAATATAGTGATTATTTTGCGTAGGTACGAAAGGCGTAGACCGATGTAATGTAAAATTTAGATACTAGGTAGGACATGTATTAGGCTTTGAGTTTTGTTCGTATACCGTAGTTTTTTTCCTTGTTACGATTAAAAAAATACGATTTTGCGACAAGTTAGGTTTTATAGATATAATTAAATCTAGAACATACGATTTGTTCAATCTGTTTGTTTGGTTTTACAATGTCATGGCCAATTAAATATAAATCTATCTATCTAATTAAATCTATCAGTTACTTTCCCACCTTATTATGTGGCCTGTCAAACCTCCAAACATAATCACCTGCATAAATATTCTTGCACTCCTGATACTTTTGGGTTTTTATCCCCTCCCCTCCCTCCCGTTTCTCTCCTCCTATCGTCACTGATATACTTAAAGGAGCTTTAAGCTATATCCTCAGCTGGTTCATTTGTTCTATTGCCGACAGACTGTAATGAGGTGGAATTAATAATAAAAAATTTAAAACATGACTGTGCCCCCGGATGGGATGACATAACAGCGTTATCACTAAAAGCAATTTCTGCAAATATTACACCAGTGCTGACTGATCTAATAAATCGTTGTCTGCAGGATGGAATTTTCCCAGATGCCTTGAAAAAATCTATTGTTCACCCTGTTCACAAGTCTGGGAGCAGAGACAGTGTTAATAATTATAGGCCAATCTCTATCCTCACAACTCTGTCTAAAGTATTTGAACGCATCATCAATAATCGTCTCGTCAAATATCTCGAGGAATCCCAACTATTAAGTAGTTGTCAGTACGGATTCAGATCGCGTCGCTCGACTGATGATGCTGTTCATAAATACACAGACTTTTTAGTTAAAAAAATGGATGGTGGGAAAAAGTGCCTCTCAATCTTCCTTGATCTGGCAAAAGCCTTTGATACTGTCTCTGTTCCCATACTTGTGAAAAAGTTGGAGTGTTTAGGCATCAGAGGAACTCAGCTAGCATTACTTACTGATTACCTCACAAAACGATTTCAACGTGTTAAAATAGGTGAACACATTAGTGAGGAAGTTCCAGTAACTTTCGGCGTGCCGCAGGGCAGCATCTTGGGTCCCACTCTTTTTCTATGCTACATAAACCAATTATGCCAACTTGATCTTGAAAACTGCCAAATTGTAGCCTATGCCGATGACACGACTCTCACGTTTTATGCGAACACATGGGAGGAATTATTTCACCATGCTCAGTCAGGTTTCAACGTAGTATGTGACTGGCTTGCGGCTAATTCTTTAACATTAAACTCAGACAAAACCAAAGCCATAGTTTTTACTATCATCGATCACCCTGGTGTACCTAAGTCATTTCCCCCTATAGTAGCACACAATTGTAAAATACCCCATCTGCAACCATGCGAAACTATCTGCCCTAAAATCGAGTTAGTGAACAGCGTGAGATACTTGGGAGTTACTATTGATAGAAAATTAACATTTGAATCTCACATTCATAATACTTCCCAAAAAGTACGAAAGTTAACATACATTTTTAAACAGTTACGCCATGTCGCTGATTCCAAATTGGTAATAAATGTTTATCTTGCACTGGTGCAGTCAATCTTGTCATATTGTATTAGCTCATGGGGTGGAGCTGATAAGACAAAACTTATCGAGTTGGAAAGGGCTCAGAGACTGATCCTCAAAGTCTGTCTTTTCAAACCGCGACTGTTTTCAACAGTTGAGCTTTACAGTGAGGCAAAGGTTTTAAGCGTGCGTCAGCTATACATTTTGGCTACAATTCTACGACAACATTCGACCTTACCTTTCGAGCGTCCTCTGAATCCAATCAGAAGACACTATACGGTCTGTAGTCATGTTTTGGTACAAACAGCTTTAGCTCACAGATTTTTTATAGTCCGTGGTGCAATTTTATACAATCGTATAAACAAACAAGTCAACATGTATACCTGTTGTAGACCTGAGTGTAAAAAATTGGTTACCCAGTGGCTGATTGTGCTTAGTTATGAGGAGACAGAAAATCTTCTAAAGATTCAATCATAAAGCAGGTGAAGGTATCACGCTCATCATATACACTCCCACTCACTCACTTTCACACACACTTACACACCACTCTCACACAACACTCTCACACACTCCTACACTCACACTCCCTCTCTGACGTATCCTGTACACAACTCTCTTTTCTTTTATTGAAAAATTTTGAATATGTTATATCTTCTAAAAATTGTTTTACTGTAGCTTTTAATGTTTTCGTTTTGCAATACTTTTGTTTTTCTACTTTGTAGTATATTTTAATCCACATTAATGTCCCGGATGAATTTCGACATTTATACAGGGCGGAGACCTGGAGTCCTAAAATACAGGCCTTTGCTTAGTTTAGGCTCCAGTCTCCCACAAATACCAAGTCAATTTTTGAGTTACTTTTATTGCTTGCATGATTTGTGGTGAGAAATAAACATGTTTTTGATTTTTTTTTTTTTTATTTAAATTTAAAGACGCTTTCTGCACCTTCTTGGTCCAAACTGTGTCGCGTGCTACGGCTGTTGGCTTGAAAAAGCAAACCTGACTTTGCTCTGTGCTATTGCTGGGTTTTTCTAGCAGAAGAAATTTCAACGTTGTAAAAATTCACTGCACGAAACTACGCGAGAACCGCAGAGAAGGCAAACTTATTTGCACTCTATTTACAAGCAATTCTCGTTTAGATGTCGGCTCTTATCAACCACTAACGATTCCTCGCTGTGGTTCTTCGATGTCGGAGATCACAATACACTCAAAAGAGGTTCATAGAACTACGAAGTATGGACGAGAACAAAGCTTGTGGTCCTGACGGGATACCAGCAAGAGTCTTGAGGAACTGTGCACCTAGTTGTCTCCTGTGCTGACACGTTTTTACCGCCTCTCTCTTAAAACAAGAATGGTGCCAAAATCTTAGAAGGTTGCCAATGTAAAGCCAGTTCCGAAGAAGGGTGTCATGCCGACTTTAGCAACTATCGGCCAATCGCCATCACCTCCATACTCTGCAAAGCTATGGAGAGAGTACTTAATGGTAAACTGCTAACATACCTATAAGGTAACGATACTAACGATCAACTCAGTAAGGGTCAGTATGGCTTCCGCCGGTGACGACCAAGTGGGGACCTTCTATTGTATGTCACGCATTGCTGGGGAGAGGAGACCATCGAGAAACACGGAGAAGCCCTTGCCGTGTCACTGGACATCTTAAAAGCTTTCGACAGGGTGTGGCACGCAAGTCCACTGAGCAAACTTCAAGCATATGACGTTTCTACTGACTTTTGCTCTTGGCCTTCCTGAGTAAACAGTCGATCCGACTAGTCCTTGATGGCTGCTCCTCTGACCTCATGGCAATTGACGACGGGGATTCCTCAGGGGTCTGTTCTCTCTGCGAATATTTTCCTGCTACACATCAACGACCTAGTTGGTCCTGGTATAATTGGGTACGCAGTTGACAGTACTGTCGTCGAGAGATTTATGTCTAGCGCAAAAGCCAGCAGTGACGAGATACATTCTGCGAGAGAGGCTATGGTAGAGCGAATAAACTCAACCTTAAGTCGTGTCTCCGAGTGGTGTGACAAAAATCTGGTGGGTTTCAACGCCACTAAAACACAGGCGTGTCCGTTCATTCTGACTCCTATTTTTCAAGGTACAACTGTACCAGTTACCGACAGCTTCTAGCTTCTTGGCATGAAGTTGTATGCAAATCCGTACTTCGGCGCCAACATTGAGTCAGAAGCCCAAACTGCGGCCAAAAAGCAGGGTATTCTCAACAAGGTTAAGCGTTACTTCACTCCTAGACAGCTTCTAGTTTTATATAAAGCACTATGCAGAAAGCAGCGGTCGTGGGAAGCCGTTGGAAGCGAGCAACGCAGGACCGGTCGTCATGAAGATCTTTAGGGGAGGCCTAGGTCCAGCAGTGGACGTCTTTCGGCTGATATGATGATGACCATGCAGAATTGCTGTCATCTTTGGGATGGGTCAGGCAAATATCAGCCGCACTTGACTCGATAGATGGCAGAGCCAAGAAGCTGGTGATAAACCAAGTTAAAAAGTCTGGCCCAGCGTCGCAAGGTTGCATGTCTGTCGGTCTTTTACAGACTGTACTTCGGAGAGTGTGCTCAAGAGCTCTATGAACTTATTCCACCATCCCTCTTCTACGAGTACCATCGGGACTCCAGATGCACCGCAGGATTTCACCCACACTTGGTTGATATTCCACACATTCGCATCAAGCGCTTTGAAACATATTTTATTATGCGCACGGCTAAAGAGTAGAATTCCCTGCCTGCGTCTGTGTTCCCGAATATATTCAAGTCACGAGTGTATAGGCATCTTCTGGGCGAGCTCGTCCCATCGTCGATCTCATCTCTGTCCTTAAGACTAGATCGAGGTCAAGAGTATTGACAATAAAAAACAAACATCGCTTATAGATAAGTCAAGTAAAAATTTCCATGTCCCAAGTCATACCACTTCTGTAATAAAGTTAATGGATGTAACGTCGCAATAATTATAAAAAAATAATAAAAATAAACAAATTATCGGGAAATAACCGTATTTATCGATAAATCTCTCGATAAGTGTTGCAAAATTGTACCCACCTGCGCAGATTAGGTTATAATTACTCTGTACATAAACTTACTAATCTGGGGTTATAATCCAGTTGTATATTGATAACACGTGTCACATGATTTGATAAGAAATTACTAATGTGACTGCGACCAAGGAGGTTTTAACCCACGGCGTAGTAAAACCTCCTTGACTTATAATGATCCCTCGTCAAGTACCTACGCAAGGCTACAACAAGTGAATATATACGAGAACAAAATATTATAAAGCAGCCCAGCCGAATGTCAGCAAAAATAGGAACCTGACCTGCCCATCCCGACGGGAAACATTTGGGACGTTATGTATGTTAGAAAGGAAAAAGAGCAAAGTAGAGATACCTGATACTAGGTACGGCGCCGCCATTAAAACAACTAGGTCAAACCCGTCAAACCCAATCCCTTTTATCAGCACACTGAGGTAATCGTCAATATTATCCCTGTAATCTAATTCACCGATGTGTACTCATTGGCCCGCCGCCAGCTATACCGAGAACTCATGTTTTCCCAATACGAAAAGCAGTCTTCCGAGTAAGCGATGTTCACACCTCCCACCCATTTTCAGACTGTTCCATTTCAGCTACCTCACTGATACATCGTTCTACGTTTGATAATGGTTCGTTCGTACATAGAACCTTATTGTTGTGAACTGGTATTGTCGCTTCTACGTATGCAATGGCCTTTGACGGACTTCTGGGAAGATTATTATGGATTGTAAAGTGGTTTGTAGTTTTCAGAACGTATTTTTCACGCAATTAGAATGTAATTAGTCGGTACTTACTCTGCAACAATAAGAAATTGTAAGTCCCCTTGTGAAGCTAACAAGAAAGAATTATTAATAACTAGCTGGTGCCCGCGACTTCGTCTGCGCAGGTTTATAAATTGTAGCCTATATGTTATTCTGATGTGTAAGCTATATTATTGTAAAGTTTCATTAAAATCCATTCAGTAGTTTTTACGTGAAAGAGTAACAAACATACATCCATACTTACAAACTTTCGCGTTTATAATATTAAGGAGGAAGTAGGATATTATTGTAAAGTTTCATTAAAATCCATTCAGTAGTTTTTACGTGAAAGAGTAACAAACATCCATCCATACTTACAAACTTTCGCGTTTATAATATTAGTAGGAAGGAAGTAGGATAGGAAGTAGGATAGGAAGTAGGATTAATAGTAGATTAGTAGCCAAGGGCTGTAAGGCATCAATTGCAGCCCGAGATATTTAGGCGCCCTCGCTGCGCTCGTGCGCCTATAGTTCGAGGCTGCAATTGATGCTTACACCCGAGCTAACTACTCGGCTTTACATCTCGATTGTGAGGTCCTTATTACCATCAAATTGTAAGTGACCAATTAGCGCTCTAGGGTAATAATGTAGCTAGAAAAGCCCTAGGGCGGTAAGTAATTAAAACGTCCGCCTTGATGGCCGCCTCCAGCAGCGGGGCGGCGGGCGTTTTAATTACTTACCGCCCTAGGACTTTTCTAGCTACATTATTACCCTAGAGCGCTAATTGGTCACCTACAAGCCGCATTTGGGGGAAATAAGGACCTACTTACCGAATATGAGAGATGTAAAATATAAAAATAAACCACGAAAGCTATATTAACTGATCATAGCGCTTTGGGGCTTGGTGGGTGGTTAAAAGTTATTCAGTTTAATATACAGTTCTACAACACAACTCATTCAGTTAAGTAAATAAACAGAGCGTTTGGCGCCCCATCATTTAAGATGGACGTTCTTTTCACGCTGGAGAGCATTCGTCTTATATTTCACAACAGTACGCAATTTTCACGCTAATGTTACTCACTAAGAAAGAAACGCCGGCGGTTGATCCGAATAAATCTTGTAAGGGAAAAAAGGTCATGTTTGGATAGGAAAAGACGTATCTCGGAACTTTCCGGCCCAATACTCGATGCGATAAATTCTAGGATTAAAGGAATAAGTATACTCTTATCAGAAAATGTGTACTGGAAAAATTGTACATTCGAACATCGACTCCGTAACGGGTAGCCCACGGAACATTTTTTCCTTTTTGCAAGTGAATAAAAATAAACAGTTTACACCTTTTTTTCGAGGAACGCCTCTGTGATTTCATCGTTATAATGTTTCGGGCAATTGTTGTGAGTGGGCTGATAAATGACCGTTTTCCAAGAGGCTCCTCAATGGGCTCGCTTTTCGGAAGTTTATAAGGAAAATGGAATACTACTTCATAAAGATTAACCAAGACAGACTTGCTTATATACACAATCTTTAATTGCGAAAACTCCGCGCACGTGGCATCTTGTTCAACAACAACAACAAAAAAATAACTAATTATTGTTTTAATACTTATGTTTTCAAATAAAAAATAATCATCAATATCGGTCTTATATTTTTGTGTGAAAGACTTTGCCTTTGACTAAGACCCAGTCACACAGACGATCTCAACGACGGAATGATCCACGATCACATCAAGAAGAAGCTTATTCCATTTTTTCGAGTTAAGAATTGGATTTTAGCATTTGGCAGCGTTAATTAATAAAAATAGGGTCGGCTGTTGACGATGGGCAAAGAAAGTAAAATAGACAAAACCTGCTTGTTGTCTATAAAACTAGTTACTTTTAGTACAAACTATTTGCAGTATATAGCTCTATCTAACACAGGTAGGTGTGTCGTTATTTTTCATTGAATTAAAGGTGTGTCTATTGAATTTCACATTGACCTAAATTCGAGCAGCCCTGCCGTCATGGTGACTGTAATTTTAAAACTATGATAAGATCTCATCGATGAACGGTTTCGTAGTTATTTTGGAAGGTCAAACATTTCTAGTCTTGTAGTTTTGTAGAATAAGCAATCTGAATTCACCAGAGGTCATCATTCAGAGGAAACAAGTAGTGTATTTTAAACCAAGCAAAGAAAAAACGTGTGTATAAAAGCACACAATATAAACACTAACTCACTCAGACCCAAATATTAAATCTCTGAATATCTGTCTTAAGCGGGAATCGAACCTAGATCCCTCGTAAGTTAGGCAGCGCCACAGGCAACACCACCAAAAACCTCCAAAGACATCTTCCGAGAGCGAAAAATGTTGATTTCGGTACCAACATTTGCCAAAAAACAAGTCGAATCACGAAAAAATCCGGCCAAGTGCGAGTCGGACTCGCGCACCGAGGGTTCCGTACCACCACATAATCATAATTGTATTAGTTGAAATTTCAGTAAGTTAATGTGCTAGATTTAATTTGAAACGGGAGCTCACGTCAATTGGTTACCATTAGTTGTGACAAAAGTTGTAATATTTAATGATTTCAGACTTTTCCCTTTATTTGTACTGTGAGACCTAGCTTCTTGCCAAATTTCATAATTTTAGGTCAACGGGAAGTACCCTATAGGTTTTGCTTTAGTGCATAAATGTATGGAGATGAGGACATAAAATGCCATATCTTTTGAATGCGTCGTTGTAAACAATTGAAATTTTCAGATCTTGTGTGGTTCATGGACCCTAATATATGGTATCAATTTCAACCTGATACCTTTACCCGTTCGTGAGATAAAGGGTCTTGACAGACAGACAGACAGACGGACAACAAAGTGATCCTGTAAGGGTTCCGTTTTTTTCTTTTGAGGTACGGAACCCTAAAAAACCGGCCAAGTGCGAGTCGGACTCGCGCCCTAAGGGTTACGTACCTATCTACCATATGATATACTAAAAGCTTTTGCTTTTTGATTTTAAAAACTCCGCAACCATCCAACTTGACCCCTCTTTTATAGAAAAGTTCTTGAAACGGGAGCTCACCTTAATTGGTTACGATTAGTTGTGAGAAAAATTTAAATATTTAATGATTTTAGACTTTTTCCTTTATTTGTACTGTGAGACCTAGCTTCTTGCCAAATTTCATAATTTTAAGTCAACGGGAAGTACCCTGTAGGTTTTGCTTTTTTGCATAAATGTATGGAGATGAGGACATAAAAAGCCATATCTTTAGATTGCGTCGTTGTAAAAAATTGAAATTTTCAGATCTTGTGTGGTTTATAGACCTTAATATTCGTTATCAAGTTCAACCTGATACCTCTTCTCTTTCGTGAGAAAAATGGTCTTGACAGACAGACAGACAGACAGACGGACAACAAAGTGATCCTATAAGGGTTCCGTTTTTTTTATTTTGAGGTACGGAACCCTAAAAAACGAGTCTGTAACGAGCCTGTTTTTCGCCGTAATGATGAGGTCAAAGTAAGCATCAATATTATTAATATATTCCCTAAGTCGACGAACATAAGAACTAATTTTGTCAAAGATAACACATGTCTAAAATGTTGAGGAGAGAAGAGAAAATCGACCGACTCGTTTCATTTGCAGCTGAATGTAGTAACTTAGTAATAACAACTAGCTTATTTACATGAAGAGACATTGTTCGCGAGGTCAGGACGAACTATTTACCGCCTCGCATTTATCAGGCTTCAGAATAGGGGTCAAGCGCGTTGTAACTTGTAATTGTAAGACGTAGAGCTACTTATTTGCGCATTATAAGGTGTATAATGCGCATTGGACTTCAAAAAGGCGCCGCCGCGATTATTATGGCTGTGCCTGCCAGCGTCTGTATTCTCGAGATCAAAAAAGGCTTCTGGGTAAGCTAGTTCCATCGTCGTCATCATCTCTATCTAGATCGAGGTCAAGAGCAATTCAATAAAAAACGAAATAATCTTACCAACAAATTTTGCGATTTTCTTCTTTGTAGGATCCGAACACAGGAAGTGTTAAAATTAAAAAAAAAATTGGTGCTCTTGAACTTTTAAAGTTTACCTAATGAAAATAAATGTCATTCACAATAATCAGTAAGAATATTTTATATTTAATACAACTCTACGAAATCATAACCCCATGCACTGTAAGGATGTTTCCAAAACAACTCGATCACGGCCTCTTTTCCACAGTATTTTCGGTAGCCTCCTCTCTCCCTTGCCCCAATTCATTTGGGGTCGGCGAATTACGTTGTTCTCTTTCATCCCTCCCTTTAATTAGTCAGGCCTGTGGGTTCAACGTTAATTTCTTTTTTCTCTTATATTTTTTTAATAAATTCATCCACGTTCATACTTATCCATCAACTCTTTGTTATAATATTATGCTCTTGATGTTGCTGTTACTTTTATCGAAAAGGCAGCAGACTCGCTTTCTATTTTTAAATTGTATTCTGTATGTTGTGACGTTAATCACTATAAATAATATAAGAATTTCAACCAATATCACTTATCTTTCAACCCTTTCAACCACTTTGCTGAAAACTGTCGCTTACACCTGATATTTACGGGGCCTCTACTCTACCCATGTATTTTGTTTAGACTATGCTGAAAGTGATACCTGTGAATGGAAACTTTGGAAAGGAAAGGCCTTGGCAAACGTTCCAAGACCAAATTCAGGACGTTCTAAATAAAAGGACAGGTTAAAATTTGCCTATACCGACGAACATGTATGAAAGGGTTGATGAATGTAGAGCAAGCGAGGGCACACATTAAATAATAGTAAACTAACGGCGAGGGGAAAGAGGCGTGATGTTATGTATACGTATGTATGTGGGTGTATTCTTCATTCATTAAATCAAAAACTACACATTCATTGAACATTAAAACTTCAATCAGTTTAACTAACGACGCAATTTCGAAACTACGTAATTGGAAAATATATAGATGGATTTGTAGGTAATAACTATGATATGATAACACCGATAATTTGTAATAAAAACATTATTACTTGTGACTAACCTATTTAATGTATGACTAAATGCGTAGGTGCTATTGCTATTGATACGAGTAAGTCCTTAAGTAGGCGGCAAAGAAAACTGAATGTGCATGACTTAAAAAGCACGATAATTAGGCAGATTTCCCATGCATTCCTGATTCTTTGACCCCATATGGCCAATATCATACACGATCTATTTACTTACTTACGTACTTTCAGGAAACCTAATTGATTTTCATAATTTAACATCTAACGTTTCAGAGAGGCAGTT
Source organism: Athrips mouffetella (assembly GCA_947532105.1). NCBI lineage: Eukaryota > Metazoa > Arthropoda > Insecta > Lepidoptera > Gelechiidae > Athrips > Athrips mouffetella. The sequence continues at coordinate 10,817,216 of OX383968.1, forward strand.
ATTTAATTTTAAAGAAACATATTAATATATGCAGAACAATATAATGAGCCGGTTTAAAAAAAATATGGGCTCTTAACAAAACCTGCGCTGTCAAAGGGTTTGCATCGGAAGACTAAATTTTTTTCTACTTTTTGACTCATTATTCGTTGGAAAAGTTGTTTAAGTTGTTTGTCAAGATGATTGTTCAAGCAGTTTGGTTTATACGTCCTTGTTGTACCAACTTATAAACTGCTATCACCAACCACAGCTGTCGCCAGCCGCAACCCTTACAAGCGTGGCGACTAAATCGGTAGACATACAATGTGTAACGGAAAGATGTGATAACACTAAAAGGTGTGATTCTGCCCATGAAACTGAACAACTTTTTTTTCAAGGAACAAAGGTCATAGAACAAAATCAATTTTTAAATTAAATTAAATTAAAATTCTTTATTGCCAATAAATACACATGCAATACATAAGATAGATACATACAATACCTCTGATTTATTTCATAATTAATTAATTAAATTGAAAAGTAAAAAAAATCTTATTGCCAATGAAGATACATACAAAACATAAGAGGCTTTACAATCTACGTATTAATCTGTCTATCTTAACACACAAGGAATACTCCAGGAATCTACAATTGGCAATGGGTACTAGTCTCAGCATATTGCTATGCCTAGTGGCTTAGCGCTGGTTTTCAGACCAGCCCCTAATAAGGTTTCAATTGTCAAGTTCATAATTATGTGAGCGTGGTGTTGCAGGGTATTTGTGTAAAATGAGATACAATAGCTATACGCAAGTTATATAAATAAAAGAAAAAAAAATACAAATTTAAAACAAAATAATAAATCAAATAAAATCCTACGTAGTATATATATATATAAATGCACTTATTATATAAAAGTAATATATATATATATATGTATGTAAGTAAGTACGTGTGTGTGTGTACATGTTTGATTTGTATGATAAGATAATAACTGTTTAATTCGGAGAAAGTTTCAAAATTCGCTCGCCCTTTTTGACCTCCCATAGAAACTACATCAACTGATAACGCATTTTGTAGTTTTATGTTCCTTGGGAAAAGTTGTTTAGTTTTATGGGCAGATTCATACCCTTCAGTATTACCACACCTTTACGTAAGTATAATATGATTCATCATATCAGACATAAACCTAAATATATGCTTGGGACAGCCTAATCCACTCAGATAAACAAACCAAGACATGGAAACACAAAACGTATTGAGGTAAACATGTCTGCACGTGTGGTAGCATGAAGTAGGTAATTTCATGCTCAAAAAGTATATAGTTTGACTAATTACTTTATGTTAATAGACATATGTTTTGAACTCTTTTGCGTCATTCATTTTCTCCTTTTGTTGTTTAAGAATGCAAATAAATTAGGTCACACACAAGTATTCAAAGAGACGAATTTTATGAAATTTAAAAAAGTGGCTATGTGGCTATTCCTTGGCTTGGAACCACATTATTTAAGCCTCTATTTACTGTTGGCCACTTACAATTTAAACCGTCCTCTTTCAGCTATTAAAAAAACAAGAAAATGCATAAAATAACAGCAGTGATGGTAATGTAGTAAAATCACATTTTAATTATGTAGGTACTTCGATTTTGAGCAATAAATAAAAAAAAACAGCTGAAATTTCCTTTACAGCATTTTATACCGCTTTTAAAGTACAACAGTGTTGTAATAATCCTGGAAAACCCATAAAATATCCACTGTGACATAGTTTCCCAAGTAGTTTCATATTATTCAATTAAAATTGTGATTAACGGATTAACGCAACAACATAACAGGACATCGATAATTAAGTAAAACTGTTGTTATCACTTGGGAAATCCTAACGTTTTCCTCAACATTTCGTACAAAACAGTAATCTTACTGTTTACTGACGTAAAGGTGAAGGTGTATTTTAGTCTTTCGTACAAAATTTACCTTCTGACGTAAATCCATTCACCAAAATATAAAGATACAAATACAAAAAAATACAAAATCAGTTATTATACAATCCTCCTCATAAAAACAAATTAAACTCTAATAACTAGGTGCACTAGGTGTCGTGGTTATAACAACGAATAGGTTCACAAAAGGGATTAAAATTTTAACAAAAGTTAGTTTCGTAACAAAAAAAAACTTTTAATTACGGCGATTTAATTTTAGCGAATGACACAGGATATTTTTTTTACACCAGAAAATATTGAGGAAACAAAATGGAAATTCAAAAAGAAAATTATCTTTCGTACAAAATACTCGTACGCTACTACGATTCAGTTTCTGTAGGAAGTTGGTAAGTATTTCGTAATTTTTGACTTGTGTTACTTGGGAAAAGTTTTTTTCACTTTTTTAGCAGAATCACTATGATATAAATGATTTTACACATGGGGTAGCAATATCTTGCAAAAATCTTGAAAAAAAGGTATCAACCATTTTTAAACGTCCATAAAGACGTGCCTTTCACCTATAAATGCAAAAGCATCTATCTTACGATTATACTCGTATCTTTGGTGGCTAATCGATTTGCAGACGATTCCTTTTCGAATTGTTTTGGAGAACATTTCCAAACCAAGTGAAGAATCTTGATAAACTAAGATGCAATTCCATCCACTCGTCGAAGTTTGTAAACAACTCACTTAGTGGCGAAAAGATAACATTACTGTTCAAAGTTGTTACAAACTCGCTAAATGAAGCTGATATTGATATTAGAGATACGATTTTTACGAAAATTGTAACAACACGAATAATATGTGTTAAATAAAAGTGTGAATTGGCTTTAAAATAGGTCATAGATCTACAAGTTATTAAGCAAATAATAAATATAAAATGCGATCGAAATCAATATTCACATGAATATACTCGGATATCCGTGTGAAATATTTAGATATACCTAATACAGCTAAGATCCGCTTCAACACAATGCAGTGTTCCGGATTTATCCGCGGATCTACCTGGGGTTTTTGTCTCGTTGAACCCGGAGAGCTATAGGTACGACTACGTACACGTATTATATCAGCTGGCGTCACGCAGAGACGGTATAAAGGCGAGGCCACCGCCCCTCCTCCTCACAACGTAGCAAGCTCTCAAAGCGAACGCACGTCTCTCTAACTAAACTCTCAACTCTACAAGTGAAAATACAAGTTCGAAAAATGGTTGTGAAACTAGAAACTGTTGCCACCCTGTACGCCGATGCCTACCCCACCTTGGGCAAGGCGAGAGGACGCGAGGATTGTTCTCCCGTCGCAAGGAGGCAGAAGAAACAAGCATTACCTGCTCTCGTCGAGGACGACTCCGAGGAAAATTTCGAACCTGAGCCGAGGATCCACATTATGACCACTGAAAATCTGCGAAGGCAAAAATCTGTGTCTCCACAGAGAAGGGAACGGCTGATCAAGCGGTTGGCCCTGCCTTCCCTCTCAGAAGATGAAGAACCTTGAGCTGGTGAATTATTACCTCTCAAAGGATCAAGTTTGATGGGACAGCCCTTCCAAAAAGCTCCACCACGCCGGTCACCGGAGGAGTCTATCGGACCAGGATGCGGGATCCTCGAGAAAGTGTACCAAAGTGCGGAGGACAAACCTAGTGCAATCTTTCAAAATGTCAATTCGTGCCACGCTAGTGATGTGATTAAAAAGTTAACCAAAGCATTTCTACCAATAAACTAGGTGATAAGTAATTTTTAAGTTTATATTGAGAATAAAATTTTTGTGATATAAAAATTTACATTTTCTTATTTCTGCTCCCTCCATTAGGTATGTACCTAAATTACACATACAATGCAAAAATTATTAATTTATGACTCTCTAAAATAATTAAGTCTTACATAAAGAGAAACACCTAACTTACCATTACTTACACTTTCTATACCTAGGTACTTAAGATAAGAAGATGACTCTACTTCTTCGCAAAAGATATTTTTTGGATTCGTAAGTTCATTGTTTGTATTCCGATTACTAAGGAAATTCGTTGTTGGGATGTCATGATGATGAACACTAATCTAATAGCAATAATTAAAATGGATTTGAATTTTGAAAGCAGCTCTTGAAAATCACCGGGTGATAAAATATCAGTTATCACACAAAAAATTTAAAACCACAGATTTTTCGGTTCAAAAGTGAAGATTGATATTCGTAAAATATAAAGCAGTCCTAGATTGTTAATTTTCATGTATACTGATTTACCTTTCAACAATAAATTGTCAATCAGACCAAATATGAATTTTTAAAGTCTCAAAAGTGATTTTTTATCACCCGTTGATTTTCAAGAATTGAGTCCCAGAACAGGGAAGAATGGAGAACTCTCGTGTCGGAGGCCAAGATCCTCTTGGGGTCCCTGGGCCGGCGTAGTAAGTAAATTTCCCTGGAACCTAAGTATAAATAATAAAGTTCTGAAAAGTCTCTCATCTTTTTTGTAAGACTCAAGATTATAAACATGTGTATAAGTGAACACAACATAAGTGCCCTTGTGCTTCACAACAATACGAAAAATAAATGGATAATTAACAATGTGTTTATCATGTTTCAACAATAAACAATAATATTGTTCCTTATTACCATATCACCCAGGTTTTTTCCATTACACACTTTAAAAACAACCAAAAATACAAAAACATAACATTTTAAAGCAAATTTGGGTCAAAACATTGCAATTTTAGAACTGCATGACCTTATTTACATCAAAGTGCAAATGGGTGTGATGCAAGCCCACCAAACACTGTTATGACTACACTGTGATCAACATCATTGACACAGATTGCAGTGCCGACTTTCAACACAAAATTCTATGGAATCTTCATTCTTTAATTTGTATCTAGAGGATTACCTTTAAAAATTTAGTGACTGTCTTAGTTTTTGCGACGTGCTTATCAATTTACAGATCAGTATTTAAAAATTGGCTGGCTTAGCATAAAATTTGAAAATTTCTGACAAAAGTTTAGTTTTATTTCAACAACTAACTTTAGTCACAATATGGTCTTCATACTATCAGGAATGATAATAGGATAGGTAGATCATACAGAGAGCTATTACTTTAGAGGCACTATTCTACTTCCTACTAATACTCGTATCCTACTAGATGGATGGATGTTTGTTACTCTTTCACGCAAAAACTACTGAATGGATTTTAATGAAACTTGGCACACATATAGGTTAGGTCCTGGATAGGCAAAACACTTAATTCCCACGGGAAAACGCATTTAATGCGGGTGAAACCGTGCCATTAAATTTAGGGATGATGAAAGCGAACGTCATCATGACATGTATGTAAAATGTCATCCGATACATTTTATGACGTTACCTTTCGTCAAATGGCAGGTTGTCTATACCCCCTGAAACGTTTCAGTTGTACGATTGGATCAAATAAATTTTTGTTCTGAGGATTGGATGTAAAGTCTTCGATATAAAAAAAAAACTATTGATTCAGAGGCGAATGCTCGACATGGATGCAATCCCAATGATTTTTTTTATTCTTTTCTGCACACAGATCATTTTGTGCATTTCAATAATGAAAATCTGTTAAGAACGAAGTTTAATTTTATTGTTTTATCACTATCATCATAACATCCCATGAAACGTCCAATGTTTCATCATCATCATCATCATATCAGCCGAAAGACGTCCACTGCTGGACATAGGTCTATGTCCAATGTTTACTGGTCGAAAAACATGCAAAAATATGCATCTGTTCTCACTAGCGCGTTTTGCTGTTTGGTAGAAAAGGCAGTTTCCAAGTTCAAACGCAGCTGTAATTTAGAGGACTGTTTAGATCTCTCTATGTCTATATGATCGCCTAAATTCCCGCAACTTTTCTAAGAATATTATTTTTTTTTTGTTCCAATCTGTTCTACTCGGTTCTTAGCCTTTCCTCAATAAATCCAATTCTAGTACTATGCAATAATATATTAACCCACTTAGCCCTGTTAGGTACTACGATTACTTTATTACTCGATACAATACAAGCAATTACGAATGGTCGAGAAGGGTCCCGTCCCGGGTATCCTCTCGTCAGTGCGTGATTGAATAAAGTTATTGCAGGATTCCTGTCAAATGAACCCAATCTCCTCACATGACGCCACTTTGTTTGCGAAATAAACTGTCAAAAATCCTATTATAAATAAAGAAATCTTAATTTTGAATGCAAGAGCGTTCACTAAAGTAAAATTCAAAATACCTAATCATTTAAACAGAAAAGAACATCTATCACAGCAAATGTGCTAATGCGGGAAATGATACTTGACACGGTAAGGTAGAGAGTAAAATACAGGTTAGGTAGAGTTATGTAATGTATATTAAACGAGATAGTGGTAGAGGAGGTAAGGGGAGAGAGATCGATCCCCTTCGTAGGTAAGTGTACCTTTCGATAGCTATACGTAACCATGGGGTCTCATTCCGTACTACGGTTTTTTCGACAGAGTAAATAGCCCGAATTCATTTGGCCCTTTTGTTTCTAATAATTAAACTAAATGTTACTACTAGGTTGATAGGTAAAGGTGTAAACTATGACATTAATTCAATTTTAACATCCAGATATCAATTTATTTTAAGAAAATACCTTATGAAAAAAATAGCCCGAACAATTTTCGGCACAAATTCGTTATATGACGTGAGGCATCTGTACTATACGATTAGCATAGTATTATATTATCTGTGACGTAACACACGGCCGCAGATAAGTTGGAACAAAACCAGTGAAAGCAGAACCAGCTCTACGCTACAAATCTTAGAAAACAAATTCCGGCGCCTGACGTGCGCGCGACTGTACAGTTTCGAAGGTGGATATATTGACTGGTGGTTGGTTTATTATGTTTATATACAAATGCTTGGTTTCGTTTTCTTTTCATTCAAAAATAAATTGTCTAGGCAGACTTTTTTTTGAAAATGCAAGACTAGTCTCTGATAGGTACCTATGCTGCAAAATTAAAAACGTCTTTATTTTAAGTACCTACCTAAAAGTATTTACGTTTTAGCTAGCTTTTAGTTACCTTTAGTTTAAGTACTCAAAATATGTTTTTGTGGTACTATTTTTAATCCGATGAATTGAATGTTTATGGTTTTATAAAAATATGTTTTCATTTTCTGCAATTTGAACTGCATTTATCGGAAGAGTTACTACGCGGGGTACATTGGCGCCATATTCGATAACATATCAGTTGTTTTTAAACTCGCATACCGAAATTGAATCGCAAGTGGTACTACTGTTTTCTTAGCAACCAGATAAGAGGCCAGAAACCTTGTTTATTATATAAAGGGTGTTAGGGTAAACACTGTGATTGTTGAAGCTGTGCATTGAGCAAACTGAACAACTTTCCCTAAGGGTAAGTCGAAATACGATTAAAAAAATTACTTCCCATAGAAACTGCATGGGAATCATATCAAGAAAATAAAAAAGAAATATTTACATGAGGAAAATAAATCAATAAAATATGGATGAGATTTAGAGAGCCAGGAAGGCGGAAATATAATTTACCTGCCACATATTCAGAAACGATACTACACCAAAACGAACAGTTAATTCGAAAGTTCGTTTACTGTCAACAAAGTAGAACAGTGGTTGGAAAAGATAAATGATCCGACCAATGTGCGACTCTATTGTGAGTGAAGGAAGGTTTTGAGTTACAGAATGCACACCAAGCAATTATAATGAACTTTAAGGTTACTAGCGAACGAAACGTCTCTGAATGACACTCCAAAAGTATTTAAAGCCACGATTACACCTAGCTGAATTCAAAGACTAATTCGGCATACATTGCTGGGAGGCTTGGTTATGTCAATTTCAATATCTTTACTTCAACAAGCAATGTATGCAGAATTAGTCTTTGAATTCAGCTAGGTGTGGGTGTGATTGTGGCTTAGGGATGATCCAAAACCTTATCAAATTTCTAAGATCTAAGCCTTCTAAGCTGCAACCTTCGTGCGTGCATCAAGCTAAAGCATTAAAGTTTAGACCGATGGACCGCGGAGGTCATCGTTAGCAAGTAGATAAATAAATACCCACTGCGGTGGCAGTACCATGTTTCCGCGTAAGAATTAAATTACCTGTGGTTTTACTGTTGACTAAAAACTAAATGTAGCTTAGCAAAAAGTAAATGAAACAAACCTAATGATGATTTTGTAATGAAGGTTAATACGTACCATTTTTTCGTTTATTCCAGTACTTACCAACACATTTTGCATCTATTTCAAAAGCAATCGGCTAAATCTAAAAAAAACCGGTCAAGTGCGAGTCGGACTCGCACGCCAAGGGTTCCGATATACCTATAGTATTTTTGGAAGCAATAAAGTCCATTTTCAGGACCGCAAAACTAAATTTGTTTGTATTTTTTTCGAAATTTTTCACCATAACTTGAAAACTAAGAAACTTAAAAAAATACAAAAATATATTTTTAAATGTACCAGTAAAGCCCTTTCATATGATACCCCACTCGACCTAGTAGCGACAATTTGAAATTTGCCCCCCCCCCCTATTTTGGCCCCCTTTACATTAATAATCATACTTTTTTCAATTTTTTTTGATGTGCAATTAAGTTGAGCAACTATATCCTAAAACTATTCCAAATTTCAGGTCGATAGCATAAGTGGTTGCTGAGATATAGAGGTGTGACAGACAGACGGACAGACAGACAGACAGAGCGGCACCATAAGGGTTCCTTTTTTTTACCATTTTGGTATCGGAACCCTAAAAATGGAGCTCTTCTAGTCTAGTTTTTATAAAATTAGCAAAAAAGACGTAAGATACAAATTCTTTTTGTAAATTAATAGGGAGAATTTATTGACGTAGGAAAAAGCTTGCGCGTATATTATCAAAAATTTTTAATTAGGGCTTAAGACTTTTATAGAGGCTATACATGCAACATAACAATTTTTTGATCATTGCCATGAATATAAAAATAATATTTCAGTAAGTAGATCAGCGGTATTAGTGTCTTGTATTATGTATGTATTGTCAAATACTATCTACAATCTGTGAAAAAATGTAAAAGAAGTCGCATTTACCTATAAAATTTAATTTTTTTTAAATATCGCTGACTCTTGCTCTTTCCTTGTTCATTAGAATCCGCGAGTTTCCTGGGTCAAAAATAAAATGAAATCCTGTTGGCGTCTAAGAAAGAATCATTAAAATTTATGAAATCCAAGTAATTTTTAATTTCATACATAGTTTAAATTTTTTAATAATTAATTTAGTGAAAAAGTAACTAAACGATAGCAAGAATTATGACGTCATTGCTCAAAAACTTCATACAAAATCTATTATATGGAAGATTTCTGTATTGACGTTCAATAAAGAGTAGGTCAATTGACTAGGTTGGAAAAAGTATACACTACGGTATAGGTGATAATGACGATAGACGTAAGTACGTGTTTGTTTTCGTCAAATACAAGTAAATTTTAGGAAGACGTCATCATGCGCACCAAACCATGATGCAAACATCGTTGTCCTTCACCTCAATACATCTGCTTACGTTAGTTTCTCATTGACAAACCCAAAATGGTAAGTTTTAGTCATGGTTACGGTCATTAATTATCTGCTGTGTTATTAATAACACAATAACTGAATTAAATATTTCATAATTAAGCTTATAAATTATCATAGAATAGTCGCTCGAAGATCTGACAGAAATAATGGCATGGCAGTCTCGGTTCGATTTAAAAAAAATAAAACCGTTCAAGTACGAGCCGGACTCGGACACGGAGGGTCCCGATATACCTGAAGTATTTTTAGAAGAAATAAAGTCCATTTTTAGGAAAGACAAACTAAGTTTTTTTGTGAAGGCTTTTCGCGAATTTCTAAAATCTGTGCTAATTAGAGAGATGGTTATGTTTTATGTAAATATTACAGCAAAAAAAATGCTGTAATATTTACATAAACCCCTATCGACCATCATTAATTAAATAATGCTAAATGTGTTGGTAAATGTAGGAATTAACGAATAAAACGGATTATACACTAGTCCTTGCCCGTGATCCACCTACGTAGTTCATGTAAATAGAGTATGTTCCATATAAGTAGGAGCCTCCTCAAGCCTACACAAGTGAGTGAGTTTCAAGGTAATACTAACAAAAATAAATACGACCAATGTGAAGTGTTAACATTGAAGACTTGGCTATAAAGACAGAGCATTTAGGATACCGTACCTCAAAAGGAAAAAAAAGGAACCCTTATAGGATCACTTTGTTGTCCGTCGGTTTGTCAAGACACTTTTTCTCACGAACGGGTAAAAGTATCAAGCCGAAATTAATAGGTATTGAATATAAAGATCCATGGACTACTCTTGAAGATGTAAACATTTCAAGCTTCTACAACAACACAATCAAAAGATAAGGCCATGTTTGAATGTCCTCATCTCCATACATTTATGAACCAAACCAAAACCTATAGGGTACTTCCCGTTGACCTAGAATAATAAAATTTGGCAAGAAGCTAGGTCTCATAGCACAACCAAAGGAAGAAATCTAAAATAATTTAATATTAGGTGCAACATTTCTCACAACCAATTAAGGTGAGCTCCCGTTTCCCGTTACCGTTGACCTACATTCATATTATAGAGGGGTCAATTTGGAGTGGACGCGGACTTTTTTAAATTCAAAGGGCAAAAGCTTATAGTGTCATATGGTATACAGGTACAGAACCCTGAGCACACGATTCCGACACGCACTTGCTCGGTTTTTAACCCCTTTTAGACCCACCCGTGACTTTGTCCTCGTGACGCCGCCGCCCCGGTGGAATGAAAGGAGAAGCCAAGCATAATGTACAAAGTAAATAATATCTCGAAAAATTATGTGATGAAAAAAAATTCTGCAAAAATATTTTACACAACTTAAGCCAAAAGGAAGCGTACCTAATTGCCTATTGTGTTTAGCGGTCTAAGTAAGTATGTATGTAAGCAAAAATCGGATAAAGAACTAGCTCGCAATTTAAATGTTTGAAAAGTTTGGCAGAGGACGGAGAGAAATGGAGATTGCTCCACCGACAAGAGAGAAGAAATAAGAATAGTCCTGTCGCTGCTGACCTCTGCAAGAGGAAAACCCAGATCCTATCCTAGATTAGGAGTGTACAAACACGTAACCATTTTTCGCAAATCGTGATAAGTGTAGTGGCGTAGCTTGCACAAGAAGTAATCAAAATAACCCCATTAAAACTGTACGACCGACAGGTCTACGTGATTGAACGACTATTGGTCATTCTCACCGCAGAGTCATAATCACAACAGGCGTCATATAACTTAAATTGGATTCTTGTTTACATTTGGACATTACAATGCTGTTTGTTACTATACTGTGGTTAATGTAGAAAACACGGTTATCAAAATAATTTCTTACCTCACCAGCTTGGAAAACTTTGCTTCATTGGTTAATGTCATTTTTAGTAGAAAAGGTTTTTGAAATTAGAACGTGATGACGAATTATGGTATACTAGCTTTCCGCCTGCGGTTTCACCCGCATTAAATGCGTTTTCCCGTGGGAATGAAGTGTTTTCCCGCGTTAAAAAGTAGCCTACATGCTATTCCAGGACCTAACCTATATGTGTGCCAAGTTTCATTAAAATCCATTCAGTAGTTATAATATTAGTAGGACTAGTAGGATAGGATAGGAAGTTACTGACGCTATTCTTTAGCACTTTCCTCGCTTTAGTGAGGTGGTGGTTTCGCTCGGCAGCAAAGTTAGTTCGCATCTCGTGTCTTGGGAACCCTCGCTACGCTCAGGATTGTTGTATTGAACCAGTCGCTTCGCTCGTGGCTCAATTACACAATCCTTCGCTTGCTAGAGTGTCGATACAAGACACTCGCGCCATATAACAATTTTGCTGCCTTGCATGACAAATACCTATTTGCTTCGTCTGTTCTTTCCAGTGGAAATCATACTTTAAATCAACAGGTTTTCTTATGCAAACACAAAATTGCTGCCTGAAAAGTTTTCTAACGTAGACTATTTTATTCTATAGAGGTCACCAACCTTTGAATCCCGCAGTTTCAAAGTCAATGTCGAATTCATTCATCTGCGTAATCAAATACAAAATATTTTGAAGCCGTTTTATAAATTGCTTTTGAGTAGAAAACGTTTCCAGCTTACTTCAAAGGATGGTGGTTTATTGCGTATTATTAATAAACTGTCATTTTTTATTTGTTTGATTCAACTAGAAAGTACCTATGTCTTTATAGTGGCTTCGTAGAAATGGCCTTTATTCGTCTTGGTAATATAATTTACGAAAATGTATAAAGTAGGCAATTAAATGATAGTGGCATTATGTTCAAGCATCATGTAAAAGTACTACTTAGGATGGTTCTCCAATCCAGCAAACAATACATAGAAGGCAGTCGACCCACAATATAGGACCGACGCGACGATTCGGTTGAGGTCGTGCGGGAAGTCGCTGGATTCATCACAGGACCAATCGTTGTCGTTGATCCTTTACGGAGGTCCTTCTTTAGCAGTGTCTTTCTGATTTGATGATGATCGCCATAAGAATTTAGGAAAGTAAGATTGCAAAAGATATAAGAAGAAGAATTTACAACATTTTTGAAAAGTCGTAGAACAGAAATTGTTGCTTTGGTCCTCACTAAGAAGTGAGCAAACGGATGTCAGGTCCAAAATATTAACTATGAAAACATCGTCTTATCGAACACAACCCGTAGCTGCCTAACATAACTGAGAGATCCAGTCATTGACCTCAATTTCTAGCTGTTTACACACGAGGGCCTATGGACACATACTTATAAGTAATTATATTTGCGATAATTCCAACATGCCTGATATTTTGTTCTGCAAAAATAAATATTGTAACAATATACTTCACATAGGAACCTATTTAACACTATCGCTATTTATACAAAAGATATTGTAGCCATCTTTCTGTTATTGCTATTTAACTCTTTTATTTTTTTTGTTATTACTTATTTTACACTTTATGAAATTTTATATTAGTTTAATATCAATGTCGTTTTAAGATGTTGCCTGAAGTTTTATTAACAAAGTTTAATTTTAAGGTTGTGAAAAAGAAAATAATTTAGTTTCAAGTGGATAAAAAGAGGAAATCAGTAAAATTTTGCATAGCAGTTGATTTTTTTATTACGGATTTAATAAAATGTGTGATGGAACTTTATATAAGAAAATCTAGGCACACGGACCCGGGTATACGCTTAGTATTTTTATGTGGATGTTGAGCAGAGATCCACTGGGCCGTGCGATTCGAGCAACCTGGCAAAATAACCCAATTATTGCAGGCATGACTGGCGTTGTAGGCAGATCCATTGAACCTTAAGATAGGTTCAGGTTTTCAGGCCAAACACCTTGAAAATGTAAATAAAATAAAGCTGTACAACTGCGTTAGTGTGTGCTCTTGGTCTTGGCGTGTGGATTAATAGCTTTTGTCCATGTTTTTCTCATGCATTTTCAGTGGCATCAAGTAGCTACATTAGTCCTATTGGTGCCAACATAAAGAACTAGTTAATAAGTACGTCAGGGTATAATTTAAATAGTCCTTGTGGTGCCGGCAAATGATAGTACCAACCCATCTTTACCTGTGGGTCATAAGGGGGACTAAGGATTAAGAATCGGAGGATGGACAGCAGCGCCTTTCTTTGTATCGTACTACGGTCACCAACAACCGCGCTCCATGGTTCCAGCCGCAATGCTAACTAGCGTGGTGATTATGGTACTTCCTCTCCAGTACGTCCCAGGCGTTTTTGCTGGAATTCTGGAGAGAGTTTCCTGTCCAGCAGTGGACATTTCATGGGATGTTATAATGATGATAATTTAACAGTGGGTGCTATGGGCGGTGGTGACCACTTACCATCAGGTGGCCCACCTGCTCGTTTGCTAACTTGTAACATAAAAAAAATCTTGGTTTTGACCAGTGGCGTGCCTAGGGTTTCCGAATAGGGCAAGCCGAGAGATACGTTTCTTTAGGTTTTACAGTTTTTCCTCACTTATCTCAACACTCTTCACTTTCATACGCACTTGCTGGCCTGGACGAGCTCATAAGGCACACTGAAGATATACTACTACTACTTCATTGCAGTGGCTTTGAAAAAAGCCGTTTGGTTTGTTTGAGCGAATTATATTAAGGTCGACTTGTTATCTTTGCTTGCCTAGTGAGAGATTTTTTTCCTTTTGATCAAAGTTAAAAGACTTTACCTTTTCCTTGCCTTACAACTTTAAATCCTTACAAGGAAATATAACTTCTGCCATTTTTTCGAACAAAGTAATCACTTTTTACTGATAAAACACTACACAAACAAAACAAACAAATCCATCCGCTCAAACCCAAACTTAAGAAAAACACAATAAAGTGAAGTTGGAACACCACCGCGCACTCGCCGAATTTTCGCATTCATTATGAATCCGTGTACAACTTCACACGCAAGCAGGGCTTTCAGTCTAGTACTGATTGCTATATAAACCTACGCATTGCTATATCCTTATAGTGCACATTTTCAATAGGTAAGAAAGAGATATGCCGGCTGGAATCGAAGCCCGCTAGCAAGCCAGCGCGTGCGAGCGAGATCACTAGCCGAGTCTCAGTGGGTGACACTGCCTCTCGCGGCTCGGTTGCACGGCGGGACGCGCGACTTATTTTGAAAAGTAAAATAGCGCGAACTTTTAAAATAAATATTTCGGACTCTCCGCTCTCATTAATTTGATTTTTTATTTGTTCTTGATTCGTAATCGATAGTTATTTTTATAGGACAAGCCCGGCTTTTGGGCTTGTATGAATGTACCGCCACTGGTTTTGACTCGCACGTAGACAGAGAGGTTGCCCGTACCGACTTGTCAATTAGTCAAGACTGGGCTTTGATTATGATCCGTTATTTTGATTGATGATTGATTGATGAAAGTACAGGAAGCAAGGGAAGTATGTCAAGATCGTAGCAGGTAGAGCACTGTGGTCTCTGCCTACCCCGACGGGAACAAGGCGTGATATTATGTAATGTTATTTTCGTTTATTCCTATGGTTACTTACACATTTTGCGGCTATGACATAAACAATCGGCTAAAGCTGACAGAAAAAACAAGTTTGTAAAACAATGTAATTCTTTCCGTTAAATGGTACTCTGGTTTTAGTGTCATGGCTGCAAAAAAGATTGGTATCTAACCGATGGAACAAAAGAAAAAATGGATATACGTTTCCCGCTTCACCACAGCGCGCTTCTGACCGATTTATTTGTTGCTTTATGTTAGTTGACCCTGATTTATTGATATTCTGAAAATTCTTGTAGGATATAATGGGTATATATGTATACTTATAATAAAATTTAAGTTTTAATTTTGAAATCTCAATAATTCAATCGTGATTGTTTATTAAGAAATCTAAGTGTAGCGATACAACTGCGGAAATTCCAACGCAGAAAGTTCCGCGATCGAAAAATCCGTCAAGAATGACACCTACGAAAATTCCGTCAGATATGTCACACATAGTAAACTAAATAGCAGTGCGAGCGTGTAAGTGCATGGATCTTCCCGCGTTGGAATTTCCTGATGTGTCAAGGTGTGTCGTTACTTGTTGCATAATATATACCCTTTAACAGTTATTATCTGAATACAAGAAAAGGCAGACAACAGGGCGCCTCATTTTTGCTGTCTAGATAATAATTTCTAGGAATATTGAGTTCATTTTCATATCTAAGGTCATTGAGTTTCCGTTTTGAGATTCTGCGGAGGAATTGATGTTTCTGTTCGACTCTTCCACTCTCCTCATCGATATTAGAACTAAAACTGTGACTAAATACGACAGTAGCCGTGGACATAAAAATGCGTAAAATTGTATCACACAGTTTTTTTTTGGGATGTTATTAGGATACATAACAAATAATGTGAAACCAAATTATCAGCTTTGAAATGCATTTTACCCGGAAAACCCTATCAGGCTATCACCCTATCGCTTTTAAAGTGCATAAAATTTGCTACGATTCAAGTGCTATTACGGCTTTTTAGGTCTTTCAAAACTCGAAAAAAAAAGCACTTCATTCATACCAAACCGCAATTTCGAACTTTGTGGGGAAAATGGTCAATCTTTGAAGTGCTGTATCTCAAGCTATAAAGGGTGTCGAAAACTGAAAGGGCGTGCTCAGTCAACGAAACTGAACAACTGTCCCAAAGAAACGTATATGTTGGGAAATGAAAAAAAATTATGACCTCTTTACAAATTGCCCGCTCTGGTCGTACAGTTTGTATGGAGAGGTAATTTTTTTTTTCATTTCCCAACATATATTTCTTTGTGAAAGTTGTTCAGTTTCGTTGACTGAGCACGTCCTTTCAGCTTTCGGTACACCGTCCCTTACACCCTGTATTAGATATACAGAGCTTCAATAGCATTGAAATCGTAGCAAATATGCACTTTATAAGTGACGTATAGTAAGTGTAACTTTCTTAGTAAGATGCACCTTTTACAAGCATTAAGCCCAAAACTGAAAAAAGTCTAGTTCTTCAATTTATTCAAGAGACACTTTCTGGGTGGCGTTAAATGATAACACAAAATCTGCTGGGTGGCGTTAAATTATAACACAAATCAAATCTAGAGTGTATAAAAATCAACGCCCAAGTTCCCACGAGAAACGAAAAGTTGGTGTTATTTTGAACCACCACGTAGCAATTACTATTAAGTTCTTGTAAAATTAACATTGAAATGAGGCCTGCCTACAATGTTCCTCAGGACCAGGACACGAGGCAGAAAAGGTCAGACACCTATTTATCGGTAAGAGACTTGCTTTTGCTTGAACTTTCGCTCTCCTTCAACGTTTTTCCTGTAGGAATAGGATACATTACTCAATTAGATGGTTTTATTTGAAAGTTTCGCAGTCACTAACACTATTTTGAAAGGGTTCTTACCACGATATGGGTTTTTGATGAGTTCCCGATATTTCGTGTCAGTTTATCCGTGATCATGGTGCGTACAACAGCGCCGAAATATCGGGAGCTTATCAAAAACCCATATCTTACTTAACTGTTTTCAAAATAAGAAGAAGCTTAAACAAAATGCTCAATCGAAACTCGAAGCCTTTTGCAAGACTTGGCAACAGAAGGCTTTGAATAGGAACCAATAGAGGAACGAGAGGGCGGAGGCCTTCGTGCCTTCGCCCAGTAGCAGCAGTATTAAGATAAAGATAACGTGAGATGATATAAGATCGACCTATTCCATAATTTCAACCTATATTTATACCTAACATTTAGCTGATAGAAATTTTTAATTGAACTTGTATTACTGCAGTTACCTATTACTTACGTTAGAAACTGTTTTGCAAAATTTTATGATCCTGCAGTAGACCGAGTAGACCACATTTATTAGGTAGATATAGCACAGTCTATAGATACTCAAACTCGTGTAGATATAACTTAAGTCTTGTTTGTTAGCTACTAAGGGTATCTTTATAGGTTTAATGTCATCCCTGGAGGCAAGTAAAGGTCAGGCGGAAAAGGTGATACAAGCGTATTTGTAGATTAGAAGATAATGTTCTAGGGGATAGACACGTGTAGTAGGTGTATTCTTTCTTAGAACTAAAAAAATTATGACGTTTTAAAAACCGGCCAAGTGCGAGTCGGACTCGCGCATCGAGGTTTCCGTACCACTAAGGTAAAAATACCGTCGTAGTTATGGATGCGCAGTCACGTAGAAATGTATTTTTTTTTGTAATATTTTCAGTGATTTTCCTATTTTCGAAAACCACAAACAGTATCAACAGGAAAATAATTTTAGTGCTCATACTATAACCATTTCCTCTTTTCGTTTGTGTATGTAAGCAGGAAAATACGTATCCGGTCGAATAATATACTAAACTATGACAATAGCAACGTCACCCGTAGGCCAAAGGTCAACTATCGTGCAAGTCAAAGTATACATAAAGTGCTATACTTGAAGACTGCGGCTTGTACAAATTAAATTAAACTCTTCTACTCTGTGCACTTCGCACTAATTCTATTACGACCTAGTTTCCTTTCTAGTCGACGACGATGTAATAATAATTGGTTTTAGAGAAATGGTTATGGCGACGTTCATTATTTTAAAGTAGATTATAAGTATAAGGGGTTTTGTATAGTCAAAATCATGTCAACCTTGACACATTGTATTTGACGCACAGATGAAAAAACAACAAAATGTAGAGACGGAACTCGTACTGCGAGAGTCAAGCTAGACCTGTGTAGACTTTACGAAGCAGGCGACATTTGCTTGGGCTTGCGACTTAACTATTATTTATTTATTTAAAAGAATTATATAGTAATCTTAATACTAATTTACAATTTATGTAAGGTAACCTAATTCGGTTTGTCTGTATACCTACAAAATCGACGGCACTCCGCGACCGCACGCAACTTTGTACAATATTTGTACGTAAATTTTCAGAAAATACCAACACAATCGATAAGTGTGGCTTTAGTGCAACTAAAGCCACATCACACCTTCCCTAATTCAGAAACTAATTTGGCATACATTGCTCGTTAAAGTAAGGATATTGCAAGCCGCCCTGCAATGTATGCCGAATTAGTCTTCAAAAGCCTAAACTCTCTAATTGTGACTCAGCTCAATTCGAAAAGTCAGTCCAACCACCCAACACCCATGGGTAGAGATGGGCTGTTGGGTACTATTCTTTGTCGGCACCACACGGACCAAGTGCAAATAAAGTTTATTTTTAATTTGTCCAACTCCTAATATAAAATGATTAGTCATAACTGGTTTGTCAGGAGATTATACAAATTCACACTATGGAGTTGAGTGTAAAATTGTCGAGATTACTTACCTTAACTCTAGGAGTTCATCAAACCTTCATACGCTACGCTCATCGGTTTCGATTGTGTTTATAGGTGTTTAAAAACAATACATAAATTAAATTCGATTGAATTAAACCAATGTGGTCATGTTACTTTAACGTTAAAATCAACGGAAAACAAATGAGAATTAAATTAAGTATATTTCCGGGGCTTCCGGTCACGTTGATCGGCAGCCATGTTTGTAAATTTCACGTGAACCCCATGACGTAATCACGTTTTTACCGTTTCAGTTTTAATCAAACAAACATAAATACAAAACAAACAATGTTTGAAGTCGTAATCTCGCACTAGAAATGTAGCAAAGTACACTAAAGGTGTTAGGGCTTTTGTGCAAAATCCGTCTGGGGATGTACCACCCTTTCTTATTTCTGCGGGAGAGAGTGTCTGTTAAGTTTCGGTTTGAAGGGTGAAGGAGCCAGTGAAATTACCGGCACATGAGATATACCATCTAAGGTCTCAGGGTGAACGACACACTTTCCTGTCTTATTAATGTCAAATCCTATTAATAATATACAGTGGATGCAATGGGCGATGGTGAGCACTTACCACCAGGTGGATTACCTGCTCGTTTAAAAGAAACTTACGCCAAAAAGAAACTTAGGGCCGTCACACACCGTTACGACCCACGGAGGTGCGACCCCTCATGAGGAGTGATAGGCGTTGAGCGTGGTGAAGTATTGAGAAGGGGGGGGGGGGGTGGTCATTTAAGGAAACTAAAAAAAACCGTTGGAATTTGAACGAACACCCAGGTGATCTAGCGGCATGATTACAGGACACAAAATATTGGAATTTTATCACCCACGTAGATTGTAGTTGAATTGATATTTGTTTAGTACGAGAATTCTTATCACCAGACTTATGAAAATATTTTCAGCACAGGGCACAAACAATAAAAATCCATTTTGACACTTGCAGTGCAACTTTAGCACCTAAAGAGATTGAAATGAGAGCGGTACAACTATTAATGTGACAAGCTTGAGCTGCTCTTGTCTGTTTAAGTAACTCAATTATTAACTGTTTTATAAAACAATTATCATTAGGTTCGCAAACAAACACTTGTTTGTCCACCCGATGAACTGTAAGCAAGTTCAGACCGATAAGCACACACACAAACAAATCTATTCATTGCCAAGGGGGGTGATCGTGGTAATTTCAACGATATTACCGAAACAAAAACGTTTGCCTAAAACACTTAGTCAAGAGTTATCATAACTTTTGAGGCAAACGTTTTTGTTATGGTAATGTCGTTGAAACTACCACGATCACCCCCCTGGAATTATTCCGTTTCTACGGAGTCGGCTACCGAAGAGGTCACTGGTTTTGGCCATCTGACCTTCGCAACCCACAGGGAAATTCAGACCCAATCCTACTCCTGACCAAAGTGAATGTTAGAGTTTTCAAGCCGTCAAATGGCGTTTGACTTGGCTGAATGACTACTATCAGAGACAGTAACCTTGACGTACCTTCTGAAGCACGGAAAACACTGGAGATATTTTACATTCATGTCATTTATTAGCCATTCAGACGGTGGTCAACTGAACTCCATGAGCTTATTTCGCCCTACTCCTCCTACAATCGGAAGTCCAGGCACCGCAGGATATCACCCTCACTTTGTTCATATTCCACACATTCGCAGAAAGCGCTCCGCAACATCTTTTATATTGCGCAACAAACAAACAAATCTATTACGGATTGTTATTTCTAATTATGCGTTTGCGCAGTCAGATCATTAGCAAATCATTAAGTTGATTATTCATTTTCAAGGTTTGAAAACTCTTTGACATTGTAAAGATTCCACAGAATGTCATTATGATAATTTCGTGTATTTATAGCATTATGAATATCAGAAATACTTTACATATCTAATGTGTTACTAGCCGCGAAATAAATGAATATCAATAACAATTAAAATTTAACTGAGTTACCCATTAAGTTTTTTAAGAGATAATTCAAACAACCTGTGGTTTGGTGTCATTAGGTTACAATAATATGATCAGTGATCGTTATTATTCTATAATTGTTAACTTACCTTAGCAATAAGAGAAATAACATACTTATTACTTATCTGCCTCAGAAAAATATTATTCTATTTACCTATTAAAGACGTTGCTATATGTTTTTTTACTATCCTTGTCTTTAATGACCTGTTTACAAAATTATTATATTAATTATTTTTACTTATACGAGTAATGGGTTGTATTTAGCTATAGTTAAGGTATTTGCAAGCATCGATTCCAAAATTATTGGTTCAAAAACAAGAAACCCCTCTATTAAGGGTGCCAGGTTTGTATGGGAACAATGGGAAGCCAAAAAAAAATCTGTCATAAATCAACTGGTAATAAAATTACGTGGTTGATATCCAATTAAAATAAAACTATTTTTTGATAGCGCACTAGAAATTATCATTATTTCGGCAAAAAAAAAATTGTATGAGTAGTGTATACACAACACAAACTCCCATTATTTTGAGTGTAAAATATGAAACTACGTACAAAATTGCGTTACGTTAGTTGTAAGTCGTAGTAGTAAACTTCTTCGTCTCTCACGTGTCTACTCGTATCACCGCTGCGCACGAGACGAAAACAAAAGCTCATCAACAACCTTAACACTACGCTTGATCTCGCTTACTTCTAAAGCAATTTACTCCAGAATTCAATTTGCGTAAAAGTAAAATTAATTTGGTTGAGTGGTAAACTCTGTATACTTGCCAAGTTTCAGTCAAAACTTGTCACTCATTTAGGTCTGTTTTGGGTTTACCTTGGCCGGCGCTTTCGGTAATGCGTAGGCGTCTGTGATTGAGTAGGTATTATTGTTCCCTATTTTCGTAGGAGGAAATTACGAAACTGACAATTCCTGAAATGTAGTTAATTTTTATCGGCTTTAACGTTACCTCATACATGTTCTAGCTCTTAGATTAAAATTTTCTAAAATGTCTGGATCAAGTAAATTTTATACTAGGTTATTTTTTTGTACCTGATATGCGTATGCCCACCTTATTACAGAGGTCAAAAACAACAACTTTTGTTTTACGACTTTGCTAACAACGCACAAAAAATTTTCGACTCCCCATACTAAAGTGGTCACGCTAAAGTGGTCACGTCCCATTTTGTATGGGAAGTTGAAAATTTTTCGTTTTTGTTAGCAAAGTCGTAGAACAAAAGTTGTTGTTTTTGACCTCTGTAATAAGGTATGTACGAGACAATTTTTTAAGTTGTTGAAATGTTCACGACTTCAAGTTTTGAAAAATTTCTGAAATGTTTTCAACTACTTGGTGAAAAAGTTTTATAAAGTAATTCATTTATTACCGCTCGTGGAGTTTAATAGCACCGATTTCGATAAAATAATTTTTTTAAATAAAAAACAGCGTTATTTTTTATCACCCCGGATATTTTAAGAAGTGGTTCTGCCCATGAAACTGAACAACTTTTCCCAAGGAAAAATCCAAGGTCCAAAAAATTTGGACCTCCCGTACAAAACGTGCTGTCAGCTGATGCAGTTTGTATGGGAAGCTCAAATTCCTTTTTCGTATTTCGACCTATGAAAAGTTGTTCAGTTTTATCTTGAGAATCATCTCTTAAAATATCCGGGGTTATAAAAAAATTTGGGTGTATTACGTTGATCTATCTAGAATTATGAAATTTGGCAAGAAGATACGTGTAATAAATAGAAAATCTCAAGTCATTAAATATTACGACTTTTCTTACAACTTATTATAAACGTGGACTCAAAAACAAAGGGTACAAGCTTGTAGTATCAAATCATAGTGGACAAGTATGGAACCCTAAATGCGCGGGTCCAACTCGCACTTGACCGTTTTTTTTAATAACCGCTACCATTACTTAATTTTCTTTTCTCATGCAAATTGTTTGTAAATAAGTCTAACAAAACAATAGTCCAAAAATATCTCCGTGACACACCCACCGGTTGGTTCGCAAACTCACGCGCAGATTCTAAATTTAAAACACATTAACTCACAGCTTTGAGTTTGAAAGGCCGTTAGGGTTGATCCATGTATAAAATGTTTTAATTTATGACTTTTTATTTGTTATTATATTTTATTTGTAAATAAAATACTCATATGAATTTGTTACATAGAAAACCTTAGTCTATAATAATAAAAATAAATTAAATTAAAATAGAGAACCGACACAACAACCTACACGTCAAAAAATTTACGTGAACTTATAAAGATTTTGACATGATTTTACCCGTTTGGTGCCATGCAGCTATTGTAAAAGGCGACTAAGTGATATGATATTGAACCAAATAAAGACGGGTAACCGCGTCTTTCTAATTCCATACAGCGGTAAAGCGGTACAAGAAAAAGGCAAAGAAGTCATATCACAGATTCTGTGACTTCTGAAGTCAGTGATTCAGATTCAGATAATTTTATCAAGGTAGATTTTTTGCAGATACTTATTATATGTCATGCAGAATACAATACAAATAGAGCGAGTCTACACCGTTTCGGATCGAAAAGAAACGGCAAGAAACCACTGCAGCGAGTCGGCTTTTTACAATGTGTTCCTTGTTTTTCGCTGGAATACCAAAGCACCATACCTCTATGTCATTAATATAGTCATCTAATATATAGTAAGCTTTTATAAATAACGTTTGCTTTACAAATTCTTTAAACTTTTTCTCAGGTAATTGCACTACATTGTCAGGTATTTTGTTGTAGTATCAAAAATTCTAGTCACATGAGAAAATCTTAAACAAACACACGTACAT
Source organism: Athrips mouffetella (assembly GCA_947532105.1). Taxonomy (NCBI): domain Eukaryota; kingdom Metazoa; phylum Arthropoda; class Insecta; order Lepidoptera; family Gelechiidae; genus Athrips; species Athrips mouffetella. The sequence goes on from OX383968.1 coordinate 10,840,704, forward strand.
AAGAAACTTAAAAATATGCACACATCATTATGAAATCAATTTAAAAAGAGATACATCACAAGTTATTTATTTTGTAATGCTCCGAGATAAATGTTATCTAACACATGCACCAATCGCAAGATTATTGTGTAAAATTAATTGTGATAGAGAATGATGAATTATTGTTTTTTAGAATTCTTTAAACGATTTTTGTTTAAGGTATTATTTTACAGTGGTCACAAACAAACAAGTATGATATATTTTGTGTTGTTATTACTTGATGGAACTCCAATGTATTTATGTAATTAAACACCATTTTCACACTAGTTCCACTATTTATTTAGTAAAATTAAAAAACAAACAAACAAGTTTTCCTACTAAATGAGAATATGACCAATTATAAAATCGCGAACAGTCGAGTATAGACAATGTATGAACATTTTGGTTGAGTATTGACTGTGAATGAAGTAAAAGTTTTTCGTGATTTATGAGGATGACTCTTAGTTTTAGTTTTAATATTGGTAGTACTTTTCAAAAGACCTAATATAGCAAACAATGTATCACTTTCACAAGGTGATTCGCAAAATATTAGGTATATTAGGAAAAAATATGACTTCATCATCATAACATCCCATGAAATGTCCACTACACAGCACAGGGAACTCTCTCCAGTATTCCATCTTTTGCTGGAACAATGTGGAGGGGAAGTACCATACATTCCCCTCCACATTGTTCCAGCAAAAGATTAAGATTACGTTACTACGCTTGTTAGCGTTGCGGCTGTCACCATTGACTGCGGTTGCTGACCGCAGTATTTAAGATGGTACGTTACTACGTTGCTGTCCATCCTCCTGTTTACAATCCCTTAGTCGCCTCTTACGAAACCCACGGGTAGAGATGGGTTGGTGGTACTGTTCTTTGCCGGCACCACACGGTCGAACTACCTGGTGGAATAGAAGTTTCTTCATCTGACTCATCATTTTAAATCATTAAGGTACTTATTTTAAACATCACTTATAATTTACTTCATGGAAAATTCTTAATTTATTTTCGCAGTACGACCAATGGTAGGACCACTACCTACGCGTATCCATCCATAGCTTACTAGGTACGGTCAACCGCTTGTGGGTAGAAACTTTTTCAACTCTATTACCACGCCATAAGGTCCAAAAGTGTTTCTACTGATGTGCGGCCGTGTGTACGTGCAAAGGGCAACGCGTGACGTGTAGGACCTTTCGACGCTCAATATTTCAGCTACGGGTCATGACTCCTTTTATTTGCCAGCCCAAAACCGTTGTATACGGAGTGTTAATTAAATTGCGTGCGATAAATTAACGAACGGTAGAAAACTTTCCGTGTCGTACTACGTTTTTCTAAGCTAGACCCTGAGACAAATGGCTTTCTATTATCGTGAACGCTATAGAATAGAATAAACATATAGGGTGACTTTTAATTAGTTCTTGATTGCAAAAGATATGCATGTACTAATGATACTCAACAACTTTTCCCAAGGAACATAGGTCGAAATACGAAAAACCAAATTTGACCTCCCATACAAAATGCGCTATCAGCTGATGCAGTTTCTATAGGAGGTCAAAACTTGGTTTTCGTATTTCAAACTATGTTCGTTGGGGAAAGTTGTTCAGTTTCATGAGTACATTCATACATTTTTCTATCAAGAACTAATTAAAAGTCACCCTATATATGTGACTGACACTAGAAGTCACACAACATTCCGTTAGCTAATTTCAATCCCATACATTTTCATTCTATTCTACTCTCAGATCCTACTAGCGTTTCCGATAGTAGAAAAGCCACTTCACTTGTCTCTGGGTCGTAATCACTAATGGTAATTTCTTTTTTTAGCCCAATAAAATAAATTAAATCTCTTATAAGAAAATATACAGAATGTTTAGGTGATCACCTTTATCCTTCAGCATACAAGAACAACACAAGAACTTTGCTTACACAAGAACTTTCTCCGTGGCACCCATGTCGAAATAAAAAAAAGTTCGACTTCTCATACAAAGTGAATCAGCTGATCGAATTTAGTATGGGAAGTATTTCTTTTCCCTTCGGCCGCCTACGAAACCAATGCCAGTTTCGTTATTTGTGGACATGTCCCATAGGGACCCACAAACACAAAACTTTCCAATCATATTTATGAGTTTGTACCGTGTGGATTATTTTGAAACGGTTATATGTTTCTTAGGAAAAGTTGTTCGTTTTCAAGTACTCCCTGTACGTCATCATAACATCCCATGAAACGTCCACTACAGGACAGCGAGCTCCCTCCAGAATTCTAGCTTTTGCTGGAAAAATGTGGAGGGGAAGTACCATAGTCACCTCGCTTGTCAGCGTTACGGCTGGCACCATGGACCGCGGTTGTTAGTGACCGCAGTAAGTAAGATGTAAGTTACAAAGGAGGATGCTGCTGCCCATCCTCCAGTTAACCCTTAGTCGCTTCTTACGACACCCACGGGTATGTATGGGTTGGTACTATTCTTTGGCACACGGGACACGTACGTACTCAATCCTTATTGATATCGGATTTTCCTTATCGTAGTAAACTACAAGAATAATAACATATTCGTCGCGTATTCATTTATTCAGCCCACGTATTACGAAAAATTGTGTAGTTTTGTTGAATGATTATTCTTTTTTAGTTTTTGCCAACCTATTACACTCTGAATGTACTTAATCCTTATTGATATCGGGTTTTCCTTATCGTTGTAACTCCGAGAAAAATAAGCCTGCTCGTCGCGTATTCATATGCAGTCCACGTTTTGATAAAATGATACTTCTTTCCCTATTGTATTTACGTACACACTGGCGCACGCCGGTGGAAACACTTTGGCCTTGCACGGGTCTCTGATTTCGGCCGTTTGTAGAGTTCAGCTTACGCTGGTTTTTTCTACGTGCTGGCTGATACGATTTTATTTATTTTTGTTCACAAGGAGGGTATCAAAATTCATGCACATAAAACATATTTCAATGATGGAGCCCGTCTGCAATTTATTTTTTATTATTAAAGCGCTAAAGCGTTTGTTGTTTAAAAAAGTTGTATAAGTGGTTAATTTTATAAGATGTTTTTACACCCTGTATAAACAGACAAATCCGAACTTGACTACTTAAGTTTCTTCGAAGGTTTCTTACGGAAACATACTGGCTTAATCCGTATTACAGATATTACCAAAGTGTTAAGCATTGTTAGGTCAATAGCCTGCCTGACGCAGACATCGTTTAAGCCGCCTTGAGCTATTACACCTTCCTTAATTCAGAAACTAATTTGGTATACGCATTGTTCGTTGAAGTAAGGATATTTGAATTTACAGCACCAAGCATCCCAGCAATGTATGCCGAATTAGTCTTTAATTTTAGGAAGGTGTGATTGCAGCTTTAAAAACTAAACTGCGCGTCTAACGTCCTTGATTGTTTGGGACACGTCAACGTTAGGCCGCCAAACCAGTTTTTTCTGGAGTGTGTGTATTCACACCGATACCAACCAGTTGGTCCTAGGCTAATCTGGTTAATCCTTAGAGATTTAAGACGATCTAGTTCGGCTTAGACTAAACCGATTGATCTTTTTGTGTGGATGAAGAACTAGTTTGTTACGTCCGTCTTGTGCCGTCTAAGAATCCTTGTGCCTGTCACGTAGAAACAAACCCGGTATAAGCTGAACCAGCGCTGCGCTTCAAACGCCCAAACCCAGAGACTCGCTCAAGATCAAAGGGTTTCCACAAACATTTAGCCGTGTGTACCACTAAACTGCGATCAACAACTACAATGGTCCGTTGTGCCCGCCGCCGCGAGCCGTCCCGTAATATATAAAGGCCACGCGACAAGCAGCGGTGGAGAGGGAGGTTCTTCTGTGCTGACTAAAGCTACGATCACACCTTCCCTAATTCAGAAACTAAGTCGGCTTACATTGCTCGTTGAAGTAAAGGGCCGATCACACCTGACTGAATTCACACACTAAGTCAGTTAGTCTCCTACGTAGGAAAGGAAGGTAGAAAGATGGAACTAAGTAAGTCACTAACTGAGTAAGCCGCATAGTAAGCAACGCAGTAAGGAACTTTAGTGAAGGGCCAATACGAATAGAACACCTCATCGTACGGAAAATATTAATAAGGGCTAATATATGTTGTATATAAAAACACTAGAATAACTACAAAAAAAAAAAACAGAATTATCGGTATACTATGGTTATGTTATGTTATTGCATTATCCTTACTTCAACGAGCAATGTATGCCGAATTAGTCTTTGAATTCAGCTAGCTGTGATCACTCCTTAACTCAACCGAACAGTCGTATAATTTTTTTTATAGTGATTTTTTTTAAGTTTATTATTAGTACTTATTATTAAACCAAGATTATGCTTTATTTTTATTTTTCATGGACAAGTTGTTCGATTCGAATTAATCATTCGCAAAATTTTCACATCACTAAACCTTCTAACTCCTTTACTTGAAGGGACTTAGCAAGTTTAGTGATGTCCAAGTGCGAATCATTTATTCAACTTATCGAACAAAAAATACACTTATATTAAAAAACGGTCAAGTGCGAGGCAGACTCTCGCGTCGAGGGATTCTATATTCATGTAGTATGTTTAAAAACAATAAAGCCCATCTTCAAGACCGCAAATAAGTTTGTCTGTAATTTTTTCTTCTTTTGTATTTGTCTTGTGGTTGTATCAGCTTATTCTTAACGATCGATAGTATTTTATTGTACAATAATTATTTTCGATAAGGCTATCAACAGAGTTACTGTATTTCAAGATCAACTACCGACAGCGAAACTATCGCTATCGGAACATCACTATTCAGCAACTGTATTAGTAGGCACTTTTTCTACTTAGCTTCCTAGCTAGAACTCTGAATTCACAAACGTCTTTTTCTACGTAGCCTCCTAGGTAGATTTCTTATTCAGTCGTCAAATTCAAGCAGGTGTAATCGCGGCTATTGCAATTAACATAACCAAGCCTCCCAGCAATGTATGCCAAATTAGTCCTTGAATTCAGTTAGGTGTGATTGTGGCTATAGAGCCGTCTGCATGTATGTGGCACATGTCTACCTAGTCCTAGTTGCTAGGCATCAAGGGCATTATTTAAGGCCGTACATGCGCCGGGTATCGCATTGCATTGCGCCAGTGCACGATTGCGCAACTCTTCAATTAAAACAATCTGTTCATAAAGATGGTTTGATGGAATTTTTTGAGTTCCTTATTGAAATTCTGTTATCGCGTGGTCACTAGCAAAATATTGACAGAGATCGCTTATCTAAACAAGATTAAGATTTTCTCAGATTTTTTTTATTTGGCTCGCAAAAGTTCTGTCTGGTCAACACGTTTGTTTTTCTCTTACTTTTGGCTGTGTGAAGATTGTATGCTGGCGAAGACAATATAATACGAACAAAGATTGGAATTTTCGACTATTTAGCTGATTGGTCGTTAAGAGTAGTTATCAAATGTATGTAGCTCAGGGAAGGGTTAATAAATAATAAAAATTTATGTAAAATGTTTTGTCTTTTTTTTTACATATTTTTATTTCATTTGACGATTTTTTTATTGATACTGTACCCACACTTAAGCTATTTAAAGAATCTCAATGCGCAAAATAGAGGTCGAGTTTCAGAAAGAAAACAGCCCAACGCACAATTACAAGTAATATTTGAAACTATAACTATTTCAACCATAGCATCTAGTAGGGTATAGTCATCGTTACCTATGTAAGTGCGTTAATTTAATTCCCAGCAAAGGACGAACCTTGACCATGTTTGGGTTTTAACTTTTAAACTGTGGGTAAGTACATTTATCGCCATTTTTGTACATAACGGAAAAAGCCTGAGTAATACGAGAATCTACGTTATATTCGTAACATCGCTCGTATTTTATTTTCACTGACACATTACAAGGTGCGTAACTTGTTTTGCTTTTTTAAACGGTAGCTGTTTCTACAGGGTTTACAATTTCAATAACGTTTTGTAAGCTTATTCTGGAGGAAAAACGAAGCTAATGAGACTGTTTTTGAAAGTCAATATATGAACACTATACAAGGTGTAACAGAAAGGGTATATCAACCCTGAAGGATGTGATTCTGCCCATGAAACTAAACAACTTTCCCTTAGGAACATAGGTTGAAATACGAAAAAAAATTTTTTCCTCCCATACAAAATGTGCAATCAGCTGATTCAGTTTCTATGGAAGAGAAAAAAAAACTTTCGTATTTCGACCTATATTGCTTATTGAAAGTTGTTCAGTTTCATGGGCAGATTCACATCCTTCAGGGTTGATATACCCTTTCTGTTACACCTTGTAGAAGATGGGAGCTAAATGTGACCTTTGCCTGATTAGTTCAGACTTGGAACGGCAAAAGATTTTTGTTTGCAATTTCAAAAATTATTTCAAATAAAATTATCTGCATTGAGACCTCAAAGGGATATTAATTTGTTAAAATGTTGTAAATTTTCAGTACATACCTCAAAAAAAATTAACGACATTAGGTATAACGTGTGCGGTGATTTGTTGATTGGTCATATGAAAATGCTTATACAATTCATGTATTTTACGAAGGAACAGAAATTTTAGATAAATTTTCATTCGTTTTGATCCCGAAGCACATGATTCTCCAATTTTTATTTAGACAAAAATTTTTTCAACTTCGAAAATTTAAAAATATTGTCGAAATAAAAATGTTTACTTGGTGGTACCTACGTTGCTATTTGCTGTGTAAAAATTAAGTACTTGAGAACACAGAAATATATCAAATATCGGTCTAGGGCATGACCCTAACTTGATATTCTTGAATGTATTTATATCTCCCTCTGACAATTGAATAAGTGCGCCATTTTTATAATCTGTGCTAAATAAAGATAAAGATCAGCCGATTGACGTCACTTCCTTGAGATAACACCTTCCGCAGGAAAATGGCTGACGCAGGAAACTTAACAAACCTAGTGCGTTGATTTGAAAAGTGTGACGTGGTGTGTAAAAAATACAATGTTTTGATTAATTGGTTTTGATCCTAAAGCTCAGAGATTCTATTACTCATAAAAACCAGCAACTTTCCTAAAAAAAACACACAAATAAACCTTGAAAGCACCGGTGTATGCTTCGGAATACAGGAAAATTTTGACATATGCCCCCTATGTCAATTTCCCATAGAGTTCCCGGAAAATGGAAAATTCAGGAAAAATGTATTGCATTTAATGCAAAATTATGCCTTATCGCACAAATATTTACGTTTTCTTTTCAATTCCTGCGAATTTTGACATTGGGCTTTAGAGGTTTGTTCGTCTCTAAAGTGGTCACATAATTGACTCATTTTGTAAGGAAATTCTAAAAAGAATGTCGAGTTAAAATAAAATCTTCTTCGGGGTAGTCGCTTAGTTGCATTAGTAGAATCACTGGGCTTCGGAAGAAAACCAATGAAAATTCATGCTGTATACAAAAATCGGTGATCATCTTTTGGAAAATTGAGTTTCGCAATCATACTGGAAGCTATACTGGAAGTCAAAACATTCATTCTGCGATTTTCAAAGTACGTAGAACTAATAAAAGATAGTTTGTATTTAGCGTCCCGAAAAAATGTACAGGAATTTATTTAAATCTTGCCTCTGTGATTGGTAAGTATCTTTTTTATCTACTGTTTGCATTATGTTTTAATTATTGTTTTACATTTCATGATAATGGCACGAGCTCATGCATGGACCATCTCGAATTACATCATCAACGAGGAAAACAATGAAAGCAGGAAAATATTTATGTTATTAAACAATAAAGTAGGAAGAACATGACTGTCATCGGAACTCATGACAAAAAATTATAATTTATGCATAATATGGAAGCTTCTTTTGTTTCATCAATTTTATTATTCAGCTCTTAATCAGCATGCAGGGATTATTTTATTTCTGATTCAATCGGCCGGCCGCACAAAATGGTTGGAGGAAGTTGGGAAGACTTCTATATTTTTTTATTTAAAAATCGTACATACTTACCCTTTCTCGTCTGGGTAGGCAGAGACCACTGTCCTCTACCTGCTACGATCTTGACATACCTACTTCCCTGGCTTCCTGTACTTTCATCAATCCTTTCTTTCATACATGCTCGTGAAGCCAACAGCCAGCTATCTGTACTATCTTGCTGGGATAGCCCCTCCAGACGTTCGGCATCAGGTGGCCTGCTCCATTGAAAAACATAAATAGGAACTAGATAGCAGACACCCAATACATGGCCATACTCCACCTCCCATACGCCTCAAAAGCCGTCACAGTTTTATTACAAACACCGTACCCCTCGAATCAGATCCATCAAAGGCTAGGATAGAATTGTGGTCAAAAAGGTACCCCCCTGAAAGCCCATATATTTCCATTGTCGAAAATCTTCCACCAGGACATGATCTTCCCTGGCCCATATGGAAGTCACCTGGAGAACTGAAGAAGAAGTGGGTCTTCTCTGATAACGACAAGTGTGAATGCGGCATTTTGCAATCCATGACACACTTGCTTTCGTGCCCTACCTCCTCAGTTTTTTGCACCAAGGAGGACCTTTTTGAAGGCAACCAAGGAGCTATTAACGTAGCCACATTTTGGGCTGTTACTATAAAATCATTTGCCATTGATACGAAAAGAAGAAGAAGAAGAAAAAAAAGTTAGTCAGTTAGTAGTCCTGCAGCATTCTAGTGGCACAAAAAAAAGACCACCAGAATTTAGCATTATTTTTTAAATCCATTCACAGCAGCGCTTACAAGGAAAACCGTAGCTTAAAGAACTCGTTGATATATCAGTCAACTCCTTTCTCGTTCTTTACTTATGCAATCATTTGTGATTTCAATAGGTAATCAATATACGAAACGTCATAAAAAAACCAAAGATTACGTAAGAAAAACCACTATAAATCTGAAAAACAATAAGCATTGATTACGTTAGTGATAAGAAAAAGATAAGTATTTGTTCCGTCACTAGTCAGTACTACGTTAATGACAAACTCATACGAATATACGCGCACCATTGATACGCACGCACCGTCATTTCATTATACGAATATACGCGCACCTTTGATGAGCACGCACCGTAGGTCTTCCTACTATTATAAAATTGTAAATTAATTTTGTTTGAGAACATGCAAAAATAATAAACACAAATAACAAACGTTTTGAGGAATATAACTTTTGAAATGTGTTTTTTGTTAGTCTTATTTCAATAATGTTGACTGTATATAATCTAATACCTTTTGTAGAATTTTATTTTATGAACGTCTTTCAAAAATATTATGACTAAATAGTATTAATAGTATGTATATAAACCGTTATCAATGCAAATGTACGCATTCCCACGGCCTTGTAGTGTAACTATGAGCTTGTGTTGCATTCTAAACATAGATTCTAAAGCAGCTATCGCACCTTCTTTACTTCGGAAACTAATTCGGCATACACTGCACGTTGAAGTTAAGATATTGGAACTAACAGAACCAAGTCCATCAGCAATATATGCCGAATTAGTGGTTGAATTTGGGAAGGTGTGATTTCCGCTTAACAGTAAAGTAAGTTGCAATACCACTCCTTTACTAGACGATGCTTTCAAAATAGGTCTTATCGAAAACAGCAAGAAAGAGTGCTAGCTTTTGTTGCAGTGAGGTCGGCCATTGATCTTACTCACACGATATGATGGTGATGATTTTTGTTCTGTGGTACACACGACTGCTCGTCGTAGCGTATCGTTACCTATTACTCAGCTTATAGGATTCAGCATAACCTACTACTGCTTAAGCTTTACAAAACAGGTATTAGAGGTAACCTTCTCAGATGGTTTTCCTCTTACATTGACAACCGGTCGCAAGCAGTAGTAGTCAATAACTATATCTCGGGATGGGTTAATATACCTAGTGGTGTGCCGCAGGGTTCCCTGCTCGGTCCCTTGCTTTTCGTAGTCTTTGTGAACGACATCGCCCATTGCTTCCAAACATCCCGCGTCCTGTGTTTCGCAGACGACATGAAAATTGTTGCTAATATTCGGTCCCCTGATGACGCTGCTGCTTTACAACGTGACCTTTCGCGGTTGGAGAAATATTGTGCAGATAATCTTCTTGATCTTAATCCCAGCAAATGTAGCGTTGTCTCCTTTAGTCGTCAGCGCTCCACTATTTTATTTAACTACATCTTGAAGGGTATTAATCTTAAAAGGGATAGCTCTGTACGGGATCTTGGAGTCACTCACGACTACAAGCTGTTGTTCGACACCCACATTAATAATATTGTCGCGAAGGCATACAAAGCCCTGGGATTTCTGATGCGTATTTCAAGAGACTTTAAACAAATCAAAACTTTAAAAATCTTGTATTGTACTTTTGTACGTAGTATCTTGGAATACGCATCTCAGGTATGGAATCCTAGATATGGCACATATATTAATCGGTTAGAACAAATTCAGAAAAAATTTATAAGACGCTTGTGCTACCGATCTAAAGATGTTTACTCATCTGATAACTACGTCGAGTTATGTAAGAAGCATCACCTTCTTCCATTGTACAAAAGGCGCGAAATGTCTGATTTGGTTCTTTTATTTAAGATTGCTAATGCTGCCGTGGACTGTCCGGAACTGCTTGCGAAAATAGTTCTCAAACCTCCTAATGTGAAACTCCGTTACAACACGCTCTTATATCTTCCCAAGGCCTCTACTAGGTATCGGCAGAACTCTTTTATTTGGCGAGCAAGTAACTCTTTCAACAAGCTATGTAAAGATGTAGATCTAGACCTATATAACACTGGTTGTGAGTCGGCGAGATGTATTCTAATTAATTTGTTTTTTGACTCTTAAGCGGGTTTCTTTTCTTATTATTCCTTACATTTTTTTTTAATTTATTATTTAGTTTTTCTGTTTTCAAATAAGTGCGTACTGTGTACTTAGTGTGCAAAGAATGTATTTTTTCCACTGTATTTCTATCTGTGAAGACCTGTAATTGGCTCTGTTTTTACATATTTAAGCTATCTATCTTGTATTGAAGCTGTTGGTTTTCCGACTATTAAATAAATAAAAAAAATAAATAAAAAAAATAAATACTGGTTTTGTCTCTACGTGCTAGCTGCCGTGTGTACTATGTTCCTTAAAAAAAGCAAAATTGAAAATTTTGAGAAAAACCCACGACGGCTGTCATTCAAAAAATATTAAATAAAACTTTGGAAATTCCCCCGACTAAAAATAAATATTTTCACCTATCTATTCATATATTTTATAAGCCAAGAAAATCCGTCGGGGGCTGTCATTGCCATCTTTTCATAATTTATACTTAAATGCAGCAAACAAAAGCTATTTTACAACTAGCTCGTATGCACTATTAATTTACGTAAGATAAGGAATGGCAGCCCCGACGGATTTTCTTGGCTTATAAAATATATGAATAGATAGGTGAAAATATTTATTTTTAGTCGGGGGAATTTCCAAAGTTTTATTTAATATTTTTTGAATGACAGCCGTCGTGGGTTTTTCTCAAAATTTTCAATTTTGCTTTTTATTTTTAACTTTTTAGAGAATTCCCACTTTACTAGAGCGATTAAGAAGGACGTTGCGCGAGTAAAGAATAATTATTACTACACAGCACCCCCTGGTGAGTTGACTCCACAACTATAGTCTAAAAACTGTCAGTGATAAATATGATACTGATAGATAAATCTTATACTGAAAACCGTACCTAAATCGGTCAAACCGTTTTGGAGATAAATGGGAACATTTGCGTAAATAGAAATTTATTATTACAGCGCCCCCTGGTGAGTTGGCGCCACAACTCTGGTCTAAGAACCATCACTGATAAATCATAAATCTTTTACCGTACCTAAATCGGTCAAACCGTTTTGAAAATAAATGGCAACATTTGCTTAGATAAAATTTATTATTACAGCGCCCCCTGGTGAGTTGGCGCCATAACTCTGGTCTAAGAACCATCACTGATAAATCATAAATCTTTTACTGAAAACCGTACCTAAATCGGTCACGCCGTTTTGGAGATAAATGGCAACATTTGCTTAGATAAAAATTATCATTACAGCGCCCCCTGGTGACTTGGCGCCACAACTCTAATCTACAAACCATCATTGATAAATTATAAATCCATTACTGAAAACCGTATCTAAATCGGTTAAGCCGTTTTTAAGATAAAAGTAACACATAACTTTGCACACACAAACAAACACACAACATCTCACCATAAACGCATACACCTTCTCCGTTCCGTCGTGGGTAAAAAAAGGACGGGTTGCACTCCGGGAGTGCCGGCAGAAGTGAAAACTTGAATTTTTGAATATTATGCTTTTTGTAAGGGTCAATCGCGCCATTGCTCGCGTACTTCTTCATCGAGACCTATCATTTGTCTCGTCTCAGCACACGAGTAGTCTAGGGTCAGTAGTTTTCGAGTTATAGCGATTTTTAGTTTGACAGCTGTCATCCGAAGTGTAGATCTCATCGAGACCTATCATTTGTCTCAGCACACGAGTAGTCTAGTCTAGGGCCAGTAGTTTTCGAGTTATAGCGATTTTTAGTTTGACAGCTGTCATCCGAAATGTAAATCTCATCGAGACCTATCATTTGTCTCAGCACACGAGTAGTCTAGGGTCAGAAGTTTTCGAGTTATAGCGATTTTTAGTTTGACAGCTTGTGCACAACTAAAAAAGCCGAGACTATGACAAAGACAAAAAAGATGTTTTGGTCTTTATCACACTTTAGAACTTTAGAGCTTTAGAGCCTGCTCTAACTTGGTATGATTAGTTGTAAATCCATTTCTATACTTGATCTGAGTTCTGACGCGCCATCTGATGCGACATCTGATGCGAATCTATCATTTTTTCCCCATATAATATTTTCTAAGCGCCGCTAAAGAAGTTTTCACTTCAAAAATTTGGTTGACAACAACGTTTTCCCTAATTTTTCAAGCATTTTTCCTAAATTAAATAGGTACAAAAATTGCATATTCCCAAAGAAGAAAAAGTAGCAGACGAAGGAGCCAAAGATTTTGGAAACGAAGCGCCATCTTTCTTACGTCAGTGAAAAGGGCACACCAGGGCCAGAGAAAAAAAATAAGTAGAGATGGCACAGCCAAACCTATTCCAAGTAGAATTGAAAATTATAGCAAAAAACATAACCCCCTGTTGGCCCCAACAGTCGCGTAAAAAACGTCCCTGACGTTTCCTCTGATCTTTCCGTCTGAATCAGTTTGAATGGAACTTCGTATCTTTCTAGCACACAACGTTGTTGTATAATTCGCAGGAAAATAGTATAATGTACGGCAAATTTTAAAACGGCATCGGCAGATTGTGAACGGGGTTAGATCAGCATTTTAGGTTAGTTCGGGATCGGTTAGGTTGGGTTAGGTTATCTTACGACCACAACGAATTACGCGTCGTTATGTAAAATGCCGCGAGATTATATAAAATTACGAATTAAAAAATTTCTCGCCATTTTGTAAAATGCCACGGCATTATGTGAATATATTATATTATTTTCGTGCGTCATATACCTAGAAAGAGATTGAGGCACTTTTAGATTCTTTTTCAGGGACGGAAATGACAAATGACAAGCAGCCTATGACCACGACCAGGAATAAAGTGATAGTATTATCATACAGAACGGACACTCTCCGCCCCCTTCGCAATCTACCCCGCACCCCCGCGCCCACCCATCCACGAGATTCTCGTGTTCCTTCTGAGGTTCTTTTGTACTGAATATGCGAGCCTACGCGACCTTCCAATTTCAAATTTTAAATTCGTGCTCGATGTCTGTAGTGTCCGGGGTATGACCACGCGATAACATATTTTTTTTAAATTGGCTAAGAGGTTCTTCTCGACTAGCGACACTGTCAAGTGAACAGATGTCGCGGTCGTACTGGTAGGTACAAGCTTGACCAACTTATCTGTAGAATTTTACGATGGCGCTACGATCGAAAAGGATTGCCACCTATTACAAAAATAAACAACTTCTGCCATTTTAGTGTTCCGATATCAAAACGGTAAAAAAAGGAACCCTTTTCTATGGTGCGATTTTGTCTGTCTGTCCGTCTGTCACACTCACACCTGAAACCACTCAAATAATTTTTTGTTTGACAGCTGCCATCCGAATTGTAGATCTCATCGAGACCTACCATTTGACTCAGCACATGAGTAGTCTAGGGTCAGTAGTTTTCAAGTTATAGCGATTTTTAGTTTGACAGCTGTCATCCGAAATGTAGATCTCATCGAGACCTATCATTTGTCTCAGCACATGAGTAGTCTAGGGTCAGTAGTTTTCAAGTTATAGCGATTTTTAATTTGACAGTTGCCATCCGAAATGTAGATCTCATCGGGACCTATCATTTGACTCAGCACATGAGTAGTCTAGGGTCAGTCGTTTTCAAGTTATAGCGATTTTTAGTTAGCTGCCATCCGAAATGTAGATCTCATCGAGACCTATCATTTGTCTCAGCACATGAGTAGTCTAGGGTCAGTAGTTTTCAAGTTATAGCGATTTTTAGTTTGACAGCTGTCATCCGAAATGTAGATCTCATCGAGACCTATCATTTGTCTCAGCACATGAGTAGTCTAGGGTCAGTAGTTTTCAAGTTATAGCGATTTTTAATTTGACAGTTGCCATCCGAAATGTAGATCTCATAGGGACCTATCATTTGACTCAGCACATGAGTAGTCTAGGGTCAGTCGTTTTCAAGTTATAGCGATTTTTAGTTAGCTGCCATCCGAAATGTAGATCTCATCGAGACCTATCATTTGTCTCAGCACATGAGTAGTCTAGGGTCAGTAATTTTCAAGTTATAGCAATTTTTAATTTGACAGCTGGCATCCAAAATGTAGATCTCATCGGGACCTATCATTTGACTCAGCACATGAGTAGTCTAGGGTCAGTAGTTTTCAAGTTATAGCGATTTTTAGTCTGACAGCTGTCATCCGAAATGTAGATCACATCGAGACCTATCATTTATCTCAGCACACAAATAGTCTAGGGTCAGTAGTTTTCGAGTTATAGCGATTTTTAGTTTGACAGCTGTCATCCGAAATGTAGATCTCATCGAGACCTATCATTTGTCTCAGCACATGAGTAGTGTAGGGTCAGTAGTTTTCAAGTTGTTGCGATTTTTAGTTTGACAGCTGTATTTAGTTTGACTGCTAAAAAAAAGCCGAGACTATGACAAAGACAAAAAAGAAGTTTTGGTCTTTATCACACTTTAGAGCTTTTGTCTGTATAAATTGAGCCTGCTCTAACTTGGTATGATTATTTGCAAATCCATTTCTTTACTTCATCCGAGATCTGAAGATCTGACGTGACAAAGACAAAATAGATGTTTTGGTCTTTATCACACTTTAGAACTTTTGTATATATTGAGCCTGCTCTAACTTGGTATGAGATCTGAAGCGACAAAGACGCGACATCTGATGCGAATTTATAATTTTTTCCCCATCTAAAAAAGTGCTAGGCGCCGCTAAAAAAGTTTTCACTTCCAAAATCCCCAGCAGCACCTGTTTTTGTTATAATTTGCAAAATTTCTCCAAAACAAGAAAAGAAAAGTTAAATCTTATTGGAAAGTGATTATGGCACCGTTCCTATCAAGTACAAGGTAAATTCTACGGAATTTACGAAATTTCAGCATGTTTTTACAATTGACAAAATTTGAGATTTTAAAAATGCTCTAGTGCTTAGAGTTTTAAACGTAGGTTAATGAAACTTTACACAGATCTTTAACTAGTGCTTCTACTTGTTACTGCAATAATAATCTGGGTAATTTGTGTCGACACGAAGATAAGAAGATCTGGGCAACACTGACCTGTAGCGGCAGCAATGCGTTTGTATACAAGAACAAATGGTGTTATTGGAGATTCTTGCTCCTTTTCTGCATCAAAGAACGATTTCATTGTGAGAATCATTTCTCCAAAGATTTTTCGATTCTTTTTTTTAGCGTTTTTCTTACGTCAATGCATTTCTCGCACACCAGTTTCGATCGCTTTTGGTATGACTTTCTCATAAAATACTTGGAAATATGCAGGAAAACAAGAACAGCACAGGCAACACTGACCGACACAAGGAGGTTTAAGTAGCAGCTCTTTATGCTAAGGAGGGAGCCTTAACCGTATCCATTTCTTGCGAGGGACCTCCATACTAAAATGTATGATTTTTTTTTATCCCAAAAACGTAAAAGTTTTGTCTTTCTCTTTAAGAAATATATATCTAAGAACTAATAAATCTTGTTACTACAGTTTTTCTGGTAAGAATACTTACCATTCAAGAAAAAACCGGTCTAATACGAGTCGGACTCGCGTGGATTCCGATGGGTTCCGATGTATTTTTGGAAGCAATCAAGTCCATTTCTAAAAAACTGCAACTTAAAAAGATCGTTTTATTTTTGCTGTAATATTTAAATAAACTTCTATCGCCTGTATTTAATTCTAATTTTTCCTTTCACAAATTTCGGAGAGAAAGGGAGGGGAATGGTATTTTTTTGACATTTTTCATCATAATTTGAAAACTAAGAGTTGTAAAAAAATATATTTTAGAATGCATAAAAAAAGCCCTTTTATATAATATGCCCCTCGACCTAGTAATGACAATTTGAAATTTTGCCCCCCCACCCCTATTTGGGCCCCCTTTACATTAATAATCATAACTTTTTGTTAATTCTCTCATGTGCAGTTAAGTTGGACAACCATATTCTAAAACTATTCTAAATTTCAAGTCTAAAGCGTGAGTGGTTGCTGAGATATACAGGTGTGACAGACAGACAGATAAAGTCGCACCATAAGGGTTCCTTTTTTTACCATTTTGGTATCGGGACCCTAAAAACGCTGTTAAAAATCGCGCATTTTTGGCTATTACGGATCATTTACGCTTCCTTTCTTATTATTAATGATCAATTCACAAGTTAAAAAGATATATTTTTACTTTCGCACATTATAAGGTTTGGATGAAACATTAGATTTTTTTGATTTGTAAAACGTAACTGACCCTTGTTTTTTGACCGACTTGTCATAGTCGACTAGGAGACGCTTAACACGACTATGTATATGACGAACTCTATAAATTTTTACTCTGGGGTTGTCAAAATGACGTAAGTAGTTCCGCTTTTGGCCATTCTACAGAAAAGTTGGTCAAGCTGTATATCTGAGTTGATCTGAGTCATGCCTCTAGTTGCGACATGTTACACGCGCCTTGTAATTATATGTAAACTGCCATTTCACGGCTACGACCAACTACGACTTAATTTGTGGAAGTAGGTACTATGTGACAAAATAGAGCAACTAAGGTCATCCAAGAAAGAATCATTTTATGACTTGACACGTTAATATTTGTTCTCATGAAAACGTAGGTACAACTAAGTGATTATATCTTCTTAGCAAAAAAAGGTTTAAAAATGAAGATGGGTCTCAGGTAGGTCTCAGGTAGTTTTATCAAAGGTACTTTGTTTATTGACGTCATAAAGTGTATACTTTGAATTTTTATTCATTATTGTCAGGTAACCGAAAGTCTCCACGGAATGGGTGCTTCCGAGAGACACCGGGTCCAGTGGTTAGAGTGTTCGGATCTCAATCCGGAAGTTCTGGGTTCAATTCTCGGTGGGATCATTCTCAAACAAAAATCAGTTTACCTGGCACTGAGGCAGAATAGTCTCATAAATAAAATAACTCATGAATAAAATAAGTATAAATACTATTCCATCAATGAAATTGTTTTTAGACAGCCATACAACAATTGCGAAAAACGGCGCCTTTTAGCAGTTTTTGTAATAAATTCAATTCATTTATTTCATAAACAATATTTTACAATTGTAATAAGAGAAATATCACAAAAATTATAAATATGTCATAAATTATAAAAATGTCGCTAAATTACAGAAATGTCACAAATTAATAATAAAAACAAAAACGAGCAATCTAGATATTAGACACACACAAAACAATATTAAAATGTCACTAAAATGTCAGTAAAATTCCTTATTACTAGATAAAAATCATAGTCTAATAATCAGTCAGACTGGACTGGACGCATTTTATAGGTTTTATAGGTATCTGTAACTACAGTGAACTTTATTTTACAGAGTAAATAGTTTCTAAATAAACAAATGTACCTTTACTTCAATCTGTCTTTCCGGATTTTTGATAAGTTTCGTATTTAGCGAGTAAAATTTTTTTGACTGATGGGGGCGCTAGTGGACCGGAGGTAGCCCCTTAATTTAAGGGCCTTAAAGCAAGTCAGAGGCCGTTGGGCGGCTTAAAATCTCTGATAGCCAGGTTGAGTTACCTTGGCAAAAAGATTGGTTTTGGTTTGCGGAGGTCAGAGGGCACAGGTAAGTACACAAGGCCGCACGTCAGTGGAGAAACTTTGACCTTGAGCGGGCCTCTGGTTTCGGACGTTTGTAGCGAAGAGTTGGTTTAGCTTTTGCTGGCTTCGTTTCTACATGGTCGCTGCCGTGCGTAACCTCGTTGTCACGTAATCACTGTACGTAATGTAGCTAGGCAACTGCAAATAAATAAACTTTTGTTTTTACGGAAAATGTCGGTCTTTGACTTCGTACTAACCAAAATTATAACATTTTTGGCGACCGTGGGATAAAAAGCCTGCAAATAATAGGCAGAATATCATCGTGCAGTGAAATAATTACAAATTAATTATAATGGATGTCCTAAAGCGCAAGCGAACCCAATTTCGCAGAGAATTTACGTCCGCAGCTGACAACTTTGAAAAAGCCATGCAGCGCAAAGAAGAAGCTGAAAAACTGGACGTAGAGGGGAAATTTGCACGGCTATCCGACTGCGCGGATGAACTATTCAGCTGCGAAGTGAAATTACGTGACATCTGGTGCGAAGCCGAAACCTTCGACGAAACCGCTTTCGCCGAGGATCAAAGTAAAGCAGCGCATTACAAAACCAGATGGTCCATGTTGAAGACTCAATTCAAAAACTTCGTTAAACAAAATGAAAATGATGGTGCTAGTAATTCATCGTCAAAATCTACTGTTAAGTCTCACTCTAAAGAGCGTAAGGTTATAATGCCAAAACTGGAGATAACTAAGTTTGATGGCGAGGCAAAGAAGTGGTTACGCTTTTGGGGACAATTCTCAAAGATAGACGGGGACCCAGACATCAACGGCACTGACAAGTTCCAGTTCCTGTTACAATCTATGGAACCTGACTCCAGCGCCAGACAGTTAGTAGAGAGTTACCCCCCAAGTAGCGAAAATTATTCAAACGCTGTAAAAGCTTTAAAAGATAGATTCGCCAGAGATGCCGTTCTCATCGAGACTTACGTTAGAGGTTTGCTAGCACTGATGCAAAATAAGAGTGAGGTAAGCAATCTAACTACATTGTATGACAGTCTTCAGACTCACCTTCAAGCATTAGAGACTCTCGGCGTCACCAAGGACAAATACGCTTCAATGTTGTTCCCTATGATTGAGTCGGCGCTTCCAGAAGACGTGCTTCGCGCTTGGCATCGCAGCCAGCAAACTAGCAGAGACCTTTCTAACCTCATGAACTTTTTGCGTCTAGAGGTAGAATCTGAAGAAAGGATCCGGCTCGCTAGTCAAGTTTTTCCCACAACATCCGCTGTAGAGCTGAAGCCGCCAACCGCCTGTTTCTTCAACGAATCCAATCCAGGCAAGTCTGAAAGCTCCAGTAAACAACGTGCAGCATGTGTTTGGTGCGATAAGGATTCCCACTCGGCTACGGAGTGCCACAAAGCTGCGAAGATGCCGCTGAAGAATCGTGTTGAGTTTTTGAAAAAGAAGAATGCCTGCCACATATGTTTTAAAACAAATCACTCGGCCAAGCAATGTAAAAGCTATCCAAGGTGCCTTTTCTGCAAAAAACGACACTACACTTTAATGTGCACCGAATTAGAAAAATTGGATAGTCAAAACAACACTGCAAACAATAACAATAAACAACCAGAGACGAGCAATTTGTCATGTCAATCAAAGTTGACAACTGTAACTTTACTACAAACTTTTGTGGTAAAGATTGTTCATGGCAACAAAGAGGTTTGTGTAAGAGCGCTTATTGACAGTGGCGCGCAAAGATCCTACATCAAAAAAAGTCTCATTCAAAAGCTCGGTCTGAAACCTTCGAAGAAGGAATTAATAACTCATTGCTTGTTCGGCGGGCTTGAGACCTCTTCGAATGTTTTTGAAGTATTTGACATATGTGTCAAAAATGTCGAAAATGATTTTTATATAAACATGTCTGTCGTAGAACAGGAAAAAATATGTAATTGTCTACAAAAAATACCAAACAAAATTTTACAAAAATTGACAAAACAAAACATAAAATTAAATGACTCATGTGACGAGGTAAGTTTGCTCATTGGAGCTGACTATTGCGGACTATTGTTGACTCATGAGTTTTTACAATTGGACGACAATTTGACTGCTGTAAAAACCAAACTCGGTTGGACCGTCCAGGGTCCTGTTACAGGGTCATACATTTCGTCAACTAATTTGTTTACGACTCTTCATTGTTTGTCTAACATTGAAATTTCAGATCTTTGGTCTCTCGAAGCCCTGGGAATAAAGGATCCTGCAGAGCAGGCCACCCGGTCAGCGAATCAACTTGAGATACTCAAATGTTTTGAAAAATCTATCAAAATTAACAATGAAGGTCGTTATGAGGTTCATTTACCGTGGCGTGACGTACCGCGACCCCAAACTAACTACGATCTCGCCAGAAAAAGATTGGACTCCACCATGAATCGTCTCAAACAACTAGGTAAGTTCGACGGCTATAATGAAGTTTTTGACGAATGGTTACGACTTAATATTATAGAAATAGCGCCAGACCAATCCATCAAAGGCCACTACATGGCACATCATCCCGTGATCAAAGAGTCAAGTTTAACGACAAAGATTCGTCCGGTTTTCGATGCGTCGGCCAAGGATAAAAATCAGGTCTCCTTAAACTCTTGTTTAGAAAAAGGCGTTAATCTGCTTGAGAAAATCCCTAATCTGTTAATTGATTTCAGGAAGCACAAAATTGGTGTGACCGCAGACATAGCAAAAGCGTTTCTTCAGATTTCCATCACACCAAACGACCGTGACTATCTTCGGTTCCTGTGGTGGTCTAAACTAGATGAACAGGACAGAAAACTGATAACATATCGTCATAGACGTGTTGTGTTTGGTGTCACATCGAGTCCTTTTCATCTCATTGCTACAATTAATCATCATCTGGACAACTGCCCAGAGCATCTGAAGGAAACTGCTATGAAATTAAAAAAATCATTCTATGTGGACAACTGCGTCACAAGCCTGGAATCAGAAAAGGATTTAGATAAGTTTATCAGGGAATCCAAGCAGGTAATGCTTAAAGGCTGTTTCGATCTTAGAGGTTGGATATCGAGTCCTACTTTTGTAGATAACAAAGTCGCGAACACTAACGTATTAGGGGTATTATGGGATGTCAAAAATGATAGTCTTCGGTGCAATGTTAACTTTCAAAATATTAACGGTAGCTATACAAAAAGAACGTTACTTTCGATAGCTCAAAGGGTTTTTGATCCCATAGGTTTTGTCTGCCCGACCACTATTGTACCAAAAATGATTTTACAAAGGTCGTGGTGTCTTAAACTTACCTGGGACGAAGAATTACCCAAAGATTTATCTAAAGAATTTGAAAAATGGTTAGAACAGGCCCACCTGATTAATGATTGCGTTATTCCTAGAAGGCTTACTCGTGTCTCTATAAATGATTGTAATAACTCTTTACATATTTTTTGTGACGCGAGTAAAAACGCTTATTCAGCGTGTATATTTTTACGATCGCAGCTAGGTGAGCATGTTGATCTGAGGTTAGTTTTAGCTAAGTCGAGATTAACACCAGTAAAAAAAATTTCTATCCCAAGATTAGAGTTGATCGCCGCTACGCTCGCTTGCAGACTGTCAGTAATTGCTATTGAATCGTTAGCATTATCAAATTGTCGCGTGTTCTTTTGGACAGATTCTAGCGTCGTACTGACGTGGATAAAATGCAATGGGCCGTGGACAGTATTCGTCTCAAACCGTGTTAAGGAAATTAAAAGCATAAGTGCTCCTCCCTCCTGGAGGCATGTACCTGGTGAATTGAATCCAGCCGATTTACCTTCCAGAGGCATTTCTCCGAAGGGCTTACTAGAAAGTCAATGGTGGGAGGGCCCTTCTTGGTTACGGTTACGCGAGGAAGACTGGCCTACTACAAAACTCGTATTTAACGAGTCTGAAGTGAACGACGAACGGAGAGAAGTCTCCACTCATGCTATGCTTGTTGAGCAAGAATCTTTTTTAACGCGATTAACTTACTTTTCAAACTATGTAAAAGTTGTAAGAATGTTGTGTTGGATATTACGCATGAAGAATAAACCAACGTCCAAAGAGTTGTCTTACGACGAATACGAATACGCTGAGAGTTCCCTTATCAAGTTAATTCAGCAAAATTATAGGAACTCTTTACTCAACGATAAAAAGTTACAAACTTTTGTTGACGAAAATGGTATAATACGTCTAAATACAAAACTGTCCTTAGGATCAGACGAACGTGATTTTAAGTTTCCGATAGTTTTACCAGGAGTAGAGACGTTAGTAAGACGTCTTATAGAGCGTCGACACGTCGAACTGCAGCACGCTGGGGTTCAAACATTGATGTGTAACCTGCGTCAAACCTTTTGGATCATAGGTCAAAGGAAACTCGTGCGCAGCGTCGTCGATAAATGCATAAAATGCAAACGTTTTAAAGCAAAACGTTGTCAAGCACCCGTAGGAGTTCTTCCTAGAGAACGTATGGAGGGTAGCACGCCTTTCCAGTTTTCGGGCGTTGATTTAGCTGGTCCTTTATTGTTGCGCTCGGGATCCAAAGCATGGATCGTGCTTTTTACGTGCGCTACTTATCGTGCCGTACATCTAGAGGTAGTAGAAGCACTTTCCACTTGCGAGTTCTTGATGGCTCTAAGACGATTTGTCGCGCGACGTGGCCGAGTCCAGTGTTTATTTAGTGACAATGCGACAAAATTATAACATTTTTGACTGCAGCCGTTGACTCCGTCTGCATTTATTCAGCCCATGACTTCATGTGGTGTAAATGACTTTGATGAGGTCGATTCAAAGACTTTAAATATGCGACAACGATATTGTCAACGATTACGTGGAGACTGAAAATAAACGTGTCACTTGGCCATTAGCCATCGTAGAAGGTTTTCACAAAGGTGCAGATGGTATAAACCGAGTGGTACAACTACGGACTTCTGGAGGGACTAAGGTCAGGCCAATTCAGCGCTTATTTCCTTTGGAGATCAGACAAGACAGTTCAGAGATGGACTCGACTGACCTGAGACAAACAAAGTTAGATTTGACTCAGACTGATAAAATTAATGACAATAAAGACGACAGTATTAAAACACGGTCAGGTCGTCCTAGCAGGCTACCTAGCTATTTATTTGACTATGTCTTAGATAAATAATTGTATCAAATAGTTATGTACATTTTTATACATTTGCCATGTTAACCTGCCGGTTTTCCCTCCCTGGGAGTGTCACGTAATCACTGTACGTAATGTAGCTAGGCAACTGCAAATAAATAAACTTTTGTTTTTACGGAAAATGTCGGTCTTTGACTTCGTACTAACCAAAATTATAACACTCGTCAAATCCGCTAGGTTAGGTCAGGGAACGACAGTTACGGTAAATAATATATACTTAATATTACGCTAACGCGAGTTACGGTTAACCCAACCGAATGAATCTGTTAATAACCTATTCAAAATCCGTTTCACAGTTTGTTTCGGATAACTACTTAATTATTTCGGTATAAAACCCTAACTTAATTATTTCGGTATAAAACCCTAACTTAATTATTTCGGTATAAAACCCTAACAAAATGGGTTCTTGTGCAGTTTCTTTGTTTTAAAGTATACCTACTTTTATTGTACCAGCCATTATTTGTTTGTCTTAACAGTCTACCGAAAAGATATACCGCCAACGCTCACGTAATCCCAGATTTACCATAATGTTTTTTTCTGTTAACCGTAACCGTTTATTACTGTTAACCGTTTTTTTGTGTTAACAGATATATATATATATATATAAGGGCTAAACTTTTAAAATGATCAACCTTATGAATGGGTTTTCCGTTGCCGACTCCGTGACAATGATGACGGCCTTTTGCGTGTTATCAGCGAGTGATCTACGATACATGCGCCTATTGAGTTAGGAACGACCCTGAATGTCTAAAACATGTGTTTCCACGTGCCCAAAAACCGTCAACTATTATCGTGTCACATAAAACAGTAATATCCTTACGATAAATTATACGCCGTCCACGTGCTACGGCGCGTGGAAAAAAAAAAAGAAGGTCAGATGAAAAGTATAAGCGTGAGCTGCTTGCTACTCGTATTTCTAATCGCTCTCGTGATATGGTTTAGACGTTATCGTGGATGGTTTTTGCGCGTGTATTGTATCGTTAGGTATGTGCCATTGGTGGCTTTGAGGACTTGGTAACTTGCGAGGCTGAAGGCCGAGATCCACGTAGAGCGAAGCTCGGAGCGTCCCTCTCTTACTTTGCCTGTCCCCATCCCCTCCCCCCAAGTAACTAAAACCAACATTGCGAGGCCGAAGGCCGAGCTCCGCGTAGAGCGAAGCTCGAAGCGTCCCCCAGCATGGCGTGCTCCCCACATACATCCATTAAGTCAAGGTTCATACGAGGCCGCAGCCCGAGCTTCCGCGTAGGGCGAAGCCCGAAGCGTCCCCCCTTACTAATACCTCCCTCTACTTAACCCCCCCCAAGTAACTTTCATCATATAGCGAGGCCGAAGGCCGAGCTCCGCGTAGAGCGAAGCTCGAAGCGTCCCCCAGCATGTCGTGCTCCCACATACATACATTAAGTCAAGGTTAATACGAGGCCGTAGGCCAAGCTCCGCGTAGGGCGAAGCCCGAAGCGTCCACCCTTACTAAAATATCCTCCTACTGACCCCCTCCCCGAAGTAACTTTCATCATATAGCGAGGCCGAAAGCCGAGCTCCGCGTAGAGCGAAGCTCGAAGCGTCCTCCGGCTGACTCTGCCCCCACCTGCTACCAAAAGTAATTAACGAGGCCGCAGGCCGAGCCCCCTTCTGTTGGAAAAATGGCCGCCATCTTGAATTTTCTGGTTTCTGGACGGATTGCTTTCAAAATCGATATCTGAGAGTCCGAGTCGACTGCGATGACGAATCAGATGTCACAATTTAAAAAAATGGCCGCAATCTT
Source organism: Athrips mouffetella (assembly GCA_947532105.1). Lineage (NCBI taxonomy): Eukaryota > Metazoa > Arthropoda > Insecta > Lepidoptera > Gelechiidae > Athrips > Athrips mouffetella. The sequence continues at coordinate 10,865,903 of OX383968.1, forward strand.
GAATTTTTATATTTCTCGACCGATTCCTTTTAAAATCGATATCTGGGGGCAAAGTCGACACTGATAATGAATCTCATGTCAAAATTTTAAAAAGTGGCCGCCATCTTGAATTTTTTTGTTACTTAGCCGATTGCTTTCAAAATCGATATCTGAGGGTCCGAGAGGTCTCCGATACCGAATCGAGAATAACATTTTGAAAAAATTGCCGCCATCTTGAATTTTTTTGTTATTGGGCCAATTACTTTTAAAATCGATATCTGAGGGTCCGAGACGTCTCCGAAACCCAATCAAGAATAAAATTTTTAAAAAATGGCCGCCATCTTGAATTTTTTTGTTTTTCGGCCGATTGCCTTCAAAATCGAAATTTGGTACTGGATAACAAAAGCAACAGCCACAACACCTCACTGTGAATGTTAAAAAAAAGGGGAATAAGTGAAAAACCTAAAATCCATCTAATTCTTAAGGGGGGTCAATTACGGTCTCCTCTATGCGAACCATTTCCTTTGCAATCAGTGATGTTTTATTTCTAGATTGTTTTATTACTAGACTAGCTGGTGCCCGCGACTTCGTCTGCGCAGGTTTATAAATTGTAGCCTATATGTTATTATGATGTATTAGCTATATTATTGTAAAGTTTCATTAAAATCCATTTAGTAGTTTTTTCGTGAAAGAGTAACAAACATCCATCCATCCATACTTACAAACTTTCGCCTTTATAATATTATAGGAAGTAGGATAGGATAGTAGGAAGGATATACAGGGTGTTAATTTGATTGCGTGCCAAAGCTCAGAGGCGGGATCAGTATCAGTAACTGAACAACTTTTCCCAAGGAACATAGATCAAAATACGAAATACCAAATTTGACCTTCCCTACAATATGCGTTATCAGCTGATGCAGTTTCTATGGGAGGTCATAAATTGATTTTCGTATTTCGACCTATGTTCCTTGGAAAAAGTTGTTTAGTTACTGATACTGATTCCGCTATGGAACGCAATCAAATTAACAGCCTGTATTGTATAGTATTATTAAGTAGGTACCCATGTGGTGCCGGCAAAGTTTAGTACCAACCCATTTCCACCCGTGGGTGTCGTAAGAGGCGACTAAGGGCTTATGAATTGGAGGATGGGCAGTAGAATCCTACTGTGGTCACCAACAACAGCAGTCGCCAGCCGCAACGCTTACAAGCGTGGTAACTATGGTAAATCCCCTCCAAAGTACGACGCGTTTTTTCTGGAGTTCTGGAGGGAGCTCCCTGTCCTGCAGTGGACGTTTCATGGGATGTTATGTATTATTCAGATTTCAGATAAGTAGAATGTATGAAAGTTCCTTAATTTTCTGGATCTAAAACCCAAATGAAACAAGAGACTACCCCAATCATTACTATTTTGGATTTTTAAAAGTAATATTATTTTTATTTTATCTCAAAATGTCAACGATATCAAACAGCAGTTAACAGTTTTATTGCGCTGAAAAATTATGTAACGTATGAAATTTTTTGTATAACTTCAATTTAACAAGTTATAAGAATTGTGTAACTTTATAGGCAACTTAAACTTACACGCGCGGTCGAAATTACCTACTCGAAATATTTACTGACGTAGATGTTACGTGGTTTTATGTCGCGAGCGCGACTCTGCGTCGACAATAGTGCGATAAGTTGCTGAATAAGGCCTTAGTAGTAGGGTTACCAACCGTGCCGATTTTCCCGGAAAAGTCTAAATGGCTTTTTGATTTGTTTGAACTTTTTTCTTATGGATTTTTAATGGTTTTTTTCTATTATAGAGAAGCTCCGATCGCAGTTATTTGAGCGATGATCGAAACCAAACCTTTTGCCTAAAATAGTTGTTTGTGTAAATTACTACATTTTTTAGGAGCCGGTCGTGTCCCACTGCAGGGCAAAAGCTTAATAATGATAAAAGTTTGCAGAGCAAATAATCTGTTTAGTTTTTGTCTTTTGGGCTCTGGTGGTCAGAAAAAATTGAAAACTCTATGCCCGACAATTTTCGGTGCTCGTGGGATTTATTTGATTTTGTAGGTAATCGGATAAGAAACTAACGGCTTATAGTTCGGATTTCTCTAATTTGAGATGGTAACCCTACTTATAAGACACCATTCTTTGTGACACAGGTGCTAAATTGGCACTTATTCAGCTATTAGCACCTGTGTCATGATCCGAGTTATACTGTAAATCGATAGTATTTGATTGTTACATCATTCAAGTAGTATCTGAGATTTGTTTCAGTTTCAATAAAATTGTTTGAGATGTATTAAAAAACAGAGCTAAAACATTTTCAACTAAGGTTTGAATTTTGATAGTTAATTGTAAGATCAGATTAATAAATAAGACGCCTTCGTAACATTTTATTACATTTATTTTTCTCAAATATGCTTAGAAATTCAATCATTATATTGACAACCTTCTTCGAGATAAATCAAAGTTGTACTGGTTAAATCACAGTCAATCAACTGTCATATACATAGTAGTCTGCTCAGAACAAAAACCTCCTTGCTTCGTAGTCTGTATTACGAGTAGGTAGTGAAGTGTAAAAAGTCTCTTAGCCGACTATGACTAGTCGGTAAAAAAATGCTCCGTTTTAAAAAAATCAATAAATATTTAAAAATCTAATGTTTTAGCTGAACTTTATTTGCGAAAGTGAAATATATCTTTTTTTACTTGTGAATTGATCTTGAATAATAAGAAAGAATAATTACCAGAAAAACTGTGGTACACACGGCCGCTCTTCAGTAGAAACACTTTTGGACCTTATGGCGTGGTAATAGAGTTGAAAAAGTTTCTACCGACAAGCGGTTGACCGTACTAACATTTATTAGTCCGAAGTCCAACCAATGGCCTTGACGTGCCTTCCAACGCACGGAAACTACTTTCGTAACAAACAGACGTTTCAGCATGCATTTAACTTCTGAACTCGCGGACAAGGATAATGACTTTGGCGATTGCTGTGAAACTTTAGACACAGTATATGCAGGGTGTTTAGTAAATATCTGCAAACCTGTCAGGCGGAAACATGTCGAATATGAAAAAATAAATTTTAACATCCCATAGAAACTGCATCAGCTGATAGCGCATTTTGTACGGGTGGTCCGATTTTTTTTGTTTTTCGACTTATGTTCCTTAGGGAAAGTTGTTCAGTTTCATGGGTAGAGCAACCACCCGAGAGGTTTGCAGACATTTTTCAAAAATCCTGTATAATACTTCTTCAGTGCCTAACAGTAAACATTAAAAAACTAGCGCCAGCTGTCCTAATTTACAAGATTTTCGACCGTTTTGGAAACCGTTATGTTTTGACACCATTTCTGAAAACAATCCGCTTACCCTTGCTAATGATAGCTCAATGCGACGCGAATACAACCTCCTTTCAAAAAATAAACAAGGCTGGCCATTGTGTTTAACTGTCCGAAAACGGTACATATACCAGGTGTCCCGTTCAGAGTGGTCCAAAGAAAAATTCCCGAAAGCTGACATGCTACCAAACTGTGCCACTAGTGCGAGGAAACACTTTGCCGATTAAAATTTATTGTCGATACTAATACGGTTAAAATACTTTGTTTACACCTGATTCTGCAATACTTTTGAGATTATGTACACGAGCATAGTATAATAGAGTTCAAGAAAGAGACTGATGTTTCGTAAACAATAATCTTTAGTTAAGAACAGATTTATCTTAAATAACACGAGGTTGCGTTTACGTTACGGTTACGCGTGGTTGGGTACGTTTGTAACAACAATACACACACAGAAAAATATAGTCTAACGTGTTACATACAGAAAGTCAGTAATTCATTCAAACGTTCATACATCATTGTTAATAAATATCCACATATTGAACGACTCGTGAGTGTTAAACATAATTAATTATGTGATCTTCCTGAAGAAGATCGTAACGCGTCGGTCCTATGCCGACAATATACGAGTAAAACGTTTAATTATCCGTAGAAATACATAATTAGGTACATTTTTCATGAATTTGTGGAGACAATTTTATTCACAAAACGTCAGACTATTATTAAATTAAATTAAATTAAATTAAATATTTATTTATTTCAATGGATTTGTACATCAGCAAAGTAAACTTAAGCAGTACAGTGGTTATTACACAAGTGTATTCATAAACCATAGTACGTTTTTAGGGTTCCGTACCAAAACGGTGAAAAACGGGACCCTATTGATATGCCTCCGATGTCTGTCTGTGACCGGGCTGTATCTCATGAACCGTAATAAGTGAAATATGATTTTTTTACAAATTGTGTATATCTGTTGCCGCTATAACAACAAATAATAATAATAAAAAAACCGGCCAATTGGTTACTATTAGTTGTGAGAAAAATTGAAATATTTAATGATTTACGTTACTGAAGTACCCTGTAGGTTTTGCTTTTTTGCATAAATGTCTGGAGATATATATGTCGTGGCCAGATCGTGGTATTGGCTATTTCATGATGTGGCCACTTTCATGTTGGTTACTTCATGAATTCATGTTGGTTACTTCATGAAATGCAACCTAACATAACCGAACCTTTTATGAAGTGGTCAGCCACATCATGAAGTGATCATTTCTAACGATCTGGCCACGACATATATATCACCATATCTTTAGATTGCGTCGTTGTAAAAAATTAAAATTTTCAGGTCTTGTGTGGTTTATGGACCATTCTTTATCAATTTCAACCTGATACCTCTTCTCGCTCGTGAGAAAAAGGGTCTTGACAGACAGACAGACGGACAACAAAGTGATCCTATAAGGGTTCCGTTTTTTTTATTTTGAGGTACAGAACCCTAAAAATTAAGGGGGGCTCCCAAACAGCTAAAGGGAAGGCGAAAAAAAATTTTACCTACCCCATCGAGTGAGGTATCGTTGTTTAGAGCTTGTTGATTAGATAAATACTGTATTTTTTGTTTTAAAAAAATATTTCAAAACAAAGGAGCTGTATCTCTAGGTAGACAGTTGAAGTTTTCACAGATTATGAATTTCTGTTGCCACTATAACAACAAATACTAAAAATTCAAAAAAAGTTAAGGGAGGCTCAAAGATTTCGGACCTCCTTGCTTCGCTCGTAATAGATACCTTGCTAATTAATTTTACTATGGGATGACATCTGCCAACATGTCCCAAATTTTTATGTCAAATCATCAATGATCACTAGGAAATATTCAAAATGACCCGTCAAATCCATAGAACGACGCCTTCACTACCTTGTGACACATTATTTCTTTAATCCTCCTTCTAATTACCCTTATTTTTCTGTGGGGAGGCTGCCCTCCTACAAACTTGTTTATTAGGTGATTTTTGCTCGATTTTTTGTTTTAGCTCTATCGTAAAACCGGGAACATTTACAAGTGTAATTTTTTTTATGTTCAGGACTGATCAAGTGCGAGTGGGACTCAAAAATCTAGCACAGTAAGTTACTGAAATTTCAACTAATACAATTAATATTATGTGTAGGTACGAAACCCTGGGTGCGCAAGTCCGACTCGCACTTGCCAGTTTTTTTTTACACAATATTGATACTCTACATATTATAAATTACGTGCGTAGGTTGTCACGTCACAGTACGAGTATATCGTTAGCATTTTATTCTAGTCTTCCCAAAGTAGAGCGCGACCGTTACGAATCCATATGAAAATGGAATCATTTTGTTGCGTTTGTTTTTCAATGTGGATGGAAATAATTTACGTCACAGCGCTTATTAATAAAGAATAGATCTCAGTGAGTGAACACGCATTTGGCAGAATAAACATTTTCCTTTTTACTGTAAAGCTTTTTTTAGTGAAGAGAGCAATTTTGGCTTATTTTTATTAGTTTTGCTATGTTAACTAAATTGTTATTTTGTTTTTGCTACTGGTGAAGATTTTTAATAAAGCTGGTATCACATCTTCCTAAATACAGAGACTAATTCGGCATACATTGCTGGTTGAAGTAAGCGATATTGGAATTAACTGAACCAAGCTCCCTAGCAATGCACCCCGAATTAATCATTGGATTTAGGAAGGTGTGATAGCGGCTAAAAGACATTGTAATTATTAAATATTTTTTTACTAGCCCGTCTGTTACCCTTCCAAAAATAAAATACCTTGCTCCCATTGATTTGTCCTTGCTCCTTTTGTCATTCTTGTTTTTGTTTTATTCCTGTAGCCCAGAGATTCTATTTATGAATAGTTATTTGTTATGCAAGGCAGCAAAAGGTTAATTTGGCGCGAGGGCCTCGTATTGAAACCTGAGCAAGCGAAGGATTCTAGGATTGAACCACGAGCGAAGCGAGTGGTTCAAAAGAAGAATCCTGAGCGTGGCGAAGGTTTCAAGGCACGAGACGCAAAATAACTTTGCTGCCGAGCGAAACACAAAATTTTTCACCTCATTAAAGCGAGGAAATGTTAACATAATGCAATGTAAGAAATAAGTGTTTAATTAATTACTCAAACGTTTTAACGTAAGGGCATAATACCTACATAATGGTACTGACGGCAGCAAGCAAGTGGAAACATAACCTGTATAACCTGAACCAGCGCTTCGCTACAAACCTCCGTAACCAGAGACCAGCTCAAGGTCAAAGAGTTTTCACGGACGAGTGGCCATGTGTAGATTAAGAAAACATTAAAAAGGAAATCACTATAATCAAATTATTATTATTTTTGGGACTGTTGTGCTTATGTTCGTAACTCTACTCATAAACTACTTGATAAATTTGCAGAACAAGGTTCATTTTCATTGGATTTCAATGTGGAGACAGAGGATAGGCAATGGCAGGCAAATCTATTTTATATTGCATTGATGTGAAGTCAAAGGGCGAGTCCATTTATCTGGGCAAGAGAACAAAAAAAAGGCGATCAAATTTTTAATTTACTTTTCATTATCAGCCAGTACCTTACCCACCAGGCATTCACTATTCATAATACTATTTGTTTCTTTCCTATAGCTGCATCCCTCTTTTTCATCTTGAAAACGATAGTGCGTGGCTGGTTTTACAAGCGGCCAGTACTGCAGCATACTACAAAATAATAAGTACATCGCGTTCGAATTTCAAAAACCTTTTGCCCACTAGGGGCCAAAAATCGCTTTTGGCCGCAGAATTTAACCGACAAAACAAATGTTTCCGAGCTTTGGAGGTAAAAAGTATCTTTGCCGGAGTTGAAAAAGAAATTTTAAATCTAAAACTATTTTGATTTACCATGTTAAAGTGGTCTCGCGATAACGGACAAAAATCTTATTTCTCGACTTCTGAAGCATCTCAAGGAAGTTCTTTAGTTTTAGGGACGGAATTTTTTTTTTTTAGGATAAATCCAATTGAAAATGTAACTGAATTTTATTAACTGACTGATTTGTAATTTTTTTTTCATCTTTACTCAGTAATTTGATAATTTCCAACAAAAATTGGTCGAAGGCTGTCCGTCAACGTCCAGCCATGGTCGAGTCACACGTAACTGTATCAGTGCCGTATCTATTTCAAAATTGGAACACGGTCGCTGCATGGTAATACCTTAACGGGACCCATTTATAAGGTGTGATGTGGTATGATACATTTAGTTTGTATAAACTATTGGCTTTTTTACCGTCGCCATATTTGGTTATAAAAACTAAATTACGTTGACCTGTGTAAAATAAAGCAAAGTGAATATTTTTTTAAGGTTTTTTAACCTGATTTTAATTAAAAGGCTCGTGGCGGCAAAGTCTCTAAAATTGTTGACATGTCTGGCTTAATAATAAAAATAAAACATAAAGAACAAAAATAAACGCGGTGTATAACTATACTATAATAGCCTATTCCGTCCCACTGCAGGGCAAAGGCCTCTATTTCCTTCTTCCACTCCTCTCCGAAATCTAAGGAGTCCATTATGTTTGTAATTAATATGTTAATTGTGTTAAGATTAAATGAATGGTTTACTCCTAAATAAAATTGTATCAGTTCTTAAGCTAATACACAAATTGTTTTACAGCTGACTGGATACCATGTCAAAGGCGTAAGTTACTGTTTCAGTCAATGAATCGCCATGAAAATTTATCTTTAAAATTATAATTAAATTGTGTTGTACAGAGGACATCAAGCTTGATACATTGGATTTTGTACCGTTCTTATTTCAATACACGTACGGGCTAGAGTCGCATAGCGTTGCGAGTGTCATGTTTGACCTGTCGTTGACTGAACTACCAGTAAAGCATATTAATATTACTCTGCTGCGCAGGAGCTCTAAGCTTCTGTGATAAACGTGACCGCTGCAGGTTTTTATTCCAGTCATAAAAATATAAAATCTTGTCGAAATTTTCCGAACAATTTTTATTCCACGAACGAGTTAACCTCAAAACACGTTTTAAATGTTTTTAGGAAATTCCCTTTCGTCTTGTGACATTATTTCTGGTTCGCAGTTGTAAATGGGATAAACAACACTCCTACTTTACTTTTCTGCAAACAGATTTGTTGGCAAAATTATTATGTTTTGAAACGTTATTATACTTTTATTCGGGCAAGGTTTATTATACAGTTATACAGGGTGTAAACAAATCAGTAAGCACCATTTTAGTGTGTTACTTAGACCGTGAGATTGAACAAATTTTCCCAAGGAACATAGGTGGAAATACGAAAAAAAAAATTTACCTTCCCATAGAAACTCCACTATCTGATTGCGCATTTTGTATGGGAGGTAAATATCTTTTACATCTCTCATATTCGGTAAGTAGGTCCTAATTACCCCCAAATGGGGCTTGTAGGTGACCAATTAGCGCTCTAGGGTAATAATGTAGCTAGAAAAGCCCTAGGGCGGTAAGTAATTGGGCAGCACCTCCACCTACACGCGCGGCTCCGCCTTGATGGCCGCTTCCAGCAGCGGGGCGGTGGGCGTTTTAATTACTTACCGCCCTAGGGCTTTTCTAGCTACATTATTACCCTATAGCGCTAATTGGTCACCTACAATTTGGTGTTAATAAGGACCTACTTACCTCACAATCGAGATGTAAAGCAGAGTAGTTAGCTCGGGTGTAAGCATCAATTGCACCCTCGAACTATAGGCGCCCTCGCTGCGCTCGTGCGCCTAAATATCTCGGGCTGCAATTGATGCCTTACAGCCCTTGGCTACTAATCTACTATTCGTGTTTCGCCTTATGTTGCTTAGGGAAAGTTGTTTCATGTATTATATTAATGCTCCTCCGTTTCATGGTCTATATGACAGGCTAAACTAGTGCTTCGATTTTTTTTCACACCGGATATAAAACGATTAGATAAAAATATGTTCTTACATTTATAAACATTTCACCAAATAATAATTGATATTTTATTTTTAAGAATTATCTATTTTCGATTTAAAAATACAAGTAGCAGGTAAAAGCTACGATAAAATTAAAAACTTAATTTTTTTTATCAAATGATTCCTTTTTATCCTCTTAGATTTATCAGCAGCGCTTAGACTAGCGCAACATTAAAAATAATGATTTTAATTTAAATTAACCTATTTATCCTAGCGTAAAAAAGTTAGATTTTTTATGCCACTACTACTGTGCTCTACGACTTTTAAATAATATTAAAAGTAAAAAAAAAAAAAAACAATAAAAAAATAAAAATTTTAAAGGATTGGGATATTTTGCCAGACTATCTGGCACCGGTATGATTTCCGGTTTACATTTAACGATGCAGACGGGTCGTTTGGGAAGTGGTTTTTGGTCTGCGGTCAATATTTTAAACATAAAAAATGTCAATTAGTTTTTCTACCTACATTTTTATATTCATTGAGATTTTGCAGACGCTATGGCGCTGGAAGAGTGAAACCTCATGTCAAATTAAAAAAAAACACTCAAGATGCTACAACTACCTACATCGTTTTATTTGTTTGGAAAGTTGATGTTTCATGTGATGTTTTCTGCGAATAATTAGACCTAGCAGAGAGAGTAGAGTGTCCTATAAGAAAATAGTGATAAGGGCAAGCCCAGATATAGAGCACACTTAAGGGTACCCAAAATTAATTTTAATATTTTACAAAATCATGATATTTAAAGTGTAGCTACAAAAGGCTTAAAATAAGTTTGCTTTCCTAGTTCCTAAAGTTGCTTCCGAGAACCATGTAAATATACGGGAATAACCCCAAGAGTGCTCTTCTTTTCCGCTGTACACTATTTCCTGGTCCACACTGACTTTCAGCATCAGCTGTCCCAAAACACTTCAAATCCAAAAACAGTGTCGCCACTAAGTCGACTCATAACACATCTTAACCACTTATAAGTTACTTAATTACTGAAAAAACCTGAAAATCTGGAAAAATCTTATACAGCGTAAAATAAAAATGAACCGCACCATATTTCTCAAAACTTCTAAATTCAAATCCCATTTACCACAGACCACAAAAATATAATTCGAAAAACTGGTGCTTAGCGCTAATCAATCGTGTCTCGACAGACATCTTGGCAGCGCTTGAAGCACCCGCGTCTCGGACGTCACGGGTCGCGGTCGATAAATTTATTTTTTCTTTTTCTCGAGACGGGTGGCATTGGGGTTATTGGTGAAATGGTGACATTTAGTGACATAATTGCGACAAGGATTTACGGATGTGCGTCATATGAAGCGATGGACAAATTTGTACAGGTTGATCAGAAGTGAAGCTGAAGAAAATAAGATGAGAACTTGGGAACTATCAGTCAATGGGACACATTTATCAACTAAATGAAAATCGTATGATTGGCAATAATGCAATTTCACATAAGAATACACATGTGAAATTGCATTATAGTCGCACATAAAAAAAAATCTGGAGGAGTATTAAATTTGGGTAAAAAAAACGCGGTTATCGATTTTTTTTACAAAATTGTAGTACCTACATAAAGCAACACTCACAACTGACCGTTATTAAAATTATTACAATTGCTCAGAAGGGATGTAGTAATTCATAATATAGGTACGTAAATTAGAATTTAAATTACAATTTTATGAATGCTTCTATTGTTTAAGAAAAATTTGATGAATTTTCATTTTGTAGATAATTTTTTTATCATTCATTGGACATTCAAGAATTGATCCCCATAAAAGAGATGAAATCAAGTCACGGTTTTGTCATGTTCCTGATTTAGTTAAGAGAATCGCTGTCCTTACTTATAATATCAGGGGCGAAATGCAACTTTTCTTTAATTACGACATTTTGAAATTGGCCTCGTCAATATCAATTTGAAAAAAAAAAGTTTCGCAAAACATATCTTTCCTCTCCCAGGTATTTTCTTCTCCATAATCATCCATCAGCAGTAAGTTTAACATGGCGGCGGTCCTTAAATAGGTTCTACAAGCAATATTATTTCTCTCTGCATGGAGAGCGTTACAAACAAGAGCAGCCTGTATAAGTGCGGTACCAAAATACAGCACGCCGTGAAGAGGCCGGTCGATTCCGCCACCGCGCCGCGCAGTCTCCGCTACACATTTATTTTGAGTTTGAGATATATTGCCTTGCCTGTCATTTTAGAAAAAGAAGTAATTTTTACTGCCTCCGAGGTCCACTGGAAGAAGCGTCGGGCTCTTCAGAAGGGGAGAAAAGCCTGGAATCCAGCCGCCATTCCCTAGAGCCTAAAAAAATTGAGCAAATACAGTAATTTTCTGCTTTTTATTTTAGTCATGTACATAAGCATTAACTTTTGAACAATAATCTTCTTCATACGGAGCAAAAAGTCGTCTCCCAAACGATGAAAGGATTTGAATAGACCATGAAATAAAACAACTTTCCCAAAGGAAAATAGGTCGAACGAAATACAAAAGCAAAAGACAATAAAATTTACTTTTCATAGAAACTGCAACACATGATAGTGCCTTTTATATTGTATTTTATTTATAATGCGGTCCAATTAAAATCTTGTGCCTTTTTCAGTAAAGGAAAAACAAGAAGATTAAAAGTAGCTCTACCATAGAGCTCTACATAAAGTGAGAGCATAACGAATTTACAAGGTGGGTGATATTATAGTAAATTTTAGCGATTTTTAAGTTTTAAATACCATGAGATATTTTCGGATACACTAATGGTAGAAAAAATGGAAAACCCCCAAAATAAAAGCATAGCAAAAAAATATATAAAATATAACCTAAGGCCGGTCGAACGCTGAGCAATCTCTCGTCTCTACATTTATTTTAATCCAGCTGTCTGTCAGTATCTGATGAAATTGTCCAGAACACAGTTTGCAAGTGTCGAGAAAACCAAACACGAATGACGCAGGTAGTCTTGATTGACCACTTGAGACAACACGAACAAAATATTTATTTATAAATCCTTTTTTCTTTTCTTCAATATACCAACGCTTACCAACACATTTTGCAGCTATGTCAAACAAAAGCAATCGGCACAAGCTGTCATTAAAAATAAGTTTGTAAAACAAGGAATTTGGAATTTGCTGTTGTAAAACAATGTTATTCTTTCCGTCAAACCAAGGAATTTGGAATTTGTTGTTGGTCGAACACACTCTGGACTTAGTGTCATGGCTGCAAAACAGATTGATAACCGGTGGTATAAACGAAATATCTGGACTGACGAAACATTACAAGATAACAGACTACCAAAAATGGGTAAGGCTGTGAACCTGCCTTTTACTGAGCTACTTTCTCATATTGGATTGACGCTGCTGATGAGGTGGGACCGCAATTTAAGGGAGGTCATATTCTTTTCGCATCTGGGTGTCTGCTCTCTATTTTCGATAGGTATATCGATACGATACTAACTACTGCGATACAGTTGAATTAATAACTTCGTTCACTGACGACAGAGTGAATATTGGTTGGATATGGGTTGGATGAATTGTTAAATTGGCAGTGATTAGCATCCTACCTATATCCTACTCTATCGTTAAGGGACGAAGTTTTAAATTTGCATGTTTGAATATATTATATATCCTGATTGAGCTTTTGTCAAAAGCTGTTCTCTCCCATATTTCAGGTTTGTATACTCAACAGCAAATCAGCAGAAACACTTTTGGACCTTATACTTACCTTGACTTGTTAATAGAGTTAAAAAAGTTTCTACCGACGTGCGGTTGACCGTACACCTTGGTACCTAGATAAGTGGGTCTCGTTGCTTTCTACAATCTGTAACGGAACGGTGTGATATCGGTCACAATCTGTCCATGAAACTGAACAACTTTTCCCAAGTAACATGGGTCGATAAACGAAAATCAATTTTTAACCTCCCTTAGAAACTGCATCAGCTGATAGCGCATTTTGTATGGGAGGTCCAATTAGGTATTTCGTATGTCGACCTGTTCCTTTGGGAAAGTTGTTCAGTTTCATGACCAGATACACATCCTTCAGTATTATTACACCTTTCTGTTACACGTTGTATAATCCAGGCATTGCCCGTGGTACTATTTAATATTAATTTACTATGTTTTCAACACAATTTTTATTGTATGTGAAATAGAATAAATAAAATAAAAATACACCCGCGTACCACGGGAGATTTTTTTCTACCGTGGAACACCTGATCACTTTCGAAATAACTCTAATTCATAACTATCGCCCGTGGTCCACCTATTGTCTATGGCAAAAAATAATCGTAAACGCTATTATAGTAAATAGAATTAAAATGTAGGGGATTGACATTAGCTGTCACGCAACATTTTGACAATTTTATACATCTTTATTATATTCTACTGGCGCTCCGATTATAGAAAGCCATTTGTTTAAGGCCCCTTCTATTCGAATCTCGCGTTTTAATCATTACGATTAATTTCGATTTAGTTTATTTTTTTTAAATAAAGAAGGATGAAAGATGGCGAGGACCATTATAGAATCCTGCTTGCGCAGGTCCCGTGATGCTCTAAACATAGAACAGAAGAATTGATGTATTCTACGGCGAAGACAGTATTCGCCTCTCGTTCTTTTGACGTGTCCATCCTTACTGTCCAGGGCCCTGAGACAAGTGGCTTTCTATTATCGCAAACGCTACAGAATAGAATAAAAATGTATGGGATTGACATTCTGTCACGCAACATTTCGTTAGCTAATGTCAATCCTATACATTTTTATTCTATTCTACTAGAGTTTACCAAAGCAACATCATAAGTGGCTTTAAGCACACTTTAGGTATATAATTGTAAACGCTAGTAGAATAGAATGAAAGTGTATGGGATGAACATTTTTGTGTCGATTCTGTCAGACACAAACTAAAACCAAACTAATTTTAACAGACCTGAAAGTGTTGCAGTCTTTGTTACCCCGTATAGGCTCGAAAAAAGACAGCAATACTTATAATCTGAGTCTGCCAGACAGAATCAACACCATTTTAACTGGCACGCAACTTTTCGTTAGCTTATGTCAATTTCTTACATTTTTATTTTGCTCTACGGCCCCAGGATCGTCATCGATCGTCAGGATTCATATATTTCTTACCTTAATATCCGATCGGATGAAATGACATATTGAAATTTGATCCCTATAGCAATTTCCCATAGAGTTTCCGGAAAATGGAAAATTCATAAAAACTAATTGTTATTTTTGCGGAAATATGCGTAAAGACTACGTTTTCTTCTCGATTCCTTCAAATGTTGACACGGTGCTATAGAGGTTTTTTCCTGTATCTTCTTATAATGTTGAAGTCATCTCTACCAGACAAGATGTCTCCGAGCCGTATTTTTTGGAAATTTGCCAGTGATAAATCAAACACATAAATTAATAAAAAGTAAATAAAACGAACACTCATCAAGAGCCAGCTTCTTAATAAAAAATAAAATACGTTTGATCTTTGCTTTTACGATGTATAAGAGACAGTGATATATGCGATGCAAGAAAAACAGTCAAGAATAATTAACCGTACCTGCAAAGAGCTTTGTAAAAAGAATATAATTTCGTTTTGTATGTAGCTAAGAGCACCGCAGGATATCACCCATATTTGGTTGATATTCCACACATCCGCACAAAACGCTTTAAAACATCCTTTATAATGCGCACAGCAGGAGTGGAATTCTCTGCCTGCGTCTGTGTTCCCGAGCTCTTATAACCCGAATCTATTTAAGTCGCGAGTGAATAGGCCTCTTCTGGGCAAGCTCGTTCCATCGTCGACCTCATCTCTGTCCTCAAGACTAGATCGAGGTCAAGAGTAAGCTCATACATAGTAAAAAAAAAAAAGATAAGTACCATTCGAAACCAAAAGGTGAGTATAACGTCTTCTTTTCCTGATCCACTTCATTGGTTGCCAATGCAGCAGACGCCAAGCTTACCTATCTCACTCATCATCATCTTTCAGCCGCTAATGAAAAAGGGTTATATCCATTTATACGGCTACCGTAGCCTTTTTGAGCAGTAGGTACCTACCTAAGACTATGGCAAAGATACCATACTACATATTTTATTTTACTCTTTGTAAGAGCTTTACGTTTTTTTTTGTGGCTTTTATGATGATTAATTCGAACTCTTGTTAATTTTTTTTACAGAATTTGTTTTCTTTTTCACGTAAAAAGTTTACCATGAATACTCAGCTTGGAACATTGCTTAGCCCAAAAAGGGAAAAAAGTGCGAATTTATAACATCTGTGTATAGCTTAGTTAAATGCTCGACGAGCTTGACACACTGGACTTTCTTATGATATTAGCAATAGGAGATAAAGTCTCGTTGCGAGTGTCAAGCTTCACCTGCTTTTGACTGTAATAGCAATATGGTTAAAGTACGCGACAGCTCGGGAGTGCGGACGAAATGTATAGCGCGTCATAAGTTTCAACCGCACTCTCGAGCTGTTGATCTCTTTAATCAATTTTCAAAGACATTGTTTTATAATGTTCAGTTTCTTGAAATTGCGTCAAGTTTGTTCGTCCCAATTTCGGTGAACCATTTTTTATACGTTCTCAACGAAACCCTAATGTAATTTGTCACACGATTCAAAAGACAAGCTTATTTCTTAGAGATTCCCGGAAAATTAGGAAATGGAAGATGTTTTTTTAATATATATTTTCGTGTGACGATGATTTAGTATGAGATTGCGAGAGTCTTGTTTGATGGACATGATAATATGTTTTGATGTAAGTGGGTCATTGGGATGCTAAATGTGTTTATTTTCTGAGAATTTCATGAAAGAAAATAATTAGGAATGCTTAGTTAGTAGATTGAGTTATTCAATCAATTTCGATATTCTTCTACTAATTTCAATGTCGAGATAGGATTGGTACCAAAAACCGAAAATTCAAAGGGCGTGTTCAGTCAACAAAACTGAAAAACTTTCCCAAAGATACATGTTAGGGAAATTAATAAAATATTTGGCTTCTCCATACAAACTGTTCGATTAAAGTGAGCAATTTGTATGGAGAGGTCGTACTTTTTTATTTCCCAAAAAAGTTTCTTTGGGAAAGTTTTTAGTTTCGTTGACTGAACACGCCCGTTCGGTTTTCGGTAATACACACTGGATGAAAAAATTTACAGATTTCATACCTCAAACGACCTATCGAGCACATTGGAAATGAATCTATGGAATTCGAAAAATTATTGTACTGACTTTTTGACTCTAACGCGATCGTCTTTGTTTTAGGCTCAAATTGTAGCTGACCAAATTGTCCAGAGAGGAAATTTTTTTCTCATATTTTTGATATCAGTCTTCGTTTCCAAAGTATCGAGCGCCACAAAAAAATATTTACTTTCTCGACTAATTCTTATTGCACCTTACAGCTCTCGTGAATACGCGTCTTTTGAACCTTTTTTGAATATCATATCTTCACAACTCTTTGAGACATAAGGGGATCGCACTTTTTCACGTTATGCTATGGTTATGCTATTGTAGAGCCTTCATGGTGTTATAGGGTCATATTGATAAATTCCTCTCAAGTCTACGATTGCACTTAAGATGTACAATTTGTATGTAAAAAGTACATCTTGAGAGCAATCTCACACTTAAGTTGAATTTATCAATACAACCCATAGCCACGAATGCCTTATAATCGGGTAAAATTAGATTATTTTCAAAGATTTTATTGTTTTGTTAGTTCATAGCCGACCGGTGAGGCTGAAGCATCGTTGATCTGGTCTTCTACCAGCATACGCCGCTTTTCGGCAAAGTCTTGTTTGATAAAGTGGCATCGAGCCCTTGTAACCGCGAATATTATTTTAAGTGCATTCTTTCAATAAATCAAATATTTCCAGATTAAACATATTTAATTTCAGCTAAAAACGTAAGGGCTCTCGCTGAGGGTCTTTACTTTACACTATTTTGATGCCCCTGAATCAAAGTCACAGATTTTTGGACTTTAGTTCTGTTTGATTGTTTGTTCGAGCATCACGCAAAAACTAAAACCGATTAAATTTTTTGTATGATAGCAGACAGTTTAACGTAAATACCGGTATATTTTTTGGAACATGCGGATGAAGTCGCGGGCATAAGCTAGTAACTACATACATAAAATCACGCCTCTTTCCCACCACAGCCCTTAGCTAAGAACTACGATCTTGACACACTTCCCTCGTTTCCTCTACTTTCATCAACCCTTTAATACATACTGTATCATAATAAATATTATTTTCAATCAGCACGATCATAAAAATTGTACTCTTAAAAAATGATGTACAGAATTTTTTTCCGCTTTTAGTCTATAATAAGTACCTGGTCGACCGAGCTTCGCTCTATAATAGCCGCCTCAACATTAAAATATCATCGGGTGAGCAAGCAATGCTACTCGCCAACAGATGGCGCTGTAGGTTTCTGTCTAAAACGCGCTATTTTATTTAAATGCTTAAAAACACGGGCAAAACGATTTTTCCCAGACATGAGACCTAGTTAGATTTTTCGTCCCCAAAAACCACCGGATACTAAATTTCATCAAAATCGTTAGAGCCTTTTTCGAGAAACCGATTACAAATATGTATAGGATAATAAATATTATTTTCAATCAGGATGATCATGAAATTTATACATTATAAAAATGTACAGAATTGTTTCCGCTTTTAGTCTATAATAATAAAATACACAAATCCTCAGAGTTTAAAGTAGCATTCTAAATCATTGTCAGCAATATAAATTTCTTAAGAAAAACAAAGTCAAAAGCCTTTTAATTAAATAAATACTCAGCACGTGCTAAGAATTTTATCCGACACATTGAACCCTAATCGAGGAACAAACAACATGGCGAATTATTCGCCGCGAGAGTGTAACGAACTTCGCAACTCAAACAACCGTTTCGATTTAGGTTTTTCACCCCACTAACAATACGCAGAAGTCATTAAAATTATTTGAATAATGAAAAGCTTTTAAAAGTTCAAAATGACTTTCTTGTAAAACAATGAGTATAACATAATTCTACATTTATACTTAATTATTTTTTTACTCCAAATTAATTACGTACCTTCTGTGAAAATAATGTACTTACGTAGGTACTATGGAATAAATCTGTAGGCGAAAAAAGCCCTAATAACTATTATAACCTTTGTTTGATACCAGGGGCGCTAAACTCAATGGGAAACGTTTTGAATCCGATTGAAAGCTGTCAAACACAAATACCTAGTATGAAATTTAATTAATATAAAGGATTCAGCTTCATACTATTTGCTTTTGATACCTTTCTATCGGCTTCAAAACGATTCCCATGCTAGCGCCCCAGGCGATTTTCCTTTTTACGCCGACTGAGATAAGCGCAGTGCAAAGTCCAATGTGTCAAGAAAGAAAGACAAGACCGCTTGACGTGCTCTCGACTGTATCTCCATACAGCTTGTGGCGCTCAACCCCAACAGCCAACAATTACTAATTCCACTCTAATTATTGCCCGAATTTTTCAATGGGAAAGTTTTTGAGATCCGCATTTTGAAATCGCGAGTAGGTACTATTATTTATGAGGTCAAGAAATAATTAAAAGTCACCATATAAAACGCTTCTTTCTCGTACACTCACCGCGCGAATTGGCTCCTACAACTGTTGAATTGTCAAGAGCATATCAAGCTTGATACTTTGGGGTTGTACTGTTCTTATTTCAATAGACGTACGGGCTAGAGTCATACTGCGATTGTCAAGCTTGACCTGTCGTTGACTGTATATACAAGCTAGTAGCTTATATGGTATTCTGTGAAACAAGTCCAATGTGTCAATCTCGATGTGCTCTTGACTTGTACCACATCCTTTCATCTGCCATGATTTTGCATAATTAGCATAAGGACGTGAAAATTATATTAATATTCCGGGAGTTCAAAGTTAATTAAACTTTCCTCGGTGTGTTACCCCCTTCCAGGAAGTCAGATACGAGTATAAGTGAGTGCCTTGTTCTTATAACGAATCTGATGAGTCAAATAGGTGCACACAATGTAAAACATACCTAATCAAACACCAAAACCAACAAAAAAAACAAATCACTACTCTGGGTAGAGCCTTCCGCTTCTGGGCAGAACCTTCCGCTCCCCAACCGCCCGATGAAGTTGTAACAGCCCCTCAGGCTAACAACAGAAGACCACTACAAAAAAAAATCGCTTCGGCCACTTTCGAAACTGAACGTTCGAAACCAGTTTCGGAAACAGAATAAAAAATACTAAGTTTTATGTAGGGTCCTACCCTCCTTGGTCCTACCTAATGAAATAGTGAACATTACTAACATACGTCGAAATACAAGAAGTAAAGTATGCGCTATCAGCTGATGCAGTTTCTAAGGGAAAACAATTTCGTTTTCGTATTTTGACAGGAATGGCTAATAAGATTTTGACCTATGTTCCTTATGGAAAGTTCAGTTTCACGGTCTGAGTAACATGCTAAAATAGCGCTTACAAAATTTTTCACACCTTGTATAACCTACTTAATGAGATAGTAGAGACCATAGCGGTATAAGGAGGCTATTTTGTTTAGCAGAAAATCGATAAGTAAAATAAAAAGATAGGATTGCATAGTCGAAAGGTTGTTTCACCCAGAATATTGCTTTTATCAATGTCTGAATTCACGATGAAAGGAGGGCTGATGTAATAAGCACATAGAGCTCATAGGCACATCAAAGAATCTTTTTTAAATCCGCCAGGCAGGCTTGTGGCTAAAAAATGAAGCTAAATGTAGCACCACACCAGCGGAAATTCAGTCAGATGTGCCAAAAAGCATTGCCCCTCCGGAACGATCGGTCTACTTTCCGAGCTAAATGAGCGGAACTCTACGCGTTGGCAAGATCCGCATGTGTGTTGCTACACTAAGTCACGAAAGAGCTTCTTGGATCTGCTTTTGAATCTGCGTTCTTTTAAGGCTAGTGCAGCTGAGGCTTCGCCTGGCGATAACGATAGAAATTCTCATTTTCGTGAGACTGCGTGCGCTAACTTAGCGTGAGTCCTGGGTACCTAGAAAAATTGCTTTCTATAATCGTAAACGCCAGTAGAATAAAATAAAAATGCATGAAATTGACACAAGCTTACGAAATGTTGCGTGACAGCGAATGGCAACCCCATACATTCTCATTCTATTCTACTAGCGTTTGCGATTGTAGAAAGCCACTTGTTCATTCAACAGCACATCAGTAGAAACACTTTTGGACTTTACGGCGTGGTAATACAGTTGAAAAAGTTTCTACCGATAAGCGGTTGACCGTACAGTCAAGAGCAGGGTGTAGGCAGCGCGATTCCCACCTTTACACTCATGGAGATAAGCGCGGTACAAATTCCAACGCGTTAAGCTTCACGTGCTGTTTACTGTACATCTATCGCCCAAACACATTGTAAACATGGAGGAGGATAAGTCTGATGTAAACTCGTAAACACGCGCATAAAGTATTAAACTTCACTCGTACACAGAATATATAAAATTTTCTTTAAATTTGTTAACTACGGCAGAAACCAAAACATGGAGGAAAAGTTGAGGAAAAACGAAAGTACCGCCTACTGATACAGTCTTTGGACAAAGTAAAGAAAAAAACTTGTTGGTGTTTGACTGGCCCTTTGGTGTGGTTGGTAGTACCTAGTGAGCCTGCCTTTCACGCCGTGGGTCGCGGGTTCGATCCCCGCCCAGGGCAAACATTTGTGTGATTAACACAAGTGTTTGTTCTGTGTCTGGGTGTTATTTATCTTGGTATATCTCTATTACTCATCGTACAGCTTTGCCTAGTATGTTTTCTGAAGGCTTGATAAAAATAACAACTCTGCTGTCTACAGGCGCGGTTCCAGGCCTAGATTTTGGGGGGGGTCATCGAGGCTGATCCTAACCACAACATTATTTTTACCCACACAAAAATGAGCTGAGATAGTTTTATGAGCAAAGGAAAACAGATATCGCATACTCACAGAGACAGGCAAATACATATTGCAAGTTCACCATCGAAGCGAGTTCGAAATTTCACGTCATAGAGCTAACAAATACTGATAATAATCTAAATATATAAAATAGCTTGACCTGACTTAATGATAGATTCATCAACGCCGAGCCGTAAACGCTACAGCTACAGATTTTGTACATAGGTTTTTTCATTTCAAAACCACCCACTAAGGAAGGATTTTCCAAAATTCATTCCCATAAGGTACAAAAGTTTGTTTGAAAGTCTTTGTTTCTTGAATCCGACTCACTTCCGACTTCCGACTTATAGACCAACATACAGAAAAAATCATCCCCTTTTTCACCTTCGTGATTTTTAAGAAATGCTTAAACACATGTTTCTTTATTTATTACAAAAAGCTTAAATTCAGATTTGTGTGAATCTAACTCAATAAATAAGGGACTTTCATATAAACTTTCATCCCTTATTTCACCTACTTAAGGGATGAATTTTTGAAAATCCTTCGTTAGTGGTTGGTTTGAAGTGCAAAAAACCTGTGTAAAAAATTTCAGATCTGTAGATATAGCGGTTACGGCTCGGCGTTGATGAATCAGTCATCAAGTCAGGACAAAGTATTTTCTAACGGTGTAACATCACTCCGAATACTGAAAGGGCATGATCAGCCAACGTAATTAAACAACTTTCAGAGAACAAAACTTTCAGGAAATGAAAAAAAAATCGGCCTCTCCGTACAAACTGTCCAATCAAGTTTGCAATTTTGTATGGAGAGGCCGATTTTTTCTTTCATTTCCTGAAAGTTTTAGTCGCTGAAATATGTTCAGTTACGTTGACTGATCATGCCCTTTCAGTATCTCTGGCTCTCCCTTTCAGGCTCTCCCTTGCTTAATGTAACTTAAGGTGAAAAAAATTGCTATACGATGTCTTTCATCGCATGCGCTACGGAAACTATTAATGATAGGATAAAATAATGTTCGAAAATATTAAAGAACAGATTAATATCTA
Organism: Athrips mouffetella; assembly: GCA_947532105.1. Classification (NCBI taxonomy): domain Eukaryota; kingdom Metazoa; phylum Arthropoda; class Insecta; order Lepidoptera; family Gelechiidae; genus Athrips; species Athrips mouffetella. The sequence continues at coordinate 10,888,068 of OX383968.1, forward strand.
AAAATATCTTCATTTTGTCCAACCAAAATCAGACCTTGTTATCCATACCTTTGTATTAATCCTTATTCAAATAAATTATTTCGTATCCAAGACTGTTTCAATACGTGTAGACTTCTTTTTAAAATTCAAATCGGAAATTCCATTCAAAAGATATTACAAATTTAAAAATGTCAATCTAAACAAAATAGGTACTGAAAAACATGTTTAAGCATTTCTAGATAAACAAACATCCCCCAAAACTAACTGCACTCGTGCGAAGCCGGGGTGGGCCGCTAGTATGAATATAAAATTACGAGCTTTAGCCCGCGACACTGTACAAATATTGTACTGTGAAAGTATGTTTGATTCTGTTTAAACAGCGTGTAACAAAAAGGTGTGATAATACTGAAGGGTGTGAATCTGCCCATGAAACTGAACAACTTTTCCCAAGGAACATAGGTCGGAGTACGAAAAACTAAATTTGACCTTCCATACAAAATGCCCAATCAGCTGATGCAGTTTTTATGGGAGGTCAAAAATTTATTTTGTTCTATGACCAATGTATGTTCCTTGGGAAAATTTGTTCAGTTTCTTGGACAGATTCACACCCTTCAGTATTATCACACCTTTCCGTTACACGATGTAGAGTTTGGGTACCGGGTCTTCTAGATTAACGTAAAAAAATCTGTTTGGATTTCGGGGGGGTCATGACCCCTATGACCCCCCCCCTGGATCCGCGCCTGGCTGTCTAATTGTGGAGCAAATAGGTTCACATTGTTGTAAGTTGTGCAAAGCCGACTCTCAGTCTTCTTTGAGTTTGAGAGTTGGTTTTACGCCGCGCCGTACTGCAGTAGATTCTTGCAGTTTCTTTACGCTGCCATAGCACGCATCCGAAATAAAACGTAACAAGTTCTTTTTCTATTTGCATTAGTCTTAGGACGTTCAATAAGTATATTGCAAAGAATCTATATTGAGTGAAGAAAATCTTGAGTTAGTGAAAACCGGTATGGAGAGGCCGATATTTTTTTTATTTCCTGCAAGTTTCAATCACTGAAAGTTGTTCAGTTTCTTTGACTGATCATGCCCCTTCAGTTTACTGCGATGCCTCCGATAAGTTGATAAAAAGAAGATTGTAATGTGGTAGACTCAAAGTTGCCATCAGCCAACGTATAAACTTTTAGGTAGATACGCAATCATATTCAAAATTCGATCGAAAATGTGTATATACCCATTTTCGTGTTCTAATTTTAAATATTGAAGTAACTATAAATTTCCTAAGCAGTAAATGCGTCTGAGAGTAAAACGAGACATAAGCCTTTTTAGGGTTCCGTACCCAAAGGGTACCAACGGGACCTTATTGCTAAGCCTACGTCGTCTGTCCGACCTTTGGAGGGATGTCTGTATCTTTTGAAGCTTAGTAGCTGAATGGTTAAAATTTTCACAGAATATGTGGTAATGTGGCGGATTACCTAACAAATAATAAAAAACAATGAAAAGGTAAAAAGTAAGGAGGGGTCAAAAAGCAAGAAACGTTTTCGGTGTTTAGCTCTATCGTAAAAACGGGAACACTTAGAAGCGTGAAAATTGGTAGGCTGATAGTGCATAAGCTACAGAATAACATCAAATAATAAAAACTGGTCAAGTACTAGCCCATTTAATACACTTCTGCGCGACGACTGCGAGTCCCTGACTAAGACGGTATTTTCACCTTAATGATACGGAACCCTCGGTGCGCGAGTCCGACTCGCACCTGGCCGGTTTCTTTTTACGGTGCCATTTTATGAGCAGTAATCGTGCATCTATCAAAATATATGATCGAAGCCATCAGCATTCTCTATCGAGTGTTGGCATTCAATCATTGTTCAACTGAACATATGACTCAACGACAGTATTGCCAACTCAAAAGGTTCTGCTATCTTCTATCTATTTGACCTAGCGACATTTTGATGTATCCTAGTTGGCACCCATTCAATTCAGTATGCATCTCTCGCCAAGCAAATAAATTACGAAAATAGTATTGATATACTTTTATTATGTGTCGATACACAGTTGTATAAGGATTTCTTTGTGGTTACTCGTCTGATTTTGGTGGTACGTTTTGTAGATTTATAAGAGGAAGGAGCGATGAGATGCTGGTGAAAACCAAGTTTCACAGTCTGGCCCACCGTCGCAGAGTTTCCGGTCGGTCGGAGTACTTATAGGTACAGGTTGTACTTGGAAGGTGGTAGGGCTTTTGTGGAAAGTCCGCCTGGGGAAGTACCACCCCCTTGCTTTTTTCTGCCGTGAAGCAGCAGTGTTCGCACTGCTGTGTTTCGGTTTGAAGGGCAGGGGATTCAGTGAAATTACCGGCACATGAGAGATACCATCTTAGTTCTCAAATTGAGCAACGCGCTTTGCTGTCTTAGTAGTGTCTAGATATGCCATTAATAAGACAGTGGGTGCTATGGGCGGTGGTGACCACTTACCATCAGGTGGCCCACCTGCTCGTTTGCTCACTTGTAACATAAAAAAAAAACTTCGGAGAGTGCGCACAAAAGCTCTATGAGCTTATCCCGCCATCCCCATTCTACCATTGGCTGATATTCTACACACTCGCACTAAGTGCTCTGAAACATCTTTTATAGTGCGCACAGCTAAGTAGGAGAACTCTCTGCTTGCGTCTGTGTTCCCGAGTTTATATAACCCGAATCTATTCAAGGCGCGAGTGAATAGACCTCTTCTGGGCAATCTCGCACCATCGTCGACCTTATCTCTGCTCTCAGGGCTAGCTAGATCGAGGTCAAGATTAAGCCCATAGACCCAAAAAAGGACATTAACCGCCAGTTGCACAAAACGTTTTTGAAGTTAAAGCTCCTTTAAGGCTATTGCCGACTCTTTCTGTTTTGTTTACAAAGAAAGTGACAGCAATACATTTAAAGGAGCTTTAACTTTAAAGATGCTTCGTGCAACTAACTGTAAACTTAATAAATAATGTGTATTGTTCTTTGCCCATAGCAAACAAACATGGATTGAAAAACGACACAAACATTTTGTAATTTATCTACACGATTTTTATTATCTTTCGTCGGATATCTATCAACTTTGCCATCTATTTCATGCGATCAAACAAAACAAAGAAATAAAACAAATCACAAATCTTAAATCAGAAATAGTTTCTGTGTCGATAAATTTCCTTTCTTTGATCCAATTTCGATCCTAACTAAATAAACCTGAAGGCAATTTTTTTACTGAATGGAAACATGATGAAAGGACCTAAATTATGCTGGATTTTAGCAAAAACAGCTTTTCATCTTATTTCCCTTCGTCGGAGCAGAAAATTGGTTTTCCATGACTATCCATCACAGCTGACAACTTGTTTACGACCTTGCATTTCAGATTCAGGTTTTATTCTTTTCTTTAATATTTATCATCTAATTTATTGTTTTGGAAGACCTTGAAAGAAATAAGAAAAAGAGCAGAGGCATCCCGAGAAAACGTCCGATGCAGAACAGAAAATGCAAAATCCAAAATACGAAGATATACGAAGCAGGGTTGCTTCTAACCACACCACTGTGCACGTATATTAAGGTGATCTGTGACGGCCAGCTTACCACCGACCGCAACTAGATGGAGCCACTGCTGCTAATATAAGGTTTTATTTTTTAATGCAATAAGTACCAACTATATATGTGCAAAAAGTTGATTCGCGTAAATTTCATCGTGCAACTTCAACGCCTCACAACAATTTCGATAAGAAAAATATCTCCATATGTCCTCTTAAGGGCTCCCGCACACGACCGAGAATCGGTGGGCGATTATCGGCCGGGAAAAGGACGGAAGATTCAGGTGCTAACACGTCAGAGCGGGATGCCGATATAAAATCGGTCACCGATTCTCGGTCGTGTGCGGGAGCCCAAAGTCAATTATTCTCGTCAGTCCGTGTTTACATGAGTACGATCACTCACACATGCACACAAAGCACAACCGTACAGTTTTGACCGCACGCCCACAATCGTAATATTGAACTAAAAATTGCTAACAAAAATAGTACTTTCAGTACATTAACTGTATTTTTGTATTAATTAGCGAAAAATTTAACTAAAAATAGCAGTATTCGTTCGTTTTTCAACAGAATTTTATGTCCCGCGTAAGAATGCAAGTCATTTGAATTTTTGTATGGAAAACGGATCACCTTAATGTAATTAATTATTCATGCTCCAGCACAAACTCCAGCCCTAAAAAGGAATAAAATTTATGGCATAAATATGATAACGAGACTACGAACTTTCCAAGAGAGGGCTTCTGTTGTAATATTATACTGGGTCTTAGGTTAGGGTATTTGCAAATCTCTCGGACACTTACCCATGAAACTGAACTACTTTTGTTCTTTTAAACCATAGATCGAGTCAATTTGTACGAAGAACTAAAAATTATTCGCTTTTTTTTAGTTCTACACCGTGTTCCTAAGTATATGCATTAATTGTAAGAGCACGTTTAGTTAACGAAACTACAACTTCCACTAAGAAACATAGGTTGAAAAAAAAAATCGAAAAATAAAAATTGCCTTCCCATACAACTTTTTTCTACGGCTAGGATCTACGGCTTACCGTGCTTTCTGAAGCACGAAATCATATTTCTTCTCGGATAATCAGGTGATTTATCCTGCAATGCCCCGTGTGGTGCCGGCAAAGAATAGTACCAACCCTTACATACCCGTGGGTGTCGTAAGAGGCGACTAAGGGTTATAAACTGGAGGATGGGCAGCAGCATCCTCCTTTGTATCTAACATCTTACTTACTGCGGTCACCTACAACCGCGGTCCATGGTGCCAGCCGTAACGCTAATAAGCGAGGTGACTATGGTACTTCCCCTCTACATTTTTCCAGCAAAAGCTAGAATTCTAGTGGGAGCTCCCTGTCCTGTAGTGGACGTTTCATGGGATGTTATGATGATCCTGCAATGTCACAACTTAACTAAGGAAGTCTTACAAAGTGATTTTTGTTTGACAATGTCCCCACTGGGAATCGTACCCAGAACCTCCGGATCGCGAGCCGAACGATTTAACCACTAGACTACGAACGCTGTTAGTCGTTTGCTAGAGATTACCAAAGACCCCGTGTATTCTATGCTCATGTATTCTGTGGAAAGGGGATATTTTTTGCGAATTGGAGCGGAATCGTTACCGACTACTATTTGTTTACTATTTGCTCAACTTCGATAGATTTACAGCAGTTCGCGCCGGGGATTTCCTACAACTATAAATCCATGTTACAATATTTTCTCCCATGTTTTTATTTATTGGGGTATGGAGGAAGATTTAACCTTTAAAAACTTTTATAAGTTTTCTATATTATCAAAAGGAATATTAACAAAATAAATTGTTTGATATACTTTGAAGGTAACCTCGAACAATCTGAATCATGGACCTTTCACCGTTTTCAGCGTATTATTTTTTTTTTTCGAAATTCTAGATTAAATCCAAATACAACAAGGTCTAAATAATTTTGTTTTATTTTCGTATTTGGTCGAATGACTTTGTCGAATTTGCAGACGATAGATTAGATAATAAATCCAGCCAATAGTCTTATCACAGAATGAAGTTGTGAATTCGACTGTTTCGAAGTAGTATTATATCGTATCGATGTCGTTTATTTGCCGAAATCCATGCTTAAGGCGATCCGTTTTCCATACTAAATTCAAACGACTTGCATTCTTATGCGGGATATAAAATGCTGTTGAAAAACGAGTGTATACTGCTATTTTTAGTTAAATTTCATATTTCATATTTTATTGCAAAGTCACAAGTTGAAAGGTGTTACATAAAAGAAAAGTACAAGTGACGCCCTGCAAGGGCACAGCAAATAAGAGAGGCTCTAGATGCCATAATTACTTAAACAAATACATTTAAATTTTGTAAGTTAGTAATTATTAGTAATAATACAAGTCCTACCTATATTATGTTAGTGTTATGTTAGTATCTATCTATATTGAACTAATTAATCAATGATAAAAGTTTTAAAGTCATTACATGTCAAAATAAATTAGATTAAATGAGCCATTGAAGCATCTTACTTTTTAATTTTATCATCAAAAAATTCAGAAATATTGTAAAAGCATTTATTGAGACCGAATTTTTTTACATTTTTATTAAATAGATTTGGTTTTTCAATATTTTTCAGATCATTAGGTAAATGGTTGTATATTTTTATTAACATGTGATGGGGGCTATTTGATACTAATGTCAATTTTGTATATGGTGTTACTAATTTGTTTTGGTTTCGATTATTTCTCTTATTGGTATTATTCATTAGGGAGTATAATTCTGCATGCTTTCTTACAAATTTACATGATTCTAGTATATAGATAGACGTTAGTGTTAATATTCTGTACTTAATGAAATAAGGTCTGCAGGATTCGGTTTGCTCGATGTTTGTCAATATTCTTACACATTTTTTCTGGAGAATAAACACATCACCCGCTTCACAACAGTTGCCCCATATTATGATTCCATACGAGAGCCTTGACTGCTGATTAATACAAAGATACAGCTAATGCACAGAAAGTACTACAGTACAGATCGCACAATATACAATGGTAGGTAATATTGAACCAAAAATTATATCTTTATCCCTATTATATCCGCTTAAATGACACTGGGTAGCACACTGCCCAAATTTTTTTTGCCTCAAACTGCCTCTGGGTAGCGTGTGACCCATTTGAATTGTCCATCTAGCTGCCTGACAAATCTACCTCTCTCTGTTGTTCTAAAGGATTAAACCATAGATAAAGTGTTCCATCCCTTTTTCACTGAATGATTGTATAAATTTCAATCAAATGGAACGCGCTTTGTCAGTGCCAACATCAAGGAAATAATATTAAAGTCAGTCGTTCTTCCTACTAGAGTTTTTCGACAAATTTTTAAACGCTTGTAAAACATAAACTTTTAACTCTATATTTTTGTTATTTTTTTCTTTTATGTAAATTGAACATACAAATCTATTAAGATCATAAAACATATACGTCCTCGCTTTACTTCTCAAAATATAGTTTTTTGAATGCAAGTTGTTCATAAAATTTATGCAGCTGAATAATTAAAAAAAGATTCATCAAATGAAGATTTATTTAACATAAATCAACAGATACAATCAATCACAATAAGAAAATATTCATTTCAGGCCTTCAATTATCCAAACACAAGCCATACAACCGGTTTATAGTCCAGCCAGCGCGCCCAGCGTTAGATCTCGCGGCTCGATCACTCAAGCACAGTTTCGCGCGCGCGCCAAATCACCTGAGCGGATATATAGTATCTTTGTACCTATTAATCAGCGAAAAAATTTACGGTTTAACAATTTAACGACTTGAGAACCTCCTCCGTTTTTTTTCGTCGGTTAAAAATAGCAGTATACACTCGTTTTTCAACAGCATTTTATATCTCGAATAAGAATGCAAGTCATTTCAATTTAGTATGAAAAACGGATCGCCTTAATTTACCATTAATCCTTCGGTAATTTTGACAAATATTGTACTTCATCTTAGTTCAACCATAGCCAATTTTACTGATCTATAGGTTAGGTACATGAGATCAGCCACACCTTGGCTATCGGCCAATGCTAATGTGTCGACAAAACGCAACACCCATGTGACCATACTACAAGCAAGTCTGTACCAAAAACAAACTGCGTAGTTAGGTACTGGGTATTGTTCAGTATGTTTGTACAATAGTCTGTCTACATGTCTGTCTGACCGTGACGTCTATAGGTAGAAAGTGTTTGTTTTGCTGGCACTAAAGGTGTTTGTAAACGAAGAATAAAATTGTAAAGGTAATTTGTTGTGAATTGAAGGTTGAATGTGGCGAGTTTTATTTTATATAACTTCAATATTCTTAAGGCAGTGAGATATTAGGGAATCTTAAAGCTTGATAATCAATACGTCTGCTGAATCAATAATGACAACACAACAAAAATTCCCTTGACTCTACTTCGATAACCTTACAAGTTATAACCTACCCTTTCTTATAGTTCCTTCCCTGCCATATAATAGAGCCAAATCAACATTGCATGTAAGTAATAGGTAGTAAGTAAGTAAGTCGTTATCAGCAACGCATTGCAAGCAATACAACGCGTCAAAGTAAGCGATATTCATAGTAACACGTCCAAGTATCATAAATTTATTTATAATTATAGAGTAAACTATATGGAGGCGTGGCGATCACGTGGCTTGCCGAAGGTCTTCAGTCATCACGATCACATGGAAGACAAATTTATCTCAAACGTAAATAAATATACTCTGCTTTGGCTGGCAACGTATCGGTAATCATTATTCTACATTTCGATGCGGTCATGAAGTTTCTTTAGATCTTTTAAGTGCCTTCAAGAATATACTGGATGAACGACTATTGACTTTACTAAATGGTGTGGATGACCCTGCAAATTTAGGAATACTCGAATGTTCAAATCGATTTTGGCTAAAGCTGAATAGGTATTATTTGAAACTAACTTCAAGGTTAGAGTCTAGAGGCTGTTTTGTGTTTGTCTTCGTTATACCTGTACGAGTAAAAGGTCAAAAGCCCTCGCCCTGACTCGGCAATAACCTTGCCAAAAAAATGTAGTGACTAACCACCAGTTGCAGGAAGCGTCTTGAGAATTAAAGCTCTTTTAAAGTTATTGACTACACTTTCAATTTTGTTGACGAATAAATTGTCAGCAATAGATTTTAAGGAATGCAGTATGTAAGATCGTACGATACACAGAAAGATGCTGATGCCCATTCTCCAGTTCATAAGCCCTAACTGGGGTCACCAACAACATCGGTCGCCAGCTGCAACGCTTATATAAGCTTGGTGACAATGGTGAATCCCCTCCAAAGTGCCACTTGTTTTTGCTGGAGATCTGGAGGGAGCTGGACGTTTCAGGGGATGTTTTTACGACTCTTAGTTTTCAAGCTATGACGAAAAATGTAAAAAAAATACCATTCCCCCCTTGTCTCCGAAGTTTGCGAAGGGAACGATGTGAATTGATTACCTACTGGTAGAGGTTTATGTAGATATTACAGGAAAAATAAAACGAACCTAAAAACTAAGGGCTCCCGCACACGACCGAGAATCGGTGGGCGATTATCGGCCAGGACAAGGACGGAAGATTCAGGTGATAACACGTCAGAGCGGGATGCCGACAAAAAATCGGTCACCGATTCTCGGTCGTGTGCTTGATCCCTAAGATTTGCAAAAAAATATAACAATCTAGTTTGGAATGTACAAGTAAAGCTCTTTCATATGATATTCCACTACGACAGTTCAAAATTTTGCCCCCTTATTTGGGCCCCCTTTACAATAATAATAATAAAAAAATTGTCATTGTATTGTTTAGTTTAGATTTACCTATATAAATTTGATCTATATCGATAAAGGAATGTCGTCAAAGTCACCCTGTAGTTTCTTTTCAATCCAATCCACATCAAAATCAAACTGGAAGTATTCTTTAGGAAATATAGATAGCGAGAGAGATAAAGAAAAGAAATAAGAGATGTAGAAGATGCTATTATGGCGTTGATGACGCTCTCGAAAGTTGAGAATAGGCTTCCAACTGGGAGTAAGTTTTGAGTTTTGAGCAAGCCCTTTGGAAACTTCATAAAGGGCAAAGGTCACTGAGGTTAATGAGGTTGTTATATCAAGCCAACCTTGTGTAACTAATATAAGTAGTGTTGTCTGTGTGACTGACTGATCTATGTTCAAACCACTGAAAGGATGTGAAAATGTGCAAATTTCATCCCCCAAATCTGAAGAAATCCACTCGAAAGTCGAAGACAGGCGAATAATCATTCAAGGGGGTGATCGTAGTAATTTTAACGATATTACCAAAACAAAAACGTTGCCCTATAACATTACGTAAAGCCTTAACTAAGCATTTTAGGCAAACGTTTTTGTGTTGGTAATATCGTTAAAATTACTACGATCACCCTAAGAAAAGTGTTTGAAAGCAACAAGGAGAAAATCAGAATTATATAATAGTGCTGAGAAAACGAAAAGTTGCCCCATACGAGTATGTTTAAATGAAGGCAGGCGAATTTTAGGTATTGGGCAAAATTACTTTTGTGTTTACACGTGTGTCGTTTTTGACGCGACTGCTCAAATAGAAAGGCTATTTATAATTTATTCAATAAGTTTCAGCTTAGACACGCTACAAAAACTTATAAAGGTTCAAAAATTACAAAGTAATTACGGGACGACGCCGAATATGCCAAAATTTGCACAATAGTTTTACAGTACCTTTTGGGTCAAAGTCCTTCAAAGGGGTCAAAGTCGGTCAAAGGGGTCAAAGTTTGTCAAAGGGGTTAAACTCCGTTAAAGGGGTTAAAGTTTGTCAAAGGGGTCATAGTCAGTCAAAGGGGTCAAAGTCCGTCAATGGGGTCATAGTCCGTCAAAGGGGTCAAAGTCCGTCAAAGGGGTCATAGTCCGTCAAAGGGGTCAAAGTCCGTCAAAGGGGTCATAGTCCGTCAAAGGGGTCAAAGTCCGTCAAAGGGATGTAACGGGGATTTTATCGGGCCTGCATGCACACACACAGTACGTACGATTGGCAGTGAGCAGGGCCCTGCAGGCAGGGCTTTATATGGGCCCTTTATAGCCCAACATTTTGTCTCGTTTTCGACCCATACCTCTTTTGAAAAGTTGATCAATCTCAAATTTTGAATAACATAATATAGTTACTACAATTAACTCTGTATTACTGGAGGTAACCCAAAGAGATTTCGCCGTGAAAGGGTTCAAAGGGATATGGGTCGAAAACGGGAAAAAATTTGGGCTTTGACCCAAAAGAGCTGTAAATTCACGTATATTTTTACATACAAGAAGGCTCACCTGAAGAACATTTCCGTACCTGAAGAAAATATTTCTTGTAACAGCGAGTTCAAAGAAAATTTCAGGGATATTTTTGCCATATTGGCGTGCACTCTCTTGTTGTATGTATTTATTATACAGAGAGTAATTGAACAACTTTTCCAAAGAAACATCGGTCGAAATCGGAGAAATGCACTGTTGACTATTGAAGGTTTGTACGGAGAAGCCAAAAAATTCTCCGATTTCAACCTATGTTTCTTTGGAAAAGTTGTTGATTTTCGTAGTCTGAGCACACCCTTGAGCGGTCGCACTCTTTTGCATTTACACCAAGTACTTGGAATCCCCTTGGTGTAACCTTTTGACCTTGAACATCTAAACGAAACCATCTAATATTCGTGGAACAAAACTTTCCCCCAGGCAATCCCCAAGCGAACATGTTCCAGGAATTAATATTGAGTGAGTGAATTAACTTATGAATGGGAAATTACGTCTAAAACCTCTTGGGGCTAGGCGGGGGCTTTCATCGTAGATGCGCAGGGTAATTAGACGCAAACTCGTTCAAAAGATCTAGATTTTTACTATGACCATTGTAGTGACACATTTGCATTGTATCAGCAGTTTCGGTAGAGCGCTTCCCGCCACCAGCAGTCGTCTCCTAACCCCTGTAGCGCGCACTACTATACTTTGGCTTAATTAATTAATTCTAAAATATCCGGTAAAAACTATCATGTAACTGTGTGTCTTTTTTGCTAAAAATATCATTGCGAAGTTTTACATATATCTTTGACTTTTCTTTAATATCATAATACGGAGTCCTAAATAGTCTACCTCTAAAGAGCTCTAAAAACATGACTTCTTTTGAAAACAATAATCAAATTCACCAATAGATAATAGGCCAAATGAGTCACCCAGAAAATTAATTATCATATCATTATAAGATCCAATCCACTGAGGTATCTGACACACTAAGTCGTGTGAGTAGATTACTCCTATTCATTGACGCTTAACAAAAATAAAACTTGAATTATTTGCCTGTTAAGTTGGCAATGTACGTCGATTAGTAGTCGATAGATAAATAAAAAGTCACCATTACGGTGTCAAACTGCCAAAGTGATGACCGGCCAGCCAAATGTGCTTTATGTCCTACGATTGTCATTGGCTCAGTCTGTTGAGTCTGTTCAATATTGTGCAATCCTCGATGAGAAACCAATGATATTACAATTATATACCTAGAGAAACTAGAAATTTTTTTGGCCTTCCAAAACAAACCATGCGCCAGCAATACAGGGGCAACCAAGATATCTCTACCAGTAGACATAAGCTAGTAGGGATAGATGGAATAGGGGGATTTGTCTCTCTTTGGGAAAGTTTTTTTATAGTATCGCTTATATGCAGATCTTTTGCTATACTTAGTATGTTTTTAACGGTGCAGTAAAACAAAATGTTCAAATGTCAAATGCAAAATGTTTAAATGTCCTACTTAGGGTGTCCTACACGTTGATATGCGAAGTTGTAGCTTTTCTTTTGGAGTTTTCAATAACTGCTTTTATGATGATTCCTGTACTACACAGTTAACTAAACCTACTACTTATATCAGGAAGTAATTCCTTAGTCCTTAATCGTCATCCTATTTATTTGCCTAGTTACAGATGTGTTTGTAAACAAATGCATCCTACCTCAATTTTCCTTGATTACTTGACTTGCACACCGGTTACAAACAACCATGACACACATACCGCGCTCTTCCAATGAACATGCTTGTTTTATCAATATTTTTTTATTTGTCCCACTGTCCTCTAATTACGCCAGTTATCGCAGTCTTGATTTTCTGTCCGCCAGTTGGTCATAAAAGCATATAAGACTTCGAGCCATCTTCTAGGAAGACCTTTTTTGTTGAATTTGTTTTATTATTAGTCTTTATCTAAAGATAGACGTCTTTTTTGTAGACATACTAAATTTCGGATTTCCTGTAAACGGCAAATCAATAAAATATTTCCACAATGGTTAGTTTGATTGATTCGATTTGATTTTGTACAAAAATAAAATAACAACAAGTTAAAGGTCACAAAACGTTTTACATTCAAGTTATAAAAGTATTTTTAAAATGTTCGTGCAACTGAATTTAGCACTTCAAAAATAGTTACCGCCTTCGTTTTCCTCATACTAATAGCTTATTCCACAGGCTTATTCAAAGAATCTATTCCAGTGCAAGCTCCTTTTATATTAGTAATTAACATACAATTAAAAAGATACTGCCTCCGTTTCGAAACCGCTGCGGAAAAATATAACACCCGTTTTCTTGTTTTCCTTTATACTGAATACTCTTTTACAAAACAATTGTTAGAAGCTTTGTGCACGAGTAGGCTTACAATTTTTTTTTACAGTAATATGACTTCCTACACTGATTTACTTCTGTGGGTTATTTTTTACTGCATACTACCCAACATTTGTCATAAAATTAAGTAAACGATAGTAGGAGACCATATATTTCAGCCAAAGGATGACCGGATTCTTAATCGTCAGCTTTTTGGCTTTACGGTGTGGCCGAGGAGAAAAGCTTAGCTACAAATAGATATTTCCAGATCGCAGTGGCTATTAGAAGTTAGGAGCTCAACTCCTTAACCCCAATTAATCGACAGGTTCAGCAGGACACGTATCATATTTATACGGACCACTTATACTGTATTCTGCGCTTTGCAAACGCGGAGCGTTGCGTTTTCTCCTCACCGTCTGTTCGTCCTCTAAGGACAACCACAGTAATATTCAAATCACGATGTCTAGTCTTTATTCCAGCCCCACTGAGCCATGACATTTGAGTCTATTCCTGTTCGGTCAACAAACATTGCTTTGTCAACATTTGCGGTCAGTTTCCTCCTCTATATTTAGATACCGGATATCTTGGTCGGTTGCAGTATGTACTTACATAATTTTTGGTTTAAAGATGTTATCCTTGTGAGACCCAAGATCCTAAAAATAGGACAAATAAAGCAAACTCATATTTGCACAATATGTCTTTTAAATTTCATAGGCTGGGTGTTATTATTATCAGATAAGTTCTATAAGAGATTGTACGAGGAAAACTGTAAGTAACTGTTTATGATGATTGTGTAGTGTGTAAGTACCTAATTAATTAATCAACCTGTGCATCATTAATTAAACCTGTGCAGTAAATTGCTGAAATTTCGGATGGGTAGATAGATAGGTACAATATCTAAGATAACGTCTTACTTACTTAAGATAAGTTTACTTAAGTAGAATTAAATAATATGAATCACTTCCAATTAACAGAATTGAAGATTTATAATGTAGATTCCACGAAAAGTATTAAATAACTATCACAAATATAAAATGATATGCTTACTGTCTGATAAATGATAAAAGACATGATATGTAGAGCAAAAATTGAAATTGAGCAAAAAAAGACTGACATAGTAACAAAATAGCGTGATTACCACACATATTTTATTGCTTTAGATAAGTGTGTATTCCTGAATGATTCCAATGTGATTGTCATGCGACCATCCAAATTAGTCCTCGACGTCTGATTCAATAGGTCATCGCCTTGCATCGTCTGGCTTCAAGGCGAGAGCAATGATATTTCGTACTTAGGGAGTGGGTACAGTCATAAAGCAAACAAATAAGAAAATTTTTGTCTGTTTAGTTTTATAATTCACCTTTTGTAAATATGTCTTAAGATGTGATTTCAAGTTCATATCGTCTCTACCTCTGCCTAAAATTACCACAAAGCTTGCACTCGTAAAATAAAAGCGGCCGCTACTGCCTTTAGACCCCTTTATAACTTTGGCTTAGTAAATTGTACAGTCTTTGCCTCTGGTGACCATAGAAAGACCAAAAAGAATAGTTTGCAAATAATATCAATAGAAGACTGGTTATAATGATAGAGTGTGATGCAGGTTTTGAGAGGGAAGCAAAATAAATCTCGTTTCTTATACTTTTCATCCTTACTCATCCTTATCATCCTTCATCATTATAACTTCCCATGAAACGTCCACCGCAGGACAAGGAGCTCCCTCCAGACCAGAATTCCAGCTTTTGCTGAAACTATGTGGAGGGGAAGTACCCTAGTCAACATGCGTGTTAGCGTTGCGACTGGCACCATGGATCGCGTTAGTTGGTAACCGCATTATGTAACATGGTACGGTACACAGGAAGGCGCTGCTGCCCATCCTACAGTTCATAATTCCTTAGTCGCCTCTTAAGACACCCACGGGTAGAGTAGAGATGGGTTGGTACTATTATTTTCCGGCACCACACACGAGTAAAAGACAACACGGGTTATTATATTATCCTTACTCATCCATATACAGTTTTAATTGTGACATCTATTATACAGTTTGTAAGGGATAGGTTGGCAAAAACTGAAGGGGTACGATCAGTCAACTTAACTGGAAAACTTTCAGGAAATGTTATTAAAAAAAACCGGTCAAGTGCGAGTCGGACTCGCGCGCCGAGGGTTCCGATATACCTATAGTATTTTTGGAAGCAATAAAGTCCATTTTCAGGACCGCAAAACTAAATTTGTTTGTAAAGGTATTTTGCAGATTTCTGAAAAACTGTGCTACTTAGAAAGATTGTTTTATTTTTGCTGTAAAGTTTATATACATTTTTGTCAACTGTAATTAATTCAGATTTTTCCTTACTCAAACTTCGGAGATAAGGGGGGGGAATGGTATTTTTTTTGACATTTTTCATCATAACTTGAAAACTAAGAAACTTAAAAAAATACAAAAATATATTTTAGAATGTACAAGTAAAGCCCTTTCTTATGATACCCCACTCGACCTAGTAGCGACAATTTGAAATTTGGCCCCCCCTATTTTGGCCCCCTTTACATTAGTAATCATACTTTTTCAAAAAAATTTCATGTGCAATGAAGTTGGGCAACTATATTCTAAAACCATTCCAAATTTCAGGTCGATAGCATAAGTGGTTGCTGAGATATAGAGGTGTGACAGACAGACGGACAGACAGACAGACAGACAGACAGAGCGGCACCATAAGGGTTCCTTTTTTTTACCAGTTTGGTATCGGAACCCTAAAAACGGTCTCTCCATACAAGATTGCAAAGTTGATTGGTCACTTTGAAAGTAAAGGCTGATTTTTTTTTACTGTCTACGGGCCTACTCTTGACCTCGATCTAGCCCTGAGGACATTTCATTATCTTAAAGTTGTTCTGTAACGTTGACTGATCATGCCCTTTCAGTTGGTTTCAGTCCCTTACACCCTGTATTTGCAACGCGTGCAATGAAATATAGAAACACTTTAGTACTCATGAGCTCGCATAATTATTTCAATATAGAGCGCATGTGACTGTCCCATGAACGTTATATTACAATAATGTGACCACCATGTGCCTGCAGCAATAGTCGATTTAGATTTATCTATCTTTTATGGCCGTCATGGAAGAGTGTTGTTGGAAAATTATTGTAGCTGACGTAAGTACAGAATAAGGTCAGCCGATGGAATTATTGTAGTTACAGCTCTGTTATTGTAGATAAATTGTTTGACCAAGGATATATACCGCGTTTTCTATAATTGTTGTTTAATTTAAATAGTAACGTGTCCCGTGTGGTGCCGGCAAAGAATAGTACCAACCCATACATACCCGTTGGTGTCGTAAGAGGCAACTAAGGGTTAATTGGAGAATGGGCAGCAGCATCCTCCTTAGTATCTTACATCTTACTTACTACGGTCATCTACAACCGCGGTCCATGGTGCCAGCCGTAACGCTAACAAGCGAAATGACCATAGTACTTCCCCTCCCATTTATTTCAGCTAAAGTTAGAATTCTGCCCTGTCCTGTATTGGACGTTTCGTGGGGTGTTATGATGACCTCTTTTTTTGAAGTCAGTTAAAAATGGTCGAAGTCTGCGTGCAAAAGCAATTTTTGGCCGCTACCGTGAAAAAGGTTTTTGAAACTAGATCGTGATGGTAAATTATAGTATGTGGTACTGGCGCTATTCGTTAGCATTTTCCTCGCTGTAATGAGGAGAATAACTGTGTGTTTCTCGCGGCAGCAAAGTTATTTCGCGTCTCATGCCTTGAAACCCTCGCTACGCACAAGATTCATATTTTGAACAAGTCGATTCGCTTGTGGCTTAATCCTAGAACCCTTTGCCTGCTCGAATTGCAATACAAAGCTGCGCCAAATAACAATTTTGCTGCCTTGCATAACAAATAACTATTATTAATCTAAAAATTACTAAAAATTTTGATTAAACACTCCGGTCCTTAGCTTAAAAATTTGAACTACTCTTGAATGGTTTAAGTAGTTTATTACGGCCAATGCTTTAGTTGCGCAACTCTTTGGTGGGCACATTTGCTGCATAAAATAATTGGGATAACTAGCTAAAGTGAAGAAAGGAAGTTACTCACCCAATTTTTTTTTCTATCTGTTGCATTCAGCAAGCGATTTGTCGTATTCTTTGATAAATTAGCTAATCAGCTAAGTATGCGAAATCATCTAGCTTAGAGTACAGAAAAACAAAACAAACTACAAGAATTAATTTCTCTCATCATCATCATATCAGACAAAAGACGTCCACTGCTGGAGATAGGCCTCCCCCCTAAAGATCTTCATGATGACCGGTCCTGCGCTGCTCGCATCCAGCGACTTCCCGAGACCTTGACCAGATCATCGGTACGTGGTCGCCACTCTGGAACACTTACGCCCCATTGGCCATCGTTCTTCTTGCGATGTGCCCTGCCCACTGCCATTTTAGTTTAGTGATTCTCAGGGCAATGTCAGTTACTTTAGTTCTTCTGCGGATCTCCTCAACTCTGATTCGATCCCGCAGAGAATCGACCTGGAGCATATATAGCCCTTTGGGTGACTTTAGGCTTTCTGATAAGGCCCATCTTGAGAGGTCACGTCTCGTAATTTCTCTAGTGATCCTTAATCCAAACACGACATGTTTACTTTTTTTTTTTTTTTTTATTATGTATGGGCTTACTCTTGACCTCGATCTAGCCTTGAGGACAGAGATGAGGTCGACGATGGAACGAGCTTGCCCAGAAGAAGCCTATTCACTCGCGACTTAAATAGATTCGGGTTATAAGAGCTCGGGAACACAGACGCAGGCAGAGAATTCCACTCCTTAGCTGTGCGCATTATAAAGGATGTTTCAAAGCGCTTTGTGCGAATGTGTGGAATATCAACCAGATATGGGTGATATCCTGCGGTGCGTCTGGACTCCCGATGGTAGAAGGGGGATGGCGGAATAAGCTCATGGAGCTCTTGGGCACACTCTCCGAAGTACAATCTGTAAAAGACCGACAGACATGCAATTTTGCGCCGGTGGGCTAGGCTGTGAAACTTGGTTTTCACTAGCATCTCATCACCAACGAGCTTCTTGGCTCTGCGGTCGATCAAGTCTAGAGCGGCTAGTTGGTATTTGGCTGAGCCATCCCAAAGGTGGCAGCAATTCTCCATGCAAGATCGGACTTGTGCTTTGTATAAAACTAGCAACTGTCCAGGAGAGAAATACCGCTTAACCTTATTGAGGATACCCAACTTTTTGGCCGCAGTTTGAGCTTTTGACTCAATGTTGGCGCCGAAGTTCAGGTTTGCACACAGCTTCATGCCAAGAAGCTCGAGGCTGTCGGTGACCGCTACAGATGCACCCCGAAAAGTAGGAGCCAGATTGAATGGACTCCTTTTGGCAGTGAATAGACACGCTTGTGTTTTGGTGGCGTTGAAACTCACTAGATTTTTGTCACCCCAGTCGGAGACAAGACTTAAGGTTGAGTTTATACGCTCTACCGTGGCCTCTCTCAAAGAACGTATTTCGTCACTGCTGGCTTTTGCGCTTGACATATATCTCTCGACGACAGTACTGTCATCTGCGTACCCAACAATATTAGGACCAAGTAGGTCGTTGATGTGCAGCAGGAAAAGAGTCGCAGAGAGAACAGACCCCTGAGGAACCCCGGCGTCAATAGCCATGAGGTCAGAGGAGCAGCCATCAAGGACTACTCGGATCGACCGTTCACTCAGGAAGTTAGAAATCCAAGAGCAAAAGTCAGCGGGAATGCCGTATGCAGGAAGTTTGCTCAGCAGACTTGCGTGCCATACCCTATCAAAGGCCTTCGAGATGTCCAGTGATACGGCTAGGGCTTCGCCGTGTTTCTCGATGGCCTCGCCCCAGAAATGCGTAACATACACTAAAAGATCCCCAGTTGATCGTCCCCGGCGGAAGCCATACTGACGATCACTGAGTAGGTCATTAGTTTCTAGGTAAGTCAGCAATTTTTTATTTAGTACCCTTTCCATAACTTTGCAGAGTATGGAGGTGATGGCGATCGGACGATAGTTGGTGGGGTCGGCACGACTACCCTTCTTGGGTACCGGCTGTACATTGGCAACCTTCCAAGGTTTTGGCACCGTTCTTGTTTTAAGAGAGAGGCGGTACAAACGCGTCAGCACAGGAGACAACTCAGGCGCACAGTTCCTCAAGACTCTTGCTGGTATTCCATCAGGACCGCTAGCTTTGTTCACGTCTAGACTTCGAAGTACTCTACGAACCTCTTTTGAGTGTATTGTGATCTCCGACATCGAAGAATCACAGCGAGGAATAGTCGGTGGCTGTTTAGAGTCTGCATCTAGGCGAGAATTGCTCGCAAATAGAGATGCAAATAAATTTGCTTTCTCTGTTGCGGAGTGGGCTAGTGACCCGTCTGGTTTCAGCAGGGGAGGTAATGTAGGACGGCAGAAGTTGTTTTCGACTGACTTGGAAAGGGACCAAAATTGTTTACTACCAGAGGGGTAGGATGCAAGTTTGGTCCCTATGCGACTGACGTGGTCGTAACGGGCCTTCCGGATCACCCGCTTGCAGGACTTTGCAGCAGCATTAAATGCTCTTTTCTTCGCGCGAACCCGCCGAGCTCGAACTTTGCGGTCACGGGCTTGAACCCAGGCTTGGTATGCAGACTGCATTCGAGCCTCAGCGCGAGCGCAGTCTGCATTGAACCAAGGCCGGGCTTTGTGACCGAGCGGTATATCGGAGAATGGAATGTAGTATTCCATTCCCTGCCGTATCACATCTGCAACCGCTTCAGCTGAACAGGTGGGGTCGCCCGAAGAAAAACACACTGGCTGCCATGGGTAGGACGCAAAGAAGTGCCGCATCTCATCCCAGTCTGCTGACTCGTATCGCCAAACTCGCCTCGTGCCTCTTGGGCTATCATCCGGAGGAGAGATAATCGACATGGACTTCACCAGACAGTGGTCGGATGTTCCCAGCGGGGCTGATACCGACACGGAGTGCCTATCCGGATCTGTGGTCAGCAGCAAGTCCAAGCAATTGGGCGTGTGTCCGTCAACGTCTGGCACCCGCGTAGCAACATTCACCAGCTGGGTGAGATCTAGCGACAGTGCTAGTTTGCGCGCCTCTCTCCCAGCATGGTCAGTTTTCTGGTATGGGAACAACCACTCGCTGTGGTGGGCATTAAAGTCCCCCAGAAAATGAAGCTGCGCTGTTGGGTACCGTTGTTGGGCACAATCCGCCTTCTCCATTAGCTGTTCAAAGAGCCTGGATGTCTCCTCGTCATTGCTGTGCGACCGATAGACACCGGCGTAGAGAGATTTCTCGACCCCGGTGTCCACCAGTCGCCAGATTGTAGAATACCCGGAATCCTCAAAGCAACGGAGACGCCGATAGCAAATGTCATCGCGAACGTACACACAGACCCCAGCTCGTTTTTTGAACTTGTGTTCCAACGAGTATCCTGGGTAGTTGAGGTACGCTGCGTCCGACGGTG
Organism: Athrips mouffetella; assembly: GCA_947532105.1. NCBI lineage: Eukaryota > Metazoa > Arthropoda > Insecta > Lepidoptera > Gelechiidae > Athrips > Athrips mouffetella. Next base: position 10,908,640 of record OX383968.1, read on the forward strand.
TTCCTATTTGCGTCTCCGTTAAAAAGAATAAGTGCGGCTTCTCGGTCTCGAGATGATGGTGGACCGGGTCGATATTTGAGTGCAACCCCCTGATGTTTGTAAGGTGCACTTTAAGCGGGAGGAAGTGCCGCCGTTTGGTAATCTTATTTCTTTTTTTACTTTTTTTCATTTTGAGGAGTGTGTGGTGGGGAAATGGAAGAATGGTCGAGACGCTACTCCTTTTTCCAATTGGACGCTTCAGCTCATTTGACCTGTGGGGAACTCATCTGGAGACTGCGGGGACGCCCGAGCCTCCCCGAAATGGGTCCATCGGGTCCTCCCGTCCAGTCGCCAGCTGGCACGATGGAGCATTTCGGGATTTTTCGCTAGTTGGCGGGGCAGCCTTTCCCACGTCGGCTTTCGTGGTACTTGGGCCCCCTACTACCTGCGGTCGGCCAACGGCAGGGACCGTGCCTCGGATCCCGCTACCCTCCAGTATGAGTTACCCGGTACAAACTTGCTTAGAGACCAAGACCGAATCAGAGCCGCGCTACTGACCACCTCCCATCCCCCAATGGCACTGGCACTCCCGCACTACGACGGAACACAGCCAAGCTGTTTGGCGTCGGGCTCCGGCGGGAGGGTGGTCGCGAGCCAGGCGGCCAAAGCCTACCACCGCTGTGAGGGACCTTCAGCCGCCGCCACAGAACATAGTGTCCCGCGGCGCCGTTGCCCGGGGTGGACCGCTAGGAGGTAGGCCCCTACCACCCCAAACAGAAGCGATCAGCTGTAACTAAATATTGACCCTACATCAAAACCACCCACGCATTCTCACAACAATATACATTATATCACATAACAGGGATATTCTGGGCAAATAGGCTACTGTAATGCAACCTACTTTGGGTTAACTAGGACATGCGTACGCGCATTGACGCAAGCAGAGCAGATGTTGCATGTTTTTTTTATTCTGTGGTGTGGCTGTGGTCGTCAGAGAAAGCGATTGGATTGTAATTTATTAAACACTTGTGTAAATAAAAATTTGCAAGGTGTTACAAGTTTTTGATCGTTTTGAGGTGCGCAGGAGATGTTGTTGTACGAAATAAAAAAAATAAAAAGCAATGATATAAGAAATGGTATGCGTCTTCTCCTGTTTAAATTGGCATAGGTACGTGCAATGACGTGCATCCCACCCGAACCGACACAGTTTAGACGATACACTTTGTATCATAGTGATATACGGTGTAAGGGCACAGATTAGATAATAGTAAACTGACGTTTGTAAGGGACAGGTTACCAAAAACTAAAAAGGCTTCAGTTGATGAAACTGAACAACTTTTACCAAGAAACATCAGCGGAAACGTAAAAAAAATTGGTCAAATTTATTTCATCTACAGATTATGCCCTTTCAGTTTTTGCCAACCCTTGGCTATTATGATAAAGGTGGGTAAATAGAAAGTGACAACAAAATTATGTCGATTGGCCCAAAACCTCCATAAATGAGGTGTCTGTCAATACGAATAATATTAACCCGCAGACAGACCTGGATTTTCATTTCATGTCAGTGAAGAGAAGGGTAAAATATATCGAGGAATGGCAAAATAACCACCGTCTGACATGAGCTAAATTAAGTCGACGGGTCAAGGCGAAAATTCGGGACAACGAAGAAATACTAAGAGCAATCTGACGAAGGGTCGGCTGGCGTAGGATTACTATGGATTAATAGTTAATACATTCATTTAAATTATAGGTAATTTAAACGATATTACCAAAACAAAAGCGTGTTTAAAACGCTTGGAGGCTTAACGTAACGTTTAAGGCAACCATCTTAATATATATTTTCTTTTCATGCATTTTGTTTAGTATTTATTATTTTCCAATAGGATAGTGCAATGTAAATCGCAAGTTACACATTCAGTAAGATCTTAACAGCGACACTTAACACAGAGACATTAAAAGTGCTCAGGTTGTACCTAATTCAAATAAGTAGGTGCAGAGCTTGGTGTAGAGTTATCACCGTTTTCGATATTTTTAACAGTAGATGATAATCAAATGACTGAAATATAATTTAGAGCATAAGAACAATGTTTAATCCATGCAGTCTATATATTTGTGATACATGCAATTTATGGATCTGGATATTTTCAAGGCAGGAATGAACATGCATCTACTATGTAGGCATGCTACATCTTCGACTTCATCGTGACATAAAAAAATATATCGTCAAAGTAGATAATAATCTGCGAGAACCCAAGGTAGAGCTGCGTAGAGACAAGAATCGTAATGAACGTAGGCTTACCCTCGTAATAAAGAACGAGATGAGTTCATTCCCCCAACGTCTTTTCGTCCCTTATGCGACACCTATTCAATTACCCTACGGTGTAAATGGCGAGCAGTTTTTCAGTGTACACTGAAAGTTGCCTTCAAATATCACGCACAATCGAAGTGTGTGCAGGCAGTGTCATAAGAATAAACAATTGTTTATTCTTATGGCAGTGTATTAAAAAATCGCTCACTGCATAGACCTTAGCGGCTATGTCGTTGCCAAGCCTTTACTGAATAGGATGTTAGGTTCACTGCAAAAGATGTATGTACTCGTCATCAAAAACAACTTTCCCAAACGGACATGGTTCGGTGATAGGGAACGCAGATTTTTTTTCCGGAAATTTTATTGATTATAATATCACAATTACTGGGCTTAGGGAGCGAAACCAATGACAACTCACGTAGTATACACCCTGTATAATACTACGTGAGTATACAGGGTGTTTCTTTGGGAAAGTTGCTCAGTTTCGTTGACTGAGCACGCCCTTTCAGTTTTCGGTACACCGTCCCTTACACTCTGTATAGTCAAATATAGTCCAAGCTCATAAAACTGAGATTTTCATATGTTTTCATTTAACCGTTACGTCAACCGCTGACGATATTATCGGAAACGCGGCCGGTCGTTTCAAGCCAAACGTTAACGATAAAAGCGTAGTAAAATCGTAATCTCATGGTCTTGCGTACGCGATAAAATCGTTCAGGTTACGAACGTAATCCACTTAATCGGTCAACCGATTTTATACCTTTGACACAATTCGCAACAGAAACCCCCATGTAAGGAACCTCGAAAATGGGTCCATAAATAGAAATAAGGTCATGCATCATCATAACAATCCATGAAACGTCCACTACAAGACAGAGAGCTCCCTCCAAAATTCTAGCTTTTGCTGATACAATCTGGAGAGGAAGTACCATAGTCACCACGCTTGAAAGCGTTACGGCTGGCACCATGGAGTGCGGTTGTTGGTGACCGCAGAATGTAAGATGATACGATACATAGAAGGGCAGCAGGCCCATCCTCTGGTTCATTAACCCTTAGTCGCCTCTTACGACACCCACGGGTAGAGATGGGTTGGTACTTTTCTTTGCTGGCATCCCATGGCCACCATATGGTCATAAAATTATTATTAAAAAAAAATTGGACACAAATAACGCAGTTAGATTTTTTTGAATTTTTCCCAAAATATCGATTCCTTTATTGAAGAATGGAACATAGTCATAGCCTACTAAAGAATAAAAAAAATATTAACTGTCACCTCTAGTGAAATTACAACTTTTTTTTAATTATGTTTAGTTTACTATTATTTAATCTGTGATTATGTGCGTTCCATTCTGCCGCACGGGAATCAATATTTTACGAAAATAAAAAAATATGTTCACTGCGTCATTTGTGTTCGAAGAAATTTGATATTATTTCATTATCTCTATTTATAGGCCAAGTTTGAAGGATCCTTACTTTTCAATTTCTTACGTACGTTACGTAATTTTAGATTTCCGCTGAAGAACTTCATGGCAAGCGGTCCTGCTCTATACAGGCTGTCAAAATAGTACGCTGCTGATACTCATACATAAATAACATAAAGTGTTACTCACTACTTGTTCAGTTTCATAAACAACTTTCACAAAAATAAATATTCTTATATTTAAAATCCCTCATAGACACTGAAGAGTTTTTTTTGGGAAGTCGAAATTTTTGTCGTACTCTGATGTACTCTGAGATATAATTTCTTTGGGAAAGTTGTTTACGAAGTCAGTTATTTAGAAAAGAATCCATAAAAGATCCTTTTTACACCATGGTCACATAAAAACGCCCCTGTAACCTGCGCAGGCACTAGCTACATCACCGAGTTAAACCTTAGAGCAACGCGTCAAACCGCGCAAGCCCGGGCTTTGCTCGCGAAAATCGTGTTACTCTATCAACATAATATGACAAAAGAAAATAGACAATCACCTAAAGCGCAGCGTTTTTCTTACGTCAATGGTATAAGTACACACGGCAGCTCTTTAGTAGAAACTTTGACCTTGAGCGGGTTTCTGGTTGCGTGCGTTAGTAGCGTTATGCTGGAAGCTGGTTCAGCTTATACTGGTTTTGTTTCCATATGCTTGCTGCCGTGTGTACCTACATATCATACAGATTGTTCTTTTATCTGCAAAAAGAATCATCCACAAACATTGCAATGCAATGATAAAATATCTCATCTGTCATTGTATGACGAGGTTTTCTACCGGAAGGACACTTTCAATGCTCATGTCATGCCTTCACTCACAAGCGGGTGTTTTGATAAACGGGCGGTCATATCTGAATTTTCAACATCAAAACAACATCGATTATATTTCGGAAAAGTCAAATTCGAAACTTCACTCGCTGACAATTGATTGAATGACTCTCAGACAAAACTTCCGATCAGTGTCTACTGTGTTGTCAATTAACGTGATTTTTAACCGACTTCTAAAAAACGGAGATTATCAATTCGAAATAAAATTTAAAAATATTACGTACATACTGGTAGTATGTACGTAATATTTTCAAAAGTATACAATTGTCGCGTATGTTAGTCTATGAGCTTCTAAACAAATGTACATAACTTTATAAGTGTGTATGTTTGTATTATGTTTGTCCACGCATATCTCAGGAAGTAAAAGTCAGATTAGAATAATTCTTTTTTACTGTAGTGTGCAAATTTTTTACTAGTAGAGTGCAAATTTTGTCAAAATCAGTTCAGCGGTTCATTAATATCGGTTCAGTAAAACTAAAGGTCGACGCATATCTCACAGGAACTAAAAGTCGGATCGCAATCATTATTTTTAGTTGAACTAGTTATTATTCAACTTGTTACAGTGCAAGTTTCATCAAAATCGGTTTAAGTAAAATGACAAAAGACAAAGAAACAATTAGTATTCGAACAAAAAAAATACTTGGAAGTAGTTTTAATTACAACCGAAATTAAAAAATACAGAAATAAAAATTTATAGATGTTTTGAAGTCGGTGCCAGCCTGAATACACTGAAAATTGTATAATTTGGCATTCTACAAAATACCGGGAAATTTTTAATTCGTCATTTTACATAATGCCGCGGCATTTTACAAAACGGCGCGTAATTCGTTTCTGGCACTCCTAGTAAGTGACACGTTTACGTGTTTTATTCCTAATATTCAGGCTGGCACAACGACCTAAAAACTTTTATGTCTCCCTTTTTAGTCTTGAAGTCGGCTTATCCTATACTATTAAACGAGCAATATTTATATATATATATATATATTTGTAATCGGTTTCTCGAAAACGGCTCTAACGATTTCGATGAAATTTAGTGTACGGGGGTTTTTGGGGGCAAAAAATCGATCTAGCTAGGTCTCATATGTCTGGGAAAATTCGTTTTCACCGTCTTTTATATATTTCTTAGCGCGTTTTAGTGCGTTCAAGAAACTTACAGCGCCATCTGTTGTCGAGTAGCATAGCTTGCTCACCCGGTGATATTTTAATCAAACAGAGCATAGCCCGGTCGCCCAGGTACTCTTTTTTAAATTACTTTTTTGATGTTATTTAAGTTATGTTATTTAAGGTGTCAAAGTAGACCTCCAGCTTGAAATTTTCTATGGTTAATGTTTCACCTTTTTGGCAGGATGACGAAATATGACTTGGAATTACGACCTGTATTTATTACTACAAACTTTAGTTTACTATTATTTAATCTGTGTTACACTTACTACTCATAAGTTCATTTTTTTTCTTGGACATTTGACGATTCCATTCGGAAAATATTTGTTTTGTAGAAAACTGCTAGCGTACACTATTATGAGACTGCCTAGTCGAGTCAAGCGTTGAATATTTGAGCAGTTCTTGCCCTGGATTGTAAGGTAATTCTCATGCCTTGACCCGTCCGTACCTATATAGAGTTTGTCGTAAGGTAGAGACAGTGTCATTGACTTGTGTATATTAGGTGGAATGGAATAGGTACGATCGGCCGCTCGTTCGTGGTAACGATATGGTCTTGAGACCTATCTGGTTTCTAGGGTTTCTAGCATATCGCTATTATAATATAACATTATTCTGATTACACTGGTTAATTAGGGTTCCGTACCTCAAAAGAAAAAAACGGAACCCTTATAGGATCACTTTGTTGTCCGTCTGTCTGTCTGTCTGTCTGTCTGTCTGTCTGTCAAGACCCTTTATCTCACGAACGGGTAAAGGTATCAGGTTGAAATTAATACCATATATTAGGATCCATGAACCACACAAGATCTGAAAATTTCAATTTTTTACAACGACGCAATCAAAAGATATGGCATTTTATGTCCTCATCTCCATACATTTATTCAAAAATGAAAAACCTACAGGGTACTTCCCATTGACCTAAAATTATGAAATTTGGCAAGAAGCTAGGTCTCACAGTACAAATAATGGGAAAAGTCTGAAATCATTAAATATTACAACTTTTCTCACAACTAATGGTAACCAATTGTGGTGAGCTCCCGTTTCAAGAACATTCATATAAGAGAGGGGTTAAGTTGGATGGTTGCTGAGGCGATTTTTGTTTTAGTTCTATTTAAAAACGGGAACACTTACAAACTTGAAAATTGGTATGTTTATAGGGCATAGGCTAAAAAATAACAACAAATAATAAAATTTGGTCAAGCGCGTGTCGGACTCAAAAAATCTAGCACATTAACTTACTGATATTTCAACTAATATGATGTGGTGGTACGGAGCCCTCAGTGCGCGAGTCCGACTCGCACTTGGCCGGTTTTTTATCCGTTAATAGGTAACTTAATAGTAGTTTAAGATACAAGTTCCGTAAGTAGGGTGTAGGTTTAAGTAGGTTTACCCTTACGGACATGTATCTTACGACGTTTTTCAATACATTTGTGAGAAAACAGGTATAAGTAATACACTTGGTAAAGGAACCAACCATGGGTACTGTCAGCCTCTTGCATTGAGGTAATAATACGCCTCTTGTCGAATTATATTCTCCTGGTACTCTCAATTTTATTTGAAATATAGGTAGGCAGTTGTCACCCAAGTAAAAAGTCACCACTATAGTATTTTTACAAAATAATTTTATGATCAGAGTGTAAAAACTCCTTGGTATTATACTTTTTTTACTTACCGCACTAGTTCGGTAAGTAACTACTTACGAGCAATGTTTACTCTGTTTCATGTATTCTATGATGTTTACGTCCTTGTAAGTACGTTTTTCGAGCAAATGTATTCAAAAAACCATTATTTTCTTTTATCTACACTCATGTCGTAATCTTTGAATTATGATTCAAAAAGTTGGTACATAAGGCTGAATATGCATAAAAAATTAAAAAGTTACCATTACGTAACGATTTTTGTATGAAAATTTTGCAAAGGTGTTACGTAATTTAACTTTTTAATCATAACATAACACTTGGATAAAATTCTTCTTGAACCTAAACCTTTTTAAAGAAGACTGAATATAAGGTCTTTTAGAGAGCCGGTTATAAATGTAACAGTTTTTCTTTGTAGCTGTCAAATATCAGTAGCATATTTACAAAGTGTACCTTATAAACAACCTATTATTTTGGAGCAGTTACAGTAACAGTTACTATAGTTACAATTATTTTATCTGTAGTGGAAAATATGCGCGCGCAGCCGGAAATTAGAAGGACTTGGAAATAGATATTAGATTTGCCGCCATTTTCAAATATTTACCTTTTTCAAGTATTTTGTGCCCGTGAAAGTAATGTGAAAGTTTATTGAAAAAGTACATAAAGTGGTGCCGTCATGTCAGGATACTGCAGTTTACACCGGAAGATACTCAATAAATTATGATCTTCTCTCATATTAGTCTAGGACATTTTATGACATAACCTACAATGAATTGGGAAATAATGAAAATCGAAAAGAAAACCATGTCTTGTTAAGAATATGTTCTGCTTGTATATTTCAAAGAAGACCTAGCGGATATATTAAGGCGGCTTCTTCAGACTCATATCAGAACTGTAATATACATTTTATAAGTTACCTTTGTTGTTTACTTACTTTTGTTCAATTTTTATAAGTAAGTACCTACATAGTGCATGAGTGAAGATAAAGTAGTATACGCAACTGCATATAATATGGTATCAAAACACTCGTTTGATGCTATTATCACTCTCGGCTTCGCCTCGTGTGATAAACCCAAACTCGTGTTTTAATAACCTGTTTTATATGACAGTTGCATAAACTACTATTATTCCAACGCTTACCAATCTATTTTGCAGCCATGACACTAAAACCAGAGTACCTTACCTAGTGGTTACCAGACTTTTACAATCTCGTTTTTTCTGACAGCCTTAGCCAATTGCTTTTGAGATAGCTGCAAAATGTGTTGGTAAGCGTTGGAGTAAACGAAAAAGTAGTAAAAATTTCTTGTGTGGTGCTGGTATAGATAAGTACCTGTCGTAAAGACGACTAAGGGATTTCAGACGGGTAGTATTTTGCAAATAAAAAATCAGAATCAGCAAATCAAAGAAAACCCTAATCCTACTCGTAATAAAAAATACTGATACTTCAACCTCCTTGTCTTATGGCAAAATAGTTACCGCAAAATAT